>CP032244.1:36714993-38174113 GCA_005610355.1 Gossypioides kirkii | reverse complement strand
GCCCGAAGCCCGAAGCCCGAAGCCCGAAGCCCGAAGCCCGAAGCCCGAAGCCCGAAGCCCGAAGCCCGAAGCCCGAAGCCCGAAGCCCGAAGCCCGAAGCCCGAAGCCCGAAGCCCGAAGCCCGAAGCCCGAAGCCCGAAGCCCGAAGCCCGAAGCCCGAAGCCCGAAGCCCGAAGCCCGAAGCCCTAAGCCCTAAGCCCTAAGCCCTAAGCCCTAAGCCCTAAGCCCTAAGCCCTAAGCCCTAAGCCCTAAGCCCTAAGCCCTAAGCCCTAAGCCCTAAGCCCTAAGCCCTAAGCCCTAAGCCCTAAGCCCTAAGCCCTAAGCCCTAAGCCCTAAGCCCTAAGCCCTAAGCCCTAAGCCCTAAGCCCTAAGCCCTAAGCCCTAAGCCCTAAGCCCTAAGCCCTAAGCCCTAAGCCCTAAGCCCTAAGCCCTAAGCCCTAAGCCCTAAGCCCTAAGCCCTAAGCCCTAAGCCCTAAGCCCTAAGCCCTAAGCCCTAAGCCCTAAGCCCTAAGCCCTAAGCCCTAAACCCTAAACCCTAAACCCTAAACCCTAAACCCTAAACCCTAAACCCTAAACCCTAACCCTAAACCCTAAACCCTAAACCCTAAACCCTAAACCCTAAACCCTAAACCCTAAACCCTAAGCACTAATCCCAAACCTTAAACCCTAACCTAAAGCCTCAAGCCCTAACCCCTAACCTTAAAACCTTAAACCCCAAACCTTAAACCCATAACCCTTAACTTTTAAACCTTAAACCATAAATTACAAAATGTTATTAAGTTTAGATAACAATAATTGTATAGTCCAATGTCGCATCCACTCTAAATTCCTCAGCTAGGTTACCTAGCTAATTCTCTAAATACAAAATTTAAAATCAAAATCAAACGCAAGAGGACTCCACTTGACTATCCTTTATTAAATAGAAAATAGTTTCAAATAATTTCTACATACCTCGCCACAAAACAAGGACATGGTAGCCCCTGTTAAAAGCAATAGCAGTAACAGCACAACCAAGACCAAATTGCTGCCACCAAAAGCCATCCTTTCTTTAGGTTAAAAGGTTCCATGAAATCTGAAAAGAGTATTACACAATATCTGCTTGAAATTTTGGATAAATAATTCATATCATTACCAGTCAAGTTTGGTTTAGATTTTTATTTTTAAAATCTTTATTACCATCAACATAAAAGAAAATTCAATTTTACGACTGAAACAATAAAAAAGGTAAAGGTAGCCTTCCATGCAAATACCTACATAAACAAAAGGCTAAAAGAATGAGACAATGCCCCTTTTCAATGTTGCCTAATACAATAAGACCTTATTTTTATAAGGTGTATAGAGATCAAAGCAATAACAAGTTTTGCATGATGGATAGATACCATAGCTACACCATAAAAGAACTCCAAGTTCCACTATAGTTGTAATGCTGTCTAAGCAATAACAAACATATTTACACCAAATAAAACTCCAGCAATGCAATTCAGAGATAAAGGAAAATCTATTTGTATTTAAAACATGACAAAAATTGAAAAAAATAAAAAGCAAGTTTCACAGTTTTGTTATATAATGAGAAACTAAGTCTCACCGTAGCTTATCCGCAAATTGAAGTAAAGACAAGACATTACAACATAAAGTTTACAAATAGAAATTCAATGCAACTGCAATGATGATAACTATTTAAGGATAGTGATGCATACCTTTGATCCACAAACAGTATCTCAACAGTCTGTTCCAAACTTAGTTCTTCAATATTAAGTCCTTATCTCCTGTCAAAATAAAATTGCCAGGGGAAACTTTATTGCATTCTTAGTCCAAAGATACCACTTACAAACCATTTATAAAAAAACAAGTAAAGATGAAACACACCTTAATCCACATGCAAGTGAAGTTAATGAAACTGTTTGCCACTCCCATGGAACCTCCCATCGCTTCAGTATTGGCCACCCTAATTCAATCTCTTCCTGGGATTTAAGATAGGCAAATATTAGCCTCGTGCAACTTTGGGGTACAGTGGTACATGTAAATGAACCCCAACCACCGTCTCATCCTCCAGAACCCAAGCAATATTCTCCTAAGCAAAGATTTCAGAGAAATTGAACATAGTTAGAGGAGAAGAAAAACATTAGAAAAACAAAGGGTAATTGTGAGAAATTTTATTTTATAAACCTTTCTTTTCCAGCATTAAAGAAGCAAAAAGGAAGCAGTTTTGAGAGAGTAAGAGAAGGTACGGTGGTACACGTAAATGAACCCAGCCACCGTCTCAACCTCCAAAACCCAAGCAATATTCTCCTAAGCAAAGATATCAAAGAAATTGAACATAGTTAGAGAACAAAAAAAAAGTTAGAAAAACAAAGGGAAAATCAAAATAATAATAATAAACAAAAATAAGAAGATTTATCTGAAAACCAAAAATACTGATGAAAAACAATGAAAATTGAAATAAAAAGAACCAAAAAAATCTTTGACTATATACTGACATTCATGGATTTGAAAAGATCAACTGAAATAGTGTTTCTTAAGATTGAAAACCAAAAAATCTAACAAAAACCCACTGAAAAAATGTCAAGAAACGTGCATATGAAATTAAAACAGAGATTAAGAGGCAAACACACACTTGTTTTTAACAAAAACCCACTGAAACCCTAAACCCTAAATCCTAAACTCTAAACCCCTAAACCCCGACCCTCGACCCTCGAACCCCATGCGTCAAGCACCAAGCGTCGAGCCCCGAGCCTCGAGCCTCTAGGCCCTTAAACCTCGAAGCCCGAATCCCGAAGCCCGAAGCCCAAAACTCGAAACTTTAACCCGAAACCTTAAACCCTGAACTCTAAACCCCTAACCCTTAACCCCAACCCCAACCCTAACCTTATAACCCTAAACTTAAACCTCAAACCCCTAAACCCTTAAACTCTAAACCCTAAACCAAACCCCAAACCCCAAGCCTTAAACCTCAGGCCTAAACCTCAAACTTTAAACCCAAAACCCCAAACCTTAAACTCGAGACTCGAGACCCGAGACCCCCTACCCGAGACCCTCGACCCTCGAGCCTCGAAAGCCCTTAGTCTCGAGCCCTAAACTCTGAGCCCTAAACCTCAAACCTTAAACCCTAAACCCTAACCCTCAAACCTCAAGCTCGAACCCTAAACCTTAAGCTCTGAACCTTAAACCCCAAACCCCTGACCCTCGACCCCCAAACCCAAACCCTGAACCTCGAATCCCGGACCCCAAACCTCAAAAGATATACATATGAAAATAGAATAGTTCCTGTGAATTCAATTCCCATCATGACCATTCTTGCAACCCAAAAGAACAATATATCATGGCTGTCCAAAGTGAAAAAGTGTTAAGGCCAACAGTTAAAACATAGACAAGTAGATCAAATGGAATTTCTTGAGACCAAGTATGCTATAATGCCCTCTAATTTGTTATTGAATGATAATAGAAACACTCTCTTATGGAAAAGAATAGGGCACCTCATCTAAGCAATAGGAGTTAAACAAAGGGGCTCATACCCAGTTTCAAGCATTGTTGTCGGATAAAACCTTGTAAAATCCTCTACCGACTCATCTAACCACTCAATCGATTTAAAATTTTTGTACGGGTGAGCATTCGATCGAATCGAATGGAAAATTTTTGAGTTAATCGAGTTTTTAAATCTTATTTAATCATTCTAAATCGATTTAAAATTTTTACGAATCGAATCGAGTGAGATAGAATTCGAATCGAATTGAATCGAATATATTTGTTCGAATTAAATTAAAAAAATTAATTTGGTGTTGTTTAATTTATATAATTTTTTAAAAAATATTTTTATTTAATTTAGAGTTTTTTTAAGATGAGAAAATTAATTTTGGGTTTAATTTATGAGTTTTTTTAAGAACGAAATTATAATTGGATAAGGTAAAAAATAAAATTTAAAAATATTTGGATTTATTTTATGGATGTGTTTTAAATTTTAGGGGAAAAAATTGGATAAGATAAAAAGTTTGGGCTTTGAGGGAAAATGGGGTAAAGTAAGTTGGATCTAAGTAATATAAATTTAAAATTAAGAATAATATAATTTTATTTGGTTTATTCGAATTATTCGAGTTATTCGAATTCGAAATTCGAAAAAAAAATTTAACTCGATTCGTTTAACTCGAATAATTAGATTCGAATAATTCGAAATTCGAAATTTTTTTTGAATTTTTCAATTCGAATCGAGTTTTGTTCACCCCTATTCAAGAGTACTGAAAGGCCATAATGCACTGCAAGAGAGCAACCAGATCATGTATAGCCAAAATATATAGCATTTATAGCCAAAATATATAGCATTTATCACACAAACAAAGATTGATGTGTGCATGACAAGTTTCATTTCTAGAGAATGGGAGAACCATATCAAAACCTTTAAAACTCAAGTTGAAGAAGATGGCTGAAAAAATCAACTTACGCCGTTTTCTACCGGTTATTGCATTACTCAAAAAGCCCAGCAAATGAACTCATTTATCACAATAAAGTGCTTTCAGCCACTTCACTCAAAAATGTTTAAAATAATCAACACGGTTGCCTCAATACTTTTTGCACTAGAGTTAGATATCAAACATATTTGGACTCAGCCTTGGACCTCTCAAAAAAACCATCGGAACTTTCCTATCAGAGATAGATTAGGGTTTGGGTTTTTGGTTTTGAGTTTAAGTTAGAGTGTTTTGGTTGTTTTTTTGGGTTTAGAGTTTTGTGTTACGAGTTTTAAGTTTTGGGTATGAGGTTTCGATATTTAAGGTTTTTAGTTTAGGTTTTTTTGGATTGGTTTTAGAGATTTTGATTTTAAGATTTAATTTTCAAGATTGTGGGTTAGGGTTATGAGTATTGAGATTCGAGGTTCGAGATTTGAGATTTAGGAATTGAGATTAGGGTCGAGATTTCTAATTTTCTATTTTATGTTTTGAGTATTGATTTTGGGGTTTAGATTTAGGATTTCATGATAAATGTTTCATGAATATATGTTTTGGGATTGAGGTTTCGAGATTGAAATTTAATATTTAGATTTTTTGAATTTAGGATCTAGAACTCCAAATTTGTGTTACAGATTTTATAATTCAGATTTTTTGATTCGTGTTTCAAGATTAGGTTAAAAAAAATTTGGGTTAAGGATTTTATTTTTTAGGTTCTTGGATCAATTATCTTGGGTTTAGGTTAGGATTTTAATTTTAGTTTTAGACTCGATTGTGGATTGGGGTTTCAATTTAAGCTTCATTTTGGATATCAGTTTCGGCTTAGTTTTAGGGTTTAGATTTCAAGATATTTTGGTTGTGTGATTACCTCTTGAGTAACGAAATAAATGTGGTAATACAATTTTGTAATATATATAAATATAAAAATTCAAAAAAAATTCAAAATTAATTTAATATGATATTTATCTTAATAAAACATAATTTAGCCAACATTTAATTAAAATTAAATAAAATCAAAATTTTTGTATTTTATATTTTAGAATCTTGATGACTTTTTGTCTCATTTTAAGTTACCAAAACTCTATGCTTTTTTAAAAATTTGGTGATTTTAATAATATTAGTTTAGAGTTGAAATGTAATTCTAAAACTCGAAATTTTGTTTAATCAAAAACAATATCCAAAAGCCTAATATTTTGAGGCTCAAAACATTGAAAATCATCACAAGCCTAGGATCACAAAATTTTTGTTTCAAGTAGACTACTTTGGAAGCTTGATTCTTTTAACATGGAACAAAATTTGGATTGAAAAACATACCAATAGAAAGATTGCATTTCATTCAATAGAAATCATCTCACATTTGACTAGAGTGAGCAACAATAGAAGGTTTTAGAAAGCCTCAAATTTAGTTACCCAAATCAGCTAAAAGCCTGTGTTTTGGGGTTTTGAATTAAGATTTAATTAAGAGTTTTAGTTTCGGGTTTTAGATTCGATTTTAGTTTAGGATTTTGATTTTAGTTTTGGTTTAGGATTCAGTTTGGATATTCAATTTCAAGACATTTGAGTTGTGCGATAACTTCTCGAATAACTAAACAAATGTGAAAATAATACAATTTTTAATATATATAAATATAATAAATCAACAAAAAATTTGGAAAATTAATTTTGTATGATGTTTACCTTTATAAAACATAATTTGACCAAACAATAATATTAAAATGAAATAAAAAATTATTCTATATCTAAGAATTTTCACTACTTATTGGCTCAATTTAAGCCATGAAAACACTACTTATTGGCTCAATTTAAGCCATGAAAATTCTATGTTAATTCAAAATTTTTGTGGCTTTAATACAAATGTAATTCTAAAACAAAAAATTTTATTTCAAAAAAAAAAAACCAAAAACCTAAGATATTAAGGCTCAAATCATTAAAAATCGTTACAACCTACTCAAAATTTTTATGTTTTCTATTACAAGTAGGTAACTTTGGGAGTTTGGGTTTTTATACATTTATTAAAAAATTTACCAATGGAGAGATTGCTTTTATCCATTTATTAAATTAAAAAACTCCGACGTCAACAGATCATATCTCCTATTTATCAAAACTCTAGCCATAAAAATGGTCAAAGCGAAATGGCCCATGGCCCAAACCTATTTTTGCTCATATGAGCCACACATCAACTTACGCGTAGACGGAGTAGCTATCTTATGAGTTGTATTCTATTTTTTTAATGGGAGTATTCTTTTTAATTTTTATTTTTATAAATAAATGAAAATAAGGCCTTTTCTTTTTACAAATATATTATTGATATCTGTCGGCCACGGGAGGCAGAAATCACAAATTCAGGATTTATTTATTTTTTCTTTTTGGACGAGATGAGGATTTATTTATTTATTTCTTTTTGGACGAGATGAGGATTTATTAATTACTTTGCCTTTATATGGAAATAAAGGAGGAGTAGATTATTTTCCCTTTCTTTTTCCCAATCTTATTTAATCCCACCGGCCAGGGTCTGCTCTCTTCTTATCACAAAACACATAACAAGATCAGAATCAAAAAACGCTGCTTGCAGGTAAATCTCACTACCAATTATCTGTCTTCTTTGTTTTTCACTCTTTAATTTATATTTTCAATATTGGGAAGATGGTGGTTTGGATCCTCATCCCTCCACCAGAAGATGAGTGATTTGAGTTATGATCGAACCAGTAACCCTTGTTTAGGAATGGTAGTAGCAACTACTATATGACATTTTCTTTTTGATCATTACAATGTTATTGCCGTTGTTGACTTGTTACAGTATGAGAAATTGTCATGTCTGAAACAATGATGATGATCTGGATCTGGATCCGGATCCGGATCAGGATGTTTTGGCTGCTGTTCTTCACTTTGATGATTTTTATGTCTCAGATCACTATCTTCTTACCACTTACTCTTTTCTCTCAGATCACTATCTTTCCTTTGTCTTCTGGCTGACTGCCTGTTTAGTGTTTAAATCAAATCCTTAATATTAACACTCTCATTTCCAGTCCTTTCGGCTGTTCCTTGCTTGGCTGCTTCTGCTTCACTCTTCATACACATATGCCAACCAATATATATGTCCTCTGGTTTTAAATCTTGCTTCAATTGACAGTCGTAGAAGGATTGCGATCTGTGTTATCTAATTTATTTAGTATTTAGAGCTTCCTGTAGCTTCATTTATGAAAAGAAAAAATGTTTTGAATATTTTTCTAATAACTTTATTTGATTAATTACTTGGAAGCTTTGCTATTAAGGTATGTCATCATCCGATAAGCCTGAATTAGTTGAAAGGGATGTTAAGGACAAGGTGGATGACAAAGAAGACAACAGTGGATTTATAGACAAGGTCAAGGGTTTCATTCATGACATTGGTGAGAAGATCGAGGAAACAATTGGCTTTGGCAAGCCTACAGCAGATGTAGCTGGGATTCACCTCCCTTGTATCAATCTTGAGAAAGCAGATATTGTCGTTGATGTCCTCATAAAGAACCCAAACCCTGTTCCAATTCCCCTCGTTGACATTGACTACCTCATTGAAAGTGATGGTAGAAAACTCATTTCAGGCTTGATTCCAGATGCTGGAACCATCCATGCTCATGGTGAGGAGACTGTCAAAATACCAGTTACTTTGATATATGATGATATAAAAAATACATATGATGACATTAAGCCTGGCAGCATCATTCCATATAGGCTGAAAGTTGATCTCATTGTTGATGTTCCTGTTTTTGGGAGGTTAACTTTACCTCTTGAGAAAACTGGAGAGATCCCTATACCTTACAAGCCCGAAATCGATATGGAGAAGATACATTTTGAGAGATTCTCTTGGGAGGAAACTATAGCAGTTCTTCATTTGAAATTGGAAAATAAGAATGACTTTGACTTGGGACTCAATGCACTTGACTATGAGGTCTGGCTATCTGAGGTCAGCATTGGATCTGCAGAACTCGAAAAATCTGCAAAGATAGACAAAAACGGAATCAGTTATGTTGAGATTCCTATCTCCTTCAGGCCTAAGGATTTCGGATCTGCTCTGTGGGACATGATTAGGGGAAAAGGAACAGGTTACTCTATGAAAGGTCACGTCAACGTTGACACTCCATTTGGAGCAATGAAATTACCCATCAGCAAGGAGGGTGGCACAACCCGCCTTAAGAAGAATAGGGAAGACGGTGGTGATGATGATGATGATGAGGTATGTTAATTACTCCTGACTTGTCATTTTTGAAGTTTGAAACTTGCTATACGAATAGAATCCTATGTTTCGATTTGATTCTTCTTTTAAATACAAGAGGATGATCTTTATGATTCTTTAGTAACTAACAAATTGGATTCTACCATTTGCTGTTTGCTTGTCTTTTTGCTTTGAAAAGAAAAAAGTAAGAAGCATGTTTGAATGTAAAAGCAAGCTATGTTTATGAAGAACTAATAGTTCAAATGTAAGTTTCTTTTGAAGGAGATATATGATTTACTTTACTGTAAATTGATCATGTTAGAATTGTGTTGTCTAATAAGTAGTTGTTTATTTTTAAATAATTATGATTTTGCTTTTATCATTTGATTTTTTCTTTAGTGCCTTTAGGAGCAAAAAAGCAAATAGCTTATATTACAAACCAAACAGCCCTAGTAAATTTTTGAGATTGTTGATGACTGAGAAAGCTCTAATTGGATATTACAATGTATTGAAAATTGGTAAGAGGAGTTCCTGGTTAAAATTGGTAAGAGCCACTCATGAAATGCATGCCCTTCTAGGTGTTTACATAACATATCCATTTATCATTGCCCTCTAAATGAGTATCAGAGATTCAGAGTAGATATGTGTCTAGTGCCTCTCTTTTTTAATCAATTGTCACTACTCAGGTTTATGCAAATTTTGGTTGTCTAACCCTGTATTTAATTATTTTACTTGCAGGATTAGAGCAAAAGATCAACAGGGATGGTCCCTTGAGCATCTTTTGTTTTGTTACAGAGTTCATTGCAATAATATACTAATGGTGTGTTGAATTTAATGTTTAGATTGTGATGGTAACATGTACTACAATTATGGAAAAGTTGGTACCTATAATTATGCATATTATGTATTATGTATGTATGCCTACTTTACTTTTGCATTTCTAGTTCCTTGCAACAAATTTGCAGATGATAATTAGTTTCTGTTAAATTTTTAATTGCTTTAGGCTATCCATCCAATAATCACATAACTATTAAACTCAATTTCAGTAACATCCAAATCCAATATATAGTTTTTAAAGCTGCCTCACCTGGACTGCAATGCAGAATTGAGTCTGACATTGCGCCATAAACCATCCTCTCGAGTTTTGACTTAAAGATATTGGTTTTCGCTGTCTGAAATCTTTTCAGCTTTTATAATCTGGGTTTCGCTTCAATTTGTATTTAGATAATGCTATATCATTGCATATCAAAGAAAGTATCCTGGCCTAGCGCTTCGCTGAACCTGAATTGGAAATTTCTATTTCTCATCTGCATTTTGCAGAAAATCACTATCGACATCATTGATTTGGTTGTCATTTTAAACTTGCTATCTTAATTAGGGGTTCAATCAGATCTGGATTGCCAACCTGGAAAGTAATAAGAGCATTTTAAATGAGTTGGGTGGACCTGAACATTTCCTACGGAGTATGATTGGTAGTTTAGTTTATTTATGCTTTAATGTAGGCGTTTGTGGAAGATACCAATTCAACTCAAAAGGATCAGTTGTTTCAGCAGAATACTAACCGAAGGCTTAGAAATTAATAATGGAGAAGGATGATCAAATTTATTAACTAAGCAATGCTTATATACATGACTCAAGCTAACAAACTCAGCTTTGTACTCCTAACAAACTAACAAGCTAACAATCTCTCTTGAGACACTAACACTGTCGTCCTGACACCAAGTTTGTTCCTAAGGAACTCAAATCGAGTAACATGGAAAGCCTTAGTTAAAATATCTGTCATTTGGTCCTTCAATCTGCAATTAACTTGCTTCACTTCACATGTCCTCTGCACTTCCCTTAACACGTAATACTTGACTTTAAAAAGCTTTGTTCTTCCATGAAATACAAGATTAAATGGAATAGCTAGAGTAGCTTGTTTATCCACAAAAGACTATTTAATTCTTGCTTCAAATGCAGATCATTCTTTAGCTTCTTCAACCATAAGGCTTGATTCACAACAGTTGTAGCTGCAATGAATTTAGCTTCTGCAATTGGTTGAGCCACCATCTCTTGCTTTCTTGAACACCAAGAGAAGCAACTTGACTCAAATGTGAAGCAATAGCATGAAGTGCTTCTCATATCATCTAGTGATCTAGCCCAATCACTGTCAAAATAGCTCTGCAGCTTGAACTTCTCAACTTTGCTAAAATTGATTCTATATGCAAGTGTCTCCTTCAAGTGCCTTATTACCCTCTTTGTAGCAATCATATGAATTTCGATTGTACAATGGAGAAATCTAGACAAGACACTTACAATGTACATGATATTTGGCCTAGAGGATGTGAGGTACGTAAGACACCCAACAAAACTCATGTACACCTTCTTATCTACAGGATCTGTCCCATCCATTTTCTGAAGTTTTTCTTTGGCTTCCTCATACACTGTAAGTTCAAGAACAACCACACTACACCTCTGATAAACTTCACTCAATGATCTTGTTTCTCTAACTGGTGTATCATCTAACAGTTCATCACGATTGAGAGAAAACTCTTGCTTCTTTTCTTCTGTATCACTTGTTCAGTCTCACTACTCATCTTCTTGGAACTGAACACTTCTACTTATAACCAACTATTATTCCAAATTCAAATTTCTTCTTAACTTGTCCCTCCGAATAATTATTAAACTATTTAAAATTTTTCATTTAAATCATTGAACTATTCAAAAAATTTTATTTCAATTGTTCGATTTTTTTCTTTAAAATACACCTAGCAAATTCTAAAAACGATTTGATGATCAGTACAGTTGATCAATACTTATCAAGAAGTAAAAAAAAAATACCTTAAATCCTACCTGATCTGATTATCAATGTCAAAAATTAAAAAGAAAAATTATTTAAATTTTAATTCGCAAATTCTAACATCTAAATTTATTTCATGAAAAAAAAATTATACAAAAAAAAAATAAAAACTTTCAATTGGTGTATGTAATGCTATCAAAAAAAAAATATTACAACTATTAACTTAAATAAAAACTTTTGAATAGTTTAATGACTTTAAATATAATTTACACATAAAAGTATACAATTATTAGTACCAATTTATTGGTTAATCGTTCATATCAGTTGAAAATTAACATAATCTATACTAATAGGGTGATAAAACTTTAATAATTATATGTATATAATTTTTTTAAAATGAGTGAAAAGTAACCAAAATATTCTCGAGAAACACTTCAGTTGGTGAAAGTAGCAGCAACGGCTAAGGACAACAAAGCTGCCAGACTAGTAATTGTGTCATAAAACCAAGTAAAACTATCGCAATTTTACACATTTCCATTTCTTACACCATTAATATTTCTACATAAAATCTTCTACTAAGCTCAAACTTTAAATTATCAAAACATTATCATAAAAAAATTACGAAAATGCGTAAAATTAAACTAGTTTTGCACCAATATAAATTACTTCCACCACTACCGGTATATATCAAATAACATAATGCTCTACTACCAGTATATCAAATGTAATGCCGGAGTATGAAGTTAGTGATCTCCTCCACTACCAGTCTCAAATAATATAATGTTGGAATATGATGTTACTGCCCTGCTTGCTGGAAACCAAACTGTTTTAAGAATTCTACCTTAAACCAAAAGTTTGTTTCTCTAGAATAAATCACCCATCCATTCAAATCCAATTGCAAATGCTACAATGGCTTCCTGTCATGCATGACATCCGAGCAAGCAGGCAGCAAGTCGTCATTTAACATGGTCTTAGCAGAGACATTTTCATGTATTTCATCTAAAAACACAGAGCTCCAACAAAAGTTTAAAAATCATCATATCATTAAATATAGTGTCCTGAGTAGTAAAAAAAAACATGGTATAATAGACATAAATCCCATCAGCAACATTCAACACTGTTAAGAAACTTAAACAAGCACAAACATTGGCAAATACCATGCTTCAGGGTAATTATTCTTCAGCAGCACTGGCAGCACTCAAATCCACACTGAGGTCAAGAACCTGCTCAAAAATATTTGATTGACTTGGCATTAGTCTAGAAACTCCAAGTCCAGAAACTGTCCAGATTGAATGAAATCTAAACAATTAACTTTCTAAATGGGACTAAATAGATTGGTCATAGACAGGAAACATTGACAACCAAAATGAACCAAAGCTTACCTTTCCAGTTATCATGGTATACATGTTAAGTACATCACTGACAGTTGATTCAAAATGTGTTGTAGCATCATAACTCTGTCAAAGATAACCATATAGCAATTAGCATTCAGTCACAATTATTCTAAGCAGAAGGAAAATAGACCACTTAAACAAACTAGAACAAAAGACTCACTGTTGATATGAAACAATTGTCAAGAGAAGGTTCGTTAACTGGTTCATATCTGTCATAGATATCAAAGAATATCTCGTCAACGGGACCTAGAAGGTCAATTCCAGGCATTAGTTCACTCTCAGGGTGATCTGTCTCGGCCTCTGTTGAAACAAATGCAATGAATTTGCCCTTTGGAGCAACATTGTGAGAATATGAACAACAGAAGACATACCTGCTCAGACACAACAATCCTAAAATTAGATTAGAAACAAAAGAAGCGCAGCAAAAAGAAATCATAATCAGAGTAATGAGAGATCTTCAACTTATCCAGGTCTTAAGTTTACAAATATAAGCCTTTCAATTTTTTCATGGTTTAGTCTATCAGAAGGTGCCTGTCAAGTGATTGGATGTACAGCAACACTAGTTACATCTATGACAATGTTTATATTACCAAAGCACTGCATGGAATATATCCTCTTGAAACTTCATTTTTCCCCACAAGAAAACATTTCCAATTTCCATAGACTTGAAATCAAATTTCTTTCAGAAGATCATACTTCCAGAACAATATCAGGAGCTCAGCTCCAAAACAACAAACCTAAAGTTGAATTATTCCTGACTTTCTTCTTGGAATAATAAATCCAAAGAACATTTCCTAAAGCAAACAAGGGAAAAACAGAAGCTATAAATCCTTGTAATTAAAATATCTAACTATAAAATTTGTTTTCTGGGTCCAATCCTAGGAAATAAGCCCAAAACAATGAAGAAAAGAAACAAATGTTCTCTTTATCTGTTCCAAGAGCCTGATGAAGGGACACTATACCAGAATCAAGGATACCAGGGACAAGAAATGTGCCGGATATTAATCCGTGCAATCAAATGAAAACATTCGTATATGGTAATCTTTGAGACCCACCCATATTTGACTTTAATATAGTTTCCTATAAAGAAACAAAATCCAATGAGAACTTACATATCCGATTTACGACCCAACTGCTTTTGTGGCAGGATAATCTGCACAGAATGAGAATCATTGGTGTTTGGAATTGGGTGACTCATAATAGCAATTGCCCTGGCAACCTTGCCGATCTTCCTAACCTGTTCAAGTAGACACAAATTCACAAGAATCATTAGATAGCCAACTTCTACCTCAATTTTACGAGTTTAAATAAGCCACTACAGAATTAGATTTTGCAATCATTTCCATAAATGCATGGCATCTAGGTTCGATTTGATTCAAAATAAGACAGTGAAAACAGAATAATTTTGTCTTGCTAAAAGTATTCCTGAAAAATGGTGATTTCAAGCCAATTTCATTTATCTGGGCCAAGTTTTAAACGCATGGAAATCTCATCCTTCTCGTAGGAAGAGGATATCCAAGATCAACCGCAACTAAGAAAAGGTTCAGCATGAAAACGAAATGTGAGTGCAGACAAGTTAACCTGTTGAGAACGTTTTTCTTCAACATTCTTTAAAATAAATGAAGGTGAAGAACTTCATAAGATCATGGGTTACACTGGTTTCGATTGAGATAATGCTTAAGTAAAGAAAAAGCATTATATGGTACTACCTTGTTTGGCAAGTAGGAAGGGTCACAAACAACTTTCTTACACCTGGCAGTTTCACCTTCAGATGTGACACCACAAACTTTGCCTTCATCATCATACTCCACCTGGAAATACACAATGACACAAATATAATGTATCGCATCTTGTTCCAGCCACAGAAATTTCATGAAAACCATCAATAGCATGAAGGAAGAGAGATTAAACATCTAACAGCCAATGCTACATACCTTGCACTCCGGTTTATTCAACATATATGTTCCACCATAAACAGCACTAAGCCGTGCAAAAGCCTGAGATATTTCAGAAAAATATAACAAGTTCACAAAGCTATACTACATAGCAGTTGACATAAACTTGAGAGAGAATGTGTGTGTGTGTGTGATAAGAACCTGAGGCAGCTCGCCTAATCCATACAGTGGATATATGTACGGAGATCCACCTTGAAAACGTGCAAGAGACTCTGCATAAAGCTAAAAAATAACAAAGAGAGAACTAATTTAGGCCATAACTAATAATGCTGAACTTTCAACCAAGCATAAACCACAACTCAAGGCACCAATCACCTTCATCCTTTTTACAGTATCCAATGCAGGTTCATCCAGGTAGCGGTCATCTCTGTGAAGTGCCAATGCATGACCAATGAAGTCCACAGTGTTATCATCAAGCCCATATTTCCTGTCAAAAAGAGTAAAACCTTCAGATATGCAAGATGGCTTAGGTTGCTCTATAATCTAAGGGTTAGTGCCAAGCAGATAAGGGCAGCAGCAGTCCAGATGCAGGTCCAAATGAAAAAAGGGAAGGGGAAAAAATACGATTGGATGTCTCTACTACAAACCAAAAGTGTGCGCAATCAAAAGGAGACAAAACATATGAAAATATCTTAGGTTTTGTGAGTGCATACTAGCCCACCATATCCAAAGACAGGAACAGACAGAGGAAGCCAGGTAAAGTGGAAAAAGGCCCTTACGCAATTAGTGCCCTAGTTGACACCCTTGTCAAGTCCATTCCCTCGTGAGTTTTAGGATCCTTTTCATCATAATCTTGAACATATATGAAGAACTTCCGTGCTCGTCGCTTCTCAAATATTCCCATAAGTGGAGACTTGAGTGCCTCCATGTCAGTAGCTGGCACCTTATGAACCTATAACAATGGGTAGGAACCAAAAAAAAAATAGAGGGTAATTGACAACATATATAATTTTGAAGCCCAAGCAGAGGCAAACTGAAACGCCCAAAGAAGGTATCCTACCTTCCCTTTATTGAAAACATAGCTACCATCCACAGCTTTGAAGTAAAGATACTTTGTAACATCCGTATGAATAAGAACACGCACAAGAGTGCCATTTGCCATCATAAACTAGCGCAAAGAATAACAAAATGTAAGCATATTGGATGCAAAAGAAGAAAAGCAGCATAAAGTTCAAGGTTTGAAGGGGACAAATCACCTTAGGGACCATGTCCACATTATAATCTCTGCTAGAGCCCAAATGAGCCGGAGGCTTATCATTTCCTCTAAACTTCTTCCAGAGCTAGCAACCAATAATTTAAAGACGTTAATCAATAAATAGAAATTGGAAAACAAATGAATAGATTAGTTAAGCATTTGGGCTTTGCAGAAAATGGAACCTGAATGAGGTTGAGTGATGTAGATTCTCCTCCATAGTAATCATTCCTATCCATATGCAGAACCTAAAAGCAAGAGGAACATAACCAAATCAAATAAAAAGAAACAACAAAATAATATAATAAAAACATACAGCATCATTTTGTAAAGCATGTTGTTTCAGAAAGAAAGAAACAAGAGACTTTTTCTACTTCAGAATCAACTTCATAGGATAAACAAGTTGCATTTAAAGGCATTTACAGAACAAAGCTTATCTAGAAGACTTGCTTTACCTTGGTATAAACATTGTCAAGAATTCTACAGTTAAAAAGCCAGGCAAGGTTTGTCATATAAGCAATTGAGGATGGTTAGAACTTAGATGATACAGAGATTTACTCAAATTTTAAAAAATCGATTTGTCAAAGCAGCTGTGGTAACCATCTTCCATCGCATGAGTTCCGATTATTAATTATAAAAGCAGGATCATAAGAACCAATTTTTCACATTTGACGTGGGGCATGTCAATAGTTGGCATCCCGTGATTAGATTAAATTGGTTTTTTTTCAGTATAATTGCATCACCGCAGCTACCGTTTACTAAAGGACTAAAGATTTCAGGGGGAACAGATCCTATTTGCAGCAAAGTAGTGAAAATTAAACAGATCCTTGCCTTAATCAAAGACACCTAGAGAACTAAACGTAGCGGGAAAAGGATGCGGAGAGAAAAGGGAAGACAGGCATAGGCCGGCGTGCTATTTTCCTTAATCGAAGGCAACGAGATTCAACAGATCCTTGCACAAATCTAAGGTGCATAACCAAAGGCAACGAGATCCAACAGATCCTTGCACATATCTTAGATGCACCCAGATCAAGCAGATCCTTACACAAATCTAAGATGTATTCATCAAGATCTAGGACCAGAATAAAGAAAAGAAGATTGGAAACATTTGTTTGCAGAAGATAAATATCAAGAAAAAGATATAGAAGACCTTGAGTCCGTCAACAGAAAGAAGACCGCTGAGGATGCATTCCTTGAGACCAGTTCCTAGAACTATGACATCGTACTCTTCATCCATGGCTGGCTATGAGCTGCTTCTAGTGCTGTTCCAAATGATCAGCAAAGACAGTGAATCAGGACTACTAGGGTTTGATCAATTAATTCATATTATTACTATACACTTTCTTTAAAGTACCTGGGTAGTAGACTAGTAGTTGTTGTTGTTTGTAAGTTTTCCTTTTCAGGTGTTGATTGATCAGATTCAGAGACGAAAAGAGATAAGCTTTCGCTTCAAAGACGAGGTGAGGTCAATGGAGAAGTTGGATGGAAATCGGTTATATACGTCAAATATGTAGTCCTTCGGTGTTCTAGAATAAATTTCTTAGGTAAACTACTGAGTAAATTATTAATAAGTTTATATTTAAAAATTATAAGATAATGCGGATTGAGTAAAAAAAAAATTATAAGATGATTAGTGAATTATATGAAAAATTTTCATTTAAGTTATTAGATTAGTAAAGTTATTGTTGTATGGTATTTTTTATTTTTTAAAAATAATTTTATTAATTTATTTAATGAATGTAATCATACAATTTAAAAATAATAATAATAATCATTTATTGTATATGCTGAAGGACAAGTTTTATCAACACAATAAAGGTTTTGACCTCAGCATCAATAAAATATTATGACAAGTTGACAATTGGCTTTGTCACAACTCAAATTAGACATATCTAGAGTGATTGCAAGCACTTAATACGCTAAGAAAATCAACCCTGGATGGTCTAAAGTTACGAGTAAAAATCGACAAAAGAATCATTCATTTACTGAACTAGAGAGGACAATAACAAAATCATCCCTAAAATACTTGTAAAACTAAGATTACATGCATAAGCAAGACTAACAAACGTGCTATAAAAGTAGAAAAAAACTTCTAAAATGGAAGACTTATTAAACAATGAAAAACAAACAAAAAAACATATAAAACTTAAGCCAACATAGATCCAAGTCGACTCGTGAAATCATTTATTATTTTGAAATACTCTCAAGCAGATAAAAAGTTGACGAAGAGCCACTCACTTTCCACTATCATATAAATTGTGAAGACAACAAAGATACCCACTAAATATATCTGCAAACTAAAAAGAGAGAAGATATATATAATGAATGAGAAGAAGAAATAAAGAAAGGGTTGATGAGAGGGGAAAATAGATCTCCTCATGTTCCATGATTATTCTCTTTTGGAATATTAAGGGGTTTAATAATCCTCTAAACAAAA
This sequence comes from Gossypioides kirkii, assembly GCA_005610355.1. Classification (NCBI taxonomy): domain Eukaryota; kingdom Viridiplantae; phylum Streptophyta; class Magnoliopsida; order Malvales; family Malvaceae; genus Gossypioides; species Gossypioides kirkii. Next base: position 38,155,731 of record CP032244.1, on the reverse strand, counting down.
ACTTGTAGTTGATAGGTTAGTTAGATTGAAGATTGATATTTGTTGTTTGTTGGAAACTAAAGCTAAGTGTAATAATGCTTCGGTTATTTTGGGGAAGTATTTTCAAGGATGGAATTTTGTTTGCAATTATGATCATGTTGTTAATGGTCGAATTTGGCTTATTTGGAAGAGTGCTTGTATTGTGGATCTGTTGTATGTCTTTGGTCAATGTATTACATGTATTGTGCAAGTGCAAAATCAGAAAGTTTCTTTTCAGTTGTTTATTGTTGTAAAGATGGTGTTTCTTGTCGAGATCTATGGTCTCACTTGTGTTCTATGATTGGCCAGGTTGGTGATGCTTCATGGTTGTTGGGTGGTGACTTTAATGTCACACTTTTGCCTGAAGAGAGTTTTTCTTTCGATAGTTCTTGGTATTTTACTATTGATATGAAGGATTTTCAAGCTTTGGTTAAGGGGATTGAAGTATTTGATCATGCTTATTTTGGTCTTGTTTTCACTTGGTCTAATCATTAATTGGATAGGTCGATTGCGAAGAAGCTTGACAGAGTTCTTGTTAATACAACTTGGTTGCGGTTCTACCTCATTCAAGGGTTGAGTTTGCTGCTCTTGGTTGTTCGGATCATTGTCCTTCTATTGTCTGGTTGGAGTGGTCTGTGCAATCCTTGCTAAAGCCTTTTCAATTTTTTAATTTTTGGGCTAAACATGAGGTTTTTACAACTTGCTGTTGAATCTTGGCAGCCTGTTGTGGTAGGTGATCCTATGTGTAACACCCCTATACCCGGTTCACACGTATAAATCCGGAATAGAAGTATTACATACAGTATTGAAGAATTTAACACGAGTATAATGAAAATTTTCTTTCAAACATTGTGTTATTTTATTCAAAACTCATCATTTCAATTCATCAACTCATAGTACTCAAAAACAACATTTATAACCATCCATTGAGACACATAATAGTATCATTTGTACATGCCATTTTTTTTTCAAAAGAAATGTACATAAACTGAAGTCTTCCAATGATAATGTGATGTGATGAGAGGTCCCTTAGCTTGACTTCAACTTCTCGAAGCTTTTGTACCTACGCGTTAAGCCGGTGAAGACTTAGTAAGCACTACAAAAGTAATGAATGATAATTTAAGTACTCATGCATATAAACTTCTTGCCTTACTTACATGTAACATGTAACTTACCACAATGGCACAATTTACACTTTTATCCACTTTTAATAGCTTAGCCCATAGTAGAGTTTCATAGAACCGTTAAGATATACGGAACAAACAGAGAGTACCAAAGTACAAACATAGAGCACATAAGTGCTGGGCAACAGAGAGCACACACAATGCTAATAACAGAGAGCACGAGACGTGCTAAACAGAAACCGCGCTACTGTTCCTTAATGGCATGCCACTAATATCACAATGGTTCTAATTTGTCTACTTGGGCACAATCTCAATTAGCATCATTTCTCATAAATGATATATCTCACATAAATACATCATCAAATACTTCACATTTATATTTTCAAAGCTGTTCACTTGCGTCACAGTAACTAAATTATTTATATCTCGAGCTACAGAATTCGAAATTATAATCCACTTGATGTTTCTGAAACTAGACTCAATCATATTTTTACCGTAAAATTTCCAGAATTTTTACTTTAGTCAATTTGTACAGTAAATTCTTTCAATTTACCCCTTCTCTGCTACCTGGCAATTTTGACCTTTCTTCACTAAAAATTATATATCTTTTTGTACAGAGATCAAATGATGTTTTCGTCTATTTCTTTTGAAAATAGACTCATTAAGGAATTAACCATATATATTTCAGTCTCTAATAATTGTTTTACATTTTTCTATGATTTTTCAAAGTCAGAACAGGGGAACTCGAACCTACTCTGACCTTGTTACACAAAAACTAGTATATCTCGAAATATACAATTCCTTTTAATTCACTATTTCTTACATATGAAACTACACTTAATAAGATTTAATTACATATATAATTCGACCCTTAACTCATTATATACAATTTTTTGGTGAATTTTCGAAGTTAATCCTCTATTTTGTCCAAACTGTTTTACTCAATCACATTTTAATCCCTTCATTTTATCATTGTAAACATTCAAACTATGTACCTATATAACAATTTCTATGCTAATAATTCATATACCATTAGAGAAAGTAAACTATAAATCAAAACTTTTGTAGTACTTACAACAAAAAGGCTGAATTTCCTTTCTTTTACCCCTTGCTCTATTCTTTTCCTTTGTCTTCAATTTGATCCTTGCCTCTCTTCTTTTTTTCTTCAATTTCACATAAACACATATAAGCTATAAGCTATAATTAAATAATTTTCATGCTAAATAACAGTAAAATACATGTATATCATGAGAATTTAACCATTTCTTACCTTAACCCTTGAATTCAAATTTTCTCAATTTAGTCTTTTATCTCTCTAACACCCCAAAAGAAACTCTATATAAGATTTGAGGTGTCTACTAACTCTCTTTTATGACTTTATTTCAGAAATTCTAAAGAAAATGGAAGGTTTTGGAGTTTGGAAAGCTTAATAATGGTCGAAGGACCTAATTGAAATAAAAGCAAAAGTTGGAAATGGAGAATATAGGCATGGACGGCTTGTTATGAATGAAAGAGATGATATTTTCATCTTTTATTTAATTTTATTCCTCTCAAATTCTCTAGATTTCTCCACTAAAAATATCTCTCTTATAAAAATAGTAAAATTGCACTTTTAGTCCTTGCGCTTTCCAACTTTACACTTTGGCCCAAAACATTGCCTCCAAAAATATCTTCCACCAAATTACTCTTTTGCCCCTCCTTAATCAATCTAATTCCCATAATGTCTCATAATTCATTTTGGCTAAATTTCTATTTAGTCCTTCCTTCACTCACACAATTAATAATTAATCCTTAAATTTTCTTAATCTTCTTATTTTAACTACATGTTCTAATTCTTGATTCAACTCTAATATTGTTCCAACTCCGGTTAAAAACGCGGATGTTACACTATGTTGAAGTTATTTATAAAACATAAGAGACTTAAGCATGTCTTGAAGATGCTCAACACTGAGGCTTTTTGTAACACCTCTATACCTGATTCATATGTATAAACTCGGTATAGAAGTATTACATTAAAGTTCAGTACAGAAAAATCGAGTCATGTAAAAATTTTTCATCAAACGATGCATTTTTAGGCTTCTTGATTCAAAATATCGTAAATTAATCATGTATAATTAAAATCGAGACTTAAAACCGATTTAAAAGAAATAAAATATGATTTTTAATCCAAAACACAATTTCAACCAAAATTCATCATTTCATTTCATCAACTCAAAGCATCTCAAATCAACATTTTTCCTTCTATTAGGGTCACATGTAAGTACCATTTGTACATGCCATTTTACTTCAAAGTAAATTACCTAAACTTGAGCTTTAAGAGTGATGTGATGTGATGAGAGGTCCCTTGCTCGACTCTAGCTTTCCATAGTTTTGGTACCTACGCGTTAAAATAAACGCGTTAAGCCGGTGAAGGCTTAGTAAGCACTACAAAAGTAATGTAAAATCATTTAAATACTCTTACTTATAAGCTTTTACTTTACTCACTTGTATCATATAACTTACCACCATGGCACATTTCATACTTACTTCCACTTTTCACCATTTAGCCTATTGTAGACTACCATAGAATCCATCGGATAAACGAAACTAACAGAAAGTACCGAAGTACTTAACAGAAGCACATAAGTGCTGGGGAAACAGAAGCACATAAGTGCTAGAGAAACAGAAGCACATAAGTGCTGGGAAACAATAGGCACACACAGTGCTGAACAGAAGCACTCACAATGCTGAACAGTAAGCGCGCTAGCGTTCCTTAATGACATGCCACTAATATCACAATGATTCTAAATTAGTCTACATGAGCATAATCTCATTTAACATCATAATTCACAATTTATACATCACATTTATATTTCTCTTCACATATACATAATCATGTATTTCTCACCTTTATTTTCTCAAATAAATCCACAATTTCACCAATTAATCACACAATCAATCTTTATAATTAACCACATAATATTTCACACATATATTTTCTCACATATTCATCATCATATACCTCTTACTTTTATTTTCACATTAATTTTCAAAGCTGTTCACTTGCGTCACGGTCACTAAATTATTTATATCTTGAGCTAAAGAATTCGAAATTATAATCCGCTTGATGTTTCTGAAATTAGACTCAAACATATTTTTATCATAAAAATTTCAGAATTTTTAATTTAGCCAATTTGTACAGTAAATTCTGCCAATCTACCCCTTCTCTACTACCTGATAGTTTCAACCTTTCTTCACTAAAAATTATCTATCTTTTAGTACAGAGATCAAATTATGTTCCCGTCTGTTTCTTTTGAAAATAGACTCATTAAGGAATTAACCATATAATTTTATATCTCTAATAATTTTTCTATATTTTTCTATGATTTTTCAAAGTCAAAACAGGGGAACTCAAATCTACTTTGACCTTGTTACACAAAATCAGATATATCTCAGAATATACAGATCCATTTCCATCACTGTTTCTTCCATATGAAACTAAACTCAATAAAATTTAATTACATATTTGATTCGATCCTTAACTCTTTATATACAATTTTTGGTGAATTTTCGAAGTTAGTCCTCTGATTCTGTCCAAACTGTTTCAATGAGAACATTTCCTTTCTCATGTTCCTTTGCACTAAACTCCATTCAATCACACAAAATCAACACTTATAATTAAACATATCATTTTTATCATGATTAATCATATATATTAAAATTATAAACACTTTAACTTAATTGTTACTAAGTTTTTTAATACTTGTAGTACTTACCTCACTTGTAGATAATTTCTTCTCACACCTTAGCTTTCTCCTTTCCTTTTTCTTTAATTTGGTCCTTCTCCTTCTTCCCTCTTTCTTCAATTTCATACAAACACATATAAGCTTAAGACTAAAATTCAATACTTTTTCATGCTATATTATGTAAATATACATGTATGTCATGAAAATTGAATCATCTCTTACCTTAGTTATTGAAATCCCATAATTCTAATTCAATCCCTATACTCTTTAACACTTCAAAAGGAACTCTACAAGAAAATTAAGGTGTCTACTAGCTTCCCTCTATGCCTTTCTTAAGGAAATTTCAAACAAAATGGAGGATTTTGAAGCTTGGAAGGTTTAACAATGGTGGAAGGACTTAATTAGAATAAAAGCAAAAGTTGGATGGAGAGAGAATAGACATGGACGGTTAAGCATTATGAAAAAGATGATATTTTTCATCTTTTATTTCTTTTTCTTTCTCTCAAATTCTCTAGACTTTTCTTCAAAAATATCTCACTTAATAAAAATGGTAAAATCGTACTTTTAGTCTCTAGGCCTTCCAACTTTACACTTTAGCCCAAAACTTTGCCTCCAAAAATATCTTTCACCAAATTACTCTTTTGCCCCTCCTTAATCAATCTAATTCCCATGATGACTCATAATTCAATTTGGATAAATTGTTATTTAGTCGTTCCTTCTTTCTCACAATTACTAATTATTCCTTAATTTTCTAACTTTTTCTTATTTTAGCTACATAGTCTAATTCTCAATTCTACTCTATTACTGTTCCAAATCTGGTTCGAGAACGTGGATGTTACACTTTTGGTAATATTTTTGCTCGAGTTAAGGTTAAGGCTGAGGAGTTGAAGAGCTTGCAGCTAGCTTTGTTGCAGGGTGATCCAGTTAGAAATGGTCATATTGATTAGGTGACAGATGATCTTTAGGTTTTGCAAGAGGTCGAAGCATGTTTTTATTGGCAAAAAGCTCGGGTGCAGTGGATCAAAGAGAGAGATCAAAGCACCAAGTTTTTTCATTGTACTGTTGCAGTTAAGAGGAATAAGCACACTGTTACTTCTCTTTTTGATGCAGTCGGTAATCGATTGGAACCTTTTGATCAAATTTTTGCAGAGATTTTGGAATCTTGGCACAATTGATTCCAATGTTGTTGAGTGCCCAGATTCTTTGCTTCAAGAGGTACTGCCTAAACTGTCTAACGATGCTCATTGTGTGTTGACTAACCTTATTACCAATGAGGAGATAAATGCAACTATTTTTGGGCAGGGGAATGAGAAAGCCCCTAGTACTAACGGCTTCACAACTTTGTTCTTCAAATCTACATGGGATATAGTGGGGCTTGATTTTCTTGAGGTTGTTCAGTATTTTTTTGCATCCTCCACTCTCTTGGCTACCTTTAATGCTACTTCAATTTCCTTGGTTCCTGACCGCCTCCTAACGTACTCCCGTTTGGTATGTATTTTTTGGGCTTTCGTAAGTATACAGGTTGAGTTGTAATATAGTTACAACGAAGTAACGAGTACTCCGAGGATCGTACCTAAGGGAGGCAAAGCAATAGTAATCTTAATCATTGCAAAGAAAAGAAGTAATTAGTAATTTTCTTAGGGTTTATACTACAAAAGGAAAGTGAAGGTTTTGGGTTTTAATTTAAAAAGCATAAAAGTAAAAGAAATAAAGTAAAGGAAATAGATGTGAAAACTCGATAAACAGATTTATGGAGGATTAGCTCGCTTCAGTATGATTCCTTCAATCATCGTTTTTGGGATTTTTTTTCAATTGACTAGTAGCCACCCTAGCAGGATGTTCCGATCTTTCACCAACATAACGAGTCAATAAAGACAACTTATCTTTTAATGTCACAATCTAGATTAGTTTGGGGTAAAGGTGTTCACAACTAGGCAATACCAATTTTGGGTTAATTCCCACCTAAATAACTTCTTAGGATTGTCAAGCTAGGGTTCGTTTCACGTTTTTCCTTTTCCAAACAATTTATCCGTTGAAAATCCCAATATACAATAATTAAATAACCATATTTCAAATCCCTAATCCCAAAATGGGATTAGTTCCTCATGGTTTCTTTGGACATTATAGATTCAATAATATAATTAAACATAAATTTTAAGATTGAAAATATGAATTGAAAGAAATTAATAATTGTATAGCAATCTGTTGGGAAGAATCCATAATCGTTTATGCGAAGTTACAAATCTTGTTTCCACAAAACAAAAATGAAATAACAAAAAGAAATGAAAAACGACTAAACTTAAATTACAAAGGAAAAACTAAACTAAGGAAAAGAGATGTGTAAACCTAAGTGCTAAAGGGCCCTTATTTATAGCCTTTGGACAACCGTTTTCCTTAACCCTAGGTCAGTTGTCGTTCTTCATGTTTAAGTTGCATTGTAAAGACCAATACACCCTTCACTCGGTGTTATTTCTACGTTCAAGAGTCGATGTCGCGACACATAGGAGCCATGTCACGACAGAGAAGATAGTCTACTCCTTTGGAGTGCTTCCCAAGTGTTGTCGCAACACACTATGCCCATGTCACGACATAGAAGACAATTCCGAAATTCTATAGATCTGGTCCCCGTGTTGCGACATAAATCAAACCATGTTGTGACATAGTGATCAGCTTCGTTATAGCTCGTCTTCTAGAAATCTCCTACACACTCACAAAGTTCGTTAACTAAACTTTACCTCACTCAGCCTTAAAGTCAATAAAAAAACACTTTTTTACACTTTTTACACATTTTATTCAATAACTGAAAACTAAAGCAAATCCTATGCAAACCTAAGGAAAACGTTTAATTTCAAGCTCCTGAAGTGCAAAAACTAGTTTAATCTGTTAGGTCGAATTTAGGCAAATCAATTCCCAAGCGTGATAATCCTAGCCATGTAAAGGATTTTCGACCTATTTCTTGTTGTAGCTTAGTTTATAAGTGCATAACCAAGGTTATGGTTAATAGAATGACTCCTTTTTTGCCTGCTTGGATTTTTAATAGTCAGAGTGCCTTTGTTAGAGGGCGTGCTATCACTGATAATACCATGTTGGCTGATGAGCTAATGCGAGGGTATGGTAGAAGACATATTCCTCCTAGATGTGCCATGAAGGTTGATCTTCAAAAAGCATTTGATTCTTTGCATTGGGGCTTTTTGCTTTCAGTGCTTAGAGCTCAAGGGTTCCCTGAAAAGTTCTTGAAGTGGATTGAAGTTTGCTTAACTACTCCTCGATTCTATATCTCCTTTAATGGAAGCTTTGTGGGGTTCTTTCGAGGGAGGAAAGGTATTAGGCAAGGAGGTCCTCTCTCTCATTAGCTTTTTGTGCTTGCAATGGATGTGTTATCCAGGTTATTAGATGTTGCTGCCATAAGTGCTCTCTTCAAGTGTCATCCTAAGTGCCTTTGTAAGATCCGCGTTCTTGAACCGGATTTGAGTGATAAAATAGAATTGAGAATTAGAAATGTTTAGTTGAAGTAAGGAAGCTTAGAAAATTTGAAGGATTAAATAGTAAAAGAGAGAAAATATGGGGGACTAAATAGCAAATTATCCAAATTGAATTTTGAGTCATCATGGGAATTAGATTGATTGAGGAGGGGCAAAAGAGTAAGTTGGTGGAAGATATTTTTGGAGGAAAAGTTTGGGGCCAAAGTGTAAAGTTGGAAGGTCTAGGAACTAAAAGTGAAATTTTACCATTTTTATTAAGTGAGATTTTTAGAGAATTTAAGAAAGGTTAAAAATCAATTAAAAGGCAACAATATCAGCTCTTTTCATAGTTCAACCATTCATGCCATTCTCTCTTCCATCCAACTTTTGATTTTATTCCAAATAGGTCCTTCCATTATTTTTAAGCCCTCAAAGCTCTCCTATTTTCTTTGAAATTTCTGAAAGAAAAGTATAGAAGGGGGTTATTAGACACCTCAAACTTCTTATAGAATTCATTTTGAGGTGTTAGAGAGCATAGAGACTAAATTGAGAAATTTTGAATTCAAAGGTTAAGGTAAGAAATGGTTAAATTCTCATGACATACATGTATTTTACTGTTATTTAGCATGAAAATTATTGAATTATAGCTTATAACTTATATGTGTTTATGTGAAATTGAAGAGAAAGGAAAAGAGAAGAGCAAAGAGTGAAAAGAGAAGGAAATCAACCTTTTTGTTGTAAGTACTACAAGAGTTTTGAATTATATTTTAATTTCTCTAATGGTATATGAATTATTAGCATAAAAATTGTTATATAGGTACCTAATTTGAATGTTTACAATGATAAAATGAAAGGATTAATGTGTGATTTAGTAAAACAGTTTGGACAGAACAGAGGATTAACTTCGAAAATTAACCAAAAATTGTATATAATGAGTTAAGGGTCGAATTATATATATAATTAAATCTTATTCAGTTTAGTTTCATATGGAAGAAACATTGAATTAAAAGGAATTGTATATTTCGAGATATACTAGTTTTTGTGTAACAAGGTCAGAGTAGGTTCGAGTTCCCCTGTTCTGACTTTGAAAAATCATAGAAAAATGTAAAAAAATTATTAGAAACTTAAATTTGTATGGTTAATTCCTTAATGAGTCTATTTTCAATAGAAACAGTCAGGAACATCATTTGATCTCTTTACTAAAAGATAGATAATTTTTAGTGAAGAAAGGTCGAAACTGTCAGGCAGCAGCCAAGGGGTAAATTGAAAGAATTTACTGTACAAATTGGCTAAAGTAAAAATTCTGAAAATTTTATGGTAAAAATATGATTGAGTCTAGTTTCAGAAACATCAAGTGGATCATAATTTCGAATTCTGTAGCTCGAGATATAAATAATTTAGTTACTATGACGCAAGTGAACAGCTTTGAAAATATAAATGTGAAGTATTTGATGATGTATTTATGTGAGATATATCATTTATGAGAAATGATGCTAATTGAGATTGTGTCCAAGTAGACAAATTAGAACCATTGTGATATTAGTGACATGCCATTAAGGAACAGTAGCGCGGTTTCTGTTTAGCACGTCTCGTGCTCTCTGTTATTAGCACTGTGTGTGCTCTCTGATTAGCACTTTGTGTGCTCTCTGATTAGTACTTTGTGTACTCTCTGTTTAGTACTGTGTGTGCTCTCTGTTGCCCAGCACTTATCTGCTCTCTGTTAGTACTTTGGTACTCTATTTTTTCCGTATATCCTAACGGTTCTATGAAAGTCTACTATGGGCTAAACAACAGAAAGTGGATAAAAGTGTAAGTTGTGCCATTGTGGTAAGTTACAGGTTACATGTAAGTAAGGCAAGAAGTTTATATGCATGAGTACTTAAATGATCATTCATTACTTTTGTAGTACTTACTAAGCTTTCACCGGCTTAACGCGTAGGTACAAAAGCTACGAGAAGTTGAAGTCAAGCTAAAGGACCTCTTATCACATCATATCACTATTAGAAGACTTCAGTTTAGGTACATTACTTTTGGTAAAATGACATGTACAAATGGTACTATTATGTGTCTTCAGTGGATAGTTATAAATGTTGTTTTGGATTACTACGAGTTGATGAATTAAAATGATGAGTTTTGAATAAAATAACTTTAAAACACATTGTTTGAAAGAAAAATTTTATTATACTCGTGTTAAATTCTCCGATACTATATGTAGTACTTCTATACCTGGTTTATATGTGTGAACCGGGTATAGGGGTGTTACAGTCTTCGAGAGCGGTTGACTCATCTAATGTTTGTCGATGATCTTCTTATTTTTTCTAAGGGTACTGCTAATTCGGTGGCTGGTGTTTATTGTGTTCTTCAACAGTTTAACTTACTTCCTAGGTTACAACTCAATGCCTCCAAAAGTGAATAGTTTATTGCTGGGGTGGCCCAAGAGGAGTTGGCTCTAATGACTACTTGCACAGGGTTTAAAGTTGGTAAGCTACCAGTGAGATAGCTTGGTGTTCCTCTTGTTTCTAAAAAGTTGTCTCGGTCTAACTATGCTACTTTAACCAATAGGATTCTGGACAGGATTCAAGGGTGGTCTACTAAGCACTTGAGTTATGCTGGTAGACTGCAACTCATTAAGGCTGTGATCTTTATAGTGTGCAAGCCTATTGGAGTCATCAATTTCTAATGCCTAAGAGTGTTCTTAATAAGGTTTGTTAATACTATCTTAGTTTCTTTTGGAAGGGAAAGGTTGGCTCGGGTTGAGGGGCTTTACCTAAATTTGAGGGAGGTTTAGGACTAAAAAATGTGGTAGAATGGAATCAAGCTTGTATTTTGCAGCTTGTCCGTGCCTTACTTGAAGGAAAGAGGTCTCTTTGGATCGCTTGGGTTAGTGAATATGTGTTAAAGGATAGGAGTTTTCTGGATGTGGTTCCTACTTCAATGAGCAGTTAGAATTGGCGAAGGATGCTTAAGTTGAAGCCTTTGATTGCTGTCACTTCTCAACAGTTTGCTAATGCTAAAGTTAGTACTTCTCGATTGTGGAAGGCAATTAGAACTCATGGTATGAAGGTGGAATGACACCGTTTGCTATGGTTCCCTTTACATATTCCCAAGCATTCTCTTATTGCTTGGATGATCATTCTTAATAGGCTCCCAACCCGGGATCGTTTGCTTGCTGTTGGGATTTTGATTGATACTTGTTGCTTTTCCTATATGGATGCTGTAGAGAGGGGGAGATAAGGAAAGCTAGATGAGCGTAACAAAGGAAAAGATAGGAAAAAGAAGTAAAAAGATACTAAACAAGAAGAAACCTTTGTTTTTCTCCCGCGTCCCCTGATTCAGACTTTTACAGCTTGTTTGGTTTGATGAAATGGTAATTTCATTCTGACACTATTCCACACTCTACTGTAATTCGTTTATTTTTTTTAATAAACAGTAAAATTCATTAATCCGACAATGAAGTTAAACGGTTACAAAAGAATAAAAAACATTATATAGTAACTTTAACCTATACAAAAAAATTAAAAAATGATACACAATCTATTCTATTGATTGGTCATCCCACTCCGAGTTTTTTATTTAAAAGTCAAATGCTTTGAATTTGAAAAAGAGGAACAGGAAAGCAGGAGTAACGGGCTAGAGGTGTGTGCCTTGCACAACGATTCAAAGCATTGAATTTATTGTTGTAGTTTTACTATATACAGTATGATGTAGTATACTGCTGATCTATTAGAGATGTCTTTGTTTACGTAATTTTTTTATTCAAGTCTGAATAGTCGTTTCAAGAAAGATTAGATGAAAGAAGTTTACTTCTTTATCCTCACTTTTACTTGCTTTTGCTGAGAGTTGCTTTACCAGCTCTGGCCTCTATGTGACTGCGCTCAAAGGGAAAAAAAATCTCTTATGTGACTCTGTCAAAATTAAGAATACTCGTATGGTCAAAACTATAAAAGAAAATCTCAAAGAAAAAATGGAAGACAGCGCAGAGTTGGAGTCGATCCTGCCCTATCTACCGTTAGTGATCGGATCTTCGAGGCGACTGTTATGGCCATCGAAAGTGGTTGAGGCTCTGGAGGCGATGTCCAAAGGTCCTGATCACAGCCGAGTCAATTGTGGCGAAGTCCTCTCCATCGCCATTTCCGACATGAGAGCTTCTCTTTCCCTCGCTGACGCTCTCGCTCTCTCTGCCCCCCTAGGCTATGCCCTCTTCTTTGATGAGGTATGGAAGTGGTTGCTTTTCTGGGCTTTCTCGTCGTTTTAGTTACTTGTTTATGGAATGAATTTCTGGCGCAGCTCATGTCTGGGGCCGACTCCAGAAAATGGTTTGCGGAGGATATTCCAAAATTAGCCAATCTGCTATTGCGGTTGCCTTCCCTTTTGGAGGTTCACTATCAGAACTCGCAGGCTTATGGATACGGTCTCCGCATCCTGGGTCCGCAACAACCTGGCATGGTGCTTCTCTCCCAGGTGTATTTTTGTACTTGTCACTTCTAATATTAATACTATACTTCTACTTACTCGCCTGCTTAATTCAAAAGTATCATGCTTAAATTTGATGCATATCTAATCTACTTCTCAGGAGTTGATTGGCGCTCTACTTGCATGCTCTTTATTTTGTTTGTTTCCAATCTCTAATAGAGGTCTTAAACATCTGCCAACCATCAACTTTGATCAATTGTTTGCGTATGTCAACTCTCTTTTGCTCTTGTCTTGCTATCAATCTCATTCTCGTTATTAATTTCCAATTTCCTGTTGTGCATCTTTGGCTTCTCTTTTTCAATCTGACGCATTTACCCTGTACTTCGCCACTTGGGAGTTTTACTTTTAAAATTTTCTTTTCTTTCTTGGTTATATTCAAACGCTAATGAGCGCTATATATCCTCAGGAGTCTCTATGAAAGTTACAGTGAGAGCCAAGAAAATAAAGTGAGGTGCATTGTGTGCTATTTCCAAAGGATATGTTTGCAAATGCCGACAGGATCTGTCTCATTTGAGCGCAAGCTTCTCTCTTTAGAGCATCATCCTCGGCAATCATTCCTCTCTTATCCGTATGCTGATTTTTGGACCAACTCAACTATCCCCCTTTGCCCTTTTCAGGTAACTATTCAACATATGGAATCTATTTCTAAACTTAAATTTCAATTTCATATTTGCTTCTTCTTGGCCTAATTTTTTCTGTACCAACATTCTACTATTGCGGTGGTTCAATCCTCCTGTTATCTGTCTATAATGGTGTAGGTCCACAGCTCAGGCTTGATAGAAGATCAAACTATTGAGGCTCTTGAAGTGGATTTTGCTAATAAATATCTTGGTGGTGGTGCTCTACATAGGGGCTGTGTGCAGGTCTGATTTTTCTTTTTCTGCTTCATTGACACCATTATTGACATAATGGACTACTCTTTCATTTTCTTGATTCTTTTCACCTTTTACTCTAGCCATTATTTCCAGAGACCTTGTTTACTGGTTGGATTCTTTTCTAATATTTTAATAGGAAGAAGTTCGTTTCATGATCAATCCTGAATTGATTGCTGGCATGCTTTTCTTGCCTTCCATGGCAGACAATGAAGCTATAGAAATGGTTGGAGCAGAGAGGTTCTCTGACTATACAGGGTAAGCAGTAAGCACCACTCAGTGGTTTATAGACCATAAGCCTGTAAACAGGTCTGGTACTAATTGGTTATTTCATTTTTATAAGGTATGCTTGTACCACTGTAACTTGCATATATTTATCCCTGAAGTATAATAACTTCTATATGATTTTCATATAAATTTATCATGCTGCAAAAGTTGTATGAAATCAACGTTCCATGGGTTCTGTATCTGTTTTTTCTTTTGGGGCTTAGGGAAACAGTCTTTTGGTAGTGCTTTACTTCCCCACCTTAGATACATCTCCAATAAGAGAGAAGAGTTTGATGACTACCTGCCTCTACTTTTCCTTCTTTTGCAGTTGATTTATGATAATAATATCATTTTATCTAGTACAGATATGCCTCTTCATTTCGGTTTTCTGGTGACTATGTGGACAAAAGGATTGTTGACTTTCTTGGAAGACGAAAAACCAGAATTGTTGCTATAGATGCTTTGTGCAGTCCAAGAATGAAACAGTACAAACCGGAATACCTTCTTCGGTATGTAAATTTTGGTTTTTTCATGACATTCATGTTTATGCCAGGTTTGTAGGAAAAACAAATAGTAACACTGATGATAGCCAGTAGGACAAAAATTACTATTAAGTTACCAGATGGGGCTGCTGGTGCGTTAAGAACATTGTATTGAATCTTAACCCAAAGTTAAGAAAGAAGAAACCTAGTTTGAAGCAATTTTGCCCCTCTAGACTGAAAAGCTTTTGCTGCAAATATGCATGAAGTAAAGAGCTTTAGGAAAATTTTGCACTACTCTTGTCAATGAGTTTTTTGAGTTGCAATAATATATTGGATCTTAAATAAATAACTGTTATGAACTATTTTATGTCATGTAATCTGCTCATCACACTAAACGATTCACATTTACGCATGCAATGTGCTAGATAAAGGCTTTCATGGTATATAATGTGGAACTTATGAGATTTGTTTCTACAATCATATCAATTAGATTTTATACATGTATCTAGCTTCCTATTTAATTCATATTGTATAACCTATATTGCTTCTATTTTTATGTTTGGTAGGGAGACTAATAAGGCATTTTGTGGCTTTTTGGATCAATCAAAATATAGCCAGTACAAGAGACTATTCAAGATGAACTCAGTGCAGGTCGGTTTGATCAAATATAATGAACATGATGGTGACGTATCCAGGGACAAAATTTTGGCGAGACTGTTTTATCATCTTACCTCTATTGTGTTTATTCCCTAATTGATGAACCTTGGACTAAAAAACACATTTATTGTTGAAGTGCTGTTATGTGGGTTCTCTTGTGGTCTAGCATAATTTGGATTTGCCTTTTATGTCAAGTTGCATGATGGTCATTACTTTTCTGTTTTATAGTTAAATGAAGGTTCTTCTCTGCCTATTAAAGCAATAGGAGAATCCAGGACAGAGGACGTCAGAAAGTCTGATGAGAAAAATTGGCACTTAGAGGACTGTGAAAATTATATCGGGATAGCAACTGGAAATTGGGGCTGTGGTGCATTTGGAGGAGATCCTGAAGTGAAGACCATAATTCAGTGGCTTGCTGCTTCTCAGGTTGTTATTCTGACCTTGCAGCTTAAATATTAGATGCCATGGTCCTCAAAGGTGTGAGGCTCTTGTGAATATCTAAATATTGTATGGTCTGTGATATAAATTAGGAAAATGTTTACACTTCCATGTTGTTTTTCTATCAATGCTTGAAATTGACCTTTCCCTTCCTGATTATGTTTGTTTCAGGCTTTAAGACCTTTCATTTCATACTACACTTTTGGTCTGGAGGCACTGCAAAGTCTTGCTCAGGTACTGCTTGTTCTTGTTAAGAGTAGAAGCGTCATTGTAGATAAGATTTGTAACAAGGCATCGTAATGTTTCACTATCATGGATCTTTAATATGTTCCTTGGCTACCTTAAATTCTACTGTGTGCTGGGTAAGCGAAGGGCACTTGTCACAATCAGTCTTGGGTTGAAGGTGCCCCACTCTGGTCAATTGAACAATCAGTGTTCCTTCTTAAAAATTTTCATGTGATTTCCTTTACTTTGCTTGTATTCATTTGTTATTGTTGCTTTGCTTGTCTGGGTTTGAACCCTGTCAATTCATTAATTTATTTTTTTCAATATTTTGTTGAGTGCATTAATAGCAATATTAATACTCTTTCGTTCTGGCTTCACATGGCAGGTGACTCAATGGATTATATTGCAGAAATGGAATGTTGGAGACCTTTGGAACATTTTGATAGAATATTCATCCCAGAAATTGAGGGGAGAAGCAGACGTTGGCTTTTTTGCTTGGCTTCTTCCTTCATTGCCGAAATAATATAATGTAATTTGTTATGCTTTAAATAATTGATTTTTTCTTTTCTGCTGCTGTTTGTGAAAGTTTAGTTATGTATATCTGCTGTGCGGTGCCTCCCTAGTCCCTAACTATTTTTTAGCATGTCTTTTTGTATTTGACTTATTGCTCCTATCTGTAATGTCTTTCAGTTCATTCATTGCTAGGATGTAAATTGTATTCTAAGGAGCTATTCATCTGCACCAAATCCATTTACCATCAAAGATGTTCTTTTCTCAAAACTACCTTAAGCGCAATGCAAGTGAAAGTAGTAAATTAAGAGTCTGTTTGTTATTTCCCCAAAATGGTTTTTTTTTTTTCAGAAGATTTCCACTTTTATTTTTACTTCCAGAGGTTGATAGAAAGGATGAGTTTCTTTAATGTTTTTAGAAAAATTTGTAAGGAAAAAAGGGAATCAAATTATCGATGTTGTTTTGTTTAAAAAATAGACAACTTTATAATTAAGGGATCCATCACTTGAATCAAACGCCTTATGCTTCTTGCATTGAGATAAATGGAGTTAAAATATTTAATTGGCAGTCTTTTTAAAAGTAAAATTTATTTTTAGATAATTATTTGATATACAATTTAAGCACTGTTTTGTGTATTAAAAAATAAAAATAAATAAATGAGATTAATATTAATTTCTTAAATGTATTAAATAATAATTACTTTTTTTGGTGAAAAAATAAAATTAATTTTAGTGAAATTAAATAGAGTTTGTTTTCTGGTCTCACCTACAGATGAGTGTGGCTTTTAGAGGGAGCGGGTGTTGGTAAAGGTCGAGTATAAATAGGGCAGGATGAAGGTTGAGTGAAGGTCGAGAAATCCTCTCCATTGTCGTCTCCCTTGGCGTCGTCCTTTGCAGGCAGGGCCCTCTCACTCTCAGTCTCAGCAGCCAGTAAACCCTACATAATCAAAGATATATCCTCGCTCCCAATTTCCCAATTTTTTATTTGCCGTAATTTTTTCAGAAAAAATAAGTTAAAAAGAAAAAGGAATACCAAATTCTAAAATCTCTATATCCCCAAATCATGGCCCTGCCAGAAACCCTAGATTCCCCGCAATCATCTTCTTCATCAGATCCACAACTGTTGCGGAACTTGTCATTCAGTCGGCTCAATGCCCAGGCGCCCGAGTTTGTTCCTACTCGCTCGACGCCTCAGCAGCAGCAGCAACAGCAGCAAAGTATGAGGATGATGATCCCTCCTCCTCCGCCCCCTGGGATCATGCACGTCTACTCTCCTCCTCCTCCTGCGCCGGCGGGGGCGGCGTTTCACCTCCCCGTGCCTATGCCACCTCACTTGGTTCCCGTTCCCCATCATATGTCCATGAGAAATCATCATCATCATCCTTACCAGAACCATCATCATCGAGAGCAGGAAGTTGAAGTTGTTGCTAAGAAAGATCATCAGGAGCACAAGGATCATGGTTCGATTTCCTCCAAAAGCGGACTATCTGAAGAAGCTACGCTGAAGATTTTGAATCAGGTCACTTTACCATTCATTACTATTATTTGCAACTTTTTTCTACTATTTGTTTTCTTGTGATCCTTCAATTACTTGTGTTATTTCTTTTTTGATTATTGAATTTCTTTGTGCTGTATTCTAGAATCTGATTCCAAGATTAGCTAATCATTGGCGGATACAAGTAAATCAAAATGATCAAATTCTTGATGAATGTTGTCGCTTCTTCAGGATTTTTTTTAACCATAGCTGTTACCAATTTTCTTATTATAGCCTTATGCTCTGTCTTGGTCGGCTATAATTTTCCCTTAAGGTTAAACACCACAAGCTATTTCACAGGTTGAGTACTATTTTGGTGATTTGAACTTGGCCACGACGGATCATCTTATGAGGTTCATCAACAAGGATCCTGATGGATATGGTATGATTTATTTCCATTAATGAGCAAAACTTTTTTGGGGTAATAGTCACTTATGTATGGTTTGGATACGGTTTGGTCATTGAACTTCAATTTTTACAAAATGGTCATGATTTGTTACACTTTGGTCATTGAGGCATTACCATCCATTAAAAGTGTGACAGAAATCTCTGGTGGCACAAATATTTCCATTTAATGCCGGTGTGTAATCCACATCAATGCCACCTAAGTCATTGGGTCGAAGATTCTAGACCCTTTTTTCCCTGTTCATCTTCTTTCCTTCTAAACAAAAACAAAACCTTACTTTATGAACCCTAAACCACTGCCGGTGCTATCATGGCACAGCCAGTACTATCCCGTTGCAGCCAAATGTCCTTTGAGCCAAGGCTCAAGCTTTCAAGGCTTCATTGTAACATAAGTGAGACTTGAAACGCTTCAACTTCATCTTATATAACCCCCTTGAGCCAACCGTATTTGGGTCCCTGGGCAGGAACTTGGACTCCCACGAGAAAAGGAGACTTGGAATCTGGTCATCCTTGAAGCCATTTGAACTCTATTTTTCTTCATTTAGAGTCTGGATCTATAGTTAGGCATTTAAGTCATTTGAACTCTACTTTTACTTATTTAGAATCCTAATTATAATCCGGATCTATTAATATGTGTAACGTTTCAACAAGATCTATTGTTATTTTGCTTCTAAACATCTGGTGGCGGCAAGATAGCGCTGGCATTGATGTTTTGGCCCTTTGAATAGGAAGAAAAAGACAAAGGGTTGAGAACCTTTGACCTTTTGATTTAGTTGGCATTGACGTGGATCTAACGTCTGCATTTAACGTGTCACATGAGATTTCCTTCATGCCTTTAACGGAGGGCAACAATTTAGTGACCAAATGTAACAAATCAATAATGTTAGTGATCATTTTGTAACAACTTAAAGTTCAGTGACCATATCTTAATTTAATCCATGCATAAGTGACTATTTTTGTACTTTACCGAAGTTTTTAGACTGGAACTCTTGTTCATGCAAAGACTTACCATTTAAACCAAAAGCTTTAATGTTTTGGCCTCTGGTCTGGTTTTTCAAATGTTGATTTAGATTAATATTTTCTTTGTTTCCAATATAGTGCCAATATCTGTTGTTGCATCTTTTAAGAAGATTAAAGCCCTTGTAACTACTCATTCCCAGCTAGCTACTGTTTTGCGGAACTCATCAAAGCTTGTGAGTATTTTTCTTTTACTAACGTTTCATGCACTTACAGTTTCGTATTTTTTATTTTTATATGTAGTTTCATATCTCCTCAATGGCCTTGTTTAAATCTTTGTGATTCCATAATATACAGGTAGTTAGTGAAGATGGAAAAAAAGTAAGACGCCAGCATCCCCTTACTGATTCAGATATGGAAGAGTTGCAAGTAGGTTTTGTTCATTTTATTTTCCCTTTCTGTTTCTTATGAAAATTTATTATGTATTTTTTCCTATAAATTTTATGTTTGTTTTCTTATTCAGGTGGTGTCCTAAAATATTGTATGAGATTTTTTTCCTTTTTTTTGTAGCTTATATATTCATCAAGTTTAATATGTTAATGTCTTTATATATTGCTTCCAAATTCTTGTCATTTATAGTCTCGTATAATTGTTGCTGAAAATTTGCCTGAGGATCACTGCCATCAGAACCTCATGAAGATTTTCTCTGCTGTTGGGAGGTACAGAGACTATTACCTTTCTAAATAAGTTATGAGCTTTAGGTAGTGAGTTTTACTTTTAAATGTTTTTATTGTGTCTCCGGTGGACCAATATCTCTTGATGTTTTCTTTCTTAGTGTGAAAACAATCCGTACCTGTCAGCCTCAACCCTCTGGTGGTGGGATGTCTTCAGCATCTAGGTCAGCAAAGAGTGATGGCTTGCATTTTAGTAACAAGGTGCATTTGCTCATCATGGATGTGTTGACCATATTAGTCGTTTCCTATGGAAAGATATATTCCTTTGTTTTGGTCATATTCTATGGAAGATCATATTTCTTGATATTTGTTTTAATTAAAAGTATTAACAGTTGGTGGGTGCTTTAATTTTGGATTTTCTTTCTTTTTGTAGTTGCATGCATTTGTGGAATATGAAACTGTTGAGTTGGCTGAAAAAGCTGTAAGTACCCCTAATTTACATGGAATGACCCTTTTTACCTTCTGTAGTTATGAACAACGGGATAACTGTATTTTTGTAGGTTGCGGAGCTTAATGACGAGGGAAATTGGAGGAGTGGCCTTAGGGTCCGTCTAATGCTTAGACATGTGGTATGTAGTTGGGATATTTAAGCTTTTGCTTTCATTATTTCTTTTCCTCATTGCCCCCGTTCTTCTCATTCATTTTTGTAACTCATTTTCTGTAACGAACAAGAAAGGGTCAAAAATTTTGTTTGATTACAAGGAAAATGAGCTGACTGCAGTCTCTCTATCAATTGAGATCTTTAACATCTCGAATCACCAGATAGTTTGTAGTGGAATGTATGCTATGTTTACCAGCAGAACCAAAATTTAATGTTAAATGAGTATTTAGCAGATTATGGAGTCCCCACCACCACAGACATACCAAAAAGACATCCAACTATATGAAGTTGTTTCCTATTTCATGTATTTCATTAATTTCAGTTGAACCCTGGGCTTGATGGTGAAAATTCTTTATGTTTGCTAATTTCAGTCAACTATGAAGCAATACTGATCTGTATTTGTATTCGCTCATTTTAGTCAAAACCTGCTCATGCAAGAGCGAAAAAGGGCCATGATGGAGAAGGTCAATGTGAGGAAGATGATGTTTGTATTTCTGAACTGCCTTCAAATGAGAAACAACAAGAAGATCCTTCTCAGTTGTCTGATATTCATTCACATGGGAATCCTGCAAGTTCCAATCCATTTCTTATAGTAAGTGTTTACCTCTACCAAAAATTAACTATGAAAGGAAAATATAATGCTAAGATAATGAAATACTGGACATAAATGGAATTGGGACTTTTGAGCTCTGATTTTGAAGTAATGAGATTGCTCCGCATGCTGATTTATTGTTACTTTGAAGTTACCTTAAGGTCATAGTAGTGAACGCAGTGATGTATAGTATAAAGAATTGGTTTGGTACTTGTACCTTTAGTTTTTGGAACTGAAAAGCAAAGCATGGCTCTTTTGTTGAGATGCTTGCTTTGGTAGTTCCATTTTTTTTTTTAATATCCCAAATTCCTGAATGAACATACCATGTATTTATGTTGTGCAGGGAGAGGAGCATTCTAATGAGAAAGAGGGCGGGCAGAAAAAAGGGAGAAACAGGGGCCGAGGTAAAGGACGTGGGCGGACTCAATACCATAATAATCATCATAGCAGTCACGGAAATCATGTAGGCACTCCCCCTTCAGCTTCAAGTAATTGGGTCAGCAATGAGCAGGCTACTGGAGCAAAGCAGCCCCCTGGTCCTCGTATGCCAGATGGCACAAGAGGATTTGCTATGGGTCGAGGGAAGCCAGTTGCTGTTAATACTGCATGAATGAAATTTATGCTACAGAGTCGTGCGACTTTGTGCAATGTTGTAGAAGGGTAGAGATGTGTGTTATAAGTGGTGTTGGGTGGCAGACGGGTTTTCCTTTTATGGCCATTAGTCATTAGTCGTAGTTGGAAAGAAATTATATAATTGGTGAGTGGGTCGAGTGACCCATTTTCCTATGATTTTGTATGTGGGTATGGAAGATGCAAAAACATATGCATGTCTTATGTTTGGTTTTTTTTTTTTTTTTAGCTTTGATTGATGTAGTAAGTAGATGACCAATACCCTATATTTAATGAGTGAATAAGGAATAATATTTTTCGTTAGAATAATATATATTGCTTTTCCTTCTGGTATGTACCATGCATGTATTTTATGCAGTGTACAAGTTTCGGTTAAAATAGGTTGAGTTGGTTTGATTACTCCAACGGTCACTGAAATTAATTTGGTTGGGGTTGGTTGAAGGATTTGCAAGAATTTGGTTTTTGGTTAATTTGGTTCCAAGGTGATTAATTAAATTAATTGAAAACAATATGTATAAGCTTAGCATGTTATTTATATAAGCCCAATATATTAGCCGAATGAATGATGTAATGAGTCAAAGCAAATATATAATGGGTTTAATTAAATTATAGCAAATCAAAAATATATACGAGTTTTTCAATTATAGTATATGAAAATATATAATTGTAGCTTTTTTCTTTTTCTTTTTTTTGGTTTTTTTACATTGGGTTTTGGCAATTTTAAAAGGACTGCTAAATCGATCTGGTAATGCAGACATAGTACATCCTGCTTTAGGTCTTTCACTTACCCTCAGAAACGTACTGCCATAATACTGCTATCAAATCCTACCCTATGTGGAATGAAAATTTGAAAACAAACAAGAAAAAAGCGAAGGCATATCAGAGAAATGTATTAGAGCATGTATTAGTATTTAGCTTACTTGTATTTCTATTAGTTGGTTAGTCTGTTCCTAGGCTGTTGTAATTGCTGTTGTTGCTTCTGTTAGTCAGTTGCAGAGAAAGTATAGGGTTCTTGTTGGTACTGACTAGTATTTGCAGCTTGGTCTCGCCATTGTGAGATTATTAGAGCTTCTATCAATAAAAGAAGTACAACTGTTTTCTATTTCTTTCTTCATTGCTTTCTTTATTGAGTTTAGTTTGCATTTTATACTAGTTTACTGGCTTCTCTGACAAGGCGGATGACAACTGAAGGTGGCTGGGCTGGCATGTAACATCCTCCAAGAAGCCATGCCTTTGGAGGATGTTCAAGTTGTTCTTCCCAATAATTTCTATTTATAGTCTTCCTGTTGATTGACTACGAAGAAATAGATATTGTGAGACAATGGGAATATTATATTATGAACTCGAAACCAAAGCTCAGGAATAAGTATATCTGACTCTGTTTACAATTCTTGAGCTTCATCCAAATCCTGCTCAAGTTCTAAAAGGTAAATTCAGATCTAGATCCAAGCTCATATCTACGCTTGTGCTAAAAATATGAAAATTAGTAAGCCACTGCTAAGCTGCCACTGGATGGAAAGCAGGAGGCTCCATGCCAAAGGACATTTTCAGCCACCAGCAGCAACAAGATGGCGGTTCAAACTTCAAACACAACCATCTTGCCTTGATTGATGAATCCACTATCTTGTTTCATCTCTCCATCCCACAAGAACGGAGGATACTTACTCCAGCTCAAGTACATAATTTATGTAATTTTACTAACTAATAGAGCTGAAGCAGCAGATGTTCCCTTCAAATTTTAGATGATCCATGCTTGCTTGCTTCTCTTCTTCAATAGCTTTAAAGCGCATACATCCTTTTATATTCATTATTCAGGATCTCAGAATCCGAAGCCACAGACATGGAGAAAGACCGGGAACGACTCTCAGCTTTCCTTATGCTCCTTAACTTTGACTCCTCCATTCTATGTAAAATGACAAAATAGCACATCGAGCCAATTGTAGTAAGCATAATTGTGCTGCCAATTACAGTTGCACACACAGCAAGCCATCTAGACTCTTTTCCCACCACCACGTAAGTCAGCGAAATAAATGCAACTGAAATGAAAAGGCATGCCAACCACATGAGCTTGTTAATTACAAAGACAAGCTGCTTCTTTGCCTTCTGTTCAATCACAACCACCGATGTCTGAACAACCACCACCGCCAAGGAGATGAACAAAGCAAGGCTATCAAAGACAAAGAACACAATAAACGGTGCCTTGTTAGCTATATGTGCTTGCCCGAGCGAGAGCCCCTTCATTTTATCCTCAACATACTGTCCAGGGACAGTGAAGATGGCAGCAAAAGCAACAGTAGCAATGAGAACAGCAACAACAGTGGCAGAGTTTATAGCATTGTTTAGTCCACTAATGTGTAGTTTCTTTAGTCTCTTTGCAATTTTTTGCACTCTGAAACCAGTTTGTCGAGTTTGTTGAAGCTGGGACTGGACGTCATGTTTTATGTCACTTACAGTTTGCTTTAGTTGTTTTCCTGCATTTGGCGGCTTTCCATGGTCCTTAGAATTGATTGCTCCTGCTTCCTTTAATATCGAGACAAGTTCTGGGTTTCCAATTTTTTCGGCAATGTCAAGTGGGCTTTCTCCAGCCTTGTTTGTTGAGTTGATGTTTATGCTCTCAACCGATAGCAAGCAGCGTACAATCTGCCCAAGAAGTGAGTCCCAGCTTTATAACCAACCAGTGTATGTTTAAGTTATTTACACGATTTACATATGACAGCAGGAAAAAGACTCCTTAATCAATCAGAGAAGGTTTGGGCATGGAAATACAAAAACCAATCAAGATGGGACAAGTTCTGATAAATTGAGCTAATTATTTTTGTAGTACAAGTTCCTATAAATTCAAGGCGGGACTGAAAAACTGAACAGTTGCTTCCAGTTAACCAGAGAGGTTATAAATTTATCATTCTGAAAATTATCTAAATAAAAGATAATGAATGAGAAAGCACCTGAGTACGGCCCTTCATTACTGCAATATGCAATGCAGTGTTCCCTTTACAGTCTTCCAAGCCCAAAACTGAGGGGTCAGGTTTCAACAATTCCAGCACTATCTCCTCATTCTGACCTTTCACAGCCATATGTACTGCAGTTTGACCCTTTTTGTCTACCCTAAAACCTGTACTTGGATCCTTGCTGAGCAAAGATTTCACAACTTCCAAGTGCCCCATTCTTGCTGCTGAATGGAGGACAGTTTTACCATTATTCCTTGCAATCTTAGCAAGGTCTGAGTCTGTTTCTAAAAGAAGATTGACCACATCGATATGCCCTTGAGCAGCAGCTGTGTGTAGGGCAGTTGTACATGATAAATCTGTAGTCATGACCGAGTTGGGGAAGGTACCCAAAAGTTCCTTTAGCACTTCTGCAAGAACGTTTTGATCAAAACAATTTCAGAAACACAAGAGTAAAAAAAAAGAAGATTGCTTGGGGGAAGAGAGGGTAAGAAGTATAAGAACATCAAACAACTTTCATAGAAGAGAATGCCATTGAACATGCAGCAAAATGGAAAGTGAGTAATAAACATGTTCCTTTCATGCTTCTTACCAAATTGCAGAGTTAAAAGCCAAGTATTTATCAAGATGAAGTTAAGTCCCTCATCAATAGAATTTAAGGATGATTAGATGGGGTAAAATCTTGTTCGGAGTCAAATTGCCAAGAAAACAATAATTAATAGGAAAAGCAGCTTCAGGCATTATAAACAAGTAAATTGTACAAGAGAGCCATAAAAACTCATGCTCAAGACGAACTAAAAGAAACACAAGACCAAGTTTACACAAAACATGCCCGCACTCATCATTTGCTGGTGTACTGAAATGTAAATGAAATAAATATACTAATGTACCCAACTTTCCCAAGCAAATTACACAAGTTATGTGAGATGAATGATTTCTTACCAACATGACCCTGCTTTGCAGCAACATGGAACGGATCATAGCCATTCCGTGCAGTGATAGATGCAGTCTCAAGATCCATATGTTTCAACATTTCTGCAACAACCAGAGGTTGACGATTCTCTGCTGCAACATAAAGGGGAGTTTCCCCTTCTAGGTTTTGCTTGGCCAAAAGTTCCTTGGCCTCAGGAACATTAAAGTTATGAAGAATCTCCCTAACTCTAGACAGATTCCCTGTTCTTGCTGCCAAATGAAGAGGTGAATCGCCTCTTTTTCCTGGAGACTCCCTATTTTTCCTGCGTTCACCTGCACCAATAAAGCTCAGCTGCCTCTCCATTACTACACGAAAGCTCTTCTGCTTCTCTATAAAGCCCCTAAAACTCTTCTGTTTTTCCATCATTCCTCGATCACTGGGCTGTTTCTCACTTGAAACACCACGGGAACTCTGTTGCTTCTCCAGGAGCCGTTGAGGAGGTGGTTGTTTTTCTGTCATAACACCGCGAAAACTCTGCTGTTTTTCAGATTGTTTAAAACTTTGTTGCTTCTCCAGGAGTCCTTGAGGAGGTTGTTGTTTAAAACTCTGCTGTTTTTCCATGGTCGAAAGCTGAATCTCAATGAGTTATCAACAATTCTCAACTAAAAGTATGTTGCTTTGACAACCTCGGGAATTTCAGACTCACATATTATGAACTTTTCTCCATCATCAGAAGCCAATCCGAATCTCTTCTTTTTGGTCTATTTCTCAGAATCCATAATCCTACAAAACTACTCTCTGCCTCTTTATGATCGATAAGAATTTAATTGCCCAAAAGTTCCCAATACAGAATCGCTTTCCTTTCCTACAGCTAGAAGAAAGCAGTTCTCAGACACAACCTTAAGCAGTAGCATCCAACCAAACAAGAAAGAATCTTGTGGTAAAAGAGTTGATTCTCTAAGCAGAAAGTTTATTCTGTAAGCTAAGCAGAGATGAACCTAGAAACAAATGATCAATGAAAGATTGTTCCAGAAAAAAAATTAAAAAGAAAAAGGCTTAATAGTACCTTTGATTTGAAGCTGAAAAGTGTGAAGATTTATGCAATAAATGAAATCCCAAAGTTGATATCCCTAT
Organism: Gossypioides kirkii; assembly: GCA_005610355.1. Classification (NCBI taxonomy): domain Eukaryota; kingdom Viridiplantae; phylum Streptophyta; class Magnoliopsida; order Malvales; family Malvaceae; genus Gossypioides; species Gossypioides kirkii. Next base: position 38,129,035 of record CP032244.1, on the reverse strand, counting down.
GAAAACAGATATCCCAGAGAATAGAAAATTAGAAGATCAAACTTTGTATTATTGTACCAAACCAAACCAGAGCCACCAGAAAAGGTAGGAGTGAGAAATAGACAAATCTATGAAAACGGGAGAAAACAAATATTAGCAGCCACTAACTTACCAGTTACCACTAGTAGCACATTATTTTCTTGCTTTTTTATCAGTTTTAACTGTCTCCTTTTTTCATAGTATTTTCTTCCCTTTTTCAACTTAGAATATTATCTTATACAGTAATTGGAGTAAAAAAACAAAAAAACCTAGCGAGCTGAGGTTAATGCCATTTTTTTAGCTTATAATAAAATAAAAACTAAAAAATATTTGACATCATGTTAAATCAATTTGTATTAACAAGAAATTCCAGTGAAAAAGAGATGTTTTTCATCTTAAGGGTCTCAAGCTTTAGCGTGTAAGTATGAATCAATATTTTGCTAACAGTTAAGGGTGAGGGTGAACATGTAATTTTTTATTTACTAATTTAAAAAATCTAAATAAAAAATTTTCCATTTTAAGGGAGGCCGAGCCCCTACAAGCCCCCTAGATTCACCCTCATACCCATATAACATAATGTGAATGTTATATTTCATATTATTTTGATTTTAAATTTTGTGAATTTTATTTAAATTTATTTTGAATTTAAATTAAATATATTTCAATTCTTGATTGTAATTTTAGTCTATCAAACATTTTGTTGATGCAGTGATACAACAAGAGGGAGTACAAAGGAAAGGAGAGTTATTGTTGTGGATGTTGGTTAACCCAGTTAGGATGGAGAGCCGAAGGTTATGGAAAGTGACCGTGGAAAAAACTTGACGGCTGAAGGCTAAAAGGGTGTTGGCAGGATGTAAGCTTAGTACTTTTCAAGGGTCAATCTTTCTTCATCGTTCATGGAGGTATTTATAGGCAAGGATCCTGTGTAATATGATGTTAACGTATTAGACTTGCCATCTATCCATTATTACGGAGCATGTGGGAGGGATGTCTTTGATGGGGCGAAGATGTCTATGATAAGATAGATCTTGTCATTCATTCTGACTCTGATGAAATAAAGCAGTTGAGCCCACATAATGTTTGGTGACCGACAACTTCATGTTCCCAATGAAGATTAGTCCATCCGTTTTTCAGGTAGTTATCTCGAGAAGGTGAGCTTGCAAGTGACCTCCCGACTTGCTAGAGGTAAGCTTACTATTTAGACGTCTTCTTGGTTTGCCACGTATCTTAACACGAATAAGGGTATAACAATAATCACTCTTTTGAGTTGAGAAGAAGGTTACAAAGTGACCTTCTTCAAGACGTTCTGTTATGATAACTCTTTCCTTTCCAAGTTGCTCCGAATCGTGACTTTACTTTATATTGAAACAATAAGTCCAAACATTTGAGATTCTGTCATAAATGTACTCTAAAGACTAATTTTCTAGGGGAGTCGTGGTAATGATAAAGAGCAACCTTTTGGAACAGGTGGTAAGTTGCCATTGGATGCTAGTTGTCCTTTGAAATGGTGTGTTTTGAGAGATAGGTTTATATATTCTGGGTTGTCTTCTTCGAAGTTACTTTGCCTCCTTTTTCATTTGAATTTTTTTGCAACTATTGTTTGCGAATTTCTTGCTTCTGTTAATTTTTTGCAACGGTTTCTACAATTTAATGGTTTGTTTGCTTCGATTCACCTTGTGGTGATTCTTTTTGTCATTGTTAGAGCAATTTTTTGTATTTTTGTTGAAAATGGCCAAGGGAGATGAACAATCAAGCATGAGCCAAGGTATGGGTGGTGGTTGCACTGATCGTGCTTCATCGAAAGCGATGGCGAAAATTCAAAAGTCATGTACAAAAAAATATAATAAAGCTTGTGCCACAAAATTCAAGAGGAAGAGTGATAAGCTCGTAGTGAGTATTAGCCATCCATGCTCTACCACCTACTGGGAGATTAAAAATCTGCTAATGGGCCACAGGTTACTTGCAAAATATCACAAGTACGAGTTTATTATCTCAGAAAGAATCACATCATCTCAGTGAGATGTTTGGCCTAGAATCTACTAGTTGGAGGCCTGGATTCTTCCTTCTATTATTTCTACTTGAAGCATGTTTTACTCTACCTCTCCCAACTTCATCTAGGATGTTCTATATGACTTTAATGTAGCACCAGGATAATTGACATGTCTGGCTTGGTAGTTGTTTGTTGGGTTTTTTATTATGCATTGTAAGAAGGGCCCATATCCTTTTGATCGAATGTTCCTTTATATGTATATTTTTACATGAGCTAAATGAGGAGATGTAACACCCTTAACCCGTATCCGTCGCCAGATTAAGGTTATGAAGAATTACTAGACAAACCACATTTTCCATATCATAATATCATCTTAATTTGATGTAAACAAGCATTCACATATATCAGCATAATCTCACTCATTTAACATTTAAAACAAACTTCAATGATCTTAAGAATAGCTTGAAGACAAATTGGAACTAATTTAAAACAAGTTAGAAAACTTAAGGAAATGGTGAAATTTTGGTAAAATGAGTAAAAAAATGGGGTGTTGTTAGTAAAGGGAAAATTCGGTTAGGCAAGTTAAAGAGGAAATTATTAAAATTCAAGTTATTGTAATAAGGACTACATTGATAAAAGTTAAAATAGTAAGGGCAAATTCGTAATTTTACCTAATAGTGGAACAAGAATTAAACGAAATAATTATATATGTTATTGGATGTTAATTAAGTTAAATTATATTTTAGAGCAAGAACAGAGTCAACCACAAGTAGACCGAGGAAAAGCTAAAGTTGTGGAGTAGTCGTCAACTTCGTTCTTACGATCACAATAGTTGAGGTAAGTTCGTATGAGTTATATATATGGTTAAATATGTATTTATGTATTATTTCAACGTTGTTAATTAGAAATATATGCATACAAATACAAATGGAATATGGTGTAACAGCTCGGTTTTCAATGGTGTCGAAAACGGTGGTTTCGAGACCCCAACTCCAACGAGTCAAGTCATAATTTTTAATTTTTAAATTATTATGAAATCATTAACATTGCATTAAATTTTGGTTACAGAATTTTACCATTTAGATAATTAATTAAGTAAAAAGGACTAAATTGTAAAGTTTGCAAAAGTACAATTTAGTAAAGTAGAAGGATCAAATGAACGAATAAACCATTGAAAGCTAAGTAGTGGATTTTCATGACATTTAGGTGGGATTAATTAAATTTAAAAATGGTTTAATTAAGTTAATTATTGAAGACTAAATATTTACAAGATTGCCATTAATATATATATGACAAATTAAAGAAGAAAAATGACATCTTTACTCATTTCTTCTTCTTCTTCTTCACAAAAAAAACCTAAGGGAATTTAGGGTTCCATTGTTAAACTTTGAAGCTTGATTTGGGTAAGCAAACCTTGTTCGTTTTTAGTAATTTTTATTTTTTCGAGTTCGTATTAGCTTAATTTAGCTTGTCCAAGGACTAATTTGTGAATCTGTCAAATGTTATAAAAATTTTCATTGTTGAAAATGTTTTTTATTGAAATATTTTGATAGATTTGTATGCTTGGTGAATAGATTCATTAATTTTGTAAAGTGATTTTTGGTAAAATTAGGATTTAAGGACTAAAATGTTAAATAGTGGAAATTATGCGTATTTGGTGTGAAATAGATGAAGTGTAGGGACTTTTTGAGACCTATGATTATTCGGTTGGTATTGGTTGTGAAAGAGAAAATGTTATTTTGCATGTATTGTGTTTAGGGACTAAAATGAATAAAAGTAAAAGGTTAGGGGTAGAATCGTAATTTTACCAAAAGGACTAAATTGTGTTAAATGATCTGGTTGTGTGATTTAATGTGAAAAATTGAATACTTTGTGGATGTAGACTACGATCGTGCCATCGATCTCGAAAAAAGAAAATTAGCGAAATAGTCCTTGGAGTCTAACCACAACTACAATCCAGTCCGGTAAGTTCGTATTGTTAAATTCCAAATTAATTTTTACAATTTGTACTTGTTTACAATTGCCTTGACCTTGTAATGGTGGTCGGTATCGTGTAAGACGGAAACGAGAAATGGGAAAGCTAATAGGCCTTGAGTCGTAAATGCAAAAAGGTTCAATGTCTTTATGTCATCGTGAGTATTACATGAAAATGAATCCTATTATGGATTAAAGGTCCTATGTCTTTATGTCATCGTGAGTATTACATGAAAATGAATCCTATTATGGATTAAAGGTCTGATGTCTTTACGGCATCGTAGTTATCAAATGAGAATTGAATCCAACAACGAATGTATACAGCTTACTCGATTTGGTTGATTAGATTGTACAACTCTTGAAGTTTGGTAAATCGGTTTAACTTTATGAATTTGCTAAGCTATGAAATACTTGTGCAAATTGTTGTTGTTTTGTAGATTCAATTTTGCTGTTCGGAGATCGGATCGTCTTGGAGCATCACACTATCCCGGAGTTTGTTTGATGGTAATCATATCATTTGGTCTTATGGCATGTACTAGGATGAAATTGTTTTGTACTTCTTGTATGAACTATTTAAGTTTCAAGTAGTGAACTTTAGATAAATGTTGAACAAGTTACTATGTTAGTTCAATGTGATATTTCTACTATATAAGATGTATGAAATGCCTTGAAACTATGTATAATGTACTATCATGTTGAATTATGAAGTTATGAAATGATGAATGGTTGATAAACTTGAGCTTATGCATGATTCATTGAATTATGTATACTTGTTTAAGTAGATCTCATACATGTATCGGTAGAAGTACAGGGTAGGAGAGAGGTTACATTCTGACTTGCATTGTACCAGTAGTAACAATAGAAGTATTGGTAGTTCTGCTTGCTAAGGTATCGGTAACCGGGATACTTGTATCGGTAGAAGTTGCAGGGTTAGACTTCTTAGCTCTCTGGAGTTTTTAGTATCGGTAGAAGTAAGACTTGTTTCGGTAGAAGAGTCACTTGTATCGGTAGAAGTCTGCACTATTCTTGAACTATTTACTAACTTGACAACTACCGATACTTGTCCAACAAGTACTAGTAGAAGTCTCCAAAAATCTTAAAAATGACCTTTTTGCCCTTTTTGAATTATGATTATAATTAATTGATAAATTATGGCATGTTGAGTGTATTTCTTAGTGATGTAAGATTAAATGACATGATTTAAAAGATGAACAGTGATAGATGAATAGAGTGACACCGGGACCCTAGTCGACAACGGTTTTCGAGTTTTAGGTGTTACATAGAGAATACTTAGGATACAAATGACATGTCATTAGGAAGTATACGTGTTGGGTGCTGGTCTTGGAGGTCTTATCGATAGCTGAGATCCAACATTTGTTACAAATTCTCCACAGGTCGTGTGAGCAGCATCGTGTAGCTACCATCCTAACCCACAACTTGTGTGAGCAAACCCATTTCACAGCTCGTGTGAGCATAAATTAAAAAGAAGAGGGAAAGGATATATGTATATGGAATGGTTTTCGAGTATCTGATGTTATTCGAAATGGTTCAACAGGTATGAATTATGTGATGGAATGGATATACCAATGATGCTATGCTTAGATAATTTAAGGTAAACAAAAGAGTAAATGTTTTACTCACCTTATGACAAAAAGCATTATTTTGATAAATTATGGTAACTATTTACTAATGGAATGAGTTGAGATGGTTAGGATTGTGAATGGATTATATAAAATGTCAAGCATGAAAGCATGTTTAATTGTGAAAATCTTGGTAAGTGCAATTACTTATATATCAACTTACTAAGCATGATTTGCTTACGTTTTTGTCTTTCCTTGAATGTGAAGGTAATCAAAAGCTCACCGGCTTTGGATATTGTTGGAGACATATCACACTATCCAATTGTAACAGTCCGAGTTTCAGTGGTGTTGAAAACAGTAATTTTAAGATCACAACTCCGATGAGTCCGTAAATTTTATTTATTAAATATTTATGATGTCATTAGCATCATATTAAATTTTGGTTAAGAAATTTTATCGTTTAAATAGTAAATTAAGTGAAAAGGATTAAATCGAGAAAGGTGTAAAAGTTGTATTCCATTAATTAAAGGTATTAGAAACTAATTAAATGATAGTTAAGGTACTTGGGTGGCAATAAAACCATGGAGAATTAAGTGGACAGTTTGGGCATGGAAAATTGTTAAAGTTTAGTTATTTTAATTAAGGGTAATTAAGTAATTTTGTAAATAAAGGAAATAATAAGGAAAAAACCATGGCTATAGGTCATCTTCTTCATTTTCATCAAATTAAGAAAAGATTGAAACCCTAGTTGAGAGTTTCAAATGTTCGGCCAAGCTTAAACACTATTTGGTAGGTGATTTTTCATCCGTTTTTAGTGATTTTTATGTTTTTGAGTACGTATTAGCTTAATCTAGCTAACCCAAGGACTAATTTGTGATTCTGTCAAATTTTAAATATTTTTCCATTGATGAATAAGCTTGTTCTTGATAGTTCATGAAATTTTTGAAAGTTTGATTGATAGATTGGTTGATTTTGTAAAGTGATTTTTGATGATTTTAGGGTTTAAAGACTAAAATGTTAAAAGGGTAAAATTACTTGTACTTGTTGTGAAATAATTGGTTGTAAGGAATTTTGTAGATTCTATGAATATTCAACTGGTATGGGATTTGGAAAAGAACGGTTATTTTGCATGTTTAAGGTTTAAGGACTAAATCGAATGAATATGCAAATGTTAGGGGTAATTTTGTAATTTTTCCTAGAAGGATCAAATTGTGTTAAATGATTTAATTATGTGATTTAATGTGAAAAATTGGATGAATTGTTGATTTATATTACAATCGTGCCACGAATCGTAGGAATGGAAAATTAGTAGAGTAGTCCTTGGAGTTTCACTCAAACTGCAATTTTGTACGGTAAGTTCGTAATGTTAGTTTATAGTCATTGAATGCTTTTTTATGTGTTCACTATTTTTGTATCAACTCAAGGGAGGTTAAATGTTCGAGAAGATTCAGAAATGAAAGAGGAAACAAGACGGTAGGCTTGGGGCCAGTTATCTGAATCGACAAGATGGATGGGATTCTGCATGTGTCACAATTTCCTGACAGCTTGTGTGAGCAGCATCGTGAGTCGATATGTAACACTCAAAACCTGAAACTGTCGTCGGTTAGGGTCCCGGTGTCACTCTAATCATCTATCACTGTTTATCTTTTAAAATCATGTCATTTGTTCTTACATTATTTAAGAAATATACCCAACACGTCATAAATTATCATTTAATTATAAACACAATTCAATAAGGACATAAATGTCAGTTACAAAATTTTTGGAGACTTCTATCGGTACTTGTTTGACAAGTATCGGTAGTTGTCAAGTCAGTAAATAGTTCAAGAATAGTGTAGACTTCTATCGACACTTGAGGCAGTACTAACGATATAAGTGTGACTTCTACCTAAACATGTCATGCTTCTACTAATACTTAAATCTCTAGAGAGCTAAGAAGTCTTATCTTGCAACTTCTACCGATACAAGTATACAAATTACCGATACCTCTAAGTGCGAAACTATTAATACCTATTATGCAACTTCCGGCACAACTCAAGCAGTGAACAACCTCTCTCCTACCTTGAACTTCTACCGATACAAGTAGGAGTTCTACCTAAACAAGTATGTAAAATCTCAAGAATTATGTCAAAACATAAGTTGAACAACACGCAACATTCATGAATCCAAAAATGCATTAGACCAATGCTTAATGCATAATTTCCAAGTCATTATAATATACTTCTAAGTCTAATTCCAACTAGAACAAGCATACAATACAACATTCAATATTTCATCAAACATATTAAGTTTGTCACCATCTCGAACGAGTAAACAAAAGTTAACATCCTCCTAGTACATGCCATATAACCAAGTGACAAAGGACTACCAAACAGGTTCCACGATAGTGTGATTCTTCAAGGTGATTCAATCTTCAGACAGCAAAATGTATCTACAAAACAACAACAAATACACGGGTAAGCTTATTAAGCTTGATAAGTTTGCAAAAATCATTTTCTTACAGAATAGCTAAATCGGTTATAAAGATGATAACGAGTATGTATTCATAATCTTGTGAACAATATCAAATTTAATCTCTTTCGGTCTTCCAGATTTTAACACATACGAGCCCAAATAGAATTAGCTCTTATAAGCCCAGAAAGGTTATGTAACACCCAAAATCCCTAGTATTATTATCGGTTAGGATTTCGGTGTCATCTATTCATATTATACTATTCCTCTTTTACACATATCCGATTGTTCACATCTTTATTTAATTAAAAAAAAATCATTTCTCACAATTTAAAATAATATCTAAACATAACATTATTTAGTCAAGGGTAAAAATGGAATTTCTAACATTTCAGGGGACTTCTACCGGTACCTAAAGGTCAAGTGTCAGTAGTAGTCAATTCAATGAACAATTCTAAACAGTGCAAATTTCTACTGGTACCTACACTAGTTCTACCGAGACAAGTGAAATTTCTACCGATACAAGTCATGCATTTACTGATACTAAAAACTCCAGAGAGCTAAATTTCCATCCTGTAACTTCTACCGATACAAGCAAGCAAACTACCGATACTTTTATACATACAAATACCGATACTCACAATTTAACTATCGATACAACTCAAGTCAGTATACAACCTCTCTCCTACCCTGCACATCTACCAAAACACACATGGGTTCTACCTAAACAAGTAAGCTAAATCACTAGAATTGTACCAAACACAAGTTCATTGTTTCCATATGAGCACAACTTTTATCTATGCATTCAAGATAACACAAATACAAGATTTATATCAATACAAGGTACTTAGAACTATATCCAACATTTCAACAAACATAACAAGGTTTTTTTTACAAACTCATTGTATAAAGAAAAGGTAACATTGTATAAAAGGTAACATCATCCTAGTACATTCCACATTAACCAAGTGATGTAAAAATCTACCGAACAAATCCGGGATAGTGTGATGCTTCAAGATGATCCGATCTCCGAACAGCAAAAGTGAATCTACATAACAAATGCAAATCCACAAGTAAGCACTTTAGGGCTTAGTAAGTACATAAAGTTAAATAGATTTAATCAAACTTCAAGATTTGTAAAAAAAAATCTAATTAACCGAATGGAACACTGTTTACTTCTGTGGTAGGTTTCACTCGTATTTATTTCTCACAATGACACAAAGTCATCGGACCCTTGTTCCACATTGGAACTCATTTCATTTGATACTCATGATGACATATTGTCATCAGACCTTTAATTCGTCATGGATTCATTTACTCACGATTACACTTAGTCATCGGATCTTTAATTCGTAAAGGATTCATTTGCTCACGATAACACTTAGTCATCGGACCTTTAATCCATAAATAATTCATTTACTCACGATGACACTTAGTCATCAGACCTTTAATCCGTAAAGGATTCATTTACTCACGATGACACTTAGTCACCGGACTCTTTCGTTTATAGCTCGATCCCGTTTATCTTTCGTATTTCATTCACACTTGTCTTCCACAATTTCGATTATCATTTCATCTCACTGCAATAGTCATATTACAAGAATAAGCAATTTAAGTTAAAATTTAACCATATGAACTTACCGGACTATGTTGTAGTTGTGAATGGATTTCAAGGACTACTCCATTAATTTTCTTTTCCACGATCAGTGGCTCGGTCATAGTCTACATTCACAAATCATTCAAATCTCATATTAGATTACATAATTTAGTCATTCCAATTGGGAAAATTATAATTTTACCCCTAATAATGTCCTTTTATTCAATCTAGTCCTTTCAGCATAAAACATGCAAAATACCATTCCTTCCTCAAACCATACCAGTCGAACATTCATAGCCCTCATACAAGTCCATACAAATCCATTTATTTCACACCAAGTACAACAATTTCACCATTTTAACATTTTTATCCTTAAACCCTAATTTCATCAAAATAACTTTACAAAAAGATTTAACCCAAGTATCAAACATTTAAATACACCAAAAGCTTTCAAGAACAAGAAATTTTAACAATGGCAAGTTTTATAACATTTGACAGATTCACAAATTAGTCCCTGCATAAGCTAGATTAAGTTGATACGGACTCAAAAATATAAAAATTACCAAAAAGAATCATGGTTTACTTACTCAAATCAAAGCTCAAAAATTGAATGTATAAACCCTAGTTTTTCCTTCTTTTTCGTGGAGAAGACGAGGAAATAAGGAATTTCTCCTTTTTTTCTATTTTAATTCATATATATGGTCAATGCTAATTTTGTAAATATTAAGGCTTTCATCATTAAGCTTTAATTAACCATTTTTTAACCTTAATTAAATCTATTTATACTTAATATAAACCATACCAATCCACTAACTAATACTCCCTTGGTTAATTTATTCATTTGGTCATTCTAATTAAACATCTATACTTTTATCATTTTTATAATTTAGTCCTTTTTATTCAATTAACTATCTAATTAATGATATTTTCGAATAATAATTCATACGATGCATATGTCACCAAAAATATTTAAAATGAAAAATTTTATGACTCGATTCGTCGGAGTTGGGGTCCCGAAACCACTGTTTCCGACACCACTAGAAATCGGGCTGTTACAACTCTCCTCCTTAGGGAAATTTTGTCCCGAAATTTCTTACCAGTGAACAGTGTAGGGTATTGTGATTTCATTGAAGCTTCTGTTTCCCAAGTAGCTTCTTCGAGTCCGTGTCGATTCCACAAAACTTTTACCAATGGTACTCTTTTGCTTCGCAATTCTTTTACTTCACGAGTTAGAATCTTAATTGGTTCTTCGGAATACGACAAATCTGGTTGTATTTCAACCTCACAAGGCGAAATCACATGTGAAGGATCCGACCTGTACCGTCTCAGCATCGAAACATGAAACACATTATGAATCTTCTCTAATTCTGGCGATAAAGTTAACTTGTATGCCACAGGTCCAACCTGTTCAATAATCTCATACGGCCCAATAAATCGGGGGTTAGCTTCCCTTTTCTTCCAAACCTTAGCACTTTCTTCCAAGGTGAGACTCGCAAGAAAACTCGGTTTCCCAATGCAAATTCTATATCTTTTCTTTTAAGATCTGCATAAGGCTTCTATCGGTCGGATGCTGCTTTCAAACAGTCGCAGATTACTCATACCTTATCTTCGGTCTCATGAATCAAGTCGGCTCCAACTAACTTGTTTTCACTCAATTCTGACCAATATAAGGGTGTTCTGCATTTCTTACAGTATAACGCTTCGAACGGGGCCATTTTGATACTAGTCTGATAGTTGTTCTTGTATGCAAATTCCACCAATGGAAAATATCTTTCCCGACTACCCTTAAATTCAAGTATACAACACCGTATCAAATCTTCAAGTATTTGTATCACTCTTTCCGACTGACCATCCGTTTGCGGATGATATGCAGTACTGAAATTCAATCGGGTGCCCAAGGCTTCATGCAACTTATCCCAAAACCTCAAAGTAAAACAAGGATCTCTATCAGAGACAATAGATGCTGGTACTACATGTAATTGTACTATCTCAGAAACATACAATTCCGCCAACTTCTCTAGTGGAAAGTCCACTCGAATAGGAATAAAGTGAGCTGATTTCGTCAATCTGTTCAATATAACCTAGATCAAGTCTTTCTTCCTCGGTGTTGTCGCTAATCCTATAACGAAATCCATGGTGACCCGTTCCCATTTCTACTCAGGAATAGTAATAGGTTGCAATAGTCCAGATGGTACCTAGTGTTTAGCCTTTACTTGCTGACACACCAAACATCTAGTCACGAACTTTGAGACTTCTCATTTCATATCTGGCCACCAATGCATCTTCTTCAAGTCATTATACATTTTCACACTGCCCGGATGAATGGAGTAAGTACTGCTGTAAGCCTCTGACAAAATATCTTGTCTTAAGTCAGAATTATCAAGAATGCATATTCTACCCCGGAAGTACAAAATACCATCATTATCTGTAGTGAATTCAGTTGTTGCATCATTTTGCATCAGCTCTTTTCTAACCTTCAGCTTTGAGTCATCCTCCTGCATCTCTCGTATCCGTTGTAAGAATAACGGTTTCATCCGAAGTTCTGCTGTAATAGAACCATCACCTTCAAGTGACAAATGAGCATTCATTGCTCTCAAAGCAAATAATGATTTTCGACTCAAAGTATCGGCAACAACATTAGCTTTTCCTAGATGGTATTCAATTACTAAATCATAGTCTTTCACTAATTCTAACCACCAGCGTTGCCTCAAATTCAATTCCTTCTGAATCATCAGATACCTTAAACTTTTATGATCTGTGAATATGTGACACTTCTCCCCGTATAAATAATGTCACCAGATCTTCAAAGCAAACACAATGACAGCCAACTCTATGTCGTGGGTCGGATAGTTCCGTTCATGCGGTTTTAATTATCGGGAGACATAAGCTATTATCTGTCCTATTTGCATCAATACACAACCCAGGCCATTTAGAGATGCATCACTATATTCAACAAAATCTTTACCTAATTCAGGTTGTGTCAATACCGGAGCTTCTGTCAACAATTTCTTCAGTTGATCAAAACTCTGCTGACACCTTTCTAACCACACAAACTGAATATTCTTCTGTGGCAATTTCGTCATTGGCAAGGCTACGATAGAGAAAATTTTCACGAATCGATGATAATAGCCCGCTAATCCCAAAAAACTACGTACCTCAAAAACATTTTTAGGTATCTTCCAATCGAGTATATCCGACACTTTATTCAAATCAACCCGAATTCCTTCTGATGATACCACATGGCCTAGAAATCCAACTTCCCGGAGCCAGAATTCGCACATGCTAAACATAGCATGCAGCTGTTTCTCTCGCATTATTTATAAAACTTCCCTCAGATGTTGAACATATTCTGTCTCTGACTTGAAATAAATTAATATATCATCAATAAACACCACAACAAATCTATCCAGCTGAGTTTTAAAAACTCGATTCATCAAATCCATAAGCGCTGTCGAAGCGTTAGTTAATCCGAATGGCATTACCAGAAACTCATAGTGTTCGTATCGAGTTCTGAATGCGGTTTTCTGCACATCACTATCTTTTACTCGTATTTGATAATAACCCGATCGGAGATCTATTTTTGAAAAGACGATCGCACCTCTCAACTAATCAAACAACTCATCAATACGAGGTAATGGATATTTGTTCTTGATTGTTATCTTGTTCAGCTGTTTGTAGTCTATGCACATTCTCATCGATCCATCCTTCTTCTTTACAAACAAAACTAGTGCACCCCAAGGCGATATGCTTTGTCGAACAAAGCTCCTGCCCAACAACTCTTGTAACTGTACCTTCAACTCTTTCAATTCAGTGGTTGCCATCCTGTACGATGGAATTGAGATCGGTGCAGTTCCAGGTAATAAGTCAATGCCAAATTCTACTTCTCTGACTGGCGGTAAACCTGGTAACTCCTCTAGAAACACATCTATAAATTCCTTGATAATCAGCACCTATTCTAACTCTGTTCCGGTACTCTGAGTATCAAATATATAAGCTAAAAATGTTTTACAACCTTTACGAACTATCTTCTATGCTGATAACGATGAGATAATTCTGGTGCCTTGGAGAAGATGAGGAAATAAGGAATTTCTCCCTTTTTTTTCTATTTTAATTCATATATATAGTCAATGGCAATTTTGTAAATATTAAGGCTTTCATCATTAAGCTTTAATTAACCATTTTTTAACCTTAATTAAATCTATTTATACTTAATATAAACCATACCAATCCACTAACTAATACTCCCTTGGTTAATTTATTCATTTGGTCCTTCTAATTAAATATTTATACTTTTATCATTTTTATAATTTAGTCCTTTCTATTCAATTAACTATCTAATCAATAATATTTTCGAATCATAATTCATACGATGCATATATCACTAAAAATATTTAAAATGAAAAATTTTATGACTCGACTCATCGGAGTTGGGGTCCCGAAACTACTATTTTTGACACCACTGAAAATCAGACTGTTACAGGTTAACCAGTATACGATGCTGCTGTAACAGCCAGATTTTTCAGTGGTGTCAGAAACAATGGTTTTTGGACCATAGCTCCGACGAGTCGAGTCATAAATTTAGTTATTTTAAATATTTCTGGTGATATATGCATCGTATGAATTATGATTCGAAAATAGCATTGATTAGATAGTTAATTGAATAGAAAGGACTAATTCGTAAAAAGGATAAAAGTATAGATGTCTAAGTAGAAGGATCAAATGAGCAAATAAACCATTGAGAGTTAAGTAGTGGATTTTTATGACTTTTAAGTAGGATTAATTAAAGTTAAAATGGTTTAATTAAGTAAATTATGAAAGACTTAATATTTACAAGTTTGCCATTAATATATATATGAAATTAAAAGAAGAAAAAAATCTTTTTTCTTTCCTTTTCATCTTCTTCACACGGCCAAGAGGAAGAAAGTTAGAGTTTTTATTCAAACCTTGAGCTTTGATTTGGGTAAGCAAACCTTGATCGTTTTTAGTAATTTTTATGTTTTTGAGTTCGTATTAGCTTAATCTAGCTATTGCAAGGACTAATTTGTGAATCTGCCAAATGTTAGAAAACTTGCCATTTTTTAAATTACTTGTTCTTGAAAGCTTTTGATATATTTGAGTGTTTGATACTTGGGTTAAATCTTTTTGTAAAGTGATTTTTGATGAAATTAGGGTTTAAGGACTAAAGTGTTAAAATGGTAATATTGTTGTACTTGTTGTGAAATAAATGGATTTTCTTGGATGTATAAGGAGACTATGAGTATTCGACTGGTATGGGTTGAAGTGGAAATGGGTATTTTGCATGTTTTGTGTTGTAAGTACTAAATTGAATAAAAAGAAAAGGTTAGGGGTAAAATCATAATTTTACCAAAAGGGTTTGATTGTGTTAAATGAATTGATTGTGTGATTAATATGAGAAATTGAATAATTTATGAATGTAGACTACGACCGTGCCATCGATTATGAAAAGGGAAAATTAGCAGAATAGTCCTTAAGATCCATTCACAACTGTAATCCAGTCCGGTAAGTTCGTATGGTTAAATTTTAACTTCAGTTGCTTATTCTTGTAATATGACTATAGCAGTGAGATGAAGTGATAATCGAAATTGTGGAAGACAAGTGTGAATGAAATACGGAAGATAAATGGGCTTGAGCTATAAACGAAAGGGTCCGGTGACTAAGTGTCATCGTGAGCAAATGAATCCTTTACGGATTAAAGGTCAGGTGACTAAGTGTCATCATGAGTAAATGAATCCTTTACGAATTAAAGGTCCGATGACTAAATGTCATCGTGAGTAAATGAATCCTTTACGGATTAAAGGTCCGATGACTAAGTGTCATCGTGAGTAAATGAATCCATGACGAATTAAAGGTCTGATGATAATATGTCATCGTGAGTATTAAATGAAATGAGTTCCTATGTGGAACAAGGGTCCGATGACTTTGTGTCATCGTGAGAAATAAATGCGAGTGAAACTTACCCTAGATGTAAACAGTGTTCCATTGGGTTAATTAGATTTTTGCAACTCTTGAAGTTTGTTAGATCTATTTAACTTTATGTACTTACTAAGACCTAAAGTGCTTACCTGTGGATTTGCATTTGTTTTGTAGATTCACTTTTGTTGTTCGGAGATCGGATCATCTTGAAGCATCACACTATCCCGGAGTTGTTCGGTAGATTTTTACATCACTTGGTTAATGTGGCATGTACTAGGATGATGTTACTTTTTCTTTATACAACGAGTTTGTGAAAAACCTTTTTTTGTTTGATGAAATGTTGGATGTAGTTCTAAGTACCTTGTATTGATATAAATCTTGTATTTGTGTTGCCTTGAATGCATACATAAAAGTTGTGCTTATATGGAAACAATGAACTTGTGTTTGGTACAAACTCTAGGGATTTAGCTTACTTGTTTCGGTAGAACCCATGTGTGTTTCGGTAGAAGTGCAGGGTAGGAGAGAGGTTGTATACTGACTTGAGTTGTATCGATAGTTAAATTGTGAGTATCGGTATTTGTATGTATAAAAGTATCGATAGTTTGCATGTTTGTATCGGTAGAAGTTACAGGATGGAAATTTAGCTCTCTGGAGTTTTTAGTATCGATAGATGCATGACTTATATCAGTAAAAATTTCACTTGTATCGGTAGAACTAGTACAAGTACCAGTAGAAATCTGCACTGTTTAGAATTGTTCATTGAATTGACTACTACCGATACTTGACCTTCAGGTACCGGTTGAAGTCCCCTAAAATGTTAGAAATTCTATTTTTACCCTTGACAAAATAATGTTATGTTTAGATATTGTTTTAAATCGTGAGAAATGATTTTTAAATTGAATAAAGATTTGAACAATCAGATATGTGTAAAAGATTAATAGTATAATATGAATAGATGACATCGGAATCCTAATCGGCGATAATACTCGAGATTTTGGGTGTTACAGCTGTTGACACAAGCTGATGAGAATCCGTAACATACGCGGAGACTCAGCCATCGATACGGTCCAGAATTTCCCACTCTTGATGCTGCTCACACAAGTTGATGAGAATTCACGATGTACGCAAAGACTCAACCATCGGAGGGGTCCACATTTTCATTATTTGTTCAGAATCTGTCGACTTACGATGTTGCTCACACAAGCTGTTAGGGTATTGCAGCATATGCAAAATCCCAGCCATCGCGTCAAGTCAAATAACCAGCCCTAGGCCTAACATTTCATTTCTTCCTTCGTCTTTCCCATCATCGTGAATGTTTTAACTTTCCACGATTTATTCTAACGATAGTGAATACACAAGGAACATACAATGCATGCAAACTAACACTATGAACTTACCGGACGAAATTGCAGTTCAAGTAAAACTCTAGGGATAATTTTGCTAACTTCCCTTTTCCTCGTTCCATGGCGTAATCGTAATCTAAATAAAAAAATCACTCAAATTCCACATAAAGTCACATAATTCATTTATTTAACACAATTTGATCCTTTTTGGGAAATTTACGATTTTACTCCTAATACTTTCCTTTTTTCAATCTAGTCCTTTTAACATAAAACATGCAAAAATACCCATTTTCCATTAAACCCATACCAGCTGAATATTCATTGATCTCATACAAGTCCCTACAACCCATTTATTTCACAGAAGGTACACTCAATTTCACATTTAACATTTTAGTCCTTAAATCCTAATTTCATCAAAAATCACTTTACAAAAAGATCCAACCTAATCATCAAGCATCCAAAACTATCACAAACGTTTAAAGACAAGCATATTCAAAAATGGTACAATTCATAACATTTGACAGATTCACAAATTAGTCCTTAGGTTAGCTAGATTAAGCTAATACGGACTCAAAAATATAAAATTTACTAAAAACGGGTGAGAAATCACCTTCCAAATCAAGGCACCAAGTATGGCCATATACTTTTCTTCCTCTCCTAGTGTTTCTTTGTTTTTCATATGGAAGAATATGAATGAAAATTCTTTTAATTTGCTTTTATTTCATTTTACCAAATTTATTATCAAATTACTAAATTGCCCTTAATGAATTATTTTTGGTTTCCAACATCCAAATGCCCTAAACCATCCACTTGACCTTTGAATGGTCTATTTACCTTTTTAGGACTTTAACCTATCCTTCAATTAACAATTAATCTAGAGAATTTAACTTTCACCCCTTTTACGATTTAATCCTTTTTACTTAATTAACTATCTAAACGATAAAATCTCTTAACCAAAATTTAATACGCTACCAATGACTTCCCAAATATTTAAGAGTTACTATTTATGACTCGACTCATCGGAGTTGTGGTCCCAAAACTACTATTTTTGACACCATTTAAAATCGAGCTATTACACGATAGATTCTGAATGAATACTGATTATATGGACTCCTACGATGGCTGAGTTTCCCTATATGTTGCGGATTCTCATCAGCTTGTGTGAGCAACATCGTGAGTGGGAAATTCTGGACTGTATCGATGGCTGAGTCTCTACATATGTTGTAGATTCTCATCAGCTTGTGTAAGCAGCATCGAATATTGGTAACCTATGCAACACTTAGTACATGCCACTTTTACCAAAAGGGGAAGATTACATCACCGAATTTATACTGAGGTCGGGATCGATCTGGATGCTGAACCAGGATCTTAATTTCTACTAACTTGTGCACGGAAACAACCATACGCTGAGTATTTCATACTCAGTGGTATTACTATAATTCAAATTATAAATAACCAAATAAATTTCACATAATCAATCACATAATACATGAACACATATTATCTTAATTTATACACCACTTTCATTCCATGTCAATATCAAATCAATTTAACCATTTCATTCTCATTTCTCAATTCCATCACATATTACTTTATATGCATCAATTTTTCATTTCTATTCATTTTTTTCTTTTTCACATTGTTTACCCCTATTAACGAGATTCGGACCTTGGCGGATACACGGATCCAACTAAACACACCAAAATGGCACCCAGTGCCTCATTGGGTAGTTCGAAGCAATAAAGTGACACCCAGTGTCTCATAGGCCTAGCCGAAGTAAAGTCGTACCTAGTACCTCATCGAATCTATCTGAAATAAAATAATGACACCCAGTGTCTCATCGACTCAAGGTCGAAGTATCCCTGAACTCTTCCAATCCTATGGCATGCCAACTATATCCGACTCAACCCGACTAGTTAATAGGGACTTTCAATTTACAATTCATATCACTTTCACTTTCAATTTCAATTTCACTTATTAAATATAAATATCGAATTAAACATTAAATAATGAATAATTTAAATTATAGTAATACAAACCCGGATTTCGCGATTACTCCTCGATAACTTTCTCCTTTCCTTTTTGTGCCGATGCTTCGGGTTCTTTTCTAGCTACGAAAATAATAATAATTTACGCTGTTAGTTACAGCACTAATTTATAACAATAATTGAATTTCTATTCAATTTATACCCTAATTCCGATTTAATCCTAATTAACTCATTTATTTTTCTAACTCAATTCATACTTTATTTTTATTCAATTTCCTTCCATATTCTACTTAACTATCTAATATTCATAATAAAACCCTAATTTAAAATTTATTTCAATTTAATCCCTCTATCACAAAACTTATAGCTTCTTTTACAATTTAATCCCTTTATCAATGCTAACTTGAAATTCATTCAATTAAATCCCTAATTCACTATTTTCTTCAACATGAACTATGTTCAAAAACCTTGAAACTTCCAAGACCTCAACTTAATTTCATCAAAAATTTGTTTTAAAGCTTCTAAAACATCTAATTTAAGAGAAAATGGCTTAATTGACTTACCAATTAAAGATTAAAGATTCAAAATCCTAGTTTTCCCCTTTTTCTTTTTCCTTCCCTTTTCTCCCTTCTATTTTCGTTTGAGCTTCTGTTCTGTTCTTTTATTCCTTCTTTTGTTTGTTTTTCTTTTCTTTATCCTTTTATATTATATATATATATATATATATATATATATATATATATTAGTTAGTAATAATATTAATAAATTATAAATATTATTTACTTAAATAATAAGTAAATTAATATTTATTTTACAAATGTACAAATATAATTTTTACACATGTATATTTTATTACCATACATTTGGCTTTAATTTATATATATATGTATATATATATATAATTAATATAATAAGATAATATTAATTAAATAATAATTTATATTATTATATTCTAATATTAATTCATAATAACTTAAATTATGAAAAATCTTTAGATTTTTCTCATTGTTTGCCGCCTCAAATTATGCAATAGGCATAATTCATTTTAGTCCCTCTTTCTTTCTTTTAATCTATAATTAGGCTTTCACCCCTTATTCAATCTAGTCCTTTTTACTAATTACTCTAAATTAAACTAAATTCACCTAATCAAAGCCTAATTAAACACACTACTAGACTCATAATTACTCCTAATAATTATTTACGAACTCGGTTTACTAAGACGGAGGCTCTATAACTCACTTTTTTAGTGCCCGTGAATTTAGGTCATTACATTTAGTACCAGTAGAAGTATGACTTGCTTCGGTAGAAGAGTCACTTGTATCGGTAGAAGTCTGCACTGTTCTTGAATTACTTACTGACTTGACTACTACTGATACCTGTCCAACAAGTATCGGTAAAAGTCCCAAAAAATGTGAAAAGAACCTTTTTACCCCTATTTGAATTGTATTGACCTTTTATTTGTGATTTATGTCGTGTACATTAAAATGCTTCATTAAAATGTGAATAAAGGAAAGAAGTTGAAAGTAAATTTGAGATTCTCGAATGAAGGAACCCCGGGACCCTAGCCGGCGACGGTAACGAGTTTTGGGTGTTACACCAACAACCATTTTGGTAGCTTTTGTAATCCTTTGATCTTGGTTATAAATGGAATGTATAGGAGTTTGTTTTGTGGTATAAAGAAGAAGGTGTTAAACTTGTATATAGTAAGGGTTACTATGCTTTTGTGTGCATATTTGATTAAGCTAGTAGAACTTAAATAAAGTATATATTATGTATTACACTTGCAAGTAATTTCCATATGAGGTTTTATCAAGACAAGAACTTGTATGTTTGAGAATTTAATTGATACACATGTGGTGCCTATAGTGGGCATATTGGTTGGATGTTTATATGGGAAAATTTTATGTAACATAGTGTTCTAAATGTTGTTTTTAGGTCATGAGATTACAAGTTTAGTTATGGTATCTTGTCGAGTAATTCATGTTATGAACATACCTTGTTTAAGAAGTAATTTTGGTACACACGGCCTGTGACATGGGCTATCACACGATTGTGTGCTATTTTAAGGTGCAATTCAGGTTACACGGGCAGACACACTGGCTGGGACACGGTCGTGTGGCCCAATTTCGTATAGAAACACAGTCTAGCACACAGTCCTTTACACGGGCGTGTTTTGTAAGTCAATAAGGCTAGTTCAAGTATGTACACGGATGGGTACACGTGCTGTTACACGGTCCTGTGACTATACTTCAAAGGCACGCACGAGCGAGTACACGGGCTGGCACACGGCTGTGTGCCCTTGTTTCACCAAATTTTCTAACTTTTCCTTAAGCTTTCTAATTTGTCTTAAATTAGTTCCAATTTGTATTCAAGCTATTCTTAAGGTCATTAAAGTATGTTTTAAAAGCTAAATAAATAAGATTATGTTGATATATGTGAATGCTTGTTTACATCGAATTAAGATGATATTATGATATGGAAAGTGTGGTTTGTCCAGTAATACTTCTTAACCTTAATCCGAGGACGGATACGGGTTAGGGGTGCTACAGGAGAAGTCTCATGAATTATTCGAGTTTTGCCCTTGGACGATGGCCTTATGCACAGAGAATATGTTTTATGGCGAGAAGGTTAGTATGGATGTTACCTATATCAAATACATCCTCGTGGGATAAAATTTGGGAAGAGATTTGGTTTTCCTATCGAGTGGACACGTCCTTTCATTGAGTAGTGTTTTAACTACCTCTTGACGTACGAACATCAAGAGTTTAAATACTACAAAAATAGAAAGATAAGAATTAAGTGCGGTTTTTGCAAGTGAACATTTCAAGTTGTAATATAGTTTAAGTTCACAATGAAACGCTAGTAAGTATTCCAAGGATCGTACCTAAATGATTGCAAATTGGAGAAAATCATTATTAAATCAATTATCGAAAATAAGTACTAATCTAGTCGTTTTGAATTAGTAATGCTAAATAAAAATTGTGATAATAAATCTAATTAAACTACTTTAACCTAAACTATCCTAAGTTAGGTGATCCAGTTCTTCAACCCTTTGTTTCGACTACACGAGCTACTTAGCCTAGAGTCAATTGTGTTACCTAATTATTAACTAAGCCGATAACTACCCTTAATTTAAGTACTTACTACCTTTAGGGCCAGTTTAATATTTGCTTCTAAGAAACACTTTTGGGACAAAAACATTCCTAAATAAGCTATTTTTTTAGAGAAAAAATGTTTTTTCCAAACCAAAAATTGGCCCAAAAGCACTTTTTTCAGTACTTGAAAATTTTAACTTCTCCCCAAAAGTGGTTTTTTTTTCCAAAAGTACTTTTGAGAAGCAATTCTAAACTAAGCTTTAGTTATGAATACCCTCTCAGTCTCATCTTCACTAAGGATTACCACCTAAGATACCCTCTCAGTCTTACCTTAGTTTTGAGAAGCAATGTCGCGGCATTGGCAACAGTTTCATCCTGAATAGACATCTTTAACTCCTGACTTGACCTACATGACCATGTAACTTTATTTAATTATCTAAAGTGTAATAAAAACGACTAAAAAATATAAATTACTACTTCAAGTATGAAAACATAAATACATACTAAAATGACTTGATTTAACTATAAAACAGACTAAAGTTAGTGAAAAAGGAATGTAACTAATAGCTTAAATCGTGGAAAATCATGCTTTTATCATCCAAGGTAGTAGGATGTTCCTAAAGGTTCTCGTAAGCATAAATTGACGAATTAGAAGGGACTATTGGTGATTCCTCTTGAAATTACTTTGAGAAGTGTTTTCAAGTATTGTCTTAAGGAGGAGGGTGTTTCCAAGTTCACCTCCAGGGATATAGCGGATGGTTTTTGAAGAAACGGGGAAGTTGCCCTAGCATCCCATGCTTTCCCTTTGTACGCCAAATTTGGGATTGCCAAGTGTTTGTGTTAGGTAGCCTTGGGACCCATTTGCTATATTACAAAAATTTGTATCCTACCCGATTGTAGTAGAAGACTATAGCGATGGTGAACTCTTAGTTGCTTTTGTTGACAATTTTAAAGTAAGCTAGGAGTGGATCCTCGATTATAGTTGCACTCTCCATATAAGTCCCAATCGGAATTGGTTACACTCAAACAGTCAAACGTTAGGAGGTATTTTTGGCATTATGCCTTTCTATTTTACTTATCATCATATTTATAATAAGTGACTTTTCTAATGTTATTTAATAGAAATAAACATGTATGACATGAAAGTTTCATTATCTCTTAGCTTAATCCCTTGAGATCAAAATCGTAGTTCTTACTTTCTATATCCTTTAACACATCTATGGAGACTCTTTTCATGAAACTACGGTGCTCACTAGCCTTCTCTATTGTTTTTACTAAAGAAACACAAAAGAAAAAGAAGGTTTTGAGCTTAGAATAAAGTAATTTTCTAACTAAGAGTGATTGGAGTTAATAGGTTTAGCAATCAAATGATGATTGAACCTAAATAAATTTAATGGCGTTCAACGTGTCATTCATACTACACTAAACTAAGAACTTCTCTATTTCGTTATAGAACTTTTTGAAGTAATCAAAATTATTTGTATTTTTTAAAATTAAATATTAGTCATTCATTTTAATAATTAATTATCCAAATGATGATATAACAGATGTTCATATAAACTTACCAAAAGTTGTTGATAGATATGCACTCCTATCTTTGACTTTCGTATACTTATCTGTAATGTGAGAAGATCTTCGCTTTCCGTTAATTTCATTCAAATAGATAGAAAAAGATCTATATGCTCCGATGTATCAGTGACATTTAATTACAAATGGTCAGGTGAAAGCAAACAAATAAACATGATTCAATGATGCAAAGCAACAAAAATGGGGTAACAATCACATAGCCGCCAATGTTGTCTGGTCATATAAATAGGGCCCCTTATTAAAATAATGGGTGAGCTGATAACAATTGGTGCCCCACTCCCACAGCCACAATGTGCTTTTGCTCAACGTCCATGACAAAACCATAAACAAACAAACAAAAAAACCACCAATTATGGATCCCCCCATTCCCCACCCCACCGACCCACGTATTGTGCTTGCAAGTTTCATAATTTACAATGCCCATTTTTTAATGGTTATGAATTTTCTCTTCTTCTTTGCTTACCCTTTTTTTTAATTATATCTCTAATGTAGGAACTTATTCTAATTAAGCCTGACAAGTTTAGCTTTAGGACAAGAATCTCCACCCCTTGTTGATAAAAGATTCCATGCCACATCAAACTTTCCTCTTTACCCTTTAAAACATTATTATTCTTATTATTCAATGGGCATATGAGTTTATTCTTTGCACCAAACCCATCATTTATCACAATTTCTTTTGGTTCAGCCATGTAACCTAATCATGTGAAGGTTTAAATTATTAGATATGTACATATACAATTATATGTGTATGGGCAAATAATCATAAAGCGAAAAAAGAGAAGAATGGTTCAACTCAAAATATATTTTTTAAAATATACTAATTAGATTTAATTATGATTTCTTTCCTATTACATTCAACCTTATAAATTAATCTTTCTAATTTAATTTGTTTTACTTTTACATTGTTAATAATATGGCTGAATATTTTTATTTATTGTATATATGATAGCATACGTACACATATCATATGATATATATAATAAAATAAAGTTTTGAAATAATTTTAGTAACAATTAGTTCTAAACCAATTTAAATTTATCTGTCACTTATTTCATGTTGACATATCAACATGGTTTAATATTCGTAATTAAATTATTCATGAAACATTATAAAAACTAAATAAATTCTTAAGTTCATTTTAATTAATACTTAGCTTATTCAAACTAGTTATAAATATAGAAGGATCAAATTAATTTAAATTAATCTACCAAAAAAATTAGTTTAAATTATTTACACAAAAAAATTAGTTTAAATTATATTAATGGAAGCAGTTAATAGTGTTATTAATTAATTTAATCTATTACTAATATTTAATTAACTATTAATTAATGTGTTATTATATTGAAATTTAATTCATTTGGGTCTATTTTTTAAAAAATTTCTACTAAAATAATAACATCATACATATATAATTCATTCATAAAAATTTTAAATTTATAAAATAATTTAATATAATTAAATAAATTGAATTTCAATTTTTTAATAATTAAATACAAATGCTATCTATAAATATGATTTTATTTTAAATATGGTAATACTTAAATCATGTTAAAATCAATTTTTTTGTAATTTATAAAAATTAAATGCATAAGATTAACTTTCAAAAATAAAATATAAATATATTGGTAATCTAATAATAACTATAATTTATAAAATTTCTCCTTTTAACTTTTATGAAAATAAATATGTTTTATATCAAATCAGTTTGATCAGATATAAATCCTTAGTTGACAAATAGCTTATCTTGGTTTTATTTATAAATTAAGATAAAAGAAAATTATTAGATACCAAATGTTTAGTATTAGAAAAAATAAACGTATATTTATTCTTAGTGTTAAAAATAATTTTGCTTAAAAAGTTTAATTATTTTCTAATTGGTGTTATAATTTTATGCCAATTAAAATTAAAGAATGAGAAATGCATTAACAATGCAATTTATTTCAAATAGCATCTAAAAAATTACTTAAAAAAACAACTTTCAGTATTATTTGATAGGCTTTGCTTCCCTCATTAAAAAATGTATAATTTTCAGTACCTTCTTTTCATCACAAAAAAGGTATACTTTTTATTATTATTTTATGTTTTCAGTTATCATTATAATTATTTGATATTGGATGTTTTCGCTATAATTTTATGTTTATCAACTAATAATTACCTTAAAAATGAGGAGATGGCGCAATCCCCGCGAGCAAACAATTGCGAAGAGGCGTTCCAATCAGGACCAACCTCAACAAAAGGTGTAGTCATGCGTAGCCCAACCCACCCAACCCATTCATCGGGTGAGAAGACGCCGAGCGTGGCTGCAAAAGGCAGGGGGAAGGCTCCGATAGAGGAGCGATCAGAACCCCATTCCGACTAGTTTAAAACTTTTAATTTAATTTTTGGAGGTTTTGTAATTAATTTTTTTAAGACTTGGATGAATTTTATTTTCTTGCTTTAGAGTAGGATTTAGTTAGTATTATTATTATGCACTAACCAATTTTTTTAATTTAGGAATCCCATATGAAAGAGAGCATTACAAAAAAAAAGTTTAACCCGAAAGAGAGGAATTACCCAACACATTTAAAGGCACGGTAAAAGAAAAGCAAGTAGTTTCTATCCTTAATTCTTTTTCGAGCACATTAGGGACAATGTGCAATTTAAAGTGTGGGATAATATAGAAAATTTATGTTTTTATTTTTACTTTTTTTGTTTTGTTTTATTTAGTCTTTAGTTAATTTTTATTTTTATTATGGGATGTGTGCTTGAGCTTATAGAAATACAAGTGATTGGTTAGAAGTATGTATATAGGTTGATTGTTTTTACTGTAAATTTGGGAGGATAATAATCGATTTTAAAGTGTTGATTGTTAGACTAATTAGTTACGTATATTACACCGTGAATAGGCATCAAGAAATTAAGTATACCAAATGATAAAAGAAAATATAGGGGAACGGGCATGCTAGTATGAATAATAGATAATTAGAATTTTGTACTTAGTTGATTGAATTCATGAATATTGAAATGCCTAAGGGTGACCTAAGGCATTGTTAGGTACAAACAAAGAGCCAAAAATCTAACCCTATACATCATTCCTTAGTACCTATATTTGAGCCGAAAATCACTTCTTGAAGGACCTTCGCATAAAACCCTAATTCAAAATATAATTTGTACATATCCTTTTTATTTGGTCCCTAAAAGGCACGAACTTATAGGTAGATACATAATGACGGTTTCCGAAAAATTAAAGTGAAATAGGAAGAAACAATGTGATACGGTAACTATAGGGCAAAATAAGTGTGCTAGAATGAAAAAGTCAGAAAAAGTCAAAATGAGAGGAAAAAGTACAAAAAGAGAAAGGCATTATAAGTGAAAAAAAGAGAGCAAAAAGCCAAGTGATGAAACAAAAAGTCACAAAAGTTGGAAAAATCCAGTCGTTAGTGCACCAAAACTCGTTAACCTAACCGTAGTTGCTAGTATTATGTTGTAACTTTCTATACGGAGAAAAAAAAAAGAAGGTGAGAGGAGAGAAAAAGGCAGAGAGCTGGGAAGGGAAGCTAGAGGGGGTTGAATAAGGGTACAATATGGTGTGTCAAATTATTTTTGTGCTTGAACCTTTTTGTACTGCTCGGTTCTTGAATTCCAGACCAACCTTAAGCCTTAAAACGTTACAAGCTGAAAAGTCCTATACGACTTAGGTAACTCTATTCATGGAGGAAAATTGTACCAATTAGACGAGGTAATGATTATCTATATTTTGTTAGTATAATTGTGACGCTTATGTAATCTTTTTGATGGATCACTATATTTGATAATCTTCTTGCCTGTACATTTTGTAATGCATTAAACTTAGGTATTTAAGATTAACAATGGTGAGTCGATCAGATATCATGTCAGGATTACACATATTTACGAGTACACCTAATTGCTTCGCTGCTAGATTGAGTCTTGTATCACACTTGCTCAAGGTTCCTCTTTCACTTATTCCTTTTGTTTATTTGCATAGTTGTTTTATTTAAGGACAAGCAATGACTTAAGTGTAGGGAGTTTGATCTGCCACAATTTGTTATAAAAGATGAGGCCTTTCTCTATACTTAACGAGATTGTTGGATAGCGATTTAGTAATGTTTTTATTTAGTTTTCATCTTTAGTACTTAGATAATAATATGAGTAATCTTGAGTGTCACTGACCTTTTAGGCCGAATCGGGCCTAAGAAGGAACTAACATGCTAATTGAGTACTCAAGACTCTAATTTAGGCCACGAAGTTAGTAGATCACTCCTGAAGTTACAGCACAAGAATGGAGGTTGTAAAGCACTTTCCGGACCATCTTAGGTGCAGTCTAACTTTGGTGTTACGACACACAATAAAGGGTGTCGCAACACAGCCCTAAAGATACGACAACCCAACCTACTGACTTTGGTGTCGTGACACAGTCCCTGACAAGGTTGATTACTTAAACGAGTAATATGGTTTCAGTTCAATATTGCTTAGACTTATTTGTGTAGAAGTAATTATTAGTTTAAGAAAACCTCCCTTGGGTATGATCCTTGGAGTACTCTCAGTATTTCGTTGTACAAATAAAGTATATTACAATTTGACTTGTACACTTGCAGGCACCGTCTAATTTCATATATTTTGTAGCAGTATACACAGTCTCAACGTTAGCATGTCGAGAGACGGTCACAAGTACAACTCTTTTTTAAGAATAATTTATATTCCAATAGATGTTCCACAATGTACTAATTCATTAAAGTAAAAGAAGTGGAGATAATCTTGGAATATGACATGTTTCTTGGATTATCTTCACTCTTAAATATGTTTTAAAGAACTTGACTTGATGGACCAAATATGAAAATAATTAAGAGATTTTCCGTTAATATGTCCTTATAACATTGGGTTTTTCTCCTTTTGCTTTTAAAAAATATTCATTAATGTTTCTGTAACTAAAAAAATTACTCTCATTAAAACAATTAATACTTGGTTTTATAACTTTCATTCTCCACATCTATAAATTTGAGTTTTTTCAACTCATTTGAGAAACTTTTGGCACTTTCAAATTTGATTTCCAAATTTTTTTTCTAAGTTCTCTCTTTATATTTTCCTTTACTCAATCTTGTTTTTAGCCACATTTTGCCTATTCCATCGATCGTCTACCTTACCAATCACCACTTGCTATTGTGCACATTGTTACAATGTTTGTTCTAGTCTTCATTTTCTTCAATATATTTCGTTGACTTATTTGCAGTGCTTCTTCCTTGCACAAAACAATCCTCTAGGGGTGAATCCAAAAAAAAATTTAGTAGTGGTCCAAATTTAATTGTAATTTTTTTTATAAATCAAAATATAAGTTTATTATATATTAATTTATAATTTCATAATCTTGAAAGGACTAAAAAAATTTTATTTTTAAGGAGCTAAAGTGAAATTTTACTATATATTACCTTATAATTCTTTATTTATAAGAGGACTTAATTGAAAATTTTACATTTGAGGAGTCAAAGTGAAATTTTACTATATATTATTTTATAGTTTATCTATTTATAAAAGGACTAAATTGCAAAAATATCCTTTTTGAGGGACCAAGATCGTGCCTATCCCTTCAATTTGCTTCTCCTCTACAGAAGGGAACTCCCCAAAAAACATAGTAAAAAAAAGAGTAAATTGCATTAATTATCACCTAACTATTAGTAATTTTTTTATCACCTAATTATGAAATATTACAAAATGATAATTAAATTATTTAATTATTTTTTATCACTAACGAATAAATAGAAATACTAAAAAATTTAAAATAATTGAGTAAAAAATAAAATTAAATAATTAAATGTCTATTTTGTAATTTTTCCCAAAATGGAAATTCACTGATAATTAAATGAGTACTAATATATTTTACCAAAAAGAAGAAGATGGAGTGATATGGGGCGTTGGATCGGTGGGCCCGACACACAAAGTAGCGGAGATCCCAACCAAAGTGAAGTTCGGTTTGGTAGTAGTAGGTCACTCAACTCATCTCTCATCAGTTACTGTGCCGTGCTGTGTGTCTGACCGACTCTAAGCAGGGGGAACAAAGAAGAAGAGAAAAAGAGACAAAGGCCTTAGCTTTAGCTTGGGCCTTCCCCCAGAAAGAGAAAAATGTTGTCCATTCGATCCCTTACTACTACCAAGTTGGTGTTGAGAAGCTGTAGCTACTACTATTCTTCTTCCACTGCATCGGCCGCGGCTGTTGAAGCTGAGAGAACTATCCGGGAAGGCCCTAGGAACGACTGGACTCGCCAACAGATCGACTCCATCTACCATTCTCCGCTTCTTGATCTCCTCTTCCATGGAGTCTGTCTCCTTCTCTACTTTCCTCTTCTTATTTTTACATCTTATCTATCACACATGGCTCTAAATCTTATCTACTTCATCCTAGGCTCAAGTTCACAGATATGCTCATAACTTCAGAGAGGTGCAGCAGTGTACTCTCCTCTCAATCAAGACTGGTGGATGTAGCGAGGATTGTTCCTATTGCCCTCAATCCTCTAGGTACCATACTGGTCTAAAGCCCCACAAGCTCATGACCAAGGATGCCGTTATGCAGGCAGCTAAACAGGTTACCACCTTTTTTTTTCTTATATGTTTCATTTTTGTATTCCAATCTTTCTCATCATTGCTGAAACTAGTAGGGGCTGGTTAGTTTTGAATTAGTATTGATAGATTGCATTGTATTCCCTTTTTCCGTAAAATGGTACTGCAATTTAACTTTGCAATGTAAGACGTTTATCGCCACTTTTCAATTTAATGCTTATGCCGTATACCTAACTGCCTCACTGCGCTCTTTTCTGGTTAAGTACCGACAAAATTTGAGCTAATGAGGGACTTTCTTCTTTTCCTTTTCTGGGGATAGCATTACACTCCACTTTTTTGTTGTTTCATTGGCATTTAGTCAAGTTATTAACTGATATAGTAGGAAACTTTTACATGGAGGACATAATAGAATTCTTATACCTGCACTAGATTAGTTTCTTACTGTCTTCCGCTCCTACTCATACTATATGTATAAACTGCTATATAATGTACTTTGAGCCATGGTTTGTGTGAATTATACTTCTTGTAGCATGGTATTAGTCATTTGTATTTTTTCGGCAGGCTAAAGAGGCTGGTAGCACACGCTTTTGCATGGGTGCAGCATGGAGAGACACAGTCGGAAGGAAAACTAACTTCAACCAAATTCTTGAATATGTAAAAGAAATTAGGTAATAATGCATCATTGATGTCAGATTGCTTATGGTGAAAGCCAGAGCTCGAGTAATTGTTTTTTATGATGCGACGTTTGTTACCTAGCTTATAGCTGATAGCATACATTTCAACTGAACTTGATTCCATGAAGTTATTAAAACAATTGGTAAGATGCTTGTCTTCCCCATGAAAATCTGAAAAACACCCACAATCTTCAGTGAAAAAACATTTGTAAACTTTATTTTCTTTTCATATATAGTATATATGTGTGTGTGTGTGTGTGTGTATTTCATAGAATGCTGAGGTTATCATGTTGTGAACAGCATTCTTTAAAGATTTTCTTCTTTTTTTTTCCTTCCATTTTCAAATGTTTTGATCATGCCATTGCTCTTATTAATATTTGTCTTTAAGGTCTTTTTTCATTTTTCCATCAAAAGTCAAACAACATTTGAAGTGTCTATTGTTTACCAGGGATATGGGGATGGAGGTGTGTTGCACTTTGGGCATGCTGGAGAAGCAGCAAGCACTTGAACTTAAGAAGGCAGGTCTTACAGCTTACAACCATAATCTCGATACTTCAAAAGAATATTATCCCAACATTATTACAACAAGAACCTATGATGAGCGGTTGGAAACCCTTCATCATGTCCGTGAAGCAGGAATTAATGTCTGTTCAGGTGATTGGTTAAACATTATAATATATCATAACTGAAAGCATTCTCTCACCATATGATTTGTTATCTAGTCATTTAGCCCTATAAGTCAATAATATCCAAGCTTCTTTATCTTCTTTATTATCTTCCTGTTGAGAAGGTTGAACTGATGTAGAAAGGAGAAAAACTGTTTTAGTTGGTTATTTATGTGGAGTTGGCAAGAAATTCGCACCTGGGTTTCTGGTTTGGCACTTTTGTCTTTTAAAATCCTTTTGAGTAAATTTAACAATGCTACGTTAACCTCTGGATAAGCTTTATCATTAAGCTTCTATATATATCCTTAGTTTTATCTAATGAATATTAATTATATTTACTTCTAAGTGAAATAATGCTA
Organism: Gossypioides kirkii; assembly: GCA_005610355.1. Taxonomy (NCBI): domain Eukaryota; kingdom Viridiplantae; phylum Streptophyta; class Magnoliopsida; order Malvales; family Malvaceae; genus Gossypioides; species Gossypioides kirkii. Next base: position 38,097,231 of record CP032244.1, on the reverse strand, counting down.
ATTTACTTAACTTTTTACAGGGGCATTATAGGGCTTGGAGAAGCAGTAGAGGACCGGGTTGGTTTATTGCACACATTGGCTACACTCCCCACTCACCCAGAGAGTGTTCCAATTAATGCCTTGGTTGCGGTGAAAGGCACACCTCTACAAGATCAAAAGGTAATTCTAACCTTGACAGATAACGTGCAACACTGGCACTGGAACTCGTTTCATTGCTTTTTTTCTCTTTCCTTGTTTTCCTCTTTATTGCTAAAATGGTACCACTAAGTACAGATTTGATGATGTGTGCACCAGTATGAGTTTTTTGCTGTCTTGTAATAAAAATACAAGTGAACAGCTTGCACTCAGTCAATAAAACTCTTTGTTTAGTGAAGATAGAAGTCAACAGTTTGTAGTCCAAGTCCCTCATTTCCAAGTTAAACATTTTTGAAAGAAGATAGTATAAATTCTCCTGCCAATGTGCTTCCTCTTGCTAACACTTGTTTTCCTCTATCTACTTGTTTCAACCCATTTGTTCTTGTTTTGAGCAAACTTCATATTTGATACAGAACATTTCTTCCATCAGAGAGAAAAATGGAACTAGGATATTTCTAGATTGCATCTCTAACCTTTGTCTTGCTCACTCTAAAGCTCTGCACTAAATGCTACAGGTGTTGCTCTGTCATTTGGTTCTTTTCTCCCTTTGTTTTAGTCCACATTCACCACTACAGTTTGAAGCTTTTTTCTTTTTAATAAAGAATATCAGATATGTATATAGCATTAGGCACCATCACCAGTTTTTACATTCTTACTTTCAAAAGGCATCATTTGCTTATGATTTTTGATATGCTAGCACTTTGTGTTAACTGGACATGAAAGTGTATCGAATTAGGGTATGTGTTTGACTCATTTATATTCAAATTTCTAGAGTACTTTTTCATAAATTTGGATGGTTGGACCTGCACACCCTTATCAATCTGACATGCGGAACAACTTAATGGATAATGAAGAGCTGGAGCAGCATAAGCTAGCAGTCTAGTTGTAAAGATGAGTGGAAGTCTGTGTGCAAGTATCTTATATTTATTCAATATTGGTGTGGATTGTAAATGCACTGAAATTGAAATAGATTAAGTTTACACCTTATGTTTTGGTTGTGCATTAGAATTATTTAGTGAGTTTGAGAATGAGTGGCTTAATTAATATTTCTCATCACTTGTTCAGCCAGTGGAAATATGGGAGATGATTCGGATGATTGCCACTTCACGAATAGTGATGCCGAAATCAATGGTCAGGTTGTCAGCTGGCAGAGTTCGGTTCTCTATGCCAGAGCAGGCATTATGTTTTCTTGCTGGTGCAAATTCTATCTTCACTGGTGAGAAGCTATTGACAACTCCTAACAATGATTATGATGCTGATCAAGTCATGTTCAAAATCCTTGGACTGATTCCAAAAGCTCCCAGTTTTTCTGAGGAAGAAGCAGAAAATTGTGATGAAGCTGTTTCAACTTCAGGTTGATTTAAAGCAGTGCTTTCTTGATGTAGTTGTAGCATTGTGGTCAGTGACCTTTTTCGTTGTTATGATTGCTAGTTATTAGCTGTAAGGAATTGCCTGCGCAATAATAAATGGCAATGAGCTCTTTTGTTGACCAGGGTAGAAGCGTCGAAGGCTTAGTCTAATGTAGTGAAAGACTTGTGACATTGGTTTATTTGATAATTAAAAAAAAGAAGATTAGAGTTAATCTCTTAAAATTTATTCTACAAGGTATTGTTGGCATGGACTTGGTCTCCCAAGTCATATCCCTAAACATGCAAGTGGTTGCCTATGCAAATTGTAATGCATGTAGATTATGGTTAGATGCCAAACAGTGTGTTAGCAAACCAAAACAAAGCAAATTCTACAGTGCAGTAACGTTGCTGAATGGGAAAGGCAAGGCTTTGATTCCCATGCACCAGCCATTTTTGCACAACACTGAAGAATTAGAAACTAATAGCGAGAAGCGAGACATGAGCAAAGGAGAGTTGACATATGCAAACTATTGATCAAAGTTTATGGTTGGCAGACCTCTATTAGAGATTGGAAACAAACAAAATAAAGAGCATGCAAGTAGAGCGCCGATCAACTCCTGAGATGTCGATTAGATATGCATCAAATTCAAGCATGAAACTTTTGAATTAAGCTGTAGAAGTATAGTATTAATATTAGAAGTGACAAGTATAAAAATACACCTGGGAGAGAAGCACCATGCCAGGTTGCTGCGGAGACCGTATCCCTAGTTCTGATAGTGAACCACAGGCAACCGCAATAGCAAATTGGCTAATTTTGGAATATCCGATGTGACAAGGGTATTTGATTCCTTTCCTTTAAATTCATAACAACCGAAAGAATAAAGGAAAAAGTATTTGCCAGAAGAGTAGAACCCAAGTCATTTCAATAATATTGTACCAAAATCTTTTATGCACAATTTTAGCTGGTCTCCTGCCTTTAAATGTGTATGAATGCGGCATTGCCAAGCAAAGTCATACTTGAATAGAATGATATGTGTGTGTGTGATCAACAAAAACTAGCCATGCAAGGCAGATCAACCTGCGCTAGCCATGAAGAAGAAGAAAGCAAGTTATTCTCTTATTGTTTTCTCTATTTATTAAGTCACAAACTCTGGTTGCTTGCATGCCACAGACTTCTCTGATGATGACACTGCAGTTTTCTTCCTCTGGTACCCCTGTAAATATCCAGGCGAAACATTTCCTTATTCCAGGATTAGGTCGTTATGATCACAAGTACTCACCAAAGTTACCTTCTAAGTTCCCAAAAGCATCCATATCCAACTCGCATCAAATTATGAATCCTATTTTGCACCAACCACCAGTAAATCAGGTCCATCCTTCTTACGCATTTTATGTTGGGATCTTAATTCATTGAATATTTCCATATTTCCTATTGCTTTTAATCCAATGTGTATTGTTTGTTACCGACTGTGTTTCTATAACATAATTTTGCCTCATCCAATGGCAGAGTGTTGCTGCAATAGTATTTGGAGACGGATCAGAGTCAAGGCTTTACCCATTGACAAAGAGAAGATCAAAAGGGGCTATTCCCATAGCATCTAACTACAGACTCATTGATGCAGTTGTTAGCAACTGCATTAACAGCAACATAAATAAGATTTATGCCCTCACACAATTCAACTCTACTTCTCTCAATTCCCATCTGTCAAGAGCCTATTCTGGAGCAGGTCTAGGGAAAGAAGGGTTTGTTGAAGTGATTGCAGCATATCAGAGCCCTGAAGATCAGGGTTGGTTTCAGGTATTACACAGCATTGTGGTGAATCATATTGTATATAGTAAAACTACAATATTAAATTCAATGCTTTGAATTGTTGTGCAAGGCACACACCTGTAGCACGTTCATGTATTAAAGCAGTAACAGTTGTCAACGTAGGCACGATTTTTGACTTGCACTTATATTTTTTCTCAACACCAGGGAACAGCTGATGCTATAAGAAGATGCCTATGGGTCCTAGAAGAGTATCCAGTAGCGGAGTTTCTGGTCCTTCCTGGACATCATCTCTATAAAATGGACTACCAAAAGGTGATAGAATCCCATCGCAACAGAAAATCCAACATAACTATTGTTGCTTCAAATGGTATTACCAAGAGAGATCAAGACCCAAGTGTTGGTGTACTGAAAATAAATACGGAAAATCAAGTCATGCAGTATAGTTTGAAGTCAAATAGAGAATCCGTGAACTATGCAGTAGTAAGCTGTCTTCGTAAACTTTGCTTTTCTCTCATTTCGATGTCGTATAATTACAATTACTAAAATTTCCTTGAGCAGAACTTGTGAAAATTGGTTTCAGGCTGAAACTTTGACCAGATGCAGTGACTCTAGTTATAGTTATATTCCAAGTATGGGAATCTACCTCATCAATAGAGCCACAATGGTAAATCTTCTGAATAACCATTTCCCCAAGGCAATGGACTTTGGGACTGAAGTGATACGAGGTGCACTATCTCTAGGAATGAAGGTCCTTGGAGTTTACTAATTGTGTATATAAATAAATGCATTACGTTATCCACATAGTTTCAAAAAAGTCAAAGCATGACGATCTTGTCCTTTTGCTTATGGGACAGGTTGAGGCGTATCTGTTTGAAGGCTATTGGGAGGACATGAGGAGCATTGAAGCATTTTACCAAGCAAATATGGAATGCATAAAGAAACTAAACACGGGATACAAGTTACTACTTTACTTACCTATGGAAGCCTGAAAGTAGAAATATTGCTAATATTGCATCGTCAAACTGAATATTTTACTTAAAATAATGAATATGTAGGCTTATAAACTAACACGAACTTTATATATATATATAAATTCTTTGATAGCAGCTTCTGTGAAAGAGATTCTCCAGTCTATACTATACCTCGAAATCTGCCTCCTACCGTCGTAAATGATGCCATGATAACAGACAGTGTGATTGGAGATGGTTGCATTCTCAACGTAAGTATAAAATTTTCTGGAGGACTCTCCAACCACTCTGAAAAATTTGATCATAAGCGTTTCTAGTAGAAAAATATGCATGCCTGTGGTGCATGAGCGATAGAAGACACATGATGGGTGCAGAGATCATTTTGGTTTTTATTTTTTTATTTTTTTTGTTTTCTTAATCTGAATCCAGTTTTCATTTGTTTCTGGATCATCGTTTTGACTCATTGTAAGAATAGAGGTGCAAGATTAAAAGTACAGTGGTTGGGATGAGGACGAAAATTAGAGATGGAGCAATCATAGAAGACTCAGTGATCATGGGCTCTGACGTCTATCAGGTACCGTCTTTGACGAATTAGTATGTATATTATGCGTAACGATGTTTAGTTTTTAATCTTCTAAAACTTGAGATTTTAATTGGCTAGCTTGATCATACAAATACGAGGGAATGAAATTATGGGGAAATTTTTATTATGGGACTTTCTGACCTGAGTTGAGTATTGACATACCTTGACTAGTGACTGGTGTTGGTAATAGATTGAAGACGGCGGTGGGAGCAGCATTAAGAGTACGAGTGTACCGATAGGGATTGGTGAGAATACTGAAATTAGAAAAGCCATTGTAGATAAAAACGCCAGGATCGGGAAAAATGTTAAGGTACCTGCAGTCCTACTCCAATACTTTTGCAGCTTCCCATTTCCATTACCTATTTGTTTTCGACTCTTTTTTCATTTTTTTTAAATAGTTGTATTTATCAAATATATACTATCGAGTACAAAGAGACAATCCTCCGAATACATGAAAAATACACTTGGGAACACTAAATGAGATTTGGTGTTGTACGAACAGATTATCAACAAAGATAATGTAGAAGAAGGAGACAGGGAGGCCAATGGCTATATAATCAGTGGGAGAATTATGGTTGTTCTTAGGAGCGCAGAGATTCCAGACAACAGCATCTTATGATTATGACTAGGATATATCCAAAGTAGTGGTTTGTCCCCCCCATATGAAAGAACGTGATATGTAGTACATCAACTCAAAGCCATTACGATAAATAAAAAACTATTGTTTTTATTTTTTAGAGGACAAATGTATTTATTAAATTCACTCTTTGTTATTCAATGCGCAAACACTTTTTTGTTTTAAAATATGATTAAACTAGTGGTTAAATTAAAGGCAATCAGAAAGAACGGTAACGCTAATTAACCAACTCAACACAAACATAATGATAATCGTAACAAAATTTTTCTACACAATTCAGCAACCATACTCCCACACGGCTATAAATAGAAACTGAATCTAGATTTCTTCACAACAGTTGGATGCTAAAAAAGTTTTCTAAAATATGAAACCTTTTCTTCTCTTAATTATCTCGTCTGTAAGTATCATCTCTGTCCAACTCTTGACTCTTGATTTTCTGTAAATTGGATTTTATCCTCTGTGCTCAGTCGGAGACACAGATTATTAAAACATATAGTCAATGGCTCTTCCGTTCTGTCAAATAGTAATCACCCACTGTCAAGAAGACATGTTCTCCCCGCTTCACTTCCACTGCGGGCAGGTTCTCAATGCAATCAACCTTTATCTGCAACACAACACAAAACCAGACTAGACATTCAATTGAGACTGACCAACCCATACTAGAGTCGAACCATATATTTTTTATCACTGGCAAACCAAATCGAACCTTGCCACATCCAAGCTGAAACTCCGACTTCAAACAGGAATGGTCCCTTGACAGAAGGTAAATCTCCAGGCCTTGTGCAAATTTAGAATTTCCTGCAACCATCAATAATTCAATAACAGAGAATGAGACATGAGAATACAACATTTCAGTTTGCTAACACCATATTACATGCAGCGACCGTCAAGGGCTTGAAAAGCTATATCTTTTAAATGAGCCTAGCCTAGCCTAGCCTAGCCTTTGATCAAACCATTTAAGCCTCAAGCACAAGCTCAATTGTCATTAGCAGATATGCTTTATTTATATATCATATTCAATACAATAAATTTTATCTGCGACTATTTCCAAAAGAAATCAAAATCTGACCTAATGGAAGTATATAGTTCAAAAGAAATCAAAATTGTCAAAACAGTGCTCTGAGTGGCTGAGTTGCAACGTATTCATTTGTAGCATGAAAGATGATAATGTAAAACACAGCCTAACCTTCATACAAGGCGAGAATAGAATTTGCGTTGAAAACAAGGGCTGGTCTGACCAAGCTTATTTTAAATGACATGTTATAGATGCCATGGAAAATCTCTTCGCTAAGCACCACCTGCAAATTTTATTATGCAAGAATAAGTAAACCATAATGGGATTATGAAGAGGTAAGAAGGGCGGAGAGAGAACACAATGATGATAACAAACTAATGTCGTTCTAGAAGCATGTAGTAAGGTGTATTATCTACTAAAGATTTGGTCTCAGTTGAAACAACACAAAACCAATTACTGCCTATAAAACTGCAGGCATAACACTACTAAAGAATAAGTGCATCCTATCAACGAGAAATTTCATACTCCACTAATATACATACAACAAATTGCTGCATTTCATTATACTAGCTTAGGAACAGAGATGCTGCATGTCAATCTACGAAATCAAAAAAAAAAAAATTAAGATGCTAATACACAAACTCAAACTGATCAAACTTAACTGCATGGGGCGGCATAATGTCAGAGGAAAGCAATGGAGATCCAATTGCATCCTTAATGTAGTTTTCCTGCAGCAAGAAGCAACCTTGAGCTATTATATACAGCACACTGCAAATTAAGATTTATGAGAAATTGGGCATTGCAACCACTGTCAAACAATGCAAAATCTTTCACAAATAGATGATAGAAGTGCACAAAAACTCCATCATGCATGTAGGGATGGCAAAAAAAACCCAAATCCAACGGGTTTCGACCCTATCCATTAGGGTCAGATTTTTTTTTTTAAAAATCGGGTTAAGACGGGTTGGGTAGGGTGAATTTTGAAAAAAATAGTCAGATTGGGTCAGGGTTGAGGTAAATCCTCCCGCCCTGCCCCAAGATATTTACAAAAATGCCACTGATATGTATATTAAGTTGTTGCTTTCAATATATATATATTAAGTTTTAAGTCTAAACTCAAAAAAAAAAATCTTATTTGCTTCAAAATAAAAATAAAACAATTAAAAAAAAGTAATTCCATTTGCTCCAAAATAAAAAAAAAAACAATTAAATTTGGGTCAGGTCAGAGTCAGGTCTCCTATTAAATTTAGGGTTCGGGTTCAGGGCAGATTTTTTTCTTTAACAGTCAGGGTTGGGTTAGGGCAGATGCATCAAGAGTCGGGGCGAGCGCAAAAATTCACCCCACCCTGCCCCGTTGCTTTCCCTATGCACAAGTACACGGATGCACACACAGCTGCATTCAAACAAAAAATCTGGCAAAGGGTTTAGCTAGTCATTAATTGGCAACTACAGCTAAATCCCTGGCTAGATATTTTTTTGGTCAAAACTTACCTGTGAGTTTAAAACTTGCTGGATGACTGACTTGTCTTCATCCAATGACTCAAAGTAGACCTCCACCATATCTGTTGGCTCAAGGCCAGCTTTCTTTCGTGATTTTTGAATTCTATTAACAACCTACAAAAAATTGAATTAAAATGTCCAATGCATCAGAAATAGTACCAAAAACTTTCAACTAGCTTCCTCATAATAAAGAAACAAACCTAGTTAACCACAATCTGGCATTATCGATCAACATAGGTCACCATAATTCCACAAACACAATTGCTAATTAAAAAAATTGAAAGAGGAAAAAGTAACATATCTTTTTGAATTAGAACTCATATGTTATTAGCCTGATGATTAATTTACCTCACGTGCAACACCAGCTTCAAACAATGACTCATCAGGACGTATATCCAAAACCACCAAAACATCACCTATGACAAAGACATTATTTTAAACAAATATATTTCATAACATCACTTTATGGGAAGGACAGATGATACAGATAAATCACCAATCAGAATAACATTAATAATCCTCACCATCTCCAGCTGCATCCATCTCTTTATCTGTCATGCCATCAGGATGTTTAAATTCCCGCACAAGCTGAACAATTTCAAAACAAATAAAACATTTATTTACTCGGCATGTATTTATCAAACATTATTCTTGGCAAAGCACATCAAATTATGTAAAAACTATAAGCAACCCAGAGAGAGTAGCCTAAACTTCTTATTCAAGATTGTATAGACAGAGAGATAAAAGCCCATAAGTTTAAAATACAGCTAATCACTTAAATTGATGCCATCACTATAAAGACTAAACAAAAGAGACAGAGCAAACAATTTTAACAAATACATTAAATTAAATTTAATAATAAACTATGCAAAACAACCCTGCATATACCAGCATAAGTCAGCATACCTTAATATCAGTCAGCTTCAAACAGTGTGTAGCAATAGTCACCTCTCCAGCTTTCTTAAGAGCTAAGATATCTTCCTGAGACATGGCTTTGATTTCCTTGGCAACAGCTCCCATAGCTTTTCCTAGTCGCTTACCTAATACGCTGCAAAAGAAAATAGAAAAAGCAGTAAATATTAGAGGAACCTGGTTCCACACCCCTTTCCTGCTCCTCTCAATTGAAAGGAGGGGGAAACAGACAATAAAGGGGCTGAAAAGATAATAAGTTGCATACCTAAAATCAGGCTCTGCGCGAATGGATGCATACTTCAAAGTGTCTTTACATGTAACAAGAGACCTTATATTGAGCTCCTCCAGCACATACTACAGTAAAAGAAGATGGGGGGAGGAGGGGAAGACGAGGAAAATAAGATACAAAAAAAACAGAAAATATTGCCCAACCACTACATTTTTATTTCAAGACCAACGGACCACCCAAAGGAGAAAGAAGTAATTAGAGAAGGAAATCAAACTAAGTGAAGGCATTTAACCTTACCATTGCATCAAATTGAAATCTAACTCCCATTAAGCTACAGGAAAATTTACATACATTTGACTCACTTCCTATTCCTACTTAAAGGATCATCTACAAACAGAAAGCTTCTTTCTCTTTTAGTTTCCCTTTCTCGTTTTTCCCATTTGATTATTAAAAAAAACCCTCAAATGCTACTTTGAGAACTTGATGAATTTTGTGTATAGACAATGACAGCCAAGGAATAACAAAGAGCTACCAAGTAGAGCAAGGGGCATTTATTAAACTACAAACTGAAAAAGAACTGAAGTTTCCACAATGCACCTCTCTTAATTTGCCAACTATGTCACCAAGAAAGTCCTCATCCGGATGAACAACTACCATCTCCCTAAATTACAAAGAATGAATGGGTAAGAGGGTAAGACAGACAAGAAATATATAAGAGAAATATGAGGCAAGAGACAGCTTATAAGCAGACCTCAGAGGTGTTTTGAGAGGCTTGTTGTGACGCTCGCGAATGTTGCGGGCAAGGTCAATTATCTTCATCATTCTAGCCACACTTTCTTCAATTCGCTCCCCCCTCTAAGATAGCAATGCCATTTTATTCAGCAAAGGAGCCAAATGATTAGTTTAGAGTAATATATACTACCTTATAATTAAAAAGATAAAATTATTTTCTCAGACAATCTCAACTAAAGAGATTTTGGAGCAAAGTCCATGCATTGACCAATAAACCATTAACGAATTATACAGAACAAGCGATATTAGCCTAATTACGACAAAAATGAACAATACCTTTCCTTCTTCTTGAGGGAAACTACAATAATGGATGCTTTCCTCTGCTCCATCACAGATTTTTCGCATGTTTTGATAAAGAACCTCAGTGAAGAATGGTGTAAAGGGGGCCATAACCTTACATGAAGTCAGAAGCACCTAAAACCATAGTACAAATTTCTAAGCATATAAATAATTATATGACTGTTACTGAACACATAATAACAGATTAGCAATGAATTGCCACTAGGAAAATGAGATAATAGTACATACATTATAAAGAGTAGAGAGTGCCATACGGCAGTCTTCCTCTCCAGTACGGCCTTTGAGTCTCTTTCGGTTGAATCTCACATATATATTTGTGAGGTTGTCAAGAAACTTCAATAGATATGGAACCACCTAACATAATATAAACACATATATTCTTTTCAGCTCTATTACAGTGTAATATAACTGATGTACAAAACTAATGCATAGCACCTACTGAAAGAAGGTATATCTCAAATGTACTATGGTAGTGCTATTCCCAAAAACAAGTATGTTATAACAATATCATAGAATCAGTATCAGATCTACCTAATAGTATAAATCTCATCACTATTGTAATACACAATTCTTAAATCTTATAAAGCTGGTATGGGCTGTCAAAGTTGCTAAGCTGCTGCCAACTCTGAACGCTAAAAAAGCAACCAAAGTGTGAATTCTATTTCAAAACCTAGAAAAATGTTGCCAAATTTTCCAAACTGACTTAAATATTATATTTAAGGTTTATCATCAATATGCATGTAAGGAAATTGACAAAGGTTGTGTTGGTTTATAGACAAAACCGTATAAAGTCGATATGCATCCATTTCCTCTCGAACAAAATGAACAAGACTTTGGGTTGCAGAGTTTATCCATTGGTCAAGCACATTAGATGACTTCTGAATAACAGCGACAGCAATAGGAACAAATGGGGCAGAACCCTCGTACTCGAGTCTTTTAGCATTCTGAACAAGGAACCTATACGCATTATACCATGGGAGGAAGACATCTTTGACCTGGGCAGATATCAAGATAAGGGATTAAGAAAATGAATGTCAGAAACATGCAACATAACACGAAAACTCTTTCCAGAAACAAGAGCTGATATACAGCAAGCAATGCACAGAAAATACTCACAACACCAAAGACTCCATCTTTTTTAAAGCGTAAGGTCTCAGCCCGAACAACTGGGGAGTTTATAAGGTACAATCGTAAAGCATCCTGAAAAATTAAAACGAGATATAAGTGTTGATGAATGAAACAAAGTTCATGCAACTAAAATATATGTAGACTGAAAATAAGAAACTGGCCTGAATGTAGTGAATAGAAAAAAGATTAAAATAAGGATATACAGAAAATGACTTACAGCCCCATAGTCATTAATGACTTCCATGGGTGAAGGATAATTTTTCAATCTTTTACTCATCTTCTTTCCATCTTCAGCAAGGACAAGCCCATTGCAAATGAGATTTCTAAATGCAGGTTTCCCAAATAATGCAGTTGACAACACCATAAGAGTGTAAAACCTGACAGTGTGTATAAGCAGTATAAAAGGAAAACAATGATTAAAAAGAAATAGGTCTGTCTAGGAAGAGAACAATGTTCAGTAAAAAGGCTATCAACTGAATTTTTGACCAACTGGATGAGATGGCAATCTAAACTCCAAAACTGTTTTACTCACCTACATACCACTTCCAACGAAAGAAAATTTAAAGGGTTATAAGACAATGCAAAATGCTTCACCATTAATCATGCATGTCAAAGAATTTTAAAACAAAAGGTTAAACCACCATCAAGAAAATTCAGCAACTCAAAAGGCTTGCTCATTTGGTTTGCAAAACAATCAAAAGTGCATAAGATCAGCTAAATCCACATGTACTCCAAAATCTGGTAATTATAATGAATAACAGAACTAACAGTAGGGAACAAACCATCCACGAGTTTGATCTAATCCCTCAGCCACAAAATGCCCGGGAAAATTTTTCTCAAAAAGTTCAACATTCTCAAATGGATAATGGATGTAAGCATAAGGCATTGAACCACTCTCAAACCAACAATCAAATACCTGCAAAAACAATTCAGAATAATTGAACCGAGTAAAAGACTGATGATAAGCATAAACACAAATAAGCAAAAAGATCTGACAAATGAAGTTTTTTAGCAGAAGCTGTCTAAAAATTTAGAACTCCAACAATGTGCAATCAGCTCAAAATTAAAATTGATAAAAATTCGAAGATGGGGTTGGACACTACATCAGCAACATAGAATCTGATAGTTACTAATAATAACAGCTCTTTGCATAAAAAGAACCTAAAGTCAGTAGCCTTACATCATCTATACGTCGTAGCACACCAAATTCTGGACCACGACTAGAAGGTACAGTGATATGATCAATATTGTGCCGGTGGAGATCGAAGACCTGAAATAATAAATTAAATTATGCACAAACCCACAAATTGCTGAGCACAGATATTTTCAATAGCAATCTAAAAGTACACACTGCAATACTTCCAAGAAACAAACATAAACAAATGAAAACAGGATAAATTTACTGGACCCTGATACCGAAGCTAAAATAATAAAGTGGTGCCAGAGGTGATGCAAAGTGACACAAACTGTAGAACCATCAATCAATAAAATAATATATTTTCTCTCCCCCAAAGGATTCAGTCCTTAACTCCTCAAGACTGCACTGAAATAGACCCCTACCCATTGTGTGAATAGACATGAGAAGTAAGGGAAAAAAAAGTCAAACCTTAGCACCAGAAAGCCTTTCGAGTTTTTCAACAGAATCCATGACAATTACTTCCTCACCGTCTTCACTAATCCACACAGGAATTGGAGTGCCCCAAAATCTACTTCGACTAATTGCCCAGTCTCTTGCATTTTCCAGCCAATTGTGAAAACGTTTATCCTGCAAAATGACAAAACGCACAGAAAATATGACATTCTTTTTTCTTTTTTTTTTTTTGAGTAAAGAAAATATGACATTCTGAAAGAACCATGAATACAAGATAAATTATTTTATCTGCCTCTAAGGCATTACTCAAGCTTTTCATTGGGCTAAATCCAGACCCATGCAAACAGAATGAACACCAGATCAATTGAAAAGAGCTTCAAGTAAAAACATAATAACATCAACAGGCAGTGAAGAAAGTCATCTAACCTTCACATAATCAGGTACCCAGTAGGTCTGTTTGTTGTTATCTAATAATTGCTCTTTCAGTTGTTCCACCCGCACAAACCTAAAACATATGATACATGACTTACACAACTAGAATACAGCAGAAAATGAAAGCAAGGAAGTAAAAGCATGGTTTTCAGAATCCTTGTACATTATCAAAATCTCCTTAATATGTAAATACACAATGTAGAAGTATGAGTTTTGTAGTGCAAAGCAAATTTAAAATGCCTACATTCACAAAAATGAAGTATGTGGAAATCATGCAACCAAAACTGTAAATCCTTCAAAGTCTACAGAACTTTTCCAAGTCGGGGATCAACATTAAATGATTTCTTTGCTCATGTCTTAATTTACAGAACAACAACCTTGTCGAGGAAGGCAAAGCAAAAATGCAGCATTCATAAACCATCAAAGCCTGCAGCCTACTCTTCCATCCCAGATAGAAGCACAATGCTTACACCAACCCAGAGTTGCTTATTTAAGCACAAACTAACATAGCAGTCAAAAACCATTTATAAATAATTCATTTCAACTTAGAAGAACTTCTAACAACCAACTACATATACAGCACAGATACAATTCAACTTTCATGAGCTTAATTTGATAAACAATTTCTCCATGAAACACCCTTTGTCAATTAATGCCCCTCAAGGGATTTACAAGCATATGACTTGCCTGTAATGATTCCAGAAGAATCAAGTCAACCAAAAGCACATACGTAAAGTAACTTTCTCACAGCAAGGTAAGCAGACAATGGAATGTTCAAATTTGATCAATATATTAGCATTTCCTCTCAATGTATTTGACTATATTACCATCAATAGGATTGATAGTTAAATGAGCCAACAACTGAAATTAATATCTGAGTTGTTTTTCACAAAAATATTAGAGAAAAGACATGAAAAACGGTCATTAAAGAAGGGTAAAATAAAGTTTGCTTGTGTATAACTTAGATCTTTATTTAGCAAAGCTATAAACTAACTTAGATCTTTATTTAGCAAAGCTATAAACTAAGGTTCTTAATCTTTCCGAATAAGAGGGATAAAACCAAACATACCAGCTTGGAACAGCTCTATAAATAAGAGGAGTATCAGATCTCCAACAAAACGGATAAGAATGTGTAAAGGTTCCCTGCTTAACAAGCCTGCCTTTTGCCTGGGAAATAAAGAAGAAGATTGGTGAAGTTAAGGACAAAGAAAAGAAAGTACAAAACATAGTAAGAAACAAATCTTAGGACATAACAACTAGATTCTTTCTTTTCCTATTTAGCTTTTTTGGCTTGTGATGGTAATAAAAACTATCATCACTAGCTTTAAATTTGCATGGAGCTGTCAATAAAGTATAGGAGCTGCCAAATTGGTAATAAACAATTATCTCAAGTTGTACATAGATGCTCAACGGTTTTCCTCTTTTCTTTCATTATGATATAATTATGCATCAATCTAACCTTCAATGCTTCAATAATATCCTTATCAGCATCCTTAACATAGCATCCACTAAAATCAGTAATTTTCCCAGTAAAGCAACCATCATCATCAACTGCTACAATCAGATTCTCACCCTACAAGGCAAAAATAAATAAATAAATGGTAAAAGAAGTATAAAGAAGGGTGATATTGATCTGAGGGAACAAACATGATAAAAGCATGGAAATTAGTCCAATTAACATAAAAATAGCAAACAAATATAGTGAATAAAAGAAATGAAACTAATGCTTTGATTTATCCACTAATTTTTCAAAAACAAAATAAATAACAAGATGCGTTTGCAATAAAAGGAAACAACAGGTGACAGAGCATCAGCAAATGCATTCAAAACTGATGAAGGAAATTTAATCACCATTCCTGCCTCAAGGACATAAATTCCTCAGAAGTTAAATTACATTTGTGATAGACAATGTGCAAGCTGCAGCTCTCTCCAACTTTCTCCATAACTTATCCTTTCTTAGGCATTAGACTTAGGCACTGATTAGTAAATGAGCAAATCCTATAGTCCAACATCAGATGCAGTCAACGAAGGATACAATATGTTTAGAATCCAAGAAAATAGATTTTTGTTCAAGAATGAAATCTTTTTGGAACTGCCCAATTCATCCTCTGGTACCATACCACATCCCCGATCTGATGAAATAGTATGAATACAAAAGGTATTTTGAATATGTAATTATCTTGAATGTATTAACTATATCTTTATTTTTCAATCACCCGGAAAGGGCAAAAGAATATTTTTTTCTTTCCTCACTATGATATGAACCCATATGAAATTTTGACTATCAATGAGAAAAGAATGAATGGATCTCATAGGATTCCCAAGGAATCCTTCATTTTCCTCCAGAAGCAAATGCTACTCATCCGCTTCTCATGTTCAATGGACAACCAGAGAATAAAGTTCATAACAAAAATGTATTAGTTACACAAAAACTATCAAGCAAGAACATTATAAAGGCATGAACACCAAATGAAAATTCATGCATCATGTAACAACCTATATGTCAAAATATCAAGTCTAAACGAACAGCTGAAAAATAATACATTCAGATAAGGTAATTAGGGCAAACCTTATTGATTATTTGATTCCCAATGCATACTCGGTAATCGTCTTCACCAAATGCAGGAGCACAGTGTACAATTCCAGTACCACTGTCATCTGTCACATAATTGTCAGCAATCACCCTAAAAGCGGCATCTGAGAACTCCAAGAAGTAGTTGAACAATGGTTCATACCTGCAACATATGCATCCTCTTAGTATCCTACTACAAAGAAGCTTGACTAGGCTCAAACCAGTTTCAAATATCTCAAGAGCCAGTCACAATTTTCAATGTTCTCTAGAGAGATCATAACTGGCAGCCAATTATCAATCGTCAGCTCTGCAGCTTATATATACATCACTTAATGCTGCAGATAAAAAAAACATTGACAAGCTGCACTCCATTCCTATTTATGAAGACCAGTAGCTATAAAGATAGCAGTCTAGAGATCACACAGATGGGGATCATTGGCATATGATCCAAGTTGCCTAAAACTAGAGACCACCGCTTAATGACTCCCAAGTTATTTGATGTCCTCAAAACAAACAACTCCAGATGATAGAAAGGTGAAAATATACATCACAATTCCAAACACAAGTTTGATATTACCAATATAAATCCCAAAAAGAACTGCTAGGATGAAACCAATATAAAGTTCTTTTATAGTCGACTAGGACCGAGAACATATAACCATAAGCATGAATACTCACTTTTTCCCCACTAGTGAAGCCCCAGAAAATTTTTCTAAAACTTCAAAGGAATCTGCTGCAGAATCTTTAGTCTTTTCACCAGAAGATCCTTTGCTCTTAGATTTCTTGGAATCACCAGAAGGTCCATTAGCAGCATTTGGCTTTGGTTTCTCAGTTGGAAGCTCAGACAACCTTGACTCAGCAACCACATAGATTTTTCCAGAGTACTTATTGCGAACCTGAAATTTAATTACATAACCCATATTTCTTTAGGAAGGATGTCATCTCTGTGTTTTGCATGCAGGCACGCCAACATAAAATTTTCATACACTGAGTTATATGCCTCACAAATAAAAGAAGATGCAACTATTTATGCTCCATGCATCTACCAAGAAAGTGCTAGGAAAAGGAAAAACTATTCGTGCAGTTCAATATTACGATCCCATTCCTTCATAAAAGTGCCATCTATTTGAATAGAAACAGCTTGAGGGATAAAAGATAAATTAAGCAATTAAGAGCAATGTAAAATGACTACGGGAAGCATGATGGAGAAGCAGATTTGTTGGGTGGGGATCAGGTAACAAACTAACAAGCAGTACAGCATCATGTATGATCTAAACTAAGACTACGCATTGCTTCAACCCCAAATGCGGTAGAAATGACATGATAAACAACTCGACCATCTTGTGCTGATGACCTAAATAAGTAACAAGTGAAGCGCAACGAACCTTTACATAGACAAAATTTGCGTTGACACAAAGTGCAAGATTACTAGGAAGGGTCCATGGTGTTGTTGTCCAAGCCACGAAAGCAGCTTTATCCGGATCACCAACTATGGGGAAAGCCACCATTATTTCAGGATCAGGCACAAGCTGCACAATGAACTGTTGTTAAACATAGTTGGAGTAAAAGGGGTGAAAAACTAGTATCTGAATTGTACTTGGAGCATTTCAGAAAGGTCATCAGAGAACTAATAGACCAAAATGTTATAGGAACTTGAGTAAAAATAACTAGAGCGACACTAAAACCAAGTAAATACCTTGTAGTTCTCACCAGCTTCAAAATTAGATAGCGGGGTCTTGCACCCAGTACTGTAAGGCATGACCTGCAGGACCACAAACTCTTTAATAAAGAAATTGTGAAGGAAGCAAAGGCGACAGAAAATGGGATTAATTGTAACCAGACCTTAAATCCTTTATAGATAAGTCCCTTTTGGTAAAGCTGGGCAAAAACCCACCACACGGACTCCATAAACTTCAAGTCCATGGTCTTATAATCATTTTTGAAATCAATCCAACGCCCAGTTCTGGTAATGATAGTCTCCCACTCCTCGACATACCTAGTGACTATACTCCTGCATTCCTCATTGTACTTATCGATACCCATCTCGAGAATTTGATCGCGGCGCTTAATTCCGAGCTTGCGGTCAATTTCGTTCTCTACGGGGAGACCATGGCAATCCCAACCAAAACGGCGGGTGACATGATGTCCAGTCATAGACTGGAAGCGAGTGACAATATCTTTAATGGTGCCGGCGAGAATGTGGCCATAATGAGGGAGACCGGTGGCGAAGGGTGGACCGTCATAAAAGATGTATTCAGGCAAGTTTTGGGTGCGAGCCAGCTGACCCTTGAAGGCATCTATTTGGGACCAGTAAGATAGTATGTGCTCCTCTTGGGAAGGGAAGGAGAAGTCCTTTCCCTCGCACACCTCCTCCATTTGATTCTTCGAGAGAGAGAGCTTTTTGCTGGGTTTTTTTTGTGTGTGTGTGTGTATTGGGGCGGAAGGGTGGAGGCGGAGTACTGATATTGATGAGATTAAGAGCAGGGCAAACAACCCTCTGCCTCTGTTTTCTTTAAGGTTTATGACTTTTTTTTTCTTTTTTTTTTTTTGGTGGGGGGGGGGGGGGGGGGGGTGTAGACAAGGTTTATGACTTTAAGTAAGTTTTGTTACCATCCATATGTTAAAACTATATCTTTTCAGCCAAAGTAAACAAATTTTTTTTTTTGATAAATAAAGAAATAGAATTACATCAAATCAGTAATTACGCAATACAAAAGGCTTTATCTTGTTGCATAGCCTTGGACATAATGTCTGGTGCACTTCGAATATTCGATTCGAAGAGATATTTGCCATGAAAGATTAATCTTTGCTAGTTGATCTGCAATTAAAGTACAATCTCTATGAACATGTCTAAGTTCCCATTGGCCACCCGAGCACATAAGTCTTTGAATCCTTCCAAGTAAGTTGATACCTAAATCCACAATCTCTTCCATAGTCAACGCGTTCACCACATCAAGATTATTTGTCTGTATTGTAGCTTTCTTATATCCCTTGTCTAGGAAAATGAGAAGTTCGTCTAAAATAAATCAAAGTTCTGCTTCAAAAGGTGAACATTTACCCAAATAATGACTAAAGCCTAGAAGCCATGTCTCAAATTGATCACGAACTACTCCTTCAGCGAAAGCATTTCTAGTGACTCTTGCCACCCCCCCATCAGTAAAAAGATGAACCCAATTTCCTTCAGAATGGGTTTGGATAATCGAGGTGTGTGTAGTAGACTTGGAGTTGTTAAAGGTTCCAGTTGTTGAGCCCAACATAGCAAAGCTTTGACAATTTCACACGTCGTCCATGAGATATTTTGGAAGATGAATAAGTTTCTGTTCTTCCAAATCCTCCAAGCGATTAGTCCAAACAAGCATGACTAGGTAGGTCCTATACCTTGCAATTTCGAATGACAACACAAATTAGCGGAAAAGCCAAATTTGAAAGGGATCAGAGAAGAACCTGTTTTGTTTCTCTGAGGGTATCATAAGTCTCCATGCTTCCTTTGTTGTTATGCAATCATGAAATACATGTAAGATATCTTCAATGTCATGGCCACATAAAGGACAATTACTTGAATGGCCAATTCCTCTTCTAGTACGCCCTGAGTTAGTAAGGAGTCTCTGTTTAGAAGCTAACCACAAGAAGAATCTAACTCTTTGAGGGCTTTGATATTTCCAAGTATTAACCCACCTACTATCTTTAGGGTTCCATGAATCTTTTTTTAAAGCCCAATAAGCACTCGGATGAAGAAAGATCCTAAACCCGTGCGCGCCCAAATAATTCTATCATCTCCACTAGCAGAGTGTGGAAGGGGAATGCTTACTATCCATTAAATTACATCTTTGGGCAGCCAAATACGAAGCAAGTCTATGTTCCAAGATCTACCAGTCAAGACCTAATCACACAAAGTGCAATCCAAATCAAGTCTCGCATGAGCTGGTATATAAGAGAGTAAAGGATCAAGTCTTAGAACCCAAGAATCCTTCCAACAGCCAACGCTAAAGCCATTACCAGCATACCACATTAAATTTTCTCAAAAAATGGCCAAACCTTACAAAAGGGATCGTAAAAATGTGAGCTTTGACATTTGGCTATGGACTCCGAAATGTTCTCTTTCCATCCATATTTTGATCGGAGGACACGAACCCATAAAGCATCCTTCATAATAGCTAAGTTAAAGCCAATCTTCATAAGGAATGAGTAGTTCTGGTCTTGAAGGTGTCGAAAACCTAATCCCCCACAAGATCTTAGTTGGCAAATAAACTCCCAACTAACCAAAGTAAGCTTAGGGTGACCAACATAACCACCTCATATGAATTGCCTTACAATCTTCTCAATTTCATCACACACACCTTTAGGGATCAACATAGATTGCATAAAGTAATTCAGGATAGCTAGAAGGACCGATTGAGCCAAAGTAATCCTTCCTACAATGGAAAACTTCCTAGCATCCCAATGTTGCAATTTGTGTCTAACTCTGTCCACTATAAAACTAAGAGTACTTTTAGTCATCCGTTCGTGAAGGAAAGGAACCTCTAAGTAAGTCTCAAGATTGGGAATAGTGTGAAAACCAAAAATCTGGCTGATCTGAGTAAATAAGTCTGTTCCAACCCCTTTTGCAAAATACATATTACTCTTCCTTGCACTGATCTTATCCACGAAAAGAACACAAAAGTGCTGCAGAAGTCCCTGCAGAAGTCCTTTCAACAAATAAGCTTGCTCCACCATTACCTTTGCTGAAGATAACTAGATCGTTTGCAAAAAAAAAGATGACATAATGTTGGACCCGATCGTGATAAATGAATCAGACTCTACTTACCATCACCTATTTCCTTGCTAAAGATATGTCCTAGTCATTCCATACACCGGACGAAGAGATATGGCGATAAAGGACAACCCTGTCAAATTCTTTTAACAGGCTTAAATTTTTTAGTAGTGTTTTCATTCCACAAGATTTGCATGGAAGAAGAAGAGATAGCATACATGATAATCGACCTAAAGAACTTTGGGACCTCGTCTGCTATTAAGGTTGCATCAATGAACTTCCAATTTACCCTATCGTAGGCTTTCTCCAAATCAAGCTTGATTGCCATCCAATTTCTACCACGTCTCTTATTATGCATAAAGTGAATGACTTCTTGTGCAATGATAATATTATCAAAAATATTACGTCCCACAATAAACCCAACTTGCTTTTGTGAGATGAAATTGGGAAACACTACTTTGAACCTATTCTCTATCACTTTTATTACTAACTTATACATCACTGTACAGAGATTGGTGGGTCAAAATTGACTAAAGTCCTCTGGTTTATCTGTCATAGGAATGAGCACGATCATGGTATTATTGAGCTTTACTTCAATTTTGTTCTCGTCAAAAATACCTTTGACCTAATCACAAACTACACCTCTAATAGAATCCCACTAACTTTGGAAGAAGTTTGCATGAAAGCCATCACTAGCAGGAGCTTTTAGAGGAGCCATGTAGAGCTTTTTTAATCTCTTAATTAAACAACGACCTTCAAAAGAACGCAATGTCTTCATCCTTAAAGCGAGGGAAGATGTTGGAAGAGAGATCTCCCATGGTCAAAGGGGGCTTACCATAGAGCCTTTCAAAAAACCCAATTGCTTCTTTTTCAAGAATGCTCTGATCGAAGCACCACTCCCCATTCTCAATGTGCAAAGTCATGATACAATTAAATTCCCTTATTTGAATAGTACGATAGTGGAAGAATTTAATGTTACGATCCCTGAATTGAAGCCAATCACACCTAGCCTTTTGTTTCCAAAAGAGTTCCTCATGATTGAGAACGTTTTCCAACTCATCCCGAATTTCCATTTCCAGATTGATTAACTGATTAGAACTCGACCAATCTATCACCTTTTGGATACTTGTAAGGAATCTCATAATCTGTCTTTTGCGAGAGCCTAAGAATCCATAACCAGACCTGTTTCATTCTTTAACATGTAAGGTAAAATTAAAGATAGATTTAGCCATATTACTTGAGAAATTCCATTTGTCTTTGACCAACTCATGGAAGTTGGCATGTCTTATCCATCCAACTAAGAAATGGAAGGGTCGATCTTTGGGCGTACTAATGTCCGATTTTGTTTTTAAAAGAATGGGTTTATGGTCAGATTTGATGCGTAGAAGATGGAAAACGAGCCTATAAGGATGAGAAGAAATCCAAGAGTCATTTGGCTAGTGCTCGATCAAGCCTCTCAGACATATTTCCTCTTTGCTAGGTAAAGGAGGGCCCAATGAATCTTAGATCCTGCAGATTGCAAGAGTCAACAAATTTACCACAAAACTTGCATAGCTTACTTGTAGTACGATCACTCCTTTTTTCATTAGGTGAGAGAATGATGTTAAAGTCACCCATAATCATCCAAGAAGAAGGATCATAAGGTAACATTACAATTATATCTTCCCAAAGAGAATTCCTCTTCATTCTATTTGGGCTACCATAAACAAAAAGATTTAGAAAGAGTTAACAGGATTACTATCAGAAATGCAGAGAAGAATAAACCGGGGTGATTGTGAATAATATTTATTTTAAATATTTCCTTCCAACTAATCCAGATTCCTCTTAAAAATCCAACAACCTTAACTTTATGAAAAAAGTCAAAATACAATTTACCAAGAACTAAAATTTCTTTTTTATCACTTACCCTCGATTCCAGCAAACACACAATATCCGATCTGTATTCAAAATTAAACTCACAAAAAACCCGAATAAAATTACTGCTTGCGCAGCCTTGACAGTTTCAAACAAATATCGTTAGATTCAAATTCATTATTAAAAATAATAATAGAAGTGGAAAAAATGAAAACTTGCCGTACCAAAGCCCAAAATTAGGTTTGTGGGTCATTAAAATCATTTGGATCACAAGGGCCCAACTCCTCCAAACAATCTATTAAAATAGAATCTGCTAATTTGTTCATAGATTCCTGTAAAAAAAATGGAGGGTTATTTACCTTGGATTTGGATCCTTTTCCTTGAAGAAATTTATGGATTTTTTCTTAGTCTGAAAACCCTTAATTTTCCTTCTTTTGTTGTCTTGGATTTCTTGAACTTTTCACTCCCTGTAATAGATTCTCCATCGACCTAGGACAGTCCCTCAAAGGTGACTACTGTATACCGACTGGGATTAAGACATCCACATGAATGGGTTTTATGAACTCCACCATATCTCCACTCGTCGTCATAGGTTTTGCTGAAGGAATCTGATCACATTTACCACCCTCAAAGATGGAGTCCAAGTTTGAGTCTGATTCTAGGGCACCACCTTCATCCATACGATCGGAGTTAGTAGTACTCGATGGTGCTATTGTAGTAGGTGAGAGACGAACAGTGCATTGGTCGAAGAGAAGGCTTTGGTTAATATCCTCTAGCCCAAAAGAAGACCTTGAAGCCTAGCCCAACATGTTGGCTACCTGCAGTTTGTCAAGGAAGGGGTCTGTCGGCTCAGCAGCTTCAGCCTGCACCTGTGCACTGCTAATCTTTTGCTGCACTGACCCAATACGTACGTCTTTAATAGTTTTTTAATAGCATATGGTCCAATATTATTTTTAAAACCCAACGCATTATTTTCCTGATCCCAAGTCTGCGCACGTTTCCTAGTGTATTGCATCAAATCAAATCCTTGATTGTCTTCCATCTTTACCATTATTACACTTAGGATTGGTCCTAATCCCATTAACTCCATATTTGTTTCCGTTAGAGCTCTAAAATGGGAACAATCAGTCTTTCTTTCCATGATACTCACCTTAAATTGGGAGGAATCCCTTGATTTCCTCTTGAATTTTTTCTCAATCAGCATCCATGGCCTTTAATTGCCGCCCATCTCTTCCGAATATTTTCTGGTCACCTTTTCTGATTCTGATATTTTTTCCAATAATGGTTGAGAAATTCCAGAATAAGGTACTGCTATTTTAGAAGGGTAAACTTCTTTCAAATGTACGTATCTTCCACAATAAAAACAAACAGTTGAAAGAAATTCGTACTCGACCGTCTGTGTTTTGCCGTTGATCAAAATTTGAGAAACCAAGAACTTATCCAGATTAACATTATCGCCAACTTGGTGAAACGTCCTCTTGTTCTATTATTCGTATTCAAATCAAGTTTGGCGACTGTACCGATCAGGCCTCTAATTTCTCGTAAAATCTTGTGTCTATACATGTACCTAGGTAGTCGTGAAAGTTTGATCCATGCCATTACTACACTCGAAAATTTTTGTGCTGGATTAAACAAGATAGTCCATGACTGAATAGTCAAATATTGACAAAAAAATAATCCATGGTCTTTCCGAAAATACCTTTTCGCAATCCTTCTTATTTTCGAATCTAGCCAAGTAGTAGCCATTCTCAATATCCATAAGTTGAAGCTGCGATTCAGACTTCCACATATTGTAGATTTTGTTTTGAAGCACCGAAAAGCCAATATTATGACCCAAAAGCTTCAATATCACAATATTCTCCATATCCCGAAAAAGAATATGTTGAATTCTGTCAAAGAATTCAATAGATGGGATTCCATTGATAAGAGATTTGTGAACATCCCCTTCCAAAAGTTCGAAATCTTCCGTTGAATGGAGATTCGTCCCATCAGAGCCTTGAGAAGATCCCATTAATTTATCCTTCCAAGAAGTGAATGGCTTGACAGACGATTCTACCTCCAAATTCATACTTTCACTTTCATCTTTGTCCCTAAATCTAACTTTCTTAAGGATTTCACCTTTCGTAGAACCATTACTAGGAGCCACAATATTAGAGAGAGAATCCATTTCGTCTTACTTTGATATTTTATTTATTAGTAAATTTTAATTTTTAATATTTAAGTTATCGAGTTATTATGTTTTTTAATTCGGTTAGCAAATTCTAAGCAATAATTTGACAATTAATATGATGAATCAATACCCATTGATAAGTAGGATAGCATATTTTATATAAATCGACCTGATGGTTAGAGCTTGAAAAAGAAAGTTTTTTGGATTTTGGTTCATAGATTCTGACGTTCAATGTTGTTTCATGAAAAAACATTAACTATGGAAAAGAATGAGAGTAAGAGCATTTGATTGATGCATGCAATGCAAACAAAAATATCATACAACTAAATAAAAACTTTTGAATAGCTTAATTATCATTTTGTAACTTTTTAAGTTGAGTGATCAAAACGTAAATTTATTAAAAATTTAGTAAAATCGGATGTAATTTATGCATCTTTTAAAATAGAACCCAACATTGGGTCAAGGCTATTAACTCCATACTATCAATCGGTAACATTTTTTTTATTCTTCATGTCTATTTTGGTTAGATTGTTTATGACCTCTATCTTTAGGTTGGGTATGGCTCATTTATCTCGATTGTAAATGATTTGATCATTCCGAATCTTTTAATGGTTATGTAACCCCTATTTCATCAGTTAATAGTTTTTAGTACCCAAAAATAATACAGGAGAAACTAGAAATCATATCACACGCGTATGCATCTGGAAATGCGAATTTAGAACACAAATGTGTGTTTAAAAATAACATACAATAAATTAAAATTTTTATCACACACGTATGTGTCACTGGCCGCGAATTTAAACATGTAACGAATGCATATGAAACATTCCATGGAGGTTAACTAATTAAATGAAACTCATTCGATCCACTTGAATTGACTCGGTTCTTGGAACACATTGAGAAGTCCTTCTACTTGAATCCTTGGTGGCTTAGTGAAGATGTATAAAGTTTAAATCTCTTGGGTTCTCATCTTGTGATAAAACTGTTACAAAAAAAAACGGTTTAAAAACACAGCAGAAAATAAATTTAGGGAAAACAAAGTTTTGAATTTTTTTCAAAAAACAAGATCTTAGTTGTGATAACTAAAGTAATAAAGACTTAACCAAAATTGTATCTTTTCGATTTGTATAGGATGAGTACTTCGACCGAGTAGTCTTCTCCGCAATCCTCAAGCACACGTCTATAGAGTGAGGGCTCGCTTCGAATCAAAATTTTTTTACAAAAAACTACTAGTGGGTAATTTCGTAATTTCTCTAACTTTTAGGTCAAGTTGTAAATTAAAAAAATATCTTTAGAGATTTTCTAAAATAATCTTTTTAGTGATTTTTTTGACTCTCTTTACATAGGGAGAGTTTAGAGAGTTCAACTATGATTAAACTTAACCACTTTAATATTAAACTAACAAAATATTTATCAAGATAAATATTAGATTAAATTTAAGATTAAATTTTATTAAAATAATAAAAAATTTATCTACAAGATAAAAATTAAATTAAATTTAATATTAAGGTAATCACTTTAAAATTAATTTTAATTAATTTAATTTTACTTGATCAAAATTAATTTTCCAAAAATAACATAAATTTTCCAAATTAATTTTTCAAGAAAATTTATTAATCAAATTCTCTAGTTGAACAATTCTCACAACTACCTAATTTAATTTCACATCGAATAAATCGACTCAATTAAATTATTTTCAAAGTCGTAGAATTTTCTTCTGATTCAAAACAGTCCAATTGAGCTTTTGTTGAGCTAGCAGAGAGAACAATCGGACATATACAATTAGGCTCTAGTAATTGCAATTATATCCAGAAGTATCGTTCTGATAATTCGCAATTACTTAATTATGGAGTCAGTTCACAATAAGTACCATGATTGAAAACTCCTTATTGTATACTTTTATGAAAGCAATTCATCCAATTACTTTGTCTAATGATCTCATCTTGTGTGTGTTACCCTCATATGATATCCTTGATTTTTTTGAGTGAAATCCGTTCACTCAATACAATCATATTTTATCTTATTGTCACTATTGTGTCTTCTTAATGATTAATATGATCACTGTAAACAAATAACTTGTTAAATTGCTCGTTCTAGAATAAGCAACTCGTGGCCACGTTCCATATTTATCAATACACACAATGCCAATGAGAGGATGTCATTAACTCTTTAATTAAGCTATGAATTCCACTGTTGCTAGTAAAGCTATGACATACACAAGTCATGTACTCAACATATCGACTATGGGCTCGATCATTAATTGCATAAGCCTCCACTTCTATCAAAGCACATGAGTTATATACGCATGGTCAGTGACTAACTCAGGATTTAGGTAAATCACACTATAAATGTCAGAAGTGAATTAATTTACAAATGGATTCAAAATTAATTTATCTTAGGTCTAGTCCAATGTATCATTCTATAAATGAATACATCTATGTCTCTACCCGTGGAGTCAACTGCTTTAATAGTCAAGACTAGTCATCTCCCAAATTGAGATTGTAGACGACATAATAATCCTTCTCAATATTTGAATCAAATGCTCACATTGATTCTTTTATGGGATTACAGACTTATTTAGATTATCTACTAAAATAAGTTGTCTTTCTTGCAATCTAAGTGTTCTTACAATGCCACTTATCTTCAATTTGAACTTAGACAATCAATGAGCTAATATTTACTTGTCACAATTTCGTTATGCATGTAAAATATGAAAGATAAAAAATACAAAAGACTTTATAGTGAAATGTGAAATTAACTTTATTTATTTATTCATTGTCCAAATAAATAGAAAACAGTTATATGTTTACTACAATATGGGCATATTTCCCAACAAAAACACTAATCTTAATCGTTGATGTAATTCAATTTGCATCGTTGGATCTCGAGAAGCTCAACTATAAATAAAGGTCTCCCATTATTTGTAATCATTCAGTTATAAACCTTCAAAATAATATAATACTTTTGAAAGTATTTACTTGAACACTTAGGCTCCGTTTGCTTGACTGAAAATGGTTTCCGAAAAATGATTTCTAGAAAATAAATTACTTTTTTGGAAAAGTTAATATTTTCTGGTGTTTGGATGGATATGTGTAAAATATTTTCTGTTGTTTGGCAGATTTCTTGAAAATATTTCAAGAAAACTGTTTTAAATGAAACAAACATACATTTGAGAATTTATTATTTTTTTATTGTTTAATTAAGAATTTATTATATATTAATCAAAAGACAAACATCCAAACAAAATCAATCAATCAAACATTTATTCCAACAAAAAAAGACATGTAGAAGAGCAGGAAAGTAGTGATGAAAGCCCTTTTTAAGGGAATTGCAAATGATGTTAAAGGAAGAGCTGGTTGCTATAAGCAAGATTGGATTACTGGTCTTCATTCAGGATTGAGGTATAATACATCTCTATGTATTTGATAAAATGTCTAACATGGAAGTAAATTTTGGTAATGTATAAAGGCTTATATATAAAATATACAATATTAATATTCGAGTTTTGGATAGCTTAACCATTAGAAATAAGTAACATTTATACAAAAAATGTTCAATCAATTCAAACATTAGAAATCAACTTGCAAGAAACTAAAACCTTGCCAATAGACAAAATCTTCAGATAAATAGGCCCAACCCTCCCAATTGACAGGTCCACATAAAAGCTTTAAGAAAACTTGCCTGTCCATTCCAAAATCTTCTCCCAGAGGAAAATACTTGCCTTTCTCCGCAACCTCTTCACTCGCGTTCCATCCTCATTGTACTTTATAATATTGATGGCTCTCGAATCCACCAAATATAAATATTTCTACGACAAATAATACAAAAACAGTAGTATAAGGCAGTAGGGTCGATTCCACAGGGACTGGTTGCTGTAATATACTTTCGTGTCTTCTTCTTAAACTTCGTGTCGAAGGGCGTGCCCACGACTTGTGACTGTCTCCTAACAAAATAAAAATAAATAAGTGGGGTTTAAAGAACAAATGTTAAACTAAAATAAAATGAAAATAAAATAAATAAAGTGTAATAAATCTTGATGCAAAATAATTAATCGAGATAAAAATGAGAAAAACTATATTTAATAAGCTTAGCCTCAGCCTCGGTTTTCTCCGAATTTGAATCGATCCTTGAAAATTAATCTTCCCTTTTTAATCGATAAGTTGGTTATAACGCTCGAGAATGTCCCAACTACCAACTTTTTCTTTATTAGCCGGTTCTGGTACGACCTGCAAACTGCCCTTGCCAAATGTCTAACCACATCGCACGTGCTCGCGATTTAATATTTCGACAGCCTTGCGCTTTGAAAAGCCCAACTCGAATTAACGGCCTCAACCATGTGGGTCGTTTAAATCCGGTCTCTACCACCCTTGACGGAATCCAACTAGCTGTTTCCCACCCGGACACACCAATTTGTTCGCGGGAATTCGAATGCAGCACGGTCGATTCAACTTCCTAACTATACGCCAACCTTCCTTAACTCAACGTACGCTTTTTGAATTGAAGTCGAATCAACTTTGAGGGACGAATTTGTACTATTCCATAAACCGGAGTGATAGCTAGTACCGATAAAAAGGTTTTTAGCAATGTTTTGAAACTCATGATTATTTCTTGACGGAGTGATAACTGGGCTAAGGCTAAAAAAAATTAGTGATGCATGGTTTTAATCATGGTTGATGGATGATGATGATGAATTGCTTGTATTTATGAAAGGTGGAAATGAAGAAGGATTGAGAAAGCAATTAGACAAATTTGGAAGATGAGTGAAAATTGGAATGAAAATTGCAGACTAATCTGACGCAAAAAAACAAGAGAAATAGAGAAAGGATAATTTCTTAATTGCTTCACAAAATCCAAGTACATTTCAATTGAATCCAAGTAACCTTATTTATACACAATTGATTACTAAAAATAGCTTAAGTCCTACAAAACTAAATTACCCTATTTACTTGAAATAAATAATTTTAGCCAAAATGAAATTAGGAAAATAACAAATTTAATTAAAAAATTAATAAAAAAAACAACTTTAACTAAGCTTATTGACAATTTCAACTAAAAATTTCTTTTGCAATTCAGCCCTCAATATCCCTCAAATTCGAATATAGCTCATCTCTTCACACATGTCTTCAATTTAATTATCTTTTGCTTGCTTCTAGGTAGAGAAACATCAATTTGTGTACCTGATAAGAAGTTTAAGAAATTAGAAGTACTTTTTCCTCAAAATTAATCAAAATACACAAATAAATTGCTCAAATAATTTACTTATCAAAATCCCCCTACTTAGCCTATGCTTGTCCTCAAGCATAATGTTTATTTTATATTAAAACTATTTGATAAAAAAATTTTAATGAATCCAAATTTCTTCCCTTAACTAAGTGTCCTGCAATAATTAGAGAAATCAAAAATAAATAATTACTTATATCTACTCAAACTACATTTTATAAATTTTCAAATATTATGAAATAGAATCAATCACTTCACAAAATTCCAACTTAATTACACTTGCTAAATAATTGTACCCAACTTTATTTAATATGTACACTTTTTTTTTTCTTGTATTATTATTTGAGACCTAATCAAATCTTTTTACGCGAATTGAGATGATAAGCCAAGCACCTCAACCCGGTTACTCAATTTGAAAAGTTGGTAGCTTTATTTTTCAAGGTAGCTCGGTTAGTTGAGCGTTACAAGTTTCGATTTGTCACTCGAATCTTTTTATGCAAATTGAGATGACAAGCCAAACACCTCAACCCGGTTACTCAATTCATTCACATTTCAAAGTCTTCACTCATAACCAAGTCTAATTTATTTATTCACAACTAATTTTTATTTATTCACATGATTTGGGTACATTCTTAGGCAAGTCTAAAAAGTCTCTAATATTGTGAGAATGTTTCTTTTTTGTCATAATATTCTTAACTTTATAAAATACATGTTTGATTAAAATAAACAACCATTTATTCATGATTTCTAAATTATTTAAATGAACCTAGCAATAAAAGAAAAATGCATTTGTAAAATCAATTATCAAATAGAATTAACATAGAATAATCATATTGCAAGAAAGAATATAGCATGGCATGCAAATAAATTCTCTCCCCCTAATTAATTCACATTGTCCTCAATGTGTGATTTAAAAGAATAGAAAAGAAAGGGCAAAGTGTACTCCCCGTGTAGCTTAAAGAGGTGGAGGGCGACGTCGGTGCTCACGCTCTAATATCGAAAGGATGCGCTCGATGTTAGCTTTCATTATATCCAAGCGAGCTTCTAAACGGTCCATTCTTTCCTCCATGGTAGAATGAGGCTGCTCATCTCGATCCCTCGGAACAAAATTTCGTGTACGTTGGAACACTCTATCGCTCCGAGGTGTGTATGTACCTGGAGGAACAAAATGAAAAGAAGAAGGGGTGCTGACAAGCAATCCCATAGAATCCAAGCAATATTCATCTAATGGATCCATGTTATAAGCATGAGTAAAGAGACGAAAAATTGAATGAAGGAAACAAATTATTGGCTAAATGCGAGATGTATGGACCTAGGATTAAAGGTCTACGTGCTCTAATTACTGTGTGAAAGTTGTGTGCAAACCAATATCCAAGGTTGACTCTATAACCAGAGAACATGCACCACAAAAAGAATAATTTAGTCCTAGTTAAAACAGCAGAAGAATCATTACGGCCTGAAAAATTGAAAGCTAGAAATCGATGGATATATCTAAGGGCCGGTTCATGTACCAACAAAGATTTCGCAGTTCTAGAATTATAAGTTCGATCACTCGAGTTGGTTAAAGCCGAGTAAGCTTCATTAGCATCAAAATCACGAGGTACGTCTAACAATGCACAATGGTATGAGTCGACGTTAGCAACTACAAGTTCAACAAATCCCATTGCAATGTTAAATTCGAAAATGGACATATTGAATGTTCTACCTAGTAATCTGAAGCAAATGATATTTGGAGATTCCACTGTTCTAATGGCATACATGTCAAAATTAAAAGTGACATAGAATTCATATACAAGTTCAGAAAACGTACCACACTTAATTTCAACATACGACGATCAACCAATAGACTTAAAATAGCTATCTACAGCATCATGCAAATCAAGTGTCTCGAGAGTATTTACTTGAATAAACTTACATACTGGCATGTGTCGGTGTTGAATCTCCTTGTATCTCGACTGATGCTCTGGTGTCGTGAAATTGAGGAAGCCTCGAAATCTTGATCCCGAGGGCATCATGTAAGTGCGCCTTCGCTATCCGCTCCTATTTCGTCGATGTTGTTTTATCGGTGGACTGTTTGGTGGGCTCGGCATATCAGCGGCATCAGTACCGCTGTCTGGGTTTGGTCTCGATTCATCTTTTTGCTGATTTCTCGAAGTCCATCTAGGACGTTTTGCTCTATTCGACGGTGGCTCGTTCCGATTTGATGGCCCTGTGTAACACCCCTATACCTGGTTCATATGTATAAACACGGTATAGAAGTATTACATTAAAGTTCAGTACAGAAAAAAACAGAGTCATGTAAAATTTTTTTCATCAAACGACGCATTTTTAGGCTTCTTGATTCAAAATATATTAAATTAATAATGTATAATTAAAATCGAGACTTAAACCCGATTTAAAAAAATAAAATATGATTTTTAGTCCAAAACACAATTTCAACCAAAATTCATCATTTCATTTCATCAACTCAAAGCATCCCAAATCAACATTTTTCCTTCCATTAGGGTCACATGTAAGTACCATTTGTACATGTCATTTTACTTCAAAGTAAATTATCTAAACTTGAGCTTCAAGAGTGATGTGATGTGATGAGAGGTCCCTTGCTCGACTCTAGCTTTCCGTAGCTTTTGTACCTACGCGTTAAGCCGGTGAAGGCTTAGTAAGCACTACAAGCATACTAGATGATTATTTATTTATTGCTTAATTTTATCAAACATTTAATTACTCATGCGTATAAAATTTCTAACCTTTCTTGCATGTAACATTTAACTTACCTTAATGCCACCAAAACACACATTCATCCTCATATTCCAACTTACCTCAATGGTAGATTTTACATTTTCATCCATTTTTCACAACTTAGTCATTTCAACCACATTAGTTCACTTAATTATTAACATTTAATTACACGTACACATATAGTACTTATCTTTCATGTATTCATCATTTCACTTACCTCAATGTCATAATTTGCACATTCTTTCACTTTTCACAATTTAGCCATCAAAGCTTTCTTAACCATAGCTCACTTGGCTTATTTATCCACTTGGCCCATAGTAGACTTTATAGAACCTATCGGATAAACGGAACAAGCAAAAAGTACCGAAGTACTTAACAGAAGCACATAAGTGCTGGGGAAATAGTAGGCACACACAGTACAAATCAGTAGGCGCACGAGGTGCGAAACAGTAAGCACACACAGTGCTGAACAGTAAGACCGCTAGCTTTCCTTAATGGCATGCCACTATTATCACAATGGTTCTAATTTGTCTACATGGACCTAATCTCTCATATTCATCATTTCTCATAATTTCATATATCACATTTACATTTCTCTTCACATATACATAATCATGTATTTTTCACCTTTATTTACTCAAAGGCTTGCACAATATCACCATTTTACCATATAATCAATATTCATAATTAAACACATAATATTTCACATATACATTGTTCATCACATATATATCATCATATACTTCTTTACTCTTATTTTCACATTAATTTTCAAAGCTGTCCACTTGCGTCACAGTCATTAAATTATTTATATCTTGAATTACAGAATTTTAAATTATAAACCGCTTGATGTTTCTAAAATTAGACTCAAATATATTTTTACCATAAAATTTTCAGATTTTTTACTTTATCCAATTTGTACAATAAATTCTTTCAATTTACCCCTTCTTTGCAGCCTAACGGTTTCGACCTTTCTTCACTAAAAACTATTTATCTTTTTTCACAGAGATCAAATGATGTTCTTGTCTATTTCCTTTCAAAATAGAATCATTAAGGATTCATCCATATAAATTTCAGTCTCTAATAATATTTCTAAATTTTTCTATAATTTTTCAAAGTCAGAACAAGGGAACTCCAATCTACTCTGACCTTATTACACTAAAACTAGTATATCTCGAAATATACAGTTCTTTTTCTTTCCCTGTTTCTTCCATATGAAACTAAACTCAATAAGATTTAATTAAATATATAATTTGACCCTTAACTCATTATATACAATTTTTGGTGAATTTTCGAAGTTAGTCCTCTGTTACTGTCCAAACTGTTTTCAAGTGAATTTTTCCCTTCTCATATTTCCTTTGCACTAAATTTCATTTAATCACACATAATCACCATATTTATAACTAAACATATCATTTTACTCATTTTTATCACAATTAATCATATACTTTAAAGAGAATAAATTTTCAATTTAAAATCTTGTAGTACTTATAGCAAAAAGACCGGTTTTCTCCTCTTTTTACTCATTGCTCTTCTCTTTTCCTTTGTCTTCAATTTGGTCCCTTTCCTTCTTTCCTTTCTCTTCAATTTCACATAAACACATGTAAGCTAAATGCTATAATTAAATGATTTCCGTACTAAATTACAGAAAAATACATGTATATCATGAAAATTGAACCATCTCTTACCTTATTTCATGAAAACCCAAAATTTTAATTCAATCCCTTAACTCTTTAACACCTCAAAAGAGACTCTATATGAGAATTGAGGTGTCTACTAACTTCTTCTATTCCTTTCTTTTAGAAATTTCAAAGAAAATGGAGGTTTTTGAAGCTTGGAAGGTTTAACAATGATGGAAGGACTTAATTGAAATAAAAGGAAAAGTTGGGTGGAAGGAGACATGCATGTGACGGTTGTGAAATGAGAAGAAAATATGATATTTTCATCTTTTAATTCTTTTCCCTTTCTCTAATTCTCTAGATTTCTCCACTAAAAATCTCTCTCTTTAATAAAATGGTAAAATTACACTTTTAGTCCTTGGGCCTTCCAACTTTACACTTTGGCCCAAATCATTGCCTCCAAAAATATCTTCCACAAAATTTCTCTTTTGCCCCTCTTTAATCAGTCTAATTCCCATGATGACTCATAATTCAATTTGGACAAATTACTATTTGTCCTTCCTCCTTTCTCACAATTACTAATTAATCCTTAATTTTCTAAATTTTTTCTTATTTTAGCTATATAGTCTAATTCTCAATTCTACTCCATTACTATTCCAAATCCGGTTCAAGAACGCGGATGTTACATCCTGCTTCCTCATGAGACGAGGAGTTGGTCTCGTCCGAAACATCTGCATGAAGCGTTATCAGTGGTAAAACTGAACGAGAGGTGGAAGTGTTATACCTTACTGTTTCGTGAGCATCTGATTGAGTTTTCGACTCTTCTGGTTCAACCGGAGTTGGGCTTCTACGTTGTCGGCGTCGAGTCCGTACTGGTGGCGGTGATGATGGTGAAAGAGAGTCGAAATCATCGTCATTGACGTTGATGACCGGAGGTGCTGTGAATCGATTTCGATGTCAATTTAGAGATGCTGAAAACACATCAGTCGAGTGGCTTCGTGTTCGAACCATGTTTGTCTTTTTTTCTTATTTTTGTTCTTGAAGTGGTGCACGGTGTCAGACGACGGCAGGTACAGTGACGTACGGCAGCGGACGACAGAGGTGCGATAAAAGTGTTTGGACAGTGAGTGTATTTCGACGATAGTGATGGGTTTTGGAGTGGTGATGATTTTTCGGTGGGTTTAAGAAGAGAAAATGGTGGTATATAAAAGGATATGAAAAATATGGGAAGAAAAATATGGTGGTTGTTTGAGGTTCCGGTGGTGCGAACGTGAACGGAGGGGGAGCACGGACGGTGGTTGGAACGGGACGGACGGAGAAGGAACCTCGAGTGAAGGTGTTGTGGGTTGCGAATGGTCGGTGCGGTGGTTGGAGTTTCAAAATGGGTTTTGGTGTTTGAGTGCTTTGTTGGGGTTTATGGTACTTGGTGCGATGGTCGTCAATGGTGAAAGGCGACCGAACGGTGATGGCTCTTGTAAGGCAGGCGGTGCTGGGTTTCAAAAATGAAAAAGAAAAATGTTGAAAGAGAGGTAAAATGGTAGTGTTTCGTGATGATGATGAAAGGAAAGAGAAAGGAGAGAAGAGGGGGCGGTGATCGGTGGTTGGTGAGTACGAACGACGGCTACTACTGGTGTGCTGCTGGTTTGAAGAAAGGAAGGAGAGAGGTTGGGGGTGGTAACGATAGAGGTAGGTAAAAGAGAAAAATAGTTGAAAGTGATAGGGTTTAGTGTTTAGGGTTTAGGGGTAAAATCGAACGAGAGGTGGAAGTGTTATACTTTACTGTTTTGAGGGCATCCGATTGAGTTTTCAGCTCTTCTGGTTTAACCGGAGTTGGGCTTCTACGTTGTCGGCGTCGAGTCTGTACTGGTGGTGGTGGTGGTGAAGGAGAGTCGGAATCATTGTCATTGACGTTGATGATCGGAGGTGCTGTGAATCGATTTCGACGTCGGTTTAGAGATGCTGAAAACATATTAGCCGAGTGGCTTCGTGTTCGAACCATGTTTGCTATCTTTTTTTTCTTGTTTTTGTTCTTGAAGTAGTGCGCGGCATCGGACGGTGGCGGGTGCGACGGCGCATGACAGTGGACGATAGAGGTACGACAAAAATGTTTGGACAATGAGTGTATTTCGACGATGGTGATGGGTTTTAGAGTGGTGGTGATTTTTTGGTGTGTTTAAAAAGAGAAAATGGTGGTATCTAAAAAAAATGATATGAAAAATATGGGAAGAAAAATATGGTGGTTGTCTGAGGTTTCGGTGGTGCGAACGTGAATAGAGGGGGAGCATGGACGGTGGTTGGAATGGGACGAAAGGAGAAGGAACGTCGAGTAATGGTGTTGTGGGTTACGAACGGTCGGTGCGGCTGTTGGAGTTTCAAAATGGGTTTTGGTGTTTGAGTGCTTTGTTGGGGTTTATGGTACTTGGTTCATCGGTCGTCAATAGTGAAAGGAGGGCGAACGGTGATGGCTCTTGTAAGGCCGACGGTGATGGGTTTCAAAAATGAAAAAGAAAAATGTTGAAAGAGAGGGAAAATGGTGGTGTTTTGTGATGATGATGAAAGGAAAGAGAAGGGAGAGACGAGGGGGTGGTGACCGGTGGTTGGTGAGTACGAATGGCGGCTACTACTGGTGTGCTATTGGTTTGAAGAAAGGAAGGAGAGGGGTTGGGGGTGGTAACGACAGAGGTAGGTAAGGGAGAAAAAGAGTTGAAAGTGATAGGTTTTTTGAATTTATTTACTTTTTCCCCTTTTTTACTTTGTCCGAATTGGGCTTCAATTGCTTGCCCATTTCCTTTTTTCATTTCTTTTCTATTCGGGCCAGGTCTGCCAATCCACTTTCATTTATTTTATTTTTTTCTAAACAGATTTCCTTCTCCCCCTTTTTTTGTTTCCTTCTTTACCAACCCGATTTGGGTTTCAAAATTTACCCCACATTCCATTTTCGAGCTAGGGTTGCCACCTTGGTCCAATTTTTTCTCCTCTTTGTTGTCCTTCCTTCTTTCTTGGGCCGAACGGCCTAACCAACCCACTTCATCTTTTTTTCTTCATTCATTTGGTTTGGTATATTGGGTTTGGGTAAGGTTTTATAAGGGTTTATTTGGGTGTTTTAAAGGGAATTGTTTTTTTAGGGTATTGGGTTAGTTTTAGGAAAATAGATATTTGGCAATATTGGATTTTTCTCTAATGGGTTTTTGTTTATTCTGGGTATTCGTCAACATTGATCGCGGTATGCCCACACCACGACTCGTACAGTATCTCCGAGAAATAAACGACAGCTTCCACAATGGACTTGAAAATTACCAATAAAAATTTGATCAAATAGCTTTTATTTTTTATTAAAAATTAAAATTCGAAATTAAATTAAATTAAATTAATTTGGGTTGCCTCCCAAAAAGCACTTTTGTTTAACGTCGTTAGCTCGACGACTTGAAAATGTATTCAATTGGTTCTTCAAGTACCAATTCCTTAACCATGTGAACTTGGAAGTTTTCGTAAAACGGCTTTAGGCGTTGACCATTTATTTTAAGAACTTTCCCGGATTCTTCACTTTTAATCTCTATTGCACGATGTGGAAAAATGTGAGTAACAATAAAAGGTCCTAACCACTTGGTTCAAAGCTTACCTGCGAAAATTCTCAATGTCGGGTCATAAAGCAATATTTTCTGCCCAACTGAGAATTATTTTCGAGAAATTTTCTGGTCATGGAACGCCTTGGTTTTTGCTTTATAAATTTGGGCGTTCTCATACGCATCTTGCCGAATTTCTTCTAACTTCTGAATACTTAGTTTCCGAAAATCACCTGTAATGTCTAACTCCATATTGCATCGTTTCATTGCCCAGAATGTCTTGTGCTCTAATTCCACTGGGAGGTGACACGGTTTACCAAAAATGAGTTGGTAAGGAGACATACCTAATGGGCCATTGAATGTTGTGCAGTATGCCCATAATGCGTCGTTCAAGTGTAGGCTCTAGTCCTTACGATCTGGTTTCACGGTTTTCTCCGAAATTGACTTTATTTCATTATTTGAAATTTCTGCTCGACCGTTTATTTGCGGGTGATATGCCGTGGCCTCAATCGCATGAGTCGTTTAAATCCGATCTCTACCACCCTTGACGGAATCCAACTAGCTGTTTCCTACCTGGACACGCCAATTTGTTCGCGGGAATTCGAATGTAGTGCGGCCGATTCGACTTCCCAACTGTATGCCAACCTTCCTCAACTCAACGCGTGCTTTTTGAATTGAAGTCGAATTAACTTTGAGGGGCGAATTTGTACTATCCCATAAACTGAAGTGATAGCTAGTACCGCTAAAAAAGTTTTTAGCACTGTTTCGAAACTCACGATTATTTCTTGATGAAATTATAACCGGGCTAAGGCTAAAAAAAAATTAGTGATGCATAGTTTTAATCATGCTTGATGGAGGATGATGATGAATTGCTTGTATTTATGAAAGGTGGAAATAAAGAAGGATTGAGAAAGCAATTAGACAAATTTGGAAGATGAGTGAAAATTGGAATGAAAATAGCATACTAATCCGACGCAAAAAGACAAGAGAAATAGAGAAAGGATAATTTCTTAATTGCTTCACAAAATCCAAGTACATTTCAATTGAATCCAAGTAACTTTATTTATACACAATTGGTTACTAAAAATAGCTTAAGTCCTACAAAACTAAATTACTCTATTTACTTAAAATAAATAATTTTAGTCAAAATGAAATTAGGAAAATAACAAATTTAATCAAAACAAAATTAATAAAATAAACAACTTTGACTAAGCTTATTTGACCATTTCAACTAAAAATTTCTTTTGCAATTTAGCCCTCAATGTCCCTCAAATTTGAATATAGCCCATCTCTTCACACACGTCTTCAATTTAATCCTCTTTTGCTTGCTTTTAGGTAAAGAAACATCAATTTGTGTACCTGATAAGAAATTGTAAGAAATTAGAAGTACATTTTCCTCAAAATTAATCAAAATACACAAATAAATTGCTCAAATAATTTACTTATCAAATATCTTCCACCTAGACAAAGTAAAGAAGATAATATTTGTTGACAAATATAGATATGATATGTCAAAGAACAAAATGAAGAGGGAGGGAAATGGACGACGGACCAACTGAATTTGCATTCTCTCTACTAAGGTGCTGTTCAACTAGAAAACTTTATACAAAATTTCAGACAAAAGAAATAGCAATACTGTAAGGTTTTGTTTTAAGAGGTATAATGTCTCAAGCCAGTCCCAAGCTAACAGCATCCTGTTGTTGATCTATATCTCAAAATGCTATTGAAAAAGAGTCAAATATCAACAGTTTGGGATCTATTTTGCATAGGGATGTAACTTTTTTTTCAGTTGCTAACATGTCAGCAAAATTGTAACTTTTGGACTTACTAAATATTCAATAAAATTTAGATTTCAGAACTTGTAATACCAAACCAAAAGCATTATTGCAATTAAGGATGAAATGAGTTTTGACTGGAGCACTTGGGTTTTAGAGTTGATATGTATACTAAATAATAATACTTGAAAATTGAAAAAATGTCAGTCAACTTTCTGCAATCCCAACACTACCAACAGTTATCAAGCTGTGTAATGAATTCATGACTTACAAGTTCAACTTTATATCAGCTTCTTCTACTGTCATGTTCCAGAGCTAGAGTTGGTAGAATTGCCATGGCCTCACCATCAAGAACAAGTAGCTCGCCATTCTTGAAGCACTTTGTTGATAGTTTTGCTCTGAACCGTGTAATAACTCCGAAATCGTTAAGTCAAACACTACAATCTGTTGTTTAGTTGTGCAAATTTTCAAATTAATTGAGGGGATCTAACTTACATGTATCTCTTCTTGCTTTGTTTAATGCTAATAGCTTTTACCTCACCCACAATTTCATCTCCAACATAAACAGGAGACCTGAAGTGCAAGCTTTGGGAAACATATATAGCTCCAGGCTAAACAATTTCACGTACTCAAAGTGTTAAATTTCGGTTGCATATTAACACTTTACTGAAATAAGTAAAATGCAGTCCGAAAAGAGAAGATTAGCTAAAAGGACAAATACAAGTTTCAGTCAACTTAATTCCAAATTTCCACTTAAAAGTGCTAAATAAATAAGAGATAATTCATATAAATCTTACTAGTTAGAATCCATGTATCCGCTTCAAGAGAGATTTTGTAAGCATTCTAACTTAGTCATCCAAAACAATTGTACCTTTTCCTAGTGTCTTTTCACACTAAGCAAAAAAATCATGATCAATGTTATTTTCGTTAAAGATTGGTGAGTTTAAAATAAGCCATAATTGAAGATTAAAAACAAGTTAGTAACTTATATCTGCAATAGTGTTTTTTGGTGCCTTCATTCCTAGGTTGGATTTTCACAGAATATTAGCAGAGCAGTTTCACAAAGGGCTTCATTTTTGGGACTGCCTCTTGCTTTCCAAGTTTTGTTTTTTTTTTCATTTTTTTCAAGTAAACTATCCATGAAAGTTTCAATCTTTCTTACCTTGAGGAAGATCAACGCCGTCGTCTACTGATGTTGTGCAGATTTCAACGATGAAAGGCGAAAAGGGATAAATCAAATATCCATGCCAGCGGCTGGTGTTGGGAACTGCTGCTAGCTGGCGGCAAACGCTAAATTGGTATGGCAAGGAAGGGGGAGAGGGCAGGGGAAGAGGCTTCGTTTGCTGGTGATTTGCTGGTGAAGAGAAAAATTGTGGAATACGTCTTACCGAAATGAAAATGGTAAGACATTTTCCTAAAATATACTGTTCTTTTTCCCGTGTTTGTAAAAGATTTTACGGTGGGAATTTATTTTCCACCAAACAAACGTTGGAAAACAATGGAAATCTTTTCTGGGAAATATTTTACAGGCAAACAAACACATCCTTAGTGTGACTTTTTTTTTTCGTTCGTGGCTTTTTTCTCTTTCGAGTTTACTTCAGAGAATTTTTACGATAATTTTCATTTTTCGAGAGTAAGACTGACTTATACGGATTCAAACCCAAAAAACCGCTTAAAGTCGTGCGATTTGTCAAACTAAGATTCTAGCCTCGTGACAGTTGGTATCCAAGTTAGTATTTGAAGTTGTCAGTTGAGATGACGAAACGATGAGACAAGCAAAATGTTCCGATGGAGACTCGTGGAAAGACCACAAAAAATAGAATATCGAGGGATATGATGTTGACTTTAAAAGATCAGGTAACCAATCTCGGGGAATCCATGGGTGGTGTGAAGGAAACACTAGAGGTAGTTGAGAGACGCACCAATGAGTTAGACTCGATTAGAAAACAGCTCAAAGACTATGTGGCGGAGGCTCTTAATTCCAAGTAGGATGCGATGAGAGAGACTCTCAATGCCGCCATGGGTGATCAGATCGAAAAGCTAACTAAGAAGAATGATGCTCTCGAACTTATTTTATCTGTTGAGCTTATTTAATTATTTAATTATATATTATCCTAATTATTCGTAATTAATTTTTTTTGTGTATAATTGAATCAAATGGTTCAAAACAAAATTTATGTGTCAAGTTGCACGTTAAATTAAAGTTGATATATAAATTTGATATTTATCCTTTTTATTTACAAGATTTTTTGTAAAATTTAAATTTTTATCATTAAATATTTTTATTTTTTAATTTAAAATTTTTCATATTGATGACATAACAATAATATTAAAAAACAACAATTGGCTAAAAGTTCTTCGTTAGATTTTTTAGCGTCAAAAGGTTAAGAGTTTATTTGAATGAGCGGTGCATTTACTTGTAAATAGTGTACAAACAGCGGTAGAAGTAAAATTAAATATTGTAGCATAAGATAAAAAAAAAATTAAACGCACTGCATTGAAAATAAACGTCCATCCAATAGGACCTTAATCAAGTTGACCACCATGATACTTAGTTTCTTTCAAAGTAAATATAATAGGGTAAATATAATAGGCTTAACTAGAGATAAAGCTTAAGTAGGGTGTTTCTAATGATGAAATCAAGTAGGCCTTATTTAATAGTGTTGATGGGCTTAATGCTCAACAAATGGAGCTTTGTTTGGTGAAGCAATGGTTCGACAAGTCTTCCTTTGAGAGATTGTAATTTCAAAGTTGAATACAATTCATTCTTAAAG
Organism: Gossypioides kirkii; assembly: GCA_005610355.1. NCBI lineage: Eukaryota > Viridiplantae > Streptophyta > Magnoliopsida > Malvales > Malvaceae > Gossypioides > Gossypioides kirkii. Next base: position 38,054,853 of record CP032244.1, on the reverse strand, counting down.
TACCGCATCTAGAGATGCTCCGCACAGTCGTTACAAAGTTTATTAACGTATATGTTCTCACCAAAATCAAGTCCATTTTGTAACAAAAAGTTCGATTACTGATATAGCCGAAGAGGTTATTCATGCGATAAAAACCTAAAAAGAAACTATGGACTGAATGATTATAAAGGTAATTTTGAAGAAATATTATGTTAAAAGTCATGTGGGACTTTTGGAAGTCACTGGTTGATGCAAGGTTGTCGGTTTTGGATCTTTAATTCTTCTATCCCCATATCTATTTGTCATTGGTATGGAGGGGGTTTGGTCAGAGGATCCGGTTAACGGTTCAGGATGGAATATAAAAATATTTAATAATTACTTTTTAATTTAAGTGATCAAAACATAAACATAAACCAATTAATTTTAGTAGCCTTCAAATTTTTCATGGTGCGGCTGCTACTTGCTGATGTGATTTTCTTTTGCAGGAGATGGAATTATTAAGTTAGTAAACTTTGACATCACCCCCAATCAATAAATTTTGATAATTCAACTCAAAGCCTCTTTTACTAATAACGGTACGTAATCCAAGTCAAATTTCGTCCCTTGTCTTATTGTTTCAAACTAGGCTGTGATTATCAGATGAGTTTTGGGTTTTCTTCGTATCAAACACAAAATGAAACTGATACGAAAACGTAACCTTCAACACCACATTAACATACGCAAAGATAAGCCATCTCAGTGGAATACGTGTAATTTGCAGCCTTCCGTTCCGTGAGAAAGAAAACCCTAACAACTCCCACCAAGATTCATACTGGTAACAAGTATCAATTTACCTCAAAATTCCAAGGCATTAGGCATAGATAGAAGCGATGAACATATATGTTCCCCCAAAATTCATCTATGCCATAAAATGGTCACTTTATTGTTAGCAAAGCTAAAGTATCAGTGGTTCCATGCTGCGGCATTGGTTAGCTAGTTGCCACCACAGTAATCATGGTGAGAGGAAACACAGGTATGGTGAATCAACACAATTAGATTAGTTACCTCAGCAAATGCAGAGGTCCGGAACTAGTTGGTGAAGCTCAACAGGAGGCTCTCACCACTGCATGCAAAACCAACAGACGGTTGGATTCCATAGCCATATATATATATATTAAACACCAATGAAGCATAGTAGCAGTAAGAAGACATATTTTATTCATAGCATACGGGATACAATTAATATATCATATACATCCTAGTCTACGCAGAATTAAGTCAAGACTCATTGGATCATCGGTTAATCTCAAACCTGTAACATCTTCCTTTCCAACTTCTTCTCATGCTCCTTGCAGCTGATCCATTTTTAAAATTTTGGCCTGGTCTATTTCCCACAATTGCTGGAAATTTCATCCCCACCATGGCATGGTTCGGCAGAGCGTAGGGTTTTATCCAGTTGATGCTCATCACTGAGAAAAATATTCATTCTCATTTTTCCAATGATCGTTCATGAATCTTTTAGTTGCACAATTTGACAGTGCAGGCCACAGCTTGTGCCCAGAATTTAAGCCTTGCTTTAACATCTTCTGGATGGTCACCTGTAATGCATACACAAGGTTAAAACTCGTTCCCTAAGCGAAGTCCGTCATCTATGCATGGTTTTGCACAGGCTAGATGCATCCAACTTGCGAGTACTACTGTTCTATGAAAAACAAATTGCACAATGTTCCTACTTTTTTTTTTTCTTTTTCTGTGAAAAGATTTATAAACTTTAAGCAGATGGCAAAAATTTAGTTTCTTGGATTTCTCAGCATCAATGCAAATCAACCTTGATTATTGTGTTCGTGTAAGAAACCAAGTATTTATTTGAATGAAGGAATCCCAAGTGTGGGCTTTCAATTCCTGAATCTAAACTGAGCCGAATGAATCGATTCGAATCAGTTTTTCAATTCTTTTTGGCTCAATCCTAATTTCATCTAGCCAAAAAAAAAAAGGGGGGGGGGGCATGTCATGTATGATATAGCACTTCAACAAGTGGGAAAGAAGAGCAAGAAACCAAAGCTTATCATCACTCAAAGTCCTGATAAAAACGAGCACAACAAGATCTGATGGCAAATAGAAAAAATAAAACAAAGAAAGATGGTAAAAAAGAGAAAAGACTGACCAGGACTAGAGATCTTCCAATTGGCGACGGGTTCGGGGGTAGCGGTGGTGTCTGGAGATGCATGGTGCTGGTGGTCATCCAAGTACTTCTGAGACATAGAGTAACATAGCTCAAGTGCAGGCAAGGTGTTGCAAAGCTCAGGAATCTCCTCGTAGCTGAAGCCAAACCCCAGATCTAAACACCCTTTTAGTTCGTCTAGATCATCATCGGTCAAGCTCTTTGTCCTCTTCAGTTCGTCCTCCTCATCAACCGCCTCCACGTACCCCTCCAGCAACACCTGATTTTTCTTCTTATTCTTCTTGGTGGTGCTAATCTTATCTTGGCTGTTAATATTATTATCACTATTATCCTCGTCTTCTTGATCTATTTTTATCAAATCTAGACGTTTTAGATCCAATTCGAAGCTATCTGCCTCTTTCTGGGATTCATGGATTGAGTTTCTGGTGGCAACCCAAGATTCTGTGTGGAAAGAAAATCCTACCATCTTGTTCTAGTTCTGCTTTCCTGCTTTTCCCTGTAATAAATTTAAAGACTTGTAGTTCGATATACGATTCTTAGGCAGGTTTATAAAGCATAAAAGGATTGAATAAAAGTGACATCACGTAATTTGTGTTTTTTTTAAAATAATTTTATGTTATATTAATATTTTTATTTTTAATTTTAATATTTTTATTTTAAAAAAAATTAAATTACAATTAAAATTTTAAAATTTAAGATAAATTATTAATGTGTCATAAAATTATTAAAAAAATAATATCTTTATTTCATTCAATCTTTTCTCGCTGTTCTGTCCGCGACCAAGATTTACGCTTTTTTTTTTTAACTTTTTTATTATTACTTCGATTATCTATATAAAAAAAATCGGAAAGACAATCATTGTAGTAATTAACAGAATAATTATATATGTATGTATGTATGCATGCATGCATCTTCCATGGATGTGGTTGGTGGTGGTGATGATGGTCTGTAATTTATTGGTCAATTTCTTATATTACTTTTTAAGCTACGTATAAGTTAATTTCATCTCTTATTTTGTTTTTAAAATTTTGAAAATTTATATTATAACTCACACAATAATAATTAAATTTTGAAAACTGTACATTTAAGTTATTTTTTAGCTTATTTATTTTAAAATTTAAATTTTCAATTATAACTAAAAAGAATTTCATTAATTAAAATAATTTAATTTTTTAAATATTATATAAAAATAATAACTTACAATATATTATACACACAATAATTTAAAAATATACAAAAGGAATAAATTAAAAAATGAACTCTTAATTTCAACCTCCTAAAATCGTGTCGATTTGATAAAAAAAGATGGTATTAAAATAAGTGAATTTAATTTAATAATTACTATTTAAATAAGGTCTAAAATTAAAAAAGTTAGATGGACAGAGGTATTAAAAGGCCAAAGGGATTAGGTTACGTGTGTGGTGTGTGGTGAGTGGTGACAGCTGTAGCAGAGCGGTAGATGGCGGAGGTGGACCGCAAAAGAAAGTAGATAGAGAGAGGTGGGGGATGGGGCCGACCACGTGTATTCTCATTCATACTCCTTGTTGGTATTCGGACCCACCCTTTTGTCCACTTTTGACTTTTCCTTCATTCCCATAAATTTGTCTGTCTTTTTGTTACTGCGTGTCCCCTTTTATTTATATAATAATGGAATAACAATAAAATATATATGTCCCCATCTCATCTCCGGGAAGCAGGCGTAATAAATTACGTTACCATCTCCAGGGCCAGGGCCAGGCCCAATAAAAACATGATTTTTTCCGATGAAAGACATAATCATCTTGTCTTGTCTTGCTTTGGGTGGACTGAAAATCCAGTTCCAAAATCTTTACAGTGTGATGTCAATCTACCTATCGATTTTGTACTTTATTAGTAGCTGGTTTAAAAATTGTGAAAGAAGCTGGATGGGCTTCATTTACACAATGCTAATATTAAATTGTTAATTATCACTTTTTCTTACACTTGGCTTCCTCCCAAAGTATAGGGGAAAATTACACAGCTTAGCCGATTTCTGTAATCGCATTGGTAGACGTGGATTTTTTTGGTCTTCATTAAAATTGTGAAATATGATTCATCATTGTTGAAACCTATTGGGTCCCAGCTCATCCTTATCAAGTGAGAATGCATGGCATTGGCATCTATATACTAGAGACGCCATGTGGATGTAGGAAGCTGTTACTTAAGGACAATTGCAGGCCAACAACCCACGTGCTTTCTCTCCCTCCCTCAATAATTTCTTACACTGTCTACCTGCGCCTAATATTTATATATTACACACACTTTAAAACGTAAACAAAGAAATTTTGTATTATTTAGCTACCAACTCAAAAGAGTAAAGGGTCCAAACTTGATAACCTACTGCTCCTCGAATTTGTAATGTTGTTAATGTCAGGTGTAAGTGAGAAAAGACTCGCACCACTTTATATCTTCAACATTGTCAGTAGCACATTTACAAATATTTTATGCTCCAAAATGAGTAAGTATGGGTTGAAATCAAACTTTTGTTTCCTACTCAACCGAGTCCAACTACTCAAGACTTTTCTGATATAGCTATTTTGATAAAATTAAGTGATTGTAAATAAATCAAGGAGTGTTTATTTGTACCTATTCAATTAAGAGCTGTTTTTTGTGTGCAAATATTGTAAATAAATTGAATTGAGTTTGAAGTATACTTGATGCATGAGTGGAACTTAACTATACTAGATTGACTCGAGAAAATTTCCAAATGTTAATCCCTATTTTAATTACATTTCTTTCCTTCACCTTCGTCTTCATTAATTAAGGATGCTTGCAATTGCAAACCTCTCGTATCCATTTATCTTATTTTCATCTCTTTCTCTTGACATGGTTCCAATTTCCAAATTACACATGATTAATTTATATCTCAAAATCATTAAAACCCATCACCATCACCATCACCATCACCAATCTCAACCCATTCCCTTGTAATCTACGTTAGATACGTTCACACACGAATATTATCATTATACCAGTCTTCCATAAGCATGTGATTGTTACATAAGGATATTTTTGAAATTATTAGTCTAAAACAATTTTGATGGATGGTAATGGTCCACGTTCACTTAAGTTTTGCTTAATCCTGCTTATGGGTGGGGAATCGATTAAATCAAATCAAATCAAATGATTTTTTTTGAATTAATCGAATTGATAAGTCTTATTTCGTCCTAACTCGATTTAATTTTTTTTTAAATCGAGTCGAGTGAAATAAAATTCAATTCGAGTTAAATTGAGTAAAAATATTCAAGTAAAATTAAAAAAATTAAACATATCAAATTAAAATCTTATTACAATATAATTAATTCCATGTTAGAGAACATAAATTTGAAACTATATATATTTGAAAACCTTTTCAAAGCAAAATAAGAAAAAAAATACAATAAATTTGAACCATTTATTAACTTATTTAGGTCCATAAAATTATTATTTTAGAAATTTTTTAAAATTTTAACTTTCTTTACATATTTTTTAGAATGTTTTAATTATATATATATATATATATTTTAAAAATATAAATTTTGGAATTTTTATAAATATTTTTAATTTTTCTATAATTTTTGTTAAGAGAGATCAATTCGCTTATTTTCAAAATTGAAAAGAACCAAATGTTATTCGAATTGTAAAATTCAACTTGATTCAAACTCGAAGTTCAAATTACTTATTCGAATTGACTTGAAAATAATTGAATAACTCAATTCGATTAACTTGAAATTCGATTTTTTAATTTTTTCGAATCGAATCGAGTTTTACTCCCCTCTAATTGTGCCCTTGTTTGTTTTCACTTTATTATGTCGCTATTTCGATACTTATTATCCCTTCAATAAATTTCATTTGAATTATTATTTAATAAATATAAACATAACATTTAAATTTGATGGCTAAATAATAGTCCTATATATTTTAATATTTATTAAAAATTTTAAATAAATATTATACATTAGAAAATTATTTTATACAAATATAATTTCATTTTATGTATTATAATTATTTTTTAAATATTATAATAAAGTATTGTAGGAAAAAGTTCTTATCGAAAATAATATCTTAAAAAATGTAAAAAAAAAAAAAGTAGGTAAAAATACAATGATAAATTTATCTTATTTTATATTTTATTTTATTTCTTTTCCATGCACTTTCCATCTTTTATATAGAATGAATAGAGCTTACTAATGAAAATCAAATCCTATTGGGATGCGTTAGTTAGAAGTAAATAGACTTTGATTTGATGATTGGTAAACGGAGACGAAGACACTGTCATTTGTTTTCTATTACTTTTCTTCCTTTGTATTAACAATAATGAATAGGAGATTTTTAAATGTTAAAGTTGAAGACGACTCTCATGGCCACGCGTGCAGTCCAATCGTGCGGCTGCATATCTATCCTACTCACCACAAAACACCAATCCATCATGCATGAAATGAAACTGATATAATTGCTCCACCGGAACTCTATCATGATATGAATTCAGAGAAGTACTGTTGGTCTGTCCAATCTAAGCAAGTTTACGTGCACCATGATTATATAATGTTTGCCGATGGCATTCGCATCATGTTCATATTAGATTTATGGCTATCCTTCCTACTTGCTTTTTCAATTTCTCACTCTGAAAGGAATAAACTTGTTTTAAACAGTGGAACTAAATATATGAGTTCAGAAAACAGTCTTCAGTGTTACATATCTTTAGGTAAACAAGTTAAAACTGCTATGCTCCAAATTTGCAATATTGATGCTACCATTCATAATAAAAGGAATCCCCCAACGCACACGAACCTTGTGTCGGTGGCGGTGTTATGGCAACTTTGGACAAGAAGACCTTCGTGAGCCTTCTACTTGTGCTATGGCAATTTGGAATGTGTGGAACATGGAGCTGGTCCAAGGTACCTCAAGATGCTCTGATTTGGGCAAGGACACTCCAAAAAGATTTTAGAGTGCATTACCTCATTCATGCACCTATGCTGCCCATTAGACTGGAAGCACCAAGAGATACGAAACTGAAGGTCAAGATGGATGCGCGACGGCTGCTTATGGTGTCGTCGTTGGAGACATGGAAAAGGACCATGTTGATCAAATGTAGGGGTTCCTCCATGCTAAAAGCAAGGACGGCCGTTGCTTTCTTGACCATTGAGCTTAGTACCCATAGCTATTATATGGATGATGATGATGAGGGTGGAATTATGGGGCTCCCTTCTCTCATCATCCAAAAGAGTAAATGCCAGCCAGGATAGGGGTAGTGTGGAAGGAGACAACCCATACCGTTGTACGCTCACACTTTAGTTTCCAATGTGCTCATTTCGCCCTCTTTCGTGTCTTGTGTTGCCTTAGATGTTTCACGTACACAGCCCTCCTCCATTTAGCTAGGTATTCTGGGCTGCTTTTAGCATGGCCTCTCCCTAGGAAAGCCAGGCATGCCTTTTGGATATTTTATGAGCTACGAGCATGGCTCTTAATTACTTTAAGATTTGGTTTGGGTTTTTTTTTTTTTTTGAGCTTCTTGGCTTGTATCCTTCATCATTGTTGAATGAAATCCGTCTTTTTAAGTGAAACATAATATAAATTTGAATTCAAGTAATGTAAAAAAAAAAAAAAAGAATGCATAATTCTAATTGGCCAGCAAATAGACTTGTCAATGGCTTTGCAGAATGGTGAAGGGTAAGTTTCTCTTAACTCTGATATTACAATTTGCACGGAACGCATTTATCCAGTATTCGTTTAATAGAAATCAGAATGTGAATGCTCAACTTTGTAGAGATTGGTGTATACTGAGGCTAGGAGATGAAGTTGTACTGCTTTCACACTATATGGTTATGGTGTTGGATGCAATTGTTTTGATCCTAGCAGTTTTTGCTGCTTCTTGGATAAAAAAACCGAAATCTTATCCAAAACTAAAATAGTGGGCCTTTGCGTTTCTGAATAATGAATTTCGGTGCCGAAGCCTCAAATCCATAAAGAAAGGCCCAGAAGAAAAGGCGTTTTTGGTTTTGCTGGCTATTTCTTTGATTCGAAAACTGCGACACCCCCCTTTCGGCTTCATCGTTGTTCCCGCAACTCTACGATGCTTCCTCATTGGTAAATTCAGGTATCTACTCCCCAACATGAGTTGAAGAATACTACTAATGTGGGAGTGGAGATGGCGAGGAGATCTCCCAACTTTTTCCTAAGGAAGCACCGAAAATGGCCGCTTATCTCTCACAAAACCAAATGGCGCCAAGCTTTCACCCAAAACCAACCCATGCTGTCCTTCAAACAACTCGTTGCCCAGCATAACCCTCTTCAACCTGACTTTGTCCCCTCTCTCTTACACTCTCTTAGCCTCTACAACCTCCAACAATCCCCTCAAGCCTATCATTTTCTCATCAAAAGCTTGCTCCATAATCGCCACTTCCACCACATTCCTTCCCTGCTCCATCACCTCCAACTCCAACACTTCCAAACACCCGAGTACATTTTTACCCACCTCGTCAAATTCTATGGCAACGCTAATAGAATCCAGGACGCGGTTGATATTTTCTACCGAATACCCCAATTCAGGTGCTTCCCTTCAGCTTATTCTCTCAATGCTTTACTCGCACTTCTTTGTAGAAGCCAACGTGGCCTTAAGCTACTCCCTCAGGTTCTCTTAAACAGTCTGCATATGAACATAAGACTCGAAGAATCTACTTTCCGTCTACTAGTTTGCGCTCTTTGTAGAATGAACAAGGTTGCTTATGCTATAGAGATTCTACAACGTATGTTAGACGATGGACTTGGTGTCAATGATAAAGTTTTCTCTTTTGTGCTGTCATCAGTTTGTGCTGAGGGTGATTTGGATGGTGAAGATGTTATTGGTTTTTGGAGGGAATTGCGAAAGCTTGGGTTTTCTCCCTCCCTGGGTGACTATAATGGCGTGATTAGGTTTTTGGTGAAAAAAGGGAGAGGCTTGGATGCTAGGGATGTTCTAAATCAAATGAAATCCGATGGAATAAAGCCTGGTATTATATCTTACACTATGGTCTTAAATGGGGTAACTGCTGAAGGAGATTACATATTGGCAGATGAGCTGTTTGATGAATTGCTTATGTTGGGTTTGGTTCCGAACGTTCATACTTATAAAGTCTATATAGACGCTGTATGCAAGCAAAATAAAGTTGAAGAGGGTATCAAGATGGTAGCCTGTATGGAGGAGTTAGGGTGCAAACCTAATGTTGTCATTTATAATACGATATTGAGGACAATTTCTAACGCTGGTGAGATGAGTAGAGCTAGGGAGCTTGTTAAAGAGATGAAATATAAGGGCATTGAAATGAATTGGGTTTCATATACGATAATAATTGATGGTTTGGTAAGTAAAGGTGAAATTCTTGAAGCATGTGCTTTGGTGGAGGAAGCGTTGCACAAGTGTATTTTCAACGACAGTTTGACATTTGATGAGGTAATCTGTGGCTTATGCCAAAGAGGATTAGTTTGCAAGGCACTGGAATTGCTCGGGAAAATGGTTGAAAGGAGTATTTCTCCCGGGGCTAGGGTTTGGGAAGCACTTCTTCTTAGCTCTGAATCCAGACCCAAATTTCATTTGGTAAATCCACTTTGAATAATGTTGCAAGTTAGAGAGGTCTACCAACCTTGTGTCTTCGGAATCAAAGACCATTTCTTAGACCTTTCACTTTTGTTCCTTAGAGAAGGGTGAGAGTGAGAAAGACTTGCAGTAGAAGCAAAGAGACACAAGCAAAACAAAATTCTTAGTGGTTCATAGTTGGTTCTGGTAGAGATGTTTCTTTTGACTTTTAAACATAGAGACAGAGAAGTAAACAAAAGATTAAGTGGAAGAAAATGACCCCTGTCCCAGACTCCTAGTAGTAGTTCCATTTCCTTACCTGTAGCTGGGGCTTGTAGAACCTTTACCTCATTGAAAAGAGAATGTTCCGGTCCAAGATGAGCAGACAGCAGATAACAAGTGGAGTATAAATGAACCTCAGGTTAGGACGTAGGAGTTTAGCTTTGCTAATTTTTTTTTTTCTTTCAGGATTAATTCTTCAAGTCTGAACATCTTATGTAATGTAATTTTTTGCAATTGCTTATCTTGGTTTGTTATCGGAAACCAAACATGTATTAGATTGAATATGCCAGTTGTAAAGTAAACACGTGGGTTGATATGTGGCCATTCTCTTTTGACAAGTGATTATAAATTTTACTTTACTTTGGTTGAGTTAGAAACAGTACCATCTAATCGTGAGAATGAAAAGATGATAGTGGGTAGGAGAAAACAAGATTCTGGTGAGATGTGCACCAAACCAAACCTGATGAAGGGGTATTAAGAGAGCAGCAGCAGTAATATTGTATCCATTCATAACTTTCAATATTCTGATTTTCCACCATTTGGGTGATAAAATTGGTTTCAAATGGAAATGCAGTAGAATTATCAGAAGTCCAGGTGGAGTTACCTTCGGAATGGTTCCGAATGCCCGAGGATGGGATCTGCCTCTTCATTGTGGTAGCTGCTGCAACAATAGCAGAAGTATATTCCATCGTCAGTCCTTCTGCAAAGGAGTATGAAAGTGACTCTTAAATCTCGACATTGAATCAGAGGATCCTTTATACTTAATGATAGAGCTAATTATTCCAGCCAACAAAGTAAACCATTAGAGATAAGATTTTCTTTTGTAACAAGATCTGAACAGAGGAAATTTGAGTATGCACCTGTATAGAGATGGCTTTTGTATGCCTTTCTGGACGACATAAGTGTAGCCGAAACAATATTTCTCAATCTGCTACTTTTCCTGGTCCTCTCATGAGTCTCCATCTGGACATTTTGATCGTCTCCTCCTTTCGTTATCTCAATCGACATCTTCGAACATTGTTTGATGCTTACTGTCATGGGGCTATAACTTTAGTTTGGCACAATTCGACTCTTGAAAAACCATTGTGGAGTCTTTTCCCAAATTAGAGAAGGCTTTCTTCCAAAGTTGTAATACAGTTAGTGAAGGAATAATGCAGTGACTATGTACAAACAATTTGGTGGGGAAAAACAGTTTGTCAAAATTCAACTTTCTTTTTTCATTTCCCATTTTGTAGTCTGAAGAGCCCAGTAGTCCCCATATTGTTAAATACTAGTAGATCGGTTATCAATGCAATCTATGTACATTTTTCCCAAGTGTAGCTTCCACTTTTATATAGAACCAGCAATCTTTGTTGCTGAAATTTGCAGTTTTCACCTCCAGTCCACACAGATATTACAAGTAGCAGCTACGGTCATGGTCTGCATGAGATTGCTGTTTTAATTTATAACATGCAGGAAGAGGAAATCAACATGTGTTCCAAAAATAAAAGCCTAGAAACAGATGCCAGAATCCTTTGAGTTATATATCTATCTCTAAGAAGCAACAGTTATCCACTTCTAGTTCTTCATTGTTTTTCATTTTTCGATAGCATAAAGGATCCCATAAGATCCTGATCAACAAATTCCATATACCAGGCAAGGGTCTCTGAAGAACCTTAACTTCTCACTGCCCAGGCGAGGGCGGCAGCCTTCGGTCTCTATTTTCATTTTATTTTTCCAGCATGTTTCATACAGACGGCAACACCTTATATTCTGTTTTTTGGTTTCGCTCCAAAAGCCCTTTTAGAAGTGTTTTGGACGTCAAAAAGAACTTTTTGGAGAGTAAAAAAGTAATGCTAAATACACCCTCAATTACTTAAGAAGCTTTTATTTTAATTTTTCTGAAAAAGTTCCATTAAGCAAAAATAAATAACAAAGTCGTGCCTTCTTTTTCAATAATTGAGAGCTTGCTGACATGCAAAACATGGTTACTTTTATTTTCGGAGATGCAATTTCATTCATATGTAACTCGTTATAATCAAAGGAAAGGGAGCCACAAAGACCCCAATACATTAGAACTAAAACCCAAAGAAATACATATCAAACCAAAGCTTGCTTGCATGCAAAACATGGTTACATAATTTACAGTTATATATATATATATATATATATATATATATTTATTTACAGTTATATATATATATATATATATTTATTTATTTATTATAGACATGCTCATTGCAATTCCATTTTCACCATTTCCATGCAATGTCCCCCTTCCAAGCCATGCATAACTAGCTTCCTATATGGCGAGCAAAAGGCCAGGCAATGATCGGCGTGCCAGGTCCCTAGGCTGGCTCTGCCACAGAGTGTGGTTGTCGTGCCCGATTTCCCAGCGAGACGGCTTCACATCCCTCACAGTCAGCCATGTATTAAAGTACTCCCTAAATTGGATAATTAAACCGTCTTTCAATCTCCATACATGTACCCAATAAACTTGTGCTCCTTCCCAACCCTCTGCAATCACACAATCACCAACCACCTCGATGCTCCTCGGCTCGAACCTAAACTCGCTGTGGCTGGACTCCCCGGTGAGCATCCGCATCATATGGTGGCACCGAGGAGGCCCATGGAACCACCATTCCAGGTCAGTTGTTAGCAGTTTGACAACGGTGCTGGTGTCACCATGTGCCAATGCTTTATAAAGTGTATCCACAATTGCCATATTTTGCATTTCTGGGTTTGAGACCATAGCTTCATTCATTTTGGATTCCGTTATCTGGTTTGCAAATGAAAAACAAAAAAAGAGAGTGAGCTAGCTAGCAAAGCTCAAATTGGAAATTACAAGAAAGGAATTAGAAATAAATTTTGAGCATGGAATAAGTCCTAAAGTGCAGGCTTTTTATAGCAAAAAAGGGTCCCTTATAGGGCTGACATGGCAATTGATCTATCTAAATTATTAAATGACACATTCTTAATAAAGAAATTAATTAACTTCCTGGGAACAAATGATGCAGGGTTCAATTTTTTGTAGTTAGTAGCTGTTGTAGATAGCTATAAATCTGCTAATTTGAACTTTAGTGTATTGAGAGCAGGAAGAAATTAGTTTGTGACCTTGCTTCATTTAGAATTTAGCCTTAAGACGAGGCTTAATTTGGATTCGGCTGCACCCAAAAAAAGACAGCGTCTTGTGGTTGCAGCCGAGAATATCTCTTATATTCCTTCTGTTTTCCTACAATCCTATGCATTTTGTTCTTTGATGTTTGGTTTCTTCTGGTAATTACTATACTTGCAAAAGAAAAAACATGTCTTGATTGACCATCATATATGCATTTGGTGTCTCCTTTATTGGTTTGTTAATTCCTATAAGTATGATGGATTTGGTGACAATTGTTTAATTAACTTTGCTAATTACAAAATTGAGTATAAATCCCAACTCCCAACAAGTAATGAAATGAAAATGGGCTGAGAGTAGTTGAGACTTGAGAGCGAGGGAGATGAGATATCCCTTTCAGCCATCATCCTCGTAGTTAAAATAGGCTGAAGAGGCGCCAGGTTGGCGGCAGTCACGCCATCACCTTCAGCTTGCATGCAATGCATGTACAGTTAATTTTGATGGCTCTTTTCATATATATAATTCACCATTTACAGACGGTTGGTAATTTAACACACGAGATACCCATTTTCAAGCTGATAAGCAGCAGATGAATGGATAGAAAATCAAATATGAGGGTCTTAAAATGTTGAATTTGTCATCTACGACTACACGTTTTAACCAAAAGTTGCATAAACTAGTGTCAGATTAGACCATATCGACATGAAGCTTTTGCAATAATATTGCAGTTTGAAAGACCAATGTTGACTATTAGTTAAATCCACGGAATGTTTGAATGAGATTAGAGATAGACAGTGACAATATGTACGTGGTCATGCATGCATTTATGAGCACCAGTTGGATCCAACCTCCCCCTCGTGTGCAGTATTGAAGTGGGAACCTTGGTTGATGAAGTAATGGCCATGATTGAATTGCTGTTGTATTATTGGCACCTTCTCTGTCTCTTACAACCAATTGACAATAGTGTAGCAGGCAGGAGATAGATTGTTACTCTTCCAAATCTTTCGTCTCATCCACAAACTAAATTCAGGTTGATGGACTTCACAAATCTCAGTAGGCGAGGGGTGCCTGTCATCTACGGATTTTGCATATTGGTAATTAGCCTGTAATTGTTTGTCTCGATAGATGATTGTTCACTATTGCGATTTCCTATATATTGCAAATTTCCAAAAAGATGAAATTTTAGGGTTATAATTTGACATCCACAAGTTAGACTAATCTAAGTGTGTACTTGTACACCATATGAAATTATTATCCATTTCAAATTAAATTAAATTAATTAAGTGATAAATCAATAAATTATACCTTTTAGAATTCTTTTATAGAGATACAGTCATTCCTCTTTATAACAGAGTCACCCGCTATAACAGTGGGTTTTTAAAATCATTTTTTTATATTTTATTTTAACCCTATATAACAGTGTCATGGACCGCGCACTAAGGCCCGAGACCAGCACGCATCAAGCTGCCCAAGAAGCATTCCGCAGCATCTTGGGCCTATCACCACTTAACCCAACACTTTGAATGTTTGATTAGAATTCCTTAGATTAAGGGATATTATAGATGTCATTGTATCTAGACCGTCGATGTTCTCTAATCTTAACCGTTGGATATAGGGGACTTCAACTATAAATAGAGGCTTACCACCACCTCATTTTACATACTTCATTTTTGAGGAATATACAAAGCATTCACTCAAATTTCTTCCTTGCCTTTTGTTTTGCCTTTTCTTTCAGAGTTTTTTTGCTTCCGCAAGGATCTAAGCACTTTAGCTTTGATCAAGTTTCAGGCTTACTTAGGCGCTGTTTGATCAAGAAGCGTCTAAGGCCGCACGCCTCACGTATCAAGTTTTAGGGACGTGACAAGCAACCTCTATAATTATGAAGTATGTTCTTTATTAAATTAATTCTCTATAACAACATATGATCTAAATTTTTAAGTGAAATTATAGTTATATCATATAAACAAGCCTATTAATTATCGTTTATTAAACGGAAATAATTTTCAATAAGTGGAATGAAAGATATTAGTTCAAGAAAGTATTAATTTCCCTAATTAAGTTCATAATCAGTAAAAGTCTAAGAAATTTTGAAGCACTCTATGTAAGTTCTCAAGAATTCTCAAAAGTACCATTCTCTAATTACTTAAATGTTGTAATTTATCATTTAAATATTGTGCTACATTATTAGGATATTCATTACTTGCTGAAGCAACATTTGTAGTAATTGTGGATAAAAGATCATTTATAGATGTAGAAAATTTTACTCTTAATTTTTTTTATGTCACAATTTGTTTTGCTCACGAATTTCATCATTTTCTTGGAATTTTGTGTTATCGGTAACATATATCCTTTAAATTTCTTTAGATAACCAATAAAGTATCATTTATATACAAAAATAAAATTTTGTTTCATGTGCGTTATAGAATCTTAAAGCATCCGCTTATCTGCAGATTATATGTTCTTACTCTTGATAACCCCAAACACGGTTTCTTCTCAAACCACAACTCGAAAGGAGCTTTAGGAATTAACTTAGTAGGAACCTTATTTAATAAGTATACATTGGTTATGAGCGCATGAATTCACGGTAACATAGGTAATGAGGTTGTTCATATCATACTCCTAACTACATCCGTTAAAGTCCAATTACGTCTTTCTCCCACACCATTTTGTTAAGGTGTTCTTGACAGAGAATGGTGTGCGTATTCTAAAATTTAAAATCTTAACATATTCATTAAAGTCCAACTATGTCGTTTTGTTAAGGCGTGCTTGGCTTAGTATTCTATGTATTTTCAAAAATTTAGAGTTTTTATATTATGCGAACCAAAACCTAATATTGTGTAATTAACAAGTTTAGTATCTTTCAAAATAATATGATTTTAAAAAATTACCCGATCCATAATTGGAGTTGACAATTAGATTTGATATACACCACGATAAATTGATTTCTCCCTCTTAATATGTTACTTTTTGTTATACAAACCCTAATAATTGAGACTATAATTTTCTATCAGTTTTTTACACTATTAAGTAGTGGAAGGATCAGTTTACAATAATTAATTTTTACTTTTAATACATTCATTAAATAATTGAAAGAAGGGATATAATTCATTTCTATTAAATTAGGTAACTTAATCATCTTAAATTATACCAATTGAGTCCACCTAAAATGTTAGGCACAAATGAAATTAATAGCACTCGGTATTCAATGGAATTGTTTTGTAAAAAAAAATTAAATTAACAAAACTATTTTTCAAAAATTAGTCTTGCCCATCACTCTCTGCGTGTGTCAGCAACTTATCACACACAAATCTTTTCGGCAACGATCCCAACAACTTGATCACGCCACGGCTTATGAACGCTGAGTGAAGAATCAACACAAAACATCAAGAATTAAGACGATTTAACTGCAAGTATGATAGGTTAGTTGTAAAATTTATAAGTGTTACAATGGAACACTTTGGAGTGTTCCAATGATGGAACCCAAGAGAGATTATAATGCATGCAACTAAGAAGTCTAGCCAACTAATTACTAAGTACTATATTACGGCATATTAGCATCAAAGGTTAATTACACTAAACTATACCTAGGAGGACTAAATTGCATAATAGTCAAAAGTGCATAAATGTGAATCAATGGACTAAAGTGATGGGTTGATTTCCATGTTGCTAGTCAACTCTTAGATTAAGGATCTAAAATTTTCAAACTCATATTGGTCCAATTTTACTTTGTGATCACCATTTTATCCAATTAAACGGTTTAATTCGATTTATCTCACTAAACTAGATTGGGACGAAGTATTGGTATTGAATGCCAAATTCCTATTTATAAATCAGTTCCACAAGATGTAGACAGATGCATGAATAAAAAGCTCATTAATGAGAGATGGGGCCAGGATATGTGGTGGTAGTATCTAATTGCAGTCTGGTTGAAGGATATGTTAGGTATATATTATGATGGAGCTGGAGTAATGATTGAGTGCTTGGTTCAGCTTCTTGTAGGTCTACCACCAGATTCATAAAGCGCTCTAATTAGTTAATAGGCCCCAACCCATGGACAAGATAAGTCAACAACTGGATGATGAATCATAACTTGCTCTAAGCTGAGTGGTGTCGTAGATCACCAGATTTCAAAATTAATTAATGGCTTACATAGGTAACAATTAATATCATTCTCACCGCATATGAAAAATCCAAAACCCATGAGTTGAGGAACACACTTTCATCTACACCAAATGTAGCTAAGCATCGTACAAGTGCCAAGTTGGATGAAGGGACTGACAAAGAAAAGGAAAAGAGAGAAAGCTTGAATTTAGGTGAAACTTTGATTTTCTTCTTATATTTCAATTTAATATATATAAATATAATAGTTAGTCCAAACCAATTAAATTGTTGAAATAGATTTCCTTTTTCTTAAAAATACAAATTCCAACAACAAAAATTCTATGTTAGTATGATTACTTAAGTCATGAGGTAATTAGAGGGTGTTTCTAAGAAAATATACACATTATTTTAACCAAAATAGTTAAATAGCTAATGGAATAATAAAAGTAGAGATTAAATTATGTCCAAACTAAAGTATAGAGACCGAATCTTAAATTTAACATAATAGAGGGACCAATTCTATAAGTTGACCAAGAAAAGAGGAAAAGGATAGAAAAATAAATAAAGTGAAAAAAGAGAGAGAAAGATTGTGTTTTTATTTTTATGTTTAAAGTATTATAAACTAGTCTGATTTCTTAATACCTTAATTTCAATTATATATTTTTACATTGTTTTAGAATTTCTTCTGTGTTCGTATTAAATTTAAATTTGAATTTATTCAAATTAGTTAATCATTTCATCCTCCAAAAAAATTGATCTACGCTCAAGCTAGTTTTTTTAGCACAAATTTAATTTTAATAAATGGCAATATAAAGTTAATTGCATCAAATTATTCTATTTTAAATTCACCTTTAAACTTCAAATTATAAAAAGTTATATTAGACTCTTTCATTACTTAAATTCTATTTAATCCTCATATAAATGAAGATGTTATAAATGAATGTATAATAAAATTTAACTTTAATCTCCTAAAATACAAATAATTTCATTTAATCTTTTAAAAAATAAAATAATATATTACTACATAATAAAATCACAGCTTTAACTCTCATAATTTTTAATTCAATTATCCTCGAAAATTGAGTTAAGTTTCTTTTACACTAGAGAAAGGATTGTATGAAACAGGGGTATTATTCATTTCCAATAGTTTTATGACACATCAACAATTTCATCCTAAATTCAGGATTTTAACTATAATTTAATTTTTTTCAGGATGAAAATGTTGAAATTAAGAATGAAAATACTGATGTGGCATAAAACTATTGGAAAAAGGACACAAATGATATAGTGTCACTGTTTCATTCAATCATTTTCTTATATATATATATATATATTTATATTTTCTTTCAAAAAAAATTAAATTATATATATTTACACCATCTTAATTTGTTTTTGATCCACCGAAAAAATCGATTGAACGAAATCAAATTATACCACATCAGTATTTTTATTCTTAATTTTAACATTTTCATCCTGAAAAAAATCAAATTACAATTAAAATCCTGAAATTTAGGATGAAATTATTGATGTGTCATAAAACTATTGAAAAAAGATAATATCCTTATTTCATACAATCCTTTCTCTCTCCATATATATATAATTTAATTTAAAAAAACAGTAACAGTAATTAAAATCTCAGCGAGAATATAATAGAAAATGGAAGGGATGTGGCAGCAAAAAGCAACATGAAAGTGGGAGCATCAGCTACTTAATTTAATCAGAAATATAACATATTTGATTCATCTCACAAACTATCTTGGGTGGGTGGAAACATGAGCCATTCATCTAAACATGCGTTTTGATCAGTTATGCCCCATTCCCCAACTTCATGCTGCCCCAACAGTAGTGGAGAATGATCCTTCAGGTTCACAGTATTATCAACAAAAGGTGGATCCTTTATTTTGGACATAATGTTGTTGTTACCATCTAATGCCCTAAGAAAACCTAAACACCAAGCGTAAGAAGCAGCCTGATTTTCACCCCACTCAAAAATCTGCATTGTTTCCAAGCCTGGAAGTGGTATAGCAGTAGCAGGCAGTGAAGGTGCAGTAGTTGACCATATTGGTTCAGGAGCGGGCATAGCCTCCACCAAAGAGTAACAACAACATGAGTTAGCATAAGTGTAGTAGGAGGGATTACCTACACCCGAAGAGGGTGGTGGTGGTGTGTGAGTGGGCCTATGGAGATGCAAGGCATGGGCAACTTCCCTCCTGGCTTCATCCATGTTGATGACACCGGTCTTTCTTGTACGAGACCTTCTTCGCATGAGGGGCTTGCTTGAGCAAGTTCTACTTTGAGGTTCCATTGAATGGGTGAGTAATAAGTAATGGGGAGTCAGAGTGAGAGGCGTTAGTAGCGGTGGACACATCAAATCAAATCCATTTACTGCTCCTTTAATTGCTTAATTGATTAAGCAGAGCCGCTGTGGCTGAAGCTACACCCTTCCTCTCTACGAATTAAAAGCCAGACTGAGCTCTGGCTCAGCTATGGCCTATGAGGCATACCTACTTTATATGGGCCAGGTAATGCCCAATGATGCAGGTTCTTCATGAATAAACATCAACACAGATTTGGACTCAATTGTTTTGTAGCCTCCCTATATTATTTGGTTAATTCATCAGTGTAGTGTAGTGTAGTGTAGTGTAGTGGCTTTTGTATTCTTCAATTTGCTAAGGTAAAAAAACACAAAAAAGTCTTTAATAAGTATAGTTTTTTTTGTCAAAGCCCACACATGTACGTAAAGAAGTGAAAAATTATTGATAATAAGTGTGGGAGCAATTAATACTTATGATTTGGGTTGTCTTTTGGATACCTGCAAAAGAATTGATGTTGCATCCACAAGAATGAAGATCATAGTTCCCCACATAATATCATTTTAATCATTTCCAGCTACAGGTTTTAGGTGCACCTGACTCTCGTTGTGGATTAACTATCCAAGCCCTAAACTTTGATTTTTTTTAAAAAAAAAATTAATCAAACAATTTAATCTACTAAAAATTGTTTCCTCCCCTATTCCTTTGGCGCCGCCTGTCACAATGCAACCTTTCCCTCCAGCCTATACTAGTAATTAACAGCAATATTTAGATTAGTCTAGCTTTTGATGACAAAAGAAGAATAAGAGTATAAGCAAAGGAACAGGAATGGTATATATAAACCTCTGCCTTTCCAAGACATGGGGATGGAGAGCTTCAAACGTTTTCTCAGGCATCAACGGAGAATGGTTTGATGGTGCCATATAAGAGAAATAAGAATGGGTGAAATGCAAGCAAAGATTTATAGGCATTGGAGGAAAAGGTGGGTTCATGCATGGGTGGGGCTAGGTGTAGATGAGCTTTGTTATCTAAGATTTTCATGATAACTTAATTAACTTCCTTCCATCACTCAAATTGGTAATTAACCTATTCAGGTGATATTTCAGAATGGAAGAGAATCCAATTTACTGCATGTGAAAACAATGATGCCAACTTTTAATTATACATTCATAACAAATTTAATTGAAGAATTATTAAGGTATGGATTCAGTGTACTGTGCTTTGCATCTTCATCAATAAAGAAAAAGGTTCACTGCACCCAACATCTAAATTATGTATCGTTTTGATTTTAAATTTAAAATATGCTTGCAAAGTAATGTTTAAATGCTAAAATTTATGATACATGATTTTGACTATATATTAATCGTATATGAGCATGAAGGTTTGGGCATTGGTTGCATATTATGTATATGACATAATGGAATCCCATTCCCATTCCCATTCCCATTCCCATTATGAAAGCATATATATTGGTAGGTTTGCGTATCGGAATGATTGTAAGTGTAGCAACTCAAAGATTCCTGGAGATTGTCTCCCAAATTACCCAGTGTGATTGCTGCATGCCACCCACTGCTTTCAATAAATTAAATATATCAGACTTTATTTAACGAGAGTGGAAGATACATACATTATATATGCCTGATTATGTTGTGGATTACTTATTTAATAAATCTCTAAACCCATTACCATTGTAGATAACCACTGTTTGCTTTCAGTTAGTGACAGCACATGTCTTTAGAATATAATACTCAAGTCAATACCAGCAGGTCCAATTAATTAAGGATATGGCTTCTTTGATTAATGAATGAATGCTTCTGATGAATTGTACATTTATCATCCATTACGAATCATATTCTTTTTGAATGGTAGCCATTACCTTACCAATTATATATCAACAAATGACAACACAAAAAGCAATTAAGCATATAGACATGCACAATTCCTTAAGCTATACACTATAGCACAAGCAACAATAATTAATCTAAGAATTTTTATTTGGTTCTACATGCCGAAATTTGTATTTTAAATATGCGCTGCCCACGTTTTAAAAATATCTTATTTTAGGGTTTCAAGTTTGAGTTATAGTATTATCTCTTTGTTATAAAAAAGAAGTTGAACTGCAGTGTTCAACAGAAAAAAAAACTAAATACAGACTTGCTTAACAACTATCTCCTAACCTCCTTAGCTATAGTATTTGTTGTTTTTGGCACAAATCTACATGCCAGTTCTTCGCCATCCAATTACAGACCTCCAACCCTAACCAAGAATTTTTCCCTCTTTTATTCCTTAGTATTAAATCCGCCATCGTTCTAGCGTCATTCCTTAGTAAATTTTAAAAATTAATACATTATACTTCCAAAAAGATTTATAAATTAAAAATTTTAAAAATGATATTATTGTGAAGAAAGACAAGATATATCAAATAAAAAAGGGAAAAAGGAATCAGGGTTTACAACTCATTTTAGGGTTTAGCTAAAGTACTTTTAGGTGTCAATTTAAATTTAAAAAAACGAGATTGTTGTGAAGAATCAAGCATAATGAATTAAACCCCCCAAAAAAAAAGATAAAAGGGAATCGGGGTTTACAACTCATTTTAGGGTTTAGCCGTTTGAAGTTTGACCCATTGGTAGCTTCAAAGACTAGCAAAAGCCTAAGAAGTAGATAGAAAATATAGGGTGATAGGGTTCCAAATTGAAAATTGTCCCTCTAAGACAGCATCACACATCTCTATATTCTTTAGTCGAATATTCAAGAAAACAAGAGACAGACAGCTGCAAAGTTATGATAAAGTGGAAGAATCAAAAGCAGTTGGGCCAAGCACGATAAAACGTAAAGATTCAAGCCGAGTCCCTTCCCATCATATCAAAACCCCGTTTTCTTTGAAAATTTTGCCTACAATCCAAGGTCTGCCTCCTTCTAGCCGCCCAAATCTTTTGGTCAAACTACTGTTTTGATTCCCTTCTATTTGCCATTTACTTTTTATGTTTTAATTTGGGTTTAAATGAAACATATTTTTAATTCGTACGTTGATATGAAAGTTAAAATGTTCACTGTTTCAAATATAGTTTGAATTTAAATTACGTTAATTTTATTATTATTAGAGCATTGCCTTTTTTTTATAATACATAAAAAAACCATATTTTAACGTTTAATTAACTTCTCTACTTTAATATTATAATTAGTTAATTCTAACATGTCCAAAAAAAATATTCACATCATCAACTATTTAAATAACTAATTACATTATTAAAAAAAAAAAAAAGCCAAGGCTGCTGTGCATGCACTTCCCTTCCCCTGTTTTGTGGTAGTGGAGGCGCACTAACGTTTACCATATACCATTTTGGTTTGCCACAGACTTAATTACAAAACTATAGTCATAATAACCAAATAAATTAACTGACATTAATTACACGGAAGTCAATTCAAGATTTATAAAACTACTTATTCCATCCGACGTATTATTGGAAGTCTTATATATGATATATATTTGAATCGCGTTAATTATATTATTTTTAAGATTTATTTAATTTTAAAAATAAAAATTGCAAGGAAAATTGAATTGGCTTGTACCACACGGCACAAGGGAAAGTAAGCCAAAAAACTGCCAAATCTCGTGCAATCTTTTTGACCCAACATCATGTAGCCTTGACTTGACATCAATATGTACAAGAGAGGTAATTTCGTGTTGGACTCGCGTTACATATTTTAGTGCTTAGTAATCTTCCACTCACTCAAATGGTAGTAACTAGAGATTTTTTTTGTAAGATTTTTCTTGGTCAGTGGAGGTTGATTTGCATCTTACGAAGACTAAAACGAATGAGATTGACATATCATCAAACAAGTAATCACCAAATAAGACTATTTGGTTCATACTTGTCAAAGTCTCTTAATTTGGATCCTAATAAACAAATCAAGGACTGAATCAGTCTCTTTTCCAACTTTTGAACTTGGAATCCAAATAGAGAAAAATAATTTCATTTAATTGAAGATTTACAATTAGGGTTAATAATGGGGTTACAAGCCAACACAATTTCTTGACGTTGTCACTCCACCATCCACTACAAGATTATGCCCACTTACATATTTAGATTCATCGCCAGCAAGATATAAAGCAGCCTCAGCTATGTCTTTAGCCCTGAGTGTTGGACCTTTCAAATTGGCAAGCCCTCTCACAAACTCTTCCGTCTTCTCCGTTTCTTGTTGGCATGGAACCCCAAAGTTGAAGCCGGTTTCCTCTTCTTCATCGTCGTGACTACTCCATGCATTCACAAGCATAGGTGTAGCCACACCGAATGGAGAAATGCAGTTCACTCTAATCCCATACCGCCCTAGTTCACAAGCCGTGTTCTTTGTCAACCCAACAATGGCGTGTTTTGAAGCTGTGTAAGCATGTGGACCAAGGCCACCCATCACTCCAGCTACACTGGCTGTTGAAATGATGCACCCACCACCTCGTGGAATCATTGCACGTGCAGCATGCTTGATTCCCAGTGCCATTCCCCTCACGTTCACTCTCATTATATTATCGAACTCATCCACGTCAAAATCAACAATGCTTTTATGCTTTTTCTGATTCCCAAGCACCCCAGCATTGTTAAAAAGGATATCAAGCCGCCCATATCGGGTAACTGTTGAGCTTATTAAATTCTCAATGTCTTCTTCCAAGCAAACATCACAATGAACAAAAGTGACAGAAGAAGACAAAGAATTAGCCAATGCAGTTCCAAGCGTGTCATCCACATCTGCGATCACTACCTTAGCACCATGCCTTGCAAAAAGCCTCACTGTTGCCTCCCCAATCCCTCTTGCACCTCCCGTCACAATAGCAATTTTCCCTTCCAACCTGTATGATTGTAACACAAATTAAACTAATAAAAAAAAACTAGTGTTTACTGCATTACACAGACAGGGAAATGTGGCAAGTATTAATGAGGAAGATGATGATTGGTGAGTTTACCTTCTAGGGTGAGGAGAAGAAGTGTTTTCTCTACCCAAAGCATGGAGACCCTGAAGGGTCTTGTCGGGAATGACTTGAGCAGGCATGGTCATTTGGAGGAAGGTAACAGATTGTATGGAATAGAATGAAATTGTTGTTGGTAAGGAAAAAGATGCGGGAGGCTGAATTTATAGGCAGAAGCGATGAAGGGTTGGGTTTGGGATGAGCTGTTCTCTATTACAAACGCTTTTTCCTACGCAACTTCCCAAAATTTCTTCCTTGTCATTTATTATTACACCTATACCCGATGATGCTATTAATGTATGCATGCACGATGCCATCACCTTTCGAAATGATTTTATTAAGAGGATGAATTACAAACTTCCTTTAAAATAACATTATTGAAAGAATCAATTACAATCTTTATCATAAATCTGTAAAAAAATAAAAAATAGATTGGGAGTTGGGACAAGGGGCAGGTAGCTATGCCTATGGTCAAACTTCTATAGGGTCCTCAAGGACCAAAAATTTAAATATTAATAAATAAAAACCAAGTTGAATATGTAGCTGCGTGAATGCGTTTAATTTTAAAGTCAAATTCACACAGGATTCTGGCATGGAGATTACATTTTCATTGACAATTGAACCCTATCGGTTACAATATCCAGTAACGTTTCCGTTTCATTACTGTTGCAGTTACTAAAACCCAGAAACGCTTTTTCTTCTCGCAGGTTAGATCAGAATGACTCACGCAATAAGTATAATTACTTCTAATTTTAAATATATTTCATATTAAATTTAAATTTGTATTTAATGACCATATAAAAATATTTACATTTAAAAATTCAATTAAATCGAATTTAAGAAGAGGTGGGAGTTGTTTTTGATGAGGTACAACGTGGGTGTGGGGGTTTGTTTCAAGTTCAACATATTTTATGCAGTTAGGTCATTGATAATGTAAACAATAGGGGTTGCCCATCTTCTGGAATCTGGACAGACAGTCTGGCTAGCTTCACATTCCAATTTGTTCTCGTACCATATCGAAAGATAGGAGTCAATAAGCAAGGACCTGCATTTCAAGTTGGTCAATCAAATAATGCATTTCGCATTCCTCAAATGTCGGGGCCTAATCTTTTTAAGTTTTTTTATTTTATTTTATTTTATTTCTAATTCAATTAGCATTTGGTAAGCTCATCACAATCAAATATTTTAGGTAAAAATATTAAATTTATACATCCATTTTAGTTTAATATGCAATTTGATACATAAATTTTAATTTGGTATAATCATACACATTAAATTTGAATTATGGTTCATGTATCTCATGAGTTGAATCACCCAGAAAATGAGGGGATTTGACAAAATATAAGACTCGAAAAATGGGTTATGGTAAAATTTAATGTCCCTTTTTTATATGGATTGAGCCTTGAATAAGTTTTTTTACTCGAGCCCAACTCAAATATATTATGATATAAAAAAATTATTTTAATTATATATTTATATTAAGGGTAAACTACAAAAATAGTCACTTTTGTTTGTCTCAGGTTACATTTTAGTCACTTATGTTAGTATTATGTTACGAAGTGATCACTATACCGTTAAGTTCCGTTATCTCCCTAACGGTAATCTTACGTGGCAGTTCAACTAGATTTTGAGTGCCAACTTGGATTTCCAAATGGGATGAGAATAAATCTTTAATTAAATAAATTTAATTAATTAAAAATTTTAAATCTTAAACGTTAACTGAAAAACCCTAAATTCATTTCCACACACCTCTCTTCTTCATCTTCTTCCCTTTTGATTCTAATATTTTTAGTTACAAATCTGTCTCAAAGCTTGAATCTTTAAAACCCATTAACCCAAATATTCAATATCTTTGATTCTAATATCTTCTTTCCGTTAAGTTTCTTTGGGTTAATGGGTTTCAAATATTCAAGCTTTGAGACAGATTTGTAATTAAAGATATTGGAATCAAAAGGGAAGAAGATGATGATGAAGAAGAAGAAGAGAGGTGTGTGGAAATGGGTTTAGGGTTTAAAAATTTTAATTAATTAAATTTATTTAATTAAAGATTTATTCTCATTCCATTTGAAAATCCAAGTTGGCACTTAAAATCTAGTTGGACTGCCACGTAAGATTACCGTGAGGGAGATAACGGAACTTAACGGCACAGTGATGACTTTGTAACAAAATACTAACATAAGTGACTAAAACGTAACATTTCAAACATAAGTGACAAAAATGTAACCTGAGGCAAACAAAAGTGACTATTTTTACAATTTATCCTTATATTAAATAACTAACTCAATAACATTTAAACCTACTATTCAAACTTAAAAATAATTATCCAACTAAAGAATTGAACCCAAAATAGAAAATAGAAAAATTATATGATGCTTATCTATAAACGGAGTTAAAATGGAATCTCAAGTGTGGCAGTGGCAGTGGCAAATATTTAAAAAGAGAAGGGAGAATTTTGAATCTAAAAATGAAGGCAAATTGGCCATGTGAAGTCGGCAGCTGTACATCTGTATTCCCTAATCCATAACACTGCAGTCATGGAGTTTGTTTTTATAATATCATTCTAAACCTAGTGTTGAGACTTGGAGATATGCATATTATTTTTGGCCTAATCTAAACTATAATATTCCTACTTGATTCCTGCATTTTGTTTTGCTGAGGAGTAGGAGCTAAGCTACCTATTTCTATATCCAATCACTGTATCTCCCAAGCCTATAAGTAACTTAATCCAACATTACAACTTTTCCTTATTAATTCTCAACCGATGTTTAAATTTTAAAATATTCTCAAAGTATTAATGTTGCGTTGATCAATTTTTCATTAACCTAGTCGTAAGTTTAAATATTAAATTCCGATTTAAAGCTAGCATGAAAGCTTTTGAAAATACTTGGAAGCTATGAATTTATCATATAGATAATTTGTATTTGGTGTGTCAAAGTTTAATTATGATTAAATACATGTTTTAAATATGTCTCATGACATATATATTTGAATCGACATTAAATGTTCAAGTATGATATTGATACTTTAAACACTCAATTAAAATATTTTAGGGTTGAATCGGTTTTTACTTGCTAACAATTATATCGTTAGTGTGGATAGGTATTAAAGGGGGACAAGGTATGTTGAGAACAAGACAAGATGGCAGGTTTGAAAATGATGTTGATTGCACGAGGCTTAAAGAATACAAGTTTGAAAAATGAGAAGATAAACAGAAACTAAATTGATGTACGAAATTAGAAGTTCGAATTTTTGAGAAGATAAACTACTAATTAATACAATTGTAGATGCTGCTTCTTTCTTTCCTATAAGGAACGAAAGGAGTAATAATCCTTGGTAGTTAGGGACCGTGTGAATGTCAGATTATGTTTGACATTTGATAGCGAAAGCCATACCTAATATGTAATGATGGGGTTGAGCATTTTTAATTTTGGCCAAAGTTGAACAGAATTTTAGAATTATTTTCCGGATCGAAACAAACCCAAAACTAAAAAGGAAGCCTAAATATTAGGTCAACTCAATCCAGGACTAGATTTAGCGTGGGCTGCAGACATGGGATGGTTTTGGAAGATGGGCCTTAATTTGTCATTCAGTTGACTATCTATAAGAAGCCCCGAATCCATTCAAAATTATTTATGAAAGCCCAAATAATAGTATCACATCATGCATCCACTTTTATACAAACAAAAACTCTAAGGTTTAATTATTGTTTTACTCTTTGTACTCAAGATAAAAGATATGATATCATAACTTCACTTTCGGTGAAAAGCATGGTTCCATGCCGTAACTAAAACCCAACAAAGTAGTGTACGTGTTTAGGAGTAAGAGAAGAGGAAGGATTAAAAAGTGGGGTTGTCTCAGTCAGCAATACCTTTTCCTGTTGTAACTACATCCACCAATTGTTGAGACAAAAATGGAAAACTACATCCACTAACATGTTATACATGAACTTGAGCTGAAACCAAAAGGTTCCCACTTCAACAACCAAATCTTTGAAGCAAAGGAAGACTTCAACCTCGTTTTAAATGAGTCTTTAACTTAAAAAAAAACTGGAGTGAGAAGTCCCACAAGAGTTGTATTATGAAAGTAAGTGAAGATTTGGCATGTGAAGATGGCGTAGATTGAAGTTGAATGTAGGGGACCAACCGTTTATTGCAGAATAGGAACAGATTGTGATGAGCAGCGTGGTTGCCGCCATTGTTTAAGAATGTGATGCCTTAATAACTTTGTTGTTTCGATTCACACACATGATAAAAGATTACTAATTTTTTTTAAGGTTGAAATTCGAATCAACACTAACAAAACGTATATTCCCACAGAGCAAGGCCACCAACTCCACCATGTAAATTACCTAAAATGTTTTTGGAATTAAATCAAAATATTAATTGTTAGAGGCTTTCAAAAATAAAAATAAATTCAAAAGCACTTTTTTATTAAATTAAATCATATCATATCATCATCTTCCTTCTATGCTGGCACTGAATGGCAATGTGGGACCTCCCTTCTCTTTCCTTCTAATCAGCCTTTTTATTTTATTATTTTAAATTGCAATCCGAATGATGATTCCCATGGCAATTCTGTGAAAAATCCCAATCCCACAGGCCATTGCATTTGAGGTGTTGATCCCATTTCCATCCTCTTTAAACATGGACATCATCTCTCCCCTTGATAACACACATTTTGCATGTTCGAATTCGGATATACAACATCTTTTTTTTCATTAAAATTACTCGTTGATTTTAATTCAATCTCCAAAATATTACTATTATATTAATCTATTCCTT
Organism: Gossypioides kirkii; assembly: GCA_005610355.1. Taxonomy (NCBI): domain Eukaryota; kingdom Viridiplantae; phylum Streptophyta; class Magnoliopsida; order Malvales; family Malvaceae; genus Gossypioides; species Gossypioides kirkii. The sequence goes on along the minus strand of CP032244.1, from coordinate 38,025,634 downwards.
TTATATAAATTCAATTCAATCTAAAATAAAATATATTTAAAAATTCCCAAGTGTTTTTCTTTTGATGAAAAAATATCATCTAATTAAATAGTATGATGAAAAATTAGTGTATTGTATTTATGCTAATTTTTTAACAAAATTAAATATATTCATAATTATAGTTATATACTTTATTTCCTTAAAAATTGACAGATACGTCTGTATCAAAATTTTTGTCACCGGTATTTAGACCTGAACAAAAAAAAAAAAAACAAAAATACTTTCTCTCTCACTGACAACGCTTCACGTCTTACACACACCACTGTAAAATTTTCGTTCCTTCATTTCCGTCGAAAATTGAATTGAAGGCAACAAAACAAAGGCTAACATATCACTGAAAGTGGATGTCTTTTCAAAGAGATCAAGATAAATTTTGATTCGTTTTCTATCTACAGAGAAATTGAAGGTTTCTTCTCTTCTTTTTTGGCGGAACAGAGGAGGGGAAATGCCGTTGACGAGGTACCAGATAAGGAATGAGTATAGCTTGGCCGATCCGGAGCTTTATAGAGCTTCCGACAAGGATGATCCCGAGGCTTTACTTGAAGGCGTCGCTATGGCTGGCCTTGTTGGTGTTTTGCGCCAGCTCGGTGACCTTGCCGAGTGAGTCCCTTTCTCATTTTTTTTTCCCTTCGGATGACTGGGGAGGGGGGATTGTTTTTGGTTTTAGCTCCGTGATCAGTTTTCTGCTTTGGATTTTGTGGTTTTGAAGCTGAATTCCTGCTCTTCATCTTTTATTTCTGTTTGGAAGCTGAGTTTTTAGATTCACAATTTCGTATCTATTGTTTTAGATTTTAATATCCGGTTGACTAAATTAAATTGGTTAGTTAGTGATTCTAATTCTACAAATTCTAAGTTACTTTGCTTTGAGGTCCAGATTATAGAAATAACCGGAATCTGTTAAAAAGTTTTCTCCATTATACTGAATTGGAATTTAATTCCACCTATTTGAATCTGAGATTTGCTTGGAATTTGCTTACTTGATTCTTTCATCCATTTTTTCCCAAATGGTGAGTTTCTTGGCATATTTAATGTGTTCTGGTTTGTGGTACTTGTGGTTTGGCGATCACCAATTTAGCAGTTGGAATTCAGAATTCCGTTCAAATTATGCAATTATTAGGAAAAAAAACACATTGCATGACACAAGTTTCAGTATGGATATGGGGAATTTCTCTGTAGACTGATTGTATGAGCTAGTTTACCATTACTTTTTTAGCTTTGTACCTGTCTGCTTTTAAATTGCTTTTCCTCATGGTTGATAAAGGTTTGCTGCTGAGATATTCCATGACTTGCATGAAGATGTAATGGCAACTGCTGCAAGAGGCCATGGTCTAATGGTTCGAGTCCAACAACTTGAGGCCGAGTTCCCTTCCATTGAAAAGCCATTTTTATCACAAACCAATCATTCATTATTCTTTACCAATGCAGGTTAGATTCAACCCCTTGCCGAAACATTTTTACACGATCATGTCAATATATTTATGGAAATGTTCTTAAAAGGTGTTTGTTTTTCACTATTTTACTAGTAGCCTTAGTTTCTGTTGTCATTTCTTGTTGCAATGGGGCACTTTGCTGTACGTGTTGGTTTCTTATGTTTTATATCTTTTGTACATGATTGCATTATTGGCAATTAGATCCTTACATTTTTAAAAAAATTACATTAGTTTCAATGGGTTGAGTGTCTGGTGCCTATGATATAGGCAATGCTTTTACAAGTTCCAATTCCCATTTGTGTCACCATCTAGAGTAAATGGAAGGTTTGTTTATATAACGGAAAACCAAAAGATGTATCCTTTCATGACTTTCTCCTAGTGTAATATGTCTTGCGCATAGATGCATTTTGCCTTCCCATAAACCCATGTTTGATTTGCAAGAATGGAATGAACAAATGAACGGGAACTGTGATCTTGGCATATGATAGAGTAAGATTGGAAAGATGAACCTAATTAATGATTTATTTATTGGTTCTGAAATAGAATATTGGAGTTTTCATGCGCAAGGCACAATCTGCTAAACTGGTTGATAAATGTATTATCTTTTAGCAGGTGTTGACTGGCACCCTAATCTGCGTACGGAACATAATCTGATCACTCGTGGAGACTTACCTCGCTGCGTGCTGGATTCTTACGAGGAATGTCAAGGCCCTCCACGGTTATTCCTTTTGGACAAGTAAGATATCATTTTAGGTCTCAAGTATGGTAAATTTGTTGAAAGGAATTTTCATTCAGGTGATGAATCTACTAATAATTTATTCCAGATTTGATGTTGCGGGTGCTGGGGCATGTTTAAAGCGTTACACTGATCCGTCGTTCTTTAAAGCAGAATCAGCTTTCTCTGGAACTGAACCAGTAGAAGGTCAGAGGGAAAAGAAAGCCCGTAAAGTGAAGGTACCAAAGGGGGAAAAAAGAGAATTGTGACCCTTTTTAATTCATTTCTTTCTTTTCTTCTTTTTTGTTGTTGGGGGGAGGAGGCTATTTGTGACCCCGTTGACAGAATGAATGTCTCACTCATTGTGCCACATATAGCATCAACTTTTTCTTCAAAAGAATCTGCTTAGATTTCTATTTTGGCAATTATTCTAGCAGTTAGTGGCTATGTCTCATTTATTGCAGAAATTGAGAGAGAGGTCTGTAGGATGACCCTAGTACTGATAAAAAACTAGAGCTTTGTATGGAAACTACAGATAATCACACTAGCTATAAACTTGATTTGACCTGTTTCTTTAATTTCACTGGAGATAAAGATTTCTTAATGGTTGAATTACCTTTTCTTTGTTCATTTCCAGTTCATGATTGACATCTATGAGTTTGTGTTTGAGCTAACTCATGTCAAGTTTAGAGAGTAGTTCTTAGTTTAAAATATCTGATCGTGTGGTGTGCTTCTATGTAAGCAGTACACTTCATATCTGAGGCCGTACTCCATTTTAGGTGCACTTGTTGCATTTGGGGTGATTTGCACAAATTATTTTGAAGTACTGATTATGTTACTTCTCAGCTTTATGACATTCTTTTTCCTTTATTTATATCAATACAATAGAGTGAAATTATTTGTACAAGGGACTGGCAGCACATTGTAAATTTTTGGTACATCATTGTTTTAGTAATCAGTTTACAGTTTTTTTTGCATGTTGCCCTGTGTCCATACGATTTCTTATATTATATTTTTTTGCAGAAAAAAGGATCAAGATGGAGGAATGAAGCGACGCCAGAATTTGCACTGGCATCGCATGCCAAGTGAGTCTTTTAATTCTGCATTTGTGCCTAAGCTTCTTCTAGTGATTTAGCATGCGTGCTTAAGTTTTAATATTGTTTCTTGGTGATTGAACTGCTTTCTGCTAGTGCAGATTGCATCAGCTGTTTTTGCAGGAGCGTATTGAGAATGCCTACAATGACCCTGTTTGTCTTGTAAAACTAAAAAGAAGGCAATTGAATGAATTTTCACTTGACCCAAAATCTGGGAAAAGCTACATGGAGAAATTCCTGGAGACTCCTTCCCCGGAGCATAAAACAGTTTATGAGACCTCTGGTGTTCCACAACCTCTGAGATTGACATCAAATCATTCTAGTGAATTAGGTCTTGAAATACATGAAATTAGTAAAGAGAGTCCTGTGAAGAATTCTTCGCTTGGAAAGGAAATCTCAAGTTCTTCGCCTACTGTACTAGTCAAGAAATCATCCATGGAAAAGTTGAATGAAGAAGTCATCGACAGAGAGATTGTAGAAGTGCCTGAACCAACAGATAATTTCACAGATAAGATCTCCCTTCCCCTTTGTAAAGAAACAGTTGAAAAGGAAATAATAGTAGATGGAGAAGGTAGAAAAGAATGCTGTACAGATGGGGATCATTCTGATGATATGACCAGTGAGGTTGACAATTACACGGATGCCCTTACAACCATGGACTCTGAAATGGATACAGACAATGAATACAGATCTAAGAATGACATTTTCTTCATAAATGTTGGAAAATGCCAAACAGGTTCTGATGCAAAGGAGAAGAAGCTTGAGGTGCAAGCCCATTCATCAGATTCTCAATCATTTGGGATCTCCTCTGAATCAGATGATGGTAACAGTTCGTTCAAGAAAGGAAGATCTAGTTTTTCCAACTCTGATAGTATGGACAATCTGGCTGAAGATATAGTGTCAGATGGTGAAGAAGCAGCTAAAGTGTCCCCTTCAATTAAAAACTGTGTTCCAGAGATTGTTGAGGAATTGTCCATCCAGCTTCCTGCATGTTCAGAGATGCACCGTTGCAGTTCTGATAAGGTTTTGCCACCGAAAGATACTGGTGAATGTAGGCTTCCTGATCACGGAGAAGTATCTGACAGTTCAAGTCTTGAAGATTTTAATTCCATGTATGTTTTGTTGGATCAAGCCAACTACGTGGCAGCTTCTTTTCTGGAAAAGCAACTTGAAGAAGTGCCCTCTAATATTGTTACTACTAATTCTGATTTGTCAGACTGTGATGATGGAAAATATTTCGCAGATTCTTCAGAAGTCATTTGTGCTGGTTCGTCTAAGACACAGGAGGTTTCTTTGACTGCTCTTTCTGCTGATGAAAGCCTTCCCCAAGATGAGTTGGACAGTGGAGGCACAAATATCTCTTCTGATGCTTTGCCACATTTATCAAACATTTTACAGCTTGCTCCTGAAAAGAGGACTGGTAATGATCCTGCAGATGTTGTTAAAACAGATTTTACTAGAGAAAGTTGTGATGAAAATTCAGTCAACCAAATAATTGATTCACGATATCCAATAACTTCACCAACAGAGCAGCTCCCTTGTTCAACCTTGGCAGAAATAGAAAGAGATGCAGGTATTACACTACCACCTGAAGGTTCGGATGTTATGGAGCCTGTCAACTTAGCTTATGAGGTCAATGATGCTACTTTAGAAGCTGTTCTGAACTTGGAATATATGATTCCTATGCCAAATACTTCAGAGACTTGTGGCTTTAATGAACAGAAACTTTCAGACATATTACCTGCTGATCCTGAACTTGAGTATAACTCAATGGTGGTAGGGGCTTCATTTCACGAAAAGGAACAAAATTTTAATGAACCATTTGATGCTGCAGAGGGAGAAGAAACTAGGGAATTTCCCTGTAGTGTGGATTCGGTGGAAGGAGATGCTAACCTTTCTGATCTTCCATCTCATGTTGCTGATAATTTGAACATAATGGATCATTGGAGCTTAGATGATCTGGCTACTGGAAATGCTGATGCAGAAAGTGTTGTCGTCTCTACTGCTGCTTGTGGTTCTGCTGACTTTGGTGATGCGGTTGATAATACTACTTTTCAGGCTTCAAATTTGATTGGTTCGGCATCTGGAAATCTAATGTATTTGGAAGAGTCTGCTGGTGATGGAGATCTATGTCAGGAAGAATTGGAATCTAATGAGGTTATTTCTCAAGGATGTCTTACAGGCTTAGAGACACAAGAAGAAACAAATCCAGTGGAAGGTGCTCCAGCAGATATAGTTTCCACTTCTTGCAAATCAGTCTCTCACAACTGCTCCAATTTAGAAGATGATAGTCAGCATTTATCACCGGTTGAACCAACCAAAAATTGTTTGACTTCCATTGATTTAACCGCAACACCAACTTCTTTAGAATTGAGCAATCAAGAGTCTGAATCAAAAAATTTGAGTAAGCTGATGGAAAAAAGAGCAGATATGGTGTCTTCACCAAGTCATCGCGTATCAGAAAAAGAAACTTCTTTCGAGCAGTCCTTAGACTTCCCTACAAATCAGCATGATATGGGAAGCCTGGATATAGTTGAAGATACTTCAAATATTTCACATCTCCTGTCCAATCAGATAAAAAATTCTTTTACTCATTCCGACCAAGGCTTTTCAAGTGAACCTTCATTGGAGTTTTTGCAGCAATCAGATCGGCAAAGTAAGCAAGAAAGATATCCACCAGGTCCTATTCATCCTGCCTTTGGCCTGATTCCAGAGGCAACCAAAGTTAGCATGGAGGAAATGCCTCCATTGCCGCCTCTTCCTCCAATGCAGTGGAGGATAGGGAGATTTCAACATGTTTCTCGAGCTTCACAAAGAGAATTGGTTGAACAGGGTCAGGGGTCATTCCCAGTGATGGCACAATGTGGAACTGATGGGAAACCGCAGTTGGGTTTATCAGCATTAGAGAAAGTGATTGAACAGCCCAGAAACCCGTTTTTACCCATAGTGGATGGTGAAGAGAGGTCTGGTCATGTGTCCAATCAATTGGCTGTTGATTGCATGCAGCTCCCTGGTCCTTTTTCTAAACACCAGCCAGCTATGGGTAGTGACACTAATAGCCAATTCAGTGACACCTGGTTGGATAGAACACACTCAAACCCATATTATTCTTTGCCCGTAATATCAAATAAAAGCATTGAGTGTGATTCCATTGCGATGGAAGACGATAGGGTAGAATCCACTTACTCATCACTGATGCCAGCTACTGATACAACTTCAAGACATATTACCATTGTGTCTTCACATGAGAAAATAACACATCCTCCAGACCAGTTTGTACCGGATATAGGTTTGGAAGGTGGGGCATATCAGCACCCTGAAAAAAATTCCAGGAGAGAGGAGGAGAATCTTCATAATATAACTGTGCCCCTGCCAGTTAAGAGAGAGGAGCATATACCAAGCAAGGTAGTGGAGGATCTTTCAATGGAAGTAGAACAACAGCTTCCAACCAAGGCAGAGGAGCAGCCTCAACATGGTTTGGCAGTTTCAGAGGGAGAACCTTCGCAAATATCAAATGCCATTGTTAAGCATGGTTTGGCTTCTCCAGAGGTAGATATTGCACAGACATCAAATACAACTGTGCAGCATGAGTTGTCAACTTCAGAGGGAGCAGCAGTGTCGCCATCAATTACGCTTGCTCTATCACCAGTTGTTGAAGATGAAAACTCGAATGGCAATCCAACTGTGAAGCTTCCTCGACCACGCAATCCTCTCATTGATGCTGTTGCTGCTCATGACAAGAGCAAGGTAATTATGGCCTTTCATTTCATTTCAATTTTTTTCAATTTTCCTTTTTTGTAAGTAACAATTTCAATTTTGTGCAGTTGAGAAAGGTAACGGAGCGGATTCACCCTCCAGTCATTCCAAAAGTAGACGAAAGAGATTCGTTGCTGGAACAGATACGAACAAAGGTTAGATCCAATTCCCCATTGATGTTCGTTTGGTTCCTTCCATTTAAGTAAGAAAAAGACAGATGCTTTTACAGTTGGAGATGCATCTTTTTTGATTAACTGAGAGTTATTATTTTATTTTATACAGTCCTTCAACTTGAAGCCTGCTTTGCTTAGCAGACCCATCATTCAGGGTCCTAAAACCAACTTAAGAGTAGCAGCAATGTTGGAGAAAGCAAATGCAATTCGCCAGGTTTGTGCTTGCCCTCGTCTTTCTCTTTTTCTTCACATTTTGTGTGTGTGCATGCAATTCATAAAATCATTCACTGTTGAAATAGTCATTGGCTGGAAGTGATGAAGATGATGACGAAGATAGTTGGAGTGACTCTTAAAAAGACAAAAGGCCAGGACACATCCTTTTGGATATGCTTGTTCAAAATGTTCATTTCATCCAATATGTTAAATTCTCCATCTTAGTGAATAGCATATATATATATATATGTATGTATGTATGTCTTGTGGTCAGTGGTTTATTCTTTTCTTTTTTTTTCTCAACATTCTCATTCTGTTGGTGTATAAAATTCCGCTCTTCCTTTTTCCAAGTATATCACGGCACTTGGCTTTGCTATATTATACGAGAATGAGTTTCATGGTTCATGGTTCTTGGTTCATGATTCATGGCATCACGGAATGAGATGCTGTGTGTCCAAATCCAGTCATATGAGACATTATTTTATATTACTTGAAGATGTTGAAAAGTGTAAATTTTTTTTTTTTGAAGAATCAGTTGTAGTTTGTGAATTCCCTGAACAAGTTGTGTATATTTTAACAAAAAAAAAAGCATAATAATTTAGAATTTTAGGATGAATGTTCATTTTTACCTACAACCAGAAATATTTAAGTATACATAACTTGTTATTGCAATAACAAACAATTGTGAAAGCAAAACGGGTTTAGGCTTTATGTGTAAACTCCAATCTGATTCAAATAGTAGTGGTGAGAATAATAAAATGAGGATGAGGGGATGAGGTGTTGGATGGAGAAAGGGCCTGTACGAGACACAGCCTTCCTCTTTGGTTGCCTGACCTAACTAATAACACTAACTATAAAGTATCCAATCCAATCCAACTTGGTTTCCTTTTGACTTTGTATTGAAATGGTCCGTTCTTATCTCAGTAAGGCTGGTACTGTCCCAACGCAAGTACGGCCAATTGTTTTAGTAATATTAAATGAAATGGAAATGGAATATTTCATTTTCATATGGTGATTGATTGAGGGAGGGAGGGAGGGACGAAGGGTCAAATATTCGTACCATCCGTCCACTCTACTCCTTCCTACTTTTGTCCTTCCTCATATATTTACTAATTTCTTCCTTTTTATATTCCCCACCTTGCCCTCCCTTTTCTTTTTGTCCTCTCCTTGCCGTACGTACGAATCCCCCCTCCTTTATTCACCAATCTACCCTTCCCCCCTTCTTTCCAATTTCATCTTCATTTTTAATTTAATTAAGTTTAGATCTGAGTTTGAATTATTCAAATTCAAAATCCTCAAATTAAACTGCCAATTTTCCACTCAAAATTGATAGACATGCCAACCAAATTATTTACTAATTTAATACTATCAAAGAAATTGTTGTTTTTTTTTTTAAATCAGGCCCTATATATTTGTCCTATTTAGACTTGGAAGGGGTAATTTCGTCGTTAGATGGAAACAGCGCTCAATCAAAGCCGAGCTTATGGAATATCCCGCAAAGGGCATAACCGTAATTTTAAACATTTCTCCCCCTTCTTCTTCTTCTTCACTCTTTTGTCGTTTTTTTGGTTTTCTGTTAGCAGTTGGTGAATCGCACCTTAAAAACACACCAAGTTTTCTCCAATTCACAAGACTCCCAAGCTCTCAACTTAAACTATGAAGAGACAAAAACCAGACAACCTTAAAGGCTTCAACCCCTTTAATCAGCTGCCTCAAGAGATCATCTTCACAATCCTCGACCTCCTTAACCCCAACCCTCTCGACATAAAGTCTTTCTCTTTAGCTTGCAAGTCTTTCTACGCTACTGAATCCAAGCACCGAACCTCCCTCAAGCCCCTCCGCCAGGAACACCTCCCTTCTATCCTTTCCCGCTACCCCAACACCGCCCATCTCGATCTCACGCGCTGCTCACGTGTCTCCGACACCTGTCTCTCCTTTGTATCCCATGCATGCGCTTCCACGCTACGCTCCATTGATTTCTCCAGAACTCGTCTCTTTTCCACTTCTGGGTTGTTGGGCTTGGCTTTGAACTGTAAGAACTTGGTTGAGATTGATTTGTCCAACGCCACGGAGTTGAAAGATTCGGCTATGGCTGCCGTTTCCCAAGCTAAGAACTTGGAAAAGCTATGGCTCGCGAGGTGTAAGTCGGTTACGGATTTGGGGGTGGGATGTGTTGCTGTTGGATGCAGAAAATTGAAGTTCATTTGCTTGAAATGGTGCTTGGGGGTTGGTGATTTAGGGGTTGGTTTGCTTGCTGTTAAGTGCAACCACATTTGCTACTTGGATCTTTCTTACTTGCCTGTAAGTAACTCGTGAGTTTTACTCTGTTTGCAGGTTGTTGTCTTGCCTGTTAAATATTGTGTATATTCATTGTTGTAACATTGTGCAGATTACAAATAAATGTTTATCACCTATCTTGAAATTACAACATCTAGAAGAGTTGGTCCTTGAAGGATGTTTCGGCATCGATGATGACAGCCTTGCAATCCTCAAGCATGGATGCAATTCATTAAAGGTATACTGTTCTGGAAGTTTACAGATGGAATGTTTAATTTAATTTTACAACATTTAGTTGACATAATGCATTTGTCAGAGTCTTGATGTGTCGACTTGTCAGAATATTAGTCACAATGGCTTGTCTTCCCTAGTAAGTGGTGCTGTAGGTCTGCAGCAACTTACCTTAGCCCATGGTTCTCCTGTAAGTCTTCCTATATGTGCTCCTCTCTTGCTGCTCTAACAGGTTCCTTTTTATATATTTTGGAGTGTTTAGTGTAGCATTTTGGTTATATTTCAGGTAACCTCTTCCCTTGCTGATTGTTTGAAAAAGCTTTCTATGTTGCAATCTGTTAAATTGGATGGATGTCTGGTTACCTATGATGGACTGAAAACTATCGGAAACTGGTGCCTTTCATTAAGGGAATTGAGTTTAAGTAAATGCTCAGGAGTAACAGATGAAGGCCTCTCGTCCATTGTAACAAAACATAAAGACCTAAAGAAACTAGACATTACGTGTTGCCGCAAGATAACTGATGTCTCTATTTCCCACATCACGAATTCGTGCAATTCACTTACTTCTCTCAGGATGGAGTCCTGTACCCTGGTTTCTAGAGAAGCCTTTGTTTTTATCGGCCAGCAGTGTCATTTGCTTGAAGAGCTTGACCTTACAGATAATGAAATTGATGATGAAGGTTTTTTTCCTCCTATTTCTTCATTTTTGCTAGTATAGTCAGCATAATGGTGTTATTTGACGCACTATCAGTCGCTTCCATTTGCAGGTCTGAAGTACATATCCAGATGTTCCCAACTATCCAACTTAAAACTAGGAATTTGCCTTAATATAACTGATGAGGGACTTATCCATATCGGCAGGGGCTGCTCAAAACTTTTAGAGCTTGATTTGTACAGGTTAGCTATTTGAGCTGTGTAGCAAGCAAATTTCCATACAGCTTATACGTTTGAACTGAGTTATCATTGATGCAGTGAAAAAGGGAATTCATGCTTATCTAAACAAGGCTACCGTTTTCAGGTCTGTAGAAATAACAGATTTGGGCATTATAGCAATTGCACAAGGTTGCCCTGGCCTCGAAATGATTAATATAGCTTACTGCAAAGATATTACTGATCATTCCTTGATATCTTTATCCAAATGCTCACGGTTAAAGACGCTTGAAAGTCGAGGGTGTTCTCTGATAACATCTTTAGGACTAACAGCTGTTGCTGTGGGATGCAAGGAACTTACCAAGCTAGACATAAAGAAGTGTCCTAATATTGATGATGCTGGAATGCTTCCACTTGCTCATTTTTCTCAAAACCTTCGACAAGTATGCTACTCTGTCCTTCTTTCGGAACTTTGCTTTCATTCCCACAAATCTGATTAATTTTCTGTTTTCAGATTAATCTGTCCCATAGCTCGGTTACAGAGGTAGGATTGTTGTCACTGGCTGGCATTAGCTGCCTACAGAACATAACAATCTTGCACTTAAAAGGTTTGACTCCTACTGGACTAGCAGCCGTCTTGCTTGCATGTGGAGGGTTGACAAAAGTGAAACTCCAGGCAGCGTTTAAATGGCTGCTACCTCATCGGCTTATTGAACATTTGGAAGCACGCGGTTGTACTTTTCAATGGAGAGATAAAGTGCTTCAGGTAAGGTTTATGATTTCTGTAATGTAATCAAAAGTTCCTTGATTCGGATGTCTATGATGGACATAAGTGATTCAATCATCCAATTGACAGGTGGAATTAGATCCCAAGTGTTGGAAATTACAGTTGGAAGATCTAATGCCGTAGAGATCCTTGAAGATTTTGTGGCTCGAATGAGTTAGCCACTACGTATTGGGAAAAGCGATTATAGGCATGACGTAAATCAACAAAGATATTCGTTTGTTTGCGAAGCATTACCCTTCAGATGCTGTATAACTACTTTTAAGATCTATGATATATGCTGAAATACACAAAAATATGAACCAATGCATTAAAAAGAATGAAATGATGTTTTCCTGTTTCGACTTCAACCTTTTTGTCTTTCTATTCATCACAATGTCTGCTTATCACAACTTTAAGCTTTTACATGTAATTTAAGGCACTACAACTTTGCAGACAATCAAACCATAAACATAGGAAAGAAAAAAAAAAAACTGAAAAGAGATGGAGCTCAGAGCTATGAACACTACTCTGTCGACTGTACCAGGAAGAAGAACAACATTGATGCACGCAAAAATACATACAAGAGAAATGAATGATAAGTACACAAATAATCATGTAGGGTAAAAAAAGAATGAAGCGAAAAGCCATACCTATAGATTAGATGTATGATTGAGTTGAAAGTTTATAACCCGAAACCATGGCGGATAGTGCCAGCCATAGGAAGGCAAAAAATGACATACTGATAGCCGAAGCTGAGGCATCAGTGAAAATATTGTCTTGTCCCTCTCTCATATTGTTTGTCAATGGAATCGCCGCGGATGTGGATGATATCAACAGGTATGCCACCATCTGCAACTTCAACTAATCAAAACCCTTTCCAAACATACATGTGTCCGGGCTTTGGATAATGTATAGCTTACTATCCCACGCCACCTTTAAGCTTGTATTTTATAATTCTACTTGTCAATTTTTAATCAATCAATTTGGATCATAGCAGCACTTTCTAGTTTAATAACTGGAAGTTGATGTGACATGCAAGCAGATATTTGTAATAAATAAAAGAAAAAATAAATGATCGGAAAACCAACTTGATCTCCAAAAAAGTCGAGCATGGCAGAGATACGTTGTTCAAATATGTTCTTGTTTTTCCAAATCGAAAGCACCTTTCTCCACGCTTGTCCTCCGGTGTACAAAATCGATAGAGCTGCAATTGCCAGCAAATACCTGAAAAAAAAATCAAAATTAAACTGTAAAGTGGATTTTTAAAAATATGATTAGAGTTTTGGAAAAAGCACCTGTATTCAGGATAGCGATCGAAATTTTTCCAACCGCCATGCTTGTTGGAAGCCATGATAATGAAAGATAGCAAAGAGAAGAAGAAAGCCAATCCTCTGAGAAAGAGGGAGCCTTTATTCAACAAATCCTCCCTTTTCCAACGCCTGTTAATGGCAGAGACAGTGGGAGTAGGGTTCTCGACATTGGAATTGGATCCAGCATCGTCAATCTTGGTTGGTTCGACGGGGTTGGACATCATATGAGAATCTAAGATAAAGATGGGAGATTTGGGGACTAAAATGAGGAGGAAGATGATGAAAGAAACAGGGGCTGTTTTTGTTTTGTTTTGTTTCGTACCGGCAACAGCTCAACTCTCCGTAAGTCAACTCACTCAACTTGCTTGGCTGTCTTGGAAGGGAAGGGAAGGGAAGGAACTCATTAATGTGGGGCATGTTCTTCTGTTTATGACGTGGCGGGAAATGATTCACCCAATAGTTGCGTGGGACCTCCACCTCCGTTGGATCCATGTGCTAATTAGTTATGCTTTGCTATGGGCTATTCGTTTTTTTTTTTCGAATACATGATATTAGGGGTGAGCATTTGATCTAATTAAATCGAATGAAATGAAAAGTTTTTGAGTTAATCAAGTTTTTGAATTCTATTTCATCATCCTAACTCGATTTAAAATTTTTACGAATTGAGTCGAGTGAGATAGAATTTGAATCGAATATATTTATTCGAGTTAAATTAAAAAATTAATTTAGTGTTGTTTAATTTTATATAATTTTTAAAAAAATATTTTTATTTAATTTAGAGTTTTTAAGAAGAGAAAAATAATTTTGGGTTTAGTTTATGACTTTTTTTAAAAAAAGAAATTATATTTGGGTGAGGTAAAACCTAAAAAAATTAAAAATATTTGGGTTTAGTTTATGGATCAGTTTTAATTTTTAGGGAAAAAGTAGGTAAGATTAAAGGTTTGGGGGAAAATGGAATAAAGTAAATTGGATTTGAGTAATATAAATTTAAAATTTAAAATAATATAGTTTTATTCGGTTTATTCGAATTATTTAAGTTATTTGAATTCGAAAATTTAACTCGATTCGAACTCGAAAATCGAAAAAAAATTTAACTTGATTCATTTAACTCAAATAACTTCATTCGAATAATTTGAAATTCGAAATTTTTTTTTCGAATTTTTCGCTTCGAATCGAGTTTTGCTCACCCCTACATGAGGTGAAATGAAACCCAATGCAAAAAAAATAGGTAAGTTCGTATTTATACCTTACTTCAAAGATTAAAATTAATTATTTTTGTTAAAAATTTTATCTATTTGTGCCATTAAATTTGACGTGATCGATAAAATAACCAAACAGTGACATATAGTATGTCATATGTACCTCATGTTGACGTACAAAAAATTAATTTTTAACTGTAGGAATGGACGGAATTTTTAACAAATTGACTAATTTATTTTTTTAATTAAACATACAAAAATTAATTTACCCATTATTTAATAAAAATTCGACTTTTAGTACAAGATCTCTATAGTACTTTTACCCTTATTTGCATGTGCTTGATTTTATATGAATTCTTATAGAAATTTGAAGTAGCCTACCACTGACCATGAAATATTAAGCAAAAACTTTCTTTTATTAATAAAAAGTAAAGTTATTTTGAAGTGTCCTATTACCTACACACTTTTTGAATCTTACGGTACCTAATTTTATCATTAGAGGCAGTCTTTTTTATGAACCATACAGCGGGAAAATCCTGACATGAGAACAATAGGTTGAGTTGTAGAAGATTGGATCGACTGCTTCTGTCGAAGGAGCCTCAACAAGTTATAATTGAAATTTTGAGATATTGTGATCAGATATATTTATTTATAAGCTCGTGTTGGAAACATGGCAGATTCTCTTTGAATGGAGGGGGAATCCTTAACCATCATTTAATTTTAATTAGATTGAGATATGAAGAGTTGAACGTCTAATAAATAAGCTTTTTTGTGGTCAAAGAAAATAATATTCCGACTAAACTCAATCCAGCCGTCACTCACTGTTCACTTATATTTTGGCTTCAGTCCAGCTTATGACTATTGGCGTGACCTCACAATGATAAATTGAACAGCTTATTGGATGACTCCAAAACAGACCACAGTCTGCACGCTGCAGACTGCACACAGCAGGACCTTCCACGCCTCTTCTCACCTCTAGCTCTAACACAGATTGAAACACCAGATATGTTATACTTTTCAAGTTTCAGGAAAAATAAAATTACAAAGACTGTCTTATGCTGTCCATCAAATACCATGATGTACAAAAAAAAATATATATATATATATATAGTTTCAACGTCTACAAACGTCGCTTACACACTAACACTACTACTTGTGTGAGTCTTTTAGTTTTGCTTTAGTCCTTGAGATTTACATTATCATACATTGGGAAATCAAGCTTGCAGTACACAAAAAAGCAACCAAAATCTGTTTGCAGATTCATCTCTTCTTCCTGTTTCTGATATGGCTGATGAAACACCACCAGTTAAAAACTACTGCTGCATCTTTTAACCATATATTAAAGTCATACAATGCTCAGCATATTTATACATCACCCATTACCAAATGATTTACTACTTCTCAAACAGACTACTAACAAAACAAAGTTCACAAACCATTAGTTAATAATACCCTCTTCAAAATTAAACATGATTACTTTTTTATTGTAACACCTAACTCAAGCTACTCCAAGGTTGATTTGCGAACAATATAGCGATAAGCAGCAACCTTTTTTCTCCTGGAACTTGTATTATCCACTGACAGCACTAGTTTGCCTGATTCCTTTGATGTATAGGAGTTGCGAATGGCTTCCTCTGTTAGACTTAGTTTCCTTGGCTTCTCCACTGCAATGGTGTAGCTGTCTTCTTTGTTGGGCACGAATTCTGCACTATATTCTAAGTCCCACCCTCCTACTACCAGGTCCCATGTTATGGTTGCTCCAGCCTGCAAGTTTTAGACTCATACAAGATATAATGAAATGTTTTCTTTTACCACAAGTTAACCAAGAGCAATAAAACTACTGACCTCAATCCCTTCAATTTGAATGTTCACTTTCTCTCCTCCTTTAACAGTGAACTCCGAGGCTGGTTTCTGTAAATCGTTGGGTCGACTCAGTCCACCATACTGTACTGGAACATCTTCAGGCCTTATAAATCTGACAAGCAAATTTGTAGCAAAGGTAAATATTGGATCTTTGAACTGTGAGTGGGAAAACAAAGAAATGAACCCACTTGTAGAGTGTTTCAGCAGCATGCCCTTCTCTGGAGATGACGAACTTGCTCTTAGTTCGTTGAGTTAAAAATGGACTGAACATTGAGTACAGCACACTGAAGTACCATGGGACATTGATGAAAATCTAAAACCCAAAAAGGCAGACGATGGAAAGTTAAAGCAATCTCCATAACAGTTTGAAAAACAAGAGAAAAGAGCTGATTGACTACCTTTCGAGCTACCATTTCAGGGTAATTATCTTGAAAGAGGGAAAGGATCTGATTTGAAGCTACCCTAAGTTCTCTCTTAGGCATGTCTTTTAGATCAGTGACTTGAATAATAGAGTTAATCCCACCAGGCTTGAAATGTAGGAGACTGATCCCTCTTTCCAGGACTTGAATTCTCCATCTCAGAAACTTGTTCAGTTTCTCTTCATCACCAAAGATTCTCTCGTACATATCCTTGTCTTTAAAAACACCATAAGCATTGTAGCAAACAGGGTGACCTTCCCTGTCGTAGCCATGCATATAAGCAACAACTCCTTCAAGCTCCTTGAACCCCAAGTCTTCTTCCCCAACACTGTCAGCCTTAAACTCCTTCCTCCAAGCAAGACATTTTTCCAACATGCGGAAGGAATCCAACACCCTGAAGTCCCTAGCTCGCAAGAACTTCAACAAAACGACATCAGCTTTTTCGTCTTCAGCAAGTAAAGGGATCCCCCACATGGTGCATTCACCGTCCGGGCCATAAGAAGCCATGAGCTTGTCCTTGAGCTCTTGCAACGCCTTCTTCTCGGAAGCCTTCAAATGGGAGGTAAAATAGGTATCTTCCTTAAAAGGAGAGCGAAGATTAGCGGCTTCCATTAGAGTCGTGACAAAGCTTTTCTTGTAAGGCTTAGGAGAAGCCTCTGGGATAGAAATGGGTGAGTGTGGATTCTCCATTGAATGAGAATGACCCAGATGGAATCTGTGTAAAAATGCTGCAAAGGGATTTGTTAAGATATGTAAGTAAATGTGTATACGTTGAAGTATAACGAAGAGGACGAGAGAAAAAGCAGGTTGCTTGCAGGGTAGAGGGGAAAGTGACAAGTGCACTGCAATGTTGCCTGCAACACACCAATTGAACAAAGCAAACCCGAAGGGAAGATTATTTAATAAGAGACAAAAGAAGGTTAGTAAAGAAACAAGCTTTTTTTTTTTTTTAAACAGAGGGAGAAGATATTGCTCAAAAGAAATAAAAAGAAAACAAGAAGCCGCGAGTTTGGTGTTTTGAAGTAGCGGCTTTAATAAAAGAGAGAGAAGCGAGTGGGGTGTCAGAGAGTGAGCTGAGCCGAGTTTAAGGGAGTGAGTAAAGCGGTGGCTTGCAGAGATGGTGATAATAATTGAGGAATTCAGGGGAAGGAAGCACGGGATTCAGTTTGGTCTTCCAATGGGACCCAAAGGAACCAGCTTTAACTTTCCCTCTTTCTTTGTGGGTCCCCCCTTTCTTTAAAGCTAAATTTTCGGTCTTTTTTACAGATTTTTTGGTGTCTTGAATAAAACATAAATCTTTTTCACTAATTTGGATTTAGTTTGATCCATTAAATTTAAAAGGTTTGGTATAGAAAAAAAGGAGAGGAATGGATTTCAAGGCGATGTCTGTGGATATAATTATGGAGAACGTAAATCGTAAGATAATAATGGTAATTGAGCATATTAATCAAAGCATTAAGCAATAGGATGATGTGTTTCCTACTTTCTTGTCCTAAAAACAATCTAAAGTGACTGCTTTCTTCGCTGTCTTGTTCAGATAGAATGCACTCTTTAAACTTTTTTTTTTTAATAACCGAAATTCATTCCCATCAAAGTTTTAATCGTGAGACAAATTCCGCTCTCAATCTTTTTAATATATTAGTGTGATCATATAATAGTATTTGTTTATATTTTTTTAATTTTTTAACAACGCACACACACCTTACATATACAAGTATTCGAATCTGAGTCTCCTAAATTGAATAACATCTTCTTTTCACCGAAACTACTCATTGAATTTATCCTCCATCCTTTTTTATGTTTAAAAAACAACCAAATTCACTCTACTACACTTATTTCAATTTTTAAACTTAATTGTTATAATATTAATATGATATTAATTATATTTTTATGTGGACCTTAGGCATTAAATGGGGACTTAAATATCATATGGATCATGTTTGAAATACATGTGAACATGTTATAATAACAGTTTGGACTTAAGGTTAAAAAAATTAATATATATAAAGATACTTAAATTTAACGTGGTACTATAAATTAATTGATATTTTTTCTATTTATTTCACCGTTAAAATATTATGATGTGATAACGATCAATATCATGGTAATACATGATAACGTCATATTTTGACACGTGATAAAAATATTTAAAGTTTATATTAAGAATACTTTGTCACGTGTAAAAATGTGAGGTTGCTACAAGTCACCATGTTATTGGTCGTTAATGTCTTATTAACATATTTTAAGAATATTAGTTAAGTAAAAATACCAAATTAACTTATGATTTCCAAATTTAAGTATGAATTAAGTTCAAAAAATGTTTTAAATATCAAGTAGGTATAAATTGCTAAATTATATTAACTCTTAAAAAAAACAAACTTGTTAAATATTAATAATGTTATATGAGGATAAATAAATATATATATATATATATATATATATATATATATATATATATATATATATATATATATATGTATTTATCCAAGGATGATTAGGGTTGAATTGAAATATTTTAAAATTTGAACGATGATTAATCCAAAAACACAGATCATTTATGATATATCCTGATTTGTGGAAACATTGGATTTGAGAATAGAAATGGGTGGTAATTAATTGAATTTGGCGGAATAACTGGTTTTCTTAGTGGTAGTATCCCAACGGCAATGGCAAATCCTTTCGAGGTTTCCCAATTTCGACACATCTCTTAATCATGTTAAATATCATTTTCAGATGAGTTTTTATTTCATCATGCATCTTCCTCGAAATTGACTGCTTTTGTCGCCCACCCATTCTCCTCGCACAATACCTGTTTTTTTCTTCATTTTTAGTGTGCCTCCTTGCATGTTAAATCAAAATCCTGGTGCAAGATTTGATGGAGTCCTTCACAAAACCATACCTTTCACTCTTTCACCCAACGTTCAAGCCTATAGTTGGCATGTTTTCATCCTCAAAACTCAACCTTATATTGCTTCATGTTAAATGTTTCTTCTTCTTTTTTTTATTTAAATATTTGTTGATACATTGTAGCTGTATTTATTTGTTAAAGTTTATTTGGAGGGTGGGAAATTATAGGAAAATTAGGGTGATTGAAATATAGATTTTCAGATATAATTTAAGAGACAAAAAATATTAAAAAGCCTCGGAAGAAAGAGAATGTCTTGAGCTTCTCGATGTTTGTTGAGAAGGGTCGACTCTTTTCGAAAAAGTTTTTAAAGTGTTTGTCACGTAATCGATTAATCCCTCGACAATTGAAGGTATTGTCTTTCAAAGAAGATTTTACCGCTTATGCTCTACTATAACTAGTGTGCTAAAAGCAATTGCCTTAAGAACTTAGTTCACAAAATTGGGAGTGCCTCAATCATACGTGAGTGTATGTCCATCCACCAAGGTGATGTGAGCATCTCATCCTTGGTGGGGTTTGAACCTCCAACCTAAAGTATATAGCTCACTTATTACGTGTGCGTATGGTTGAGGTGCTCCGGCTTTAGGAACCAAACCCTTAAGGCAACCACTCACAGCACCAAGCTCGACCTGACCCTGGGGGTCGTCCAGAGGTGTGGCCGCCCAAGGCCCAAGACTAAAAGGGTCCAATTTTTTGTTTTGTTTTTTTATTTTTAAGGGGCCCAAAAAAATTTTTTATCAACTTTATAAAATCCTAAAAAAAAATTTTACGAACTTTTAAGGGATTTAAAATTTTTTTTCCAACTTTTATTATTTTACTTAGGATCCCAAAAATGTCAAGAACGGACCTGCACAGCATACTAGTTCTCAGTAGAGCATGGGAGACAAAAAACCTCCCATGGGAGGACAATATACCTTTGATTATTAGGGAACTAGTCGACAACCCGACAAATGACAATTCGAAGACTTCTCCGAAAGGAGCCGCCCCTTTCAACAATGCTCATAGGCTTGTAGATATGATAATATAACTTTACGAATTCCTCATTGTGACAATAGTTAAAACAAAAATGATAGCGTAAAGAAAAACAGTAGTAAAAAAGAAGCAACACAATCAATATTTGTTTTTTCAATTCAGACACAATGGTCTTATATCTGTGGAGTCTCACTTAGGATAAATCTTTTATTCAATCACCAAATGAAACAAGAATTCAGTTCTTCCCTATTGGCTAAAGCTCACAACTTCTCCAAGCAAGTCTATGCAGCTCTAATAAATACTTAACAATTCCAAAACTCACAATAGTCACTCAACAATGATTTCGACTAAGTATTACAACCACCTTAGTCAGCTAAGCAAACAGTCGAACAAGAAAAGAAACAAACAAACTAGTCGAAACATTAGTTGCGCACACTCTCTGTAGAAATCAACTCTTAAAACTTGATAATCCTTAAGGGAATATGTTGCCTATTTATAGGCTTAGAAAGCAACAAAATATTCTCCTTTAAAACAGTTGATAACTCATTGAGAAACTCCTTGAATAAAACTGATAATTATCCCTAAAAAATAGCACCTTAATCCTTAAGAAAGAATAAGACTTCTATGCTTATCAAACCACCTCAAGGAAGTCGATTGAGAGGCTAAGACCTTTTAGTCGACCCATGCTATTGTTTTGTCAAATATATCATAATCAAATGGATCACACCCAGCCCAACCAAAACTTGTATAGGGCCCAAAACAATGACTCAAGCAAAGAAACAAGTTTATTATAACAGTACATGAAACGAGGAACTATAACTTCCCCAACACTATTGATGCCTTTTCGTTGTAGATATAGATTGCTATGTAAAAAGAAGGAATATATTTGAGGTGAGTGATAAATATCATGTATGTTTCAAGTGTGTAGTCCCGATGGTATGAGATTGTAAGGTATTTGGCCTACAATGTATTGGGATAAGAAAATATTAAGTTAATTAATAGTGACTATGGAGCATATCTAGAAACCTTAAGTTGAATAAAGCACTTGAAAAGAATTGTTCAAGCTTTTAAAGTCTATTATTGTACAAGTAATTTAAGAATATTTCCACTATAATATCATAACTTGAGCTGTCAAATTTGAAATAGGACGTTGCAAAGCTAAAACACAAACATTTGATTCGTATAGAGACAATCCAAAAATGTTTTGATCTCATCCAAAATGTGAATATTCTTCGAAACTTTAAAAACATAAATTTTGATGAAATTCATTAATAAATTTCATCATAACAGTGAAAAATGACTTTTTAATTAGTTGTTAACTGAATTGACATAAACATGAAAAACTAGAATGAAATAAGCCACTACAAGTTTTTGCCCCAATTAAAATAGAAATGGGCTAAGGCTAAGATACACATTGTTTAGTAGTGGAGATTAGCCCCAAGAGGCCCATTGGCTAGCATAACCCTGGCTGTTAAGGGTATTTTCGAATAGTGCTTTGATTGGAGTTGAGAAATTGGAATTAAAATGAAATAGAAGGCGTGTTTGGATGATAGATTAAAAAAGATTACATATTTTTATCAAATGTTAGTATTTTTTTTTTTATTGAAATTTTTTTAAGTTAAAAATGTAATTACCAAAAATCCTTCCACTTCATTTCTTTTATTAAGATAGGGATATCCAAGCTTAGGGTAAGATAGGGAGTATAAAACCCAGGTGTGGATTTTGTGATCTCTCTCACAGCCATTTTGGCAAGTGGTAGTAGTTGCAGAAGAGTAAAATAGTGAAGAGTCACAGAAGAAGATGCCTTGCCTAAACCTTTCAACCAACGTCAATCTCGACGGCGTCGACACCTCCGCCATCCTTTCCGAAGCCACCTCTTCCGTCGCTAAACTCATCGGCAAACCTGAGGCTGTATGTTCTCCTTTCCTTTCCTCTCCTTCCATTTATAGTTCATCTTTCTTTTTTCCTCGAATTTCTTAATTTCTTGTTTTTTATTTGCTGTGTAGAATGATACCCTTGCGCTTTATTTATTTGATCAATTTCTTTTTGCCCCAATCAATAATTTTACCGAATGTGGGGGAAATGCTGCCGTTTCCGTATTGGGTTTTACATAATGTATCCTATTTGGTTAAATCCTTTACTGCTTGCGGTAATGATCATTACCCATTCAAGGATTTGTTAGAATGGGGAGTATTAAGAGGCTACTGTGTTACTGCTTTTGTGTATGCATGCTTACTATGTTATGAGCATGATTAGTATTTTCTAAGTTTTTCCTCGGATTTGGAGGATCTTTTGGACTGTGTATTATACAGAAAAATGAATAGCTTGAGCGCATGCCTTTGATTCTTCACGAGTTTGTCAGCTGGAAATGCTAGAAAAGAACCAACAACTCATTTGTCTCACAAGTATTGGATGCATTGTTCTTGTTACTTGCTTATAATGCATGCGCTAAATATCTTTTTACCTTTTTCATTTCTAGTATCATTGGAATTGTAACTTTAGAAGTTCATCAGATTTAGGCTGGATACTAGCTGATTCCTGAAGAGTTAATATCATGATGGTTACCATCATCTTTTCTATTTATGTGCAGTGTAGTCATCTTGCATGTAGTAAATGCTTTACTGTTCTACTTGTTTATTTTTACGCGTATGGACTTGAGAATGGCTATGTTGGATCCTAGGATCACCTATAGCAGTAAGAGAAATATGCCCTTGGTTAACGTGATTTATGTTCTTGTTCAAATATTCTTTCACTCTTCTATTTTGGTTTCTGCTTCTTATTAACAAGCTAGAAGGGGATTTAAATTTGTCTGTGTTGCATGTGTGGGTGTTGATATGCAGTATGTGATGATTGTGTTGAAGGGTTCAGTACCCATGTCATTTGGTGGTACTGAGCAGCCAGCTGCCTATGGAGAACTGGTATCAATTGGGGGCCTTAATCCAGATGTGAACAAGAAACTGAGTGCTGCAATTGCTGCAATTCTTGAAACCAAGCTACAAGTGCCTAAGTCACGGTTCTTCCTCAAATTCTATGACACCAAGGTAAGCTTTCTCCTCCTCCTTAATTGTCATGAGGATGGGTCATTGTCACCTATATGTCTCTTCTCATTGCATTTCCTTGTTTGTTTAGGCACATCAAAGTCAAGAATATGCACAATGTTTGCATGCTTTACACCAGCACTAGATAATGTAAATAATAAACCCTTTCCTGTTTGTTACTGTTAGCACTGCTCTAATTAGCTTTATTTATGAGTCCATCTTATGCCATTTGGTTGGCCTGTGAGGATATTCAACACTCATTTGTGGCACTTAGTGCTGATACGTTTTTTATTTATTTCGCAGGGTTCCAACTTTGGATGGAATGGATCCACCTTCTGAGCCTGGCATGTTCTGAATTTCTCGAAACATCAGTGTTGTCTATTCAAAACAATCTTACTCGTACGGTGAACTGGTGTGAGAAGAAACTGTTAAAACTTGGCATGGTATTTTAAGTTGTTTATCTGTGTGTTTCTGTAGGATTATGATATGCAAACGTTAATGAACAGTAATCCAGCCAGGAGCAGTATGTTGTCTTGGCTTGGCTATTGGCATAATCTTCAAATAAAAACGTTGAAACTTTTACTGCATGGGGTTGCATTGATTTTAGTTTAGGTTTTGTATAGATTGCCTGTGTTCATGTGTATATTTGCACCTGCGATTTAGCTTTAGTGGAGAGGCGTTATCATGAGATAAAGAAATATGGTTTGTGGGGGAAATAAGGTAGGCAGAGGGGTATTCTATTTTGAACTCATTAGGTAGGGTGTCTTTTTGCTGCTGTGGCTAAAATAAATTCCCGTAACAATGTGTCTGGTTGTATTTTTTTTACATATATAACCCTACTCATGGGTATTCAATTATTGGTTTTTTTTTTTTTAGTATGAAATCAAATAGGTTTCACGTTTTATGGTCTGAATTTGGATTTAAGTTAAATGTTTGGGGCCCAAAACAACAGTAAAATTGTTTAAAGGTAGAATGTAAGCTCTTGTACTAAAAGTTAAATTGTATTTTGTCTTATTTATTCAAAAATAATTAAATTAGTCTTTGTATGTTAGATAAAATAAATTAGTTTATTTTTCTGTTAAAAATTTTAATCCATTTTCACTGCAAAAGCTGATGTAATTAATAGATTAATCAGATGTGATTTATGGTGCATTTTATGTTGAAATATAGAGATCAATTTTTAACCTTAAAAATAAATGAAATTTTTAATAAAATATAAAAATTAATTTACTTATTTTTTTGAATAAAGAGAATAAAATATAATTTGGTTATTAATAAAAAATTAAAGGGTTGAAACCTTAGCAAAGAAGAAAAAGAAAGCAAAAGAAAATGTATAATGACTTAATTTGGTATTTCAACTTTATAAAAATTTATCATACTCCCATCTAATTTTTTATCTATTTTAACCTTTGTACTTGTAATTTTTGTCGAACATTTAATTTTCAGTCTATTTTTTTAATAAAATTTTTAGTCTATTTTAATTTGAACTTATAATTTTTTTTGTTGTAAATGAAAATTAAATGAGTTGAAATATTTTTTTAAGTGGAAGGACCAAATAAGTTAGTAACCCAAAAGGAAATTACTTACCGTGAAACGTATTTCTTCCCTTTATTATCTTCTACGCGCTGAATAGAAGCCTCAAATCTAGATCTAAAATCCCCCTCTATATTCTCTCTCCCTCTCTCCTTCTCTGCCTAAACCCAAACTAAAATAGTTGTCGTCTCCTACCGACACCAATGTCCACCACAGTTCCACCCGTTATCCCTGTCTCCTCCGTGCAATCCGTCGAATCCCAACCGCCAACCGCCAATCCCGCCTTTCTCTCTTTCGTTTCCCGTCTCAATGAATCCCTACGCAACGGCCTCTCCCAGCGCCGTCCTTGGGCTGAGCTCGTTGACCGTTCCGCCTTCTCCAAGCCCGAGTCATTCTCTGATGCCCTCTTTCGCGTCCGCAAGAACTACTCGTATTTCCGAGTCAATTACCTGTCGGTTATCGGTCTCATCCTTGCCTTTTCCCTTCTTTCCCATCCATTTTCCCTTCTCCTTCTCCTCGGACTCCTCTGCTCCTGGATCTTCCTCTACCTCTTCCGCCCCGCCGATCAGCCTCTCGTCGTATTTGGCCGTACATTCTCGGATCGCGAGACCCTCGGCTTCCTCATCATCTTCAGCGTCTTCGTTGTCTTTCTCACTACCGTTGGATCTCTTCTTATTTCCGCTCTCATGGTTGGAGTCGGACTCGTCTGTGCCCACGGCGCCTTCAGGGCCCCTGAGGATCTCTTCTTGGACGAACAAGAACAAGTGTCCACCGGTTTCTTGTCCTTTCTAGGTGGTGCTGCCACCAATGCCGCCGTTGCCGCTGCCCCTGCTGTTGCCGCTCGTGTCTGAATCCGATCCACGGTTCCGACTCTTTGAATCTTTTCCTCTTGGATTACAGTAATGGTTCACATGCCATTGATTCAATTTTCAGTTTTTTCTTTAAGAACAATAAAATTCCTATTGGGGAATTTATATATTTAGTTTATTAGTTACGAATTAGGGTTTATATTAACATTTGTGGCATGTATATGGATCTGGTTGATTAGATACTTTATACTGGTGGATCCAATTTGGCCCCATTTTACAAAGTTATTGGCGCTGATCATACCTCGTATCTTATTTGTTTATTCTCGATCTAGTGAAAATATGAAAAACCTTGTGTGACTCAGATCTGTGGATAAATCATGATTATAAGTCAATTTTTTTGGGGTAATGTTTTGAATGGATGAATGCTATGCAGTGCAGTGTTGTTTATTTGCTTGCTGCAACTGGAATAGGGATGAAATTGCAAGACTATCTGTTTGATCAACCTGCCTGCCGTGATATTTGTTTGTTCCTTTATCACTTCCCCGGGGATTAAGGAGGTTGGTTCTTGCCATGGAATTGTGGCACCCATTACAGTCTGATTTTAGTCCTTCCAATCCAAACGTTGAGATTTATAGTTTTAGCATTTATATATGAGATATGCGAATGTTTATGTTGCATATTGTGGTTGGTGCGAGCCTGGTTCTCCTCTAATTTTATTTGCTTGTATATGCTTGATTTGTGTGATTTGGGGACTTTTTATGATGCTAATAGAACGTGTTCCTAAATAACGTTAATCAACAGCAACCCTATAATAATGGGGTTAACCAAATTATTGAGATTCTAACACCCCTTGAGAAAAAAGGTATAGGGTTAATTTTAAATTTTGGCATAATAAAGGGACTGAAATCAAAATAAAGTAAGGAGAGGGTTTTTTGGACTTTCAGTTCATTACATACAGGGAAAGGCCCATTGCTCTGCCCTCTCTTCCAGCTAATTGCTTAGATTGGAGCTCAGCAAATCCATCTGCCTCATAGAAATTAGTACTACCACTCTCATTTACTCTCAGCTTTTCAACGTCATGGACGATCTGGTGTTGCACAAGCTAGCAATATCTGGCCCCGCTCTCTCCTCCATGATCCAGCGCCTCTCGTCCTCCCCTGCCGACGTCGACGGTCTCCTCTTCGGCCACGTCACTTACATCGCCCCTTCCACTCTCTCCGACGATTCCGCCCAATCTTCCTCCGATTCCCAACTCGTTGCCACCATCTCCGGCTTCCTCTGCTTCCCTTCTCTTCTCTCCTTCTACGACTCACTCGGCCGGGTCGACTCCTCCCGACTCTCTCCTACTCACCTCAACCACAAACCCCTCCTCGGCTGGTTCTCCTCTCGCCGGAAAACTCCCCTCCGTCCTTCTATGCGTGAGTTCTCCGTCACTCGTTCTCTCTCCTCCACCCCCAATCTCTCTCTCCCTATCCAAAACGCCGATTTCGATTCCCTTTTCGCTCCTTCGATTTTCCTCCTCTTCACCACTCCTCTTCATGACCAATGCATTCAAACCAACCAGTATCGGGCTTTCCAGTTCCGATCATCGAAACCCAGTTTTAATCCGCTGTCAATTGATATAGTCAACATTGGGCCTGCGTTTAGAGGACATTACGGGTCGTTTAGCCCCAACTCTACGCTACCCTTTTTGAACTGCGATTTAAGGAACTTGACGGCGATGAATGAAGATGGAAACGAGGAGACTGTAACTGGAATGAAACAAACAGAAAAGGATCAAGCTTTGTTGGATACGTGCGCCGAGGGTATGCAAGTTGGGAGATTGAGCCAGTTGATAGGACCGGGAGCCACGAACTACACGGCTGGATTAGAGGATTTATATGAGAAAATGCTTTCCAAAATCGAAAGCTTGGCTAGGCTCGTTGAAACCAGCTCAGCTATGGTTCTTGAACAGGTGAGCTTATTACTATTGTTTTTATATCCTTATTGTGGTTAAAGTTGGTTTCTTTGTGCATTTCGGGTTATTTTCTAAATGAATTGTTTCCAGGAAAATATGAATAGGAAGTTAAGGTACAAAGTTGCCAGGTCTACTGGGGTCGAATGATTGCTTCTTATTGGCTTTCTCTTCATGCAAGGTAATTACTTTTAGTTTCTCTGATTTTGAGTCTTGCCTTATAGTGAAAGCTGTATACTTTGTGGGATTTACTAGTTGGAGAAGCTAGTTGCTTCATCTTTCACTGCACTTTGTTTGATTGTTGCATTACCATAAAAAGTTCTGTAATTGGCTTTATTAACACAAAAACTAATACAATAAGGGCATGATGGAGGTCCTCTAATTTGGGTGCAACATATCAACAACCCAAAGCAACAAGTGCTTAAGAAGCTCTATATTGGTACCTAAGACCAGGGCTCAAACTAAGTGTAATTTGTCCCGGAAGTGTAACATAACAAATAGATATTGTGTTAGGTAGATATTTGAAAGTTTGTGACTAACATCTTGGTGTGTACAATCATTTTCTTATGCTACGGTGGTTTGTATAATTGAATTGTGGATGTGATATACTTTGGAGGCTTCAGAAGCCAATAGGATAAGATTTTGCTGGAAAAAATTTCCAGATAAGAAAGAACTGAAGAACACAATTGTATTACCATATTGTATTTCTTTGGTTCTGTTTAACTTATTGCTGATTGTTTGAAGACAGAAATTTTTGATGTTGGAGTTGACCATCGAAATTATTTTTTGGACTTTGATGCTTCATATGGTTGTGTTTGTTTCTCGACGATGGAGCATGCGTTGATGAATTGATCCTGCCGTTGCTGCCAATAACTCGTGAACTGAAAATTTCCAAAGGTGGCTTCAAATCCAAGGGTGGAGTTGAAGATTGGCTCTACTTTTATATACTATCTATGTTGTTGTATATTATTTTTTCTTCTTCTACCTTTGCTCTAAGGTCTTCTTTTTCTTGTTCTATTGTTCTTGTTGGTTCTGTACCTTTGGAGACAATAGTATGGTTAATGATATAAAAACCATTTTGTTAAGCGATTCTCATCAGCAATTTATCCTCTTTATGATCCCATTTGGTATATTTAACCACACAATGAAATGGCTTACTATTATGAGGTGTATGGTTTGTCACTATGAGATCAATTTCTTAGTATTTGTGAAGAAATTTGTGCCTTGATACAAAGATAAAGTAAAGCTGAAAACTTTTGGGGAGGTCATTGCCAAAAGAGAGGACTTCCAGAGTAATAAATTCATAAACAGGAGGAAAGAATGAAGAGGGAGATTCATTCGGAAGTGATAAGAACTCAACATTTTAAACTCCAACTGGTTCAAATTCAGGATGAACTGAAATGGAATCCAAATTAACCCGATCCACCCAGTTGACAAGTCTAGATGTGACAATATATTCTATAAATAAAAAGTTCTAGGAGTCGTCTCTTATTTACAGGGTAAAGAAAATATATACATTAACCTGGCAGTGAACGGAAGAAAAACAGATTCACATCGCTGATTATTGGTGTCAAAATCCAAATTCTATTGAATAGTTCTGGTGTTGCTATCTTAAAGTATAGCAGAGAGACGCCTAAATATTGTATTGATTCTGAGTCCAGTTAGCTTCAATTAGAAGTATAATATGTAGGTCTTTGAATGCTGTGCAGTGCACCTACTGAGTACCCTCACCATCCTGAAAGCTTTGGCCATTGCCAACTTAGCTGCATTCTTCTTATCCCTTTCCATTCTCCATATCACAGTAAATCATTTTCCATGGTCCACTTTTTGTGCCCAACCTAGCATTAAACCGTCCACTGATCTCATCAGATTTCATAGGATATTTCTTCCCTTCCTGTAATTAATGAACAGAGGCAGATTAGATTACCTCCAAAATCCAGCAACCATACGTAAGGTCATGAAGAGAAATAAGCCAGTCCACACTCCACCAACACTGAATAAAGGAGCAGCTACAAGTAGGAATGCACTTGAGATCAATCCAACTACCACCTACACAATCACATTTGGGACCTTATATCAGTTTGCCAAATACTATTATAGCATGCTCATACTTGGCCATATATTACCATAGACATTGCAGCATATTCATAGTCTGAAACCCCATAATACAGTCCATCAAAAACAAAAGCCATGGCATTCACCGGCTGAGACCCAGCAACAAACTGCAAAATAGTGTCAATTGTTAGATGAGTCCATCATCACAACACTTGATACAATATATGAGGAGTTCACTTACCAATGTACCCGACCAGGCAATTTGGAGAACTTCTGCATCCGTGGTAAATAAGCCAGATAGTGCTTCAAATCCAAAGAATAAAAAGACAGCCAAAGAAAACCCTGTTGCTAAACCAATCTGCTTGAAAGTCAAGGACAAGATAAAACTGCCTAAGTTAGAGATAAAAGGGAAATCAATTTCGAAGAAACGGACATCTAGCTTTTATAAACCTTTAGAACACTGTAAATCACTTTGTGAGCTTGTTGGTAATTCGCTTGGGTGTAATTAGTTGCAAGAAGAGCCTGTAACAGAAACCAAAAATACATCCAACAGGTTTCATTTGGTGCTACTTAATACGGTATTGTCATAAACATCCTACATTTGGGGTCTTCCAAATGAAAAACCAAAGGACGTGCTACCTGACCAGAGAGTGCTAAAGCATCAGTTAACAAAGATACAGCCAACCAAATTTGTACACAAATCTGATGACCAGCCATAGGAATAGGGCCCTGCCTAGTTGCCAGTGATGTTGCAAGTGTGAGAGTTCCAAGAGTGGCTATTGTTCTACCAATAAGTAGTCCACCTGCAGGTACCATCACCATTTCAATACTAAAATTCAATTGTTTGTTGTTATGTTCATTTTATGAAGCTTAACTATAAGAAAAAATAAGCAGATACTGAAAGTAATACTTAAGATCAGCAAGAAATGTACCAGATTTTAGGTAGAGGGAAACTTTTCTCCAGTCAATTTTAGGAGAGATCAGTTCAACTTTCCCATTCAACTCCCACAGAAGTATAATAGCAATCAGGTATCTAGTTTTAAAAAAAAAATGAAAATGAATAGAACATCTAAAATTAGCAGAAATGTTACGAGGCAAATACACTAGAATTATCAAGTTTACCACATTATTGACGTACTCAGAAATCACAGTAGCAACTGCAGCACCACCAACGCCAAAACCAAAGGGAAATATCAAGATTACATCCAATATTGCATTTAGTAAGGTGCCTGCACCTGTTAATTCAAGCAAGAAATTAACAATAAGCAGCAAAGAGACCCCTTGAGGGAACTTGAAACATAAGGCATGCTGTAATACTTGCCAATGGCATACAAAGGTGTCTTTGTATCCTTAAATCCACGAAAAGTGCCTTGAGAAGCAAGTGCAATTACGACTGGTGGGGTACCAAAGGATCTCCATGTCAGAAACTGCTCCGCTGGTCCACGCATCGACGAATCCTATGAAAAAAGAAGTAATTAGATATAAGAAATTAAAGCATCACAATTCCAAAATATAATTACAAATACATCATTAGTTAGCCTGACATACCATAGGTATACCCATGATATTCATTAAGAAACCAGAGCCAACTGAGAGTACAACCGCTTCTACAATGCCAAGTCCAGCAGCAAGTGCCAGGGAAGTGGACACTGAGGGAAGAACTTTCTTGCCTTGATGCTCAAATTCACCATCTTAATCATACCAAAACCCCAGAGTCAATTAAAAGTTCAACCAAACAATATCATATTCATGAAGTATTGCAGTTATTTGTATAATCTTTTCACTGAAAATTACCATCCTTGCTGTTACTAATCAATGCCTGCTCTTCAGCGACAAAGGATGTTGTGATATTAAGTAAAGGAACATTAAACAATTTCGACACCAGATTGAACACAGATACAGATACCCCAACTGCCGCCAATTCAATCGACCCTTCACCACAAAAAAAAACCAATATTTATCAGCCAATAGTTACCTGTGTGATTAATAGGTAAAGCTACAAAAGCAAGCTTGGTATGATAGTATTAATAATAAAAAAAGAGTAACAAGTACCCAAATGGCCAACAAAGGCTGTATCAACAAGTGAAGCAATGGGATCAGCAGCCAATGCCAATGCAGCAGGCAGCGCAATAGATAAAATCTCTAAACCAAGCTCATCTATCTTAAGCCCATCCCTGCAAAACCCTCTAAGACAGATTACAATAAAGAAAAAAGGACCCTCAAATATTGAAATGAAGTTATTAACATGTAATAGCAGTAAGAAAAATTGTACCTTAACTTGTCAAAAAGCGAAAAAGAACGGTTAGATTCAGGGACATTTACAGGTTTGGGAGGGATAGGGGATTGGGATTTCCTAGGCTGCTGCTGTTGTTGGGGTGAGGTTTCGAGCGAAGTGCTGGAGTTGCTATGTTTAGAGGAGTTGGGTCGGATACAAAGTGAGGAACTGCGGTTTCTAGAGAGCTTGTGAGAACTGTAAAAAGGGTGTTTAGCAACATGGAATTTAGAGAGAGAGTAAGAGACAGAGACAGAGGCAGTGGCAGCCATGGGGCTATTGAGCTGCTCCTTGCCTCTTCCACTCCGATGAGAGCTGGAGTTTCAATCGTAGTGAAACAGTCTGGAACTGGAACTGTTGGCCATATGTTATGTTCCAGTTTTTGTTTGTGTGGTGGAGGTAAACAATCTAGTACTCAAAATATCAACCGAAATTTTTAACGGCAACACCCTTCTCACACCTCTTTTCCTAATCAAAGCTTAATTCCATATAACCAACCCAAATTTTAAAGACTCATTATCACTAAACTATTACGTAATAGTCACTCAACTACATTAATGTTTTTATTTAAGTAGTTGAACTGTTAATTTTTTTTAATCTAGTCGGCCAGCTTTGAGTGAGGTATGGTGGAATTATGCTCATCGATGAGTAGAAGAATATATCTCAAATCCAAATTGATCTAATAGTCAGTGTCGAATATCGAGGAAGAAAATTTTTTAGATTTTGGTACAAAGTCATGACGTACAAAATTGTTCCATAAAAAAAACTAATTGTAGAAGAGAAGAGAAGTTAAACCTAGTGACTTAAATGAAAACGTTCGTATTGTATAGTGATCATTCTGTAACTTTTTAAAATTGAGTGATCAAAATGTAAATTTACTAATAATTCAATGACTTGAATTTGTTTTGTTAGAGAAATAGTCATTGAAATTTAGTTTTTTTTTTAACATATCATTCAAATTATTCATGTAGTTTGATCCATGTATTTTAAATATGTTTACATTGAATTTGAGTAGCCATTTAACACTCAAGCCAATGGTGTAGCTGCTGATGGAAAGATTAATTGACATAATATTAATACTTTGAAAATTCAATTAAAATATTTTAAAATTTGGAGGACATGTGAGCTGAGTTAACCCTAAAACAAAGAATATTTGTATCTTACTTTGTGGGCTGGGTTACTCAGATTTTTTTTTTACTTGCCGCTGAATGTGTTATCATCCCATTTCTAGTGTTTACACTGGGCCGGACCCATTTTATCTTTTGGACCACATGCATGTAGATAATAGATTAACTCATTGGGTTTTAAGGAATATATTTAAGATTTATGTTGGATGACCCATTTAAGATTTATGTTGGATGACCCATGATCATGATGTCGAATTCCTTGAGTTTTATATCTCTATTTATTTCTTTGATGAATCACATGGAGAGAACAATACGATTAACATGATTTGAATTCGGATCACATTTAAAGTGGTGAGCATCATGACTGTCGTGTCAACATACTGAGTTCATATCTCTCTGATGGAAATATAAATTTCTTCATTAATATGCGACCCAAAATGACTTCCATAGTTAGGTTTATTACTTATTTGTTTGCTATTTCACTGTGCAGGGCATCTTAGGGAAGAACATGGTCCGACTTTTAGTTTTCTTTTTCATGTTTTAATGACAAAAAATTGGAAAACCCACAAATCTTCAAAACTTTAAAAATAAATAAATAAAAAGAAGAGCTTAAATTCAACAGTTCACGCTGGTCATTGACCATATCTTCAAGATCATTAAAAAGAAAAAAACCAAGCAAGTGGAAATGGAAACCTTTTTACATGACTTGCGCCATATGCCATCCAAAGCGGTCTTCAAATCCATTGAAAAAAGGTCCCAAGTATCTATACTTACATATTCCATGGGTGTCAAATACCACCAAGTTGAGGCTATTCAATAGATGAATAATATTATTATCATGTCAACCCCCATTAGTTGGAGCATGGTAAAGGGCAGTAAAAGCAAAAGGAGACCTGCAGGCTGCACCTAAGCACATGCCATACTCTTCACTCTCATTCAATGTCCACTGCTACAATAAGACAAATTACATCCTTTCAAATAATTTCATGCACATAATAGTGTGTTCATTAACCTCAACAGTGCCTCTCCAAGCACAAGCATTGGACAATCATTTCCGTGTACGCATTAGAGAACCCATCTAATTATGTCCACAGATACAAGCCCCCCTTCTTTGTTTGTTTCTCCAATTTATAAAACAAAGGGCTGTTTCTCCCCCTTTCTTGTGGAATCCCCTGCAAAACTCAGATTAAACAATATCTGCCAAATCCCAGAATTGGGAAACAGAAAACCAACCAAAACCCTTTTGATTTCAACACAAACAAGAAATATTGATAAAAAAAATGGAGGAGAAAAATGCATTAACGGTACGTACCCACAAGATTTTTATGTGCTTCTTTTTCAGCAAACGGAGCGAGAGCAAGCAAGAAGAACCGATGAAACTCAGGATGGATAGCGCTATGTGAGGATCAAATAACATACATACATACATACATGCATGAAAGCTTGAGAGATGGATCATCCATGGCGCTATCCCTCCTGAGCTTAACAGATTCTTCTATACTGAAATTAGAAAAAGGAGAGAAAAAGAAACCCAATGTTGGTGAGTGGTGGGGGGAGTTTGTGAGAAGAGCAGGCCTGTATTTATAGAACGTGGGGAGGGGGAAATGCAGACAAACGTCAGCCTCTCATGGAGTCATGAGAAAGCTTTGACTAACTTAATCTCTTAATTTGACTATGTATTCTATGTTGAGTTATATTATTTTATTTTATATTTTCTGCCGACTACGGTTTATGTGGAATTAAATTCCATCTTTACTTCATAAATCCACCGTATTTTTTTCCATATACTCTCTATTCTGTATGTTTGCTCTGTTTTTATCTATGAATCAACTACAGTTTTTCTCTTTTTTTTAGCCATTTAATTACAAATAGTCACTCAACTATTTAGTTTTATCTTTTTTATCACTCAATTATCTTGAGTTTTGGGTGTTTTCGTTTTTATATTAACTAGTTGGTGACTAGAAAAAAAAAATTAAATAGTTGGGTGACCAAAAAAATATTTACTAGTAGTTGGGTGATTTTTTGTAACTTTTCTTAGTCGGATGATTAAAAGAGAAAAAAAAACTATAGTTGAGTGACCTCTATCATAATTTACCTTTTATTTATGGTAAAAGAACCATAGAGGCCTTTTTAGTAGGAGTTGAATTGCATTTTGCCCATTCTACTAAAGAAATGGATAGATTAATCATTGTATCTCAGAATGAGGTACATGTGACATGCAACGTGTAATTGTTTGATTAATCTGTTAGTCACGTTAGTTTTCAACACTAAAAAGAATCTGTTTATTCTTTAATCTAATATATAAAAAATATCTTATCTTTTTAAATAAAAAATAAAATACAATCTTACTCCCAATACAAAAATTTTCATAATACTTTTACGAATGGTTGTCGAAATAATTATTTTCTCTCCTCCATCATTATTTTTACCTCTCCATTTTTGGTTAATCTTCTCATCAATCATTACGATAGTACATAATATAGTTCTAATTAATTTTCCCCTAAAGAATATCTATAATTAGGCTCTCTGTTTCGCTTTCCATCCACCCGTAGTTAGTAGATGTTCAAATATCACTCAATTTTGTTTGTGGGATTCAAATTAAATATTATTATGTACGATTCTCATATATTATTTATGGAAATATTTTATTAATTCGTTGGCTGTGAATGGTTTATATTTAGGGGCAAGTAAAATTATAAAATATTGGACGCGTCAAGGTTAAAAATTTTGTGTTAAAAAGGTTTAAATTATATTATTAATTCTTTTGGTAAAAATGTAAAATTTTTATTTATTCAAGAGTTAAAAGATTTAATTTAAATTATTTATATTTTAAAAGGGGTTAAATAAAAAAATTTCCAGCAAAAACTCTTTTTGATCTTTTTTACACAATACTTGGAACTACTTATGGCTCCTCCCAAACCCATAAATAGAGAGATAATGCGCTTCAACGCACTCGAACTCACGTCCCTTTGCATTGACAATAATATTCATATCAATCGAATCAAAACTCAATCAACAATAGTGATATTAGTTAAACATTAACAGATGTAGCTAACATGGTACAAAACTAGCTCAATGCTTAAAAACCAAAAAAAAACAAAAAAAAAACAAAGGGTAAGACACAAGTGTTAACCTCATAGGCCGCTCTCGACTTCGGACCCACAAAAAGGAAGAGAGAGCATCTCAGAGCAGCAACTCCTAACATATACAGAAATTCAATCCGAACCCATCTCAAATTCCAATCCATTATTTAAGGAAGAAAAGGAAATATTAAAAGAATTCCATCTCATCCATGCCAGTCCACCGTGATTTATTGAATTCTAATGAGTTGAAATGAACACATTTTTTAGATCAATAATGTTTGAAAACAAGGGTAAGAGGAGCAAAATATCTAGCACTATAATCATGTGCCCATCTCCATTAATGGTAAAAAATGGGTGGGTAAATTCAAGATTATGGGGTGGGCCTCTGTCATTCCACTCAACACTAACAGACTATTTCCTAATAGTTTGGTAAATGGGTAAAACAACTTTTATCAAAAATGGGGGGACTTTCTTCCAATATGATAATAACATTGACCCACCATGTTTTTGCTTCAAGTAGCTTCCATTATTTAACGGCCCAAAATTCCATCACACATTCCTAAAACAAGTGGTATATTTTTGAATGGGAGGCCCCCTATTGTTAGTTGTGATTAATTTTAATGAATGTCAATGGATTAAAAGTCAAATCGTTCTTTGTTAGTCAACATATAAACCATTTTCCAATTTGCCCAAATCAAATTTTGGCTTTGATTTGCAGTGAGTTGTGTATTGAATGAGAGTATACGCCAAATATGTAGGAACTCATTGCTTTTTCACATGCATAATTGTGAATTATGGTAATTTGCATCATTCTAGGTCAGGGCTTTTTCATTCCAGTTTGACACTAAAGTTGTCTAATTATTTTAGATTGAATCATTCTAAGTTTGGTTATTTTTGAATGACGATAGTTGGCTTTTTATGATAAAATCATATTTAGTCATATTTGAATCTGAATTAAATTGGATTGAATTTTGAAGCTGGATCCCTCTTTATATACTTGATTTGCAAGCAGTTGCAGGCAACCGGTGTCCTCAACAATTCCAAATACTCCTCCTTGTTTCTCTCTCTCATGGTGAAAGGACTGGCATCACCAGAGCACTTTAATTTATTTATTTTTTCCATTTTCATGGACTTGATGAAACACCCCTACCTTGTGAGTTATGAAACATATGCACTACGTTTATGGTACAAATATACATAAACATGCAAACATACAAATCTGACAAGCTTACATGCTAGGGTCAGCTTTGATGCCTCAATTGAACACAAGCCTCTCATCATACATCTTCATAAAAGCTTCTCCAGGACCAAAAATACTAGTAAAAACAACACCAAATTTCCCAAATTTTCAATATCACCTGCCACATAATAGAGGTACGTACTGGTATATATTTCCACATAACTTTTGTACAGCCTTAGCTGTCAACAAAATTGGCTAGAGAAGCTAGGTTGGTGGCTATATATGACAGGAACTCAATGGAGTGGCCAGGGAGGAAAGATGAGAGGTTGGCATTGCAATATTTCCATGTAGTGGGAAAATTACAAAGTCCATCCATCCATCCAAGGAGTCAATTAACTCTGAGGGACGCCTTGGAAATTGGGTCTTCTTTTGGAGCTTTGATTTCTGTTCCAATAGGGTAGATACAGGTACATTCTCGCCAGTCACTGAATTCCTTTATTTTATTTGGATAATGGCCATCCTCTTCCTTCACGCTACCTAATTTAATCTTTCGTAGCCAATAAGGAATTCTACTGTATATTTTTTAATACTTAAACCCTAGCTACGTCAAACACTCATCTCGTGTGTTTGAATTATAAGTGCACCATTGGAATTTGCTTTTATAAAAAATTGTGTACCAACCCAGTTAATTTATTTTTTGTTTTACATTATAATATTATAATTTTATTTAATTTTATTATTATCGTTATTTTTATATTAATCATATCTAAATGTATCGTCTATTCAAAGTCATTCTTAATTTATTGTGGGTTTTTTTATAAAATTAATACAAAAAAATTATTTAAACACCAAAATAATATACTTCCCTCATTATTTATCAAAATAGTATACATAGGAGAGTAGTGCCTCCTAGATAAGCGGTGCCCATGTTTTGTACAGAAAAAAATACGGGTCATACGGGTCAAAAACGAGAAATTTTAAAAATTTCGAGTGGTGCCTATGGTGTAGGCAGCACCAGTCTGCACTTAAATTATGCTTAGCCCTTCAATTTTAAAATCTTTGAATTAAGTTCTCAAAGTATTAGTATTATATCAATTAAGGAGATTTGGTGGAATTAACTGCAAAAAAATAAAATTATATTGTGTTATATCTATATTAATTTAATAAATCTCCCTTCACTTAAGGGTGTTTATAGATTGGATCAAGTCTCAGTTTCAAAAAATTTCAAATTGAGCCCAACTCATCCAAAAGATCCATTTCATTATTTAAAAATAATAAAATTTATTTTTATTAAAATGTAATTATAAAAATATTTATTTTATTTTATTTAATTTTTTACAATTTATTATTTATAAATAATAAAACGGTCTTAGAGTTGAAAAATATAAACTCAAGGTTCCCAAACTTAATCCATAAACACCTCTATAAACACCTCTAAGTTGATTGCATTCATAATATTTAAAGAATATATTGATTTGAACTAGAAATAATATAGTCGGTGCCGCCTGTCAGGTAGACATCACCCATTAATTTATTATTTTTTTATATCATACCCGTATTTAAAATACGGATTTATACTATATCCAAATGGGTGTCGTCTATCTAGGAGACACTACTTAATTTTTCAAATATTTTTTGTTTTTTAGTATAAAATAATAATAATAAATAAAAATAAAAATTTATGTCAAATTTTTAAAGTGGTGCCGCCTATCTAAGAGGCATCACTTCCTCATGTATACCGTTTTGGTAAAGAATGGGAGGAGTGTATTATTTTGGTTTTTAATTATTATTTTTGTATTAATTTTGTAAAAAACCCGCCTATTGTAAATGCATCGAAAAATAACTTAATACTTATTATTTACATTGGGATAAATATTAAATTTACATGTGAACTTTGATTTAATAAGCAATTTTATACATGAATTTTGGTTAGGTGCAATTATACTTATGAAATTTGAATTGTGGTTCATATATAATCATGATACTATAAATTTGATTCAATTGTACACATTTAAAAAAATGAATACATATATTTATTTTCATATTGGATTAATATTATTGTCATTAAAATTGACATTAATCTAAAATGATATGAATCCTAAATTATTAGAATCTAAAACAACTCGAATTCAAAAAAATCTAAACAGAAATCGGTTAAATTTAAAATGACCCAAAAGTTAAATTTAAATGACTTGAATGTAAAGTAAGAGAAAATAAAAATTGATTTTGGTATAGTGAAATGCTATTGGTGATGAAATGGGTTAGTAGAGGTATTAAGTTTCAAGTGAAAGACAAAAGAGTGAATGTGGCACAATGAATGTACCTTTTTGGGGTTGAAAATTAAATGGCAGCACCCAGTCCACCAACCAATCCATATTGGTACAGTAAAGTCATAATGTTAGGTACATAAATTGAGTAGTCATTGGTGAATCCAACAATGGCTCATATTTGGGGGTTTAGGTTTTATGGTCATCCCACTAAACCTGCCGGGGGATCCCTGTCCACCAGATCCAATTTTGCCCAGCATCCGACGCCTCAAAACTGCTTTTAAAGTCCCCTTGTCATCTTCCAAGCTGAGGGGGAACTGGGAATCTAATTCGGATACGGTAGGATTACGGTCAAATCAGCCCCCTTTTTTATTTGTTCTCAATGCTCCACGTCGGGGCCTCCTATCCACAGGCAAACCCCCATGAACAGTTTTAATTCTCCCATAGTATCTTTCAGGTTTATTTCATAATTTAAAAACATTAACTTTTCAGAAATTGTAATTATTTTATTTTATTTTTGAATTATAAGGAAAGAGCAACGCGATTAATGTGACTCAAACTCAAATCATATTTGAAGCGATGATCACTTTGACCATCAAGTCACCACACGGAGTTCTGTAACTAGTTTTTTGACAATAACTTTAAACTCAAAGTTTTTATTTGATAGTGTAATCTTACTTACCATTACACCAAACATTTATTAGTATTCTCCACTTTATTCTTAATTAGGGTACTAACATGTTATAATTTATGTTCAAATATTATTATTGTTTAAGGTTAATTATGCTTGAAGTTGTTAATATAATTTAAATTTTAAAATATTCTGATTGAATATCAATCTAGTTTAAATATTAAACGTCAACTTAAATTTAATGTGATGCATATTTAAAATAAGTAAATCAAAATTTAAACACACATATATTTATTACAAGATGATTTGTAAGATCAAAATTGTTTAATTGGTGTGAATTGAAAGGAAATTAATCCCGATGACTTTAAAGTCTTTTGTGTGATGAATGCTGAGTAGTGATTCGTGGAAGAAAGGGGGAAGTGGGAAGAAGTCAAAATGTGATGATGATAGGTGAAATGGGGCCATGTCCGACATAACATTTTGATGAATAATAAAATTTAGTGTTGAAAGGATGAGAGGTAATGTAATGAAACAGCAAAGCGGGGGGGACGACGATGGGAGCGAATACCAGCTGGTTGTGAATGCGGCAGTGAGTCCCCACTTGTATTAATCTCAGTGACGCAGTGATCACCATCTTCCGGTCGCATCAATCCCCCACTCTTCTCTAATGTTTAATAAAGCACACATGTGGGTGACCCCCCTTCATCGTTTCACTATTTTCCAAACAACTCCCACCAAATTCACTAATGTTTCTGTCAAGGGTTGATATAAAATTAGGGTATTGAATTATTCATTTCCAGACCCTATATTTTTACTTGTAGTTATTTCTCATTCCCCTCTAAATATTTGTTCAATTTTTACACATAATTGAGGTTCAATCGGCTTATGAAGTTTTGGACGTTCAATGATGAGGTTGAAGTAGTGGTAATTTTAAAATCTCAAGTTCGAGTTCCCATGTAAACGTGTGGGTTCTCTTCAAGATTTGTTTCAGGCTAGTTAGTTGGTTATTTAATTTGGGAACAAATCTTAAAATTATACATAATTTTAATTCAATGAGTAATTAGATACATGTATTTTGATTTGGTGCAATTAAACATATGAAGCTTTGTCTGTGGTTAAAATGTATACATAATAATATATAATTATTTGTGTATGTAATATATAAACAAAAAATGATGTTGTATTGATAATTGTGTTTATAGTTTGTGAGAATTGGATCAAATCAAATTTCATTATAAAATTGTACAAAATCAAAATTCTTGTATAAAATTGTATATTAAACCAAAGTTCATGTTTAATTTTAAGATTTATCACTTTAATTCAATGCTTGTAATGATTGATCCTGTTGTAATTTTTTTAAAAAAAAATTAAAGTACAATTGATAACATTATCTAAGAAATTTTGCTGAATTGAATTATGTTGCATTTCTAAAATAAAAATATTTAGTCACGTAATTAATATTAGTTGCATGTAAGATGAAATAAGCAAATGAAAATGATGAGTTTGAGACTGCAAGGTTTCTAATTTTAAATATGAGGATGTAAGGTTTTTCAACGTTGTTTCAAAGAAATATAATGAAATTAATTAGATTTTTTTTGTGTGTGCTTACATGACCTTAAGCCTTGATTTTATATTAATTTTAAACTTTTTGTAATTGGTATGGGAAATTTATTGTTTGGTAAAATTGAAAAATAAAATATTTGCTATGAAATACTCTCATTTAAACACTTTGGTAAACTATTTTTGAAAGAAGATTTGATCTAATTTCAACATTTAACCACAATAATTTAATGGAGCTCGCTGTTAGCATTTC
This sequence comes from Gossypioides kirkii, assembly GCA_005610355.1. NCBI lineage: Eukaryota > Viridiplantae > Streptophyta > Magnoliopsida > Malvales > Malvaceae > Gossypioides > Gossypioides kirkii. The sequence goes on along the minus strand of CP032244.1, from coordinate 37,983,640 downwards.
TTTTCTTTAGAGATGGTGATAGAAAAAAGATTCCAATTATTTAGGCCAAATACCATGGGTGTGACAAATGAAACCATTCAGGCCTAGAAAATAATAATAATAATAATAATAAAGCAAATTGCATGAAATGCAGGTTGTGGGTGGCAAAGGAATATGATACAGAGACAGAATATTTACAATCAATAGATGTTACATCAAAATCGAGGCTCTTCCTTGTACCTTCAACTGTGGCTACCAGGATACATGGACCATGGTTTCGGATATAAAAGTCGAATAGGCCGTGAAAATGACTAAACCCCCATTCAGTTCTCAAGCCATCCATGGTGCAGGTGGAAGGTCCTTTTCATCCTTTTCATTTGAAAATGAAACCTCCATCCACCTAGCAAACACCTTTGGTGAAAATGGTTTGGAAATTTTAGGTTCGAGTCGTTTTAAATTATCATCTTTTGTTCTAACCTATTTAAATTATTTTCTTCAAGTAATGTTAGATTCGAGTTATATTGAGTTGGGATCATTTTTAATACTGAGTAGAGAATCAAGTTATTAACTTTTATGAACAAATTGATTGAAATCTTTTATGCAATGCATGTATGTCGGCCACCGATATGCCTTTGTCCACGACAAGAACTACAAGAAAAGCAAAGGGAAAATGGGGTGTCTTTATGCACAGCCAAAATATTTTGCATAAAGCAACAACCTTGACCTTCTATAATGCCTTTTCTACTTACATAAGCCATAATAAATTAATTATATGTTTGAATTAAGTCTTAATTCAATTAATTATATGAGTGCAGCATCACGATTTCTAATGTCTGAAATTACTCATAACTCTTAAATAAAAAGATATTGTGCTTCGACAAATATAAATATATTTAAACGTGTAATATCTTTCGTTTTTATTTAAGCAAAAAATATATGAATTTTTTCATTTTCACAGTTTAACCAAATACAGTTCTTCAAAATCTCTGACTAATTTTTTTTATTCATATTTATATATCCGAACATAAGTTACAAAAATATATTTATTTACTAAAAAATTATAAAGTGGGAACAGTTTATCAATTAATAATTGTAATTATTGGCCTTTAATTCCGTCATGGCTGCGCTACTTGACACTAAGTTTCTCTGGCCTTTGCATTTTCAATGCGAATGATAGGGGATTAAGTCGAAGATCTATTATGTTAGTGAGAAAATAGTCTTACAAAGATTCAATTAAATTTAATTTTAAATCTAATAAAGCACAATATAATTATCGGATATCATTCATTTATAAATAATAATTGTTGATTAGTGAGACGAACAAAAAGGGAGATGAAGATAGAATAAAAGAAAGGAGTACGAAGGGTGGGAGAAAATTGTAATTTCGTGGAGAGAGTTTTTAGATTTAGTCAAGGGAGAATGAGAAAAAGAAGACGCACGTGAGATGTTTGTATGATCCTTTTATGGTAAGTGAGATAAACTTAGCTACCTATCTTAAGATTGTTGATGTGAAAATTTGATTTGATATCTTTGATAACAGTGATGATGACATAACGTCCTAAGATAAGACATTTTGGGACAACAAACAATCAATGATCTTCATGTAACCTTAATAAAGATGCATGATTTTGAAGTTCGTCAGGTTGTAATCGTGAACCATTTACAGGGTTCACGAACTAATTTTGAGTCCATGAACAACGAATACAATTTTTCTTATATAAAAAACTTTGAATTTCTTTTTTTTTTTATGAAAATTACATGTGACTATACATTTTCTTTCCAAGGTTTGCATGTAAAACAAATTTCCATTTGCACAATTCGTTCTTTACGAAATGTTGTTAGCTCTATAACTCATGATACAATCAACAATTACATCAAAGCATCATCAACCTCAGTTTTCATAAACATATTTTTATTTGTGAAATTAGGATATCGTCAAAGTTCAAGAATATAAGCGTAGAGCAACTCGTTCCACACTTCAGGCACTCCGGGGAGGCACCAATGGATACAATCCGAGTAATTTTTGGGATTCAATAATTGTTCTTCTGTGATTGTTTCCCAATGCTTCCTATATATTGATGGATGGCCTTCTTTCCTGTAATCTGATAGTTGTGTAATGTTAATCATTTGGACGTTCAACCCTCTTGTTTTCAGTTCGCCAAGTACGCTATCAACTACACGCATCATCCTCGGACTCGCTCCGTCTCCAACGTATCCTTCTTCCGTAACCGGTTCGGTTTCGCTATAACAATTTTCACCTTTGATTCCACCCCATTTATTGGCCCTGAAATGATTGATTGTGTTAACTATTTGAACTAACAACGTTATATATGTAGAGTGATCAAATTGTGCTATTAAAATATAAAAGCTAAATTCTAAATTTGAGCATAGTAACATGACCAAAATCATAATTTGACCTAGTTCAGTTAATTAATCAATTTAATACTATGGTTGAAAGGCTTATGTGGGGGGTTTCTTAAAACACCCCTTCCAACGCAAAATCAATGTCAAACGAGTTCGACAACGTGTATTTAGGAAAAAATATACTTACCATTTTAATGAGAATGAGTGATTGTGTTAACTACTTGAATTAAGTAATGACATATATATTATAAAAGTAGAGAGACTAAATTGTGCTAATTAAAATATAGGGGTTAATTGTTGTTTGAGCCATAATTTGATTGGCGTTGTTGTCAATACAAAAGGGTGTGGATTCAAGCATGCTTAAGCACGTCTTCCTCTTATTTAAAGGTGGAGAAGGTGTTAACATTGTATCAAAAGAAGTATAAGGCTAAATCACAGATTTAAACCAAAACTACAATTTGACCTAGTTCAAATAGTTAACCTTTTAACTATTTTGGTTAATTGTTGAGGTGGATTTTTCTTAAAAACACCCTTCCAACGCACAAGAAAAACAATTAATATCCATGTGATCAGTTAGAAGGGGGGGGGGTTGTTAAAAAAAAAATCCCACTTCAACATTGTAAAAATAGGGATTAAATAATGCTAAATAAAAATATATGAGTCAAATAGCTAATTTGAGCATAATTGAGAGGCGAAAACTATAATTGAACCTAAATTCATTAATCTTGATGAACAAGTAAGAGATAAGATTATATATGTACTTTTGGTGAGTTGGTGACATGCTCATAAAGAACAAGTGGGTCTTGTTTCTATCAACGTGAACCTCCAGCCATTGTGCCCATGTCTGTAAGGCCATCTCGTATACTCTCGGCAGCTTTACTGCTTTATATACCCCATCTTCGGGGCTTTCAAAAGATCCCCACCTAACAATCAAAACCCACATCAAATTAAAACTTGGACGACACATAGGTGCTAATTAATTTAGGTAGGTCGGAAAATGTACTTACAACACCTTCATTTGACGTCTTCTCCACCAAAGATAAGTGTTAAAAACAAGATAATCAGCGTCAGTCCAATGTCTTGCATGCTTCTTGATTGCCTGAACTCTCACAATCCGGTCCGGTACACGATGGCTAATTGGATCATCGGAGTTTGATTCCACCAACAATGGAGACCAGTAGAATTCAATTGTTGCATTATATTCCTTAATACAAAACAAAATGTAAAATGATGAGATCAATAACTGATTAAACCGCTGATAAATTGAACTTGGAAACTATTAAAAAGGCTCACCATGGCTTTGAAAATGTTGATTGAACCATTGTTATGCATTGATCTAAAGGCTGGAGAGATGACTGAGTCAACCAGGCAAACCATTGAAACCCATTGGTTTCTATTGAGTGAGTCACCAACGTAAACAAGTCTCTTGTTCCTAAGCTTCTCCAGCAGTGCTGTGGCATTGAACCTTATTAACATAAAACAAGCAAACATTCCACAAAACCTTTAAAGCATTCCCAAAAATGCAAATTTAATAACCATCCCCTCTTTGTCTTTATATGGTTCAATACTTACAAACATACGTACATAAATATATGTGGAAAAAACAGACCTTGGGAGGTCACATTGGTGAGGTTGCCATCGCCAAAACTGATAGTGAAGATCTTTTCTCCCAAATTTCTCACAAGCTAACTGATCAGACATGAATGTGCATTCTTTCTCTTTGTATAAAGGGTAAGATGTATTATCAAACACCCATTTTCCGGCAAACAAATTGCAGCTCGACGACATACCGTTGATGGTTTTATCATTCGTAGTCCAATATTGGAACAGCTGTTCATTGCTTTGTCTGATATAGATAGTGGCAACGACTAGAATGGCAATGAGGAGGGCAACAAGCGATTGGAAGCTGCTTCTTATACCCCATACTGAAGGAACCTGCTGCTGCTTCTTCGCCATGTTCTCCCCCTCTTTGTCCTGTCTTTTGCCTTGTCTCCTTTCCTTTTGAATTTAATAATGGGTGGTGGTAGCCATTGATTTTATTTATTTCTTTGGATTAGGAAAAGTGGAAGTTCAAATATGGGGTGGTTTGTTGAAAGCTACGGACAAGACTTGTAGCTGTTGGATGTTTCCTGCTTTCTCTTGCCAAAAAACAACACCCATGTTTGCAAAACTACTACGTTTCACAACACGGTTAGGACTAATAACAAGATCTAACTTAACAGATTTAACTGCTATTACTGTTTGGTTCAAGATTTTGACCCAATTAAAATAAAAAGATTATATTCATAACTCACATGAAGTACATAGACTAATAGCGGAATTTTGACCCAGAAAAGATGCTCTTATTTGATTTCATCATAAAAATCAACTATATGAATCCGTCAAAAGTTAAACTCAAAATGACCCGAACTGAATATGAAATAGGGAGTGAAAGGGATTAATGTGGAGAGGAGTGGAAGGAAAAGTTGGTGATTGTGGGAAAGAGGAAGTTGTGATGTTATTGATAACATAGATTTGAATTGTTTGTGGGTAATGTTGACTGTTGAGCTGAATTGGTCAAATAAGTAAAAGAGACATTAGGTTAGGGTTGTTGGTACACCACTCAAATATCTCTTTTCCAATTCGTTGCCTTCAAGTTACTTCAACAAATGCCTTTCCCTCTCGCTTTCTCTACTCGTTTCATTTTATCCGCTTTTTACTATGAACTTCAAAATAATTCGAATTAATCATCTGAAATGATCTAAATTGAAATATCTGTTCGGAATGACCCAAATAAAAAATTATTTATGTTTAAAACAGTTTAATAGTATGAAACACTACCGTAATGATCCTTGAAGAAATTTGATTCCTCATTATACTTTTCTGCTTTAAATTATTGTTGTGGAGATAGGGCCGAAGCCGTAATTCTAAATACTGGGTCATGAATGGGCCCTCATGCACTAAGGCCGGAAACCCCAAACTGATCCTATAAATTAAGAGGTAAAAGGGTAAAACTACCATAGAGACCCCCGGACTGCATGCCATTTCATTTACTTAAAAAATAGGTAAATTTGTTTGTGCATGTTAAATTAAAAAGTAAATTTTTTTTTTTGTTAAAAATTTCATCAATTTTTACTGTTAGAAACTGACGTAATTGATGGAACCAAACAATTATATGTGCCAAGTGTACTAATGTACAAGGAATGATTTTTATTAGTATAAATGAATGAAATTTATATCACAATGACCATTTTTTGAATAAAGTGAGCAAAATACAATCTGATTTCTAGTATAAAGGCCTTCATGATGCTTTTACCGAGTTAAAAGGCTTTGCATTCATGAGGTTATATATATTGGTAAAAGTATCGTGGAGGCTCTGATGTTAGAAGTCGAGTTACATTTTACCCTTTCTATCCAAAAAAAGGGGAAATTAATCTCTTTTACGTTAGATCAAAAAGCAAATCGGTCTTTCTATTAAAAATTTCATCCATTCATACTATTAAAAATCAATCTCTATACATCAACATGAGGTACACATGGCACACCACATGTTACCATATGGTTATTCCGTTACCTACACCAATTTTTAACAATAAAATGGATGGATTTTTTAATAGAAAAAACCAGTTTGTTTTTTAATCTAACCTACATGGACTGATTTTCTCAATTTTTCATTCTAACTCTTAATATAGGAAACTTCATGGTATATATCTTAAATTAAGATGACTAAATTTAACATTTCAATTCATGTGTTGAGTTGGTAGTCCAATCTATTTATATGACTATCAAAATCCTGAGTATTTTTCAACAAGGTATTCATATAGCAATCCACGTGTATATCACGTTAATAAGTAAAGTTAATAAACATCAACTTTTTCATTTGACAAACAACGTAAATTTAAAAGATAAAAAAGACGAAATTTTTAAATAAATGACTAAAATAATTTTTTTCAAAAAAAATATATTGTTGTACCTTTCAACAATCAAAGCTAACTTCCATCTTAAAATCCGTGTCAATTTGGGATTCTATGAACATAGGAGCAGACCTTGACCACTATGGCATGGTCCACATTTTCCAATCTGATATACTCATATGTAATTCACCAATTTATTGCAATTCACCTTTTGGATTACCCCCAAAATACAACTTAATTTGCATCTCTGTTTTGATCTATTTTAATTATTTATTCAATTTTATACTTATTTAGTCATCAAGTTGTATTAATGTGATAACTTGAATTTGTTTTGAGAGAGAAAGTTAGGGTTTCGATATAGACTAAATACATTAAGATTACAAACGAGTTAACTTACAGTTAGGATAAGAATATATTTGATGCCCTAAATCCTAATCAACCCAATAATTAGATTGATCTTAATGACTTAACCCAACTTGCTTTGCATAGGAATAAACCTAGAGGGGAAGGATTAACTTAGCAAGATACTGGAGATGTCTAGTTAATGCTATTGAATATTGAATTGATAATTATATATATTGAGTAATTGAATGAGAAACACGAGTTTTAGATTCTTAGAGAAACTTGAAAGTTTTCATTGCTCTAATAAATCTTTATAATTTATTTAGTTTAATTTTAGTAGTAATTTGAATTGATTTTATTGATCTAAATTAGATAAAATTAAACAAGTGATACTCGGTAGCTTAAAATTTGGTCTTTGTGAGAACGGTCTCTTGCCTCTTTATTACTTGAATCACTATATAAAAGAATCATAGAATCCCTTATATTAAGAGTCAAATTGTATTTTGCTCCCTTTATTTAAAAAAAAATAGGCAATTTAATCTTTAAAAGTTAGATGGAAGAGCAAACTGATACTTTTATAAAAGTTCCATCTATTTTCACGGTTAAAAATTGATCCATGTATATCAAAATGAAATATTAACCACGCCATGAATGAAATCTTTAATAGAAATAAACTTTAGGGGGAGTAATTTGCTGAGATACAAAAATATTTTGAGGGGATTAATGTGGAGGTAATATGAAATGAAAGAGAAAGTGTTAAAAGGAGGGAGTCATGGGTGATGGGTGGCGTGAAGGCATTCAAAAGCAGACAATTGTACACGGGATCATTAAACATAAAGCATCCCACTTGCAGCCCCCAACTTGCAATTTTAATTTAAAACAAATAAAAGGTCCCATTCAATACTCTTTACCATACGAGAAAAGAGACCGCAACTTGCACCTTTTTTTAATATTACATCCCCCATTAAAATAATGAAACCAAACAAAACAACTTGCAACTTGCATCATCATTCATCACCACCCCAACTTGCATCTAACAGCCTCCTCCTGCTGCAGCTCCAACCCCTAATTTCTGGGTTACTTCCCATCTTTCTTTTTACCACTTTCACCCCTCATTTTACCCTAATCTTTAACCTTAGCTCCCAAGCTCTAAATGTTCCAGATTTCCATTTCTGTTGAATCAAATATCTTGCATTAGCACATGATATCATGTGCTTTGTAAACTATCTTCATGATCCTACTCATCTCTCTCTACCTATTTTTTTTGTCCTTTTTCTCTCCAAGATACTTTAGAACACTTCACTTTAAACCCATATTCAACATCTATCTTTAATCACTATAATGTGTAAAGTTATTTACAAATGGAGAATACAATTGGTAGAGGTGGTGGTGATGACGACGATAGAAAATAGTGGAGAGGCTAATATAATTTATTAACGATATATTGAAGTGCGGTGTGTTTGTGTGTGTGTATTTGGTAATTAATTTAAGATTGCCATAGATCATCAGGTGAATCCATAAACATGAACTTGACAGTGTAGTGATGATGATGTGATTTCCCATCGGCGACCTAACTATCGGATACTCACAAAAAACGACAGCTTAAGCTTATCACCAATGACTTGTAAAAAAAAAAAGAAAAAGAAAACTAAAAACATACAGTGACTGGACTGGCTATTTGCGGCTTGCTAGATTCTCTGCGATCTGAGCCAGTGACTGTAGGTTACACCGAACAATGGTGTCAACGAACACGCACGTGTCATCTTCGGTGTTCCCAGGCGGTACGTCCACCACGTAAGATTCCACCACCACCGTTCCACTCCCGTTTGTGGAAGGATGAAGGGTCGTTACAGACCTGTAGTTAGCTAACCGATGTTCTCCACCGATGACACTGAAGCTAAGAACATGACTCTCTTCATCAAGGATCTCGAGACGTTCGGTGCTCCTCGCAGCGGGTAGGCCTGAGATGACGTGGACTTCACGGAGGGTACCGACATCACCGTCCCCAACGATTACATGACAGCTCTTGACGAAGTGCTTGTAAGCCTGGGGGTTATCAAACCGACGGACGACGGACCAGACGGTGGAAACTGGGGCAGCGATCTGCTGGACTACGGCTGAGCAACACTGGTTGGGACCAACAGGGTGGGTGTGGTGGCGAGCAACGGCGTCTGGGACTGGCATGGTGTATGTTATAGGGTACCGCTTTTGGTAAAGCATGGAGAAATGGAAATATAAAGGGTAGCTAGCTGCTACGCTATAGTATTGGCGGTGGCGCAGTGTGTTAATGGTTGTTTCAGCTGTGGAAGGAGGATGAATTTGGAGGATAAGCGAGCATTTTACTATGGGGAAGGTGTTGTGGGGGGGGGGGGGGGTAGTCGCTTTGCTTGAAGAGGTTTTCTACAACGGCTGGCTGATGTTTTCAGCTGTGCACAATGGAGAAGAAGAAATGGAGGTTTTATTGTTTAATGAAATGTTTGTAAATAAATACTAATAAATAATAAAATATATTTGAAATGTATGAGATTACTAAACTACCCCTAATTTATGGATTATAGCAAAATATATGTTATAAAAAATTTCAATCAACTAGTTTTATAATATAATTTTTTTATAAAATTTATTTAAAATTAAAAAATTAAAATGTTACAAATTTAGTGGAATAGAGAGAATACTAAATGATATTTCACTCAAAATTTTATATTTTGTTATCATATTTCACTCAAAATTTTATATTTTGTTATCAGAAATTTGCGTTTTTTAAAATATATTGTTATAAAATTTAATTAATTAAAATGTTTAAAATAATTGAGGTAAAGTTGAAAAATGTTTTATCATTAAAAATTAAAATGCGATAAATTTAGTGGGATAGAAAGAATATTACATAAGTTTTCACTTAAAATTATGTTCTTAGTAATTTGTATTTTTTAAATGGAACATCGAGTTTTTTTCATCTGATAAAATTTTAAATCAGATAAAATAAGATTTATCAATTTAATTATTAAAAAATATTATTCGATTTAGCTGAGTTATTTTTTTTATTTATTATTTCTTGGAATATAAAATATGTAAAATCATTTACCGGAATTGGTGGCGGGGTCCCCTGCTATACGTTTGTTTATACTTTGAATGCGACTGGATGCAGCCTGCAACGCAATGCGCCATGCCCTTTTCAATTAATTTTTTTGTTTAATTTTAAATTTTATTTTTAAAATACTTATACTTATTCAATATAAAAATAGACGAATGTAAATAACTAAATCAAAATCAAAGTTTTATGCATACATTTGAATCAAAATCAAAGTTTAATTTGTATGATTGCATAAATTCAAATTTCATGTATCAAATTGCACATTAAATCAAAATTTATGTATGATTTTGATATTTATCTGTAATAGTGAATTTGATATCTTAAAAGATTTTGGATTTCATAAATTTTAATTCACCTTTTCAGATTTTAAATATTTTGTAAGAGTTAAAATATATTATTTATTTATAAAAATAATATCTAAGTTTAAATAAACTTGAATTAAAGAGTTAGAGGTAGGTTCAAATGAGTTAAAAATTTTTCATCCTTAGTTTATTTCGGATGTAAATCATCTCATACTTAGGTATTTTTATATTTTAATTTTAATTTATGTTTTTTCAAGTTAAAATCCAAAAAATATCTAACCTTGAATACAAAGTTATTTAAATAAAAAAAAATATAAGCTTAATATTATCTAAACACAAAATAAATCTAAACTCAAAATAATTCAAATATTTGAATTCGTTTGAAACTAAAACTCAAATATTATTTTAATAAATAAGATACATTTAACTTTAAAAACAAGTAAGAAAAATAAATAATATAGAAAACAATCTTTATAATTGAAATTTAAATATTATTTAAAAAAAAAAAAAGAAGTCAAAGGGGCTGCAATGCATTTCTGCCCACTCAAAAGAATATACAAGTATAGAACATCAACCTGAAGTTTTTTAAATAAAAAAAAAAGCATATTTAATATTTTCAAAAATAAAAACAAAATTAATATAAAAGTCTACAATGAAAATATTTATTTGGGCAAATTTTCCTATTAATCCCTACATTATACATAAATTATGAATATAATCTTTATACTTCAATTTAGTACACAACTTACACCTAATAAAAGAACTAATAACAGAATTTAATCTTTTTATTTATCTATTTATGAACTTTATTTTTGTGATAAAATCTATGTTTTCAATATTTAATCTTTTAGAAAAAAAAATCTTTAATATGAAAACATTCCATAAAAGAGGTTAGGTAATTCAAAAAGTGATGCTGCCTTGTTTCATCAATTCTATCTTAAATTTGTGTATTATTTTGTCACATCATTTAATTATGAAATAAAATTCGGTGTATAAATTTATGAAAATGTTAATTAATTGATAAATAAAATATTTTACACACAAATGAATAATTATATGCTTTTGTGTTAATAATTTCATTATAGATTCTGATAATATTTAGTTTTTTTTTTTTTACATATTGCTTAGAATTACTTATAGTCTCTCTCCAATCAATAAATAGGAGGATAATGCGCTTCAGCGCACTAAAACTCACGTCCTCTTGTATTGACAACAATGTCATACCAATCAACAATAATTATATGTTAAATCAAATAGAATTTAAACTGTGCGCAGAGTTGATTTTTGATTTTTGGAACACTTCCACCTTACTTATTATCACGTAATTGATGTGCTAAATGTAGCACCATACATTGTACTATGATCCTCTCTTTTTTTTATTGATTCTGTTGTTGACATTTGAAAAAAATGAGTGATTGTGGTTGCATTTGAAATTATAGAGAGATGTAATTAATCTCATTTTCCCCTAATCTAGATGTACCTCTCCAACAAGAGTAATATACGGAGCTTGTCTCACCATAACTTTTATGCAAGTGCTCCTGATTAATCAACCCATGCACTTATATCTAAATATAGGATATCCCATCTTAATAATAATTACACAAGTACAAGTAGAATGTCTTATGAGAATAAAAGCTGTCGATTGATGTGGATATTGTTGTCAATACAAGAAGGCGTGGATTCAAGTACGTTGAAGCATATTATCTTCTTATTTATAAATTGCGAAATGATTATAAATAATTTTACGTATCGTATAAAAAAAACACAGATATGAACAGAACTTATAATGAAATTGTAAAAAAAACTCAAATAATTTAGAAATTAGTATACAATAGATCTCAACTTGCTCAAGACTAGAGACTGCAATAAATAAACCTCCAATTATGACTATACTCAACTTGGGGAATTAATCCTCCTATTATTATTAATATCATGTAACCCTCGTAAAAAGAGACTTACTTAATTGATTTATTTGAACTTTTTTAAAGTCGTCAAGGTGAGCTTTTCTTTTTCTTTTTCTCAAATGACAAATTAATTGAAAAATAATTATTTAACTAGTGATAATTTTAATTCTTTTAAAAAAAAAAGATTTTTTACTAGTGTGATGAGATAAATTGAAAAACTTTTAAGTGTTGAATAAAAAAATAAATGTTAAAAAGCATGCGAAATTTTATAAGTGGTGGATTTATATTGTAAAATTATTTGTTATGTTAGTGAAAATTAAATATTGAATATAATTATGTTATTTGGTAATAAAAACTTGAAGTTTGAAATTTACTTATTTCATAATATTAGTTTTATGAATATAATATTTTGTATTATTTAAAATAAAAATTAAATATAATAGTTTGAATATTACTTTTTTAATAAAGTAAATAAATAATTCATTTTGAATATAATTTTCCTAAAAATAAAATAGATTTGATACTTTCAGTATTAATATTAAAATCATTGGAATTGGGCACGCAACTATTGGTGAATGTATAAGGCTATTATGGAATTGGACGGTCTTGAGGCAATTCAACTAATCCAAAATCCTCCGAGGTGTTGGTACAAGGAAATCGTGGTATGATGCAACAAAATTGGGATGTAAAGATCATGCATCTCTATCCAGAAGGTAATTGAGTTGTTGATGCTTTGGTTTTTGATGTTTTTGGTCAACTATTTAGATTTGATTTGTTTTTACTATCCCCGAATGAAGCTCTACAACCTCTAAATGACAATTTGAAGGGCCTATCACTTTCTAAGATGGTATTAGTATTTTAATCTCGTAATTCATGTGATTGTAGGTAATTTCTTTATTTTAAATACATCTAAGTTAACCTAATTCTTTAAAAAACTGAAAATAACGTGCAAGCAATTCAAAGACAAATAAGCAACAAGAGAACAAAAAAAAAGTCACAAGAAGGCAACGCTCACAAGGTGTTTGAGCAAATGCTCTCAATAATATTCAATACCATGAATGATTACAATTAAGTAATTAGAAACGAGAGGAAAGACTTCCATTTATAGGTGAACTCCCCCAAATCTAACAATATAGTTTACTTGACATCAACAGTCGAGATCAAGACTTATTTTTACTACTGCCAAATGAAGCTCTGCAACCTCTAAATAATGATTTGAATGGCCTAACACTTCCTAGGATGGTACTAGTGTAACCTTAGTTCATTAATTTCTTATATACCAAAAAAATGATAAATAGTTATCTATCTATTTATTCTATTTCTACTCGACACATTTTATTATTGAATTTTTTAAATCAAAGTCAAACACATTTAAAAAATTAGATGTTGAAATGTCTTCTTCAATGATTTATCAAGCACATCTTTAATAATTGGATCAGTATAATAAAAAAATAATATTAAAAAACCGTATCAAATTACTATATAAAAAATAAAATCAGTATAATATTAAGACAAAAACTATAAATTGGGGTGAATTTCTGAAAAATATTGTTGTTGCTGTTTTTTTTTTTTATTAAAATTTACGGGACGGAAATAACAAAAACCCTTATACAACTTAATCTGGTAATTACAAAAAAGGGCATTTTTGAAAAATTTAGTGGAGATCAATAAATAAAAGTGGTGTGAGGTCCGGAAGAAAATATGGGATATTATTATAAAAAGTAAAAAAAAAAAAAAAAAAGAGCGTGGAGAAGTAGCGGTGGGCTACCTACGCTTACTGGTTGAATTCCACTGAAAGAAGGCGTGTTTGTTCTACTATTCCTGCTTTAACGTGATTCTTTTTCATCTTGTCTTTAATCAAATCAAATCAAACCAAGCCTTAATTTTTATTTTTAATTGGGTAGAAAGTGGAACAATAACAAGTTGGGAAGGCTTTTAGCACATGATCCTCATGCAGTCAGGTACTGGATCCATCCAACACTTTTTTGTTTCCTTTGAATTTCAATGCTTCATTTCCACCTTTCGCTTTATCCATTTCCATCATCTCTTCTTTCTTCTTTCAACTTGCAGTCTTGTCTTACTTAAAATCTAATTTGGATCGGGTTAATTCCAATTATTTTAAGTCAGTTAAATTTAACTTTAGATCATGATTGATGGAAAAAAACCAACTGGTATATGAATTTAGATAAAGAGTTGAGTGAACCACTACGTATCCTCTTATTTGAAGGGGACTAAACATTCAATTCTCCATTTTTGGCCTAAATGAATTCAAATTGATTAGAAGGAACTGTAAAATTGGGATGAGAATGAATGGTAGGACCAATCAAAATGTTGAAAAGAATAGAGTGGTATCAGTGGCTGGCCGTCCACTTGATATTTAAAAGAAAGCGAAGCGGTGATGAATGAGGTTCCAGGGTGGGTCCAAACTTGGCTGCACCGTCTGCTTCATTAAACTTCCCTTTCAGTTTGCATGTTGAAGTGTTTAGTTAAAGGCTGGGGATGGTCCCCTTGCAGCTTTCCCCTCTCCAAAGGTGGCGTATATACCAATATGAAGTGCTCTCTTCAATTTCTGCCATGGTTTCCAAATTTGAAACAACAAGAGCAGGGAAATCATTTCAACAAATTAACCACTTTACAAATGGATTAAGAAAGAAATTGATATGGAAGAAAGGGTTAATTCCTTCATTATATATATATATAGCTTTAGCTGCGACGACAATCTCCAAACTTTTTTTATTAAGAGGGTAATAATGTGGTATATCATGCGAGTATGATTTAATTAAAGTTCAATGTTTAGATATTAATAAAAACTGTGGGGTGCGTATCGTATTTATCGGATATGTTGCAGGTATCTTAGACGAGAATTGATGAACAATCGAAAAAGGCTCAAAACAGGCCTGATGTGGAGACAACGCCACAATTTTTGGCAGTGGACGTGGCGACGATGTCGTGACGAGGAGAGCCGACACGTCACAATGATTCCTGTTGTCATGCAGTCACGTTTTGTACAGCATAACATGACTTCTTCTCTTAGTTGAACTCTGATTACTTCAAGGTTATTTTAGTCATTTTAACCCTTAGTATTGAGCCTATTTAAATGGCCTTTGTAACCTTGAGTCAATTAACAAAGGCTTTTCTTCGAGGACGATAAGATGCAATCGCAAATGAGTTTGAGAGAGTTTTTTTTATAGTAACTATAGAGAGAAATTTGTTCCAGAGTTAAAGAATTTTAATTTTGGGGTTTGAGTTTGTACCTTTAAGTTTATTTTTTCCATATTGTATTTTTATTTATTTACTCATTTAGTAAAAAATCGAAGACTCTTATACTTGTGGTTTTTATCTTTTCCGGAGAAATTTTTCATAAAAAATAAAATATTTATGTTTAACATTCTCTACTTTTCTCTTTCGTTGCTTGTACGATTAAAAAAAGGCCATGTGATAATAAAATAGCAAGTAAGGTAAATTTCAAGTTACAACAATATGATTCGGACAATAATTGACTTAGAACATGTCATTGCTTTGTCCCTTAATGGAAGTTTTATTAAGTGGGAGGCTAGATAAAAGGTTGATATTTTCTCATCTTCACCATTTTTACCGGCTTACTTACCAATTTAAGCATCAGAGATGGTTCCAAAGTAGAAACAGTAGCCTACCAGTTGAGCCCTATTAGAGTTACAACATGGCAGAATTATCTAAAATAGGATAATACAATGCAACCAATAGAAAAATTATATATATTTATATACAGAAAAAGAGGAAGGGCCTCTCTCCCTCCCAATATTATCCCTTGCTTTTTACTACATGCATACATTGGTTTCAATTCCAAATCCAAAAAAATTAGGTTAAAAGAAAAAAAAGGGAGAAAAATGGATCAGGTGTTCAGCAAGGTAGGCACGATGTGGGTGGGCCATCAAGCCGACAAGCAACTCGGTTCCGTCGGCAACGAAATCGACGTATGCTTTCTTTTCTTCTTTTTCCAATTGTTATTGTTTGCAATGATTAATGGAGGTCAATTTGCTCATCCATTCGCCCCGTTTTTCTTCTTTGCAATTTACCTAACCCTTTCTGGAAATTTTAATCCTTAAAACCAAATTCTGCACCCATTTCAATAGGTTGTGGCTCATCAATGAATAATAATATGCATTTCTGTATTTGTTTTTCTCCTCCATAATCAGCAAATCTCCAATAGTATTGAAGGAGGAGCCAAATGGTTGGTTAATACAATCAAAGGTTTGTCCTTCCTCTTCTCTTACCTTTTGTATTTAATGCACCAAACATTGCTTTCATTGCTTGTGCTTCGAATTAGAGAACATGAGTCCACACATTTTTTCATTAGCTAACCTCTAAAAATGCTAGCCTTTAAGGTCATATGCATCTATAATTCTGATCAAAACTAAATAAATTGAGACTATTGATAGAATATATCATAATTCAACTCGAAATCCAATCCAAAAAAAAAAATCTTTTTATATACACTCTGAAAACTTCATTTTTTCCATCTCCTTCTTCATACTCTAACCACGAAAAAAATATACTGATCAACGAAACTACCAACCAAATCATGTATCAACAATACACTTTTTAAGGTCATAGGTATCTACATATTGCAAACACATATAATTATATTTATCTAATATAAAAATAAAATGACGTATTCATTTTTGTAATGTGTATAGTTGAATCAAAATCGAAATTATTATATAAATTTGATATTTATCCCAAACTTTTATTATTTTAAACAAGTTTTTGGCATTTCAATCTACACCCTTTCATAATAAAGCCTAATATGTTTAGCATTGCTTTTACTTTCTGAAGACATAAGTCATGCTACACAAATGGTTTTCTGTCATCAAAAGAACTTTTGGTATTTTTCTAAAATAATTTTCAACTATAACAATAATGCTAAACTATCCGTTATAAATTTTCAAAGCTATATTTATTCACCAAGCCTTTTTACAACCCGAGTTTTGTCTAAATGATTTTTTTTCCAATATTAATGCTAAACTATCCATTATTTTAAACAGTCACTAAAAGTATTATGAAGGTATTTATAGGAGAAAGATTGTAATTTGTCGCAAATTAATTTTTATACATTAAAAAAAATTGATTATTCTGTTAAAATTTTTATTTATTTTTATTATTAAAAATTAGTCTCAAAATGAGATATATGTGGGACATCAAGTATAATTATTTGATTATTCTATCAATCACATTAATTTCTAACACTAAAAATGAAATAAACTTTTAACCAAAAAAAATCAAATTACCCTTTAATTTAACATGTAATGTTTAATTTGTCTAATTTTTTAAAGTAAAATGGACAAAATGTAGTCAAATCTCTATGATAAAGATTCTTTTAGATTGAGGCTCTTTCAAGCTGTTAACTTGGGACTACAACGCCCTCACCTTGACCTTTGATTTTTTTATTAGAATGAGTATGAAAATTGGGTGTTTTACAGGGAAAGTACAAAAGCCATTACCAGAGCTGTTAAAAGAGTATGATTTGCCAATAGGCATCTTCCCTCGTGACGCCACCAACTATGAGTTAGACGAAAAGACAGGGAAGCTTACTGTTCATCTCCCATCAATCTGTGAAATCGAATATAGAGACTCATCTGTTCTACGCTTTTTCACCACTGTGACTGGGCATTTAGAGAAAGGAAAGCTAGCAGATATAGAAGGTATGAAGACAAAAATGATATTATGGATAAAAGTATCATGCATCACTTCTGATGGATCAAAGCTGTATGTCAGCGCTGGAATAACCAAAACCAGGAACAGAGACGCTTATGAGGTTAATAGGGATGGTATAGGCGTTGACAAGTTCTAGATTTGTTAGATTTGTTTATGGGGAAAACCTATGTATTTGTTTATCTTTTCTTGACACCTCTCTCATAGCCTTTTCAACCTTTCGTGGTAAGGCTTTTTACTCTGTTCTAACATTGAAGGTGGGAATGTCATGGCTCATATTATTTGTGTGGAATTGGTACATTTAGTTGAGGTTCAACCTTGAGTTGGAAAGATTATAATTTGATTCAAAAATTAAAAATATGCAAAAATCTAAGAATAATAATATTATTTTAAAATAAACTTCCAATACCACACATAAAAAAAAACTTAAATTGTATATAATATATAAATGTTGAAGGTTAATTTTTTTTTAGAATCAAAACTAAATTAATATAATTTATAAATATTAAGAGCTAAAATTATTATTATGTCAAATTTAAAAGTTATCGTCAAAATAATAAACTAATATTCAAAAAAAAATTTAAATAATTGAATAATTATTTTTGTAATTTTTTTATAATTAAGTTAAAAAAAACTAATAATTGAGTGGACAATTAATGCTATTGTAGATGTATCTTTTGCCAAGATTTGGGTGAGAAGGACTAAAGCTCTGAGACAAGATTTGGGGAAAGGGACTACAGCTTTGAGAGAGAGTGTGTTATGACCCAAGTACACTGATGCAAAATTTTGTGGCTGCAAATGCCGTACGAGAAATGCCTTTTTGCTTGCAGGGATTTGAATGGAACATCTTAAGAAATTTCCTCTCAGCTCCAAATTCAATATAGTCATTGTGAAGCCGAGTTCAAAACTCGAGCAACTTGAGTTATTAAATAAGTCGAGTTCAAGTACTTTTATACTTGATTTGAACTTCGAATCGAGCTCAAACTCCTATGATATTATTTGATTGAACTTAAATCAAGTTTCGAATCAAGCTCAAACTTCTTGGACTCCCAAGGTATTTAGGACCTTGCATTTCTCATGTATCCTTACCTGCACTACCAAAGAAAGAGGTGATGGATAAAATGGGTGGTTGGATTTTCTTTCAATGCTTTTTATCGAGCTTATATGAAGTGAAAACAAGAGGGGCATTATATTAAACAAAAATAAAATATTAGTTCAAGCAAAAAACATACAAAGATTAGTTTTAAAAAAGCAGGGTTGATATTCAAGAAAACATCAAAATATTCTATAAAATAATAGCCTGATGATAATAAGTCAATGACATCACCCACAACACAAAGACTTTAAACTGCAAGAAGAAATTAGTTCTCAAAATTTCTCTCCAGTAAAAACAAGACATATCTGGATATCTCATGCTAAAGTTTAAGCTGCATTTTGGGCTGCAAGCCTCTTCCGAGCTTCCTCAATGATGGATAACTTGATACCTTTACCCTTGGGAAGTGACACCCATGGCTTAGTTCCTTTTCCGATTGTGAAGACATTACCGAGACGAGTTGCAAATTCGTGCCCAGCAGCATCTTGAACATGAATTGTCTCAAAGCTACCCTTATGCTTCTCCCTGTTCTTAATTACTCCAACACGACCTCTGTTCCTTCCTCCGGTGACCATGACAACATTCCCGACATCAAACTTGATGAAATCGACAATTTTGTTGCTCTCAAGGTCCAGCTTAATGGTGTCATTTGCCTTGATCAAGGGGTCTGGGTAGCGAATAGTACGCCCGTCGTATGTGTTCAGGTATGGAATGCCTTTCTGGCCAAATTGGACAGATCGAACCTTGCAAAGCTTAAACTGCAGATAGAAAATATGAACAATATGTTTATACCTAACAGGGTGACAAAAGTAGAAAAAACTCAGATGCTCTAATTCTAATGTAATAAGAAGATAATAAGTCTAAAGCTTTATATTAATGTATTCAAACCTTGGTTTCATCGCCAGTGATAGCATGGAGACGGAAACGTCCTTTAGTGTCATAAAGGAGACGGAAGTCCTCGTTTGTTTTAGGAATCGAAACAACATCTGGGAGAAAGATAAAATTACATAAGAATTGAAAAGATTAATCTTGAAAATGCAGAGAGAAAAAAGCCGAAATCCAGAAAAGGAAGCATGAAAAGCTAATCTAGGAACATGCCAAGAACACAACACAATATGCCAATGAACTTAAACCAAGCTTTTCATATGCACTTTCACAGCATTTGTCAAAAGCAATGAGAAACTGGCCCATAATTGGTGTGTCAATAAACCAGGCAAGTGCACACAAAGATATGAACATAGGATCCTCTTGCCATGTGAAAATCAAAGAAATCAAACCAAATAAAAGTCCATTCAATTAAATACTTCATAATTGGGAACGAAAAACAGTCAAGGAAAGTAAACATACCCATGAAACCAGCAGGGTAGGTCTTATCAGTTCTAACCTTCCCATCTACCATAACATGCCTCTGCATGAGAATAGCAATAACTTCTCTATAGGTCAGAGCATATTTCAATCTGTTTCGCAGAATGAGGATCAATGGCAAGCATTCCCTAGATTTGTGAGGACCAGATGATGGCTTGGGTGCCTGCATACAATTGAAAACAAAATTAAAACTAAGTACAAAAAAGAGAGCTGAAAGAATAAAGAACACCGATAAACCGGTAAGGAAGTGAATTGATCAAGACGATAACATACAAAAGCACCACCAAGTTTGTCAAGCATCCAATGCCTAGGGGCATTGAGCCTCTTCAAATGTTTCTTCAACCCTCTAGCCTGCAATACGACATAAACAGAAATATAGTTTTAATAAAATTGAAAACTTTTTTTGCAGAAGATTTTAATGTAAGGCAAAATTAAACCAAAAGTAGTGACCAACAGTTCACAATACAACTTAAAAAATATGGTTAAGCTACAAAAGCAGAGTTAAAAGAAAGCAAACATGTAATCAATAAATTGCCATTTTATATCAAATATATCTTAAATGAAGAATTAGATCGTTAGAATCAAAACCCAGATCCTCTCATGAATAATGGAAATCACGAAACCCAGATAACATAAAAGATTCTAAATCAATTAATCGAGATTTTCAAGTAAAACAACTTCACTAATTCAGTGATTAAGCAAGTTAATGTGGAACAACCTATTTCATTTTACCAAAAGCAAAAAACAAAAGATCCATGAAGTTCACAGAACCATCAAAATGAGAGTGGCAAAGATAAAGCAATGAAATTTAAATGATAATTTATCAAAGAATGAAAGAGTAAAGCAGAAACTGACCATCCTGGAGAAATGCGGCTGTGTAGCTCAAAGACTGGTTTTGTTGCGAGAGCCGGCTACTCAAGTGGAAGAAGATGATGATGGGAGGGGCTAACGAAAACCCTAATAACGCCTATCTATCTATACTCGTCTAAATTTGATGAGGGCATTTAGGGTTTGAGATCCATATATGAATTGGACTAAGATGCATCCACCATTAATGAAATTTCTGGGCCATATAGCCCAGAAATTGGTAAGTCTCCTTGAAATGGGGTTTTGGGCTTCGTCTACATGTTTACAGGGATAAACTATACTCAAAATCACTAAATTATTAATAAATTTATGTTTTGATCATTCAACTTTAAAATTTTACAAAATAGTCATTAAACTATTCGAAAGTTATATTTTAAATCACTGAGCTATTAAAATCGTTGTTGTATTACTTTCCCTGTTCACATTATTTGTACCAATCGAAAACTCTCATTCCTCTTATCTTTTACAATTCAATTTTTATCATTAAATAACTTGAATGTTATGAATCTGTAAATCAAAATCCAAATAATTTTTTTCTCTAATATTCAACATTAACCGTCAAATTTTATTTGTCGATGAATATTGATCCACTGTACTGATCATCGAATTGTCACTTAAAATTTATTAGACAAACTTCTTTTTATAGAAAAAAAAATTAACAACCCAATTATTATTATTTAAATAAAAATAAGCCTTCCTACTAATTGCATCAAGGAGCTTTAATCAATTGGGTGAAGAAAGTGTTGCTTTTGGTGGAGCTTCTACCTTTTTAACTTGGGCAGGTTTGCAAGGTGTACAGTGGGTGACTTGGCTTGTTATATCCTGGGGTGGCATGCATAAAACCTCTTTGCATCGGTTATTATCACTGAGAGGCCGTATATCGTCTCAAGAGAGCGACCTAGTCCACGCTTCAAATCTCCGTCACCTTATTTTAACTATCAAAGTTGTTAATTCTATACCCCTATCCAGAAAAAAATATTATGCAACATTCTTCAACAAGAAATAAAGCGCTACAATGAAGCGAACATACTAAAACATGACTTCGATTCATCAGTATCTCGACATCGATGCATCGACAAAACATGTGCACCCTTTCTACAAGAAACAAAAACCATATTGTTTCAAATATGTACATACAGCCAGTGGTGTACTGCTTATCCATATGGAAGCTAGATCAAGCCAAGTGGACCTTATCTTGGATTATATATGGCGGCATCCTCGACTTTCTTTTGTGCTTCCCTTTTCTCCTTCCGTCTCATCTCCCTTGCATTAGCATCAGCCTGTACTTTCTCCATTATTGCGTTGAAACCGGGAATTGTCCTCTCCAATTTGTTATACACTTGGCTGCTAAGGTTATAAAAGATTCGGAATATTCTCTGAAAGTGTGACAACACAGATTATAAACAAGAGCTTGTGGACTAATTTGACTCATTCTTGAAAAACAAGGCACCATATTAAAGATCATTGGAACAGTTTAGTATACTAGGCAAAGATTTTGAAAACCATTGTTATATGTTATTTCAACCAACATTTCATAGAACCCTACCTTGACATCCTTGTTCCAATGTCTAATGTAAGGGGGACCGGTTGTGTAGGAACCAAGAGGTTCACGATACCACTCTCCGCTATATGTGATATCATCCATTGCTTGCTCAACACTTAAAACCTCCCACGGCCTTAATCCGGGGATAACTTTGGCCAATTTGCGCCTGACTCAGAGAAGCAACAAAAATATTTAACAATTTTAGGAATATGAAGTACGAGTATCTTCAAACTTGAAACCAGATACAGATGGTTAGAACTTAGATTAAGAGAAACCATACCGAAGATCTTTTGAAATGTATTTGTTTGGCATATGATCAGATTCCAAAAGAGTTGTCATTTCAGAGCCGCTAGCCCAAAGAAATAGAGCATGGCTAGGAATTCTGACTCCGGGCCATATGCCATCATTAGCTTTTAGGACAGCCAAATCACGTCTTTTGCTCTCTATCGCTTCTTCTTGAAGCTGTTTATAAGATTTCTCCTCGTGCCCTTTAAGGGGAACCCAGGGAGGTATACCATTCTGAAGTTTATGAAGGAAAGCTGTTGCTGCCGCACCAAGCCTCACTGACCACCAATATATAACAAGAGTAAATCAATATATAATAAGTTTTTTTCTTCTTGAATACGACCCTGTAAGAAAATGGTCGCCATAGCAAACAACATGCATTTCATCGTTTTCTAGATCCCCATGAAAATCACCTAATTATGTGGTCGATATCGGACACATGAAATCTAGTCCATCAAAACTTGTATTCAAGTTGGATAAACAACACTGCATTTTTCTATTACATAGAAAGAGCACCAACCGAATGCCAATTAGGTGATACCAAGAAATGGGATTTTCTCCTTTGGAGTCCTTTTTCGACTTACCATGAACAGATGTAAATGAAAAAAAAAAAAAATCAAAGGGACAAGAAACAAACCTTCCCAAGTGGCTATTGCAGGTTCCAAGCCATAAACCATATGAATTGGTGCCCATTCATCCATGTCCTCTCCCCAAATAAAAGTGTGTTTATCAATAATCCCACCACCCCAAGCTGTTTTCAGGGTTATTAACTCACAAGGACCTCGGGTACGGCCCAAACGATCTTTGTAGTACCAGCCTCCACTCCTCATGATAACTGCATCAATAAATGACTATGACTCAATCATTTTCATAATAAAATTAATTCAGAAGGATTAGCTTTGAGTTTAACTCTGGTATTAAGCTAACACTAGGAGTTGCAAACCAAAATGATTAAAAGAACCAAACTTACAGTCATAGTAACGTTTCTCGAGCCGCTTATACCCAATAGCTTGAGCAACATCAATGGGTCGACCTGGTGGATAAGGCCTCTGGCGAAAACCCCAGAGACCAAAAAAGAACTGCTTAGTGAAATCCCAGAACTTATCATCACTCTCTTCCCTGGTTTTGATAGCTTTTCGAGGCATAGGCCGGCCGTCCAAACCAATCACATGCGGAACCGCTTGCCACAGCTTCTTATCTTCCTTTCTAAACGGATCTTCATTTTCTTTAAGCTCTATCCTATTGATTTCGTCAGCAATTTCCTCAGCTCTTGCCAAAAACTGAACCACAGGACTTGCTCTAAAGTCTTGCCACCACTTTTCATTCTCTTTAATTTCATCCTCGGTTGGGTTCTCTTTGTTCTGGAAAAAAGGGTTTTCGTTCAAAATCTTTTCGACTTCAGGCGTGTGTCTGTAATCTGGGAGGTTCTCACATTCCCAAAAGAACTGGTCCACCATCTGCTTGTAAGGCCCGGGCTTGTCGGAATCCGGGTCGGGTTTCTTGGGTTTTTTGCTGAAGAAACCAAAAGAGCTTATAGAAGCGAAATTCGGAGAGTTTGAGGATGTTGTGGGGAGGAATGATAGAGTGAGTGAGAGAAGGTTGATGGGTTGGATTGGGTTTTGAGGTTTCCTGAACCAGCTTTCGAAGGGATTGAAATTGATTGAAGCCATTGGGAAAAGGTTACAGCTTTTTGAGAACTTTTTTATTTTCCCATGCTACAAGGGGTTTTATGATATTGTTCAAGAGTGACTGTACAAGTTCATGTAGAAACTTGGAGAGCTAACGTGTTTTCCAGAATCAAGTGAAAAGGAGAGAGAGTGACGAGTGTTCTTCATCTGATTTGACCCCAAATATCAGTAATCTGTCTACATAAATAAATTAGATCAAATTAGTCTATTAAGTGGATAATTTAATCTTTATATTATCATAAAGATTTAAATAAGTTCAATTATAACAAAGATAGCATTTACTGTATAAAAGATGTTTTGAAATTTTTTCAATTGCAATTCAATTTATTTCATTTACAAAACTATTAAAACTTTAAAAATATTGACTCTTGTTAAATAATATACACATTTTTTATAAAATAAATATTAATTTTATCTCAATTTGATTTTATTAAGTTCTTTTTAATAGTACAAGGGTTAAATTGATCTATTTAATAATGGAAAGATTAATTTGATTAAATCCCTATAATAGAAGAAGAAGCTCTCTCATATTGACAACCATAACAAAACCAACACATTTGAGTTTTTTCAATTTATTTTAAGTTTGTCATTATTCTTTGTTCAGGTTAATTAGTTTGAGTTTGATTGGATGGATTCAAATCATTGATCTTTTTACCATCAAATTGGATTCGAATACGGGTTGACAGGTCTAAAGTCAAATGTTATTGGCTTTGATATCTCTCTGGATGATCCGAGAAATGAAACCCTAAACTTTAAATCCTAAAAACCGTTGCTGTCTTGAAGCATTTGGACCAATCAAAGACATCAAGATCTCCGTTGCTGTTTCCCATCCAAAGAACAGTATCCAAGCA
This sequence comes from Gossypioides kirkii, assembly GCA_005610355.1. Taxonomy (NCBI): domain Eukaryota; kingdom Viridiplantae; phylum Streptophyta; class Magnoliopsida; order Malvales; family Malvaceae; genus Gossypioides; species Gossypioides kirkii. The sequence goes on along the minus strand of CP032244.1, from coordinate 37,958,382 downwards.
ATGGAACAATACTTTCGGTGCTTCCATTTCAACTATGAATTCTCGATGGCCTCGTGTTTTTTGCCTGGCTTTGTTTCTTAACTGCGACAGTCTTTCCACTAGGCAACTTAGCTTTGTAAACAGTTCCAAAGCATCCGTCTCCCCTTGCAAAAGTGACTGGTGCCCTCAAGGATGTTGCCCAGTGTGAGTTTCAGGAACGGCTACTTGCACATCGCTATATTGATGCTCAGCGGCTCTTTCAACCTGCTGCTACTGACCGCGCTGCAGAAGCCATCTGTGTAGTGCAAAGGCTGAAGTGAAAATGGCACCGGTAAACATATTTTGTAAATAAGCTTCATCTGCAGGTTCAGGGTTGCCAACAAAACTTGATTCATTATCAACAACAAACAACCTTTTAAACTAGTCCATTTCTTCAACAAGAATGGCTGCAATGGCAGTGTCGAACCTCATACATACATTGGTCAAATAAGAAAGCATCTAAGAATCAAAATCATCTAGTACACGACAAGATCAAACTCAATCTAGGAAAGAAAATGTTTTGGATAGAAGCATTAGAAACACATACATTACATATTTTGTTACACATGTCAACCAAGAGAAAGTATAAAGCAATGGCTATCGGGAATTTATCATCTTCCATATGCTATCACAGGCATCAAAAGCAGTCATCTTTGATGTATCGAATTCAAACTTCTTTATCACCTTTTTATCTCTATCTACTATATCTGTGGCAAATTTGAATCAAGGAGAATCCTTATAAAGCAACATAAAAACAACTTTCGATGTGAAACAAAAAACAAGATGAAAGGAGAAATAATATTTTATCAGAAGGATACGGCCTGAGATTCTGGATTGGTCTTCCAAGTCTGGAATAATATTAGTTATAGAAGCATACATCGAAAGCTTCCTCCTGCAAGATCAAATTTCAAACACTGAACATCAACACATCAAAAGACAAGTTCGGAAAGTATAGTAGCCATTAAAACACATTTTTGAACGAGTAAATATTGTTGATTATAGCAAAAGACAACCTCTGTTAACCACATACAGAACAGAAAGCAATGGTGTTAACAACGAGCATATAAATGGAAATCAAAGTTTCTTAGTAGTCCAAGAGACACATAACAAGTTTCCCCCATTTTCAAGACATCAACCAAGCAAAAGACAACTTGGGAAAGTATGGTAGCTATTGCAACACATTCTTGAATAAGAAAATGTTGTTGAACATAGCAAGATATCTCAAGTTCCTCGAAAAACAGTTCCAACAAATCCCAAGATACTACAGATGTTATTTCAGATAACCAATGTTAAAGCCATGGAAATCAAAGTCGAGATCTTTCTCTTATTTGTCCAAGAAAACACATTCAAGCTAACAAAAACAGCTGTTCCTATACTTACTGTTCTTTGAGTTTGTCTTGCTCATATTTCCTTAGGTTTTTCTTGCGTTCTTCAATAGAAACCCTCTGGCGCTCTAGTTCAATTACCTCATTGCTAACAGCTGTGTTGTTATAAAAGAAGATTTAACAAATCAATCAAACGCCATAACACCGAAACATTAAATATATATATCAAAAGTAATATACTTATCTAAGCTCCTCTTCAAGCCCACGTTCTTTTTCAAGCTCTTCTTGGTATTCCTTATGCAGATGCTCCATTTCAGCACCATCAGCAACCTCAGATTTTGCCTGTTCTGTTTTCTTCTTGCAAGCTTCTATCTTTTCTTCATATTCTGCATTTTTTTTCAAAAAAGAATAAAAGATCTTGCTTTACTTTCTTAATTCCCCTTTTAATTTCTGGGGAAAAAAAATAAGTAGAAAAGGAAATATACCTCGAAGCAATCGATGAACCTCGTTGGCATCAGCGTCGCAATGCGAGCGGAGATCGTTAAAGTGCTGAAAACACTGCGTCAAGTTTTTAATGTCCCTTTTGTCCTTCAATACCTCCACCAGATCGTCACTGTAAGATATCAGCTTCTCCACATCGATCATTCTCGTGGATTCCCCCATTTTTTTCTAGGGTTTTATCCCTTCTTCAAGATTAAGCACGCAAAAAAAAAAAAGACAAAACAATGAAGAAGAGTGGATAAAAGCAGCGTTTTGCAAGCGTTCACAAGAAGGAAAAGAAAAAAGGAAAGGCCTTGGAAATTAGAAATCGGATCTAACGAGGAACAGTAAAAGAGCCAAACAGCTGAAGAAGGAGAAGAGAAATTTAGAGAGAGTAGTTGAGAGGGAAAATTCGAAAAAGCTTTCAATTTTGGTTGATTAATCTTTGGGTCAACTACAAAAGTGGTCTCATATCTTTGCTTAAGATTAAGTTTACGTGTCGGTTGCTAATCTTTCAATTCTTACAATTAGGTCATGCTCATTATTCATAACAATTTGGTCACCATCTCTTAGTTGTCTTGGTAATACGTTTTAGCACATTTGAACTCACGTCTAGTAACAATACCGATGTCAATCAAAGTAAGACTTAAATTAAATCACAAATTTCTAAACTTTAACTCGACTCGATATATAAGCGAATTACTCAAACTTATTCAATTGGGCCGATTACTTGATTTCTAGACATACTTGAATTAGGTAAGATTTAATAATTTTTACAAAAATAAAAATGTAATTTGATGTAAAACATTTAAAATACATGTTAAAAAAAAAAGTGAATTACTCAAATCAGATGGTAAAATGCTCAAAATTGGTTTGCTTAGCTACTTGATAATTAGCGAATCGAATTTGTTTTTCTTTTTTGAATATATCTTATTCTAAAGCTAATAATGTTGCAATTTCTGATAATTCCAATAAAAAAATCTCACGTCACGATAATTTTTCGTCACTGGTCTAACGATAACTAACGGGAGAGTAGATTTGTCCATGGATTGGGCCAAGTTCAATCCGAACCTTGACAAAATCTTAAGTCCATTTGATAGGTCCGATCCGACCAAAAATGGGCCTAAAATTTTACCTAAGCCTGGCCTGAATAAAAATGTTAAAACTCAAACTCGGCTCGGATCGACTCTTATTAAATTTCTTATATAATTTTTAAAAATATATATATTACACTAAAAACATTAAAATAAATGTTTTCCAACAAATTGAAAATAAATTTTAAAAAATATTTATATTTAAATAACACTAAAATAGATATATCTTAACAAAATTAACAATAAAAGAAGAGTTATACAATATTCAAACAATAACAATAACATAATAGTGAAATGAAAGCAAAACAATTAGAAAACAACAACAAACAGTGGAAGAACAAGAAAACAAAAAAAAAAAAATCTTTTTGCAAATTCGGGCCAAATTTGGGTCAAAAAAGCCTTACTCAAGGCTCGGTCCGTTTTTTAAACGAATCTTATTTTTTTGTTCAAACCCAATCCTTCTACTTTTTGGACGGGCCTTCTGACTGGGCCACCATGGATAGGTCCACGGGAGAGTAACTAAAGTATTTAATTTCGAAAAATTTGATGACTAAATTGGAAGAATTAATAGTTGGGTGACCAAAATAAAACAAAAGGCATAATTGGGTGACCATTTTTGTAGTTCACCCTTTTTTTTTTCCTTGAATTCATCTTCCATGGATAGAGCTTCTGTTGTCTCATAATGTTATAGACCATGCATTCTACAAGATTCTTTAAATGGATACATACCCTAAAATAAGCTTAAATTTTGAGAAATTTATTCAGAAGAAAAGAAGGGAGAGTACATATAATGATGATTAAATATAAATTGGATCCCCAAAAGTAGCATCTAAATCATTCTACAATATTCGTTTTTTCTCTCATGCACTATATGTCTATACATAACAAACCTTCTATTATTTACATCTCCATTCTGCAGAAGCTGCTACAATTGATGGAACCAATTTCTTCTGCTTTGTACTAGTTTTTGGTGGCATAAGATTGGTTGCAATTGACCTTTCTTTAATGGGATTCCTTACACTACACAGCTTATGTTTTATCCGCCATGGCAACAACATTTCAAGCCCACAACCCTTTGGAGAAGACAATGATGTTCGTTTCATTACAGCTTGAGACTGATCCGAGTAAATGTAAGGAAGCTTCGTTTTCGATATGTTGAGAGCCGATGAAGCGGCTAATGCTATAGCGTCGGGGAGAAACCGATCTATTATGAAACTCGGTGATGGACAATCACTGTGTTCTAAACTCATAGCTAAGTTGAAACCATCTAAATCACTATGTTCTATAGCTTCTGTTTTTTCAACAATGTCTATAGCTTCTGTTAGTGACAAAACTTCCATAGCATCGGAGAATACATCATCGTGGTCGTTGTCGTAATCATCCATGTCAGCATCGCACCCTTCTTCATGATAACCCCGAGTTGTCGCTTCTTTCGGTGGACGCCATCTACCCGGCGGAGGTTTAGGACGAGGCGTTTCGGCTTCATCAACGTTGTTACTTCTCTCCGAATCCTTTGGTTTTCCAGGAGCTTGTTCCCAGCAGAACGGAATCCCGTTACTTGAATCTTTCCCTGAAACTTCACGATCAATAACATGGCAACCAGCCGGTCGTCTGGTCGATAAGAGTGGGGCATTTAAATTCAACTTCCTAGGGCGTTTCCTTTCCATTTTGCTTCATTCAATCCTTCTCCCATATAGAGAGAAATATCCTTCTACAAGTGGAGGATTCATTAGAGTAGGTGAAGAAAAAAAAGATGATAAAATGAAAAAGAGTAGTTGTATGAAATAATTATGAAGCAACTGAAACTATGGGGATCTCGTGTAGTGTATTAAAAACCGATATTTTCACTTTATAATGATCACAGGTTGGATTGAAAAAGTCCATTTCCTTTCTGTGGTGAATTTTTTTATAAAGTAGAGCCTGGAATCATCTAAAAACCATATGGCACAACGTTAAACCATGGTGAATTTTAAGGGGAAACTTTCCAAGGACTAAAATGTAAAGCTCCAAAAACAATAAGAACAATTTTAAAGGTCTAAAAGAGTGTAAAATCTCCAGACTGGATTGACTTCTGCAGTTTCATTTACATGGTTCTTTCTTGACTGTAACAAGCATCAGTCACATGCCTGGATGATTTACATATATATTGGTCCAATCCTTAATACAGAAAATAAATATTTACAAGCTAACCATGTCCATTAATTTTTTTCCCTTTTCTTCTTTTTTTTTTTCTATCACACCAAACACTAAGGTCCCATTTCGCCATGGCGGTGCTTCTGAATTTTCCGGGGACATATCCGAAAATAATGGTGCCCCTTTTAAGGAAAAAGGGAGGCAAAAATCAGGTTGCCCGTGTCGGACGATGAAGAGAGGAAATAATTTATCGGGATCTGATTTTTCTCACTATTGCTCTTTGACCAGCTCGCGAACTTTATTATATAGCTCGAGAGTATCAGTGTGGTTGGGTTCAAGACATAGGGCTGCTTCACAGTCTCTAACAGTAGATGCATAATCACCCATCGAGTCATGGAAAGCAGCTCGAAGATGTAGTAGTTGTAGGTCTGGCTTGAAAGCTAGTGCTCTTGTGAGCTCCGCAATAGCTTCGTTTTCTTTGTGATCGTCCATTAGAACTGCAAAGGCAGAAACTTCATGTTCAGGACCGACTTTATAATAACAGAAATAAGAGTTAAGAACAAATAACAAACAATTATTGCACTCCGAACCTAAATTATACGCAACCGTGGTGAAGGAATTTACCTGCTGCTCTGTATCTGTATGGATATGTCCTCAAGGGATCTAATTGAGTAGCCATAGCGAGATCACTCTTTGCCATGTCCCGATCAGAATATTCTGAACGCTTCTCGTAAGCAGAAGCATTATTACGTGCCTTCTCTATCAGCTTTGTCATCTCATCATACGCAGCTTTACGTTGATTTTTGAGATGAAAAACACGTGCTAGACCCTGATGTGCTCGTGTATGCTTAATGTTCAGTGCATTCATGTAACAATCAGCAGCAAGATCTAATTTCTCACAATCTACATACACACTACCTAAATTATTCAGTGCCTGCGGTAAACCGGAATCACTCAGAACATGGAACCAATTAATCGTACTTATATAACAAGCATTAAAATTGGTCCAAAAATACTTACTTGTCCTTTCCGAAGTCCATCCGAAGGGCATCTAAGAGCATCCAGAAGAAGTTGGATAACATATGCTGAGGACTCTTGATCGAGACTTGTATCTGCTAAAGCATATGCTTTGAGGAAGAAAGCTTCAAATGATCTCTGGATGGAGATTGATTCCTCAGCTTTAGCTAGTGCTTCTTCGCAGTGGCCGGTGTCGTACAATATCCATCCTTCATAGACGAGCCTTTCATGATCCGAGGTAGAATGGTTTCTAGCCAACCGTAGACTACGCATTGCAGCCTTTTGGCAATTTAACCTACAGCATTCAGTACCAGCAAACACTTAGAAAGACGTGTTATTTGACCGATGAAAGAGTTTGTCAGATTACCTTAAAAGGAGGAGAGACTGTCTGAACCATAGAAGGCTCTTTCCGGGGTCATTAGCCAACATATGGTGTACAACAGCTAGGGAACCGAGATCGTCAACAGAAGACCACCGGTCATACAATTGCATCCAACAATCAGCCTGACTCCATTGCTGAACAAAAGGACGTAGGAGCTCAACCAAGTGGTCACCATGCATTTTCCCATGAAACATCATATAATTTGGTTCTAAAGTCAAAAGTGCACGAACATCTCTAAGAGCCCTTTCATAATCCTCCATGGCAATTGAAATCCAAGCTCGTAACTCAAGGCAGTCAGGAGATACTTTGAAACTGATTATTTTACTGATTTCTGATATGGCTGCTCCAATCTTATTGGTCTCCAACAACAAAACAGCTCGATACTTGTACGGAAAACAAAGTGTCGGATCCAATTCCGTAGCCATTTCTAGATCTGACATCTTCTCCTTCCCATCACAATACAAAGAACGTTCTTGATGCATCCACCCGACTGGTTTATATTCTGAAATGAGTGAATTAATCATCTTGTAAGCTGAATACTTGTGTCCACGCTTGAACTTGGTCCTTGCTATACCCACTTTCGAATATATATGACCAGACTCGTAAGCTTCCTCGAACCAACTTTGAGCATCTTTGTACTCTTTTCTCTCGTACATCGCAACACCTAACTGGTGATACGCAAGTTGTTTTTGCCAACTTTCCATTGCACAATCTGCCAACCTCTCGAGAATCATCACGGTAGTGTTAGCTTTCATGTCTTCCTCCATTGCAATTTGGCTCAAGAAGAAATATAACAAAAAGGAAGCATGCCCAACTAGAGCCAATCGTTCCTTTGCTTCTGGACTACAAAAATATTTCATCACACTAGGACTATGCATCGAGTTCGGGAGTTCCCTTAAAAAAACCTGCAAGCAAGCTGCCACAAGAAGATACCCGTTTTCCTCCAATCCATACTCGATTAACAATAGTGCATTCTCCACATCATTTACCAAAGATGCTAAATAAGAATCACAGGCCGACTTCAAATCGTCACAACAAAACCTATTCGAGAAAGAAAGAAGCTCCAAAATGATTCGCGGATCAAAAGAATCTACTCTTCTGATCCTGCTATATAATTCAACAGCTTTCATACACTCCATTGAAATACCATTCTGGGTAAAGTTTATCTTCTCTTTTCTAGATTCCCTGAAACCACCATACAACATTGTCCTAAACGGTGTTGATAATGAAGCAATACAATACCGTAAACACCTAATCTCGTCATCTCGGATATAAAATGACATATCCCCATATTCATCCGAAGTAGAACATTCCTCGTCCTCAACCAAATAATCATCCACACTTTCACCTCGAGGATTCTTAGAACAAACACAAGGATCATAAATAAATTCCGGATTGTAACCAGGCACCAAAGTAGCCTTAGGGCACTCGATGTTTCTTCCGCAACAATTCATTGAATTTGTGCCTCTAAGCTCATCTTCCCTCCTCTCATACCTCAACCAAGCTGCTAACACAACCTTGGAATGAACATCAACGGTATGCTGCCTAGCGGCTCGAAGGGTCCGCCGGAACAGCTTCGGATCAGATAAGCCCTTAAAAATTGCACATTGCTCCAAATACATTCCAGTTTTTTCAAATTGGGGGCAATTCTCAATCCTACGGTACAAATCAGCTAGTGTTCCAATGAAATCAACGAATTTCAAGCATGGTTCAATTTGGGGTTCAAGGAGATCGGAGACGGGTAGACCATAAGGAAGCAGGGTTTCATTTACATAAGCATGGGACACATTAGAAGACTGGTAATTGTGCATCGATATAGGCCGAACCGGATTAACACTAAGATGGTCTTGAAGTTGATGATAAAGTTTATCACCGACATCTCCACCACCGCCACCGGTGGTGTGAAGAGCATAAACTTGTGCGCCTTTACATCTATCTAAACACTTTAAACTACGCATTGTGGTAAATTTATTACGCTGCATCTTTTTCAAGATCAAAAGGAAGAATTCTCTAATGGTATAACAACAAAAATTCAACAAGGTCCCAAAAAAGAACACAAAAATCGAAGATCTAGAAATACAAACGAAATGGGTGTTTAAAAAAATGAACAATAAATCAAATTTACCTCGCAACTCAATGGTAAACGCAAGCTCAATTGGGTATTAACAAAGAAAGTTCTTTTCTTTCCCTGGGTTTTTTTTTTTCTAAAAAGAGAGAAAAAAAAGGGATTTCTAAATGAGAAAATAAATAGATAGCGGTCAACCAGAAGGTTTTTTTTTTTTTTTTTTTTGAGAAGTGGAGGGTGGCTGTCTTGAAACGGCCACTCTCTCTTTTTCTCTTTCTCTCTATGTCTACCTGTTTTGTTTTTTTTTTCGCCTTTTTGATGGAATTTTAAATTTCCCTGTCTTTGAATCACCCTCTATATTTGATAAATCAATTTTTCTTTTTTTGGGTTTTCTTTGTTTTCTCCAAATTTGATGGGAGCTGTATTTGTTATTATATTTTATATTTTAATAATAAATTTATTTTAACTGTGTTTTTATTTTTCATGTTTTGTCTGGTCAAAGATTAAAAGTAAAAAACATGAAACCAACCATGTCCGAAACAGGGGATTATTGAATGTTACTAATTGTGTTCTGTGTGGAAGAGGAGAACCGCTAAAGTTGCGCCCTACCTGTCTTTCTTTCACGCCATCCCTGCTATAATCTTCCTTCCTTAATTTTTTAAACTCCTATTTTATATTTTTTAGTTTTTATTTCAATCCCGTCAGTTTTCATGCTCCGCATCTCTCGCAAATCGCAATCCACCTCATCCCCCACTCATCTTTAAACGCGTGATTTATTGAATACAACGTTCTATTTTGCACCCAGTCCTTATCATATTTAAACTTTTACAATTTAGTCCTTACTTTTGTTTTTGCCCCCTAAAAATTAGTATGATTGATTATATTTCATCTAAGGTCACTAGCAAAACCACCCAAAAAGATTATGTTCTTTCTGCTTTTCTGATTAAAAAATTAAAATTAAAATATTAAAACTAGTAATTGATTGTTATTAGATTTAAATATTAAACGCAACATATTCAAATCTAACTCAATTAGACTATAAATTTTAAATCAAACAAATGGAGGGACTCAATAATAGGAATTAAATTTAAAAGATTGAAGAGTAGAGGGACTGGGGCATAGTCAAACGTATACCGATTAGAACATTTTCCCCAATGCCCAGTGTGAAGAGTGAAAGTGAAATGCTAGAAAGGCGCGTAAAAATAGGAAATGAGAAAAGTGAAGTGCGTGATGGACGATAATAGATAGCAAAGCAATTATAATTTAGGTAGGCCAAGCGTTCCGGATCCCATTTATGGCCCAACATACTATTCCTATCAGCAGCCTTTGTGGGTCCAAATTTATCATCAAATTTAAGCTCGACCTTAATTATATTATTATAATATTGGTTCGGATGATATTTGTTTTATGGTTTATTTTTAGTGTTTGTGGTTATCCTTTCTAATTATAACATCGTCTTCAAGATTTGAATTTGTGTTCTCTCTTCGAGAACGCAATGTACTTTACCACTATATATTCAATGTTTGTTGATGAATTCGACTCGTTTTTAATTACTTATTTAAGTTATTTCGTGTTCAAATCATTTTCGATTTTGGTTTAAGTATTTTTATTTTCTCTATCATTTCAAGTTATTTTGATTTGAGTATCATATTCATTTGAAAACGTGCTAATTAGGTCAGCCATTTTATTTATGTAGGGTTTGTCAGATTGAAGATTACCATATACTTTTTACGCAAATCGCCACCAAATAGTCCGTTTAGAAACTTCTCTTTTCCCGTCTTACAAAATCCCTCCAAGACTTTACCATCACATCCAAGTCAAGCATTCGATGACTTTGCACGGTCAAGCTCACCCTCCAAATATACCCGGTTGGTTTATCATCTAATCACCATTAACAAATCTTGACATTCTATGTGAACTACCCTCAACCTTCTAATACCAAACCTTGCATCTACAGAAACTTTGTCAAAGCTTTAGTCATTTAGAGGGCACAATGAAACCTTCTAGCGCTTGCTTGCTTGGATCCTCATGTTTCACAGCTATATATATATAAATTATTTGGCAGAAAATTAGAACCAAAAACAGCAGACATGATAATGATAAACATTGGTAATTACAGTACTGTAATAACGATTGTTGATCATAGTTTCAGCTGCTCCCGTTAGATACACAACTAGAAGATGTGTACAAAGTTCGAGTAAACAACATGCAACCTCGTAAATCTAAATGGTGAAATTGTAATTTTAATCCTTCTAAGATATATAATTTGATCTAAACTAACCCAAATAATTTTTCTCAAAAAAGAACCCAAGTCAATATTTTAATCGAATTTAATAAAAATAAGAAGGGAAATGAAAGGAAGGGGTTGTGAAGGTGTCAGAGAAAGGTATATTTAGTGACAGTTCAGTGCCGGCAGAAATGGATGCATATCCTAAATTATAAAATATAAAATGAAGATACAATCCATTCATTCCACATGAGACAACTAAATATTGGGCATTTGTGTGTAGGATTCCTACCCCAAAAAGAAAAACAATTTGTTAAGGATAAACATAAATAAAAGTCAACGAAATCCTCCTTTCTTCTTATTGGAACCCACATTCTTATCTACATATTATAGGTAGATATATGCCCAAATAAATATTTTTAACAATTTCTTTTAATAAACTTTAATCTAAATATAATTATATTTTGTAATTATTAATTTTGATTTGATACAATGCCTAGAACTACTCATAGTCCCCACTTCAACTCTTAAATAGGAAGATAATGCACTTTAGCGCACTCGAATCCACGTCCTCCTGCGCTGGCAACAATACCAATGTCAATCGAGCTAAGACTCAATCATCATATGTAAATTTTCTCGAGTTAAGTTGTTTTAGGGAATTTTAAAAAGAAAATCTTAAGAGCATTGTGTTGACAAATTCTTTTAGAAAAATTCATCACCGGCATATTAACTGTAATTAATATTATTAACATTTTAGAGTAGCAGACGATTGGGTATTGTTATCAATGTAGGAGGATGTGAGTTTGAGTGCATTATCTTCCTATTTATGAGTTGGGGAGTGGTTATGGATAATTTTAAACATTATATTAAAAAGAATAGATACGATCAGAATCTATAATGAGATAGTTAAAAAAACAATTTAAAGTAGCAACCTTATAAATTAAATTAAAACATAAAATTTAGATGCTAATTTTAGCATGAAGAAACCAAGAATAAAAATGGTTGTCAACCCAATCAAGAAAAAATGGGTTATAAAATGATGGATTACAGCCCACTTAATTAAATTTGAACTCCGCCATCTAAGGAGCCATTTTTTCAATTTTAAAGGTCCTTGTCAATAGACTACTTGAGCTTTAAGAGGCCCATCTATATGACATTTACAAATTAGCTATCTATGGGTAAAAGTATTATTGAGGTTCTTGTATTAGGAGTTCAATTGCATTTTATTTTTTCTATTAAAAATGGACAAATTGTCAAAGAGCAAATGGATCCTTATGTTAGAAATTCCATCTATTTCTATTGTTAAAAACTTATCCCTATACGTCAACATAAGGTACACATAACACATCACGTATAATTGTTTGGTAATTCCAGCAGCCATGTCTATTTTTAACCGTGAAAATGGATACAAATTTTAACAGAAATGATCAGTTTACTCTTTAATTTAATGTAAAATGACTAATTTACTCATTTTTAAATAAAAGAATAAAATACAATCTATCTCCTAATATAAAAATTTTCATGACACTTTTACCACAATCTATCTTTCATAATTCTTTTTTTCCCTAATCTACAATGAGAGTAAATTTGATGTATATATAGATTCCGTTTTTCTTTTTATTTACATCTCAACTTTGGACAACCCATTTTCTCTACTTTGGTAACAAAAATATCAAAATTATATATGAATTTTGATACAATTTGCAATATTATACGTACGTCAATTTTAATTAATTTGATGCATTTGTATACATCAAACTTTAATTTTGGTTCAATTTTAACATTTCACTAACCACATTACTTATGTGACACAATTTTCCATGAAATCATAAGTAAATTGTTTACCTGTCATTTTATTATGTTAAAAAACAAACAAATAAATTGAAATTATTTCCAGTTAGATTAGGCAAAAAATAAATTTGGAGAAAATAAGAAATTAATTTTTCAAGTGTGTTTATTTTTTTAATAATGGTGGAAATAATTTAAATTTATTTTTTTAACCTAATAAAATATTAGCACTTTATACATGACTTAAACGGGAGATTGTGTCACATAGATAATAATGTTAGTGAAATGTGAAAATTGAACCATTTTATTTTGATGTTTATTTAGAAAAAGTTTATTTTATTTTAAATCTTGGAATGGAAATTTGTTAGTGTATTCAATTCAAAGTTAAATTTATTTTAAGAGGTTTTAGCGGCTGTTTGAATCAGATTGGTCAATTGGATTGAGAATTTTTTGGGATATTATTCTAGTGAGAGATATAAAACCGATTAATCTACAAATCAATATGATAATTAGGAGAACCAATTTTTATAATTTTAATAATAAATAGTCTGACTAGTTTAACCATCTATTTGATTTCAAAAACATTAATTTCCAATACAAATATCTTTTAATAATTACTGTTGAAATAATAACTTGAATGACAAAAATAAAAAATTTATTTATATATATATAGATAGAAGTGTTGATGGGTTGTATCGAATTAAAAAAATTGTCGATTCTGACTCAATTTAATTTGCTCGAATGACCAGTTTTACTATTTAAAAAATAAAAAATTAATCAACATCAATAAAATTTAATGTTAATATTATTTAAATGATTTAATTAGAATAGAGATAAATTGAACAAAGACGTATTTATTAAATCAATTGGGACATATAAAGCGATGGTTAAAAAGAATAGCTGAATTTGATGTTTTGAATTAGATTGAGAAATGAGAATTATATGTGACGCATACATATTGGTCAGGATGAAGACTGTTTGGCTATTGGTCAAAATGTATAATCATAATAATATTTGTGGTTGTCAGACCAAATTTTCACACCATATTGGGTCTTACTTCCACCTAATATGCTACCTATTAAATGTAAACATTTAGGTCATTAGGTGCCCTACTTATATATCTCCCTTCAAACTATTATTATTATTATTTTAATTTTTCTTGTGCTACCGTGAGATAAACATGCTATATTAATAAAGCCACATTAAACCAACTATTTAAAATACTTTATTAATTACCAAGGATTTAATTCATCTTTTAAAACTCTGAATTTGACCATTTAAGATAATAAGGTCGATTGAGTTTTAATTCAATTGATATCGGTATTATTGACAGTGCAAGAAGACGTGAGTTTGAGTACGCTAAAACGTATTATCTTCCTATTTAGAGATTGATAAGAGGTTATTGATAATTTTAGATATTATTTTAAAGGAAACAACAAATATGATAAAAAATTTATAATGAAATTAATATTTAAAAAAAATTAAGGTAATAATAACATCATTCTAAAAAATAAGTGGCTGAAAAGTGAAAATACAAAACATTTGAATATTCCTTTCTTAAATGAAATAAAAAGTGCAATCACAATCTCGATAATCCCAAAAGTAAATTGCTTATATATAGGCTATAAAGATGCTACGAATGTGCAAGAGATAAGCGGGATGAAATTCTTTTATCACTTTAAATTGTTGATATTTCCTCTTTGATAATTTTTTGACAAAATTTAATTAAAAATAATAATTTCTAAAACATATTTACCAACCCACAATGAACGCTAGTAGATAGAATTTTTTTCCAAAAAAATAAGTGAAAAATGATAAGTAGATGGTGACCTATTATTTATCATAATTCCATAGAGAATATGTTCTATTTTTTTTAAGATTATATTATTCTTTATCAAATAGTCTAATCATATGTAATATTTAATTTTAAATAATATATTAAACATATTTTATTACTTAATTTTTTAATTTATGAAACGAAGCCTTGGTTAATGTGATTTAACTAAGAAGGAAAGAAAAATCCTGTTGATTGCAGCTTTCTTCGGGTCTCCGAGAAAAGAATGAAAAAAAGGTTCGAATAGTACGATCCCTCCATTACCCTAGAATGAAAGGGGCGATTTCATAATTCTTGACATGTGAAAATACGTTATTAAGTGTTCCATTTTATTTTTCCATTGAAGCCAGAGACAATAAACTTAAACAACCCATTTTATAACAATCTAAATACAAATGTGCAACTTACTATTTAACATTTTGATTTTTAAAAAAATTGTAAATAACATAACCCTACACATCTCATATGAAAGTGCCCAACTTTCCAAATTAAAAGATCACACTTATCTATCCATTATACACATAATTAAAAGAAAAAGAATTATATGAAGTATGAATATTATTATTTTTCAATTAATGAAAAAGAAGTTTGATTCCATGACCATGATAGTTTCTAATGTTTGACAAAAACCCAATATGATAATTTCAAAATATTATTCTAATAATAAAATCAAATACCAACACAGTAATGAAAAAGCATATAAATATTAATATAAATAAGAAGAGGAGACTCACACAGTATATATAGGTAAGATGTTACATTATGTAGGATCCACATATTATATGTATAAAAATGAGACAATTAATATTCCTTTTGACTATATTAATAAAATATTATTGTTGTTTTACTAATATGCTTTTTTTTTTCCAACTAAGCTTACGTATTGACGTGAAAAAGGCTATTGTAATATAATTAATAAAATAAGAAATTTGACATACTATATGAAGCCAAAACACCCCTACCCAAAAATATATAGTTAATTCTAATGCCCAAAGAATATCCTTAAATATATATATATATATGTACATATCGAGGGCCCATTGTCATGGCAAGGCCAGCAGCTTGGTGCAATGAATCGACTTCATGACTTTCTTGGAAACCAACATCAGTTTTTTTTTTTTTTTTTTTGCAATATTCATTCTATCAGTGTTTATATATACGAATTTTCTTTTCTTATTTGATTTAAATTATATCATTTCTATTTGCATGCATTGATAATAAATTAAAGAATACAACCTAATTAAAATAAAATTATTTATATTTATTTTTAAAATTTTTAAATGGATTAAACCTAATGCAATGGCATGCATGGAGTTCGTCATGCAATGAATTAGGATGGATGGTGTTATGCAATTATAATAAAATATATCAGAAGTCTGATATGAAAGACACATTATATATTTAAAGACCATCATTGTGGAGGGGCAGTCCAAATTAATCAGGCACTTTATTATCTTCTTCTTTGCTTTGCTTGTTTTCATCACTATATATATTTCCGTGAATAATTGATTGATTAATTAGACAGAGAGAATAGAGTTACATGATAAAAAGGACAAACATCCTCGTTTTCAAATCATGGCAGATCCGCATTAATAGGCTCACGTATTCTCATGCAACTTCAAACTATTTATAAAAGAACAATACGCGAAGAATGAGAGAACTAAAATATGCATAAACGATAAGATAAAGAGCATAAAAAGTACAATCCATGGTTGACGTTTGCTGCACCACTGCTTTTTTTCTTTTTTGTTTTCATAATAAAAGTTCATCCGTACCAATATACATATATGTTTACACATAATTAGATTTGATCATGATTTGGGTTATTTGAAAAAGTGAGAAATTTTATATCGAATTTGAGCAAAATTTTAAATCCATTTTCAGATCAGATCTGAGTCTAAAAAACGGATCTAAAATTATATATTAATCCGACCCGAACCATGATCAAGTTTGGACGGAACAAATATATGATGCAAAAAGGAATTTGATTATTGGAACGAAATAATTAACTGTTATAATGTATTGATAGATATCAATAATTTGTAATTAATAAAGGTAAAAATTATAATAAAGAAAATGAAGGCATCACGGGACCTCTTGCAACTTGGCAAATTACCACTAAAAAACGGATACAACCTGCACAGAAACTGTTGTTTAGAACTTGGTTCAGTAGCTACCTCGATTCTTTTGGACAATCCGGCACCGTTTTCTAAGAAAATGAAAATCTTATTAATTTATTAGCTACCAAATTTTATAGAAGGTTATTTATTTATTATGATTGAGTTAGCTACATTGTCATTTTGACAAATAATATATTAGCAACATGATAATATTGAAAATACAAACAAAGCAATTATATCAACTACTTGACTGTAGGAATCTAATGGCTGAAGCTACTATAACACTACACCAAATATCTACATATATAATACCTCTATTATTATTTTTAATTAGTGAATTACTATATATATATATATATACACTAGATTATAGGTGAGAAACTTATCTAAAACATATGTACATGTAAGTATGTGATCTACATGTACAGTTAACTTGAGTTAGAGATTTAAATATAATATATGTATTAAAGATTGTATAATTAGAATCCTGTCGCTTGTCAAAGAGATAAAATATAGTGGCAAAATAAGAGGATCTATGACGGGCTATGGCCTCGGGCCACAAAACTAGATTGGGGTTTTGATCGTGTACGGATTGTGCCGCACAAGTTGAATCCATATAAAATTACACTTTTTCTATTTCACTTTGATTAGAATAGGGTTTTTCAACATTTAAATAGATGTAGTCGAAACTCCTCTTGTATCATCCGATTTTCAACATTAGTGAATTTCTTCTCCTCAGCCCGTGGTTTTTCCCGAAAGAGTTTTCCACGTAAAATTTGTGTGTTGTTATTTTTCTTTTCTCATTGCTTTGCGATCGATTGACGTTTATTATAACAATGCATATGTGATGTGCTTGGTATACATTTCAAATCTTGTGCATACGATAATTATCCAATTGTAAATTAGTCAGTTTTTATCGGAACTCGAAAATTTAGCTCAATCAATTTAACTTGTCCCCCAAAAGTTAATAACCAAACTCTGACTGCAATATGATCTTAACTCAAAATGATTAAAACTTGAACTGAAAAATTATCCAAATTCAAATCCCCAAAATGATGAAAGAATATAAGTTGCCAAAAATAAAGGGAAATTAATAATTTGTTTGAAAATGGTGAAGTAAGGGTGACAAAAAGTTGAGTGGTAAACAACATATGCAGAGGCAAGATCCCTGTGAATGATGGGAAATGCAGTATAATACATGGAAGGGAAGTCCCCTTACCCTATTCTATTCCATATGTCTGCAACACGTGGGAGGAATGAAAAAAAGCTCTTCCCGCTAACCGTTATCTCTACTTTCTCATTCAAAGCAACTACATGCCTAGCTACCTGCATTCTTTTCTATTTCTTCTTTAATAATAATTCGCTCTAACTTTAAATAATATTCTAATTCGAAACGGTCTAAATAAACAATACGAAATGAATCAAGTAGAAGGATTGCTTTGTTCTCCTAATCTCGATCTTGATTTTTATCAAAGATTAAATGGTTGAATTCTCATAATTTAATTCTTCACTCCGACTCAAGTGTTGTCGCTTCATGGTATTCTAACTCACTCCCTCCATCTTGGGGATATGGAGGAACTTTCAAAGTCATTCATCGTTATATTGTCGACATTACTCTTTATCTTGCAGGAAGCTAATAGTTGGGCAGATTCTCTAGTTAAGATAGGCATAGATAGAAATACTATGTTCATGGTTTAGGACTGATCGACTGTTATCCTGATATATTATTCTAACTGCAAACACCGTCGTGTATGTTTTATTTTTAACAAATTTTCTTTGATTCAACAACAAAACTCGAAATGATCCAAACTTTAAATAATTAGGATTCAAACCCATATCTCCCCAAACTTAAATAACATAAAGTTGAGATGACCAAAATAAAGATGATCCTTTTTTAAGTAAAGGGTCAATGATTTTTTTTGTTTTTGTTTATATTATGTATGCAAATAACCCCTAGGACTTGCAACAGAAAAATAACCCTATTGACATGGAATTGGATGGACTAGTGTATGGTTTTAAGCCCTCTTTTCTTCTTACTCAATAAGAGCATTAGTATAAAAAACCAAAAATTTCCCCTTGTGCATCCTGGAATGGTCCTCCCCTTGATTTTAGAAACGAAGGGTGATGAAAGTGAGGAACAGAGGCCGTGATTCCCGTTGGAAAGGCAATTTGATAATCATGTTTCTGAGTTAGGGTCTGCATCAGCTACAGCTTAGCATCACATTCACATGAGCTCTCTCTCACACATGCATCAAAGAGATCAGAGAGAGACTCACTGTACTGACCCATCAATCCTCTTCCCTCAACGTGACTCACTGCTCATTCCCCCTTCTTTCCTTTCCTTCTTATATTTAATATCCATCCCTCCCAACTGTTCTATCTCCACTGCAAGTTCATAATCTCAGCTGTAATTTGCAGCTGTTTCACAAACTACAGTGTTTTTCTAGCTTATTCATATGTAGGTCAAATTATGGCTTTCATCCCTCTACTAGGCTTGAATTGGATATTTAATATCATCATTTTAATTTGACATAATTTGGTTTCTCTACTTTCATATTCATAGGCAATATGATGAATTAGAAGGGATGCTTTTAAGAAAAATCTATGTCAACATTTTTAACTTATATAGTTAAAAACTAACTAATGATATGTTAAAAAAAAAAAAAAGTAGAGGGACCAACAAGTGGTTGAAAGAAGTAGAAGTGGCCTTATTTTCTAAGCATTTAAACCAAGCTCAAATCACATTATTTAAAGGGTTTTATCTGAATATCACCTTCAACCTCCACCTGTAGTTATAAGAAAAAGTAGTAGAAGACTAAATTATCTCAAACCAAAATATAAAAATTAAATTTTAAATTTAAGCACAATAAAAAGATCTAAACTAGAATTTGACCATTTATATGCCTCGACTTCCATTATTGTCTAATTTTCACCAATAAAATATTGGGTGTAATAGTGAAAGACATGACATTTTTAAAAAAACTCGAATTTTAAAGATAACATTCTTAAAAATTACCTAGTCATGGAAATACTGTAAAAGCTTGCAAACAGCCAAAAATATTGAGTATGATATTGCATTTACCTGAGCTTATATGAGGAATTGCTTGAAATATTATTAATTAATTTGTCGACTCTTGGACTCAGTCATCATGGAATAAATTTTATATAATAAAATAAAAATGAGTTTTTTCTTTGGACATATTTCTACCTGATCCCATCAGTAACACAAAAGTTTTATTTTTTCATTTTAGCCAAGTGACAAAAATAATAACAACAAAAGTCCGCTTTGAAGTAAGAGTTTAAATTTACATTCCGACAAAACAAGTTTCAAATTTATGTTAGAAAAGTTTGTGGTAATTTTTTTTTAAAAATAATGTTTTGTTATTTCTTAAAATAGTAAGACATGTGTATCTCTATTATATCTTTTTGCTTATCGTGCCACATTACAAAAACCTGTCAACCTTAATTAATTAATTCCTTGTAGTAGTAATTTTTTTTAGTTTCTATGTAGTGTATTGAGTTAAATCATGGAAGAAATCACATGACCGGAATATATATATGCATGAATGATGTGCATAGAATATTATACACATATATATATATATACTTCGATGCATGCATAGCATGGCATGGATGGTATAAAATGTTGATGATATATACATAAGGATATGAAGAAATATTATTGTTTACTAGTCCCAATCCCAAGAGAGAGAAGAAGAAAAGAAAACAGGTTTGTCTGTCTTCCCTGTCAAGATCTAGGGTTTCTCATATATATCATCCTCTTTGTTTCAATAAACCAGTTATAGCTTTGCTTAATGCTTAGGCCTTAGGGTCTATGCTTTCTCTATGTGTTACCATAAGAGAAAACAAAATTAGCAAGCTTATTTTGATTAACCAATATACTAGGACTTCATTTTTAAGCCCTCCATGTTCATAATTTGTCTCTTTTATATTGAAGATAAAGAAGGGAAGCTAGCTTAGTTTGTAACGATGGAAGAAAACGGCGACACCGGATGTTCGAAGACGGTGAAAGTGAAAGCCGAGACTGAGAGCGAAGAAAATGAAGGTGAAAGTAGGCCTAAGAATGGAGGAAGCTCAAGTAACAGCACGGTGGAAGAGAACGAGAAGAAGCCGTCGGTGAGGCCTTATGTTAGATCCAAGTTGCCCAGGCTACGGTGGACACCTGATCTTCACCTTCGTTTCGTTCACGCCGTCGAAAGACTCGGCGGCCAAGACAGTGAGTTAACTCCGTTTTTCATCATCTTCTCTTATTTTTGGTGTTTAATTTTAACAAAGAAAACAATATTTGGTAATTCAGGAGCTACCCCAAAGTTGGTTCTCCAACTTATGAATATTAAAGGACTTAGCATCGCTCATGTCAAGAGCCATCTACAGGTTCTTTCTTGGACCGTAACATAATGAAAAATCATCTAATTTTTTGTTCCTAACAATATGTTCTTTTCAATCAGATGTATAGAAGCAAGAAGATTGATGATTCAGGCCAAGGTATATATATATATATGTAGTTCAACCTTTTTTAGGGTTCATTTCATGGTTGTGGTGGTCCCTAATCGTTATATAAAGCTATCTATTTCCATGGCAGTCATAAGCGATCATAGGCATCTTGTGGAAAGTGGAGATCGAAATATTTATAACCTCAGCCAACTTCCCATGCTGCAAGGATACAGTAATCTTCATCATCATCAAGGTGACAGTTCTAGTAGTTTTTACAGGTACCAAATTCACAATCTTTCACGTTTCCATCATGAATGTACGTAAACATGGGATTAACGCAAAATTTCACTTCTTTTCAAGATATGGAGATGCTTCCTGGGGTAACCGCGACTACTCAATGCGCCGTCCGTATACAAGCACGAGTTTCATCAATGAATCAAGACCGGGGTTGCGTCGAACGGTGACGGAGAAGATCATCAGCAGCAATTGGGCCAATTACGATGTCAAGTGTAACCAAGTGCAACCAAGATTGGGCCCAATTGAGACAAGTTCCATGAACCAAAATACTAATTTAAGCATTCATAATAGCCCTTCGATTAGCCAAGACTTCGAATCAACGAAAAGAAAGACTTTTGATTGCGACCTCGATTTAGATCTATCGCTACGTATAACTGCAAAGGAAGATAAGCAGCAAAATTCCGAGCAAGACGATGTAGTGAGTGAGTTATCTCTATCATTATATTCACCATCATCATCATCATCATCAAAGCTTAGTAGATTGAAAAGTGAAGAAGCTCATTGTACTAAGAAGAATGCAAGAAGGGTAAGTACTCTAGATCTGACTATATGAATAGGACAATTCTAAGTGAGATCTTGAGGTACTTATCCAATAGGAAAGGTTTTTTTTTCTCATACTCTTGTACTAATATTACACCAATTGATAATAGCCCTTTTTCTTAATGTCTTGTCGTTTCATTCTCCAATAAATTTGAAGTTAGAAAACTATGTCCAAATAAGACAGGCTACAATTCCAGCTTCATACTTGGTGTCTTCTTGGTGGTGATGGATTGGACCTACAAGTTGATATTGGATAATATTTCGGACTTGGACATGCTTACAAGACAAAGCTTTAGCAGAGACGTCGGACCTTGCAACGTTCAGGCTGTTTAGACTTTAGAAGGTGTAGGTGCATCGCTTGCTGAGTGTATGGTCTTGCAACCTCGTTTACTCAAGTCTTTCTAGAGAAGGTTACTGAGTATTGAGAACTACTTGTTATGCTGGATGACTTAGCATCTTGGCTGAATCTCGATTGAATTGGGTGCTTAGGGTTTCCTGAGTTTTAAACTTTCTTTGAGTCTAAGGACGGTGCCAAGGGGTAGGCAGGGCCCTGGCCCTCTAAAATTGCTAACAAAACGAAAACGCCTCCATGTCTTGTTGTGGGACAAGAAATTGGGGCGACAGGGACCTGTGATTCATTGTTTGCTGTCTCAAAAATGTTGCAGGAAGTTGTTCAGTTATATATTGATCCATCCAATATACTAAGGAAAATGTAGATGTTAAATTAGTGCACATGTTGACAGCAAATGCAACTTTTAGATAAAATTTAAATTTAACTATTAAAAGATAATTTCTTTGAAATATTGTAAAATATAAAAAAAATTATTTAGAAGATTAAATATTATACATAACATTCTAATTATTAGATATTTGTAACATTAATGGTAAGGATGTTGACATGTATTAATAATTCAATGACCACTAAATTCTATAAATAGGGATAAAAGTTTTTATTTTTATTTTTTTTAAGTGTGCAATAGAAAAGTGTGTACTTATTAGTTGGGCTTGTTGAGCTTCCAACAACAAACATATAAAAAGGGGAGCCTCATTTCATTAATATGATAACTTAAACAGAAATACTGATGGTTCAAGCACTAACTTGAATGCAAACTATTATTTGAAAATGAAATTAACAAAGTCCAGCTAATTGGAAACAACACTTTGGAAATAGAAAATGAAAACATAACAGGCTTGGCTCCTTTTTTTCTTAGTTAAATATTGGGTCTTGAAATCCAAATATTTCTAAATGCCTTCTTCGATCAGAAAATTAGTGAAGGATAACACGTCCCTCTCCTCCTTCAGTGCTTTATATTCACCTGCAAAAATCATAAAGTATAGGTTTAGCTTACTCATTTGCTAATATTTAATTTAGAAAGAAAGAAAAAAAAATCATCACTGCTTCACCATCTTGCTTTTTCATTTGTTTGCCAAGAAATTCAATTCTCTGCTTCATATCAGCATTCTCTTTCAGCAACATCATGCGGTTCTTTTGTTCAAAAGTCACTCGTGGCTTTAGCGACGACACAGTGGCCTGCAAATATACAACATTATTGGACCGAACTAAAAGAGAAAAAACATTAATAAATAGTTTACTTTCAATAAGTGAATTCAATAACCTGCAGGAGCTCAACACTTCTTTCCAGTTTGTCTACGTACTCAACCCGGCGCAGCCGGGATTTCTGAGCGGAAGCTCTATTGGCAATTAGGCTAAAGAACAAGTAAAAAGAAATGATTGTTAGAACAAAATATTAAATGCAGTTTAATATGATAAAAAGAATACTAAATGCAAGAGCAACCGTTTCAGCTTCTTGGGGTCCATGTGTGGGACAAAGCTCCGAGTCTCGGTCTGCGAAGCCGATGATGAACCGGGTGCTCCGCCGAGCAAGAACCCTTGTGCACTGGAGCTTGGTGCAAGCCAAAAAGGGTCTTTCACAAAGGCAACAGAATCACTTGCTGATCTTTTATGCAATGAGACCCTACGGGACTGGATGGACTCTAAAGGCAACCTAAGGTCCTCATTTTCAGCCTTGAGATTCAACATTTGGTTATCAGCAGCATTTGGGGAGGTCTCATTCATTGGAGCCATTGTTGTTATGTTCCTTGAGCAATAAGCAACCTGAAAAGGCAAAAGTTACAGTAATATCTCATTATTTAGCTCAAAAAACAAAATTAAAAACCCCAAAATTTGAAAGAAATAAGCAGGCAGGCAACCATACTGTTACTTAGGCTTATGTTCTAAGACTCCTTGTGTGATTTTTATTCTAGAGACGTGGGTTTATATTGATATGAAGTTCTCTATAACTGGTATAAATTCTAAAATTAGTTAAATCATTAATATATGGCAAGTTTATATGTAATAAATTTATATATATATATATAATTTAGATGTGATGCGCTGATTGTGGATAATCCTGAGCACGGTTAGTGAATTAGAATATAGGCGTGTATTTAAAAATAACATATAATAAATATTAAAACATAAGGTTTGAAAATAATAATCACAACACATATGTAATATGCAATAAATTAAAATAAAATAAAAAAGTTGGGAGTAAAAGGAAATTTAAATACGTAAATATATCAAATTAAGAATTTTCAATGCACTTCAATTATTTATCATGAAATTGTCATTTTTCTTTAGTTGGTATCGAGTTAACTTGTGAAAATGATAAACTTTTTAGATAATATGTCATCATCTGATTAATTTATCATACATAGAATTATACATTGTCATTGTACCCAATACAACCCAATAATTTGGTGTATTAGTGAAAATATTTCTGTAATTATATTTTGATAAGGACAAAATTTGTTATTTTATAAAATCTTATGTTTTACTAAAAACGTCTCATTATTTTAATTGTGAACCTAAAATTGAAAAAAGAAATTATTACTTACAGCGCATTATGCGTTATAGTTTCATTTTTTTGATTCTTTTTAAGATTTTAAATTTCGAAAAATTCAAATTCAATCTTTTTAAAAAAGAGGTAGGTAGATCAAAATTTTCAAAAGGATATGTATAAATTCATTTTGTTCGCCATACTTTAATTTAAAATTTTAACAGTGATTACATACGCCAATAAACTATTGATTTAGGAAATAATGACTTCAATGGATTGCAGTTCACACCATATCTGGAATTCGAAATTCTGTGTGTGAATTCATCCTAATTCACAATTGTTTTGATATAAAAAAATTGTTACACATTTTAACAATTTTCTTTTAATTTTCATCTTAAGATTGAAATGCAGAAATTGATGAGTTGAAATCTTCTTTTTGTGCACTAAATTACGTTAAAAAAAGCACAAAAAGTGGGGAAAAGTACTACTAACTGAGCTCTATTAGTTAATGTTTTAAGAATAGTATACAATAAACAAGAAAATATTCCCAAATAAAAATCACAATTAAGTAACAAATATAATTCAATTGCCCAGCTTTACTAGAATGAATGAAAATTGCACAACTTCTCATAGAAGTGTAGATGCTGGAGCAATTGGTATCTTCATCAGCTGGGTCGATTTTCATACATAGTTAATTATTGGCTCAATGCATAACTTAGTATCTAAATTTTGACACTCTTTATAATGTGGTCCTGTGTTATATTTTTTTGGTAAAATGTGGTCTTATATTTGAAAGAAAATTCATAATTGGCAATTAATTTTCATTAAATTAACCCTAAAGCTCAAATTAAATCGCATCATTGAATTG
Source organism: Gossypioides kirkii (assembly GCA_005610355.1). Classification (NCBI taxonomy): domain Eukaryota; kingdom Viridiplantae; phylum Streptophyta; class Magnoliopsida; order Malvales; family Malvaceae; genus Gossypioides; species Gossypioides kirkii. The sequence continues at coordinate 37,932,899 of CP032244.1, read as the reverse complement.
TATTCAATAAATTGAATGCAAAATTAAACAAGTTCACAATTAACAATAAATTATTTTGTTAACAAAATTATTAAAAATTCAAACCTGATAATATTGCAATTAACTTTCATTATATCAACCCTAAAACCTGAATTATACACTAAAAAGTTAACGTCGTTACCTTTGGGTACCAAAATTTAATTTTTTTTTTCAAATATTGGCACTAAATTGGACCAAAAAATGACATAAGTACTACATTAGAAAAAAATGTCAAACTTGAGTCCCGAATAATATATTAAGCCTTAATTATTAGGTTAACTTGTAACAATAATAGACTGATTGATTGGTCATGATTTTAACTAAACCTATTTACATTAATCGGTTTCACCTATTTTTTTTCAATTTAAATGATATATTATAATTGAGATAGGTTAATTTAAATTATATATAATATAGATTTGTTGAGGGGATATAACACCTCATATCTGACTCGATCGTCAAGTCCGAGTTACAGGATGCCACATTCGTTGTCGGAGCAACTAAAATCTCAATTCAATAGGTTACACACACTATAACATTCAATATGTAATTATGACATGTTGCATAAACAATTTCGGGGTTTAAACGAGCTTATGAAAGCTCTTTCGATAACCTGAGGCCATTTGAGGACTAAAATGTAACATATTCAAAGTTTATCAATTTGACTTTGCGAACATGATGGGATCGTGTCGCGACATCAGGGGTAGAAGCTTGGTGTCGCAACTTCAATGGTGCAGTGTCGAGACTCCAAAAATAAAAGGTTGGCATCGTGTGTTCAACAAAGGGACGTCACAACGTTTAGGCTTGATGTCACGATATTAAAGGTAGTACCTTATTAAAACTTACATCATTTTATTCAACCAACCAAATTAAAAATATCATTTGGTTCTTAGACCCCAAATTGCAATTCTTCTCAATATAAATTCTCATTTACATAACTTAAACATTTAACCAAATCTTACTTCCATATATATATCATATACAACTCATGTGATAAGTGCTAAAAGTAGCATGTTTTAACCTCATTCTTAATGCATTTTTGAATGATTGTCCGATGTTAATTGTGAATTTTATGCTCATAATCCTTTCAATTCATGCTTTAATGCTTTAATATAGCACTTAGGAGCAAAAGGAGCGAAAACGAGCGAAAATCGAAGCAAGCTATAATAGCCTCATAAGCAGACCACACGGGTGTGTGGTAGGCCGTGTCAATTTCACGGAATTGCGCACCAAACAACGAAGAATAGTGATTTTTAGGTTTTTTGGGTATTCTAAGACGTATGTATGATAAAAATAAGAAGATAGGAGAGAGAGGTACCATAGAATATTCAAGAAAACAACTCAAAAATACCATTGAAGTCGATTCTGAAGTAGATTTTTGTCAAGATTGAAGATTCACAGTTGATTTCTTAAGATATTATCATGAGTTTCTTTATTTCTTTCGGTTATATTATCTCTAGGATTTTTTTATTTTCAAGCATAAACTAATTTTCTAAATACCTAGGAAAGATGAACCCTATGATGGATTCTATCATTTGATTTTTACTTTACGTAATAAATACTTAGTATTTATTGATCCATGTTCTCGATTATGTGTGCTTAACTTCTTGGTTTGGTATTTCTACATTATTGATCCATGTTTAATGTGCTTAAATCGGAGGTTGAATAGACCCTGTTTAAGAATAGATCTTGTGTAATTGAGTGTAGTTGCATGCAATCATAGAAATAAAATAATATAAATCTATCAAATTAAAGTCAAATCTAATAGGAGAATCCATATTACGAGTTAATGCAATAATAGGATTTTAATTAGAAAGAAATTTAATTAATCAACCTAGAGTCAATTGCTTTTATGCTCGAAAAAGATATTTGTATAATTTAGGGATTTCTACGGATCAATAAGCTAAGAAAAAAAAGTGCGTATCATGATGTAATCTAAATAGCATGTCATAAAATTCATTTGATATACCACAAACTATGAACATCATCAACTAATGTATCATGATGCAAATACTATAATCTATGCCAAAAGCTTGAATTAACTTATCACTTATGCATATATATTCAAACTCTAGTTTCTATATCAACTTTATGTGTCAATTCATTGACTATTTCATATAAACATATCATGTTGTGCTATCTATAAGTAAGGTACTTATACTTTCATTACATAGCATACCAATTACTCATTCTTTTATTTCATTTCATTCTCAAATCTATTGATTCGTTTCATTTCCACTTTAGCCCCCCAGGGCTTGTAATAATCGGTTCGCATGATCTTTTACATGTTATCTTTAGTCATGTTTCTCATACATGCATATATAGTACTTATTCAGATAATCATTTCAATTCAATATCATTTATCAAGTTTATATTTTATAATCCCTATTTGAACTTAGACTTGGGACAGATACACAAATCATCTAACCATCACACTAATTTGGCACCCAATGTCTTATCGGAATGTCCAAAGAATAATTTGTGCCCAGCGCTTATCAATATAACCAAACTAAAATGTGTGCCCAATACTCATCGAAATGTTCGAAGTATAATTCGTACACAATCTAATTCTATGACATGCCAACTATATCATACTCTGTCCGAACAGTGAATAGGATACCATTATTTCAATTACATATTATAACTGATTCACATATCATGATCTCATGCCATTTTCATCATCACTTTGTATCATGCTCATTTTTACTATGCTTAGAAAAATTCAATACACATCATAATCACATATCACAATTTTATCAAGCTTGTTTATGTTATACCCAATTCAATTAATCCAATTTTTAACACTCAATATCAATAAGTAGATTTGCAACACACGCACACACACGCACACACACACACACACACACACACACACACACACACACACACATGTATATATGCATATGTATATGTATTTATGTATTAAACTTGAATCATAAAAGTACAAATTGAATTTTTCGCTTCTCGTTTATGATTCTCGACTTTCCTTTCTCTCGTGATTGCACAACGTTGTTTTTAGGTCGTTTGATAATTCAATAATAAAAACAATATTAGTTTACACCCAATTCACATCCAAATACATAGCCACTCATAATTTGAATTTTATTCAATTTAGTCCCTATATTCAGGATACACATATTTTTCAATATCTAACATCGAATCAAAATCCAATTTTACATTCTTTCATTAGAGACCTTACACTTCTATCTATAACATAATTTCATGACAATTTTAAATTTATTCAATTTAGCCCCTAATGTTGCAAAGTTATCTAGCAAGATTAATTAGATTTCCAATTTATTCCTTATCATAATCTAAGCTTATTAACTATCAATTTATTCAAACCAAGTTCAAAATCACCAATTTCTCTATAATGGAAATTTGCTAAAAACATAACAATTGTACAAATTGATACATGTGCTAGCTAAATCAAACTCCCATGATCATAAATCTATAAAAATTTCATGAATTTAGCTTTATTACCTTTGAAATTTTAGTGGCCTAATGTTTGAAGAATTTGAAGGTTTTCTTCTTTCTCTTTTAATGGAGATAACAAGGAAAGGACAATGATATGCTTTCATCTTTCCCCACTTATTTTTGCTATTTATACTTTGATCACCCCATAATTAACTTAATTACTCATGGTTTATTTCCATTAATCTAATGTTTACATTTTTATTACAATTTTAATGATTCAATGATAATGATTCAATGACTATTAAAATCATTTCCCAATAACTCATAAAAGAACATTGGTTTAATAGCAATTTTGGTCATTTGGATAATTGTTATCTAGGTCATCAAGCATTTTCTAAATTAAAACTCAATAATGATTGGATTTTTACAATTTAGTCCTTGGGCTTTAATTAACTATTTTCTCTATTAAATTACTTAACTGTTCTTTAATATATTTTGATGCTAACTGATAATGCTTAAATATGACATACTTTTGGATATTAAATATATATATTTTTAGAGTATGATCCTATTAAACTGGGCTATTTATTGTCTTTTTATTTTGTAGAGATTCAAGTGGTGATAGAAGATAAATTAAAGACAAAAAGCATGGTTTTAGAGGAGAATTTGAAGTTGCGTGAAGATGGAATGCTAAAAGAGAGAGTTTATAAGACAAAAAGACTTGGTTTTATTTTATTTTATTTTTTAATATATTTTATATTAGGATTTGATATTTAAGATATTATTTATTATTTAAATTTGTATTTAATTTATGTTTATCTTTTTTTATTTATCTTTTAGAGTTTAAATTGGATCCAATTAGGGGAATTAAATGTTAGATATAATTCTAATTATCTTTTAGAATTTAAATTGGATTCAACTAGGAATATTATGTACTATAAATAGGGGATGGAGTGATTGAATTATTGATGCCCCATTCATTGAAAAATCCTCCATCTCCCTAAACCCCTAGTTCAATAAAAGTTTTATTTTATTATCTTGTGTTCTTTCCCAAATGAGTAACTAAAAAACCCTTCTAGCCAAAGGTTATCAAATATTCCTCCAAGGTTCATGAGGTTTAGAATCCACGCTTAATTCTTTTCAACCCAAGTATTCATCAATTCTCTGTAATACGGGATTAACGCTTCCGTCCAAAATCCCTACAAAAGTAATCTTTTAATCTTGTGCAAAGACGGCCGCTTTGTGTGTTTTGAGAAGGTTGCACAGTCAGTTCATTAACTTACTGCGTCAGAGGTTGTCGAGCCAAAAGAGACAAAACGGCATGGCATTCGTCGTTGTGAAAAGATGATCTAGTGTAAGACAGTCCCATTGGAGCGACGGTTGGCTAGAGTCAGGTTCCACTAAAAACTATATCTGGAGCTGGTGGTCGTAGGCATCCTCTTCCACTATAACTGGCTTATTCAGGCATGAGAAGAACCATCCAAAGTCTATGATTGAATCGAGGAAGAATCAAGATAACCGAAGGCTGGATCTCTAAATATCGATAAAACCCTTCTTCTTTCAACTTGTTTATTTTATGTTATTTATTTTTATTTCGACTTCCCTATTTTCTATTTCTTTTAATTCTATTTTCTTTAATTTTTAAATCTGTTTCTTTTATTTTTCCTTAGATCGCGGAGCTTTTTTTGGGCACGATTTGGCCCACGATCTCGACAGACAAGACTTTTATGACTCTCTAGTCCCTGAGGATTAGACCCTACTTCCCTTTTACTATTATTTACTTTAATTTTCGGAATAGGCTATATTTGGTGTTCCCGACGATGCATCACTAACTTTATTAATCTTTATATTTCATCCTTATGGATTTAGTTTACCGAAATGAGGTTCCAAAACTGTATTTTCCAACACCACTTAAAATCGAGTCGTTACATGGGAGGTCAAATACTTCCAAAGAAGTCTTTGAAATTTCATTCTTTGGGAGCCGACTAAACCCTCAATAGATCGGCATTGTCCCTAGTTGGGGTGTAACACCCATAACCTATTTCAGTCGTTTGAAACCACTATTTTCGACCCTACTGAAAAACGGGCTGTTATATGAGGTTTTATCACTCGACTTTGTAGAGAGTCCTAGTGCCTAAGGTAATAGGTTCAATAAAGCATCCCTGCCAAATGCGGATGCACATGTCCCTAATTAGTAGAAGGTCATGCACTACATACAATTTAATCTAATGAGGTGTTCACTTGGTTGAACACGCTGTCTTAGGCATTTGAACTCTCTGCAAATTAAGGGGACAAAATCCTAACCAAGAACAATATTGACCCATTGAGGAGTCTGTCAACTTTCGATAAATGACACTTCTTAGACTTCTTCAAGTAGTCAACCTCCCCTCAACAAAAAGGCGTGGAAGCACTCCTTGGAGAACCAAGAGAATGGGAATGAGAATGATGCCCCCGCCCTTCAAGTTTATGTGCAAGCTAGGGTGCATTCTATATTAATCTCTATCACCGAGTCACTTGTTAGAAGGACGACAGGACATTAATCAAAGCAAAACATAGGATTCGAAATGACATTCAACATAAGATATTTTCATTTCCTCCATTTCTACTGACTTTTGAGCTTTTCATATAAGTCAGTGAGTTGATGTGGCATTTATTTTTTGTAAGAGCATATTTCAAATAGTTTTGGCCTACAACAATTGTAAAAGTGTCTACATCCACTGTTGAGTCAAATCTGTACTGCCCGTGGTTGTGGTATGGAAACATTTGATATAGCCCCACACAGGCTGGCTAAGTTTCTGCCTAATAGATAAAAAGCTCATTGGTGTGCTCATAATAGTTGTGTGTGCTAAAAAATGACCCAAAAGCTAGCGTCCTAGCTATTCAAATTTTGAAGTTCCTTAAGGAACAGACATATCATCAATTCATTATTTGGTTAGTTAATCTTCTATAAAATTATACATTGTTAATACATCAAATATTAACCCAATAAATGATTTGGTATACTGGTGATAGGGGGCTAAATAAAATTGTATATTTTTATAATTTTTAAAGGATCAAATCAATTTCTTCTTATTCTTGAGGGTCAAAACGTATTTTTATCATATACTAATTTAAACTTTTTAAATTACAGAAAAATTAAGAGTTAAATTTTCTATTTTAGGGGGCCGAGTTCCCCCTTGGCTCCGCCCCTTACTGGTGAAAATCTTCCTTTAATTGCATTTTGATAAAGACAAAATTTGTTATTTTAAAAATTTTATGCCACATCTCATATTGCTTAGTTGTAAAATTAAAATTGAAAAAGGAAATTATTACTTACAACGTATTATACATTATAATTTCATTTTTTTTATTCTTTTTGATAAAATTTGAGAAGAAAAGAAAATTTAAATCGAAGAGTAGAAAAGTTTTGAAATGGATATGCATAAATTTATTTTTGTTTGTCATATCTTAATCTAAAATCTTAACTGTGGTTATACGCGCCAATAAATTATTAATTTAGGAAATAATAAGTTATATGGATTGTCGTTAGAATCAAATTTGAAATTCAAAATTTTGTGTGCAGAGATTCATCCTAACCCAAAATTGTTTCCATATAGAAAATTTGTTTACACACATTTTAACCATTTTTTTTACTTTTTTTTTTTTGAATTATAAGGTGAGGGCATAGCCTTAACAATAAGGTAACTGGCGTGACTTGAATCCAAATCACAACTGAAATAATGAATATCCTTAATCATCAATACACGAGATTTTTTTCCCCTTTACTTTCACCTTAAATTGAAATATAAAAATTGATGAGTTGAATCTACTTTTAGTGTACTAAATTACATTATATAATCTAAAAAGAAGCACAAAAGGGGAACTTTCGAAAGTGTGATTTTAGCATTATTAATCAACAATACTAACTAAGCTTCATTTGTTAAAATTTTAAGAAAATAATGTTGAATTTTTAGTGTTTAATTTAGATTTTAGATTTGATTTTATGAAAATTTATAATTAGCTAATAATATTAGCAATCAATTTTCAACAAATTAACCATAAAACTCATTAAATCACATTTATCAAATTGTATTTGACAAATTGAATGTAAAATTAAACAAATTCACAATTAATAATAAACTTGTTCTATTGAAAAATCATGAGAAATTTAAGCCTAATATATTAGCAATTAACTTTCATTAAATCATCACTAAAACCCGAATTAAACACTAAAAAGTTAACACTGTTATCTTTGAGTGCCAAAAATATAAAACATTTATCAAATACATATACTAGATTGGACAAAAAATAATATAGGTACCACATTTAAAAAAAGTGTCAATTGAGTACTGAATAATATATTAATTTTTAACTAAACCTATTTAACATCAATAGGTTTAACCAATTTTTTTCAATTTAAATGATATATTATAATTGAGTTGGGTTGGAATAAAATAATTAAGTTTGGTTAATTTAAATTATATAATATATATTTCTTGAGGAGAGGGTATCTCCTTTTGAAGAAGTTTTTTAAAATTTTGTTCGTTAGGAGTTGACTAAACCCTTAACAGGTTGGTATTGTCTCTAATTTGAATTTTGTCTCTCGACATTATTGAGAGCTCGAGTGCTTAAGACATCATGTTCAATAGAGCAGCCAAATCAAACGTGGTTGCTCACGTCCCCAATTAGTTGGTGGCCATCATGCACCACTTACGATCTGATCCAATGAGGTGTTCACTTTGTTGAACCTAATGTTTTAAGCACTCAAGCTCTTCACAGAATCAAAAGACAAAATCTTGAGCAAGGACAATATCGACTCATTGAAAGGCCTGTCAACTCTCAATAAATGACACTTTAAGGACTCCTCCGAAAGAAGTCAGCCGCCCCTCAACAAAAAGGTCCGGAAGCATTCCTTGGTGAACTAGGGGAACAAGAATGATGTCCCCATTAGATATTTTTATTTCCACCATTTCTATGGACTTCTGAGCTTTTTCATATAAATGAAGGAGGTGATGGGGCTTGTTTTCAAAAAATCTTGGCCTACGACCATTGTAAAAGCATCTACCGTCCATTGTTTTGTCAAATCTCTAGTGCTCATAGTTGCGGTATGGAAACATTTGATATAGTCCTACAAAGGCTCACCAAGTTTTTGCCTAACAAATAGGAGCTTCATTGATGTGGTCGTAACAGTTTTGAGTGCTTGAAAATGGTGTCCTACCTGCTCCACGTTGCAAATAGAATCTCTTAGAGTAGTTGGAAAAGCTTTCCACTTAACAACGCCATCATTCTACTGCATTAACTCCTTCCACATAGATTGAAGCCATTTGGATAATATTGTCAGCAACTTGATTAGCTTCTCTAGAGGCATAGGTTATCACCCAATAAAATTCACTCTGTAATAGTTTTTGAATTCACATTATCAGTGTAGATATTGGATTTGAAGGTACTTCTTTTTGTATTGCTTGGATTATCTCAAGATTATCTGTATGAATCAAAATTTTATCCAACCCTCTTTCCTTTAAAAGAGTTAGACAATCCAAAATGTCCATAATTCGATATCAAATATTGAATACTTTTATTTAAAGCTAAGTTAAACTCACCAGCAAAACACCTACCAGAAATTCCCATTAATAAACAAGGATTTCCCAAATCAAAATCACAATTATAAGATAAATGAATTACCCCAACTTAACGAAGGATGGTTTAAATTGGATAAGGATTAAATTGTTGCTAATTCCATCACTCACAAATACTACGTTCAGTAACAGGCAGCTGCCCATAAATTGGGCCTTCATCCACAGGCCAATGGGCCAAGCAATGCACAACATCATTAGTCGATTGATGGGCATAGAGAAAAGACATAAGAGCCAACTTCCTCAATGATTTGAGCCCAAGCTATCGCTATTATGTTTATTAGTAAGAGCTAAATTGTCCGACTCAATAATGATGTAGCAGAATTCCGAATCTCGACCCATCATAAGAGCTTGAACAATGGCGAGAGCCTCCATGGATAAGGCATCCAAGGTTTCCTCAATCTTTCGTGTGCAGCACTCAAGCACCTTCTCTTTTGAGTCATGTATAACTACACCAAAAAATGTCCGTTCATCCTTAATTTTCTATGTCGCGTTTACATTGAGTTTAAAGTTTGGACATTTTCGTTTGAAATAATTGTGGAAGTTGAAGTTACCACTTAAATTGATTATTTTCCTGAGAAAACTAGTTTAAATAAGTTGTGTACAAGAGTCGAACTTGCATTACGGGAACTTTTTATCAAGACAACTTGTCCGTTCTATAATAACGAAGGATAAATCTTAAACTTTGATTTTATGTACAATTTTATACATAAAATTTTGACTTAATTCAGTTTTCACAAATTATTAACACAATTATTGATATAGCATTATTTTATATTTATACATTGCATACGCAAATAATTATATTTATTCAATATAACAATCAATTGATATATTTATTTAAATGTGTATGATTGAATCAAAATTAAAATTTTATGTATACATTTGAACCGCAATCAAAATTTCAAATATATAATTATACCAAAACAAAATATTTCATATATCAAATTCAACCTTATATCAAAATTTAACAATGATTTGAAAATGTGAATAATGTGTTTGAGACTTTTACTTTTGGACTCTTGATTTGGGATATTTGTTTCATTGGGTTTCAATTTGATTTTTGGACCCACTTACTATTGCCTTCATTGTTTATTAGGATTGAGCCCAAATGATACACCATTGGCTCCATCTTCTTTTAACAAATCATTTATTGGGTCTATTTTATTCTTTTATTTATGAGTAAATTACAATGTTATTAAATTATTAAAATTTTATAAAATAATTATTTAATTATTTGAAAGTTTTTATTTAAATCATTAAATTATTTAAATTTTTTTTTATCAAAAATCCGATTATCAAGCTTCAATCAATGATTCGATGATTAGTATAATAGGTAAGTATCTATCGATGAGTAAAAAAATATACATTATATCAAAGTCAAATTGACAGTTAGTGCCGGAGATCAGAGAAATAAATTGCTTACATTTTAATTCATGAATTTGTGACATTCAAAATTATTTCATGAGAAAAAATCAAATTATAAAAGGAAAGGGGATTAACTTTCGATTAATGTAAATAATACATACAGAAAAAGAAATCATGTAATAACGACCTTAACATCCAGATGAAATTCTTTAAATAATTTCGTGATATTTTATCACTGTTAAAATTAAACGAAAAAACATAAACTTAAAAATGATTTTATCTTTGATCTTATTACCACTGAATTCCGTGTTTTGCTGGGAAAGTATCTGAATTTAAACAGTTGAAAAAGTAGGTGAGCAAGACCACGTGTGGGTTTAAGTCAAGTTCAGAATTCCGTAACCAAATCAATATCTTCATATGTCTACTTATAATATATTTATTAATCTAATTTTATTGAATAACCCCTAATTCTTTAGTATTACAGCCAACCATTCTTATAAACTGATCCTTTGTCAAAATATATCAACAAAAAAGAAAAATCTACAACTATTCAAGTGGCTGCGTAATTTCCCAGTGTGAACATATATAACATAAAAGGTTTTTTTTTTTTTTCGCTTTATTGGGTTGGGATTTCATAAAAATTCAATTTCAGACTATCATAAGTTCCCATTGTTTCGGCATATTTTAATGTATGTTATAATTGACTCTGATTATCAAAGTATTTATCCATCCACATGTTGCCTTCTATTTGTGATTGATGAAAAAGCAATATCTTAATATATATTGTTAAGTTTAATTATATAGAGTAATATTAGGGATTGTGATTTTTGATATTATATAGTATTTAGAATATTAAAGATTACGATTATGATTTTGATTTTGATATTATATTATACTAATTATGATAGTTGACCATACATGATTTGCATTCTTGAAGATGGAACCATCCAAATATTTTCCCAAAAAAATAAATAAGATTGTTTATGTTAGAAAATTAAAAGCATCTCCAACATGTATTTTCACTTCACCTAACACACACGCACATATATATATATATATATATATATATAGAAAATTAAAGAAGATATTTTATTCAAAAAAAGATACTGGTCTGCATAGCCGACTGTAGGTTTTCCGATGGCTGCCGAGCAGATAGCGTACACAGTAAACGAATTCGCCCCAGCAGTACCGGGATGGCTAAACAAAGGAGACAATGCGTGGCAAATGACGGCATCGACATTAGTGGGGATTCAAAGCATGCCTGGTCTTGTCATCCTCTACGCTAGTATTGTTAAAAAGAAATGGGCCGTCAATTCCGCCTTCATGGCGCTTTACGCCTTTGCTGCTGTCCTCATTTGTTGGGTACTTTTATGTTTCCGTATGGCCTTTGGTGATGAACTCCTCCCTTTTTGGGGTAAAGGTGCACCGGCTTTAGGACAAAAGTACCTTCTTGGCCGAGCCAAGGTACCGGAGAGTAAGCGCAGGGCCTACAATGGTGTAAACGACATCACCGAGCCTTTATATCCCATGGCTACCCTTGTGTATTTCCAATTCACTTTTGCTGCTATTACTCTTATTTTGCTCGCTGGTTCAGTCCTTGGCCGTATGAATATTAGGGCCTGGATGGCTTTTGTGCCTCTATGGCTTATATTTTCCTACACTGTTGGAGCTTTTAGTCTTTGGGGTGGAGGCTTTCTTTATCATTGGGGTGCCATTGATTACTCCGGCGGATATGTTATTCACCTCTCCTCCGGGATCGCCGGTCTCACCGCCGCATACTGGGTAACATAACATAAACCACACAATTCTTTGCTTATATATCAAGTTTCATAACTTTCTTACAAAACATGACACAGGTTGGACCGAGGCTAAAATGTGACAGAGAAAGGTTTCCACCAAACAATGTTTTGCTAATGCTTGCTGGTGCTGGTTTGCTGTGGATGGGATGGTCAGGTTTCAATGGCGGTGCACCATATGCTGCAAATATTGCCTCGTCAGTAGCAGTACTAAACACAAATGTCTGTGCAGCAACAAGCCTTCTTGTCTGGACATCTCTTGATGTTGTGTTCTTTGGGAAACCTTCCGTGGTCGGAGCTGTTCAAGGAATGATGACAGGCCTTGCTTGCATCACCCCAGGAGCAGGTTCATAATTTAACCCTAAACTCTAAACTCTAAATCTGATTCAAAAGCTTAAAAACCATATTGTTTTCATTCCAGGTTTGGTGCAATCATGGGCTGCTATTATCATGGGGATGCTTTCAGGCAGTATTCCATGGGTATCTATGATGGTCCTCCACAAGAAATGTAGTCTGCTACAAAAGGTATGCGGCCGTACAACTTTGATCCTCATCTTTGGGTTAAATTACATTTTAGGGTCTGAACTTGCAGCTATCCTCACATTTGGGTCTAGATTTTTTTTTCTACAGATTAGGCCCCGGCAATTGATTTTCCTTGAATTCTTCTTCGAATCCCGATTTAAGAATAATTATCAAGTTTAGAACATCAATATTAAAACAATTATCTAATTCAAGCCTGAACGTAAAATAATTACCAAATTAAGGTCTCACATAATGATTTAACCTTTTTCCTGTGTTGAATAAATTGATAGCTTAGGCTGATAACTTTGAATGTTCCAATCACTTTTTCTACATGAAATCCAATACAAAGTTTGACCCCTGAAAAAATCTAAAAAGATTAGGTAAGTGGTATTAAATCACTCATTGAATTTAGGAATCCCCCCAACGCTCACACTGGGGACCACATCCTGGACCTACCATCGCCTCAACTTGCAAACCTTGGTGCTTCATATACAACCAAAACTATGGTCCCTTGAATCTCGTGTAGGATTTTTTTTTTTTTTAAATTCCTACAAACTGTATTTTTAGATTAAGTTAATGGCTGTTGTTGGGGTCCATAAACTATAATGTCTCCTTTTCTATATCAAATTAAAGGTTTCTAATCATCCTTTTCTGTCGTCTTCCATGAGAAAAGAGATTTAATTTTGAACCACTTGAAGGCATCAAGTTCGATTAATGGGTTAAATTAGCGTGGATAACAATGATTTCGAGTTTAAATCTATTTAGATAAATTTAAGTTGATCTTTTGTAGTTAAATTAAAAGGAGTCGAATTTCAATTTAGATTGATTGGATTGAATTTTTATATTCAAATAAAAATTGATAAGTCCAAGTATTTTCATTTACATAATCAATGCTTTGTTCCCTTCGGAATTAAGTTCATTTTGGTTTTTTGTCTTTTGGGGTTAGGATTGTTTTGTGTTTAATTCGTTTTGAGCATGAGACATGTGAGTTTGGGGTCCGTTTTTTTGTATCTTGTTATTATAGGTTCATATAATTTTTTGTTATGGTCACTTAGAGTTTTGGTCATTTTGGGTTATTTGTTTAGATCGTTTTGAGTTCGGGTCAATTCAAGTTTAAGATTGTTGATTTTTTATGATCAAATTAAATAAAATTTGTTTTAATTTTAAATTATCAGATTGAATTTTCGAGTTCTCACCATTTCACATGCCTAAAAAAAGGCCTAATTGTTTTCTGAGATACTATTACTGGCCTTTTTCATGTCTTGAAGTTTGAACTTAGGCTATGAAGTGGTTGTATGTCACCACAGGTAGATGATGCTCTTGGTGTATTTCACACACACGCAGTGGCTGGCCTGTTGGGGGGCCTCCTCACCGGGCTTTTAGCTGAGCCAGATCTATGCAAGCTACTACTCCCATTCGATACAAGGGGTGCATTTTATGGTGGCAATGGAGGAGTACAATTCTTGAAGCAAATAGTTGCAGCCTTGTTCGTCATTACTTGGAATGTAGTCTCTACATCAATAATTCTTCTGTTTATAAGGCTGTTTATACCATTACGAATGCCCGATAACCAGCTCGAGATCGGTGATGATGCTGCCCATGGAGAAGAAGCATATGCTCTTTGGGGTGATGGTGAAAAATTTGACCCAACAGAACATGGTTGGCACATCTCTCAGTTCTCAGAAGTGGCACCACCTTCACCTTATGTCAATGGTGCAAGAGGAGTAACCATTAATCTTTAGGTGCAGTCAATTAAACATTAGCTAAATACAGAAACATTTGCTGTAAATATGATTTTATTGGTGGAGGTCTTCAACTCTTTGCTTATTGAATTTTGAGAGATGGAGATTATCATTTCCAATGCTTTGAATTAAGGGCCAATATATTATTTGGTACCTGAGTTTGATATTGTTTTTTTAATGTGTTACTTGTGATATTTTTTTGTTTAATTTGGTATCCATCTTTGATAAAATTATATATTTTGGGTACTTAAAAAGGAATGTTGTTAATTTTTTAGTGTTTAATTGAGGTTTAGAGTGATTTAATGAAAGCTAACAGCTAATACTATTATGTTTGGATTTATCATAATTTTGTTAATGGAATAAATTAATTGTTAAATGTATATTTATTTAATTTTCATTTAATTTGTCAAATACAATCCGATCGCGATGTGATTTAATTCGGATTTAAAAGTTAATTGCTAATACTATTAGTTAATTATGAATTTTCATCAAATCGATTCTAAAACATTAATTAAACACAAAAATATCAACACTGCTAACTGAAAAATAAAGCAAGTTCCACATTGTAAAAGGTGCCAAGTTTAAGTGCCAAACTAGGGATTAACTATTATGCCTTAAATTAATGTAGCCCAAAGAGGAGATCGGTTCTGATTTACATGTTCGAATCATTTCAGGTTTCAAGTTTTGAATTATTTTGAATTTAAATTTTAAGGTCAAACACTTGAAATTATTAAACCAACATTTTTCACAATACTTTTTCTCGACTCGACTTTTCAAGAACAATTTTTAAGCCTGAATGGCAAAACTATCACAAAAGGAATGATTAGTAAGGCACTATTACATTACAAGACTAAGCAGTTTTAAGTATTTTATATTATATCCCAAGCAATAATAGTCTGGACATTCAGTTGTCCTTCCAAGGAAAGTAAAAAATCCTCTCAACTTGAAAACTAAAATAAATGCCGCACCAAAAACCCATTACAAAATAGCCCCGCATGCATCATGTTCTGCCGATAAGTTTTTATAGGCCAAACAATGGAGCAGATAGTAACTAATCAAACTTTTCCCACTCTTCTGTAACTTTTGTTGACGATGACATAGGTTGTGGTGGTGGAGCAGTCGAGCTTCCCATTCCAGAGTCAAATGTCTCCCATTTCGTTGTCACCGAGACAGCTTTGTTACCGTCGTGAAATGGATTGGAATTTCTGGCTTTCAGTTTGTCCAGTGTCTCGTGGAAACCTTGGACACGACGTACCTGGCCAAGAAAAGAAACAATTTAATACAACAGAGTGGTGCTTGAAACATGATCAAACAAGAGATTATATATTTGCCTAATCTAAAATTTTGCATAAAATCCATTCCTCTTTCAACACAAAGTAAAAGATGATGCTCTACTAGAATTTGTGCACCCAAACTATGTCTAAATGGCCAAGAAAGAATAATAGCAGTCCTATATTTCTCACAAAGAGCAGTCATTGGCAGGCATTAAAATGCAATAAGAGACTTACTAGACATATTCCGAATACCAATAAAAGTACCATTGAGGTCCCTATACTAAGAGTCAGATTGCATTTTGCCTCTTCTACTCAAAAAATGGGTAAATTAGACCTTGTAATTATATTAAAGAGCAAACTGATCCTTCTATTAAAAATTTCATCCATCTTTGCTATTAAAAACTGGTTTTTGTACATCAGCATGAGGTACATATGACATAGCATGTATCACTGTCTAATTATTCTATTAGACACACCAGTTTCTAATAAAACAAATGGATAAAATTTTTAACAAAAATGACCAATTGGCTCTTTAATCTAATGTATACGGACTAATTTGCCCAGTTTTTGAGTAGACGAGGCACAATGCAATCTAACTCTTAGTAGAGGGGCCTCCATTATACTTTTACCTTCCAATAACCAAATAAAGTCGCAAAACATTCACAAGACCTAATCATTCTTCAAAATAGCCAAGATCTCTAAGTGGCCATCACATTTCAAAATCCTTTCCGGCAATATACAGCATAAGGAACCAAGCAACTTAGATTAAAAGATATAAACACATATCGATACTCTTCCATGAGGACTATAGTTTACTAATCTCAGAAACTCAGTTTAAGTTCTTTAGCCATCGGTTAAATATAAGTATACTGAAAAGATGAAATAAGTAAATGAACATTGTGTTAGCAACTTCAATGCTTACAACACCAACCTCAGCCTTCCGTTGTAACTTGGCTTCTCCTTCAGCTTCGATCCCATCCAATTTCAGTAACTCTCTCATGAGTAACTCTGCCGATACAACAAATTCCTCGGCTGCAATTTTTGTCCCACTGTTCACAGCCACTTCTATTGCAGCCACCTTTCCAAATAAACAATAAAAAGAAAAATCAAATTAAATCTCAATTGAGTATAGTAAGCTTCGACATCTATGCAAAATCAACACAACAAGCATACAAACTCACTCTTTCTGAGAGCTTGTCAACCTCTTTTCTGACTTGAGCAACCGCATCAAAAGCCTTTGACATCTCTTCAGTTTCCTTAATCTCTTCAACCTTTTCTTTTCTAGCTATCGATTCTTTAGCCTTCTCTTCAATATTCGCCATTTCCTCAACCTTTTTCACTTTGCTTGTTGGATTTTCTAAAACCAAAACCTTCGATTTATCCTTCATACCAGCAGAGCTCAAATGCACATTATCCTCTTTCTCTTTACCCCTAAATAACACCCTTTGTTTATCAGGTTCCAAACCCGTTTTTTCAGCAATTTGTTTCTTCAATTCCCCTACAATTACCCCATGAAAACAACAACGCATATCACTTTCAATCAACATAATAATTTACAGTTCATAACAGTGATATATCAAGCAGCACAATAATCCATTTCAGAACATAATAAATGAAATCAAAATAGAATAATACCAGAAGAAATCTTACGACTGGAAGATCCAAGACCCATATGAAAGGCATAAACAAAAAGAAGATAAAACACCTAATTACCCTTCATTGATTTTCGTTTCTTCATTTACCCATCATCATCCTTTAACGACGAAAATAGCTCCAATTAACGCCCACAGTAACAATTTAACACCACGCGCAGGCATGGAACCAATAATTACCCAAAAAAGTATAGGCAGTAAAGAAAGGTACAAAGGAAAAGAAATTACCGACAGTGGAATGGGAGGGGGCAAAGAGTTGATGCTGGGCCGAACCATAAGCGACGTCGATCTTGATCATGGGCCCGGCAGAAGAAGTAGCTGCAGTGTCGTGATTGTGATGAAGATTATTATCATCACCATCTCCGCGGACCAGCATGCCCCTTGGCATGGCCTCACCTTTGGCGATGGGTTATTTTGAGGTTGCAAAGACGATTGAGTATTGATTTACACACACAGCAAAATGAAAAGGTAGTGATGCTAAGAAAACGTAGATATGTTGTTGGTCTCCGTTGGGGAAAAGAGATTTCAGACTTTCAGTTCGGCTGGGGTTGAAGTAACGTGTCTATGCTGTGACTCTAAATTCTTCTTTAATCATCTTTATTTATTAAATAATGATTAATTATCTGTTGTTAATTGTTATTATACTAATGTCACCATTAAGTTAATATCATTTACGCCTCCCACCCTCTTTTTCCTGTTACATTGTCAACACAAATAAATACAAATAATTTATTAATATCAATTTCGATGATTCAAATTGGTTCGAAATCTTTATAACTTAGAATATGTTCTAAATATTATAACTATATTTTTTTTATCTTTTTGCGATTAAAAAAAGAGAATAGAGAAAATATGAACAGATATTACCATGTAATCACACTAGTATATTAAGAGAGAGAGAGAGAGAGTGAAGAGAAAGATTAAAACTATAAGCCACATTCACATGGAGGAAAGGATAAAGCTATTTACTTAAAAATAAGCTTTCTATTCACATTTTTATTAACATTATAAGTCTCAATCCACGTGCATTATCTTGGTTGAAAAACCATTCAAGTATTTATTGAAGCTTTGCCCTTCATCATAATTATCATATTAATTCTTGTGTTTAACCTGATGGTTAAAAGATTGTTCTTTCATAAAATCCACTGAATCTTCGAGACAGCAAATAGTAAACCTCCTTTATTTAAACAACTCCCTTTAAACACATTGTATCAAAATACATTCTTACTGTGTGTGATTACTAACCTTATAATTGTACAATACCAAAAAATAAAACTATTATACATTTATATTACTTCTTTTTCGTTATTTACCCTCACGCACGATTAATGGATTACTGATTGAATTATAGACAATAGCTCCTTATGAATTCTGAGCCACAAAATCGCAAACAATGCTGTATTGCTGCAGGCAGGCAAGGGCCATGGGTACTGAATTAGCATCAGATTATTGTCTCATTGCCAACCTTTGCTGCATTCTTCCCACATGCTTCATCCATACACTACCATTTGAATCCGAGAAGTAAAACTATTCCAGTCAAGCAATCTTATTATCACAGTGTAAGTGAACTGATATTTTCAGCACCAGAAATTGCGTTGGCATCCAGAAATGGCCAATGAACCTAGGCTTAGCGTCTGCCACTGCATTCCCAAGTCAGGCCTTAGGTAAGGAAGCCTGGCAACTCAATTGAATTAGGTGTAAGAAACTTCGGTTATGCCGCTGGACCTAGTCATTCAGAGGCTCAGCACTTAGTTGAATGAAACTGTGCCTCAGAAGAGATCTGAGCCCATCACAGAAAGGACTGCCTCTCTCACCAGTAGGAGAACAGAGCTTTCAGGCGTCGGGATCATAGTTGTAGCCTATGACTAAGCTCTGTGACTACCTCCATTGACATCATCTATTCACCACCAAGATGAATTCAGCTCCAGTATGTTATCATACATGGCGGGAGGATATTCAGTAGCACAGACACAGTAATCATACAAGAGTTGATATCATGTCATGTCATAAGAAAAGGTTTAGGAATAAAAAGAACTTTAATCCACAGCCGAGAACAGAGCTTTCAGGCATCAGGATCCCGGTGTAACCTAAAACTAAGGTCTGTGACTAACTTCATTGACATCATCTATTCACCATCAAGATGAACTCTGTTCCAATATACTATCATACATGACAGGGGAGGATATTTAGTGGTACAGAGTAATAATACAAGAGTTAATATCATATCATAATAGAAGGTTTAGGAATAAAGAGAGCTTTTATCCATGGCGGAACCTACCTAACCACACCTGGAACAGGTCCTGTCTGAATAACCAATCCACATTCACTCATTCAAGAATTGGTAAATGTCCACAAGCCTCCACATACATTTAAAACCCCCTTTCTTTAAGAGGGAGAAGGATTGCAACATTAGTACACACAAAACGGAAGGTGTAAGAAATATGTACCCTTGCAAGTAATTTTACGCTAGCATACCTGGCAAGACTTTGCAAATTGAAGAGATAAATAGATTCCTTGTCAAGGCAAATGGTCACGACCCTGCAACTTTGCATATATTAATTTGTTCCAAGCAAATACAGAAAGCAGTTCTTAAACTTTCATTTTAGAGTTGTTGAAGCAAGAAAACCCCACCTCAAAAACAAAACTATCACTCTCTTCATAATGTTCTCTTCCTGCTAACAATTGTTTGAATCTTCATTCGAGGGTTATCAGTCCAGATCTTTGACATCCAATGAGACAAAGAGAAAGGAAAAGATAGAGCAGAAAAAGTAATGTATTAAAATAAAAAATTTCCCCAATCCTCTGTCTATCGCCATGTTTATGTCTCAATACCATAGTCATAGTTGAGGAACAAGGAACACTTGAACCATCTTCAATTATGATAACTAGAAGTTCACTAAAATGAAAATCTCATAAACCATTTCAAAATTCCTTTATCATATAGTTATAATTCCTGTCTATTTGTAGTGTTTGCAATATTCAAACGAGAATTTTCAATGGAAGTTATTCTAATTATCTTATCATTTTCATTGTTTATGGAAAATTCAACATCCATTATGCTTCAGAAGCTTCTTTAAATCTCCCACCTCAACAACCAAAAAGTAGGAGGAAGAACTATGACCAGATACAAAACAGATTAAGAGGGAAAAAATCAACAATGAACTAAACAAAAAGAGTCTGCTTCAAATCCTAAATGAAACATAATTTCCATAGAGTATCAAGGTGTCAAAATAATGGAAAATAAAGAAAACCAGGTGACAACTAATACCATGCTAGCATGCGGCTGATACGAGGCATTGAGCAGGGATAAAACAGGTTGCCTCTTCTACATTAACATGAATAAACTAAAGACTCTCACGATCACAAGTTTAGTTCATAATGGTCATTAGACTCATAACTAATAAGATGTTCCCACAGCTGATAAGTGATAAGGAATCGACTTACAGCAATTCCCTGACACTATCATCCAAATACCAAAATTTGTACCATATAACCATTTTCACTTTTCCAGTTCCATTAAATTTGAAGGAGAGGAGAATAGAAGGTTGAACCAAATTCTAGATCAAATCACATTAGGAGCAGTAGAACGACATAATTAAAAGGGGAAAAGGCCTCAAATGATTAGATTTCAGCCTATTCCTCTTCGTCATGCTCACTACTGTTATAATTCCATAAGAAATGTAACTCTCCATCTACCAACCTATAATTTTAACTATCAAAATCCAATAATTCTCAAATAATTTAAATACCAATGTAAGGAAAAAGAATCAGACATACCAATCAAGCTAAAGATTACTTTGCTCCTTCAATTATGATGACAAGGAATTCACTAAAATGAAAACAACATAAACCATTTCCCGATTTCTTGATCATATAGTTGTATTTCCTGTCTCTTTGTAATGTTTGCATTATTCAAATGAGAATTTTCAACAAAATTTATTGTAATTATCTTATTTTTCTCATCATTAACAGAAAAAAATATCTTTCATGATTCACAAACTTCTTTTAATCCCCACCTCAACATCAAAAAGTAGGAAGAACTACGTCCAGATGCAAAACAGATCATGAGAGGGGGGGATCACTGAACGTAATCAACGATAAACAAAACAAAAAGAATCTGCTTCATAACCGAAGTGAAACATAATTTCCATAGAATTATCCGAAGGTACAAAAAACCAGGAGAAAACTAAAACTGTGCCAGCAAGCAGCTGATAAAAGGCATTTAGCGGAGAATCAACTTAACAGCAATTCTCTAATACCATCATCCAAATACCAAAATTCGTACCATATAATCATTTTCACTTTGCCCGTTCCAAATACGATTTGAATGGGAATAAAAGATTGTAAATCAAATTCTCAATCGAACCATAAATAATGTAAATTGCGAGGATGTATTATTCAAGCTAAGAATGTCAAAGAAAAACAAAGTAACAATCACCATTGGTGGCAGTACAACAACATAATTAAAAGGGGTAAACAAAAGGCTCAAATGATTCAATTTCATCCTCTTCCTCATCCTCATAATCACTATCCTGTTATAGTTCCATCAAAAATGTAATTATCTCATCTATCTATTCAATCTCATCCTATAAGTATAACTACCCAAATTGAATAGTCCTCAAATAATTTAAATTCCACTATAAGAAAAAAAGAACAATCATACCAATCAAGCTACAGATTCCTTAGCTCCTTCCAGCCCATCCTCAATCATCTTCTTGTTCTTCTCAATTGCAGCAGCAACCTCTTGAGGCATATACTTCTCATCATGCTTAGCAAGAACTTCAGTCGCCGAAAAGTAACAATCACCGCCCCTTGCTTTCGACGAAACGCCCCTTGTCGAAACGTCTCTTTTAATCTCTTCCGTGAACGGCTTAACAAATCCTTCAACCACAACGGAATGTCCTTCTCTAAACAAATCGGGTAGCGAACCTTCGTACCTAACCAGAATATCAGTTATCAAATCGGTAATGACGAACTCCATTTCTTTAGAAGAACTGGGTTGAACCACACTTCCTTCGAGAACCAAACCACCGAGCCTGAACTTCGTTTTCGATGGGTTTTTCGTGTATTTCTCGAGGGCGTCGGTTGGAGTAACGTAAAAGACTAATTGGTCTTGAAAATTGTTGAGGACTAAAACTACAAAACCCGCGACGCAACTGAAGGTTAATGCGTAGGTCCAGAGGCGGCGGGTCTGGAGCTGGCGAGCTCGGGCCCCGATGTCGACTTTTTTGGGTCGGGTCGGGATCCGACGGGTGGATGTGGAGAGGAAACGGAGGGTTGGAGATATGACGTAATGGTGAGTAGTAGAGATGGGAAGGGGCGCGGGGTGAGAGATCGACAGTGGAGATCTGAGGGTGGAGAGAGTTGAGCAGTTGCGGAGGAGATGGGATCTGAGACGGAGGGCGGCGAGCTTAGTGGCCATCAGTAACCCCTTTTGCTTTTCTCGGGCAAATGATGGAAAATTCTGCGGAGAAATAGTATCTCTTTTGGTTTCCTCGAGAAAAAAGAGAAGGAAAATTCTGGCGGCAGTTTGGGTTTTGTTACCTTTAATGGCGTGGTAAGCCCGGGTGACTATTTCTTTTTGGTTAAAATCTGCGAAAAGTCCCTTTAATCTTTACATATTTAAAATTTAGTCTTTATTATTATTTCTAGTAATTTAATCCCTTTACTTGTCTTTTTTAATTAAGTTCATTTACTTTTTCAGATTTCACATTTTAGGTCGAATATTATTTATTAACATTATTAAAATAGTAAAATTCTTTTTTCTTAATTGATAGTGTCACATTTTAAAAAATAAATACTCATTTAGTAGTTATATAATAAGAAAAATGATGTTGTAATTATGAATGAATTTAACAAAAAAATTTATAATAATATTAATAACTAAATTTATATTTTTAAATTTGAAAATTAGGGAGTCTAAATTTCTTGAAATAAAAATAAATTATTAAAATTTAAACATATGAAAAAATACAAGGACCTAGGATGTATTAAAAATGGCCATCCTAAATGTCATTGACACTCTCTTCTCTTTTTCTTTACTGTGCATGCGACAAACATATACTTATAATTTGATTTGTATATTTTAAATATATTTCTGAACTAATATTTAATATTTAAATTCACAGATAAGAGGATTTAATTAATCAATATTGATACTCTCTTTTTTATGCAGTCAATATTGATACTTTTAAGATTTGTTTATATTATTTTAGAGTTTAAGGAACAAGCTTGTAACCCCTTAAACCCGGCTCAAAAGATACGATCGGATCTAAAGGATTATTTAAGTAATTTATCCACACTCTGACTTGATAACTCAAACTCATCCTCAGAAATACATATAAATATTCATAAATAAAACTTTAAATCTATAATTAATAATAAAATAAATTAATTAAACCTCAAAGA
This sequence comes from Gossypioides kirkii, assembly GCA_005610355.1. Lineage (NCBI taxonomy): Eukaryota > Viridiplantae > Streptophyta > Magnoliopsida > Malvales > Malvaceae > Gossypioides > Gossypioides kirkii. The sequence goes on along the minus strand of CP032244.1, from coordinate 37,909,090 downwards.
ACAAAATACCAAAAATTCCCAAAACAAATTATATTTACATCCCAAAATAATAATGATAATAATAATAATAATAAAATAGAATAGAATATTCTAAATTTTGTAATTAAGCCTCCGGGTACCAAGTCACCTAATATCCGAAAACCTGAAATGAAACTGTGGAGGTATGAGCTATAAAGCCCAGTGTGTCTCTAAAGTAAATACAACCTAATGCTAGAATACATCAACATATCAATTTTAAACACGAAAGAGTAACCACAAATCATATTGCACACACAAGCACAATGCAATGTACCCATACTCCATCACACCAACACAATGAAAAGGTTTCCCAGAACCCTTTCCCAGCCAACGTCACCAATCGCAGTGTGGTTTTAGTATCAACCTTAAAAGGAATGATAACCACTTCTTCCACCTTACAATCCCACCCCATGAACACACAATGGTATGTTTACATGCTTATCAGATATTCATATTTTTCCCAATCTCAAGCTCAATTAATATTGCACATATCACAACCCCTGTAAGCATAGTACATTAATTATCTGTCACATGCTCAATGTAAAATTATAAATGTATGCATGACATTAGCATCATACACTTGCACAACTTAATTAATCATACCATTAATTATTTTTATCACCGCACAATCATCTAAATCAGCATAAAATCACATAACCTCAGTATCATCACAAACATTAGAGTAAATTACAATTAGAAACACACCTCGAGCAATTAAAACTCTAGCGACGAGGAGGTCGTCCACCACGCACAGTACGAGTTCCCGGTCTAACGGAATTAGATCCTACGAATACAACTAAAAATTATTACAACCTAGCCACCACTTAAACACAAAATTAAACTAAAATAACTTACGAGTAGCTCTCGGAACCGATGCAGGAACGGGTTGAACAGCAGGAGGAGGTAAATCGTCTGCCTCGGACTCGTGATCACCTAAATACGAATACTTAATATCAGTACCACTCAAATTAAAACTCTAAAATAATTTAAAATACACAATTTAAATTAAGACATCAAAAACGAGACTTTCGGGTCGAAATTTGGCAAAACGGACAGCGAAAACGGACTCAGGACGTCGTAAAATGACAGGATAGGGTTTTTTGAAAAAAAGGCAACGGTCAAAGTCAACGGTCAAAGTCATCGATCAACAGTCAAAGTCAACGGTCAAATAACACCGGTCAACGGTCGGTCAACATCGGTCAATGGTTTGACTTGGTTTGGGTTGAACTTGGTTCATTTGGTTTGGTTCAAAAGGGTTTGGTTTAAATGAATTTGGGTTTGGTTTAAATAGGATTTGGGCTTAATGGAGGTTTAAATGAATTTGGGTTTGGTTTAAATAGAATTTGGTTTTTAAAGAAATAAAAATTATTGGGTTGGTTTGGGTTATAATAAGGTTTGGGCTCTCACAAAAAAAAAAACAAGCAATTGGGTCACAAATTTGGCACCAACATTGGCCTGCCACTATTCACCCAAATTCACACTGACAACACAACAACAACAACCCCCTACACACTTCCTCTGCCCACCGACGGCACTACCACACCACCACCACGCATGGCACATCACCACCCCAATCTACAAACAAAAAAAAAAACTCTTAAATCCAACCCCAACACAATTTTACAACTTACCTACACCAAAAATCAACAAAACACAAAGCAAAGCAACCCACAAAAACCGATCGTCTCCTCAAAATATTTCTCACAATCGACAGTAACAAGAGGGAAGTTTGAGGGCGTGATTTTACTCGTAAGAACCAACGATTGCAAGGTTGAAGATGGTGAAGCAAAAAGATATGTAAGACAAGGAAAAAAGAAAGAAAAAGAAAAAAAGAAAGAAAAGGTTTGGGGCACCAATGGCAGCACAAACAAATGAGAAAGAAAGAATCAGCTAGGGAGAAGAAAAAGTGGGTTTTATACCCAATAAAATTAGGATATTTATGAGAGAGTCCCTAGACAAACATAGGGTTTTTACTATGACCCTACACTTTCACACTCCTCACAATTAAGTCCAAACTCCTCAATTAACGAAAATTTACACAATAGGTCCATAATTATTTGTAATCATCTCATCTTAATCCCTATAATTTTTAGAGTGTTACAAAGCTAAGGTCGAAGTCACATTTTGGGATATTTTATATAATTAACCATAAAATTTAATTTAATTAGTCATTAACTTATAAGTGAGGTATAAATGTTGTGACTAAGTTATGTTTCTATAATTCTAAAAAGAAAGTTAAGAAATTAACTTGGGTAAAAGCGAGTCAAATTATATTTGTTTTTTTATCAAAATTTTTATTCATTCGTATTGTTAGAAACTAGTGTGGTTGGCAAAATAACCAAACAGTGACACGCAACATGCCACATGTACCTCATGTTTATGTGTAGGGACAAGTTTTTAATAATAAAAATCGATGAAATTTTTAATAGAATAATCAATTTTCTTTTTGATCTAACTTACATGGACTAATTTATTTATTTATTTATTTTAATATAAAAATAAAAAAAACAATCTAATTTTTAATACAAGGATCATTCACTTGTTATTCAATCAAAAGTATTAATTGTAACAAGAGTTTCTTCTCTAGCCACTTGATATATATATAAGGATAAACTACATTAGTAGTCACCCAACTATAGATTTTTTCTTTCTTGGTCACCCAATTATTTTAGATTTTTGGGTTTTTTCATTTTTGCGTTAGTCAACTGGTGATAAAAAAAGGAGACAATATTAAATAATTGGCTGATAAAAAATAAAATTATTAATAATTGAGTGAAAAAAATAGTGAGTTCGGGGACCTCCACTATAATTTTTTCTATATATAAATTGAAAATAACATCTTGAAAGCAAGGAAAATAAGGTCATCAATATTCATTTGAATTTATTGGAACGCATGAGGAAAAAATTGATATGGCATTCAATTATTAAAAAACAATACAGATGACGTGACATCTCAATTTCATACAATCTTTTCTCCAAAAATGTAATAGCTTATACATGAATTGATAACTCAAATTTGGGGTTAAAACATGGTGGTCACTTGTGCCTCCCCAATCACGTGGCCTTCAATGTCCTCAAGCAGCTTCTCCTTCGTCACCTACATTAAACCACCAAATCATACTCTTAATGAGATTAATATATGAATGGGTTATTGCAATTGAGTCCTTTAAAATATCGGTATTCTGTAAATTAAGTTCTTTTGTGAGTTTAGTCATGAAGTTTAGATCTTATTTAAGATGGCAATCAGGTGGGGCAAGGCAATTTTTTGCCTACTCTAATCCTGACTCGATATATTTCCAATATAACCCTAATCAACTGAAAATTAAATAATATCTCAAAAAATGTCAAAGATATATTTGACTTCGACCCAATTATTTTATTTTATATTTTGAATCAACATAGAATAATATTTTTTTTTATATTTTTAATGATACTATTAATTGTTTTCTACGTATCATTATGCTAGAGCAAATATTAACATAAATTTTATTATCATATAATTTAAACTAATATCATATACATAAAGGGGTATTTTGCTAATTGTCCCGAGGCAAGGTATGACAGGTTTTTTCCTAAATCTGACCCAACTAATCGAAGAATTAAACTCAATCCACTTTGCTTGAAACTTAATTTCAAAAATAAAAAACCTGAGAACCTAATGAATTCGAATTTTTTTGCCATCCCTAAATTTAATGTGGAGCATATTTAAAATATGCGGATCAAATTTTAAATATATATGTACGTATTATATGAGCAATTTGGATATGATGTGTTCTCCAAAAATAATCATCCTAAATTTTTTTGGCATTGTCTTTTTCTTAACAATTAGATTCAAGTTGTACTTGCAAATTGCAATATGTATACTAATAATTTTAGTAACATGTTTCAAGCATACTCTAATTCAAGGTGTGTTTGTTTCATGAAAAATGACTTATGAAAAATGTTTTCGATATATTTATGTGTTTGTTTAATGAAAAATAGCTTGATCAACGAAAACGACTTACAGGTCAATAGAAAATAAGTCAATTTTTCTTGTAAAATGATTTAACCATTTGCAAAACTTAAGTCATTTTCCGAAAAATAACTCATTTATTAGTAATTTTATTTTTATTTAAAATTAACTTAAATCCAACCTATTATTATATTAATAATATTTTTAAATTTTTATTTAATATTATAATAAATTATTATAATTTATAATTTTAATATATTATTGAAAATTACTTATATTAATATTTTAATAATATATATTACAATTATAAATATATTAACAATAAACGTTTTATAATATGAAGGTTAAAATATGCTCTTGTACACCTTGCACACACAAATGTTCAAACCCGGGACCCTTAAGATGAACAACATCTTCTTTTCCACTGAAGCCACTTGTTAGGTTCTTATTTTTTTTTTAAATTTAGTTCCTCTACTTTTTAGATTTCAAACCCTTTAATCACGCACAAACACCGTGCACACACAAGTACTCGAACCCGGATCTCCTAGGATGAACATCATCATCTTTTTTACTGAAGTCACTCGTTGAGTTCATATGTAATTTAAATTAAGTTTTAATTAGGTATTATTTATTATTAAATTTATATATGACGTTAATTATTACAAAATATTACCTTATTATAAAATAAATTTCGATTGTTAAAAAGAAATTGTAATATACTATATATATATATATATATTGAATATACTAGTGTGACTACATGGTAGTATCTGTTCATACTTTCTTAACCCTTTTGACAACGCACACACACCTTGCACACACAGGCGCTCAAACCCGAGACCCTTAAGATGAACAACATCCTCTTTTTTACTGGAGCCACTTGTTGGGTTCATAATATAATATTTTGTAACAAATAGATTTATCTTGTGTTTATTTCACTAAGAACAACTTTTAGAAAAATAGTTTAGGAAAATTTACCAAACAACGAAAAATATTTTATACAGAATCATCAAAATATTAGAAAATATCAAATTTTTCAAAAAATCAATTATTCTTTTAAAAATCAATTTCTGGAAGTTAATTTCAATGAAACAAACACAACCTTAGATCCAAATTGGCATTTAATACTTGAAGTTTTTTAAAAAAAAATTAAGGGCTTAATAAGAATCTTTAAAAATTTTGGAGGGTTTTTAAAACTTTTGAAAAGCTTAATTAGAAATATTCAAGAAAATTGAGGACCTAGTTAAAAAATTTAAAAGATATAATGAAAATTTTCCAAAGAAGATTGGCTCCAACGACATTCCACCCATTAAGTTAATGAGATGATTATAAGGTGAGGATTTGAAGTGATGGAAAGTTTAGATAAAGATATGTGCAACATGCATGGATAAGATTTAGAGCTTACTTTGTTACCAAGTTTCAACTGCTCATCCAAAGCAAATAGCCTGAATTGGAAACGATGACCATGAGAGGGCAACTTAGGTCCTCGCCAACCTGGGACTTTATAATCATTATGGCCTTCTTTGAGACAAGCATAATCTCCACCCACTCCCTCTTCTTTCCCAGAGAACCCTTCAGGGAGTCCTTTCAACGTCGGCGGTATATTAGCCACCACCCAACATGTCCATGGCTTGATCGGGTCACTAGGGTCCGGTGCATCGATATCTTCCACCACCAAGGCCATCGACTGAGTCCCATCCGGCACATTGTACCATTCTAGTGGGGGAGAAAGGTTCTTTTTTGCACCTTGGCCTTCGTCGGTGTGTTTTCGTGGTAATTTTCCTTCGTGGTTTATGGATGGGGATACTAGCCTGAACTGATCTTGAGCTTGCTCACTAGCCATGCCTTAGACAAAATATAAATAAAAATAAATGTTTTGTTGAATTTAATCTTGGTTGGAAGTTGTTGTTTGATTATGGCTTCTTCTTTTTCCAGGAAGATTGTTTATATATAGGGTGGATATTGGAAGGGAATAGGATGTGGTGTGAGAATTTTCATGGTGGCGAGAGAAAATGCGAGAAGCAAGGTGTGGAGACACATGGAGAGATATGGATCGCTCTAATGTCTCTCATCAAATTGCCTAATTTGTTTAGTTTTCAGTGGAATGGAAGGGGGAGTTTAGAGGGCGAGTAAAGGCTTTAGCCCCTCAAACGAAAAAAAAATCTTTTAGTACCTTAATAAATATTATGATTAAAAATTATTATAAGATAAAATTACATTTTGATCCTCCAAAATAAATAAAAGAATCCTTTCAAAAGTGATGAAATCATAAGTTAATATAAGATAAAATTACTTTTTAATCTTGTAATAATTTATAATTTAACCCCTAAAAATTTTTGGATTCACTATTGATTGGGTGCACTGATAAGACACATTGCATTCTCAAGAAGAAAACTTGGATTCGAACCTTAAAAATGACATTATTGGAAGAAACGAATACGAACCCTAAAAGCTTTTATGACTAGAGTTGTCAACTCTTATCTATACAAAATTCAATTCCATTAATTTGTACTCAAATAGATCATAAAAATTTAATAATCCGAATCTAAATAGTTTTGATTCTGAAACAAACAAAACTTAAAATTGAATCTAAATACGAACCTTAAATGATTTGAATAAATAATTTGAAATGACCCTTGTAGAGGGTCGATCAATTCCTTCATGAATAGTCTTCAAAGTGTCATTCGTCGAGTAACTAATCGAACCGCCAACAACCAAAGTTATTGTCCGTATTTCGAGGTTTTGTCTCTCATACTCTACCAAGAGCCAGTGTGCAATGGCTTAAATGAAAACTTTCAAATAATTTAGTGATCATTATATAACTTTTTGAAGTTAAGTGATTAAAACATAAAATTACAAAAAGCTTAGTGACGTTAGGCGTAGTTTACCCTATTCTTTAATCATTACTATTAATTATATAATTTAACTGCTATGGGCTATAATACAAATGGCTCCATCGGTGAGCATTAGAACAAAGAAAAGGCCCAAACCAAAGGCAACGTTGCCATGGCTGCCGATTAAGGAACAAATTAACGGTTTTTAGGCGGGAACAGGGTAAAGGGAGGCAACGAACGAGGACAAGCATGGATAGATTTAAAGCTCTTCAATAACATCTTCAGGTATTGGTTTCGAAAATTCTGATATCTATTGTGCATACATTCTAGAACTTTTTTTTATCCTTTATGAGCCTTTACATGTTCGATGCAATTCCTGAATGAAAATTATTCATATTTTGCATTTGCTTGCGAGGGAAGTTGAGCAGCAGGCAGAGTAGGACCTCTGACTGAGTATATTAAGAGTTGAAAATTGCTTTCAATTAATTACTGAGGATCCGAATTTAAATGTTCATTTTTCATCACCCCTTTCCATGGTGGATTCCTTCTTTATCTATGCACAAAAAATGAAGGATCTAAGGAGAAAATGAAGAAGAAGTGGAAGTAGAAGGCGATAGATATGGTGAATCATAGCAGGTACAACATAGGTCATGAATTACCTTCTTCATGGTATTATTGTCAAGTTTGGAGCAAAACACACAGTATCTCCCGCGAAATTCTTCTGTGGTTTCCTTGCTTTCTTCGTCTTCGTCTTCTTCATCATCGTCATCAGTTTCTGTCTTGTCTTCTTCAGGATTTTCATCTGCCTCAACCTTCAAGTCACTAGGACGTGTGTAAGTGAGACCCACCTTTGGAAGGATTATCTCAAGGATTTTATCAACGTTGTCATCAACCCATTTACTTGCTGTCTTCCAAAGTAGTAAGGGTACAACAAATGCTGCTGCTCCTACACCAAATCCCACCCCAATGAATATGAACAGCCAATCTAATCCATCCATTGATTGTAATTCCAGCACTTTATGTGTTGTAGGTCGCGATACATTTGCACAATTTACAGTTAGAGGAGGCCCACACAATCCAGGGTTGTTCTCAAATGAAGCTTTTGAAAACGTTTGAAGCTGGGTGCCAGTTGGGATCTGTCCAACTAGCTTATTGTTCGAGACATTAAGAAATGAAAGGAAATTGAGGTTTACAAGCTGCAATGGGATCCCACCACTTAAGTTATTACTTGAGAGGTCCAAGGACTCAAGCTGTCGCAGGTTCCCTAGAAATGATGGCATTGGCCCTGTGAAAGCATTATGTGAAAAGTTAAGGCCATAAAGTTCTTTGAATGTTCCAATGACTTCTGGTATTGGCCCTTCAAAGTTGTTACAAGAAATGTCAATGGTAGTGAACACGATTAGGATCTTCACCAGCTCCCACTCTAAACCTTTGATGGTAACTGTTATTTCATCTTGATAGTGATTTGGATTGAAATGCAGAAATTGAAACTGAAGATGTTTGACCTCTGACGGGGCTTCATTCTCAACAGCCTGCATGCCCTTCCAGGTCTCCAAACATGTTTGATGCAGTTTACCGCTAAAATTATTGGATGCTAAGTCAACAATCTGAAGCATTGGCCAGCCGATATTGTTCTTGTGACAATGAATACTGCCGTTGAATTTGTTTGATCGTAAAACAAGGACACGCAACTTGGATATATTCTTCAAATGGCAAGGGAAGCTGCCACTGATCTGATTGTTGCCAATGTCTACAACCTCCAGCATTTTGCAATTTCCCAATGATTGTGGAACCTCTCCCTCCACTTGGTTTTTATTGAGATCTAGAGTTTGTAAACTACAGTTTTTCGGAAAAGTGTCAGAAATTTTGCCACTGAGATTGTTTCGCCTTAGATTCAGTACTCCAAGAGATGCACTCATTTGAGTCAGGCATTTAGGAATTGGCCCACTCAAGTAATTATCAGACATATCAAGTACTCTGAGATATAAACTACTGCATATCGACTTGGGAATACTCCCAGTGAAATTATTGCCTGAGACAGAGAAGAAATAAGCAAACTGAAGGAAGTCACCGAGCTGAGCTGGTAAAACAGAGCTGAAATGGTTGTTTGAGTAATCCAAATAGGTGGCATTTGATGGAAAAATTTGGATTTGCCCTTGCAATTGATTGCCATGCAGGTCCAAAACACCGAGACTAGAATTTATATTCTTCAAAGGTTTTCCAAATTCTACAAGGAAGTTCCGAGAAAGATTTAGGTGAGCAAGATGCCTTGCTTTCCAAATCCAATTCGGTATTTCCCCTTGAATCTGGTTGTTTGAAAGGTCTAGATAGGATAATCTAGACTGATATGTCAAGAAATCAGGGAACTCCGTTAAGTTGCAAGATGTCAACTTCAATGTGGTGATGTTAGGAAAAGAAAGTGAGGAAGCAGTAGTATCAGTGGCATCAATAGACAAACTGTTATTTGAGAGATCAAGAGAGGAAAGATTCCTCAGGTTCTGAAGGGCACTCATCGGAATCAAACCACTGAAGTTGTTTGAAGAAAGTGATAGGAACTTCAAACCATGGAGTTCAAACACAGACATTGGGAGTTGCCCTTGTAACTTGTTGCTACTAAGATCAAGGGTGTCAAGCAATGAAGAGGCCCTACCATGAAGGTCACTAAGGTTACCCTTGAATTGGTTTCGAGAAAGGAAAAGCCTACGCAGCGATGGAATGCAAAACAAAGTTGGAGGAATGGTTCCACTTAACGTGTTGTTTTGTAAGTCAACACTTGCTAGTTTAGAAAGGCTGGACCAGTTGGTGGAATCAATTTTTCCCTTTAACTGATTATGAGCAAGGTTTAGTTGTGTAAGATTTCTGGCTGATGAGAATGATGGTATTGGACCAGAAAAACGGTTAAAGGAAAAATCCAGATACACAAGTTGGGCAAGTTTCTTCATTGTTTTGGGTATGGCTCCACTGAAATTGCAACTCGCAAGCTCTATTCTTGTCAATTGCTCAAGATTACCGATAGATTCTGGTACTTGCCCCCCGAAATTTGTGGCACTAAGTGCAAGAGTTCGAAGAGAAGCATTGAGAGGAAAGTTTGGAAATGAACCGTCGAGTAATTTGTTGGTTGACAAATCAAGAATTTGCAATGTATGTATCTGAAAAATTTCTTCTGGCAGTCTTCCATGCAACCCAGTGGCACTAAGACGAAGGGAAGTCAAATTTCCAAATTCTGTAAAGAATTGTGGAACTGGAACCGACAAATTGTTATTGTCCAAGCGAATTACCGAGAGAGATCGGAGATTGGAAAGTGAAGAATGTATAGGTCCTGAAAGGTAACAGTTGGACATGCTCAATTCTTCCAACTCAGTCAGCGGCAATAAAGCCTTGCACCACTTGTTCCCCGTATCTGATATATTTACTCCATCAAGATAGAGAAATCTCAGCCTCGTGAGATTTTGAACAAGCTTCTCTAGGTTTGGCCTCTCAAGTTTCAATGATCTTCCAAGAAGTGAAAATACAGATAAATCAAGAGTGACCAACCTTGTCAAGCGTGATATCTCTATTGGAATTTGCCCTTTAAAGCCAGCATTGGACAAGTTAAGATAACTCAAATTCTCCAGCTTATCAAACGCAGAAGGAAAAGCTGGCTTGAATTTGTTATAAGCCAAATTGAGCCTCTGAAGATGTTGAAGACGGAAAAAACTACTTGAATTGTCAATTGAACTTGAAATTGATCTGCTGTTCAAGTCAAGACCGATAACATGACCATCTCCATTGCAACTTACACCATCCCAGGAACAACAATCTGTGCTTTGATTCCATTTCACTGGCACCAGCTTTCCTGATGAAGTTTGGTCGTAGCTGAAGCTGCTTTCAAGTTGAAGCAACAACCGACTCTGATCACTTTGACATTGAGCCGAAACCAAAACCAGATCGACAATAAGCATAACCGATACAGAAGAATTCAAGAAAAGCAAGGAAAAGAGTGACATCCTCATTAGTATCAATAATGAGAGATATCAAGACAACAAAGAGTTATGAAGAAGATAGCAATGGCACTAGGTTGAGGAAGGAGCAAGTGCACAACCACGAGTTTTCGGCACAACCTGTTTGAGTGGAAGCCAAATAAAAAAACCAACCCTTCAAGCAAAATGTAGAATGAAGGAAGGTGGAAACTCTGAAAGTAGAGAAGAAGCAGAGAAAAGGGATGGTAGGCAAAACTCAAAAGAAAGAACCGTCAAACCGTGTGTACATAGTTTTAGTTGTAGACTTTGGCTCGTCATATCAGTACATGACGCGTTGTTTCGTGGAATTTTCTTTAGCATTTATTTTGTTCAATAGACTTCGACTGAGTTTGTAGCTTCTTTTAGCAACTCGGAAAAATCATACCGAGACTTTGATTGGTGTTGACGCAAAACTGCTGCCCATCCTTGAATTTATTATAATCAGACCATCCAGACTACTTTCTGAGGTTGATTGAATCGGACCGGATCCGTTGATCGGATTGAGAATAGATTTGGATATTGGTTGGGAGGGCTTTGAACTGGTTGACCCGGGAGCAGATATAGATCAGTTGTTCCGAGCAAAAAATTGGTTGAACCGAGCGGTTGAACCGGATTTTTAATATTTTTTATTTTATGAATTTTTTTATGGTTTATTTAATCGAACTGGATGGACCCGTAAATGGATCACTTTAGTCACCCAACTATATCCGCGTTCCTATTTTGATCATCCAATTTTAATTTTTTTAATTGGTAATAATAACATATTTAATCTTCAATACTTACATACTCTATCAATTTAATCTTTAAATTTCCTAATCAAAGCATTTAGCATATTCCACATCTATTAATTGTTCAATAAATTAGAGGACAAAAAATATTAAATTCTTCAATTAATCCTATTTATTGAAACAGGGAAAAGTAAAAAGGAAAATTAATTTTGTGGAAAAAAAATTAAAGTCAATGTCTTGAGGAAGGAGCAATAATAAATCAAATACGATTATTTTCCAGTTTCAGTCATTTTCTCTCGTAATCAAAGGTGAAGTCAGTAAATTTTGTTAGGGGATGAAGTATATTTTTATAATAATAAAAATACAATTTCATTATTTTAATAACTATATCTTTATAATTTTTAAAGTATTTAATCAAAATTTTATCATTTTTAGAGGGATAAAAAATAATTTTACCTTTACTAATTTAATTTTTATAAATTTTAAAAAGACTTAAATAAAAAAAAATTCATTTTAAGAGAACCGAACCCGTAGCTACGTCCCTATTAATAATGGTGTGAAAGGAACTTAAACCAATTTGTTAAAGACTTTTGGAGCGTTGTCAGATTGGTCCTTGCCTTGCCTTGAATGAAAACAATACAATTAGAGAAGAGAACATGCGGTAAATAGTTGCAAGATTCTTCTAACATCAATTAGTTATTATTATTGCAATCGAAGATGTTGACATTATTGGTATAGAATTCTAAACGTGCATCTTACAACACCTTTAACTAAACTGCTTGTAACACTGAAAAAAATCATCAATAAAATTAATTTAATAACGTTTATTGGATCAAGTGATAAATAATTCGATGTCTTTTAAATAAAGTTTTGAATTTAAATTTTACAAACAATAAAATTAATTTTGAAAAAGTTTGCTTCTTGAATTTGACTCGATTTTGATGCAATACGTATGAAGCTTGATGTATCATGTTTTGTCTCTCTATATCTTTCTTCTAACACTACTTTGAATACCAAAAATTAGTATAATGGTTAATGAAATAGAAGCTTAGGACTAATAAATTAACCAAACCAATATAATTTTGATTAATTCGTTGAATAAAAGTAATCCTTCAACATTTTTTTAGTAAAAAAGAAGAGAAAATTACAATCCTTCAACATTTCTTTTAATAGATAACTTAGTGCATCCGACCAAAATATCAAAATAAACCAAATTCTAAAAAGAAAACATAATAAAAATATTAATAATAAAATATCAAATTAATATATATTAAAAATCTGAAATAAATGGAAACAAAGTATAAAAATTTAATGAGATTAGGTTTAAAAAATACTATCATTTTCAAGCTTCACTCATTAACGTTTGTTGGGTCAAGTGATAGGAGTTCAATATCTTTTAAATAAAATTTTGGATTTGATCTTTCTGCATGCTAAAATTAACAACCTCTTTTGTAGGGGTCTAACCCGACTTTACTCCAAATTTAGTTAACATTCAATATGATTACGAGATAAGTTGTGGTAAAAAATATCAAGTTATAATGTAGCTGCACAATGAAAAGCATTAGGTAGACTAAGTCAAGACTCACTTATTCTTTTTTGTTGGTGAGTTACAAGAGGAGGGTAAAGCCTTAATAGTAAGAAGATTAGTGCGACTCGAACCCAAGTCATACCTGGGACGATAAACACCCTGACTATCACAAATGTTGGGTTTTAATTCGAATTTTGATATCTATACATTTTTTTTAAAATTGAATCATTTTAATGTTGATGACTATAATGGAGTTTACGTCATACAGTTTGTTAGAGCTCAATTTATCAGGGCCCAACCAAATAAAAAAAACCGAATCCAAAAACCAAAAAAAAAACTTTAATTAAAAAGTCCAAAGTTCTATTAAATTACAAATCCAACACCTAAAACTACCCAAACCCATTTACATTACCTAAACCCTAAATTAAACCCTAATCCAAAGTCAAAACCCAAACACATGAGGCTCACAACCTTAACTTTTTTCATCTTAAAACAGAAACTCTAAAGCTATCAGCGTTGCTTCCCTCCACATCAACATGTGCCGCATCAGCGTCACGTCAGTGCCACGTCGATGCCATGTCAACCAAGTGATCCTTCCTTTCCCCTTTCACCGAAATGGCCATTTTCGGAATCCACCCCTGCCGTTGATTCTAGAGCTTTGCCACTAGTGTGATACCTACAAAAAGAAGGACAGACCAGAGAGCAAGATAGAAAATAGAAAAGAAAAAACAAATAGATTGTATTTATTTCGACTATAAAAAGCCAACAACCACCATTGTAATTTTTTACGAAGAAAATAAAAATATAGCAATTAGATTTCAAAGGTATTTTTGTTTTATATTCTTATTTTGTTATTTCTTTATTTCGAAGCACAGAAAAATAAATATAAATATTATAAAATGTAAAAAATGAATTAAGGTTTCTTACCACGTTACTCCGACCACCGTTAGTGATTGTGGGACTATTCAAGGCCTCCCCTGAATCTTTTGATGATTCACGTAAGAAGTTTCAAAAACAAAGAAAAGATTGTCTTTTTCTAAAAAATCAAAAGGAGATTAAAAGTATTTTTTATTTTTGGGGGTTTTGAGATCATTTTGAAACTTTCCAGCCTTATATCTAGATTCTAGGGTTTTTTCTAAAAAAATGATGTTTTTTCCACTTTCTGGTCACCATAGGCGACGGATTCCGTAGCCGATGACCGAAGGCCATGGTAGACGGACAGTGGCGCCCTAGGGTTTTTGTTTGAGAAAAATGTGAGAGTAAAGGGAGTTTTTTTTTAAAAAAAGGAGTTTAAAATGAAATTTTTCTAAAAAATGGTAGGCCCTACACGGCGTCATTTTGGAGCCCCTACCCATGGTTCAGAACGACGTCATTTCAAGCCTACAACTCAACCCAGTTCGAACCTGTTTAGGATCCGCGCTTTTTTGCAAAATGGGTAATTCATTACCGTAATCCTTCCTCTTTTCAAATTCTTTCAATCTGGTCCTTAAATCTGCCTTTTACATGTTTTAAAAATTCCCCCTAAAACTTTGCTCATTTTGCATATTGATCCTCTAACCCTGAATGCCTAAAGAGTGGTCATGGCAGTACTTGGGAAAATTTCTCAGGTAGTCCTTGTTATTTTAAAAAAATGGGTTTAACCCCGTATTTTTGTTTATTTTCTACTTAAAATTGTATTTTAACTTAAAAATAATCCTTTCTTTTTATTTTATTCTTTTTCTTTTTAAATCTCTACCTTTTATTCTGTTTTTTTTTTCAAATTAAGTCCTTTTGTTTCTTTAAATTTTTTTAAATCGTCTGTATTATTCATCTTGCATTTTGTATTTAAGATTCAATAATTATTTAATTTGTATTTTTGCATTTTGGTGTTATTTGTATACTTTTATTTATTATTTTTGCCATTTTTTATTTTGTAGATTACATGAATCTTTGTTCATCCTTTGTAAAATATTTTAACAAAATTTGCATGTTGTTTTCTAAAATAAAATTATTTTCATAAAAAAATTAAGGCAAGGTTTTTTTATTTTAGGGAATTTGAAAAGTGATGCCCTAACATGATGGGTATGATTTTTTTTCAAACCTAAATAATCGAATATCCTATTTAAAGTCGATAATCGCTATTTTGCTTAAATTACATGGATTTATCATCTTTTGCAAAATATTTTAAATAAAATAAAATGTATATCACTTTTTTGAATATATAAATGGTTTTAAAAAATAAAAGTAATAATTTTTTATTTTGGGGAATTCGAAAAATTATGTCCTAACGTGTTGAGTACGATTTTCTTTTGAACCTAAATAATTGAGTATCTTCCTTAAATAGATAATTGCCGATTTTTTTAAAAATTTATATAGTTATCTATCCATCTTTTGCAAGACATTTTAACAAAATAAGTAGCATATCGTTTTTTAAAATACATAAATTGTTTTTAAAAAATTAGGCAATGTTATTTTATTTTAGGAAATTCAATAAATGCCCTAACGTGTTGGGTGTGATTTTTCTTTGAACTTAAATAATCGAGTATCCTACTTAAAATCGATAAGTGCTTAATGTTTTGTTATTTTAAGGGACTCGAAAAATCGTGCCTTAACATATTGGGTATGGTTTTTTCCTTTGAACCTAAGCAATTGAGCATCTTATTTAAATCTTATTCGTGTATTTTTGGATCGTATTTTAAATTTTGCTCGAATTTTTAAATTTTCAATAATTAAGACATTAAATAATTGACTAGGTATCAATTTTGGGCGTGTGAGGGTGTTAATCTTTCCTCACACGTAATCGACTCCTGAACTTATTTTCTGGATTTAGAAGACTAAAACTTTTGTTAAAATAAACTTAAGTATTTTAAGGTGATCCAATCACATCAAGTAAAAAGATTAATGACAACTCCATTTTCAATTTTAAAATAAAATTTGCGACTCTTTTTCAAAAAAAAAAAAAGTTTCGACACGGTCCTTGAAATTAAAAGAGTTAAAACTACCGTTATTAATTTAATCTTATTTATATAAATGGGATTAATCCTCCATAAGCTGAGTTGAAGCTGGTGAAGATCCTCACCTTGTAGCTGATATGATAAAAAAAAAACACATGAATTAGAATAAAAACCATAGGATCAAATCAATCCTTCAATTGCAGACATTTATTATCAACAAAAAAAAAACATTAAGAGTAGTAATTTCAACGTTGGTGGCTGCCCTGATCGCCATCACGGGTCTTATTGACTTGGAATATTGGATGCTTGGAACACGTGGCATTGCAATGCAAACCAGCTGGTTCTCTCATAACTCCCTTCCTATTCACATTACAATATGAATTCATACCTTCAACTTGAGGCCTTCAATTTACACTCTGAACTTTCACAGTGAAGGCTTGATGAATTTCGATGAAGTCTTCTCAACTTTTAGGCTGTCCGATTCTTACATTATTCTACTATTTCTGTCACTTTGGTGCAATGCATGTGAGGCTTGATGTATCATGTTTTGTCCCTCCCTGTCTTTTTTCTTCAATAATCTAATCCTGAAGAAATTTCCTCCATGTTTTGATTACCACAATTTTCCATCAATGAGTTGATTATAGAACCAGGTTTTGGAGTGAAACAGGGGCACCAATTGCTGAAATATATATTCTACAATAGAGTTAAGGAAATTGGTAGCCATACCCTGTCACCATTAAAAGGTTGGTTGAATGAATTCCATACACCTTTTTTTCTCACTAATAATATGCCAAAGCCATTGACTCCCAAGTCTTTCTTCCTATTCTTATCATTTCATTAAGATTAATTTTTAGTTTCTTAATGTTACTTCACACTACTACATGGTATTGGTGAAAGAGTCAAACATGAATGCACTACCTAGTAGTTTTGTGCTTATTTATGTTAGGTTAAAATATGTGACTAATTCGTAAATTTAAAAATTTAATCAATCTATTTTTATTTTCAGGAATGAGATAAATATTAAATTTATATATGAACTTTGGTTTAATATACAATTCGATACGTGAATTTTGATTTAGTGTAATTATACACATGAAACTCAAATTGTGGTTCATATGTATATATAAAACTTTGAATTTGATTCAGTTGTACATATTTAAGGAAATGAGCACAGACATTTATTTTCATATTGAATCAATATTAACGTAAAATAGTGCTAATTCAATAATGTTATTAATGATTTGTGAAAATTGAATCAAATCAAAATTTCATGTAAAAAATAGCACAAAATCAAAGTTCATGTATAATATTGCACATCAAAGTTCATATATAGTTTTGATATTTATCCCTTCAAGAATTTAGTCCATCTACTTTTCAAATTTCAAAATTTAGATCCAATTGTTAACGCCGTTATTTTTTTAGTTAAATTTGTTGGTGTGACATTTTAAAATTTAAAAAAAAATCACTTGATAGCCTTGTAACTAAAAAGATAACGTTGTGAACTTAAATTTAAATAAAAAATTTAACGGTGTTTGTAATCTAGAAAGTTGAGGGATAAAAATCCTAGACATAAAAGTACAGATACTAAATTTCCAATTTACAAAAAGTAGAAGGACTTATGGCATATTTTAACTTTCCATTGTTGAAGATGCTGTTCTGCTTGCATTTTGCTTTTGTTTTCATTGATGTAAACAGAAACAAGTAATATAATCACTATCTGTCATCCTTCCTTTATCAAAAGAAGAGGAAAATTTTATAACATGAAGAATAAGTTGTAAGGCATTTTAAGCAAAAGCTTCATCTCTGATTATGGTTGCTCTGAATATAAGTCATTTCAGATTTGACATAATGCTAAAATTTGATTATGTTCTGAACCGCCATATCAGACAAGAACAGGAGAAACTGAATTGTTATATAACAATTATCATGCAAATATTACATAAAACTTAGGTTCTGTCACAAGTGCCATAGTGGATAACTTGTCCTGATGAGCCTTGTGTCAATTACTCATGATTGCAATGTTCAGCTAGATAAGTGAAATCATTTTTCATTTGTCTGAAATTGTAAGAATGCTAGCCTAGTTTCAAGCACAACATAGCTGGAAGACATCACTATATAATCCAAAAGAAACAGGATACTCTTATTACAAGGAAAATAAAAGCATACAAAATCTGGAAAATACAACGAAGAAGACTTCTTTTAACTTATTCCCTACTCTTAGCTAGTGCCTCCTTTGGTTCCGGTTAGCTCTCCTCCCATGCTTTCTGGTTTCAAGAGGCAAACAAGGGAAAAGCCAGGAAAGAGCACGATCCATGCGCTCAAAATACCATTTCCTCCATCTCTTCCAAAAGATAAGAAGTGTAATGGAAATCCCGAACCCAAAGCAAAACCCTGTCTCAGCACTTACATAATTCCAGTTGATAGTGCTCCTAGCATCCGAAGGGTTGTCTGTTTTAGCCGGTGGTAATCCGCATGTTGCCTTTAAAGGAGGTCCACATAATCCAGCATTGTTCTCAAATGAAGCTTCTGAAAATGTTTGAAGTTGGGTGCTCGTTGGGATTGGACCCACTAGCTTATTATTTGAGACATTAAGACATGAAAGGAAATTGAGGTTTGCTAGCTGCAAAGGGATCTCACCACGTAGACTGTTGCTTGAGAGGTCCAAGGACTCAAGCTCTCGCAGGTTTCCGAATGATGATGGGATTGGTCCTGTGAAAGCATTATGTGAAAAGTTGAGGCCATAGAGTGCTTTGAATGTGCCGATTTCTTCTGGTATAGGCCCTTCAAAGTTGTTGCATGAAATGTCAATGGTAGTGAACACGGTCAGGATCTTCACTAGCTCCAACTCTAAACTTTTGATGGTAACTATTATTGCATCTTGATAGTAATACGGATCGAGTGTTTCGCCGTCAAACCGGAGATCTTTAAGCTCCGAATGGTTTTTATCCAGATAAGGCTGCATAGCATCCCACGTCCCCAAACATGTCAGATGCAGTTTACCACTAAAATTGTTGGATGCTAAGTCTAAAATTTGAAGCATTTTCCATCCACTATTGTCTCCAGAACAATCAATGTGACCGCTGAAATTGTTGGATCGTAAAACAAGGATACGTAACATGGCTATACTCGTCAAATGGCACGGGAATGAGCCATTGATTAGATTGTTGCCAATGTCTAAAACCTCCAGCATTTTGCAATTGGCCAATGATTTTGGAACCTTTCCTTCCAATCGGTTTTGATTGAGATGCAGGGTTTTTAACTGACAGCTTTCTGAAAAAGTGTCAGAGATAATGCCACTGAGATTGTTTCGCCCCAAATTCAATACTCCAAGAGACGCATTCATCTGAAAGAGGCATTGAGGAATTGACCCCCTTAAGGAATTATTAGATAGATCAAGTAGTGTAAGAGCTGAACTGTTGCATATTGACCGAGGGATACTCCCATGAAAATTGTTATTTGAAATGGAGAAAAAATAAGCAGACTGGAGGAAGTCACCAACGTGAGCTGGTAAAACAGAGTTGAAATTGTTGTTCGAGTAATCCAGATAGATGGCATGCAATGGAAGAATTGGGATTTTCCCATGCAATTGGTTGCCATGCAGGTCAAGAAACCAAAGAGTAGAGGTTATATTCTTCAAAGGTCTTTCGAATTCTACAAGAAAGTTCTGCGAAAGATTTAGATAAGAAAGACTTTTTGCTTTCCAAATCCAATTGGGTATGCCCCCATGAATTTGGTTTTTTGAAAGGTCTAGGACGGCTAAACCACTCTGATTTTTTAGGAAACCAGGGAACTCTGTTAAGTTGCAAGATGCCAACCCCAAGGTGTTAAATGTGGGGAAAGGAACTGAGGAAATATTAGTACTAGTGGCATCAATAGACAACCTGTTATATGAGAGATCAAGATAAGAAAGATTCCTCAGGTTTTGGAAGGCAGTCATTGGTATCAAACCACTGAACTTGTTTGAAGAAAGTGACAGGTATTCTAGACCATGGAATTCAAACAGCGACACTGGAAATTGCCCTCGTAATTTATTACTTCTAAGATCAAGGTAACGAAGCACTAAAGAGGGCTTACCAATACCATGAAGGTCACCCATGCTGCCATGGAACTGATTTTCGGAAAGGACAAGTGCCTGCAGTGATGGAATGCCAAACAAAGTCGGTGGAATAGTTCCGCTTAACTTGTTTGTTTGTAAGTAAACACTCACTAGCTTAGAAAGGCCTGACCAATCAGTGGAATGAATTGTGCCGTTTAATTGATTACCAGCAAGGTTCAGCTCTATAAGATTTCTGGATGATGAAAAATTTGGTATTGGACCAGAAAAACTGTTTGAGGAAAAATCTAGATGGACAAGCTGGGTAAGTTTCTTCACTGTTTTGGGTATGGGTCCACTAAAATTACAAAATGCAAGCTCTATTCTTGTCAACTGCCCAAGGTTACCGATAGATTCTGGAATTTGCCCTCCAATATGTGTGAGTACAAGTCTTAGAGTCTGAAGAGAAGCATTGAGAGGAAACTTTTTAATCGAACCTTCCAGTAATGTATTGTTTGACAAATCAAGAGCTTGTAATGTAGGTATTTGGAAAATTTCTTCTGGTAGTCTTCCGCTCAAATCATTGTCATTAAGATGAAGGGAAGTTAGGTTTGGGAATTCTGCAAGGAATGGCGGAACCAAACCAGACAAATTGTTGTGATCCAAGCGAATTACTGAGAGAGATCGAAGCTTAGAAAGGGAAGAATCCATAGGTCCTGAAAGACAACAGTCAGACATGCTTAACACTTGCAACTCAGTTAGTGGCGATAAGGCTCGGCACCACTTATTCCCCGTAGCTGATATATTTACGCCATCAAGATAAAGAAATCTTAGCCTCCTGAGGTTTTGAACAAGCATTTCTATCTCCAAAGATCTTCGGAATAAAATTACAGATAAGTCGAGGGTGACCAACCTTGTCAGGCGTGAAATCTCAACTGGAATTTGTCCTGTAAAGCCAGCATTGGACAAATTAAGATAACTCAAATTCTCCAAGTTTTCAAACCCAGTAGGAAAAGCGTTGATGAACAAATTAAAAGCCAAATTGAGTCGCTGGAGATGTTGAAGACGAAAGAGACTGCTTGAGTTATCAATTGCACCTACAATGAATCCATTGCTCAAATCAAGACCGATAACATGGCCACCGGCATCGCAACTAACACCATCCCAGGAACAACAATCCGATGTTTGATTCCATTTCATCATCTTTCGTGGAGTAGTAGATGTAGAATTGAAGCTGCCTTTGAATTCAAGCAACAACTGTCTCTGACCACTCTGACATTGGCCAGATACTAAAACCAAGTTGCTAATGCTAAAGAAAACTGCAATATATGAATTGAATAAGAAGCATGAAACCAGAAGAGTTGTCATTTTCTGGTGAAGATATTGCAAGATGAAAGATAATTGTAAGGGAAGTTCACAATAAAAAGAAAGGGGGAGGGTGGAGTAATTGGATGGCTTCTTTGTTAGTTCAGCATTTATTTTTGTGGGCTTCTCCTTAGCAACACGGCAAAATCAGATCCAAGACATGCATTGATCCTTCGAATTAACCTTAACCAAACCATCCAAACCACAAAAGGTAAACAAAAGCAAGCATGAAGAAGTTTAAGTAATGATTCAGAAGCAACCATGTAGGCATCGCATTTAGCTCTCATGTCTTTTAATGGAGATGACAGTGCCGACTCGGTATATTTCCATGAAGTATTATGAGAATATGACTTTTTAATTTGTTTATATTTCAATACATGTAACTTGTCTCTTTCCGTTTTTCCATGCAGGGATAAAATTAAGCGTACGAAAATTTAATAGAAGTTTTCGAGTCGTGTAATCATGTTATTTTATTTACGGTTCTGTTTCTTTTCTTTTATATTTTGTATGCAGCGGTGAAATCAAAATTTTTTTTTAGGGATGGAAGTTAAATTGTAATTTTAACAATATTAAAAGTACAAATTTTCAAGAATTAAATTAAAATTTTATCATTTTTAAGAGAGCCAAAGTGTAATTTTACATTTACTAAATTAAAATTTTAAAAATTTTAAAAGCTTAAATGATCAGGACCCCTGCTAACCCCCTTAATTTCGCCTTTGTTTGTATGCAACAGAGTTACAAGTTCAATGGCGAAAATAATCTATTAAGCATTGAATAGAGCATAATTAGCGTATCAAATTCTACTATGGCTTATTTGGAAACTATGATTTGGTTAAAAAAATTGGCTTTGGATTTGGTTTTGAAATTTCAAATTTTTTGTTTGGATAATAAATAAAAAAATTTCATAAGAGTTAAAATTTAAATTTTAAAATCTATTTTAAAACTTGGAATTTTCAAAATCAAAGATTGATTTAGAAAACATGAGAATTTTTTTCTCTCTTCTTTCACATCTCCTTCAAAACTAAAATAATGAACAATTATTTTTTACTTATTATAAATCATCAACAAAGCTCAAGATTTTTAGAATTGGACCAGCAGGCGAATCGGTTAGACCACCAGTTCTCGATTTATTTGGTTCGATTGAATAAATTATTAAAAATAAAAAAAATTAAAATTAAATAAAATTGGTTCAACTGATTTAACCGTTGGTTCAATTGATCCGATTGATTCAACCGATTCACAAGATAACCAATTTAATCCCTTTTTCTGAATTGGTACCCCGATCGATTCCCGATCCAATCGGTCTGAGTGGTTGGTCCAATTCAATTTTGAAAACAGTGATGAAGCCTCATGCATTTAATTTAAAATAATATAAATATTCAAAAAATTCATATATACCATAATTTTCACAATTTTAATTTTTAAACCTCTTACTTTTAATTTATAATTTCTATAATTTCCATAATTAGGCCATTGGTTTATTGGTCGAACCGATTCGATCAATTTGACTAGTACGATCAGGTCGAATGGTCCATCCGATTTTATTAAATAAATCATTAAAAAATCATAAAAATAAAAATATTAAAAGATAAAAAATTGATTCAACCGGTTCATAACTATTCCTAAGTCTGGGTTAGACTAGCCGATCTAATCTGGTTCAAAAAACAATGCTCAAATTCTCCTAAATAATTAAATTTTAAAAAATATATTTTTAAAGCTTAGAATCGATTGAAATCCAAATTTGAATTTGAATTATCAAAACAAAAAATTTGAAAATAATGAATTCATTAATCATAAATTTCAAAGCTAGAATTTTGAAATCCAAATACACATTCCGCAAATGCTACCTAAATATTTTCTTAGTATGTCATGCAAATGAAATTCTTTTCTTATCTATAAAAGTTTTTATTTTTCTTTGTAGAGACATAACTATCTAATAGATGTTTATTTGAATAGTCACATATATTAACAATGAACATAACTATTCATTAGATATTACTGAAATAATAATTACTTTTTGCTAATAATCAAGTGATATAATTTTTAGTAACAAGAGACAACTCATCACTTTTGAGTAGTGACAACTCTTGAGTAATAACTAAGTAATATAACCATTAAAACACTATATATATTTTGAAAATATTCTAACATAAATTTTAATCTTTAATATTTTTTCTTGAAGAAACTTCCTCTAAATAATACTAATTTGATACCTCAATTTTCCAATAATCAAATGATTACAAAACCATGTTTTGGAGTAAAACAGGGATAAAAGTATTATAGAGGTCCTTGTGATAGGAATTTAGATTGAATTTTGTTCTCTTTACTTAAAAATTTAAATAAATTAGTCCTTGTACATTAAATTAAAAAGCAAATTGGTCCATTTCTCATGAAAAAAACTAATTCATATACGTCAGCATGAGGTACAAATGGCATGCCACGTATCATTGTCTAGTTATTTCGTCAGCCGCGCCAATTTTTAATAGTACAAATGAATGAAATATTTAATAGAAAGAATCAATTTACTTTTTGAAATATCGTATAGGAATTAATTTATCTATTTTTAGTAGAAAAAGTAAAATATATTCGGATTCTTAATACAAAAATATCCGTAAAACAGGTGTTTAGGACAAAAAGCAGAGATGTGGTGCTACGAAGATCAAGCATAGGAGAGCAGAGTGAAGACCAAGTAAAGCTGTTTGTACGAAAGAAAATTATTTCAAGTTGAGAATAGATATAAAGATTCATGATTCAATTTCTGAAATATTCTGCAGTAGACTTAGATGATGAGATGAGAGGAGACTGAAGAAGGAAATTGGTATCCTTATCCCATTACCATTAAATGATTGGTTGAATGTCCATATCAAGAGAAGGAGTCTATTTTGAAAGCTTAAATTCCATGCCTTGGCTGAATCCTGAATTAATTGACTCAAAGACCTTATTGGTCTTGACTTCTTCGTTGGTTGTTCCATTCTTCAGCATTTATTTTTGTGGGCTTCTCCTTAGCATTTATTTTGTTTACAAGTTTTTGCAACTTGTCCTAACATTAATTAAAACAATTATTTTTGTTTTTGTGATAATATTACAGTCACAAACGTATAAGCCAATTGGACTTGAAATTTCTCGATAGCTCAAATCAAGATCGATAACATGACCACCAGCATTGCAGCTTACACCGTCCCAGGAACAGCAATCTGTGGTTTCATTCCATTTCATCAGCCTTCCTAATGAGGTAGGAAATGCAGTAGAATCGAAGTTGGTGCTCAAATTCAATTCTAGGAACAACTGTTTCTGATCATTTCGAACATCGGATTGGGGGGGGGGGGGGAGAAAGCTAGGATGCTATAGTAGTAGTATGAATGATCAATGTTGCCGTGTAAACCAAAAACATAATTGCTGCGCCATTACTTGCATTTTTTATTTCTATTCCTGGATGATTCGAAAAAGTGAATGGGAGAGTGGAAAATAAAATTAGAAGCTCGATACTTGATGGAAGCTTTTGATACACTAATGGTGCATCATCAGTGAAGCAATAACCTTAGTGGCACCATGATTAAACAGACAATGGGTTTTTACACTGATTTTATCCATATCTAATAACTTGTTGACTGGTTCACTTCCAGGAAACGTGAGTCAGCTACACAAACTCGTGTTGCTCACTGCCATTCTAAAACCTGACTGCAAGTTTCCAAGTGAGTACTTAAATAAACTCATTAATAGGATTGCTCCTAACAAAGAATTCATTATGGGGTAACAAGCAAAGCAAAATCAGATATGAAATTAACATTCTTCAAGCAATCGTGTTAGGATGTTTATGGGTTCTCTTCTCTGCATACAAGTTATTTCAGATTTGATATAATGCAAAATTGATGTCAAATTTTCACGATGGACAAGGGCTAAGGTTCTTCCATGATCTAATCTAAGTGGTTGGAACCAGTAATCGAATTTACCATGTTTATAAACAAGACAAGAAATTACATAAAAATTATTATGCGAGTATTAAATGAACTTTTAGATTCTGTAACCAAGTTTCATACTGGATAACTTGTCCTGATGAGGTTTATGTCATTGATGCAATCATGTTTCAGCAAGATAAGTGAAGTGAAGGCATACTTTTTCACTTTGGGATCATTCTACTTATTTAATCCAAAAGAAACATGATACAGTTGAAAGTTGAAACAGAAATCAGAAACTGGATAATTCAAGGAAAGAGATAGCTAAGTACCTCTTTAAACTCGTTCCCTACTCCTTAATCCCAACTGTTGCTAGGTCCTCCTCATTTGGTTCTGGTTTCCTCTCCTCCCTTGCTTTTTTGTTTCACAACCAAGACGAGGGAAAAGTGTCGGGTTTTTTTTACAGCAGCAAAAGAAAGAAGAAAAAATGCAGAGCAAGACAAGAAGAAACAAAGAACAATTTACTTGCTCACAAACGTGTAGCAAGGAAGCAATCAGCTTTACAAAACTGATATGCTTACTCATTCAATATGAAAACATTACATTTATAGCCAAATACATTACCAAAATAGGTTATAGGAACAATAGGTTATGGGACTAATCTGCATTACATAAGCAGATTTCCTACATTGCAGACTGCCCTTCCTCTGTTCTGCTACTCAATGTTGCATGTAATCCAACTTCAACAAAAAGCCTGAAGAGAGCACGACTGATATGCTCGAAATACCAGATCCTCCATCTCTTCCAATAGATAAGAGGTACAATGATAATTCCCAACCCTAGCTCGACACTTAAATGATTCCAGTGTAAAATGCTCCTTGTCTCAGAATCTGAAGGGCTTGTAAGAGTAAATAGAAACTGCTGATATACAGTAGACAGTGACTTGAAGCAAAAGCTTCAGTTTCTTGGTGAAGAGTCAAGAATTTTGCAAGAACAAAGAAGAAAAGAAGCAAAAATTTGATGGAGAAATTTTGATCTGATAATTTTTTTATTGATTGGATAACTTTGATATACAAAAAGATTAATAGGAACCATAGGGTATGGTCTAAAATCTGCATGACATAAGCAGATTTTAACAGTGCAAAGTATGGGAAATTGCATTAAAAAAATGCTCCTAAATATAGCTATCATCAAGCACTAAGTCAGCCTCTAACTTTGACTGAATTACATCATCAAAATGAAACATTAAACATAACACTTTTACATCAAAATGTCTCAAAATAAATTTGATTCTTCAAAGCTGCTGGTAAGCTCTTCATGCTGCATGCTAAGCCATCAGTCAACAGGGCTATCTTCTTTAGCCGGTGGCAGTCCTCACTTTTTCTTCAAAGGATGTCCACATAATCCAGCATTGTTTTCAAATGAAGCTTCTGAAAATGTTTGAAGTTGGGTGCTCGTTGTGATTGGACCCACTAGCTTGTTATTTGAGTCATTAAGACACGAAAGGAAATTGAGGTTTGCTAGCTGCAAAGGGATCTCACTGCGTAGGCTATTGCTTGAGAGATCCAAGGACTCAAGCTCTCGCAGGTTCCCGAAAGATGATGGGATTGGTCCTGTGAAAAGTTGAGGGCATAAAGTGCTTTGAATGCTCCGATCACATTCGGTATTGGTCTTTCAAAGTTGTTGCATGAAATGTCAAAGGAGGTGAACACAGTCGGAATCTTCACTAGCTCCAACTCTAAACTTTTCATGGTAACTGATAATCTGATATTGAATCTTCATAATATTTAAATACAAGGAATCCATGATATTCAGGTATGGGATATTCGAGCTCTGATTGGCCTTTATCTGGGTAAAGCTGCATAGCATCCCACGTCCCCAAACATGTCAGATGTAGTTCACCACTAAAATTGTTGGATGCTAAGTCAAAAATCTGAACCATTGACCATCCACTTTTATTTCTGGGACAATCAATGTGACCATTGAAGTTGTTGGAACGTAAAACAAGGACACGCAAATGGTTATATTCTTCAAATGGCATGGGAATGAGTCATTGAGAGTTTGTAACCTACAATTGAAAAAGTGTCAGAAATGATGCCACTGAGATTGTTTTGCCTTAGATTCAGTACTCCAAGAGATCTGCTCATCTGAAATAGGCATTGAGGAATTGTCCCACTCATGGAATTATTAGATAGATCAAGTACTTGAAGATTTGTACGATTGCATAAAGACTCAGGGATACTCCCTTGAATGTTATTATTTGAGAGGGAGAAGAAAGAAGCAAACTGGAGGGAGTCACCAATATGAGCTGGTAAAACAAAGCTGAAATTGTTGTCTGAGTAATCCAGATAGGTGGCATATGATGGAAGCATTGGAATTTGCCCTTGCAATTGATTGCCGTGCAGGTCAAGAATCCAAATACCAGAAGTTATGTTCTTCAAAGGTCTTTCAAATCCTACAAGAAAGTTCTCAGAAAGATTTAGGTATCACCGTACCAGATATTTATTGATTTCCAAATCCAATGGGGTATATCTCCATGAATCTGGTTGTTTGACAGGTCTAGGGAATTTAAGCTGTACTGATTTTTCAAGAAACCAGGGAACTATGTTAAGTTGAAAGATACCAATTCCAATGCGGTAAATGTGGGAAAAGAAGGTGGGGAGATATTAGTAGCAGGGGCATCAATGCTATATGAGAGGTCAAGATCAGAAAGATTCCTCAGGTTTTGAAAGGCACTCATTGGTATCAAACCGCTGAACTTGTTTGAAGAAAGTGACAGGACCTCTAGACCATGAAGTTCAAACAGAAACATTGGAATTTGGCCTTGTAACTTGTTGCTGCTAAGATCAAGGGTATGAAGCAGTGAAGGGGCCTTAACATGAAGGTCACCAATGGTGCCATTGAATTGTTTTGGGAAAGGTCAAGTGCCTGCACTGATGGAATCGCAAACAAAGTTGGTAGAATGGTTCCACTTAACTTCTTGTTGCTTAAGTCAACCATTTCTAGCTTAGAAAGGCTTGACCAGTTAGTGGAATGAATTGTGCCGCTTAACTGATTATCACCAAGGTTTAGCTCTCTCAGATTTTTGAATGATGAGAAAGATGGTATAGGTCCTGAAAGATAACAGTCGGACATGCTCAACACTTGCAACTTAGTGAACGGCAATAAGGCCCGACACCATCCATTCCCTGTAGCTGATATATTTATACCGTCAAGATTGAGAAATCTTAGCCTTGTGAGGTTTTGAACAAGCATCTCTAGGTTTGGCTTCTCAAGTATCAATGGTGGAAATCCAGATAAATCGAGAGTGACCAACCTTGTCAAGCCTGAAATCTCAACTGGGATTTGTCCCTTAAAGCCAGCATGACACAAATTAAGTAGGAAAAGAGGTGTCGAAATCATTAAAAGCCAAATTGAGTCGCTGATGTTGAAGACGGAAAAGACTACTTGAATCTTCAATTGGACTTGAAATTTCTTGATTGCTCAAATCAAGACCGATAACATGACCACCAGCATCGCAACTTACACCCTCCCAGGAACAGCAATCCTTAGTTTGATTCCATTTCATTAGCCTTCCCAATGGGGTAGGAAAACTAGTAGAATCGAAGCTGCTGCTCAAATTCAATTCGAGCAACAACTGTCTCTGATCGCTTTGACATTGACCAGAAACTAAAACCAAGTCGCTACTGCTAAAGAAAATTGCAAAATATGAATTGAATAAGAGCCATGAAAACAGTAAAATCCTCATATTTTCTTTTTAGTGAGGTTATTGAAAAATGGAGGAAAACTGTAAGGCATGTTGACAATATAAGGAATGGGGGAGGAAGAAAGCTAGGATGCTATAGTAGTATAGTATGAATGCTCAATGCTGCGGCATGAAGACAAAAAAAAAAAGGAAAAGTAAAAGTAGAAAGTGGAGATGAAATTTCAAGCCTCTGTCTCTGTTGGTGTTTTAGCAAAGAAGAAAGGAGAGAACTAAGGAACAAAACAAGCACCAAAAAAGAAGGAAAAACTAATTTTCATGACCAAACCAAACTTATCTTCAAAACTTTAACAAAAATAAGTTACAAAGGAACCAAGTAAGAAACCAGCTAGCAACTGCTCAGAAGCAGCATGCATCATGCATCAAAGTAGAAGCTGCTGCTTGGCTGACAATCGTGCAACAGACTCTTTGTATAAATTTTTTTTAAAATTTTAAATTAATAAAAGTAAAATTACACTTTATCCCCTTTAAAATGATAAAATTTTGATTTAATTATTTATAAATTGTAATTTTTACTATCGTAAAAATTACAATTTAATTTTGACCCCTAAAAAAATTTTCTAGCTTTGCTCCGGCTAATCAATCTAATAACTTGTGAAACATTGTTTATACACTCAAACAAGCCAACTAAACACATCATTCTACTACCTAAACACATCAAACTGTCATCAAACTTGTTCATATTCAACCAAACTAAATTACAATGTAACTAAAAGAACTTGTTATTGCTCGAACAAGTGGATCAGCTGGACAAACTTTAAAACTTGGACTTCAAAAAATAATAAATCATGGTGTGGAATAATAAACTAAATTAATATACTTGATAACAAGAAAATTTTGGAAAAATAATAATAATACCTAATAGTAAGCATTTTTTTATTAAAAAAATACTAATGCTTTTGAGTAAAAGTCAATGATCCATAACTCTTCCACCAATATTTTATTTTCATCCATTGCATTAACCATTCATCGTCTTTTCTTGTTTTTTAAGGAACCATTCATTGTTTTCTTTATGTAGAAGGAACCACTCATTGACTTTATTTATATTTCATGTTCATGCATCGCCAGTAAAATTTACATTTATCGTTTTTGACATTTTATCAATATTTTATTTTTATCCATGACCTTCATTAATACATTTCATCAATTTAATTTTGTTTGAAAAAAAACATTTTTATTTGAATTATTATTTTTATGTGAAATATGCAAAACTTGATAGTAATAACGTGAAAAGGTTGAAAATTGAATGCAAAAAAAAAAAAATTAAACTGTATTTTTAAAATAATATTTCTAAAACAATATTCATTCAAAAACAACAAAAAAATTTAACATTTTAGTGTATATGTTCTCTATATAACATATCTTTGGAACAAAGAACCCAACCTAAGATAATAAACTTAAATGCTCAAGAAACCCAAACTTCAAAAACTCTTAAATAGTGCCTATCATAGCATTACATTTAATTCAACAAGCACCCGATGGGCGGGCAATGGAGTAGAATCCTTGGGCATGACCTTGTCGAACTAAGAACTGACTAGACAAAAAAAGAAAAAAAAAAGAAAAAGAATCAATGTAAAAAGATGATCCACGGATAACACACAAAAAATAAAGCAAAATTCATTCTACTATTCCATTATTCTTTCTCCTTACAAAAACATCGGAATATAAACTCCAACGCCCCTCTAGTTCACCTTATGCGGAACGTAAACAGGACTAGGTCTCAAATTTTATCCAAATGCAATGCCAAACATACATCGCCAGTTGAACAAGAGATGGGACGATTTGGATTATGAAAAGATTTTGATTGTATTTTTCATACAATGAAAATGAAGAGGCAACGGCATAGAGACAAGAATATGGGACGAGGACCACCATGGGTGCATTTTCTAGTTAATCAACTAGGATACCATCATGCTTAATTTATTTAATTTCTCTTGTAATTCTTGAATTGAAAAACTTGGCAATGCTTCATTTTTATTTAGAGTCATTTCTGCTATTGAATTTTAGGGTTTTCTTTTGTGTTGTCTCAAGTGAAACTTGTGAAAATGAAACATAACTAAAATTTATTACTCATAATTTTGTCCTCTCAATTATAACTTAAATTTGATTAACTATCACACTTTGTAACTTTTATGCAGATATTTTAAAATTTTAGAAACTTACCACTAACCACAAAGATCATAATGAGAAATGCTAATTCCACGATGAATTTGAAACTTCTTGACAATGAATGGTATAAAAGGAGAATACATCGAATCTGCAAGTACCAAAATATACTTGCACATGCATATGCCAGCAAGAAGAGATGCAGAGAAGAGGAAACAATTTACATTTTAAGTCAGATTTTCGGTGATCTAGAATGTAAATTACCCGAAGAGAAGAGATAGGATTTGGACCGAAAAATTCGTATCGGTCATTGAAATTGTGATCTGAGGATAAAGCTCTGCCTTTGATCATACACATTGCAGGAAATGTTAGGGAAAAAGGATCACAAAAAAATTTAAAGATTGCCTCCATATTTCCAGAAGAGATCTATTTACCTCAGAATTAGTTATAAATTCTAATTCTGCAAAAAAAAGGTCGGTATCTCTGACGCACATCTGCTATGCAAAATTCATGTCATCTCAAAACCTTCTCATGGCTTGTCATGAAATGGTATGCTCGTTTTTCGGTTGCCGTGAGGATGATAGACTACTTCCTAATCGACGCAGAACTCCTTCCTTTGATCGTTTGCTCGGCATAGATTCGGCCAATCTGCAAATATAGATAACTAAAGTTAAGAAGCAAAACATTAGTTTCTTGAAGACTCAAAGCTCAAAAAAAAAACATTCCCATCCTTTGATGCTAACTACTATTCCATTCAAAAAGTGAGTCCACATTGGTGATGGATATGCGAGAAACGAGGAAAGTTTCCACAATGAAACCCAGTCACTGTCTGATGAAGATTTGCAATAGCAGTCCTAAGTTAACTCTTAATCGTAGATAAAAATGCAAATAAGTTAAAACATCTCTGTGATGTAAAAGCCATGCAAACCCCAAGATATGGACCAAAAACACCGGAAAAGATGAGGTTCTATGAGTAAGAATGACATGGGAAGGCACATGAGCCTCGAATGTAGACATGTTAATTCTGATTCAAACTCATTAATCCAACCTGGTCAACCAACCCAACATGACCCAATTTAACCATAAGAAGCCAACAACCCAAACCTGTTCAACCCGAACCTAAAACAATTCAAATTTGAAAATTGAAACAACCCAAACAGAAAATAATCCGACTCGAAAAACCTTAGCCTCAAACCTGAATGACTCAAACCCAAAATAACCTGAACTTGGAACAACCCCAACATAAAATTGATCCAAACCCAAAATGATCCCAAACATGGAATTGATCTGAACCGAAGTGACTAAAAAAATTTTAAAACACGAATTGACCCAAGCCAAAATTAATCCCACTCACCCAATTGACATATCTACTTGAATGTACTTAAATATGCCACTCAAATAAATAGAATTCAGTCAGGACTTGGTCAGTGAACCCTACTTTCCATAATTTTCAAGGCTAAGGGCCTAAATTCATCCTACAAAAACAAGAGTAGATACAAAAGGAACACATATATACCTTGGTGAATTGGCACGTTTTTCAACTGGTTGATTTGCTATACTGGATGAAAAACTCCCAGGTTCTACTTCAGCAGCCTGATATTTAGTCATCAAACAAACAAGTCGGTTAATCTATACCAGTTGAAATCACTGAATGCAATGTTTTCCAATCATTCACGAAAACAAAAATAATTATTAATAAGCCATTCTAAAACCTGCTTTCAAGTCTCCAAGTACATAAATCAACTCATTTTACTTGACACTCATGAACATGATTGCTTGTAACCAATCATTATCAGGAAACAAGGACAATCAGATATAAAATAAACATCTCCAAGTATATAAACCAAACTCAGCAATCATGGGATATTAGCAAAGGATTCACATTCAGGAAAATTACGTCCACGATATTACTTCTACAAGAGGGAATAAATATCTGAAAGAAATGTACTGGGAGTACTTGGATAATGGGCAAACTAAAGACTGACACCAAGCCCTTACCTCTTAAAAGGATTAAGTGAGCCAATTAAGGCAACAGTAGCAGACAATAAGCCGGCCCACTCTCCTTGAAGAGTTTTAGCTCTTACATCTTGGTGCAATTCAAAGAGGAGTGGTTTCTCTCCATATAACCACTACCTAGATCTGGAAAACTTTTGCCCAGATACCGTTTATCCAAGCATCACCTTTTTTATAAACAAAGAAATCAAATCAAGTAATGAAAGCATCTTCAAGAATGCCCACCTCAGAAGTATTATCTTTAGGAAACCCTTCTTTTATTGCTTCATTTGATGCAGGATTCACATCCCATAGAAATCCATTTTCAGTTCCAAGAGAGAGATTATTGAAATCTCTATCCACAGCTCCCGAACGAGGCGCTATATATGCTACATATTTTTCTGAGATGCCATGTATATAATTAGTTAGGTACTTCCTGCACCTTTGCTTGATGTCATAGTTAAGAAAAACACAAACTGGAAACAAAAAAATCTGCATAATCTACTAATACACCCATATTATAACACAATCATATTGTTTACCAAGTATGATGTATGAAAATATGCATATCCATAGCCCTAGAAGGTTCCAAAAAGCACTAAAAGGTTTAAACTACTTTCATGAAATTAAATAGAACTAATGGGACCTTTGAGAAAGTTAAAAAAGATGAATACTCTTATAGCCCAAGGACTATATTCCTTATCATTCATTTCTGACCAATCATATTGAAACCAAGGGGAATGCTTCCAGTCTTGAAACAAATAAAATAATTCTTATAATAACAAGTACAGCAAGAGAAACAACCGAGAATGAACGCACCTGCTAAATTATGGAGAGCAAGCTCAGCAGCTTGCAGCTGAGCATCCCTCCTTGTCTTGCCCATTCCAACACCAATCTTCTCCCCAGTGAATAAAACCTAAATAAAATAAGCCGGAGAAATGAGATGTTTTCTGAAAAATCAAAACAAATTCACAAACTACAATCAGAGAAGGTAAAGGACATAAGGGAACAAAGAGAATTAGTGAAGCTAAATTCAAGAAAAAATACTTGTCAATAGCACAAAAAATTAGGCATTTTCACAATATTACAAGGCACAAACACAGTTGAAAACTCAGATCAATCCAAAAGAAATCCATTTATTAGCAAGGAAGTATAGCTTTCACTGACCTCAACAGAAAACTGCAAATCCTTACTGGTGCTTACCACAGACCTGAACTCAACCTGTAAAATACAAATTTGAAAACCAGTAGATTGATTAAGCAAGGCAATCAAACTTAACTATAAATAATCATAAAGAGCCGGTCTCCCCTCTATTGTTTTTTGTACACTAATTTACGCTCATCAGCACCATTCACAAGCAAAGGATCCATAAATAAATTGTGACAGTTGTACTCATGAATGGTCATTGAAGTCATATATGATAGAAAGGAAATTTAATGGATGAGATCCTAACCCTCAAAGTAATGGTACCTTTGAACCACATCTTCGTCCAATTTCTTGTAGAACACCTATCGACAAATGGGAGGGTAGAAGATTCATTTTTCCACCTTCAGACTGCAATTCTCTAGTAATGGAAGGCAAATGATTCTGAGTTCCAACTATCTCTGCAAGTGAATTCAAACAATCATTTATGGAAGTTACCATCCAGTTATCTAAAACCGCCTTTACTCCAAACAATAATAATAGATGTGCATGACAAACCTTGAAACCATGTCCTTCCACAATATCTAAATTCATCTAATTTAATGCAACAATACGAAAGGACCCAATTCAATTCTTCCATTCCATGCTCAACTCTTCTACCTGCTTTTGGATTTTCTAGACAGCTTTTCTCATTTGAACGAGTACTTATCAATTACACTTTACCAAGCATATTTATCTAACTCCATAACTTATCTGCCATGCGTAGCAGCTCTGATTATTTGATATTCAAACTATTTTACCTAGTAATATATTTACAAGACCACAAGCCTCCTTTCAATAGAATATCAATATCATGCAACAACTGAATGACACAAGACAAGTGTAATAGCTTCGCAAACCTGATAAATGAGCAGTAGGCAGAACATTCTGCTTTGGTGTATCAAGTACTGTACGTGCCTGAAGCATTCGAGATAAAATTTAGGATGCGCACAGGTTAAATGAGATAATTCTAGAAGAATTTTGATCAAACCTCTTCAATCTTCACTTGGGATGCATGTGATGGTAAACCAGTGGAAACAGAACCAGGTGCTGTATGAGAAAACGGATACTGATAAACTCGCAATTTATCAGATTTTATTGCATCAGATTCTTGTGTAGTGCCTGATGGTCGATCATTTAGATGTGATTCATTGATGTCTTCTTCCACCAACCAACCTCCCTGAGGCACTACTGATGATGATGATGTCTGTACCGGAAATTTAGGTAGGAGTGGAAGCTGGACCGAGCTCTGATTCCTTAAGTCTAAACTCTGTTTTATGCCAATGGCTCTTCTCTTCAGGTCAAAATCACCTTCATTAGCGTTGGTATCTCTTCTTACAGAAGCTCCAAGCATCATAGGATTTGAAAGCAGACCAGGAGCTCCAAGTATACTAGGTTCTAAGATACAGTTAAAGTAAAAAAAAAATAAGGTCAAATACACTCCAACCCAGTAAATCATGCCTTCTACTCAAAACAAAAAAACATTAAACAGAAACCCTACTTTGAGAAGGCAGTGGTGCTACTGAAGATGCAGGACCAACGATATCTGTAACAGGTGGCTGAGAGGTTTCAGACCGCAACTCAGGGTAATTTGTAACTGGACGAGTGGAAGAATCCAAAGCCTGCTTCTCCTCCTGAATAGACTATATATATTATAATAACGAAAATTAAGAGAAAACACATCTCAAATAATAAAAAGCTCAAAATGGCAACACACATCACTAGAAGCAACTGAAAAGAATGAACATATCCAAAAGATGGCAAAGTGCAACATAACATTATCATGTGTATAGTTTATTAATTGTTGTTAGAGCATTTACTCAACAAAAGTTTTATCCAGACCAAGGACAATCGGAAAATTTATATTCATTCACCAAGTAACTACCCAAACTTACCGTCTGATTCATCCTCCGCTCAACTTCAGCTCCATTCATTCCTTCAAAGATAGGAGCACCATTGTTCCCATTTGAAGCAAAACTAGCTTCCTGCAATCAGTGACAAGTAAATACTGGAAATGCAATTGGAAATTCAAAGATTCTCATAACTAATTATCATATATGGTCAATTTAAGTACCTCTGACATCAAATAGTTGCTCACATCAGGGGCAAGAGGCAGATTTACCACCTCATCTTCGTAAAAAACTTCAGACATCTTCCGCAATACATTCTCATCAAACTCTCTAAATAAAACATACCATCAGAATTTAGAAATGCAGACATCAAAGGACGATAATGATTGATAGCCATCTACCACACAAAATTAATGGCTTACTTGAAAAACAAACCCCTGGCATTGCATGCAACATTTCTTGCCACACAGAGGACTGGAACTGCATTTGCTGTCTAATAAAGAGGGAAAAGATTTTCCAAGAAAAAAAATCAGAAAAGGAAAACAATATCTCAGATTATTAAGCAGTTAGCTAACAAATTGGCACAGCATGTACCTCCGCCTGAGGAGCATAATACGGAGCAAATGGGGGAACTACATGAACTCGAGGTTGATCCTTATCCTCCCAGACCTTTGAACGATCATCAATTACCATTGCCATCTGTGGATGGCACTTGCCATCTCGGAACACATTTAGCAAAGATTTCCTGGAACCTGTAAAAGTCATTAAGAAAACAAAAAGACATTACATGGTTACTAAAGCAGTCGACAAAGTGGTAGCACCAACAAGAAAGAGAGGCTACCTACTACTACTACTACTACAGGTTCATTGCTTGAAGAGACAATTTTCAAATATGCTAATAGAAAATTAAGAACCAGAAACTCAGATTCCAAAAAGAATTAGAATTAATTCCAAAATTTCCATCATTTGAATGATGACTCAAGTATAAAAGAAGATATTTAAACTTGTTAATAGACTTGCCAGATTTGACACAAACAACTCGGTCCAGTAGTTGTTTTGAACCAATCAGATGTGCCCCAGGATCAAGAAGCCTCCACATCTCTAATGCATAATCTCTTTCAGCCATAGTACAAACATATACTTCAAAGCGCTTTCGTCCTTTCGCAGTCAAATAACTTCTCAATTCCTCCCACGCTGGACGTAACCTCACCAGCACACTGGTATCCCGAATCTGTACAAAGAAAACTATTCATAAATGAGAAAGTATACACAACTTCATATTCCAAACAGAATCCCAATATTCATCCATTGTTTCACGTGTTACAGTAAGCACTTATCAAAATGCCTACATCACAGAACAACGATCAGCTCAGTAAATTCCACATGATACAACATAAATCCCAATTTATTTTTATCATTAAAATATGCCAAAAAGGGATGGAGCTTCATTGTTCTAACTTCTAAAACAACCAATGGAATCCATATCGATATTATGGTTCTATGAACAATCCTTGAAGAAAACAAATCCACTAAAATATAAACAAATAAATCAACAAAAACACATCAAGTCAATAATTGTTTCTCTAACCTCAGGATTGATACGAGTAAGGACAATATTTCTGTCTTGCAACCTAATCACAGGCCGAACAATTTTCTCATGGCCATCAGATAAAGGTGGAACCTCTTCCATCTGAACTTTAAACATTTTTCCATTATCAACAACACAATCACTCTCCGCGTACTGCTTCAACAGCAACCGATCATCCATATACCTTCTCAATTCAGCCGACATCCCTGAAAGACGAATCGGATCACTCTCCCGCGCAATCCAACCCCTAAGCACTTCGATCCTATCCTCAAACGACTTCATTGTGTTGGCAACAATCAAAGTTTCATCGAGATCGAAAACAATCGCGAGACACCTCAAGTTAAGCATCCCTAAGCAGGAATTGTACAGTCCCGTAGAAACCGAAAAGCACCAAAAACAAGGAAACTTCTTCTCTTTACTTGGCATTGCCACTAAGTGTACCTCGTCATCTCCAAACAAAACCACCGCCGTCTAAAAAAAAACCTGAGTCAAAACTAATTAATTAAATCAGTTTTTTTAAAATATATTTGAAAAATTAGAGGAAACCTTGAATTCGTAAAAGCAAGAGGCGTGAAGATGAATCAAATGCGGCTGTTCGTCGGGAGAAGATGATTCGAGCTTGCAACGAACGGGAAATGAGGAAATCGTGTGGAGAATCGAAAGAGGAATGCATCGTTCGCTGGTAGGGGAGATGTGGTGGATACGAATTTCATTATTTGGGAATTGGAAATTCGAGTCCGTGATAGGGATAGTGTTCAGTTCACCCAAAAAAAAGTCTCCATGATAGACCATGGATTTAAACCCTAATCGACTCATTTTTTTCTTTAAAAAGGCGAAAAATTCAAAAATTCCAGTTGGATTCGATAATATTAAGGAAGAAAAGTGGGATGGTAAAACAGTAAAATGTAAAGAGATTTAAGGCTTAAAGATTAAAGAAGAATCCATGAAGTGAACTTCTTCATTACTCTCTCTCTCTCTCTCTCTCTCTCTCTCTTTTCCCTCTCTCTTTGTATTTTTTTTCTCCCTCTTTGGGTTTTTTTTTTTTATTTTTTGGCTGGGTTTCGAAGTATTTATAGGGGAAATGATGGGTTCGTTTAAATAGGGGGTGAGGTTTCGAGGAAATTACGAAAATACCTACATGTACGGTCCGGTTTGGGCCAGTGAAAATCCGAATCTGATAAATGAAAATCTTAGTGATTTTAGTGCTTGAAGTGTGTAAAGAGGGGAAGGTGGGACTCCGTAACTAAATCCAAATAGTAGCAAGCTAAACGTCGATTTTTAAGTTTTAGCTTAATTTGAGATTTTGATTGAATTTAATTAAATTTATTTTAAAACATAAAAATTAGATTGTTAACTTTTAAAAAATGGTTAAATTATTATTTGAGGTTTGAATTTGATATTTTTTTTATATTGGGACCTGAATTTTTCTTGTCTAAATTAAGTCTTGAACTTGATAATTATTATTATTTTATGATTTGAATTAAGCAATTGTTCCCACATTGGGCATGGATATTTTTTTTTAAATTAATCTTTGAACTTGACAATTGTTTTCATATTGAGGCATAAACTTGGTAACTATTCTCACGTTAAGACTTGAATTTTAGGGTTTTCAATGACTAAATTGGATAAAAAAACTTTAAATAATTGTCAAGTTCAGGGTCTAATTTAGATAAAAAAATTCATACTCTAATGTGAGAACAACTGTCAAGTTCAAAGCCTAATTTTGACCAAAAAAAGTTAAAGCCCTAATATTAAAAAAGATGTAAGTTCAGACCCCAAAAAGTTATTCAACCCTTTAAAAATATAAGAATCAAATTACGATAAAAGGATCATATAGGTTCCTATATTAGGGGGAAAATGTCTTTACTCAAAAATAGATAAATTAATCCATGTATGTTATATCAAAGAACAAACTGATATTTTCTATTAAAAATTTCATATTTCTAATACAATAATCTCCATAATACTTTTGCCATCAACTTGCTCTCCTTTTTCACAATCACTTTAAAACAAGATAAATATTCAAACTTATCTTCATTTTCAATTTTACCTATTTGTTTCATAATTAAATTTCTAAAGATTAGAACCCCTGACCTGATGGTCAAGGGTGTTCACTGCCCCATGTGTGGCTTGGGTACGAGTCATGCGAGTCACATTTGTTGTTCAGGTTTTGTCCTGTTATTGTAATTCACCAAAAAGAATTTAAAGATTAAATTGCTCATTTTTTAGTAGAGATTACAAAACGCAATCTGACTCCTAATACAAGGGCCTTCATGATACTTTTACCTAATTAGACCCTCATTTTTAATAGCAAAGAGATTAATTAGTTCCTAAGTTTATAGTACAGGGATCCGTTGAAGAATTTAACCAAAGATAAAAGGCACCATATTGCCAAATGCCAATGATCAATTCTGGATACACTAATTTCAAAAATAATTACACAAATGGGGTGCTACAGCCTTTGAGCTTCTGGCTTTTACCCACTCTCATTGTAATAAAAACCAAACAGGTCAGCAGCACAGTAAAGAACTCGATGTTAATGAAGCAAGATTTTAACCTCGAGTCTTGTGGATAAAGAAATTAATTTTCACGGAGTTCTGTCTCTGACCCAGCTCGTAATAGTGAACTACATGATCATCACCTAGGAAGCATTTCTGTTATACTATGAGAGCTAACCATGTTAGTAGAAGAAGAAGGTTCCATTGATTGTTTGCCTTTAGTCTTCAAAGACGACGATGTTAACTCCGACGATGTACGGCGATACCCTTTATAAACACCGGCCTCGGTTAGCAGCTTATCGTTGAGGTGCACGTCTTTGGATAGCATATGCACCACTTGATTCATTGTGGGTCTTTGATGTGCAGATGCTTGGGTGCAAAACAAGGCGACCTTGATGAACCGTAGCACTTCATCTTCTGGGTATTCAGTTAGTTCTGGATCAACAATGTCTAAAAGCCTTTCTTCTTCTTTGAGTTTCCATGTCTGCATCACATTGCAGTTTTAGTCAGCTGACTATGTATGAACCGTCGAAGTCAAATTATGATTTTCGTCCCTCTACTATGCTCAAATTTAAGATTTAGACCTATACTTTTTTTCACATAATTTGGAGCTCCCTTGTAGCAGTGTTAATTATTGAATTTGTCCTACTTTTTGGTAAAAAAGACTTTTTCAATCTCTCTCGATATCGATATTTAGCAAATTGATCCCTCTCAAAAAAGCGAAGCAATTTCATCAATGTCAATTTCGAAAGTGAAGGACAAGTA
Source organism: Gossypioides kirkii (assembly GCA_005610355.1). Lineage (NCBI taxonomy): Eukaryota > Viridiplantae > Streptophyta > Magnoliopsida > Malvales > Malvaceae > Gossypioides > Gossypioides kirkii. Next base: position 37,868,064 of record CP032244.1, on the reverse strand, counting down.
ATCATTGTGTTAATGTTTCCCATCAATTGTATATAATTTCGATTGGTATAATAACAAATGTAGCCCTGAAAGTTTACACATCCTTTCAGTTTGGTCTTGATTAACAAATTTAGCCTATAAAGTTTATGTAAAATGTGTAAATGTTGAGATTAAATTTGTTGAATATTTTAGAATCAAAATCAAATTGACAAAATATATAAACATTAAGGGCTAAATTCGTTATTATATCAATCAAAATTATGTATAATTGACAGAAGACATAAACAATATGTTGCTCACTTAAAAATTTGACAAGAATTAAATTGCTTCGATTTTTTTGAAAGGGATTAAATTGAGAGAGATTGGAGAGGTTTTTTACCACTATTTTTTTTATTGTCATTAGTTAATCCAAATAGCTAATACTCACCTAAATTTTTGTGTTGGAAAGGATAATTTTAAGAGAAAAAATGCATATCAACAGTTTAATGAAATTAACTATTTGGACTAATTAATGATATTATAAAAGTACACAATAAATTATAATTTTAGAGAGACCAAAACTATAATTTGACCAATTATAAAAAGCCTGAGTTTGGATCAACTAACGACCATAAATAGTCAAATTATGGTTTTAGTACATGAACTATACTCAACTTGATTTTTTAGTCTCTATACTTTATTTTAGCATACTTTAGTCCTCCTATTATTTATGTTATGCATTAATTTAAAGCAATAAAAAATTCCATTAATCAGCTGATATAGAATTTTTTTTTTTTAAAAAACCCAAATCATTTCTAAAATGAATTAGTGAATATAACTATTTTGATATCCATAATTTCACTTTTTAAATAAGAGATAAGGTAGCTTTTGTTCTCTGAACTTAGAAAGCTATTCTGATCTTGAAAAAAAAAAATGTAATTTTTGGCCGTTAAACATGGTAAGTAGGTCCGCATCGATTCATAAACTTGACAATTAAGTCCATTTTGATCTTTAAACTTGACAAATCTAAAAGTTTGATAATGCGACACACTAGAATTTTCAAGTTTTTTATCACAATAGACCTAGTTATCAAGTTCAAGTGCTAAAATGAACTCAGTTGTTTAGTTCAGAGGCCGATGTGGAACTACTTGCTAAGTTTAGGAGCCAAAAGTTACATTATCCTTTTTTTTCGGTGATTAAGAGAATGGACTTAAATGAGTAACAATTTTCAAGTTCAGGGGTCAAAGTGGATAAAAAAAAAGTTCAGGGACCAATGTAAACCTACTTGCTGAGTTCATAGACCGAAAGTTACATTATCCCTTTAAATCACACAAGTAATTTTGGGTTGTGGATATTTAAAACATGCACCTGACTAGCTAATTTTTTAACAATAGGAGGTAGGCCCGTTCTTGATATTTTTGAGCTCTAGGCAAAATAATAAAAGTTGGAGAAAAAAAATTTAGGTCTCTTAAAAGTTGATAAAAAAAATTTTAAACCCTTCAAAAATTAAAAAAAACAAAAATTTAGACCCTTTTAACCTTGGATCCTGGACGGTCGCATCTCTAGATGACCCCCAAGGCCAGACTTGATAGGAGGACTAAATTACATAAAATTATGAGTGAAACCCAAATTGAATCTAGTATGGGGATGAAAATCATAATTTGAGATAAGATAAAGTGATGAAAAAGGATATAAAAAGATACCCATTCAACAAGAAGCATCAATTCCACTCCAAATGCAGCCCTAGTACTGCTTTTTCCACTAACTATTTCAAGTATGAGAACCCCAAAGCTGTACACATCTGCCTTCTTGGTTAATTGTCCCAAATGGGCATATTCTGGGGCCAAATATCCACTGCATAAAATAAAGTAAGGCTTAGGGGAAAAATACACTGAATTCTATCATCTTATCACAGAAAAGAGTGTCGTGTGTTTGCATGAATTTAGTCTAACACAGTGGCTTAAGCATGTCATTGTAAAATTACACTTTTTTGGGGTTAATTGCATCAAATGTCCCAAAGCTATTAAGTCAAATTTTAAATTGGTGATAAACTTCAAAATATTCCAATTTAATCCTCAAACTAAAGTATTGTTCCAATGAGGTCTACTAGATTGAATTTAACATAGATCCTTTTCTAAGCACGTATAAATTAATGAATGCCAAAGTTGATGGCTAAACTAATAGAAGAACCTAATTGGAATGATACATAGTTTGATGATTCAATTGGAATATTTTAAAATTTAGGGATTAATTTAAAATTCGACTCATAGCTTGGGGACATCTGGTACAACTATCTCCTTCTATATGTATATTCGTTTCCACAATCATCAACAGTATATATGAGAGAAATCTGAAGATAAACATGATGAACTGTACTTAATCTGTCAATATTTTTTAATATTTGCTTTGTATATAGTTGTTGTATGTGTCTACCGCGCTAGGGATGGAAACCTAGCTCCATCAATCTCGAGATGACATCGTTGGCATCACACCTCGCCAAGTGTTGCATGACTATTAGCATGTCGACTATGTGAACCTTACATGCTTCACACACTTGTCCCACGGGACTTGGGGACTACATAAGCTTTTCCCCATGACTTAATGATGGTAAAAGTAACATAAAAATTTTTGTATTAAAAATTGAATTACATTTTGTTTTTTATGCTAAAAAAAAAATAAATTGATCATTGTCTATTAGATTAAAAAGTAAATTGGTTCTTTCTATTAAAAAATTCATCCATTTGTATAGTTAAAAATTGGTGTAGGTGATGGAATAACAAGACAGTGACGTGATGTGCCATGTGTATCTCATGCTGATGTAAATGAAACAATTTTTAACAATAAAAATGGATGAAATTTTTAACAGAAGGACAAGTATGATCTTTGATCTAATATAAAAAGAAAAATTTATCTATTTTTTGAGTAGAGAAAATAAAATGTAATTTGAGTACTAGTAAAACATCTTGTCGATGAATCACTCCCAACATAAAAGAGAAACTAAAAGGAGAGGGCTCCTCTTCTTCTCTCCTAAAGACCATAACCTATGGCTCTTGGCTACCAAGGGAACCTTGGTTGATCATCAAACACATATTTGTGAGTCACCAATACTATGTCGTGAATCGATCAAAAAACCTTACCTAAAACAAGATTTTTCATCAATGTACTTTGAAATAGTTACATAGCCAAGGCAGGTCATTCCAAAAGATGCAAAATGCAAAGAGAATCATGCATGCTTACGCTGTTCCAGCAACTCGAGTACTGAGATGAGTGACATTGTCTGGGAAAAGCTTGGCTAGCCCAAAATCACCAATTTTAGGATGAAAATCCCCATCAAGAAGTATATTACTAGCTTTAATATCCCTGTGGACAATACGAGGTACAGCTTCATAATGAAGAAATGCAATACCAGAAGCTGTACCTAAGCAAATGGCTGCTCTTTTAGGCCAATCAAGAGCTATATATTTACTTCTTGAACCTGAAAGTAACCATTGCTTGACATTAGAATACCCTGAAAATCTTGAAAACTATCTATGTTTTTCCTCTCAAGTACAACGCATTAAAGGATCATGGAGGCTCCTGTACTAGGACCACGCATCCGAACATGGACCGTAAAACGGACATGAAAAATAGCAAAAAAAAAAAAAAAAAGCAAATCGATCTTTTCTATTAAATTTTTTTATCAATTTCTATTATTAAAACTGTCATGATTAACAAAATAACTAGACAATGATACGTGACGTGCCACATTTACCTCGCGTTAACGTACAAGAACCAATTTTTAATAGTAAAATGGATGAAATTTTTAATAGAAGAACCAATTTGTTCTTTGATTTAACTTACTAAACTAATTTATCCATTTTTTAATAGAGGAAACAAAATACAATCCTATTCTAGGTCTCCAACCTCCAAGGTATTTTTACCCTTAGACTAAACTCATATGTAAATACATAATGTAATATTTTCTCCATAATTCTTATCCTAGAAAAAGTCAAATTATGACTATCATCCTTCTATTATAATCAAATTTGAAATTTAATCCCTATACTTTAGTTTACATAATTTAATTTTTAGTTAGTCTAAGGTTTATTATTGTTAGCTATTCTAAATAAAATACTAATGTGATCTTTTTTTCTTTCAAAAAATGCCCTCCAACACAATAGAATGACGAGTTAGAAAAACATTTTTTAAGAAAAACTCACGCTGGAATTTTAACTAGGATAGTTATCACCAATGACATTATAAAAGTAGAGGATCAAATTATGTTAAATTAAAGTACAAAAACTAAATTCCAACTTTGAGCATAGTAGAGGGACCAAAATCAAAATTTGACCCTGCAAATAATCTATGTTCTTAAGTGAATAGTTCAAATGAAAGGAACTAAACAAAGTTTGGGTCAATAATAATATGTTGTATATCCAAGCTATAGTTCTGTATTCATTCTAACTGGTATAAAAAGCATAGGATTTAAGTAGTTACCAAGTAAAACACTAGCAAGGCTGTTATTCTCTAGGTATTCATAGACCAAGATCCGATGATTGTCGTCAACACAACAGCCGATTAGTTCAACAAGGTTCGGATGTCGAATGTTCAATATCATATCGATCTCTGTCACGAACTCGTGAGATCCTTGTTTGGACTCTGCAGACAGTGTCTTGATGGCTACCTGAGTGCCATCTCTCAAAACTCCCTAAGCAACCATAAAAGCAAAGTTGCCATTAGGTGTATTTCTCTGCTTATAGTGGCATTAGTACCACAAACAAGCATTCATATCAAAACCACAAGAACCTCCTCTCACACACATAACACATATACACACGCACATACATACACACATACACACATACACACATACATACGCAATCATATAGACATCTGAATGTTTAAAAAATAGCAAAGGGTATTTTGTTTACCCTATAAACAACTCCATAGCCACCTCCACCTATTCTGTTTGATGGATGAAAATCTGATGTTGCTGATCTCAATGAATTATATGAAAAGAGCCTTACATTGGCAGTGGCAAACTCTATAATGCACAAATACAACACCAAATACACAAAACAATCTGAGAACTTTCTGAGGTAAACTTCAAAAGAAACTCATTTGAAAGCAAAAAATATTACTTTTTTAATGCATTTAATGAAGCCAAAGTTAATTGTTCTTCAACGTTCTGCAGATACTCCTTCAAATAAGGAAAAATCCACCTTTCTTTTTAGCAAATATTTCAATTTTCAAAGAAATCCCAAAAGAAACCATAAAACCATGAATTCAGACAATACCAAGCGGATCAGAATTTAGTTTCCAGCCATTGACAGCCTACATTGCTTATATCTGTTGATTGAAGTAACTAAACTAAGTGCTCAAAACCAAAGATTTGAGCTTTATAAGTAGCCTAGAAAAACCATATCAATAAATCAACTGAAATAGCCTCAAAATCTTACCTTGACCTTGTATCTGTTCTAGGCGATGCTTTCCTTTGAAACAATCAAACAAATACCTACAATTCATGGGAAAACACCACATAACAATTCAAGATCTTGTAAGCTGTGTAGATACTCTCAGCTGATCCTGAACCAAAAGCAAACATTAGTCACAAACTAGCAAAAAGGGGTAATAAAGAAAATTGAAAGGTACCACTTAAAGCAATGATATGATAACAGCTCAAAAAAGGATACAAAGTGATTTAAATGCAGAGAGGTGAATTCACCAACCTACCAAACACAGTGATTCAAAATAGGCTGGCTTCCCAACAAAGTGTATGTTGAAACTTGAAGATGGTGGAGTAGACATAACAAGGAAACAAGAAGATCCATTTATCATCATCATCAAAGGTATAATAACATTTTGGGTTGCAAAATTTGACTATTGGGATTTGATAAATAAAGGGAAACAGAGAAAAGTTGGTCATTTAACAGAAAAAGGAGTGAAAGAGAGATATTGAAAGTGACAACAAACATTGGGTTGGTTTCGACAAGCAAGGCAAGGCACGATATAGAAAACCTTGTTCACAATTTGCTGATTAAAAAGGGGAGTTGGAAGTTGGTGAATTTTATGGTCAGTGGTTTTGCTTTAAACCAGTAAAGTTTAGCTATATGTTTTTCTTTATTTTGATGGGCAAACTTTATTGACTTTAACCATTTATACACCCTTTTGATGGTGCCAACAAGAAAAATATAAAAAACTTGACTTGCAAAGATGAACAAGCAAAAGAAAAGGTTTTTTTTTTCTTTTATAAAGTTCCACAATACAACCAAGTCAACCTAATATTTATATATATTGGCTTTGAATGAGTATTATGTTTGTCTATTTGACATTGTCTTTGGCTGTCTGTGAAAACAAAAGGGTTAATTCATAGAGAGTACTTAAACTATGATCTAGACTTTAATTTGGCCCCCAAATTTCAAAATGTTCTAGTTGAGTTTTCAAAGTCTCAATATCGTAAACCAAGAGAGTTAGGTGAGATGATAAAGATATTTTTTATCTTAATTAGTGGTCGAGGATTCAACCTTCGTTCTGGATATGAAGCAGCTTTAAAACTCGTGGTCAGTATTTACCCCTTAATGGCCCTATAGAATGTAGAAGATTAGTTATTGGGCTTACTCGAATAGATACCTTGAGAAATAAAAAAAAAATCCGTATCGAATCAATTAAGTTCTTCTATCAACCTTGTTTAGCTTGAATGTTAATCTCAGCTCAAATCTTGCATGAAGCACATTTAAAATATATGTGTATTCATTGCATGACCTATTTGGATTTGATGTACTTAAAAAATTCAATCCTCTTAAATTTTGATGGCACCTATTAGGTTTTGAAGTTGATTGAACCCTCAAACGATCATCCATCAAAAGAAATCTCAACATTTGCTCTTGGTGAGATTTGAACTTATGCCCTATAGCATATAGAGCATTGTTGGGTAATTGCATACAGCTCAAGCACCTAACGAGGCACTTTCATTTTGTAAACTCGTCACCTCTTTAAACATATGAGCTCTCGGTAAAGTTGGGAGACAAAACTTTCACCAAGAACAATACTGAGACATCAAGAGGTTTGTCAATTCGCAACGAACGATATATTTCGAAATTTTTTCTCGAATAAGTCAACTTTCCTTCAATAACATTTTTTTAACACATCATATCAAAATTGCCATATAATAAGTACACATCATATCGAATAGGTCCGGACTAGTTTTTAACATCTAAATTGAAAACTACATTAATGGAAGGACACCTAAATTATAAGGTTTTAAAGTTTAAGGATTAATTTAAAATTTGAGTGATAATTTAGAGATGTTCAGTGACATTAACCCAACTGAAGTGACCCTGGACGGTGGACTTATACATATGTGAAAACATATGGGCAATGGCGGCAGTAAAAATAACATTTCAATTTTTCAAAGTCATTCGAATTAAAATAATCAAAGCCTTAGTCCCACAATAATGGAACTTCTTTTTCCATTTATGATGGAAATTGCAAATCCTTGTTTCTTCCCTAATAATACCACTGGTCGTTCGAATTGTTTGGAAGAAAAATTGATTTGACATAAAATAATTGAATTAATTTTTGAGTTAAATTGTTTGAAATCGATAAAAAATTTTAAAATCAACATAAAAAATTTTGATTGTTGAATCGATTTTTACTTTTTTATTATTATTTTTATATAATTTAATACTTGAGTTTGATTTTTTTTAATGTGGTACATTTAATTGAAAAAAGTTATACATTTTGGTACTTAAAAATAATAATGTTAACTTTTTAGTGTTTAATACAGTTTTTAAATTCGATTTGATGAAAATTCATAATTAGCTAATAATATTGTTAGCAATTAACTTTCATCAAATCAACTTTGAATCTGAAAATAAATCACATCTTTTGGATTATATTTGATAAATTAAATAAATTCATAATTAATACTAAATTTATTCTATTAACAAAATAATGAAAAATTCAAATCTAATAATATTAGCAATTAACTTTCATCAAATAAACCCTAAAACCCGAATTAAATACTAAAAATTTAACACTTCACTTTTGGGTATCAAAATATATAATTTTTGTCAAATACAGGTACTATATTGAACCCAAAGTGTCAAGTCTTGAATGGTGTATTAATTTTTTTTTAATATTTATGATTTTTTACTATCGAGAATAAAACTAATTAAATAAAAATCAATGATTTAAGACTAATTCCTACATGAAACTGTTTTGTCTGGGAATTATAAGTTAAAAAATTAGCATAGGATGTGATTAGGAGTTTCGTATGATTTTGTACATAAATATTTCAACTGGTTTTGGTAATATGGTCTGAAATTTCAATGGAAAAGGAGTTGAAAAAGCAAGCCATGTGAAGAAAAGACCATCATTTCTTTTCTTTTCAACCTTGAAATTTTTAGTTGCAAGTTGCAACATTCGATTGCCTACTCAACTGAGAACTATATTTTTCTTTATTTGTTTTATAATTTTCATGGTCGACATTCCACTTCCAACTCATATATGTATATTATGCAAACTTTTTCTCTTTTTTTTTTTTTTTGCAGTTTTGCAATTAGAATAAGCTTTTTTGAGTTGTCTATATTGTTGAAAAGAGACTGCATTTGATGCATTATTAATTTATACATTTATGTTATTGAAATATATTTGTATTAACAATATAAAATTTATAAATCAGTAGTGAAGCATACACTCATTAAAAAGTACATAAAAGTTCAACCACACTTTGATTTCTGTTAAATTTTTAGCAGGTGGCATCATATAATTCAATGGCACAAACAAATTTTTTTTTTTAAATGATATTAATAGTTTTATGGTTGGTAAAAGAGTTAAATTACATTTTGTTTCCTTTATTTAAAAAATGTGTAAATTGATTTTTATGCGTTAGATTAAAGAGCAAATAAATTTGTTTGTTAAAAAATTTATTTATTTTTATTGGTAAAAATTGATATTTGTACGTTAACATGAGATACCCGTAGAAATTAATGAATTTTTTAAAAGTAATAGTCATTTTGCTCTTTAATCTAACATACAAACACTAATTTACCCATTTTTCGAGTAAAGAAAACTAAAATACAATCTAACTCCTAATATTAAAATCTCCATGATACTTTTAGCTCTTATGGCCCTACACTTTGGGTAATAGAGCAAGTTTGCTCTCAACTAAATCTCTAAATATTCACTATGGGATTATGGAACTTGAATATGTTTCGGTTCAATTTACAAGAACGAAAGTAATCCCATCGTCACGACCCGGCCAAACTCATTGGACCATGTCATTAGATCAATTGGTATTTGTTGTGAGTTCGAATACGTGTAAACACATTTAAAGGAGACAAATCCTTTAGAGACTTGTGAGTACCAAAAGAGAACAATTTCGATTTGTCTCACGACACAGGTTTGTGACATTCATCCTTGATGGGAATCCAACTACCTTGAAAACTACAAACAGACAGTGAATATGCTACAAACTAATTGAATTTAACAATTGAACATTCTGAAATGTTGTTAATTATATCAATGGAAACCAATGTATTAGTTGCCCATGAAGAACTCTGCCATGGCATTTGACAACTGCTTAAAGTGAGGGTAAAAGGAAACCGTAAATCCAACGGAAAAGAAGGGAGCGGCGGTTCAGAATTCAGATGCAACTAGGAGGGAGAAACTCTGTTTCGAGAAGTTTTTCTCTCGACGCTGCTCACTCGATGTGGAGGCCACAAAATATGGGTGACCCTTCCTTTAACCAAACCCAAAGGAACCTGCAAACAATAGCCTGTTCGAGTTAAAGGAGTCCAGCAGGTAATATTAAGGAATGCAACCATGGTGGAACCAACTTACAGGGCCAAAAGACCTTGAGTCTAAGCTAGAAGCCGAGTTGTCTCCCTCGACCCAACAATGCCCTTCTGGAATATGCACCACGTCGTAAAGAGTCCCGACCCATTCACCTGGCAAGCCAACAATTCTCTTTATATGTTTCTCCTTGTGATTATCCGGAGAGCTGCAAAAGCATACAAAGAAAGCAGCATTGGATTTCAGGAACAGAATCGCATGCATCAAAACATCGAATCAATACTTAGGCAAAATACTTATAGAGCAACAAAAATGCCTGAAACCAGATTAAGTATCATTTCATTAACAGAAAAACAAAGGTGTTTTCAAGGTCATGCCAAAGAGACTCATGAATTATACTGTCAATTTCTTGAGCGTCTCCTTGCCTACAAGAAGAAATACTAGAGCTGGTCCATAATGAACAATAGTTCGATAACTCCGCTCCAAACTCGGAAGCGGGTAATGGTTATATACAACGTTGGCATGAAGAAGCCAAAAATGAAAAGCCAACCCCAAAGGTTGCTCCATCAAGAGCAAAGATATTATTCTATATGATCTATATCAATGAAAAAATTACCAGAAAACTATCACGTCACCATGTGAAAATTTGTAATTGCTAAGGCACAACTTCTCGACCAGAACACGATCATCTGCAGCCAGAGAAATGATCAGCCACTTACAATCAAGAGTGAAGCAAAACATTTCCCTCAACTCTCCTCGATGTAATACCACTCAATGAATCAAGCAAGGAATTGGTTTTAGGATTAAATGTGGGAGACATTGAGGCACCCCGGACCGGGACAATACTGGCAAATAGATCTGAAACTGTAAGTGAGATAACCCCAACCGTGAAACACTTCTTTGCAATATTCCATAAAACACTGGGGGTTCCCATGTCCACGTTTCCAACAACAGACGAATCCCGGGCTAAAATGGAACCATCTGCATTCACAATTGACATCAAAATCAAAAACGGAAATTGGATCAAAATATAATATTTCTCTGGATTAACCGAAAGTTAATCTTGGTTAATGTAAAAAAAAAAAAACTTCCATCCAAGTTGCCAGTGAATGCAATATGACATATGGGTATCCTAGAAACTCCTTAAAACTTGAAAATGACAACATGGACAAACAATTAAACAACAAAATTACACACGATCAGACCGTATACCATGGATTAACACATTTTAGAAAAGCCCAATAGTTTGATTAGGCAAAAGCCAAACATCGAACATCTTATTTTCAAAAGTAAAGGAGAACTATGAACATACATGCTGAGAGCTACAATATCTATTCTACAAGAGCTGAAAGTTAATCTCGGTTAATGTAAATAACTTCCACTCAAACTGACAGTGAATTACATGTCACAAAATCGACAAATGGGTATCCCAGAAATTACCTAGATATTGAAAATGAAAACACGGGCAAGCAATTAAACAACGAAATACGCATGATCAGACCATATATCATGGATTAACAAGTTTCAGAAATGTCAATAGTTCGATCAGGAAAAACATCGAACAAGTGATGTGCAGTGGAAGCTGAATATAAAGGAGAACCCTAAAAGCACTTGCTGAGAGGTAAGGACAATGAGAAACATCAAAAGGATGAATTGAATTACCTGGAGAGCAAGAGAATCAGTGAGGTAATAGTAAAGGCAAGCACCAGTCCCTGGGTTTTAGCCTATTTTGGTTATTATTTTCCTTGCGGCTGTCAGCAAGCATGTAGTTTGCAGCAGTTTTCACGTTGAAAATTGCTAAAAAGGAAAAAATGGCCTTCTGTCAGTAATAGTACAGGGTCCACAAGGAGTTGGGTTGGGCTAAATTTGATTTCTTTTTAAGGTTAAATTTTTTTGGGTGAATTACACGAAATTTTAAATTATTAGTAAATTTACGTTTTATCAATTAATTTTAAAAAGTTATAAAATAATTCTTTTCTTAACATGATAAATAATTATTTTTCAAATTATTTACATTTATAATAGAGAAATAATTTGCTCATAAGCTATACCAATTTGATCTTGATATAATAAAATCACTTTATAACTCTTCTTTGAACTATAGAGGGGGAAAATTTGTTATGATGTTCGTCATTATCGATCCGCTACCTAATTACCCGATTGGAATCGACCCACAACCTGCATAGTTCACGTCTTGGGATTCACACGTGATGAGTTCGCATCCTCTCATGAACTCACACGAGGTGAGTTTGCACCACCATACAGGCGAATTCGCATCTAGAGAACACATGTTTATACTAGAATAGAGTACGTGTTGGTATGCATGGAAACCTACTAGGATGTTACATCCAATAATAAAAACTATATCTTATAAATAAAAAATTTAACCCCCTTTAAAAGACATATACACTAAAAAACTCATGAGTTTGAGTACGAAAATATTTTACTAATTATTTGAAAATAATTTTTTTAATTGGCTTGCAGCCTGAGTCCAAATTTCATAACAATTTTTTAAAATTAAATTAAATTTAAATATAAAATATTTTAACATTTTATAATATATAATTAATAAAAATAAATTATCAATCGAGTTGAATTTAAATTTGAACATAAATTTGTTAAACAATAGACCGTGACCCGATCCAAACCGACGAGATACCTATTAACATACCCAAGTTTTTCTTACCAATGTTAACATAATAGTACATCGAGCAAACTCTACATAAAAGCAAAGGAACATGGGGGTTTTTTAAGAGGTGAAAGTGTCAATAATGGTAGTATGAAGGGGGTCACTCAAGTGAGTAGCCCAATTGTTGAGAGGACCTTTGCCTGTTGCAGCAGCTTGGACAGCAAACCCCAAGAAAGCAACCATGGCAAGGCGAGCATGCTTGATCTCAGCCAGTTGCAAGGTTGCTTTCTTCTCTGGGTCGGCAGCTAGGCCGAGAGGATCAAAGAACTTTCCTCCGGGGTACAACCTCTTCTCAGGGTCAAGCTCGGCGTTCCTTTGGAACTCAATGTATCCGATCACCAATACTTCTATCCAAATCAATGTTGTTATCGAGAAGGGAAGGGGTTGACCGAGGTACGATGAACCCTCAACTAATTCGACCTGAAATAACCCAAGTGACAGTTAAAACATGTAGTTAAATAAATTATTTAATTATAATTTTTTCATACAATATTTAAAATTAATCATAACCCTCCAACCCTTAAATAAGAGAATAAATGCATTTCAATGTACTTGAACTCATATTCTCTTATACTGGCAATAATGTCGATGCCAACTGAAATAATATTATTACTATGTCTAAATGAATAATACTTTTAGTTGCTATGGTTAAAGTGATAATATGAACTTTAAAAAAGAAATACCCTTAAACATTTTGTTTGCATATAAATTTATTTTTTATTGAATATGATTCGCTAAATTCTTAAGTATCACAACAATATCATCGAATTAAGTGTGAATGCAAAATCAAGGTTATCAATTCGAATATATTAATTCGTATCAAAAATTGAATATATTAATAAAGACTAATTTTCTTTTAGCAAAATAGAGACTAAATTATAATAATTTAATAGGAGTCAAATCATAATTAAATCGTTAAGATGTAGGTCCATGGATTAGTTTATTAAAATATGAAATTAATCAAACAAATCATATTTAATTTTTTTAATTAAACTGGAAGACTAACCTTGCCAGCATCTTGCCATGTAACACCGGTGAGCCATTCAACGGTAAGTGCACCAAGCGTAGCCAACATGGCCCACCGTCCATGGATCAACTCACACTCCCTAAACCTCTGTAGACCAAAAACCTCGCTGTAAGGCTGAAACGGCGTCGCCTTCACGTCGGCAACCTCGGTCCTAGTTCCAATGATCTCACCAGCCATATTCTTAGCCAGGTTCTGGTCCAAAGAATCCAAATCATATTGCAAGTACTCCGCCGGTTTCCCTAACCCGAACGGGTCGAACCCGTAATCACCCACCAAGCTTCCATCGAGCCAGTCAGGCGCCACCGCTCCCGGGTACCATAGAGGGCGGTCGGAGGTTTGTTTCGAGACTTTCTTGGGAGCTGCTTTTTTGCCGCCAAAGCCAAACCTGGCGACGAATCTCCCTGAACTTGTGTAGACGTCGGGGAAGCGTGTCCCCATGAAGGAGGATGTAGCAGCGGCGTTTGTGGTGGCAGCCATTGTTGTGAAAGTGTTGGAATATGGTGGTGGTGGTGGGGTTTTTTTTATTACTAGATTCTTTTAACAAGTGATGTTATTAATAATGAGAGTGGATTATGGAGTTATTGAGATCTTATCCATGAAGAGATATTGTGACCGTTGGATGAAGAAAGCGTATCTATCTGACGGTCTAGAAAGTATAGGCCTTATCTTTGCCTTATCTGTTGGCTGTAGGGATCCCTTGAAATTTGACTGCTTGTTGTCACCAATAAGTATGTAGTTCTACGTCCCCATACATTTCATACTTTTAAAATTTATTCCTTCTACATTTAATTCCTCGAATTTAATCTTTTATTTATTTAAAAATTAAAATTTTATTGAAAATACTATTAATTTTAATTTCGTTAAATTAACGTTAGTATTTAATTTCAACAATTTTAAGTTATTAAGATGCTACATATTCAAATCTAATTGACTTCCATTAATTGTATTATTCATTGGCCTTTAATTTTTAATCAAATAAGTAGATTAAATTGATTAAAATCTTGAAATAAAAAATAAAGGATTAAATTTCAAAAGTTTGAAGAGTATGGTGATTGAGGGCGAATTTAAACCTTTTATGTTTTTTCTTGATTTTTCTTTTCACGTGGTTGATGCTGATTGGATGAGAAATCTCTTGATCCCTTTGAATATCTTAAAATAATGATAGAAAATAAACAATATCTTACATAGCAAAAGTTAAATGTCATGTACATGTTTTTTTTTATTAAATTACAATTGTTGTAAAATTGATTAATATACACCTTCGTAATTGCATTAGCTTAAAAACCAAATCATTATAAACTCAGTATTAAAAAGAAATATAAATGATATTAACCAACGAATTAAAAAATTTTAAATTGAAAAAGTAAGTTAAATTTCACCAAAATATAAACCATTTCCATATATCTTATCTTATCTTGTGTATGTATATGTATCTTAAGTATAGCCCATACATAAAATTTGAATATATATTTTTAATGTAACACTCTTGAATTAGTAATCACATTAATCGAGAATTTAAAGTCTGAGTTAAATCCTTAATTTCAAACAAAGTTCTTTTAACATTGTTTTGTTACGTACACTTCAAATGCATCACGTATATTTTTGTATTAGTTAATTTAATTTTGACCCCATACCTTAATATGATTAATTTATCATAAATCCATACATTATCCATGGACTAATTATTTATTTATATAATTTTCAAATCAAAGTGTGTAAGGGTTGGGTTAGGTATTCAAACAGCCCGATCGATCTAATTAACTTAAATTATAATTTTTAAGGTTTAAAACATATTAAAATATATTAATATAAATTTATATCAATATATATTTTTATAATCTAATTTAAATAAAATATTCTTAAAATTATTCAATTTATACCGAAATTAAAAAATCTTTATCTTAATTTGATTTGAAATAAATTAATCCACTAGGTCGGGTTACAATCCAATTTTTTTTTAAAATTAAGCCTAAGCTTATTTTCAGACCGACTCAATTCGTTTAAAAAATATCGGTTTATTGGTAAAAATTAATAAAATAATTTTTTGAATAATCTCATTATAATTTTGATTATATCTGCTCTCTTTGACACAATACCTTAAATCATATTTAGCCCTTTCCCAATCCATAAATATAAAGATAATATGCTTCAACGCACTCGAACCTATGTTCTCCTATATTGACAATAATACTCAATGCCAATCAACCTAAAACTCAATCGTAAAAAATAAAATTATTTTATTGGTAAAAATTAAATTAATAAAATATTAAAAATATTTTTATTTAAATTAAATCAAAACTGAGTCAAAATATAAAAAAAAATTGTCTAAGCCCGATCTAATTTAGGCCAAGCCTATCAAGCTGAGCCAATATACAAGTCTAATCCAAAAAAGACTTAAATTAATCGCGTCAATCGAGTTGGTTCGATCCACAAATAAGCTTGTACTTAAGCCCTAAAACAAGTAAACCAGCTACATCAAGATTTTCACCGTACAAGCGAACTCGTACCTAGAGAACAATGTTAATACTAGAATAGGATACGTGTTGGCATGCATAGAGACCTACTTAAGACATCACATCCAGTAACAGAAACCGTATCATATAAATAGAGAATTTAATCTTCTTTAAAAGACAGACACACTAAAACACTCAAGAGTTTGAGTATGGAAATACTTTACTAATTATTTGGAAATTTGGAATGATTTGTTGTAGTTTTAATTAACATATCAAACTACCCACGAATGGAACTTGTACACACAACAATTTTTTGAACTGGTTTGTAGCCTGAGTCCAAATTAAATAATAATTTTTTAAAATAAAATTAAAATTTAATATAAAATATTTTAAACATTTTATAATATGTAATTAATATTGTCGAAACCACTTTAAAAATGAAGTTTCGAAAAATTATTTTAAAATTTGAAAAAAATGAGAAAAATGGGAATAAAAAGGGAGTCGCCACCAATCTTTTATTAGGGTGCGATTGGATCACCACAAAACGTTTAAAACGCTAAAACGTCGGTCTACGAAATCCAGAAAAATAGGTTCGGGAGTCGGTTACGCACGAGGAAGGATTAGCACCCTCGTAAGCTCAGAATTGGTACCACATGATTATTTTCGGGTTTTAATTTGTAAACCTTAAAAACTCGAATAAAGTTTAAAATACGATCCTCGAATGCATGAGCTATTTTTAAAAGAAATTATTTTTTCTTTGTTTGGAAGTCTCGCTATTTTAAAGTGATCGAAGAAGAAAAAATTACATCCAGTAAGTTAGGACATAATATTTCGAGATCCAAAAATAACGAGCTTTCCTTTGCAAAATCTTTTTATTTTTTTTGAAAAAAAGATATTTGATTATTTCGATTTAACGAATGATTGCACCTAGTGAGTTAAGGAGCAAATTTTCGGAATCGAAGATAAGAAATATCGCCTTGATTAAGGGTATTCGATTATTTCGGTTTGAAGAAAAAATTACACCTAGTAAGTTAAGGCGCAAGATTTTTGTAACGCGAAATTAAAGAATATTGCCTTAATTTTAAAATTTTGTGAAAACGATTTTTTAAACAAATATGCAATGAATGAGCAATTTTATAATGAGTATCGAATTACACGAAGTGAAAATAACACGAACACAAAGAACGGGGTATAATTGAGATTAAATGCAAATATTATTAAAGAAATGAAGCAATCGGGATTAAAACAAACCTTTTTGGATACCCGGGGGCAAAATGGTAGATTTTGGTGAAATCAGGGTTAAAAATGAGATTTAGGGAAGTTTGAGGGTAAAATGGTAATTTTAGTGAAATCGGGGTTTAAAATAGGATTTAGGGAAGTTTGGGGGTAAAATGGTAATTTTAGTGAAATCGAGGTTTTAAATGGGATTTAGGGAAGTTTAGAGGTAAAATGGTAATTTTTGAAAGTTTTAGGGTAAAAATGCATTTTTTTGGAAATTTGGGGTCAAAATATGATTTTGGAAAAGTTTTGGGGTTAAAATGTAATTTTGGAAAAGTTTTGGGGTCAAAATGTAACTTTGGAAAAATTTGGGGGTCAAAATGTAATTTCTAGAAAGTTTTAAGGTCTAAATATAATTTTGGAAAAGTTTTAGGGTCAAAATATAATTTTGGAAAAGTTTTGGGGTCAAAATGTAATTTTTAGAAAGTTTAGGGGTCAAAATGTAATTTTTGAATAATTTAGGGACTTACAAAGCAATAAAACCAAAAACAGGTGACACGTGGTAGCCCCACAGGCATCCAGAAGTCAAGGGATTAATTTGAAAATCTTGAAAAAATTTTGGACCGATTTTGTAATTAAATAAAAGTTAATTAAAGGACTAAATTAAAATAAATTAAAAATAGAAAGGACTAAATGCATAAATAAGCCAAAAAGAGACACGTGGCAGCCTCTGGTGCAGTCAAACAGTCAAAGGATTAAATTGAAAACTAATTAAAATTACCGAGCAAAATTGTAAATAATTAAAAAATACAAAAAGGACTAAATTGGAGCAAATAAAAATGCGGAAGGACTAATTGCATAAATAGACCAATTTCCAAAAACACGCGGATCCCAAAGTGGGTCGGGTCGGGTCGGATCGGTCCAAATGGGTCTTATAAATAATATTTTAAAGATTTTTTTTTTACTTTTTCCATTTTCATTTCAAAAATCTGAAACAACCCCCCCCTTTTCATTTTTTCTCTCAACTCTTGCTTCTTGCCGACCAAACTTTGGCCGGTCCTTAGCCCGCCGTCTGGCGTGCGTCCAGGGCCACGCGCCACCGCCGAGTGATCGCCGTCCCACGCTCCATCGATCCAGCCTGCCACGCGCCGCTCCTGGGTTGTCCGGTCGTCGTCGTCGGAAGGTAAACAGCCTCCCCTTCTCCTTATTTCCTTTCTTTCCCTCTTTTCTTTTGTACTTTGTTTTTATATTCAAACTCAGATCTGGTTTTGAACCAGATCTAAAAATTTTCAGAACCCCTTATACCTTTTCTCTCTTTTTTTTTAAAAAACATTCTTATTTTTTCATTTTTAAAACTTTGTTTTTGTCCCCTTTTTTTAAAACCCTTTTTAACAACTCCTTGTTCCCTTTTGCATGTTCGGAGATTGGCGTTGCAGGAGGCGAGATCGGAGGTCAGAAGAACGACGACGGTGGTGGCTCCGGCAACGGCAACGGCAACGGTGATGGTTCAGTTCAATTGAAGTAGATAAGTTTTTGACCTTTCGATTTTCCTTTATTATTATTATTATTAATATTAAATAACAATAATCACCATTATTAATGCTCATTAATTTATTGCTTATTATTATTTGAAATATTTTTTGAAAATAAATAAAGATATTAAACCATTATCAAATATAATAAATATATATATGTTAATACTTATATATATGTTAAACGTCCCTAGAATTAAGGGAATTAATTAATGTATTAAATATGTATTAAATATATATCATTATATATATCCAATATTTTTAGAAACACTTTGAATTCAAAAGAAATAATAAACAATTAGTATTTAATATACCTTGAAAATGGAAACTGAGATGCTTGAAATCTGTCTTGAATATTGGAATTGATTACTTTGAATGCTTCCTTGCTAGTACCGAATCTGAAAAGGCATGATATTCTGTCTACTGCCTGATATTGGATGCTTCTTGTTGTATTAAATTTTTGGTAATTTGGTGCTTGAGTTTCGAATCTGCTATGAATATTTCTATTACTTCCTATGCCTGTTTGAATGTAAACGAACGGGCTCCCTGTATTGATTTTCAGGAACTGGTTTTTGTATTCATTTCCAGAACCCAGGTTCTTTTCTTTACCGAAAACTAACTCTGGCTTTATAGCCATTTTACATCATGATGATACTTTGTTTTTTTGTAAATTAATGTCTGTTTTATTGCTTGTTGCAGATTTTTTCTAGGCAGTGGTGATGGCAAGGCATGGTGGAGCAGGTGGTGGCTGGAGCTGGTGGGCAGCAACACGTGGGGGATCAGACTTCAAGGTTTTGACTTTGAATGCTGCTGGTGCAAAGGGGCTTCTTAGCCCTTATTGGGCTGCTGTAATTGGGTTAGAAAATAGGTGATTTGAGTTGGGTCAATTGGAGTTAAATGTAATTGGACCTTTTGGGCCCTTGTAAATGGACTTATGGACTTTAATTTATTAATTTTAATATTATTTTTAAATTTAATTAAATTTAAATTTAAAGTAAATTTAAATAAATAAATTTAAATTTAAGATAAATTTAAATCTAAATAAAATTTAAAATTTAAAATTAATTTAAACTTAAAAATCAAAGTTTAAGGCCCGGTCAAAATTGGATTCTAACAAATATAAATTATCAATAGAGCTGAATTTAAATTTGAACATAAATTTGTTAAATAATAGATCCTTACTCGCTTCAAACCGAGGAGATACCTATTAACATACCCAAGTTTTTCTTACCAATGTTAACATAATAGTACATTGAGCAAACTCTACATAAAAGCAAAGGAATATGGGGGGTTTTTTAAGAGGTGAAACTGTCAATAATGGTAGTATGAAGGGGGTCATTCAAGTGAGTAGCCCAATTGTTGAGAGGACCTTTGCCTGTTGCAGCAGCTTGGACAGCAAACCCCAAGAAAGCAACCATTGCAAGGCGAGCATGCTTGATCTCAGCCAGTTGTAGGGTCGCTTTCTTCTCCGGGTCAACGGCTAGGCCGAGAGGATCAAAGAACTTTCCTCCGGGGTACAACCTCTTCTCAGGGTCAAGCTCTGCGTTCCTTTGGAACTCAATGTATCCGATCACTAATACTTCTATCCAAATCAATGTTGTTATCGAGAAGGGAAGGGGTTGACCGAGGTACGATGAACCCTCAATTAACTCGACCTAAAATAACCCAAGTGACGGTTAAAACATGTAGTTAAATAAATATAGTTTTTTATACAATATCTAAAATTAATCATAGCACCCCAAACTTTAAATAAGAACATAATTTACTTCAATGCACTTGAACTCATATTCTCTTGTACTGGTAATAATGTCTATGCAAACTGAAATAATATTGTTACTATGTCTAAATGAATAATACTTTTAGTTGCTATGGTTAAAGTGATAATATGAACTTTAAAAAAGAAATACCCTTAAACATTTTGTTTGCATATAAATTTATTTTTTATTGAATATGATTCGCTAAATTTTTAAGTATCACTGATAATATCATCGAATTAAGTGTGAATGCAAAATCAAAGTTATCAATTCGAATATATTAATTCGTATAAAAAATTGAATATATTAATAAAGATTAATTTTCTTTTAGCAAAATAGAGACTAAATTATAATAATTTAATAGGAGTCAAATCATAATTAAATCGTTAAGATGTAGGTCCATGGATTAGTTTATTAAAATATGAAATTAATCAAACAAATCATATTTAAATTTTTTAATTAAACTGGAAGACTAACCTTGCCAGCATCTTGCCATGTAACACCGGTGAGCCATTCAACGGTAAGTGCACCAAGCGTAGCCAACATGGCCCACCGTCCATGGATCAACTCACACTCCCTAAACCTCTGTAGACCAAAAACCTCGCTGTAAGGCTGAAACGGCGTCGCCTTCACGTCGGCAACCTCGGTCCTAGTTCCAATGATCTCACCAGCCATATTCTTAGCCAGGTTCTGGTCCAAAGAATCCAAATCATATTGCAAGTACTCCGCCGGTTTCCCTAACCCGAACGGGTCGAACCCGTAATCACCCACCAAGCTTCCATCGAGCCAGTCAGGTGCCACCGCTCCCGGGTACCATAGAGGGCGGTCGGAGGTTTGTTTCGAGACTTTCTTGGGAGCTGCTTTTTTGCCGCCGAAGCCAAACCTGGCGACGAATCTCCCTGAACTTGTGTAGACGTCGGGGAAGCGTGTCCCCATGAAGGAGGATGTAGCAGCGGCGTTTGTGGTGGCAGCCATTGTTGTGAAAGTGTTGGAATATGGTGGTGGTGGTGGTGTTTTTTTTTATTACTAGATTCTTTTAACAAGTGATGTTATTAATAATGAGAGTGGATTATGGAGTTATTGAGATCTTATCCATGAAGAGATATTGTGACCGTTGGATGAAGAAAGCGTATCTATCTGACGGTCTAGAAAGTATAGGCCTTATCTTTGCCTTATCTGTTGGCTGTAGGGATCCCTTGAAATTTGACTGCTTGTTGTCACCAATAAGTATGTAGTTCTACGTCCCCATACATTTCGTACTTTTAAAATTTAGTCCTTTTACATTTAATTCCTCGAATTTAATATTTTTATTTTTCAACAATTTTAAGTCAGAAGCGTTTGGTCTCCAATCAGTCTTGCGTAACTGAGTCAAAATATAAAAAATATTGTCTAAGCCCGATATAGTTTGGGCCAAGCCTATCAAACTCAACCCATATACAAGTCTAATCTAAAAATGAGTTAAATTAATCGGGTCAATCGAGCTGGTCCGATCCACAAACAGGCTTCTACTTAAGCCCTAAAACAAGTAAACCGGCTTCATCAAGATTTTCACCGCCATCTGCCCCCAGTTTCTTGTTTTTTAGTTTTTTTTCTATGGTCTTCGATATTATTCTTTTAAAAACTCTGCATTCTGTGTTTTTGTTCGCTTTGTTTTTTTCTCTCAAAAGCATCGCCAATTGGTTGATTTTCTTTTATAAGGTAGTGTTGTTCTCTTTTTCTGGATCTGATTTGTTTTTTGTTATTGTTTGCTTTTTTTGTTTGTTTAATTGTATATCTTAATCTGATTTTATTTGCTCTGTAACCTCTGTTTGCTCGCTTACACTGTAAGTTTATATATAGATATATGAACTTTTTGTTGTGTTTCTGCTTAAAAGATATGTAGAATGGTGAATTAAGTAACTAAATTTAGTTCAACTTCATTCAAAGTGAAATTTAGGAAGATCGCAACTCTCTTTTTGCTTCGTTTCCCTGTTTCATAGAGGAATGCTATTGTTTAATCAAGAGATAATAATTTAATTTGATTATTTAAGCAATTTTGTTGTGTTTTTAAAAATAATAATAATTAAGTTGTTATTTTCATGTAATTTTTAAGCTGCGATTGAATTCAAGTTGAATTTGCTTGACTAGTAGCTAGTCATTACGAAACATTTCAATTATTTTCTTTATTTCACTTTGCTATTTTCCTTAATCGGAATTTTAATTTTCCTAGCGTGTTTTTGTAAATGATTAATGATATATATGTTTGTTATTTGTTTGGTTTACTGAAGAAATGACGGGAGCTAGAAGCAAGGCTGCCAGGAAGAACACGGGCGAAGCCTTGAAGCCTGCTGATGATAGGTTAATTGACTTGGTTCTGTTCTTCTGTTTGCTTAAAAATAGAATAGTTTTTTTCCATTTTTTTTGTGAGAATTTGCTCTTTCCTGTGCTTGTCGAGTTTAGGGGAGACCAATTGGTTTGGTTCAGTTGGTTTAATTAAAAAAAAATTGAGTTAACCAATCAATATCATTATACAACTGACTAATAGATGGATTTATGTCTTAACTAACCTAATCAAACCGTTGTTTAAGTCGATTAAACCAAATTAGGTTGTATTTGAATTTTGGTTGAAATTTTATATACTATAATTTTATATTTTTTATAATTGACGATCAATTGACATAATTTATTTTAGCAGCTTACAAAATCACCTTAACCATCATGACAGATTTGACCGAAAGCCATTGGTTATGTCGGTTTGAACCAACTTTTACACACCCTTAGTCCAAGCTAATGTGTTGTTCGGTGAATGCTAAATCATTGAATTTTACTGATACTTGATGAATGTTTAAATATGAAAGAATCCATGCATTGGGTAGAATGGTACTCAAGTGATTGATTATGGGTATTTTTCTTTTAGAAAGATTGGGAAACGAAAGGCAGCTGTGGATAAAAGTACCATACAAAGAGCCAAGAAGGAAAAAAGGGCTAAGAAAGATCCAAACAAACCAAAGAGGCCTCCTAGTGCGTTCTTTGTGTTTCTGTATGTATCTTGAACTTTTAGGTATAAATATGAATGGCTTTTGAGAGTTGTGATTTTTATTGTTTTCTTTTTTTTTTTTGTTGAAATGCCAGTGAGGAATTTAGGGGTACTTTCAAGAAGGATAATCCTAATGTGAAGGCTGTATCAGCTGTAAGTGAATTAGTATCCCTTTGAGCATGATATTGGATGCATGTTTTTTTTTTTTGGACAAAGATATTGGATGCATGTTTTGTAAATGACTTTGGGGGTTGTTTCTTTGAACTTCTTTGCTTGAAGGTTGGTAAAGCTGCTGGAGAGATGTGGAAATCCATGTCTGAGGAAGTAAGTGCTGGAAATCCTTTTATATGGATAGCAATGTATTCTTGTTTTCGGTTGGCATTGACTTTTTGATTGACAGAAATTCTGTGTGGCTTATTGTTCTGAATTTATGCATATGCATTATCATTATGATTTTAGTGCTTATATTTATGAAGGAAAAAGCCCCTTATGAGGCCAAATCTGGACAAAGGAAGGTTGAGTATGAAAAACAAATGAAAGCCTACAACAAAAAACAGGTAAAGGAACTTCAAGGTTATTTCTTTTCTTTCAAGTAGTAATTTGCTTGACTTAGCTACTTTAATGCCCTCCCCCCCCCCCCCCATTCCTTTTAATTTGTAGGAAAGTTCTGCTAATGGCATCGGAGATGATCATGAGGGTGAGGAGGATGAAGAGGATGAGGCTAGTGAAGAGGTAATTTCATTTTAATCATTAGGACTTTACTCGACCCGTGATCATGCCTAAATTTGTTTTTCCGTTTTATATTTATGATGCTTTACTCCTTCAGAAAGGACAACATCTGAAACACAAGGACGATGATGAGGAAGAAGAAGACGAGGAAGAAGAGGAGGAGGATTGAAAGTGAATGGAGGATTAGGATATAAAATAGTTTTAACAGTGCAGAAAGATGTTAGGTTTTGTTTGATCATGGTTATAGGTGAAATATATTACCTCTCTGAAATATCTATAGTATAGTGACGCTTTACTATCTTTATTGCTTTGATCCAGTTTATATTTTTAACATTAAGCTACATGTTTTACTTAAATACACTAACATGCCTTGTTTTTAGTTTTCACTAATTTGTTTATCCTTGGTTATAGTTATTGCTCAAAATGAACTTTTTTTTCCAATATGTATAAGATTCGGATATCTACAAACAATGTAATGCAGATAATAAACAAATTAAATTTTAAAATAGATTTGCATATTTTTTATGTTAATAAATTTATAGATATTTCACTTGCTGTTATCTCTATTTACAACAATAGTGCAGACAAAATGGTTACATGATACATAAAAATGATTAAGAGACACACGACTAATGCGTGCATGAAGGGGGGGGGGGGGGGGGTTAAATCACCTGAATTCATGTTTATTGGTGATCACAATTTGATCGGAGATGACACATGAATTTCGATATGATTTTGTGTTTGATCTGGTTTGGAGTTCGGCGTGGTCTTTTTCGGCTTGTATCTCTTCATATTTTGAATTGCCTCAGTCAAATTTCTTTTAAGTTATGATCGATTTGTTGAAGCATGAACGGTTTGAGAAAGATCCTTCGAGACAAACTTGGAATTTCGACTTTTAAAGCACGTAATTAGCTTTGAGTCGAATTTTAAATCTAATTTTGGAGTTTTAAATTTGTTAAAATTTAGTACAACTACATAAACACGACATCATGAATATATGAATTATCTGATGGGCCAAAATTTTTCTAGGGCAAATCATACAGAGTTAACTGCTAATACAATTTCCGTACCATTACGGTGAAACGTAAATTGCAATTACACCTAAAAATGACAAAAAAAGGAATGGCAACTTTCAATTCTCACTAGCATATAGATGATCTAAGTGAAACCTCTTGCACAAAAATTGGATAGTAAAAATGAGATGAGTTTGCGTACTATGAGGATGATGATTGCTCAACATTTGTTTCCTGCTTTGCTTTCTGGCCATTTTCATTCACCATTTTCTCAAATTGTTTCTCACTTGCCGCAATTAGACGTTTGACAATGTCAAAGGTGGTTAGCCTAATGCTGCAGCTTAAATAGAGCAACAATCAATTAACAAAATACGTCTCAGGTCAATTCAACTTGAACTTCATGACAATTTGTTGGTTTAATTGTGGTTTTAGTCCCTTTACTGTGCTAAACATGGGATTAATCTGGTCCCTCTACTTTTATAATACTATTAGTAGGTTCAAACTGATAAAGCCGTTAGTTGTTATCGTTAAAGTAATGATGCAATTTTTTTAAAAACAATTTAAAGCAATTGGTTGACATGTAAATTTATTATTAATTTAACATAATTGACTGGATTTTCATGTAACATTGACTGTATACTCGAATAATAGCAAAACAAATCCATGTCATTCCTTTAAACATAGTAACTAACGATGTTATCACTTCAGACCTAATAATAATATAAAAGTAATGGGATCAACTTATGCCAAACTAAAGGGACTAAATTCTCTGTTTCAGCATAGTAGAGGGACTAAAACCATAACTAGACCCAAATTGTTTCCATTATGCAGCGATATATCTGCAATGATAATGACATTGACTATCGAAATCACTTATATGTTAGCTAGTTGGGTTCTATTTCCTACATAGGTCATAGATAAACCAAGTCCACAATCCACAAGCAAAATCGTGCAAGTTTTCACACAAGACATTATCAGCATTGGAAATTGACTGAATAAAACGACTAAGGTCTCAAGAAATTCTGCTCTAAACTGAACAATATGAATATGGGGCAAACATCGTCTTGTTCCAAAAGTAAGGGAATGGAATGGAAGTGAACCTGCTATTTGGAAGGTTTTTCAATGCATTCGGAACAAAACCCCTATACAAGCCACCCACTCCATCACGTTCGATAATACCTACACAAGCAAGAATATAGTATGGTTTAGTGAAACCAACAAGCATGCAAGTTTTTACCCCCCCCCCCCCCCCCCTAAACTTTAATTTGATAGTATTATGGACTACAATAAGTACTGGTGGTTGGGACATTAACAACAATAGTTAATTTCTAATATTCTAAGTCAATGTAGCTCTATATGGCACTCAAGAAGAAAAAGCATGCAATACTCTGGTCATAAATGCCAAATGCAGCTGAAGTTTTTGTACATTTTGCATCAACTTTGTTATCAGTAATGGCAATACAAGAAGCATCATCGACTTACCTGGAATGGCATCCATGACTGATTTGTATGGTGTACCCCTCATTTGCATTTGTCTTCTCACTGTGTCTAAAGGATAGCAGGTTAAGGTAGCTGCAGCAGCTGACACTACAGCTGTCAGTAGAGATGCTTGAGTCTTTCGGCGATATTTTTCAGGCAAAGCTCTCTTTACACTGTTATAAAAACAAGAATTTTCAGACAAATTTATGTTTGGGTTCTCATATGATGTATTACTAAGTGTCATTGGGACTCACAGGTCAAATATGCAAAAGTTCACAGCTATATATGGAGCTATGCCAATTAGAGAAGGTACAAGACCATAATAAAAGGATCCAAAACCTTCCTCTCTCAACATGGTCAATGCAACCTGGAAGAAACAAATTACGGTTTATCTTCCAAGAAGTGGTCATCTTCATGTGGTAACAATGAGAGAGTTAAGTATATACCTCAGACATTTTCCGATACCCAGGTTCGACAGCCAAACGTAGTCTCAGGACATCTAATGGATATGTAATCTATACGTAAGAAAAAAAAGTAGAATTGTGAAAGACCGAAATTTGTGAAACACACTGAGCAATCAATGAGAAAAAAAAGGTTTCATAGCCAAAAATGATTAAAAGAAAAATCCAAAAACCAAATTTAACCGGTCACGGATATATTTGAATTGCAGATAAATTTCCTCCCTTCTGCTTTTCCCATTTATAGTCAATAGCCAAATGCAAGAAGCATAATAGGAAAACTTACACTAAACAATAATATAAGAAGACTTGATTATTGAATCACTTACAAATGTAGATGTCATGCCGGCACAAGCTCCAGCAGCAAGTCTTCCGAGAACAGATAGCTCGCCATCTTTTCCCGTGAAAAGTTTCTAGAATTCAATAGGAACGAGAAATCAAACGACTAACTCCATCAAGGAACACACAATAATCATCAATACAATTCTAAGATTACATTATGCATATTCTTTTATTACCTTATAAGTTTCATAAGCAAAGAGCTGGACTGCACTGTAAGGTACAACTCTGATCACCTGAACCATTTAGTACTAAATCAATGTCAACAGCAGCTCAGTAAACCATCACAATTACATTATCGATATTTATTCCCAAAATAAAGAGTGGAAGTAAAAACTACAAAGAACCTGAGGAAAATTGCCCTTCCAGTACCCTTTAATTCCATCATCCTTCCCAATCGATACAAGCGCCTGCAATTTACTCCCAAATAGTCACCAACATTTAAAATACAATCCAATAAAACTACCTTAATCAGCTGAATTTCAACAAATATATAATTACCAATTTAAGTAAAGATAGAACATGCAGAAATATATCCAAAGATACCTGAGAATTAGAAAAATAAACCCAAAAAACTTACCTCAATAAGACCGATAGATTTTTTTGCACTCTCTTGCCCAACTCTAACACCTTGTGTCTGCCAAAAGAAAAATCAGTTTGAAATGGTTAAAATATGTTGCAAGTCCCTGCACTTCAATGATGTTTCAAATTTAGTCTTTGTAATTAAAAAGAAAATAAAAAATAAAAAACTTTTTAGATTTAAAATTCTCATCATTTGATTCTATTAGTATTCTCCATAAAAAATTGCCATCCATACACAGACAATCGTACATGATGAACTCCATAAGCATAATTTATGAAAAATTAATTCAATAAACAATGGATCCATATAGTTATGAAAAATTAATACAATTCTCAATTCAATAGCACAATCAATTTTTCAAACAAAAAAAAAAGCTAAATTATCCATAATTAAGATAATTTTTTCTTAATTTACACTTACGTCAACCAATAACTAACTAACTAACTGAAACTGTTATGTAGGATCTTTAAATCTCTAATTTAAATAAAAAACGGAAAACTAAAGGTAATAATAACCTGCATAAGAAGCTTGACGCGGTCAAGCGGAGCCGTGACGGTTTTAGCGACGGCACCAGCGACGGCGCCGGCTGCGAAAATGGCAACGTCTCTAGGTACGTAAGCTAAAGCAGCCAAAGGATGGTTGAGGAGCTGAGTTAAAGTTGGCGCGAAATCTCGTCTTTGTTCTCTCTTATCTGCCATGGAAATACAAGCGAATTTACGAGCTCTGCCACTGCCATTATCGAGATGGTACGTGAGGCGGGTGTTTCGATGAAGAAAGTCATCGCGCTTCGTTGTGTCGAAAAGGGTAAGGCCTGGTATGGTTTCGAAGCGTAAAATTGGTTTGTTTTCTCTCATGGCAGAAGAGTAGAGTGGGAATTTTAGGAGGATTGTTTGAAAGTAGAGAAGAGATAAGGCAGTGCAGAGGTTGTTTTTTGTTGCAGTGCAGAGAGAGAGGGAAAAGAGCACAAAAATGAGAAGTCCGAAAAACTTGCCTTTTATAATTAAGTCCCTTGAAATTGAATGGCTTAACTACGGAATTGGTGCCTAAATTATACTGTTTTCTCACTTAAGTATCTAAAGTTCTTTTTTTTATTAAAAGTGGTATCTAAACTTTCAATTTCGTCTCATTTTACCCCAAAACATGTGAAAAAAATAAAAAATTGTTCCGTGTGCCACATTCTTATTGGCTGATATCATGATTTGGTGTAAAATGAAATAAAATTGATGGTTTAAGTACTACTTTGACAAACACCTAAGTGAAAAATTTGATATAATTTGAGGGACAATTTGACATTTAACTCAAATTGAATATATTACAATGAGATGAGTGCGGACCAATGGATAGGTTTTTAAACTCAAGCTCTGATTGGTGAATCATGGTGGTGATAGAAATGTTAACAATTTGGTTCGGATCAATATGGTAAAAATATATAATTATTTTCAAGTATTCTATCTTTGTAGAAACTCTGAGACCAATTATATCAATTGGTATTCATTTTGTAAAATGCACGGTTATTCGAGTTTAAATCTTTAAAAGAACAATTGAAATAATGAAAATTTTTAAACAACTTTTGGGCCTAAAAAAGAATAATTTCGATTTATGTTCTCAAGATACGACACACATTTAACGAACCGGATTCAATCGCAATAGTATTTCTCTATTAATATAAATTCTTGCATTTTCCATAGTGAAACAGGTATTTTTAATAAAAAAAAATCGAATATTAATTAATTGGTTTTTTTTTGTTATTATAACAATCATGATTTAAATATATTTTTAAAAGTTGAGAGGGTTACTTATATTTTTTAAAACTCAAAGAGGGGAGATTATATACCTTTGATGAGATGAAGTTAGCCATGGTCCATGGACTGACCATGTATCATAATCACAAGGTATAATCAGATGATTCAAACACCTTAAAAATTTTAAATTAATAAAAATTAAAATATTTTAAAATGTCAAAAATTAAGAAAATATTATTTATTTACAAACGATGTAAATAAAATGAACTAAAATAATAATAATAATAATAAATCTACCGTTTTTATTAAAAATAAAAATAAAAACAATAAATCTAACTTAATTTTTTTTTTCAATTCTCGGTTTTCCAAAAGGAGAGTTCTACCATGTTTAATTATATACCTTTGAAAATCTGTGAGCTCTCTTCTATTCGATGTTTATAATAATTGATTGTATTAAAATAGTTGTAATAACTTCAAAAAAAAAAAATAGATTCATAAGCTAAAAGTCGAGGATGGAAACTTTAGAATCCTAGATTCGAGTCTCGTTTTTTGAAAATATTTGAGTTTTTTTACAGATTTATTTTTATTAGTTAACTAATTAGGTTGAATTAATTTCTAATTTTTCAAAAAGAATAAAGAAGCAAACAAAGAAGAATTTCATTTATCAAACTTGCATTACAATATATAGCTCATTTGCTACTACTTTAAGGTCATAATTTAGAACCAAACCTCAACTGAAACCCCCCTTAAAGTACAAAACAGTACGCTGTGTACTCATATAAAGCCTGTCTTCATCAAGCTTCAATAGTATGTCAGCTTTCCGACAGGGCCACGCACGACATAGCAAAAGAATAACAAAATACATGAAAAACGTCCAAACCCTGCATTATTCATCAGTAATTTAGACTCTCAGTTAGTATTATACGTGCAATTTCATAATATTATTGAGTCAACATATATATATATATATAAGCTGTTTTAAAAGAAACACTTACTTTTCAAGCTCTGAAGATTGTATCAATGGCTGCTTTAGTTCCTGAGTTTATGCTGCTTAATTGGTCTGAGATGAAAAGTGGGAAAATATATAAAATATAATTATATATATAGTAATTAGAAGAAATGGGAATCAATTAACATTTTAATCCTTACTTAATGGTGTTTTGGATACAAAAAAGCAAGCTCCAATAACAATGTAGAGCAGTAGAAGAACCAGTCCTTTCATGTAGTGATAAGTGCCGTCCTACAAAAAGTTCAATGATGCAAGCTTTTTAGCTCAATTTAATCCATAATTTAACAAGAATTGAGTTTATTATGTTTAAATTTAAAATTTAATCCTTATACTTTATTATATTATAATTTAGCTCTCTGATTTTATAACGAAATCGGTTAGTCCAAGTAGTAGACACCGTTAATTATTCTAATTAATATATTTTCTAACACAAAATAAATCCATTTCGGCATGAAGAGTTGAAAGGCCATGACGATGAATTTTTGTATGAGTGAGTGTTAATTACTTGCAATGTGAAGGCCACGACGATGATTGAGAGGGCAAGAGAGCCAGTTTCGAGGAGATTGAAATTAAGATCCATCTTGATACCCATAATCCAAGCTGTAACAACACAAAGTGGGACCTGAAACCACATTAATAAAACGATGAATGTAATTTTTACAATATTAAAAAAAATCAAATAAATTTAATTTGACATAGTTAATATTTATTATATAAAAAATAACAATCAATGTAAATTTAATTTTTTTTAATAATATAAAAATTAAATTAATCCAATTAATAATAAAAACATTAATTTGATCAAATCCGGTAGGTCTCAGTTACATCCACCATTCTAAAATACTATATAATGGCTTACCACAAACATGGAAATCTGAATTGCAGATCCTAATGCCACACCTAAAGAAATATCCTGCAATTAATTTTCAGTGCCATAAAATTTTGTCAACATATTGTAATTGATAATAATAATAATAAGGGTATTTAATAATGCTGACCAGCTTGTTTTTAAAAGCAAAAATGATAGCTCCTGCATGTTCAGCTGCATTTCCAACAATAGGTAGCAAAATAATGCTGATGAAGTTAACAGATATTCCCCAAGAATCTGAAGTATCCTGAATTTAATTTTATCATGTAGTTCAGTTAATTTAATTTTGCATTAAAATAATCAAACTTTCATTAAATATAACCAAATAATGCCCTTTAACATACTCGAACTCACATCTTCTTGTATTAACAACAATGCCCATACCAATCATGCTAAAACTCAATCTACCATTTTTTGTAAGCCACTGCATACTCATTTGCCTTCGTCCGTAGGCATTTACCACAGGTTTCTCGCTTCGCTATATTGCGAGGATCCACTTTTAATCACTCGAGTATTACTATCCCTAACCATACTCTTATCTAACATTGAACACTAAAAATGATGTAAATTGATTTACCTCAATTGTTTGCACAATATATTCAGAGAGCAAAGAGATGACAGCAGTCATTCCAACAAGCCAAATAAATCCACTCCAAAATCCAATCACTGCTTCTTCTTCTCCTCCTCCTCCATTTTCCTCTTTGGCCGGTTCCTGAAATAGTAGGCTTGCATCAGCTTATACAGGAACAAAGCCAAAATTTTTGTTTAAGAGGTCATGATAAAATTTTGTATGGGTCGAAGCTAAAAATTTTATTCTAAAAGGACTTAAATTATATAATTGGTTTTTACGAGGGCCCAAAATTAAAATTACAAAATTTTCATTTATTTGAATGATTGAATGACTTAAAATGAATGATCAATACTTGATAGGGACTACTAATAATATTTTCCCATTTAACTAACGGGCCAAGGCACCCCCTCCCCCGTTGGCTTCGTCTCTGATATATATAAGACCACCAAACCATAAAAATACCATGGAAACTCTTGTATTAAAAGTTAAATTTCATTTTACCCTTTTTATTAAAAATGGATAAATTGATCTATGTACGTTAAGTAAAAGAGCAAATTGATCTTTCTGTTAAAAATTTCATCCATTTTTATTGTTAAAATTCAGCCCTTGTACATTAGCGTGATGTAAACATGGCATGCTACCGATACATACTTATTCTAATAGTAATTTTCAATAGAAATGACCAATTTACTCATTAAATTAATGTATAAGAATTAATTTGTCCATTTTTGAATGGAGGAATCAAAACGCAACTCCTAACACAGGGCGTCCTTGATACATTTACCCACCACCAACAAATTGCAGAAACTGGGTTTAAGATGCTATTGAATTTACCTCTTGAGCTTCGAACAATTGCCGGTGTGTGAATAGTTGGAAAACCAAGTAGGAAAGATAAGCAATCAACATCACAATGCTGCTGGCTCTCGACAACTGCAGTATCGGGTCAACCGTGACGGCGTCGGATGCCCCACTCATTCGAAACAACATCGGCAGCGAATGGCATAATAAAGCAAGCAATAGAAGGATCGAGTTCACATCGGCTTGTCTCTGTCAAATTCAACACTGTGTTAACAAAA
Organism: Gossypioides kirkii; assembly: GCA_005610355.1. NCBI lineage: Eukaryota > Viridiplantae > Streptophyta > Magnoliopsida > Malvales > Malvaceae > Gossypioides > Gossypioides kirkii. The sequence goes on along the minus strand of CP032244.1, from coordinate 37,834,776 downwards.
CTAAAACTAAAATTTTACCAATATGGAATTTGACAAGCAGTTGCTTACTCTATCAAATTTTTGTTCCAGCCTGAGGTTGGCAATGCCGCCACAAAAGAGAGAAGTCCCAAGAACCAAAAGCAGGTTTGAAAGGACTGAACCCAATAGGGAATACTTGACCACGTCTATTTTACGTTGGCTTAATGCAAATATTGCTATGATCAGCTCAGTAGCATTGCCACAGGTTGCATTCAACAGCCCTCCCACTGCACCAGGGACAAATCCAACAATCTTTTTAACGGAGGCCGGAATTTATTATAATTTTTCCATTGATTACGATATAAACCTATAATTATTAATTTATAATTTTATCATTAATTTTTTTTATTTTAGGATGATTAAAATGCAGTAGTACTATTATAATTTAATTATAATAGTTAATTTTGATCGAATTCAAAATAATTCGAACTAAAAATAATTTAAATTCGAACAAATAAATCGAAAAGTCCTAAAAATAAAATAATCAAAACTTGAAATAAAATAATTTACCCGTTGGACCAGTGTAATAAGCAATTTGCCTGCAAGCCACACAAAGAGAACGTATATTTGTCAACTTCAAGTAAAAATATGTAAAAGAAATTAAAAAAAAAAGAATTATCAGAATAAATATAAAAAATCTGCCTTACTCAGTGAGAAAGCTAACTCGTTCAGCCAGTGGAGTGAGTCCAAGTAAACTCAATGCAAACACCCAGGGCTGTTTTAACAACAAAGTAGAGGGATTAAATCTCAAACTTCAACGAAACAAAGGGACTAAAACCATAAAAAAGAAAGAGAGAGAGAAAAAAAGCTCACCCTTGCGAAACCATAGCAATCAGCAACAATGGCCAAAGGAATAGCAGGGAAAAGAACAGAGAGTTTAGTCCCTAAAATGACCTCCTGAAGATTAGCCAAGAACTGCCTAAGTTTCCTACATGGAACCTTAGAAACCAGGGTCAAATCCGACTTTTTACGTAACGAAGAAGATGACATGTTATGTGCAGTCCTCCCATGGCGAATCTCCTTACTTAAACCCTTCAAGTTTCCATTTTCCAGTAACCATGGTTCTCTCAAAGAAGCCATTTCTTTTTACCTTAAAAACAAGAAGAAGAAGGAAAATAGTGAAGATGGTGACAAAAACAACCGAATGAAAAATATATAGGGATGAGTTCGAGAAATAAGATTATATGTATATACATATATATGTTTTTTTATATATACAAATATTGGGAGTTACATAAAACGAAACTTCGAGGAAGCTTCATATAATAAAACAGTTAAGGGAACCACCTGGACAGGATAATAATAATTCTTTATTTTTGGAAATATTATAGTAAAGGTAAAAACTTTAAAATCTTCGTTTTATTATGGATAAATTTGAAACTAAATTATTATTAAGTTTACGTTTTGATTATTCAACTTCAAAAAGTTATAAAATAGTTATTAAATTATTTGAAAGTTTTCATTTAAGTTACTCGGCTGTTAAGTTTTTTTATTTTTAAGTTTGGTTAGTGATTTCCAAGCGAAAATTTGACAATCAGTACGGTATATCAGTACCCATCGATGAGTAGGAGAACTTACTCATGGTTGGAGATTGGAGATTGGAGAAAAATATTGTTTGGATTTTGGTTTAAATATTCATGATGTCCAAAGCTGTTTTATGAAAAAATTGAACTCTAAAAAGGTAGGAAAAGAAGAGCTTTCGATTGGTGCAGGTGGTGCGAACAAAGAAGACCGTACAACAATGATTTATATAAAAACTTTAAAATAGTTCAATGGCCATTTTATAACTTTTTAAAGTTGAGTGACCAAACGTAAACTTATTAATAGTTTAATGACCTTAAGTGTAGTTTACCCTTTTATTATATGATTTTTCTTAGGGTGAGTTCCAAGGGCGAAGCTAGAAAATTTTTTGAGAGGGCCGAAGTTAAATTATAATTTTTGCAATAATAAAATTTTAATTTTTAAATTATTAAATCAAAATTTTATCATTTTTAAGGGGTAAAGTATAATTTTACCTTTACTAATTTAAAATTTTAAAAATTTTCAATGAGCTAAATGGAAAATTTTTCATTTTAGGAGAACCAGGGCTCCTGTCAGCCCTTTGGATTCGTTCCTGATGAGTTCGGTTCAATTTGGTTCGATCGAGGCTTTTTTTAAAAGAAAATTGTTCAAACCGTCAATTATAATTTAGTTCAGTTTTCGATTTTTTAGTTTTTTAATATTATTTTCGAGTTTTGAGTTTGAGGTGATAAAATTAATTTTATTTTATGGCTTTTACATATTCTTGATTTGGATCAATATTCGATTTTTTTTAATTTTTTTTCTCAACCCTAAATTTTTGTCTTTCTTAAAAGATTATCATAATGAATATTTAAAATTATTGTCTAATTATAAAAAGATGTCTTAAGATCCCCAATGATTGGGGTTTATATGTGTGTTTCACGTGGATTGATAATTATATGATACTAATTTTGAACTTACTAAATTCGTTCATTTAGTGAATTTAAATATCCAATTAAAATTTTAATTATTTTGAATTTAAATTTAAGTAACAATACTCAAAAACAATGCGAATAATATACATGTGCAAATTTTATATAGGTTTACGTATTCAAATTTTACAAAAGAAAATACATATATCCAACCCGTTCTAAGTTATATATATTTAAACTATTAATAAAGTTTTTGATTGAGTTGGTGTTATAAGTTAATTAGACACAAATTCAATCAGAGAATCGTAATTAAAATAAGTAATATTATTTATTTTAACAAAAATAAATTAAAATATGCATATATTAAGATTTGAACAATCAATCAAAGTTTTTTTTTAAACAATCTCATTATAGGTTTTGATCATATATGTTTTTTTTACACAATACCTAGAACTACCCATAGCCCCTCTCAACCTATAAATAAGAAGATAATGCACTTCAACAAACTCAAACCGACGTTTCCTGCATTGATAATAATGTCCATGTCAATCGAGCTAAGACTCAATCGACCAATCATAATTTTATTTTAATATATTTTATATATTTTATTAAAATATCCACAATTTATTATATTCATTAATAGTATATATCTATATTTTAAATACGTGGTTTATACATGCATATATCTGATATACTTTATACACTTTACAAGTGTCACATTAAACATGGAAAACACCGAAACTATTTAATTTATAACAAGAAGTGCTCATGGGTCGGATCGGGCCTAAAAATAATATTAACATATTTTATGATTGTTCAAGCTCGGTCCGGCTCGAAATATAAGCTTAAAAATTTACCCAAACCCACCCGTATTTGTAAACGACTAATCTAATCTCATTTTAGGTCCGCCCATATTATTTTTACATTTTTTTAAAAAAATTTAAATAATATTTAATAATTTTATGCATTTTTTATTTATTAAAATTTATATATAGTCATTTTAACATTATTTTAATATTTATATTAAAATAGTATTTTATATTTAGTATATATTTATTTTTTTATTGTATTCTAAATTACATAATATATAAAAAAAACATAATATAAAGTATTATAAATTTAAAAACTGATCGAACGGGCCAAACTCGAGCCTTAGATGTTTAAGCTTGAGCCCGACCTATATTTTAAATGGACCTATTTTTTTTGCTCAAGTTTATTTTTCGAGCCTAATAATTTTACTTAAATCTATTTAAATTTCAGGTAGACCCCCAAACTTGTACGAATAATTCGACCCATTAACATGTCTATTTATAACTATGAGCAAAATCCACCTTTCAACTCAACCAAAAGACAAATTATGAAGGTGGGAAGAAGGTTCGACCTTAAAAAAACTGTTAAGAACAAGTCTTCCCTAGTCCTATATATATGTGTGTGTTTTCGATGTAATCCATGAAGTTTTTTCAAACACAAGTTGGTAAATGTTTTGCTCTAAAGAATGGTGTGTGAAGAATGTTTGTGGGTTGGAGAAGATATATTTCAGTGGCTTCCACTTTTTCTACGAGCAAAGGTAAACAGTACATACAATTATTGGTTCTCCGATATTATCAATTTTTATATATGCCAATCATTTGAGGGTTTCCTTTTATTATTTATTTTCAAAAAAATAAAGTTTGGTCGGCAGGGGTGGTTGGTAGGTCTGTATTATTATATCTTAGCAATATTCACCTGTCATTTTGCACGAAAATTTCAACTCTTATTTAATTTCAGTATTTTATCAACAATTAATTAGGTTAAAGTTTTTTATAAGACAACGTGAATTTGGAGAGGATAAAGCTTAAGTTTGAATGTTATTTTTTTTGGGTGGTAGATATTGTTTTATATATTTTTATAATTAAAATTAAATTTTATTATTTTTATAGTTTTTAGAAGGATTAAATTAAAATTTTATTATTTATTTACTTAAAATTTTATAATTTTTTTTGAATAATATTGATATTCATTAATAATGCTTGATTCCAAAGAAAACAGATACTCTGCCCTATTAGCAGAGATGAAAAAACACATCATAAAGAAAATTAAATAACAATAATTAAGAACAAAAAACCCCTAAAAGAAAGTGAAAGGACCCAAGCAAGACCTAGCAGAAAGAATATCAGTAGACGCCTCTCTTCTTCCTTCAAACTGCAACAAGAAAAACCACAAAGAAAAGAGAGAAAATTTCGAAAACCATCAGGAGATTCAACAGAACCTTCTCCTCCTTCGAAATTTTTAGATGCCCATCCTCCTATTGATCCAAGAATCCCAGTCAGTAGCCGCAATCTGTTCGATCAAGTTTGAAGCCTCTTCCACCCAAAACCGAGGTTCACACAGCTGTCTTCCAAATGTCGCTAGATTATGGGTGGCATTATTTGCTTCTAATGCAAATGCCTCTAATGGGGTGCCACAAATCTGCCATTGTATTAGGCAATGAAGGAAAATGTACTCTGCTACTCGTAAGGCACTGACCCACCAAATAGTATTGATAATTTGTGTCCACTACAGTATCCTCTTCCGTAAAAGCATCCTCAGACTAGCCAGATCGGCTTCCATACTGCTCAAAGGAATCTAACAACAAAGAAACTTCCAAAAGAAAGAAAAAGAGAAAACAAAACTTTTCCCGTCAAAAGACGGACAGACTCACATGTTAAAAGACAGACCGTCTCAATTTAAATTTAAATTTTATAAATTTTCAAATACTAAAAATATGTCTTTTTTCATTTTAGTAGACTCAAAATTAGACTTGTTTATAAGTCGAGTTACTCGATCCAACCCAAAAACCCATTCAAAAATGATAAAATTTGATAACGTTGTTTTCATCAATATTTGCCAATGGTTGTTAGCATTGTGCAGGTCCATGTCCATGTCCATGTCCATTTGCTATAATAGCCTCTTATTATTGATACATCATAAAAATAATTCTAAAATTAAATTTATTAAACCTTATTTTTAGTTACGTGATATAATTTGAGTCAATGATAATATATAAAATTATACAATCAAATATTAAGTCTATATACAAATTCTAATTTCCTAAATTATTTTTAGAGTTATTTCCCAACCAAAAAGATTGGCCCCACAAGCATGTTCGCTTCCAAGAAATTTCTCCTCTATCACATCTTAAACTGTAGATTCTTCATGAAAAAAGAAATAACTTTTGCAAAGAATTTAGTACTTCATAAGATATTAATGTAACGCACTTATTTCCTTTGTTTTTTCCTATTTAAATGGGAATTATTTGTGCAGACAAATTAGTGATAATATTTGAAATGTAAAATACTCTTTATTTTTTTAAGTATTCATGCTAAAATATGAAATCTAATCTTTCAAATATATGTATATATTAATTCAAGTCACAAAAATGACAGTTTCCGACAACTTTCCTCTATAGCTTTTGATAAGGGCAAAAAGACATAACATATAGTTTTTCAATTGCTTTTGAACTCATCCATATGTTTTTCGGGTTATCTTCTCAAAATTCCATAATAATTAGACTTGTTCATGGTTTGGTCGGATATTCTATTTGAAAAATGAAAAAATTTGGAAAAAAATATAGGTCCGAAAAATGAGTTTGGACAAAAAATTAAACTCATTTTCTAAATGAGCCTCGGGTAAGCTTTTTTGTCCAAGCTTAACTCGGTCCGAATTTGTAAAAAAAAAAGTTGTCGTTTGCCATTGTTTTATTGCTATTTCGTTATTATATTGCTATTATTTTGTTGTTATTATTTGGATGTTGTATAACTCTTGTTTTTTTTTTGTTAATTTTGTTACTATTTTAGAGAAACTTTTTTTTAATTTATTTCCAATTTGTTATAAAATGTTTATTTTAATCTATCTAGTGTATTTGATGTGTTATATTTTTAAATTTGTTTTTATATGAAACTAATAATATAAAAAAATTAATACGACCAAGTCTAACCAGGCTGAGGTTTTAGTATTTTTATCCAGGTCAAACATGAGCAAAATTTTAAGATCATTTTTGAATCGGAAAACGGGCTTAAAATTTTGCCTCAACCCGACCCAATTCGACACATAAACATCTCTAATAACAACAACTCAAACAAACAAAGAACTTCTATTTTGGAATATGTTATCATCAAATAATTTTTTTAAATTTTATGGAGAAGAAACTAAACAAGGTTTAAAATAAAAATTGTTGATTGAGCAGTTAGATTGATAATAATACTATTAAAAAAGTGTGAGTTGGAATAAATTTAATTGATATAATGTAATATCATGAGAGCCTCTAAAAATAAATTTCTAATTATATTATTGTGAAATGTATATCAAATATCAACCAAGATAATAATAGCATTTTTCAGTTTGTCATAACATGCAATTTTTGGATGTGAGAGAACTAAAATATCAGCACAACCCAGAGATTGTGTCCAAGAGTCTTGATTTTTGGTTTATCAGTCTTTGATGTCCACATCATTTCCAAGAGGCTGGTTCTCAAAAAATTCATAAAAATTTAAGGAGTTAAATAATAAATTTACCAAGACCACTATCTGCTCTTTTTGTCTTCGTCCCTCACTGAAAGGCTTATATCTTGCTAATTGATCCCCTAAGTGAGTTTGATGTGATTTGGTGTTTGCTCAGTGTTGGACATGCAATTAGGGTGAGCGTACGACTGAATTGAATGAAAAAATTTCGAGTTAATCGAGTTGACGATTCCTATTTTATCATCCTAATTCGATTTGAAATTTTCTCGAATCGAATATATTTGTTTGAGTTAATTTTTTAAAAAAAAATTTGGATCCTTGTAACCACCGTCACCTACCGTAATTAAATTTGTTCACAGTAATCAAATTTATTATTAACTTTCATCCCCTCATAATTTATTTATTAATCTTTTATATACGGTTAGCTTCTTTACTTGCTTAGTTGCTTCAATTATCTTCTAATTCTTGTCACTATGTATTTTGAAATTAAAAAATATATTAAATGTAAAAATGTGATTTTTTTTAATAAAAGTTATTTTAAAGATAAAATGTGAAATTGATACCAACACAAAAATTTAATTTTAATATTTTATGGAATCATTAATAATTCAATTTTAATATAAATATTTAATATGATTAAACAATTCAATTATATAAATAGTACAAAACATGAATTTTAATTTAATAATATAAATAATATATATAAAAATAAAATTATTACTATTTAGGTTTAGGAATTTTTTAGATGATTTTTATTTTTTATTTGGGGTGAAAGGTGAGAAGTAAAAGTTTAGGGGGAAATAAAAAAATTTTGAGGTTTTGGAGAGTAAAATTTTGAGGGAAAATAAATAGAGAAAGTAAAATTTTGGATGAAAAATATTCAAAAAAAAATTGGAGAGAGAATAATGGATTTGAGATAGATGGGGTGGGGTGGGATGGGGTGGGGTGGAAATAAAAATTTAGGCGGAAAATGGGAGAGAGTAAAAATTTTAGGGAAAAATAAAAAGTTTTGAAGGTGTTTGGGGAAAGTAAATAGGGAGTAAAATTTTAAAGGAAAAAAATTAAAAAGAAAATTGGAGGGAAATGAGTTTTGGTAGAAGGGGGTGGGATGAGAGGGGAGTAAAAGTTTTGGGGAAAATGTAAAAAGGTTTGGAGGTTTTGAGTAAAAATATAAAATATTATAGTTTGATATTCGATTTATTCAAATTATTCGAATTCGAAAACTCAACTCGAATAAAAAAAAAATTCAAGTTGACTCGATTAACTCGAATAATTCGATTCATTTAACTCGAAATTCGAATTTTTTTTTATTTTTTCAAATCGAAACGAGTTTTGCTCACCGTTACACGCAAGAGGTAAGTGTCTGACGAAGAGTGCAATGTTTTCTGACAAGGTAATTTTTTAGGGTGAGACAATTCATTTATCATGCATTGATCGGGTATGTATTTGTATGTGAATTTAGTTGATTTACTTTTTGAATTTAAAAATTTAAAATTAGTTGAACCCAACAAGTGGCTCCAGTAAAAAAGCGGATGTTCATCCTAAGAGTCTCGGGTTCGAGCGCCTGTGTGTGCAAGGTGTGTGTGAATTATCAAATGGTTGAGAAAATATGAATAGATATTACCATGTAATTTTTTAAGGTGAGACAATTTATTTATCATGCATTGATCGGGCTTGTATTTGTGTGTGAATTTAATTGATTTACTTTTTGAATTTAAAAATTTAAATTTAGTTGTTTATATAATTAAAATTTTTAAATTAAAATTTTTAAAAAGATGTCAAATTTGTTATTAAATCAAATTACAATGTTAGATTTAGATTGTTTTAACTTGATTTATGGTTATGATCCTATTGCTATGTTTAAATTTAAGATTTTAATGTTTCATGCTAAAATTGAATTATTTCGATATATGGTTATGATTCTGCTACTATATTTAAATAATATTGTGTTAAGTATATATATATATATATTGCAAAGTTAATTGAGAATAGATTAAAACACGAAACTAATAATTTTTGTTATAAAAATTAGATCAATGATCAAATATATTAGTTTTTTTATTTTCGGTTCAATTGATACAATTCATTAAACATAAAAATATATTTTTAAAAAATCATAAAAATAAATAGGAATGAAAATATAAGCATATTATTATTATTATAAATTAAAACAACAAAATTAAATAGATAAAAATGTGCTTCAAGTCTTTATACTCTTTGTATATTTAGAATTTAGTCCATCTATGTTTATTTATTATAATTAGTTTCCTCACTTTTTGAATTTAAAAAATTCATGATAAATTATTGACAGTATTAAGTTTTTTTTTTATTAAATTTATTAATGGGACGTTTTAAAATAAAAAAAATATTTTCTCTTGATAATCATATAACAAAATAAATGATATTATATGAACTTAAATCTAATAAATTTTTATCAATTTAAACGAGATTTCAATTGGTTCGACTAATATTTTATAGATTCAATCAATTAATTCAGATTTTGAGTTTAAACTAATTTATCTGGTTTAATTCTAACAGTTATTTTTACAACAATTGTGAAAACACAATTAGACCACTATTTTATTAATCATCTCAACTAAATTAATTTCAGTTTTTTACTAAGCAATTAATGATAAAGCAAACTGCCATTAATTATATAACTATTTTGACAGAAAAACACAAAATTATATAACTATAATGTTAAGAATCCGAGACAATATGTTTCCCATTTTTTTCCAAATGTTCTGTTCTGTTATTAAAAATAGCAAAAATATATATATATATTTAAAATTTTATAAATAATATTATTTTTTAAAACTATTTTTAAAAATAATAAAATTAGCAAAATCAAACAGACCGGAAAATAAAATAAAAAAAATTAAATCTAAACTCAACCTAATTCGAGTGGAATGGAAGCTGCCCAAGTTGGATTGGGCTTATAAGACCTATAAACAAAACTTAAAGCTTAGAATGGTCAAATAAACATGAGTGCATGTAATATTTAATGTTAAGCATATAGGAAAGTCCAACAAGTAACACAAGCATATGATTGCTTGTAATATTTAATGTCAAGCATATAGAATGGTCAAATAAATATGAGTGCTTGTAATATCAGTTGGTATCAATATTGTTATCAATGAAAGAGAACGTTGAAGCGTATTATCTTCTTATTTAAAAGTTGAGAGGGACTATTGATAACTTGAAGCATTGTATCAAAAAATAAAAACCAAGAAACTCCATATCTTAAGCATACCACACATTGGTGAGGCTTTTGATCTTATAAAATATTGTGATGGGTGTGGTCACAGTAAGTACTACTAAGACTTCTTTAAATGAAGGAGGTATATTGAGTTGAAAATAGGTAAAATTATCATCGAGATCCTTATATTATAAGAGTTAGATTGTATTTTTTTCTTTTTACATAAAAAATGGGTAAATTAGTCATTGTACGATAAATCAAAGAATAAATTTGTCATTTATGTTAAAAATTTAATCTATTTTTACTGTTAAAAATTAACGTGGTTGATGAAATAATCGGACATTTATACGTGGCGTGCCATGTGTACCTCATACTAACATACAAGGATCGCTTTTAAATAATAGAAATGGTTAGAATTTTTAATAGAATGACTCATTTACTTTATTATCTAACGCACATGGACTAGTTTACCTATTTTTTAGGAGGAAGGGTAAAAGACAATCTAACTTTTTTTTATAAAAACCTCCATGGTACTTACATTGTTGAAATTATTAGTATTAGGAATTAAGTAAGACGGATGTCATACGCAAATGCCATATGTAGTTTTTCTATTAGATTACTTTGGGTCTAAATCTCAACATATGCGAGTTATGTTCGGTTTTATTTTGGTCAAGATTTAAACATATATTTCAATTCTCAATTAATTATATTTTGTATTGACTTGATTCTGGTTATTATTAATCGAACATATACTTATTGTGATTTCTATTATATTTATCATGATGGATGTACTTGAGAGGTCCCCTTATTATAGAGATTTGATCAAATTAGTCCATCTATTATTAAATGGATCGATTTAGTCATTGTATTATTAAAAAAATTAAATAAGACCAATCTAGAATAGAGTTAATACTTACTATTAAAAAAAATCATTTATTATTTAATAAAATTAATATTTTAATATTTTTATGATTTTGCGAATAACTTTTTTGTTTGGAATTGAACTTCAAATAAGAAAAGTAATTTTTAAGATATTTTTTATATAATAAATGTTAACTACCTTACAAACTTATAATTTAGATTTTTTTATTCCTTTTTATTAGTATTGGGATTAAATTAATTTATTTAATAATAAAGAGACTAGTTGGATCCAACCCAAGGACTTTCCAAATACCTACCTTATGATTGTACTTATAAAAGCGTAAACAAATTAATAATTTGGGCAATATTGATTGTAATGGTAATTATTGACATCAAATTGAGGGAGTTAAATGCAATTTTCGTAAAACATTATAAAAATAATTGTAATAAAAACTAATATGATAATTTGATGATCAAATCATTCAGCTCTTCCAATAAAATTTAAATTCAAATCGTATTAATCACATTTATTATTTAAACTTTAAGGTATTGTTGAAATTAATCAAAAAGAAATAATTGTAATAACTAGCAGAGCATATAATAACTGATACCGGAACCAGCTTCCAACAACAACCGGTCTAAGCAAAAGACTGATTGGTGAACTTTCAATCACACTCTTCTCCATGGAATCTTCTCCCCCCAAATTTCAAGGTAATAATAACATTTCTCAAATCCCTAGCTTTATTTTTCTCTAAATTATCAACTACCAATTTTTTTTTTCAATTTCTTCCATCTAGAATGGATGAGCCAAATTGGAGTCAACCCTCCACCTCCGCTGCTTCGTCTTCGTATTACAGGGAGGATTCAGGCGCGGCGGCGGCGTCTTCTTCGGGCTCTTCTTCACAGGTTCGAGAGGAAGAGGAGGACCGAGATCAGGACTACCCGCCGCAGCATCATTTCCAATTTCATAGTCCTGAGCTTGAGAATCACCACATTGGCGGCTTTCTTTCTTATAGAGACAACTCACCTGCTTTTAATGATAATTCATCACCGGTGATTAGAGATGACACGTGGTCTTGCATCATCGTTGTTTTCACTTTTTGGTTTTTCGGTTCGTATGAATCTTCTTCTTTTTTTATGGTAATTAAAAGTAAAGTTTTTTTATTTTGATGTTGATTTTTTGGATGGATTGGAACAGTTTCGATGACTTTGATTCTGGGAGTTTACGGGCCAATGAATCTACAACTTGGTCCAAATTGTTCTCTGCTTATTCAACCAAATCCTCTTTTTGTTCAGAGTGTACAGGTGATTTGCTTTTTACGTTCTTTTTTTAATGAACTTTTGGTTCAATTTATGCTTTTCTGTAGAGGGAGGGGTTGTTTTTTGGGGTTTATAGCTTATTTCGGTTTTTATTAGGTGGAGGAGAAAGATGGTACTAAGCCAGGGCTCAACCTCTATGGATTATATAAATCTCCATCTCTTGATGAAGTTACTACCTGGTCTGAAACTTATATCCCCACTATTCAAGCTGATTCTCACATGGTAACTTTGATTTTGTTTTGTTTTTAGCTTGAATAGTTTGGTTCTGGTTATGTTTCTAAGCTCTAATTTTTTATGATACCCAGGAGTGGATTCGTTATCTGAACAGGGGATCTCAAGTTAATATTTCATATAATGTGAACTCAGTTAGCTCCTCTGTTTTTCTTATAATTGCTGAAGGTAATCATATAACAGTAATAACTTTTCTGGGAACTGTTTCCATAAAGTGTGTTCTAGGAATGTTGTGAACTAAGTAATAGAATCTTGGGAATTTAGTGCTTCAAGTTTTTTTGTCACATTGCAGGGAGTGAAGGCCTTGCTCGATGGCTTGAGGATCCAACATACCCTAACACCACTTTATCTTGGAACATTGTTCATGGTGAGATGGAAGTGGTAAAGCATGAATGTTCTTACCATAAAAATGGTTTTCTACTGACTGTGTAGTTTTGGCAGGGAGTGGCATGATTCAGCAGGATATATATAGATCTTCAAGTTATTATATTGCACTTGGTAATTTGAACACAGAGGACATTAAGGTAGTGTTGAAGATTTGACTTGTTTATCTTGGTTTGCTGATTTGGTTCTTTTGCTTGAGTGCTGCTTAAATACTAGAGATGTTGAAATCTTAACTACCTCTTTTACCAACTTTAGAAATAGAAATATTTCATGTTGTTTGTCCCTTTTAGTTTGTTTGAATGGATTTGATATTATTGATGAATATTATTAACTTACTAAGAGAGGGGCGGGCTACTTTAATCATTACTAAGAGAGGGGCGGGCTACTTTAATCATTAAAGCAATGCTGCCTTGTAAGTTGTAACTGTGGTGGGAAATGTCATAGGTGAAGCTATTTTAAATAAAACTTTGGGATGTTGGTGTTTATTACTGCAACTAGTCTGCAAGACTACTATCTGTATGATTAAAGTAATCAATGGAGTGCATTCTTAAATAAAAAGGACCTTGAAACATGAAAACATTAATGTCGATTGTCTCAATTTGTTCTGTTAAAAGTTTATATGAATATGAGGAACAAAGTGGGAAAACTCAATTCCCATGGGTCCCTTTAAAAATTATCTGTGTATGACCTCAAAATATTAGTTCCAAGAAACTCTTAACCTGCCAAGTTAGATTTGAGCGGCATCTATATACATTTGATTGATGATATCTCAAGTTCTAGTAGGTGCTTTAGGTGACAAGAATGCCTGCCATTCTATCAGATTTCACTGAACCCTTTCTTTCTATAGATACAATTTCCCAGTTTTCCTTCCCTTCTTTGGTTACTTCTTTTTTCATGTGACAATTGTGTTGAGTTTTACATTGAACAGGTGCAATTAAACCTCACATTCAAGGCTTTTATTTACAATACAACTGAAGCTTACTACAGGTGTACCTTCACTAATGGGGTGTGTAGCTTGAATATCTTGTTTCCTGAGGGAAGTTCAGTTGTCTTGACTTCTCCTGGTCCAGAACAGGTAAATCTCGTACTTTCTTTTAAACATAAAATCTTTCTTTCAATGTCTTTCATAATTATGTGGTTTCGAAGGCTGTTACATAGCCATTTCCATGTTATTCGAGTCATGGATTAATGTGTCTTCATAGCAGAGGCTATATATATTGTGAATCTTCCTTTGTTACCGAATGTTTTCTTTACAAAGACTTCACAATTGGTTTTGTCTCTTTCTTTGGTTGCTCCAGCGTAGATCTGCACACGACTGGTCTTTTAGATTGTCGTATGGACCAAGATGGATTACATATATTGTTGGCATTGGTAAAGTGCTTTCTTGATTACTCTCTTTACAACCTTTACAAGTATATCGTCTTAGAATTTTGAATTCTATTTTTCTTCTGAAAGGTGGAATGACTGGAATCATGTTGGTTGCCTTTAACTTCTTAAACAAGTTCCAATATACTCGTGAAGATGAAGCACGTTTTCGTAATGGGGAGCTTGCTTCTGCAAGAGCCCCTCTGCTTTCACGCAAAGCCGATGATTTATCAAGTCGAGGATCATCTTATGATTCCGTCTCAAGTGATGAGGCAGATCTCGAAGATTTTTTAGCAGGTTCTCTTGAAGGCACATCAATAGGAGATGGTGAAAACAGTAACAATACCCGGAGACTTTGTGCAATTTGCTTCGATGCTCCAAGGGACTGCTTCTTCCTTCCATGTGGGCACTGTGTGGCTTGCTTTGCATGTGGAACAAGGTAAACTATGCATCCTCACCTCTCTTTTACAGTATTAACCCTGCGCTTGCAATGACCTGCTGATTGTTACCTGCCATGATCCCGAAATTTATCTTACTATCAAAAACTTTTCTTTTTGTTGAATCAATGCAAGATTTTCTCAGTTAACAAGTATTGTAATAAGCGTTTTGCAGAATAGCAGAGGCTGATGGAACTTGCCCCATTTGCCGTCGGAGTATGAAAAAAGTGAGGAAGATTTTCACGGTATAATCATGGGGAGCTGGAGTTTATGCTGATGGATCACATAATCGAGTGAATGATACACTTTCTGACTGGGTTATCTTTATCAACACAGTTTTCAAGGTGAGACTCTTATCTATCATCGTTCTAAACGATGTTACTCCAACCCGTCATTTTTCTTGAAGCATTGTATCCATCGAACTAATGAGCCATGCATTTTGTTTTCCCATAGTGGCTTTTGTATCCCTCATAAAAGTAGATTTTCTTTGGATTCAACAATTCAGTCATCTCTTTACAAACAAACCAACTAAAAAGTAATTATTTTCTTCATGATTTTTAGTTTATCTTTTGAAAATCTATGTTGTAATATATTAAGTTCTTAATTGAGTTGATGTCATTAGTCAATCGATATTAACTCAGTTGAGTAATGACTAAAATAATATTATTTACAAAGTGGATAATATTATTTTTCAAATGATGGGATTTGAACTTAAGTTTTTTAACATTTCTATTTTACTAGTAAAAGTATCATGAAAGTTTCAGTCATATTACATTTTGTCTCTTCGACTAAAAAAATGGATAGCTTAGTCCTTGTACATTAGATGAAAGAGTAATTTATCTTTTCTGTTAAAACTTGACATGGTTGACGGAATAACCCGATAATGACATGTGGTGTGCCACATGGACCTCATACTGATGTAGTTTTTAACAGTAAAAATAGTTGAAATTTTTAACAATTACTTTTTTATTATCTAACACACAATGACTAATTTATTTATTTTTTTTGAGGAAAATAGGCAAAATGCAATTAAACTTTTAGTATAAGATCTTCATGATATTTTTACTCTACTTTACTATTTTAACTAAAATCTTATTTATGTGAAGTAATTATGTTTTTTTATGGGTACGTGTGTTGTAATCTAATATTAATAGATTGATTAAAAATAAAACATTTCATTACTAGCATGGAGCAATGGGAAACGGAGTGGTGTAGTTGGTGGCAGACGGTCAAGAAGTAAATAGCTGCTTCTTCTTTAGTGTATGGTCTTTTCATATCATTATATCATGGGTTTAAATTAGTCATATATATTATTTTTTTCTTTAATTGGTTAAATAGGTTGGTTTTTTAAAGATTTAAATAAGTCAATTTTGGAAAAAAGAATGAAAAACGCGTCCAATTGGGCGCGTTTTCTGCACAGTTGGCAAAAAAGTTCGTCCAATTAGACGAGTTTTTTGCACAGTTAGCAGGAAAGCGCGTTTAGTTGAACGAGTTTTTGCTAACATGTTAGCGAAAGTGCACTCAGTTGAACGTGTTTTCTTTGAAATTTTTAAAAAATACTTTTAGTTGGACGCGTTTTCCTTAACATGTCAACAAAAGTTTGTCCAATTAGATACATTTTCACTCTTTTTTTTCAAAATCGATCTATTTGGCCTATTAACAAAAAAACAAACAAACATATATACATAATTTAGTGCATATGATAATAATGAAAAATGGAAAGCAATATTATCTCCGATCCATCGAATATTTCTTAACAAAACAAAGTACGGAAAAGATTAATCAACAGATTCATTGAATTAAGTGACGTTTAATTATTCAAAACATTTCATATTATTTGGATAATTCAATAATTTAATTAAAAAACCAAAAAAATTATTAATCTTTTGTTTAATATTAGGTTGTTTTTGGTATGATTTAATTAATAATTAATCTTTATTTGAATAACAAAATCATTCTTACTTCTATTTTTTTTTATTTTAGCTCTCAAACTTGAAATTTTAATTAAATTAATATTCTTAATAAAAAAAAATGATTGGATTGTTAAAATGATAAGGACAATAAAATATATGTAAACTATCATATTAGTGTTTTAACAAGATAAATCTTAGAGATTAACTTAATTATGATCATTATGTCAAATTCAATCTAATTTGATTTGATTATAAGAATTAAAAGTTCACACTTATTACTTAATCTTAAAAGTACGCGGAATTGAAAAAAAAAATTGAATCCAAATAACAGACCCAAATGATTTTATTAACTAATTTTGAATGATCTGATTGCGAAATATCTCTAAAATCCAAACAATTCAAATTTACCCAAATTAATCCAACAATCTAACATGGATTGCTTATCAGTTTAATTTTGTTAAAAAAAGAATGGAAATCCCACCTTGCCATGTATGCATTATTTAATTTATTTTACTTCCTTTACGGCTTTCACCGAGGTTCCGCGTGTCAAAATTCCCCTATTGACAATCTCCTTAAATTCTCACTTCCCACCGTCCGATGAAAAACAATAATCAAATCAGGACGATTGCACGTGATCTCCGCCGTACGTCAACATTTCTCACCTCCAAGCGAGAACCCTTCAAAATTACCGACCTTTATTTTGTGTCTCCCATCATCGCCACCTTCTTTGCTTCACCTCTTCTCTCCCACACACACCATTCAATATCTCCCATAATCTCTTTCATTTTTTTTTTCTTTTTCAATTCCAAAAAGAAAAAAGCCCCCAATTTTTGTTGTTTTCTTTAAGCTATGGATGGAACTGGGGTTGTTGCAGTTTATGGAAATGGAGCAATGACCGAAACCCATAACAAATCCACTTTCTCAGTGAAAGTGGGGTTAGCCCAAATGCTTCGAGGAGGTGTTATAATGGATGTTGTCACCCCTGAACAAGCTCGTACCGCTGAAGAAGCCGGAGCTTGTGCCGTTATGGCTCTTGAACGAGTCCCGGCTGATATCCGAGCCCAAGGTGGTGTGGCTCGAATGAGTGACCCACAACTCATTAAGGAAATTAAGCAAGCTGTTACAATCCCTGTCATGGCTAAGGCTCGTATTGGTCATTTTGTTGAAGCCCAAATCCTTGAAGCCATTGGTATTGATTATGTTGATGAAAGTGAAGTTCTTACACCCGCCGACGAAGAGAACCATATCAACAAACATAACTTTAGAATCCCTTTCGTTTGTGGGTGTCGGAATTTAGGTGAAGCACTTCGGAGGATCCGAGAAGGTGCTGCTATGATCCGAACCAAAGGTGAAGCTGGGACTGGTAACATTATCGAAGCCGTTAGGCATGTGAGGTCCGTGATGGGGGATATTAGGGTCCTAAGGAACATGGATGATGACGAAGTTTTCAGCTTCGCAAAGAAAATTCAATCTCCTTACGATTTGGTCATGCAGACGAAGCAGCTTGGGAGGTTACCGGTGGTTCACTTCGCCGCCGGAGGTGTAGCGACGCCGGCTGATGCTGCGTTGATGATGCAGTTGGGCTGTGATGGTGTCTTCGTCGGGTCTGGGGTGTTCAAGAGCGGTGACCCGGCTAGACGTGCTCGGGCTATTGTTCAAGCCGTCACTCATTATAGTGATCCGGAAGTCCTTGCTGAAGTTAGCTGTGGGCTTGGTGAGGCTATGGTTGGTATCAATTTGAATGATAAGAATGTCGAGCGGTTCGCAGCTCGGTCCGATTAGTCTATTTCGAGCTTCTTGGGGGTGAGAAATTCCACTTTTTTTTTATAAACATTTACTATGAAACTTAGATTATATTTAGTGTATTTGATGTTTATGTTGAATAATTTTGTGTAGTAATGAGATTTAATGATGTTCCTATATTATACTGCTAACTATTAGAAGGTTTTTAATGAAAAATCTCTAGTTAGGATCAAATCGTGTCAAATTAAAAGTATATGGATTAAATTCTGAGTAGTAGAGGGACCAAAACCACAATTTGATCTTTTTTTTGTTTGACTGCTTTGTCTTTCTTGGATGGTATAAATGATGATGCTTTATGTACGCTATTAAAAAAATAAGTAAGAGGAAAAGCTGTCTGCTAAAGGAATAAGTTGTTGAATAATACTTGGCCTTTCATGTCTTTTGGTATTTGTTTAAGCATTCATATTTTTGGATTCTACCATAAATTTTCCATTTTATCAGCACAATTTAATGATATATGCTTTGGAATGCATTATTTTGATTATTGCAAGCATCTTATATTAGTTGCAGTTTTATGCTATATTTGTCCTATTCTTTTGTTTTTATCTTTGAAGTTGTTTGGAAGTAGTCGTTGGTAGTGAAAAGCGGATATGATAACGTGCTTCGGAAGTGATATTAGTACATTTTTGAACTTAAAAATCTGAAGTCATTGATTGTGCTTTCAAGTGGTTGAAGGACACGACTTTCCTGTTCTTTTGGTATCGTATCAGCATTTGTGATTTCCTATTTTCAACATAGTTTGATGATAATTTGGACGGCACCTTTTCGATTATGGTATATGGTAAGTATAGCTTGTAGTTTGATGCTATGTTGTCCTATTCTTTTGCTTTTAACTTTGAAGTTGTTCGGAAGTAGTGATTGGTAGTGAAAAACCAATATAATTACGTGCTTCGGAAGTGATATTACTAATTTTTTGAACTTAAAAATGTGAAGTCATTGATTATGCTTTCAAGTGGTTTAAGAACACGACTTTCCTGTTCTTATGGTATCGTATAAACATTCGTGATTTCCTATTTTCAACATAGTTTGATGATGATTTGGACGGCACCTTTTCGATTATGGTATCTGGTAAGTATAGCTTGTGGTTTGATGCTATGTTGTCGTATTCTTTTGCTTTTAACTTTGAAGTTGTTCGGAAGTAGTGATTGGTAGTGGAAAGCCAATATAATGACGTGCTTCGGAAGTGATATTACTACATTTTTTAACTTAAAAATGTGAAGTCATTGATTATGCTTTCAAGTGGTTTAAGAGCACGACTTTCCTGTTCTTTTGGTATCGTATAAACATTCATAATTTCCTATTTTCAACATAGTTTGATGATGATTAGGACGGCATCTTTTCGATTATGGTATATGGTAAGTATAACTGTAGTTTGATGCTACGTTTCCGTATTCATTTGTTTCGAAAGTAGGGATTGATAGTGAAAAGTGGATACTATAAATAACACTCTTTGGAAGTAGTATAATTTGAGCTTGGTTCTAATATGTATACCGGATTTTGTTGTTAGCTGTTTTACTTTCTTTGCAACATTACGCTTTCTTGCAAACATCAGCAGTGATATTTTGTTATTACATGCATTAATCCGATTTGCTTTCGATATTTTGAGCTAGGTTTTTGAACCATCGAACTCACTGTTTGAGAGATTTGATTGTCTTTGGCTCTTTGCTTGCAGGAATCCTTTCGTCGTGGCGCTATTCCTGGATTATACAAGTGTTTCTTACAGTGGGAGTGTTGTTTTATGTCGTAAATGTTGACTGGATGTTTTCAATAATTCTGCCTATTTCATTTTCTAAAATTTAGATCTTTTAAAGATTGGTAGGAATCAGGATTCTGCAGTTATAGGCTATGCAGAAACTGTTACCTGCATTTTCAGGTGGTATTGGTTCTTCATAAAAGTGGCTTTGCTTTTTATAAAAAATTCTTCCTTTTTGTCTCATTTTCAGATGCACGTATGTCATTTTATTTGGCTGTGATTACAAGAGGTAAATTTACCATTGAAGTTTTTGGCACATTAATTGCATTTGGTCCTTTCTCTACTAAAAAAATTGGCTGTCATTTTATTTTCAGATGCACGTATGTCATGAGTAAATTCCATTTTTATTGTCAAGAAAATGGTTAACAGATACTGTTAACGACTATGTTCGCTTATCATTATATTCTTAACAATAATTAATAATTCAATGATAAATCGGTGAACAATAACATAACTTTTTAAAATTTGATGACTAAAATATGATTTTAACTCTATTCAAGTGATTAAATCGATAGTTTTTAGATGATTTTTTATTGTAAATTATATTGAATGTCACTAAATATTAATAAGTTTATGTGTTGATTATAAAAATTTAAAAAATTATAATAAATTATCATTAAATTAATTAAATGTTCTTATTTAAGTGATCGAATTATTAATATTTTTTACAAAATCCAATTAATGAGTTTTAACCGATAATTCGATGATTAGTATAATGAATTAATATCTTTCGACAAGTGAAAGAACATAACTTAAATTTAAGTCAAATTCAAGGTTGTTTCAAAAAAAATGAAATTATAAAAAAGAGAAGAAATAAGAGCTCGATCAGGATAAGCTGTATACAAAAATTATATAAAATTAATTTTAATAATTTAATAATTTAAATAAAAATTTCAAATAATTTAATAATTATTTTACAATCTTTTAAAATTTAATAACAAAAACATAAACTTTCTATTCATTTAGTTATATTGGTTTTTTTGGGATAAGTTTTGGATTAAATTACAAGGAAAAAATATATTTTGGATTTAAAAGAAAATGAAAAATACCGTTAAAGGGCAATAGAAACTAGAAAGTGCAAAAATTGAACCCTAAGCGCCTAAATTTCTTCGATCCCTCTTCCCAATTTCAAGAAACAGAAAAGACGAAGAACCGTTCATGAAATAAAATTAAAGATTTACGGTTTTTCGGCTGTTCTTTGCAATGGTAGGGATCATGAATCCAGTTTCGAGAGAAACGCTCGCGACTTTATCCAGCTCAGTGAAGTTCGCCATTGACTTAGGTTCCAAGCTAGAGCTTTGTCGTCAACTGAAGCATGATTTATTGGAGGAAGACGCTTCTGATTTGTCCGAGTTCCTTCCTCGTATCTTCGACCTTTACTCTGACCCGTCCGGTCCGGTTCGCAAGTTTGCTACCGAGTACGCCTCCTCTGAAATCTCTATCTCAATACGTAGTATCTTAGCTGTTTTTATTGCTTATAATTAAGAGTTCATCCTCCTCCTTTTTTTTTGCTTTTTTAAATTAAATGTAGGATTATTGGTGAAATTGGAGTGAAGCACCTTGAATTTGTACCTGAAATTGCACCATTTCTGATAACTGTTTTGGAGGATGCCACACCTGCTGTTGCTCGACAATCTATTGCTTGCAGCATTGATTTGTTTCGGCATACTCTCGAAAATATTGCAATTCGGGTTTGTTTATGTTATTTGCTTTTATAGAATCTTACTGTGAAAACTAGCCTTTTAAGGTTTAAGATTAAAAACAATTGTTTTGGCAGTCATTTAAGCTTTATAATGACCTCTCTCATTAGGCAGTAGGCCTTCAGAAATTTACATGCTATTTATGTTTGTTTCAGGGTCTTTACGCCAGTGAATTGGACAGTGATCTTGAATCATCTTGGTCATGGATGTTAAAATTGAAGGAGAAGATATATTCTATAGCTTTCCAGGTAGCTTTTGATTCTTTCTGTTTCATGACAATTGAAATTTGTTCATTGCCTCATTCATTGTAAGCTTTAATCAGCCAGGAAGTGGTGGGATAAGATTGGTGGCACTGAAGTTTGTTGAAGCAGTTATTCTTCTTTATACTCCTAACCCTAATGGCTCTCCGGAGCCCCCTCCTAATGAAGGTAATTTAATTTAGATTTTCTCATCAAGGTTAGAACGCTTGAAGAAAAGACTCTCATATTGTCATTTTAATATGTTATTCACTGGCACTTAACAATTTTAATATGTCCTATTCAATTTACTTTGCAGGTACATCTATAGAGTTTAACATAACTTGGCTTCGTGGGGGTCATCCTTTACTCAATGTTGGGGATTTGTCAATTGAAGCTAGCCAACGTTTGGTTTTGTTGCTTGATCAGCTTAGATTTCCTGCAGTAAAATCTCTCACCACCTCTGTGATTGTTGTGATTATTAACAGGTATGATGCCCTTTCACTTGATTTCAGATCCAACGTATTTCCTGGTACTCAGTTCATTGTGATACATTAAATATCTATCTTCAAGTATGATCTCAATAATCTGGAAATGATATCCATGTAAAGCTGTTCTAATTTTCAATTCTTGTATAAAGATGATAATTGAAAATTTTAGCTGCAATAAAAATTTTCCATCAGAAGTTCCGTATGGAAAAATTATTACTGGTGTGGTCTTATCCTTGAATATGAATCTTGAAAAGTTCTTTTTCTCTTACCGTACTTAAATTTACGACATTGACCTAGTTCATATTGCGGCTTTCACATTTGGTTATATTTCTGTTTTAATTTTATTATTTTCCCACTGTTTTGTCTTTGATATCAGTCTTTCAGCAATTGCAAAGAAAAGGCCTGCATATTATGGACGTATTCTACCAGTTTTGCTCAGTTTGGATCCCCCAAGTTTTGTTATCAAAGGGGTTCATGTCTATGGAGCGCATCATGCTTTGAAAAATGCCTTACTTTCATGCTTGAAATGCACGCACCCGAGTGCTGTACCGGTATTTATTTTATACTAAACATTCTCTTTTAGACTCTTATCAATAATAAGGTTGCATCTCCTTTCTACTTCTTTGTTTCTTTTGCATTTTACTTGTACGTGCCCAAGTGCTTCAAGGTAATTATTTGCTGCTAAACATTCTCTTTTAGACTCTTATCTATTAATAAGGTTGCATCTTCCTTTGTACTCTGGTGTGTGTGTGTTTTACATTTTACTTTGTCAATGAAGATACTTGTTTTTCAATACCTTCACATAAGTTGCCTAGTACTTTTGGTAATAGTGAGAGTTGAATGGGTATTCCATTATACTGGTTTTAAACCACTCAGTATGCTTTCTAATATGGTACAGTTACTTATTCTGTACTCGTTTAGTTGTTTACATAGCATTATCTTTAGTACCATGATAATTACACTTTTGTTACTTAGCATCCATGAACACCAAAGTTGACTACCTTGCCTGCTTTTGATATGAACTTTGTTTTTGGTATATATAGTGGCGGGAACGTATACTTGGTGCCTTGAAAGAGATGAAAGCTGGAGGACTAGCAGATCTAGCTCTCAACCAAGTTCATAAAATTAATGGAAGTGTAGAAGAGGAAAAAGATGATTCTTTGCTTATTAAGGTATCTATGGTGTTGTTTCATGTTTTCTATGATTTGGGCATAGCATGTGCTGGTTTGTGCATTTTTTATCAGCACATGGACATGTAAGCATATGTATTGGGCTTTTAACAATAGGTTTGAGAACTTACAGGAAGAAAAGCCCTTGACTAAAGCATATGATGCTGCTGGTAGCAATGTGGGGAGGAAAAGATCTGGAACCGAGGACAGTAGTGATTTGGCTGAAAAAGATGAGGTATCTGGCAAACGTGTCAGGGCAACACCTAGTGTATCGGAAGAGTCAACAAAAGAATTAAACAGGAATATAACCATGTCTCAAGGTGATATTTCATCAACTCAATTTAGCACAAGAAAAGTAGATGTTGATACCGGACCAGTCCAGCAACTTGTTGGCATGTTCGGTGCCTTGGTTGCTCAAGGAGAAAAAGCTGTGGGATCTTTGGGGATTCTTATTTCAAACATATCTGCTGACTTGCTGGCTGAGGTAGTGATGGCTAACATGTGTAACCTTCCTCCTACACATCCTCACACTGACACTGATGATGAATTGCTGGAGGATATGTGCATGGTTGGAAGTGACACTCAAGCAAAGTATCCACCGTCATTTTTAGCTGATGTCATTTCACTATCAAGTACTTTCCCGCCAATAGCCTCAATGCTGAACTCCCCGCAATCAGTTCCCAATAAAATAGTGGTATGACCTTTTCCTTCAGAAGATGTTTTTTATGTGACTGATGTCAGGAATGGATTTTTACAAAGTTGCAAGTAGGTTTTTTGTGAATTCCTGTTCGCTTTTGATGGATTTAGGGGCTTAAGCTTGTTTTTGACCATACCAAAGATGGGCCAATAAACAAATGCTTGATTAAACTTTTTTTCGGTACAGTCATTTGACAGGGACGCTTTTCTCTTCTTTAATTTGCCTTTATCATGTGTGCATTTCTGTTTGTTTTTGGTCCAACGTGTTTATTTTGCTGAAGATACAGAAAACAGAAGGGGAGGAAGAGGTTGATGTTGTGGCTGACCCTAATAGTGCGCTTGCATATGCTGGCATGGCTCATGAAGTTGAAAATGCTCTCTTGGCCACTGATTTACCCGTTTCTTCTAACATTGTTTTGCCTGGAGTGAAGACTGATCTACCTACTCCATCTGATATCCATGATACGGGCAATCTTGAAAGTGGCATACCGGGTTTGGATTCTTCTTTTCATAATGATGGACTGTCAGATACCCAAGCTGCTTCCTCATTGGTCTCTACTGATATAGAAGACGCTAGTCAAGAACAAGCAACAAGTTTTGGTGGAAAGTCACCGTTGCATGTACTTCCATCAATTTCAATAGATAGGTCTGAGGAGCTTAGTCCAAAAGCAGCTGTTACTGATTCCAGCAGCATGGTTTCCTCAACAGCGACTTCTGTTGTTTCATCCTGTCCTTTTGTCTTGCCCAAGATGTCAGCACCTGTTGTCAATCTTTCCGAGGATCAGAAGGATGATGTGCAAAAGTTGGCTTTTGTACGAATCGTTGAGGCATATAAGCAAATAGCAGTAGCTGGAGGCTCACAAGTTCGTTCTTCTCTGCTTGCTTACCTGGGGGTTGAGGTAGTAATTCTGACTTCTCAGGAATGTTTAAATCTTTCTGCGGACAGCATCTAGTTGTGATATATTTATTGTAGTGAATGTCTTACTAGTTTTGGTATTCTGTACTGAACATGTTTATGCCTGCCTTCTCTCAGTTGCCATCAGAGTTAGAACTACAGAAGGTTCTTCGAGAACACATTTTGTCAGATTATATAAATCACGAGGTAACTGGATTTTTCCAGCTTATTTCATGTTTGTATGTGCCTCAAGTTGCTGACTTAACATAAATTCCTTTAATTATGACTTTATGGCTGAAACAAGTTTGCTGGGACTATTGATATATTCTAATATCACCTCCATCTTTCCAATCTGCTCATGTTTTTGCTGGTTTCTGTTTTCAAACTAATTTTTCAAATGTCTGCTTTATTGTACATTAAATTCATCTAAACTCCATGCTAGCTAATGATGGTTTTTGATGGCTTCAGGGACATGAGTTGACATTGCGTGTCCTTTATAGGTTATTTGGAAAGGCAGAAGATGAAAGTGATTTCCTCTCATGTACAACTGCTGCTTCTGCATACGAAACATTCCTTCTGGCTGTCGTATGTATTTGTTTTATTATTACTATCTTGTTCTTCCTCGGGGATCTTATATTTCTGAGAAATTGTTTTCAATGCAGGCTGAAACTCTTAGGGACTCTTTTCCGCCTTCAGACAAATCTTTAAGTAAACTACTTGGCGAGGCTCCTCGCCTGCCTAAGTCAGTTTTGATTTTATTAGGGTGTCTATGTTCACCTGGAATTTCAGAGAAAGCTGAGGAGTCACAAAGTGGAGATAGAGTTACTCAAGGCCTCAGCACCGTATGGAGCCTAATTCTATTGAGACCTCCCATTCGAGATGTGTGCTTGAAAATTGCTTTGCAGGTTTGTAATTTGTCTTGGATAATACTTCTAAGTTGAAGCTCTCTTTTGCGTATCAAGTGTTTGACTTTTATGTTCTCCTTACCTTTTAAAGAGTGCTGTTCATCACTTGGAGGAAGTCCGAATGAAAGCGATTCGCCTGGTAATTGTTCACAATGCTATTGAAGAAATTAGGGGTTACCTGCTCTAATCTATTTTACAGTGGAGGATGTCTTTCATTTATAGGTAGCAAATAAGCTGTACCCTTTACCATCTATTGCTCAACAAATAGAAGAATTTGCAAGGGAAATGCTGCTCTCTATAGTAAATGTTGATGCTACAGAAAGAATAGGTGCTGAAGGATTAATCAGTGAATCACATAAGGTAACCATGTTGGACCTTTTGTTTTGAATGCCATCATTTCCAACCTTATTATGAATAGAATCTTTTCTATTTGGTTCAATTTGGAATAGCTTGATGTATATCTTGATCACTTTCTGCTGGATAAAATATCAAAGGAGTATATGTTCATAGAGATGCATCTGTATGAATATACCAGTTCATACATACACCCGTTCATTTATGCGTGGTCTTGTATGATGTGTATAGCATGAAACCATTACCAGGAGCAAGAAAAAGCCATGAGCTTTTTGTTGTCTTAGAATTTCCTCTGTTATGTGTGTGTATTGTATTTTTACTTCTCCTTATTTTTCGTTGGGTTGGGGTGCAGCAAGGTAGTGGAGAGGTGAATTGTGCTCTTCAGTACATGAAACTTTAACTATCTTCCTTGACCGGTTTCTTTTCTTTGAAAAAATGGGAGGTGGGGGTATATCAAACCAGGAATGTATGTGTGTCTGTGTGTGTGCATTTGTGTATATATTTTATGTCCTCTGATTCCTTGGTTGAAAAAAAATGCTCATTTATTTGATAGGTTGGTAATTGAGTTATTGAAAATTAACTTGAAATTGTGTTATTTTTTGTTCAACTTTACTTGCCTGTTGAGCGTTATCTAGTGACTTATGTTATGCATAGTGTTAGGATCTATTGTAGGATTTCTTATTTAAGTTCGGTCTGTAACTTTTTAACAGGATTCTGATTTGGAAAAGTCATCAAATGAGCATCAGTCAATGAGTTCCATTAGTAAAGACATCTCTGCTGATGTTCATCAGTCAGAAACCTCTCATAGTGGGTCATCCCCTTCTGTCCCTGAGGCTCAGCGGTGCATGTCTCTGTATTTTGCTCTTTGTACAAAGGTGTTGCTTCTATTTTGATTGCTTGATTCTTGTGGATAATATTTTGAGTGCGTGTTTCTTCATAATCTTCTAAAGGGATTAATATTTTTCTGTTATTTCATTTGACAGAAGCACTCTCTTTTTGGCCAAATATTTATTATCTACAGTAGTGCGTCAAAGGAAGTTAAGCAGGTTTGGTTAATGCATAGTGGAATTTTATTTTCAAAATTATCAAAATCCTTGGAGTTCTTTCTGTGTTCTCTTTCTTATTAAATGGGTATTGCAGGCAATCCATCGTCATATTCCAATACTAGTCCGTACTATGGGCTTGTCATCTGACCTTCTTGAAATTATTTCAGATCCTCCTAGTGGAAGTGAGAATCTTCTGATGCAGGTTTGCTATAGTTTCGTAAACTGTATAATTTTCTGAATCCCCTAGCCGAAGCTATAAAGATTTTAACTGGGTCTCGTTTGCCTTTTGTCCACCTGGTCTCAAATGCCAGGTTTTGCAGACACTGACAGAAGGGACAGTTCCTTCTGCAGAATTGATATTTACCATTAAGAAGTTATTTGATTCAAAACTGAAGGTACAAGTAAAGTTTGCTCTCTTGTTTTTTTTTTTTCATGAACCAGATTTGCTTTGAGGATATTTGCTAAGGTGTGTTTGGTTTGGATTGGTGACAGGATGTTGAAATTCTAGTTCCAGTATTGCCATTCCTACCAGGAGATGAGGTTGTTGTCCATTCTCTGAATAATTTCCTTTCCTTTTGTAATGACCATGACTGTTGAAAAAGGCTTTGTGGATGGATATTCAAGGAAACAGAAGCATAACGTTCTCAACATAATTCCTTTTATATTAGAATCAAAGGCCAAGCCATATTAAATAAAGATGAAAGTTTGGGCTAAGGAATATCACTAAAAGATTTCATGTCAAGAAAATACATCACAACTTACTGATATCTTGAAGAAGTCTTAACCTTTTGTTTTGGTTGTCATTTACTGGTATCCTTTCATTAAATTGGGAATCAACTCTCAAAATTGTGATTTAGCATTTCACACTAGATGATATCTATGAGAAAGAAAGTGGCAGGTTAGTAACTTAGTATAATATTGTCAGTGGCATTGGCAACATTGGTTCTGTTGTGTTTCTTCCACATATTTGATTAAAAGATTTTACTAGATTGCTTTACGTATTGACTTTTGGTAGGAATAATTTGCTTAGAGAAATAAATGCTTGTTGATGCTCTTTTGGGCTTCATGCTTAGCACGTTTTTTTCTATTACTTTCTGCTTTATATATTTCCTGGTGTTAATCTTAATAAATAGCTTCTCTATCTTCCTCTTGTTTAGGAGATGCTCTTTGAATGCCTTGTTTTGAATTTTTATTAGTGTCAGTTTGGCCTTCTCTGCTGCATCTTATTTTAACAGTTTGTTTTCTAGGTTTTGCTGCTTTTCCCCCGTCTTGTAAATCTTCCGCTGGATAAGTTCCAAGCTGCGCTTACCCGTTTGTTACAGGTATCGTTCTCGCCCCTTGCATACTGCAGCTGCACTTTTCTTTGTTGCTTTCTGAATTCACTTGGGGGTGGGGTGGTCACAAGGAATATATCAAGGAACATGTGAAATATTATCATGTTGTAAGGAAATTGTGAATGTTATATTTTGATTGAAAATTTTGCTTTGGGAAAACACATAATCTGCTTTAATTTTTGCTGCATTTTCCGTTTCATTGCTAATCAGACTCTGTACCTAGGGATCTACTCATTCTGGTCCGGTGCTCACTCCAGCTGAAGTATTAATAGCTATCCATGGCATTGATCCTGAAAGAGATGGAATTCCCTTGAAGAAGGTTCTTTCATGATTATTAATCTAGAATTTCTCTCCCCTGTGATGTTTTCTCTTTCTCTTTTAAACTAACACTTGGAAATTCGTAATTTAGTAATTTTTTCATGCTGCAATCAGGTCACTGATGCATGTAATGCTTGTTTTGAGCAACGGCATATATTCACTCAGCAGGTTCTTGCGAAGGTCTTAAATCAGTTGGTCTGTACTATACCACTTCTTTATGTTTTTATCACCAAATTTGCTACTGTCTCTGTCTGAATATAGATGATGAATGTTTTCCCCAATAGGTTGAGCAGATTCCTCTTCCTTTGTTGTTTATGCGTACCGTATTACAAGCCATTGGTGCTTTTCCTGCACTGGTAAGGAATTTATTTCTGCTCTATTATTAAAAAGTTTCTTCCATTGGCTGCTCTCTATCTCAAGAAAAGAATAAAACGTGTTCAAAGGATTTAACATGATAAGAAAAGATTTTCACGACTTATTGATGACTTGATTACCCTAAATTTTGTAGGTGGAATTCATAATGGAGATTCTTTCTCGACTTGTAAGCAAGCAGGTGAGTATTTTTATCACAATAAACTGACATATTTCACTTTATGGTTCATGCTTATATTGTTATTAAATTATTGGTTTGTTGCAGATATGGAAATACCCAAAGTTGTGGGTAGGATTTTTGAAATGTGCACTCTTGACAAAGCCTCAATCTTTCAGTGTGCTGCTTCAGGTGCATGTTTCTTTTGTCAACCGGTTTTGAAAATCCAATTTTGATCTTCCGATATGAGCAAAACATGTTCTTTCTTTTTGTCTTTCAGCTACCTCCTCCACAACTTGAAAATGCACTGAACAGGACTGCAGCACTCAAAGCTCCTTTGGTTGCTCATGCTAGCCAACATAATATCCGAAATTCACTTCCTAGGTTTGACATGAAGGATGAACTTTTATCTTTGGTCAACTTATGGTTTTTCTACTTTTACCATGCTCCAGTTTTTCTTAAAAACACTCAACTTATCATGCTGACATGGATTTTTTTAGGTTTTTTTTTTTTTACAAAATCTACTTCAGCATTTTAACTAGAATAGCTAACTAATGACATTGTAGAAGTAGATGACCCAAACAGAAACTAAATCTGAGCATAATAGAGGGATCAAAACCAGAATTTGACCTTTGTTATTATTATTTTGGATAAAATAAACTTCATCACGTACTCTATAAATGCCCGCCCTTATTTTCTCATCACCATCTCCTTTTTACTTTTTCTTTTTGGGGTTTGCCATTTCCAGGTCTGTATTGGCAGTTTTGGGACTTGCTCCGGATACTCAGTCCTCCAGCCAGGCACAAACAAGTCAGGCTCACACTGGAGATGCAAGCAACTCCGAGAAGGATGCTGCAGTGACAGAGAAATCGATCAGTGCTAGCTGAAGAGTACGAAACTCAATTTTGCTAAAGCTTATGCTTATTAAAGGTTAGATTGCTACAATGGTGCCTGCCATGGGTAGTTGGATTCACAAATCTCCTAAAGCTAAACTTCCATGACACAATTCAGGCAAGGGGATGGAAATATGGAAGGCAGTCACTATTCTTTATCATGCCCTTGATATCTAACACATGACATGTAATATAAATGCCATTGATAGAGAAAGATTGGCTGCCTTTGATTTAAATTATTTGATTTCTCAAGAATTTTCAGGGAATTCTAGTCAACATGTACAAGAGGATTGGTTGCAATTTTGATAAGTTGAAGTATTGCACATAAGGGTTTGTAACATTGCAAGGATTTACACATCTCAAGGTATATGCTTCTAGTCCTCTCAAATCAAGATTTTTCCCTCTTCTAGTATTTCTTGGCATTAGTTGTAGAATTCAGAATCGGAACTCTTTTATCTTTTTAAGTTATATTACAGAAACCATGATCCATGACCTATATTAAGTTGGGGTTTACTTGTGGGAAATTAAATATGGGGATAATATGCCTGGTAGATTTTTATTGGTCAAAATATGTCATTAAGTCCCTGGACTTTTTAAAAATTTGGAATTTATTCTATGTATTTTTATTTTTAGGAATTTAGTTTCTTTATTTTTTCGATTTTAAAATTCAATTTTCATTATTAACACTGTTAATTTTTTTTAAATTTGTTGACATGACATTTTGAAATAAAAAAATCACTTGGTAGCTATGTAATTAAAAAAATTGGTGTAATTAGCTTGAATCTAACAAAAAAATTTCAATAGTGATAATATTTAGACTTAAATTTTGAAATTTGAAAAGTAAATAAACTAAATATTTTAACCATCTTTATTTATTTCGATGTTGCTTGGTTTAGATCACTTGAAAAAAGAGTTCAACACTATCATGTTTGCTATATGTCCGGTAGATTTACCTCAGGTCGCATTTCACTAGAATTTCCTTTGTCTAATATAGGCCATTTTTTTGGCCAATTTTTAAGGAGGGAAAGGGTTGCCAAACTCTAGATATGAAATCAACTTTAGATTTGGTTTCATCACAAATGATGTTTTCGATTTTGTTCTAAACCCAAAATCGGATTTGATTAGTCTAAATTCAAGCTTCACGATTCAAACCCATTTAATTTAAATTAAAAAATAGTTTAAACTTGAAATGATTTGAATTCAAATATCAAATTCGAACAATAAAATCAATATCTTCAGCTTGAAATAACTCAATTAAAAAGAAATTTGATAACCGATCATGATCACTTTCAAATGGTTTATATTTAAGCCCTGAAATTGTTTGAATCCACAATAATTTTGAAAATTTAAATTTGATCCTGATCCAGATTCATCTAAATCTAAGATTAACTCAAACTTGTGTCCTGACCTCAAATGATTTTTAGTGCAAAGCCAATTGTGGTATGGCTATGCAATCATAAGGGGAACCTAATTATCTCTCAGCCCATTTCTTTCCTTCCTCTACTGTTGAATCTTTCACAGCTTTCCATAATATAAAGTGACCAGACCACAACATGCTTAGCTTCACTTTTTTCACAAAATTCCTTTGTTACACAGGGAAGCAACGAACCTTTAATTCTGTTGAGTGTTTCTCGTATTTTAATCAAATTGAAGAAATAATCTTTCAGTTAAATTCTGTTTATTTGTTTCAGTCAAACTCTGATTTGTCTAGATTATTTTATTAAATAGATTCTAATTTCTCAATTACTTTCGCTATTTTTACTTGTTCGCCGCTTAAATGCGTCGATGCCCAACAAATTCTATCATAAAACTAAAGATCGATTTAATTAATAAATTTTTTATTTGGTCACAAAATTTCAAAAAATTACAAAATGCTCATTGAACCGTTCGAAAATTTTTATTTAAGTCAATGAGCTGCTAAAATCTCTGCCTTCTATTTTCGCACCGCCTTCACCAATGGAAAGTAGTCCTTCCTTTCTTTTCGATAGTTCAGTTTTTTTCATGAAACAATCTTGAAGTCACGAATTTACGAACCAAAATTCAGACAACCTTCTTTTTCGATATTCGATATTGATCTTCAAATCAACTTGAATCTAAGGTATGTTATTCTATTTGTCGATGAATATTGATTTTCTATATCGATCGTTGAATCATCTCTTGAAGCTCGTTAATTGAACTTTAAAAAAAACTTATCAGTTTAATTCAATGACTTAATTGAAAATTTTCGAATAATCAAATGAACATTTTGTAACCTTTTAAAGTTAAGTGATCAAAACGTAATTTTACTAATATTTTGGTTACCTTTGGTGTAAGTGAAATTAAAAGCAGGAGTACTAAATTTCAAAAGTCTAAAGACTACAGGGACCGGAGACAGTATTAGACCATAAAAATATAAAAAACCAGTTTGGGCCTAAGCCCGTAAATTTAACCAATAACTCTCCTTGGTATATAATGAACTCAGCCTAACTCGACCGATTCAGGAATTTTATCTTCGGTCGAAGACTCAGATCGGAGCAGAAAAAGTTTGTAGCATTAAGAAAAAATTAGAAAAAAAAGAACAAAATCCCCAAGCAGCAGCAGCCAAAAACGGGGGCAAATTGAAGAATGGGCGTTGATTATTACAAGATTCTTCAGGTCGACCGCAATGCAAAAGATGAAGATTTGAAGAAAGCGTATCGTAAACTAGCCATGAAGTGGCATCCTGATAAGAACCCTAACAACAAGAAAGATGCTGAAGCGAAATTTAAGCAAATCTCTGAAGCTTATGATGTAATTCTTTTTGTTATTTGTCCTTTTTTTTTGAAAAATTTTTAATATGTTCTTTTTGAAAACAAAAATGCATGCTTTTCTTTTCCGATTAATTTTAGGTTCTGAGTGATCCCCAAAAACGGGCGGTTTATGATCAATACGGAGAAGAAGGGTTAAAAGGCCAGATGCCGCCTCCGGGTGCGGGAGGTTTTGGAGGCGGTGACGGTGGTGGTCCGACGACGTTCCGGTTCAATACTCGCAACCCCGATGATATTTTCTCGGAGTTTTTTGGGTTTTCGAGTCCGTTTGGGATGGGTGATATGGGTGGGCCACGTGCAGGGGCGTCTGGGTTCCCTAGGGGAATGTTTGGTGAAGATATATTCGGCTCGTTTAGGGGTGGTGCTGGTGAGGGTTCTACCACTATGCCTAGAAAAGGTGCCCCTATTGATCGGCCATTGCCTTGTAGCTTGGAAGATTTGTATAAAGGGACTACCAAGAAGATGAAGATTTCTAGGGATGTTATTGATGGTAGCGGGTAATTTTTTATTTTCATAGCTTTTTGTTTTCTTATTAGTATTATCATTATTATTTTGCTAAGCTAATTAATTGGTAATGCTTAGTTTTTTCTGCCTTGATTTTACTATGTGGAATTGAGGATAGTAAAGTTTCAGCTGGATTCATTTGTTGATCTAATTTCAGTTTTGAAGTACAACTTATTGTTAGTGTAGATTGTAAATTTACTGATTCCTCTTAATGGTTTTTAGGCATAAGAAAAGGGTTGATTCACAGTTTCAGCATATGATTATATTCCAAGTTTGTCTCTTTGCTGAAGATGATGCTATTCTTTTGGATAATAGGGTTCTAAATTGCTTATGGTTTAAAATGATTGGTTGTTTCGTACGTGATGACATATTTGCATGACAGTTTTGAGCTGAAAATATTGTGATTATTGAGATTTTATGGTCTTAAGTTTACGTTGACTATATGAATTCCTTCCTTTCTGATTTGAGGTATTAATGTTCAAGATGATTTAGATTTCATCGCCGCAAGGTATACTCTTTCTTTGTATTCAATCGTCTTCCTTATTTAGCAAAATGATTTTGTTTTTCAATCCTCTTTCTCCTTTTTGTGATTTTTTTTTTTTTAACATTTCAATCCTCTCTTTCCTTACCAGCAGTTATTTGAATGACCTTAGTGATATAGGAACTTTGGTATTTTATTATCTGTTTTGATGTTACGATCATTTCCTGCTATTTTGATGCTCCCTCGAGGAAGGGTTTTAGTTTTACCCTTTGTTCTTTGTCAGTAGGATTAGATTGATGATGAAGCTTCTTTGTATATGATTGTGATCAACTTTGAAGATTTCTTGATGCTTACTTAAGATTCTTTTTTTTAAGTTATATTGTTTGTGTTCATTTTATTCGTTTATGCAGCCGTTTACTTTTTAAAGTGGCACTGTTTATATTAAGTAGTCAAATTATGGTCTATGATCAATCACATATGTGCAGCAGTGTTGTCAGGGGCGGAAGGTGCCTTCCAGGCACTAGCACCCTTATATTGCCTCAGGCGCAAGGCACAAAAAAGATAGCCTGAGTGAAGTAAATCACAATATATGTATATGTGTGAGGTTTGCAAGTCTGTTCGTGTATATAATATATAAAGCTTAATATATAACAGTGAACTCTAAAGTGTGATCTAGTTTATCTACAAAACATGCAAATATTTTTATTGGTCAATATTCATGATTTCCTTATGGTTATCGTTTGTTGTTGAATTCTCAAATATTGAGAAATATAGAGCTTTCTAGTATTAGAAAAGGTACATAAAATGAAAACAGTGAAAAACAAAAGAAGTTAAAGCATGCCTAGTCACACCAGGCGCGTGCCTGATCAAATGGGCCTCACCTGGAAGGGGCTAAGGTGTTTTTGCTGTATAAGGTGCAAGGGACTGGCATGCCTAGGCACATGCCTCGAAAACACTGATGTGCAGTGTCCCCCCCCCCCCCCCCCACAGGGCGCCAAAAAAAAAAAAAAGAACTTCATATTTGTAGGTTTTAGGAAATGTTTAATAGTTTACATCATCCTTAAAATTTTGATTTTTGTTTTTTCCCGGTACAGGAGACCTACTACAGTGGAAGAAATTCTTACCATTGATATTAAGCCGGGGTGGAAAAAAGGCACAAAAATAACTTTTCCAGAGAAGGGAAATGAGCAACGAGGGGTTATTCCCTCCGACCTTGTCTTCATCATTGATGAGAAGCCTCACAGTGTGTTCAAGAGAGACGGCAATGATCTTATAATAACTCAGAA
The DNA here is from genome assembly GCA_005610355.1 of Gossypioides kirkii. Classification (NCBI taxonomy): domain Eukaryota; kingdom Viridiplantae; phylum Streptophyta; class Magnoliopsida; order Malvales; family Malvaceae; genus Gossypioides; species Gossypioides kirkii. The sequence goes on along the minus strand of CP032244.1, from coordinate 37,798,959 downwards.
GATATCTCTGGTGGAAGCTCTAACTGGTCATACAGCGCAGCTGACAACACTCGATGGACGGAATCTGACTGTCCCTATCAACAACATCATCAGTCCAACCTATGAAGAAGTTGTAAAAGGGGAAGGAATGCCTATTCCTAAAGATCCTTCAAAGAAAGGAAATTTGAGAATCAAATTCAACATCAAGTTCCCTACCAAGCTTACAGCAGAGCAGAAAACAGGTATTAAGCGGTTAATCGCATCTCCCTAAGAATGGGTGGTACCCCTTGTTTGCTAATTGCTACAATCAGCCAACTTGTGTAAGTTAACATTTTTCCTTTTCTTTTATGTTTTATTTTTTTTTTCTTGGAAATGAGAAATTCAAGTGTTGCTGAACTGGGATGGACTGAATAACAATTACCTAGGGGAGTTCATGAATTATTTTCTATATATTTTTCATTTTCTCTGCTGGGTTCTTAATGTTGCAGAAACTAGCCAGGTTCTTAAAGTTAAGGTCATCATTTTGTTTATTACTCACTCAGCAAAACTATGTTTTGTTTGACTAACCCATCATCATCATCATCATCAAGAAGTAACTAAAGATGATAATAACATTTTGGGTTAATTTGATCATTCTTCTAATAGCATTTGTATTGTATCAATCTAAGTGTTCTTTTAGCTGTCAATTTTGTTGTTGAATGTTATTTAGTGGAATATAGTTAGAACATGTTGGATATGGTGGGTTATAAAATGGAGTGTCAGGTTTATTTATTTATTTATTTATTTTGTGTGAATTACTCAAAAATGCTGATTTTTAACCATAACTACTGGATTAGGCCCCTTTTTTTGCAAAATGTACTAGATTAGGCTGATTTTGGGAGTTTTCAGTGAATATGATAGGAAAACGCTTTCAGCTGGATGCGCTTTCAGCTTTGGTGAGATGGTTAACTGTTAGTGCTTTTATCGTATCATATCCACTGAAAACGCGTCCAGCTGGACGTGTTTTCTCAAAATCGGCTTAATCCAGTAATTAGCTAAAAATCAGCATTTTTGGGTAATTCACCCATTTATTTTAATGTCATATTCAAGTTGGTTGTTTACTTCACGTGCTTTAATTAGTTAAATATGTTAGTTCCAAGGTCATTCGAAATATGTAAGTTTGAACCAAAAAAAAAAAAAGGTAAGGCTTTGAGCAGAATTTATAAGCCTGGGTTCAATTTTCTATATGTTTTTATGTTCGGCTTAATACATAATTTGATATTTGAGTTTGTCATTTTTCTTATTGCGGATTTTGCATAAGATTTTAGAAATTATTTTAACGGATTTAAATGCTTTGGGTAAAGATTAAAAATTCAAAATTTGAGAATAAAAACTGAGAATGATAAAATTAGAGTTAGGAGGACTAAATTGGATATGGGGACTAATAGCAAAAATTGAAGAAAGGGGAGGGGGGAGAGAATTAAGAAAGCGTAACACACGTGATATGAGAGTGATATGACAACGAGTCAAAAAGGGCCAAAAGACATGGAGGATTTGAAATTAAAAACAGAGTTGCTCAGCCGGAGACGTGATAGAGAATACATACAATCACGAGGCAATTTATGTTGAGGAAAGCAACGTGCCTATAGGAGATCTACTTTTTATTTTATTTTTAGAAATATAAATATATTTATAATTATATTCTAAATTATGATCAACTAGCCTTTAAACATTTAAACGTTTTAATTATATAATCATTAAATGACCCATAAGATTTTTATACGGTATAATTTAAAGTGAGTTCTTGTAAAAATTTTGGTTATGAAGTTTTTAAAATTTTTGGTTCACTTTTTTTTTAATTATTATATTAGATATTTTAATAATGGAAGAATAATTTTAATAGTTTGGGGATGTAATTAGATCAATTTAAGATTTAGGGATCAATTTAAAATGATGGTTATAGTATAAGATGTTTGGTACAATTAACATTAATTATTAATAAATCATTACAAATTACAATTCAAATTGGAAATTGAAGTATATCTAAATTTATACCGGAATAAATAAAGAGGGAGGTTATAGTTAATAGAAATTAAATCATAATAAACTCGAGAGAGATTTACACACAATTTACATATGAAAACTCGATTTTTAGATCTTAAAGTTTGAGAATCTGAACTTATTTTTTTATTTTATTTGAGACTTTCAAGTACTCAGTAGTTACATTGGATCTCAACTAAATTCATAGTTAAAGTCTAATCAACTTTTAAATTGGGGGTAAAGCTCTTTTAACATTGGTATTTTTAATTTACAAAATTTAAACTTAAAATTTTACTTAAATACACAAAGTTTCTTACCATTCGAGTGTTGATATTATTATTAGGTAACTAAATTCAAAGTCTTTAAACTATTAGTAAGTTTATGTTTGATCATTCAACTTAAAAAATTTATAAAATCATCACTGAATTATTCAAAAGGTTTTATTTAAATCATTGATCTGTTAAAATCGTTATTGTATGGCTTTTTATGTCTGCAATTTTTGTACCAATCGAAAGCTCTCATTCCCTTCACTTATATAGTTCAGTTTTTTTCTTTCATGAAATAACTTTGAAGGTCAAGAATTTGCGAATCAAAATCCAAATAGCTTTTTTCTCTGGCACTATCCGTCAAATTAATTTGGATCTAAAGTATGTTCTGCTACTCATCAATGGATACTTATCGATCGTCCTGGTCATCGAATTGTCACTTAAAGCTTACTAATCAAGCTTTTTTTTAAAAAAAAAAACTTAATAAACCAATGAGTTAATACCTTTATTATTATGATTATTTGAAAACTTTTAAATAATTTAGTGATCATTTTATAATTTTTTTAAAATTAGATGATCAAAGCATAAATTTAATAATAATTTAATTATATTGGTACCCCAATTATTATGATTATTTGGCTCATCTAATGGAGTTGGTTAGGACGTACGATTACGACTTTCCTTGTGTCCTACACAAAAGGAATATATTATTATATTTATAGTTATAGCCCCACTTAATGTCCATGTCCCTATCTATGAATAAAGCTGAGGTAAAATGTGGTGGCAATTTGGTCCTATTCTCTGTACATAATTTACTTAAATTCTTTTACCTCCAATCTTACAAAATGTAAAATATCTCCCAACCTTGCAGAAGGTAAAATATCAAGAGACAATTTCATTATAGATTCTGATAATTTTTAATTTTTTTGATATAATGTTTAAAATTATCCATAATTTCTTCTCAACTTATAAATAAGAGTATAATATGTTTCAGTGCACTCGAACCAGCATCCTTTTACATTGATAACAATATTTATATCAATCGAATTAAGACTCAATTGGTAAAATATAAAAAAAAATATCAACATAAAATATTGACATATCCCTATTTCATAGAAAGTAAGATGTGGACAAATGAAAGTGGGTCATTAACATTGTGTGTCAATTCATTATTCTAAGTAAAATAAAGCATTCAACTTACACAAATTTTCAACTTTCAGTAAATTAAGCAACTAAAGCTATTTCTGTATTTTTATAATAAGTCCACGTGACGGAAACATTAAATATAAATAAAGAATTTGAATAAGCCATGAGGGAAAACGTGAAACTAATTCACATTCGAATTCATTGTCAACACTCAACAACACCCATCAATTTGTGGGATCATAACCCACCGCCAAAATGAAATAAAATCAAACAAATACAATTTCCTCCAACAACTCTAATGGTTATAATTAAAAATTATCTCGGTCATGTAATTTATAAGTTCGTTCAAGAAATATTCTAAAAGATGTTGGTCGTAAATGAGAAGATTGGTTATTGAAAAAAGGAAAATGAATTCATATTTATATGCATGAGAATTGTATAAGAACAAGAATAATTTTAGATTAAAAATTGAAATAGATTTCTTTGGAGTAATAAAACTCTTTAAATTATAATACTTGTAGAGAGAGAGCCGTGCTAAGCGCAAAGAAAAATCATCTTTTATCCAATAATGAAGGGCTTGAATTTCGTGCTCTAAATACTAAAATGACTATCCGACGGGATAAAACTATCTCGATCAAGATAACAGAACCCATTTTCTGTATTATCAATAGGATCAATAATAACAAGTCACACACACTCATATTTCGAAAATACAGAAACAAATAAATTTCACAGTCGAACTACTGAAATAGAACGAGGCTAAAAAAGCCCGAAAACTAAAAGTTTCACTTTTTATATTGAAAAACGAAAACTTAAAACTGATCACTCAAAATGATTTGTATTTAAAATAATTTAAGATTCAATGGACTATAGATAATTTAAATCAAAATCAATCAAACTCCCTCAATTAGAGATATACCATGATTTCAATTCATATCTGAATATACTTGCTAAAAATGTTGAGACAACTTTAATTCAATGTCTTAAACTAAAAGAGCATTGAGAATTGAGAACTTTGGTAATAATACACAAAACCATTCGTGAGACACTTACGTAAAACATCAAATAGTAACACACAGTTATATAGTATGATCATACACACACACATATATATAATATTAATAGCTATCTATTGGATCCCGAAAATTCAACTTGTGTTTTGCCACATGGACCGTAGGTCCTAATATAAAGCCTATACTCATCGTACGTCATGGGACTGTATAGCGCTGGCCGGTCCTCACTTACAAGCTCCTTGGCTGGTTCAATGGGTAGATCACTCTTGGGGTTGTAGAAGAAAGCTAGGGAAACTCGATCTTTCACTGAGTTCACAATCACACGATGTTCAACACTCTTGTAAATTGCATTACTCATCACCTAAAACATAAACAATATTCAAACCCCATACTCGATAGTAAACAACTTTTGATTGATTTGAATACAGGGATTAAATTATAAAGCTTCATGAAAGAAAATGAAACCTGAATTTGGTCTCCAACGTTAATGATGAAAGCATTGGGAACGGGTTTCACGGTGATCCACTTGTCGTTTTTACGAACTTGGAGACCAGTAATGTCGTGGTCGGGGAGGAGGAAAGTCATGCCACCGGGGTCTGAGTGGGGTGAAAGGCCTAGTGCAAGGTCAGGTTGAGGACACTTTGGATAAAAATTGACCCTTAAACAAGCACCAATATCTTCTCCACCAAATGCATTTTGTAGATAATCTTCTTTTAATCCAAGACTAATAGACATGGCCTTGAGAAGCCTTCCACCTAGTTTTACAACTTCAGCGCCATATTCCGAAACCAAATCCCTACATCCGAAATTTTAAAAGGCTAATTTAGTATTGTTATTGCAGTTATCATATAATTTTATAAAATTACATAATACATATACCCTTTTCACTTTTCATCAAAATATAGTCTACTATGATGACCGACAAAGATTAATGTTTAGGGTGAACAGTTCTTTCTAAACTTTGAAAATGACCAACACTCACATAGACCTTAATAATAATAAAAAGTATTAAAAGGTCAAAAATAAACATCTCTAAATATTTAGGACGCAGCCATGCAATTATGGTGGTCTGAATATATATGTATATATATTATGACCAAAACTGGAATAATTTGATGTTGTTTTTTTTTTTTTATGAATTATAAGAGGAGGATAAACTTTTAATTGTATTACAATTAACGTGTTTTAAATTTAAATCACATTTAAAATGATTAACATTCTGATCATCTGATCAACATAATATTTAATTTGATGTTATTTTTCTATTTAGCCTAACGTACATAACATTGTACATAGTAACCTTATAGTAAAATCCCATAATGACTGTATTAACCTAAATATTTCCTTATAAAAAAAAATTCCCCTGCTTCAATTGTTCGAAATAAAGTATTTTAGAAGATTTAATGTGATTAATGGTATCGGAGTTAAAAAGGAGTTGTAACGCACCTGCAAGATGAGGGCAGTGAAGGCCAATTGCTTGGATTCCTCAAATAAACAGGCAAATAATGAAGAAAAAAGTAATCACTCCAATCAAGGATAGCATCTTTCTGAACACCCAGACGACTACCGTACCCTTCGTATGTTGTCGGCGCGTTGGCGTATTCTTGTTTAACTTGAAGCGGTAAGTTAAAGAACTCACGCCACACCTCGCGCGTACGCTTCAAGAGCTCATGGCTAATGCCATGGTTCACCGCTTGGAAGAAGCCCCATTCTTTACACGCGCTGGAGATGAGTCTGAGGGTTTCTTCATGGAGGGTAAGGTCATGGCTGAACAGGTTTTTAAGATCAACAACGGGAATATCAACATGTTCTTGGTTCTCAAAACCGGGTCTGTCACTTGGCGGCTTGATATACCGGTCTGGAATAGCTCGTATGCCACTTTCAGACAAAGATTGAACTCGAACCACCGGTTCTGGCCAACTCTGAAGACAATTCATCATCTTATAACATTAATTCCAGGGTTTTTTTTTCTTCTTTTTCTGCAAATAAAAAAAATGAAGGAAGATATATATATATATGTATGTATATATATATGTATAGGATTAGCTAGTGATGGTGAGAAGAAGAGAGGGAGTGAAGGGGTTTTTATAAGGATTGGAACGCATTTTTCGGCGCCGTGATGAAGTTGATTAGCTTATTTTTTTGCAATTTGCAACAATGAAAAAAAAAGTAGGGAAGGAAATCAAGGTGCTTAAATTTCCGAGAAAATATTTTCATTCATGTGGTGAGAAATAATAGAGAAGACGTATAATCGAGAGTTATCCTATTTTACGAAATTTAAATGGTTGAAATGTGATTCTATATATATAAAAATTAATTTACTTTTAAAAAGTGTAATCAAAAGTGAAGCTTTTAGGGGCTAAAAATGAATAATTTTTCATTATAATTTTGGGTTATCTTAAAAATTAAAGGGTTCATATGAGTAATTTTTCATTTGGAAGGTCAGGGCCACAACATTCATTTGTAAGTTACTTTCTCAATTATCGGAAAATTACTTTTCTAAATAAATTGAAAGTTAAAAAAAAAAAGAAAATTGTTAGGATAAAAATATCAGTTCTTTTTTTTTGTGTGTGTGTTTAGATTTAATATAAAAAATTTTGCAAAATTTGACTAATATTTTAAGGAATTATTATGATTATTATTTTAAATTTAGCTTCAAAATTGAACACTTAACACTACCAAATATGAATAGATTGATAAAAAGAGAGAGAAAAGATATAATTGAATTGTAATGGAAAAACCAGCTTAGGTAATGCAAATTAATAAAGAAAATTTGCACTACCACCAATAGTGGAGTCAAAAAAAATTTTTAGAAGTTTGAAATTAAATTATAATTTTATTATTTTAATAGTTTATTTTTATAATTTTTAAAAAATTAAATTAATTTTTATTATTTTTGATGAATTAAAATATTATTAATTTAAAATTTTATAAATTATAAAGTATTTAAATAAAAAATTTCCATTTTTTTTTGGTGAGGAGTTTTTTTTTCCATTTTAAAATGCTGAACCTCCCAAATCTGCCGCTGACGACCACCACCACAAGTAGGGAAGACGAGGAACTTCCACAAGTAGGGAAGACGAGGAACTTTCTTTTCTTTTTCTTTTTTTCTCATTATTTTAAATTACACACGTGTTGTTTTCGAGGACGGGACAGGAATGTAATATTCTGATATTTTATTGGCCCAATGGAATTCTGTATTGTGTACGTGGCAGCCATAGATACTGCCGGACCATTGCTTCAAAAGCAAATAAAAAATTTCTCCAGCTTTTTTTTTCCCTCTCTCTAGATTTTCCCCCACTCGTAAAAAACACATGAAACTTATAGTATATTTTAGAGTTGAAGGAAAACCTACTATGTAGATATTAAAATATTAGAGTATGGTACACTTATGTGGGTTGTTGAAAAATATTGGTAAAAATTACTTGAATAGGATAAAAAAAGTAAATTATTGTATTAAAAAATCATATTAGGTTTAATTTTTTAAAAAAAATTAGAGAGATTGTAAATAATTTTACTTAAAACTCAATTTCCTATATAAATTTTTTTTACAATGCAATTTAATAACACAATGTATTATTACAATCGTACCTTACAAAATATTTAAAGATAAATAAAAACAGTAAAGAACACAAAATATTTAATGAGGTTCAGTGAAGTATGCTTACATCTTCGAACACTACAATTCAAAAAATACACATATAAAATTATAAATAAAAATTGAGAAAAATTATCTTATAAAAAAAATGATAAATTTTGGAATGATTTAAAAGTGGAGGAACCACTCTATTTATAATAATATAAACACTTTGTAACCTTATATTATTTTAGATGTGGATTATGTTATTTTAAAGTAAAGAAATTTTAAAATATCATGAGTAATTTTTTTTAATGTGAATAGACTTATAGTGTTTATAATTTTTAAGAAATATAATTGTTTTAATATATGTTTTTAATGAAAATATATTATGAGTGCAATAAAAAATAATGGTAGAAATATGAAAACTATAAAGTGTAAACAAATTTGAAAAAGAGAAATGCCTATTCCATTAAGATTGTGAATAAAGAAATATAATTCAAATTTAAGCATCCTCATTATCATGCCCGCAATATTGTTGAAAATATCAATTAGTAAAATATAGTGTAGAATTGAATGGAATCGATGATGATTTTTGATGGGAGTTTAATTTTCAATTTATTTTACATTTGGTTATTTTGGAATTTTGTAATGATAAATTGTATGAATTTTATTGGTAATTATTTTTTTTGTCAGGAAAAAATCATTCGTTAATTTTAAAAAACATTTAACATCATTACAAAATAAACACTCATTTGCATACCATAAACTTTTCTAAAACTATAGTCCACATATACAAAAGACTCAAACATAATTTATCTCAAATCTATAAGCTACACACATAATCATCAATGCGGAGCAAGAAGACCGTCACTTCTTAAATTAGTCAATAGTGAGAATGGGAGTTCACTAACCCTACCATCAATGCACATCTCTTTCATTGCAAGGTGAGCACACCAATCAGTTGTCTTATCTGCTTTTGTCAACTTTTCTGAACCCAAAATCAACAAATTTTCCTTTTTGTTTTTAGCAAATATTGTATGTATGGTTGAAGTTTCCAGTATTACAAGCATTATTCCCTTTAAACTCCTTGTACACAATATCTGAATCAATTTCAATAATAATTCTATTACACCCTTGCAGCATAGCCCATTTTACATTTGCCATAACTGCCAAAGCTTCAACTTCCTCTACCGCATCAACATTTACCTTTTTAGCTATTCTTGCAACCAGTTGTGCATCCTCATTTCTCATAATCACCCCAATAGCAACATTCCCTTTATCTATAAAAGCCCTATCACAATTAACTTTAATCCAACCATTCGAGGGCATCTCCCATCCCTGAGTTTTCCTTCCTTTTTTTCTCAATTTGTTGACTCCCTTTTAGAACCACAATCATCCATTCCTTTATCGAAGTTGATATTCTTTCAATGCATTTTCTAGGATCACACTCTTGCCCCTTAAAAACTTTTGAACATCTACATTTCCAAATATGTCGACATGTAAAAGCAATGATCATCTCCATCCATTCTTTGTTTTCCTGACCTTTTAAAACCACCTCAAACACCTGCATCAGTCAATGATCCAAAGTAGTAACTCTTTGACAATCAATTTTTATGCCCAAAGCTCCACCATATCACACACACTGAACCCAATCACATAACATAATAGTATGTTCAACTGTCTCAACCTCTTTCAAATAGATAAGGCACAACTAAGACATTTTAATTCTCCTTTTCACCAAATCACCATTTGTGGCCACCATGTTTCCAACAGCCTTCCAAAGGAAATGTTTAATCTTTCTAAGAATTGAGATGCTCCAAATCCACTTTCAAACTTTTCCATTCACATTATGAGATGGTGAAGCTCTCCTTCCACTTCCTTCATCAGTTTCTCGTTTAATTCATAATATCCTTTTTTAACAACATATTTCCCATCTTTTGAATCTGTCCACACCATTCTGTCTTGGTCTCTACCACAAGTTGGTAAACTCTAAATAGCCTTTACTTGGCCGTAACTTGAATAGTAATATTATATGAATAGTTGTAACTTGAAGTACATCTTAATTGTTGGTGTATGCGGATAAAAATAAATCTATGAGAAACTAACGAATACTTCAATGCACGTATCAATGTCACTTTCTTTAAGATTTTATGTCCCTCCACCTATATTATGGTGTGAAAAAGAGTTACTGGCAAATAAACCTAGAGGATACAATGAAGCCTAATAACGGTCTATCTTTTGCACTGACGAAAGCAGTCCACTAAGCACTGAGCGTAGAATAGCAAGAATATTAATTTCTATAAAGAATTTATGTAGTAAAAGCAAATATAAAAGAAGGTGGGAGAATAGAAAGAATTTTTGATGTGTTTTTTTGAGTATTAGATAAATGAAATTTGGCTCCTATGTATAAGATTTCTCATGTCTCTTCATAGGAACATAACTATCTAAATGGATAGTCACATCTTTTAACAATAAATATAATTATTCAATAAATGTATCATTAAATAATCATGATTCATTGTTAATAATAAAGTGATATAATTTTTAAATTTAAGAAACATAATTCATCACTATGAAATGTGATCACTCTTGGTTAATAATCAAGTGGTATAACTTTTAGTTACTTTTATAACTTTTCATTTGCAACTATTGAAACACTCTATATGTTTTGAAAATGTTCCAACATTAATTAACATTAATTTAATCATGATCAAATATAATTAATTTTGATAACTTAAAATTATCTCAAAAAAATAATTTCCAAAATATTTTTGTAAGTAAAATTGATATTTAATTATTAAAACAACTAATTTTTTTTTCCAAACAAAAGCCAAACCAATTAATTATACTAACATATATGAACACAATCTTTGTTCTCTTGCTTATTTAAACTATACACATATATTTAATCACAAAAGCCAAATTCAATGATAGCAACACATATGAAAAATCTATTATTCATTACATGAATTGAAGTCGTGCATATAGGCTAATATTTAAATCAACTATCAACCTCATTTTAATCACATTTCTAAATTATTGATATTATATCAACCGAATAAAAAAAATGAATGAACCATACTTTTTATAAAAATTATAAAAACATCAAAATTAGGATTTTTACAATATTTATTTTCTCTTTAAATTTTCATTTTAAATTATGTCGCATAAAATTTATCTCATTCACAATTAAATTAACAATTTTAATAACAAAAAGACCTTATCAATATAAGGTTAGTAGTTTGAAGGTGTTTAATGCAATTAACTCTAATATTTAATATGTTGAGAGCATTTAAATTTTTTTGATGAATTACAAGAGGACAAAGTCCTAACAACAACGTAACTAGCGTAATTTGAATCCAAATCACACCTGAAATGATGAAAACTTTGACTATTAAATCAATACAAAACATATAATTTTATACACTCTTTCTTAATTAATTATTCTTCTCAATTAAACATCGAAAAGACAACATTACACTAAAAAATATATAAATCTCACTTAAAAAAAACCTTCCATTTTTACATAAACCATTTTGTACTACTTTTAACATAGTTGTATGAACAGTTACCAAACAATTTGACGATCTAGAAAACAAAAACAAAGATCAATATGCACGATTTTGATTGTTTGGGGTGATTAAAACTGAACTCAATAAATAAAATAAACTTTCTTAGAATCAAAAGGGAACTATATTGTTATGATATTTTCTATCATCGATCCAAAATTCGGATATAATCTTAAACTATCGATTCGTAATTCGATTTTGGGCCTTACAAAATATATACATTAAGGATTTGCAGAGAGAGTTCGGGGGAGAGAGGATTCGCAAGCCAAGATCGCATGTTTTTGAGTGTTCATAAATAGAGGGTGTGAAATCAAACGAGTAGACCATAAACACGTGTTAAGTCTAAGACAACATACGTATGTCAATACGTAGTACCTACTTAAAATATTATTTCAATAAACAATAATTATGTCCTATAATTATTCAATTCCTCAATCTATAAAATTAAGTTCCGTGTTGATTCCAAATGCAATAAGAAGTGTGAAACTAAAGTAAAAAAGAGACACCTCAATTAGTCAACTTCTCTTTCTTCCCCTGTAAGATTTCAAAGAAAAAAAAAACACGTGGAGGTTGGCAATGCCGGCAAATATCAGTCTCTTTGTTTGTCCACGAGCTTAGCAGCAATCATCTTATCCAAGTTCATCAAAATGTCTGCGCCCCAATATTTATGCACTGCATTGGATAACTATGCCGACATTCAAATGTGTATATAGTTTAGTTTCTTACAAAACAGGGCATGCACAAAGGTAACATAGATCATTTGTGTCAGATCATGGAAGCCAGTTCTACTGCTGTCAGAACTGACATTTTATGTCATAAAATGCATTGTTTTGGTGGACCTTGTTATTGGACATATATATAATTATTGATCTGTTATAATCCCTGTCGACTGGTGTAGAATCAATGTTGTTAAAGAGCACATTTATTATGAGTTTGTACTGATCTTTTGTGTTTGATATCGACAACTGGTCTGAAACTTCAACGGTCGAAATTAATTAACATATTTTTTTGAGTCTATGCAGTCGACATATGCATAGTGTTTCATTTAAAATGGATTTCTACCAATGTCTATACTTTTTCTTTTAATTATTATAATCCCAATTTTTAGTGGGAGATATTAAGTATTTAAGCAGGTTTAGATTTACATATTTTAAGTTATAATAATAACGATGTGAATTTGATTAAAATTTAATCAGTATAATTAAATAGAAGGTAGATTTGTAACTTGAATATTAATTTGTTTTATTTTTATATTGTAGAATTTTAAACCTATTCATATTATTTGTGTTATTTTTTTTATATATTTTAGAATATCGTGTTGATAATATGAGAGTATTGTATTCTTTAGATACCATTGTATTAGAATACGACTATTGAATAGTGACTCATACTGAAGTTTTTTTCTCCCGATTTTGAAGGGAATGAAGTAACGTCTCACAATGCCTGAACAGGCAAAACAATGGCTATTGAAGAGCTTTAAACATGATCAAATTTGATCCCATGACCTTTATAAGTATGGTACCATTTGGATTAACTAGTCCAAATGCCCCACTTCCGGTGGTGGTCGGAGTTTCTTGGTACCATAGTTGAAAGATGGAGAATAATGTTGTAGCTTTACTAATTGGCCTTCCAATCTATGAAGAAGCTATGACGAGAGAACATGCATTCCCCAGTTGTACCAGTTCTTTAGGACTAATGGGAACAATTTTTTAGGAGAAAAAGCTGTTAATGGTTATTTTGTTTCATTTAAACATTTGAAAACACTACTTGAGCAACTGATAGCTAAAAATGCAACTATCGATCAGTTCGATTATATGATTGGAGGAACTTTTTTTCGAGTATTGCATGTACCTCCATTTCTATCAAATTGGATCATTTAAGTATAGAGATTAAAAGTATAAACTTTGGGAAAGAAAATGAATTCCGAATCCAATTTTCAAGGTTTGTTAAGTTGTGGTGTTGAATTGAGTTAAATTAAGTGGTTTACCAACGAGTTGAGTCGTTAGTGATTTAATTAATATTTTTACTATTCGTTCCACTAGTTTCGAATATCTGCTAGTAGTAGCTCCTATTTTCTAGTTCATAATCATTTCTTTTGTCTATTTAAAGTTTTGATACGTGAATAATAATGCATTGTAATTTTAAAAAAATTTCGAATTCATTTTTCCTACATTCCAACAATATTGATGTTGAAAATTAATTTATTGACGATGAATTTTTTTTTTGTTGAAACATTATGGATCATAAATATAACTGTTAATACAAGTAATATTATTTTAGTTGCGATTTATTGTGTGCCAACATGAGCAACAACAAACAAGTGATATCCTTTGATCAGAATTATTGGTTGACTACTTTTTGATTTTGTTATAATCTTTTTGTTTAAAACATTTTATAAGCAACATAGGTGTCGGATTTTTATTTGCATTTAAAAGGAAATTTGTCCCTATCACGAGAAAGAGATCAGTAGTTTTGGAAGAGTCTTAGCCCAAGAAAAAGATAGGCATGGAGATAATGCTTCGATATCCCACTTCACACTGAATTTATGCACAACTTTTTTTAAAAAAAATAAAATAAAATAATAACAGCAATAAACAATTACAAATTCAAGAAAAATTAATTATCATAATGACCCTGTCTATCTTCTTCCAAAAGTTGCAAAATTGAGATTGAAGGGGTGCTAAAAGTTTCTAAAACACTATTAGAGAGCAGATTAATCTTCGTTATATGATCAGCAACTTTATTTAAAGCCCTTGAAATGTGACAAAGACGAATGCCCCATTGACGACGGAGCACCTGATGTAGCATCCGTATTTCAACTAAATTACTATAAATTCCACCTTCTGAGTTGATCAAATCCACGAGTAACACATTATCACATTCAGCTTCAATTCTCCTATAACATTTATCCCATGCTAAGAACAAACCTGCCAACAAGGCTCGCGCTTCTACTTTAAAAATTGAATCGGTCCAAAGCTCAACTTTGATTACTTGACTTCAAAGGTTATATATAGATGATTTATTTCATCGAATATTGATGGGAATTAAGTGAGCACATATCTTCATAGTAAACAACAATTATTGACTGCTATTGTACTACACCTTTGTGTGTTGACTCACTCACAGTAGGTAAGCTGAGTAGATAAGTGTTGTATTACACTCATCAGGATTATTGATTGACAATTTTTCGATTTTGTGATAATCCTTTTATTTTAAATATTTTATAAGCAACATTGTGTGGGATTTTTATTTGCATTTAAAAGGAAATTTATCCCTATTACAAAAAATAAATCAGTAATTTTGGAAGAGTCTTAGTGCAAGCATAATACTTGAAAAAGATAGGCATGGAGATAATGCTTTGTTATCCCACTTTACACATAACTTATGCAGAACTCTGATCAGTGGACCTCAAAGCTTATTATATAGATGACCTATTTCATCGGTTATTGATGGGAATTAAGCGAGCACATAACTTCATAGTAAACAACTATTGTTGAGTGATATTGTAGGTGTTGAGGAAATGTTCATTTAAATACATAAAAGTGAGTTTGTATCGATTGATTCAGGGGTTGAGTTTAAATCATTTTTTTGTAAAGTAAAATTTATAGCGGATTCATCTTTAGGTAAGACTTCACAAATATAAGATGAACTTCAAATTGCGTCAACTTCTTTATTGTGCTCATTATTATTCTTTAATTTCACTTGTTGTATATTGTGTGACAACAACAACAACAACAACAAAAATACCCCACGCACAATCCTGCATTCCAATGTTTCAACTAGTGTTCCAATACATGGAACCACAATTGATTGTCAGATAGTATTTTCAATAACTTCTTAAGATTATGGATGAAAAATAAAACTTTAATAAAAGGTGATGGACTATAAGGGAATTGTACTTATTTTATTTAGTAGGTTAAAATATGTTATAAATCTACACTCTTTCTAAATCTAAAATTTAGTTTTTGCATTTTTATTTTAGGAATTGGGTTCCTTTATATTTCAAAATTTTAAAAATTTAAGTTAATTTTTTTATTAAATTTATTTTTGTGACATTTAAAAAAATATTTAATTAATAGTCATGTAATTAAAAATAATTATAGTTATAATAAACTTGAATTTGACAAAATCATTTTAATTTTGGTAATAATTGGACTTGAGTTTTTAAATCAAAAAAGTAGAAAGATTAAACTTTTTGAACTAGAAGTAAGACAAAATTCTAAATATATGAACAGTATAGGAAAATTTTAACCTATTTAATAAAAATAATTTAAAACATATGTAAACATTACAATGAAGTAATTTAAAAATTTTAATATATTTTATACAGTAAGTTGGACTTTTCAAATCCAATGTGATCCAAGTAAATCATTTATGATTTAAATCTCATCTCATTTGTCCAAAGATATAAATTTAATAAAAAGTAGTAGCATGAAATAAGTTAATTTTTACAGCAAAGGAAAAAGAATTGTAGCATAAATTAAGTGCAACAAATGAATATCGAAAGAGATGAAACATAGCTAAACAACTAGAAGGAACAGTGAGAAAAAGGTATGGCCGACATCACTGGAACATTACCAAACTTTAGAGATGGGGAAAATTAAATCACGTGTCCAACATTGTCCAACATCAAAAAGAAAAAGGCAAAACAGGTCAGAAGCCACGCCCACGTGATTATATCACCTCTATTTCACGGGTGCTGGCAGACCCCAACCCTTAAAATAATTTTTTTTATTTATTTTTTTAAAATTTTAAATTTAATAAAAATAAAAATATATTTTAATTTCTTTAAAAATAATAAAAATTTAATTTAATTATTTAAAATTATAAAGATATATGTTATTAAAATAATAAAATTATATTTTTTATCATAAAAATTACAATTTAATTTCGATTTCTAAAAAAATTTTAGATTTTGATTATATTTGTTTCTTTTGATAGAATATCTAAAACTAT
Organism: Gossypioides kirkii; assembly: GCA_005610355.1. Lineage (NCBI taxonomy): Eukaryota > Viridiplantae > Streptophyta > Magnoliopsida > Malvales > Malvaceae > Gossypioides > Gossypioides kirkii. Next base: position 37,782,431 of record CP032244.1, on the reverse strand, counting down.
TCTTAATCTCTTCCTCATTAAATTGGAAGATAATACGTTTCAGTAGACTCAAACTCACATATTCTTATACTGACAATAATACTTATACCAATTGAACTAAGACTCAATCGGTAATTTATACTATTTTCTTAAAACTTTTCTTTAAAAAATACATTATTGTTTGACTTTTTTTTTGCTAAAAGTTTGATTGAATAACATGTGAAAAGAATGCCCTTAGTTAAAATCAGATAATTAATATAAAAAAGGAATTCGTTTACGTAATTTATTAAAATTGAATAAATATTTTATATTTTATGTGATTCAAAACAACTATTACCATACTAAAGCATATCTTTTTGAAGAAATTAAGCTATTAAAAGGTAGCATGCGGAAGATGATTTTCATGCGGAAGATGATTTTTTCTCCGTTTCCCATTACCTGTTTTTAAGATATTAATAGATATTGCTTAGCATTAAGATTGAAGTTCACATTGTTGGGTGGATGCTTGATATATCCCAATCATACATTATATATATTTGTGCTTCTAAAGGGATGTTTATAAAAAAAATAAACTCTTTTCCATCTGATAATATTGTTGTAATCGAATCTTTATTATGAAACACATACTTTTCGATTCATTTGGACTTCCTAATAATATTATAAAAATAGAGGGATCAATTAATACTTGTTGGGTCGATTGGTAAGAAGCTCGATGCTCCTTAAGTAAAGTTTTGAGTTCAAGTCTTGTAAGTGGAGACAACAATGTAATAAGAGTTTTTCTCTTATTTAGAGGTTTGATTAGGCTCAACTCTGGATTTGTCGGGGTCTAATATGACTACCAAATATTAAAAGCTTTCAGATCAAATAAAAAAATAGGGGGGGCAAACTTTTTTAAAGTAGTGGGATTAAATCCTTAATTTTAACATTGTAGAAGGAGTAAAATCATTATTAGACCTATATGGATTAGTTTTGTTAAAATATAAAACAAAAACAAAAAAAAGTCTGTTAGTGTAAATGTTGCATGACTTCTGAAGAACTTGTAACAATTGTAACCACAATTTATGTAACAAATAGTGATGTGTTTTGGATGGCAACTTTGACTTGTATTTATCTCTTTCTCGAAATTCAATGGTAGCAAACAAATGAATTATATTTGTAATTGTAAACTAGGTGATAAAGATTTCTTATTTAGTTTTATTTATTCATACTCTATTTATGGATAAACATATGGTTAACAGGGGGCGAGATTGTTAATTTTTAGGAATTATATCTTGTCATCTTTAGGTGACATTTAAGGGGAGATCTTATGAGCAAACCAATAATAAAATTCATAATAATTCGTTCCCGCTTTTACTCGGGTTTTGAAATGGGTTGCACCAATCCCAAAAGAACTTGTTGCTTCACTTTTACTTGTTGGCATACTAAACACTTGGCTACATACTCGGTGATGTCCTTCATTCCTGATCACCAATAAAATGACCTAAAATCATTGTACATGTTGCTGCTTTCCAGGTGCATAGCATAAGAACTATGGTAAGCTTCTCAAAGAATATCTTATTTCAACTCGACATCATTCGGAACACACAACCTCTTTTGGAAGTATAAACTTTCATCATCACCTAAAGTGAACTCACAAGTCTAACCATCCTTAACGAGCTTTCGCTTTGCTTCCATCTTGTCATCGCGTCTTTGTAACTCTTGTAGTTGAGTTTTTAATTCCTTCAACTTGGTTAGAGCCATTCGGCATAGTACAATAGAAATCAATGCAGTTGATCTGCCGTAATTTGATATGAAAAATTAGGCTTTCCAGATATACTTAAGGAGCTTATTCTCGAGCAAAGTAGTGTCTTTTTCGTAGTTTTTTTTTTGTAATTTTTAGATTTTAAGTTAATAAGTGTAAATGTCATATTTTTACTCATTTAGAAACTCAAATTGGTCAATGGTGCCATTGGGGGCCCTAACTTATGGTTGAGTGATGTAGGGACTTATTAGAGATTGAAATCGAGTGAGAACGGAACCAAAAGAGAGGGTGTTACAATATTCAAACCATGGAACTGCAATACCTCCAACAGACTCAAGATTGGAGACCACCCTTCAGTGGTATCGCGATATCCATCCTCCAAGAAAACCCCTCAAGTTCGAAACTGTCCAAGGTATCACAATATCCTCTTCCTTGGTATCACGATACCGATATTGTGAGGCGACAAAAATGGTAGTCTTTGTCCACTCGAAGCACTGATCATTGAAGGTTCATCCAAGGGTATTTTGGGTACACAAATTGGGTCAGAATAGTTGCTATATCAACCAAAATTTGGTTGAGAGAGAAAAAAAGGTCACATTACCATAGTTTAGGCTTAGTTTTTTTCTAGGTTTTCTCTTCGTTTTTCTTCCTTTTTTTTAGAGTCTCTTATTTTCATTTTTTTAGCTGTAGATTTTACATTTTCTAGCAATTTTTATTCTTGTTTTAGTTGTTCTTAGTGTTAGTTAAGTTAGTTATCACTGTAGCTTAGGTTTACTTGCACTTTTAATCCTTGTACCTTAGTTGTAAGATATTTTTAGATTTAGTTTAATGCAGTTTCTTTTACTTTGTTCCTTTTATGTTTATTACTTTAGATTTTCTTGTTAAATGCTTCTCCTTACATGCTTTTAAGTTTTCTTGCACAAAAATCTCAACTTGTATATTTTTCTCAAGCTTTGCTTTAATGACTTCTTTTTTTTTTTTTTATGGTTAGTTTTATTTAGAACATGAGTAACTAAACTTAGGATGATTTTTGGATGAAGGAACATATCATAATAAATTGGACTAATTTGAATGAACTTAAAAACTTAGGATTAATGACCTTGAGAGAACATTTAGGCAAGTGAAAACGAGAGGAGACCTTGTTGGGCACCAATTCGTTAGTCTCAGGTTAACAGTGAGAGCAAGAGATAATCTGGATTAATTTGTCTAACTTGGTAAAATGGAGACCGGGAGATAAAATGGAGTCATTTTGGGAGTTTAAGCGATTTGGATCCCTAATTTGAGGATTAGTGAACCACATCAATGTCAATCAACCACCGTTTATTATTTAATTGTTAATTTCATAATTTTGCATATTTTACAATTTAATCCTTGATAGTTAGATAGTAAAGTAGATTTAATTTCTCTCGATTTTATGATTTTTTGTAATATAACTTTTTTCAGTTAGTTGGTTAGACTCTTAATTTTACACATACGTTATTTAGAAATTGTTCAATCCACGATTCTCTTAGGTTCGATCTTTAGAATACTCTAGTGTTCCATTATAACACTACAAATATTACAACTGATCTGTCACACTTGCAATAAAGTCATGATTTTTATATTGTATTTTAATTTTCGAGTGTTGATTTTCTATCTCTCTCCTTCTGTGATCAACGGAGAGAGAGAAAGAAACGGTCAAGTTGTTGGCAGCGTCACATACTGTTTCTACAAAATCTAAAACCCTTGTCCTGCAATTTCATCCAACCAACAAATATGCTCATTAACTCAATATTCAACCAGTCTATACTAAATTTAACACACAATACATGAATATTTACTCATTCAACATTATACAAAAGCTTCATATTCAACAAGCTAACTACTAAAGTAATTCCAACCAAATACAAGAATTCACACCCATATATCATTAGGATCATTATCATTTTCAGCATTATACCATTTCGACCGTATTTGTCAACCATTTACAAGTTACTACAACATTATTAGCCAAAGCATACATCAACATTCTCAATTCAAAAGTGAATTTAGACACCGTCTACTAACAAAATAGCCACAACCTAGGTACATGCCAAATAACAAGTGAAAGAGGTACACAAACATCGTTGAGTTCAGGATCTTGATTAGATGCTGAAGTCCACGCTCGAGATCACGAATTGAACCTAACTTGCGCTCGAAAAACAAACCGTACGCTAAGCAAAACGCTCAGTGGCAAATCTATGATTCAAGTTAACATAAACATGATTATGCAAATGCATACATATAATTCAAGTTCAATTCATAATCAATCTCATGCCATTTATATCAAATACTTCAAATTCCAAATAATCATGCTTATACCAATCTTAATTGCCTACTCAAGTGTGTCTTTATGTTAGCTTATTAATTGTCATTCACAAGTCTATTTATTACCTACCACATTATCTTTCCAAACATATCATAAGCTTGAATTCAATTCTTTAATATTCTTTTCATATTCACATATGCTCAATTAAAAATATCATTTCAACAATTTTCAAGTCTATAGCTCGGTCTTATTCAAGTAGCCTTCAGGCTCGTTTTCAACTCAATTCATATGGCATCATATTTCACATTTCAACTCAACTCATTTTCATTCCATCCCATTTCAAATTTTTTATTCAAGTAGCCTTCATACACGAACTCGATACGGATACATGGATCCGTCATCCCAAGTTATAATACCACCACAAATTACTTAACAACAACGGTTTTTCAACTCAATAAATTTATCACCCTAATTTGCTTGGAAACTATGACTCAACTCATAATATCTACCACCCCAGATTACGCAGCAACGATATTTTTTTAATACTCTGACTCTTTGGCATCCTAATTATATTCGACTCGGTTCGACGGTTAATAAGGTAACCAAATTTCAATTTCAATATACAATCCGATTCATGCTGATTCATTCTAATTTTCATCATCAGCTTATCAATTCAATACATAACATACATATACCAACCCAAATTCACACCAATTTCACATATCAATTAAGTCATAAATCATTTTTATTTTATTCAATTTAGTCCTTGCTTTAATATTCACTCCAAGTCATATCAATTTAGCTCAAGAAATCATCAAGAACTCACCTCTGACTCCACATAATGAAGAACGATATAAATATGCAGCAAATAAATGGTTTCCAAATCATAGAATTACAAACCGAAAATTTCGAGCTACTTGTCGATGACTTTAGATTTCCTTTTCCCTCTCGATGAACCCGGGTCAATTTTAGCTACGAATTAACATAAACATACAACACTATCAATATTCAGCCAATTCACAATCAATTATTAATTTATCCAAAATTTTCAATTTATTCAATTGAGTCCCTAAAACCGAGATTAACCTAACTTTCAATTTAAAGCTCCAAATTGAATTCTGATTTCATTATTACTCATTAGAGACTTCCTATTTCTCATTTCTATAGTCAATTTTACAATTTATTCAGCTTAGTGCCTAATGTACAAAACTATCAGTTAAGTTTTATAATTTAGTCATTTTTAATATCTAAGCTTAAAATCTATCAATTTAACACCTAAAACTTCAAGAAATCAACAACGGTAACTTTTTAAAACTTTAACAGTTTTACAAATTGGTACATTGGATAGCTAAATCAAGCTCTCATTACTTCAAAAACATAAAAATTACAAGAAAAAGACTAGATTGCACATACCAAATTAAGGCCGAAAGGTTCAAATGTTTCTTAGGTTTTCTCTATTTTTTAGTTTCAGTAGTTGAAGGAAGAAGAAGATGAAGTTCATCTCTTTCTTGCACTTTCCTTTATATGTATATAATATTAGTTTATTTACTTTAATTTTAATAAATGTAACAAAAATTTATCTAATTTTTGAAGCGCGTTATCCCCTAAGAGGGAGAATTGGGTATTGAGCAAGGATATGGTGAGTCCTTAGAAGTTGAATCATGACATTATGAAGATTTAAGGAAGAGGTAGATATATAGTGTAAACCAATTAGACTGGTGGAGGCATTGTAGGAAACCTCTGGGACCATTAGAGGATGCGTAGGAAAAAATGATCCCGTAATATGTTGGAACTAAAGCCTCTACCAAAGAACCTTAAATTCAAGTATTTAGGAGAGAACAATACTTTACGTGTCATCCTCGTTGCTCAACGTTCTGAGAAAACACAATGCTACTAGATGGACACATTAAAAGTATTCGTCCCCCATTGTGTCAACACAAAATTCTGCCTGAAGAGAGGACAAAACCAATTGTAGATGATTAAAATTATGTATTTTTAAATATTTTACTTTTTCTTTTTCATTTTAAAAACTCTACCAAACATTAGATGAAAAAAAAAATTCCTTTCAAATTTTTCAAACACACTCTGCAAAGAAAAATTATATTTTCCATCTTTCTATTTTTCTATTCCTATAATTTTTCATCTTTCCGATTTTCTTTCAGAACTACCAAACACAACTAAAACCTTGAATTTGCTGAGGACTTGAGATTCGTGATTATAGAGCTGGAAGGGGTGGCCTCGAAGATTGTTAATCACCTTGACAATGATCTCCAACATCTAACTTCAACAGGGTATTTAATGCAATGAATAAATTATGAATATATAACCTCATGTTTTCTCCCACTAGTAAGGTTAATATTTATATAAAGTACAGGGTTGTAAACAAAAAAGGCGGAAAGCAAGAACCTAGACTAAGGTAAATAAGTAACAAGGCTTACAGAGAGGGTTGGAAATACATACAGCTGCTTCATTAGCACCTGTTATTTGTAGAAACATGTTCTAAAGAACAGCCCAGAACTTCTTTCTGCAAATTAGCAATGTTTCTCTTTGCTTCTCCTTGTTTTCCAGAACATGTGATTCAAACTCCCAAAGGAATTTCGGAGAAAGATCTTGAATTCTTGATATAATAGAATCCTCATCTCTAATTATAACAAATCCCTGAGACAAAAATGTAAAATGAGAGTTGAATCATAATTAGCAACTTGGCTTATAGACTAAGTAAGCAGCCAAGCAGAGAGGATGTTAGATGTCAGTCTCCATCCACCTGCACTAGACATAATAGCCGGAACATGTCGAAAAAAAATCCTTTAAATCTTTTACTTTGGGCCTCACCAACATGACTAACTCGGGTTTGTAGATGAGGGCAAATAAAGGGAAGGAAACGGAATGAAATAGAGAATAGACAATATGAGACCAAAAAAAAAGGCTGAAATAGAGGAACTCTGGGGAGATAAATATAAGAAACAAGGTAAAGATTGAAAAAAAAAGAACCGTGAGCGGGAAGTATCAGTACTTGATAACACTACCCAGCCACCCGACGAAAATACTTGGTAAATAAATGATACTAACTAATTCATATAACTGAACACACACACACACACAAAATGTTTTATTACAAATAAGAACATAAAAGAAAACTTTAGTAAATCCCTAAATTATGCTATAAATTTCCCATGTCCTGTATCCATAACGTTTATGTTGAATGGTAATGACACTAATGAAATAATGAATGATTCAAAATCAGAACGGTCTGAAATATCATGTCACCATCTCAATGAAACAAGTACCTGAGGTCTTAAAATGCGGTCCATCTCAAGCATGATATCCTCAAGCTGGCAACCTTCTCCGCTATTTTTATATTGAGAGAAAAGATGGTTGGCATGCAGTAAATCATACGTACGTGGATATGTTGAAAATGGTTCACACCTGAAAATCATATATGTATCAACAACTACTAATAAGATCTGAAGTAGCCAAAAGAACTATCATACCATGGATATTAGCAATAAAGTGAGATTATATAAAATCTTTCTTACCAATCATGAAAAGCACCAATTAGACCCCGGTCATAAATTGCAGATAAGGTATTTTGCATGCTTGAAGGGACTACATTCATTACCCAAGCAGGATATTCATTCAAAGCTGCAGCAAAACCACCACAAAAGGCATTCATGTCCATCACATTTCGTATCGCTGTCCTGCTAACATTCATCAGCTTCCAGTAATAGTGAACTTGGCCTTGCCAGAAGTTGGAGTCTGAACTAAATTCTTCTCTGCTGATGCCTGTTATAATATATAAAAAAGATTATCATGTTGGATTAAATAACATCTCCTAGTGTCTTAAGTTACACTGATAATATGCCCAAAAATAAGGTGAAATATGACATGATGCAGTCTAGTACAACCTTCCAAGTCAAACAGCTCAAACCCCCAAAATGAAACAGTAACAATTAGCAAGAGATAGAGGATCCACAATTTTGGAAGGAAAACAAAACCAATGAAAAGGGTTTAGAATTATAGATTTCAAGTCCATAAATCCTTCTTTTTTATTAGAAAATTTAAATTATTGCACTTTAACAGTGTAGAGAGTTATTTAGTAACAATTAGCAAGAGAAGGCTATGTTGCTTGGACTTGAGTTTGGGATATGGTTATGCATGTAAGTTTGAGACGCATCAATCAGCTTGAATATACAAGAAGATGATAAAATAGGGTTAAAAAGAGAACACGTGCAGGGACTAGTCGTAGAATTTGAGTTCACAATGACATAATAATTATGCATCTATAAGAATTAACTATTGAGCATGTTTTTTATTAAAAGTTTAACATTTGTTTAATAAAGTTCTGAACAAGGAGCTTTCCAGTGAAAGAACTTTCAGCAAAGCAAACCCAAGGAAGTGACATGGAGAAAGGGAAGGTTGGGCAGCAGTAAACTGCCCTGCTTAGGGATAATAACGTGGCAGGTATGGGACACGGCATGCATTCCCTATGCCTGATCCTGATTTTTCAAGCACCTGTCCCAATCCTCGTCCCCAGGAGGAATCTTCTCTCCATCCCCACAAGGTTTTAGCAAAGAGGCGAATTCTAACTCCACATCATTAAAAGGAATTTAATATAAATATTTAATTATTTCTTAATTTATCTCATAAAAATAAAAAATAAAAAATTAATATAACTAAAAGTTACACGCACATGACAAATACGGATCAAAATTACAAAAGTTAATCAAACAACATTTAAAGGTTATAACAAGGTAATTTGTATGTGAAGTAGCAGCTTTCAATTTAGTATTTTATTTAGCTTCCAATGACTTTGCTCTTGCATGTTACATTTAGGCAATGATCAAAGGAAAAGAAAATGTGTTTATGTATATATAACCCCCACATGGCTTGAAATAAAAACTTATCCCAGTACGTTCTATACGATATAGGGTATAGGAAAGAATATCATTTTGCAAGTAAGCTAAAGAGATAAATTTGAAAGTTGAGCACTATATCTGAGGACAAATTTTAGGATGAACTGTTTTTGGACGAGTCATCTATTTGACTAACAATGTTAGCCTAATTGATAAATTGAAGCGAAGTTCAAATACTTATCGTGCCTTTTTAAACTTGAGAAGCTAAAATTGAACATTTGACTATAGTTTGGGTTGGATACCAAAAGGGAAAATATGAGTGATCTCAAAACAAATTTAGACAATGCAAGCTGAACTGACCGATTCTACTGAGGCTCTCCGAATACACTGACAGACGCTCAGGCCTAGGAGGGAGCTTCTTAGTAGCTGTTATTGCACCTGCTAGCTGTATACAATTCATTAGAGGAGTCTTCCATGATGCTTTAGTCTCGTCTACGGCATCACAAATATCAATGACTTTCAACTCTGCATTATGCTTAAGGCATGATGGATCTTCCTCTTTGACCCAGATAGCAGTCTGAACCTTTCGAGCAATAAGTTTCCAGCACATTACTGTAGTCAGATCAACCAACTTGTTCCAAATTACTGGATAATCTTTATCCTTCCTATAAGCTGGTGGAGCCGAATAGACAAAATATCCCTTAGGTCGCAAGAGGCGGTTCACTTCCTTGAGTAAAATACCACCTAAGGAAACAATATGATACAAATTGAAATTAAGGAACTCAAATCAGAATAGAATAATGTACAAAAAAAGCTAACAATGTGATATCTGAAACCTATAGGTGTCAAACATGCCCTTTTTAGATTCAATCATATACTTTAATAACTTATTACCACCCATAACAGAAATGGACAGGAAATAAGCATTAAAGCAGGAAAAGGAGGCTGCTGAGTAGGAGGAGCTGCCTCCAGCATGATCATCTTTAGCTCATGATTTCAATGCATAAAAATATTTAAGGACCACAGGACATCAGAGCATTATAATTTGTAGTTTAACTGACAGGAATTTCTTTTTCCCAACATGACACTCTCACAGAACCGTTTCAGCAGCACATATTTTAATCCAACTAGTAATCTACCAAACATAACACTGGCACTAAAAAAATTAAAGTACCTGCAAATCATGAATTGACTACTTCACAAAGTATAGAAGTGTCATGAATAAAGGTTTCCACACGATAAAAAATGTTACACCTCATCAGGTAGCTTGCCCTCAGCTCACCAACTTTAAGCAGTCAAACTCAGTGTGGAATTACAAATACTAGTTATCCTTTTTAAACCACTTGATTTCTGGCAAGAATGCTCAAGTCTTTAGTATATTCATTCAATTTGAGGGGAAGAAAAAGTCACATTTATAGTAACCAAAAGAGAAAAAACTACAAACATTATGTGACTTTAGGAATTAGATCCATAGGTGGAGATTTATGCTACAGATTTGAAAAGGAACTTGCTAGGTGCAACAATAAAGAACCTTTCCAAACTATCTAATCAGGCAGCAGATGGTACTAATTGCTGTTGATTACATGTGTGACTACCAATAGGCTAATGATCTTATTTCTATATCATGATTGTTATCCGGAATGGATTTTCTGATGGCAAGATTGTTCAGAAACTTATATTTACCTAATATTTGAGCATTTTGGTCATGAAGAGAAGCAGAAATTAACTTGAATATAAAGTGTGCAGTAGAGAACAGAAAGGTACCATTTTCATGCCAATCAATCCGACATCTAGAACAATGAACCATCTCAAAAGAGTTACTTGGATATGGCAACTGTTTTGAGGCTATGACAGAGATCATTGCACCAATTCCTCGCTCTAAAGCAAACTGAATCTGATTTTCATGACCATCTTTGGGTGCAAAAGACATTGTTTGTATATCCAAGGGAAGAAGATAAGCGGAGAAGCTGGCCACTCCACATCCAACATCGAGAACTTGAACTACCCCTGCTGAACGCAGGTCACCTGTTTCGTTAGTTGTCATATTTCCTAGTCTGAAAGTCCAACAACATGCAGGAAAAAAAAAATCAATAACGCCTCTTGGAACTAAAAAAAAATGGTGCTTACGAACATGTTACAAAAGAAATTGTTAAATTTAGTTCAAATCCTATATCATGCACAATAAAAATGGAAAAACTAAATATATAATTCCTAAATGAAGTCCACACATTAACAATTGTACACCCTCATTTTTCACCGAGGCCTAGGGGAAAGACAATCAATGATTCAAGATGGAAATGGACAATTCAATTCATTCAGGCCCACCATAAAGAAGATTTATTGGTATCCAGACATTTGTACAGAAATCAACTACATCTTAACCTCAATCTGGATAAGCTTAGCTACACAAGTCCCTTTTTCGAGACAAAACTAAGCAGTCATACATATCCCAATGACACATATCATTAGCAACCAGAATGATTGGAAGGCAAGAACATTCATGCATACACAAATCAGTAATATTATCTCGAAATTCTGACAGATTCAAAAAGGGATGCAAGGAAGCCTATGTCCTACAAGTAGACTTGTATTACCAGTTTTAACCCGTAACCACTTTTACACAGGGCTAGAAATCCTCTTAATTCCCAAAAATGATTTGCAAACAAGATTTCCATCTAATTTTTCCAGCTATGAATAGAAGAGTTGTGGATAGCAAGAGGAGTCATTCATATCCTTTATGGCAAGTAACCCAATGGAAACAAGCAGGGACCCGGACCATAGTTTTTTCAGATTTCCCCAAGAGAGGCATATTTAAAACGTTCCACCAGAAACCATATAGAAGAGATATTTGCTGGACATATAATCAAAATATATGTGATTTTCCAATACAGTCAAAACTGAATAGGGTAAACAACAAAAGATAGGCATATGACTGCTACCAAAGAGTAATAAGGTCCAAGGCTCAAAACCCTGCTCCCATCTTGGATTCTGTGATGTGTAACAAAAGTAACTAAAGAAGGGGATAATGACAAGTTACTATATACCCAAACACAGAAAAACAATCGGCACAATCAGAGAACTGGAAGTTGGGAGAAACTCTTCATCTAATTATTTCATCATATTACAGCAATCAGAATTCATATTTATACCTTCTTCCCATTTCACTAGAACAATATTTTGAATAAGTTTTCTTACATGCTGATCAGACTTCCTACTTTTTGAACAAGTATTTATTTTAAAAAGAATAAGATCGGTAAGATGGAAGTCCATCCAAAACTTCCCCAATGCTACACTAAATAGTTTCTACTTTATATTATAGGTTAAAATAATTTGAAAAGTAACACTGGATTCTGTTAGGATAAAACCTATCTCAAGGAAATTGCAAAAAATATGTAGACCATTTATGAAATAATATCAATGTCCATACCTTTGAATGTACTCAGCTGCACCATGCTTGAAATGAGTGCCACCACCTGGAAACCACCAAAGCTGATTTTTCTCATGCACCCAGTTTTGTCCTCCTTTAACTTCAGCTAGATGTGTATGATTCACATTGCTTCGCCAAACATAGTCCCTGCTCACTGGCCACTTTATGGGAATTTTATAATCTAGTGGTGGTGGCACCAAACAAAATAAACGCTTTCCAAGTGGAGGACAGTGTCTCTCTAGCTCTTCACTTTTGGAAAGATTCAAGTTTCGAGCCAATTGCTTCACGTAAGAGATATCATGACAAGGGATATACTCATTGAACTTCAATGGACACATATTCATTCCATTTGCTGGGACTACAAGAGGTGTTTCTCGATAAGTAAGAGAAACTTTGTTTATAAATGTAGAGAAAGCTGCAAATGTAGAAAGATAAACCCATATGATTGCCAATAAAAGGTTTAAATTTTCAGTAACATAGCTAGAAACTTTATATGCTATTAACAGTTTAACATGAGGGCATTACCAAAGGCTAAAATGAGGAAAATCACTGAATCCATATATTTCCACTTAATAAACAAAACCTTACACAAGCTCCTGTTTTAAAATGTGGGGCATAGGATGTTACATACAGTGAACCCAGTGCTCTCCACCATGTAGATTAGCAGACAGTTGATTTGACTAACTTCCTTTTGTTTCATTTTAGCTTTAGTTCTCTTCATTCTCCTTTTTAAGAGGAAGAAGCTAATTTGCATACTGAATCATACCTATAAGTTACAACAGGGCACATTGGCTAGACCTACTGTTTGCATCATTAATAACAATTTGATATACACATGGACATGCCTATAAGCAATCCAATGTATTGTAGTGATCAAAGGTCATCATCATCATCATCTCGCAATGCAAATTGAACAAGCAATAAGCAAGCCAAATTAGTAATATTTTGCACATCAAGACGTAAGCCCAAGTAAACTTCAATCCACAATATGAAATTTAAAAATTAGAAAAATTAGAAAAGGGAAGAAAAAATGGAAACGAAAAGATCACAAAAGTAAACAATCCATCCACAGAAGCTATCATCTTATGTGAGTTCACCCAACAGAACATAACCTACAACTTAACTATGAAAAAACTGTCCTTTTTCCGTGAACTTCAACTTTTGGAAAATCGTTCATCCATTACATCATTAAAAAAAATAATTTCCTTTCGGTTGAAGCTAGGAATAAAAGAAAAAGACATCAAATGGCACAAAAATAAATAATAAATGTAATTGCTTTGTATTAGGCATTTAATTGGTAATGGATATGAGCCATTTTCAAGAGAACGATGAGCTAATAGTAAAGACCGAAAGCTACCAGCTGAAGACGAAGACGAAGACGATGAAGAAGTTTCAGAAACTTGAGAGACATAAATTGGGGCATTATTGCCGAAAAGGTTGCCGAGGAAGAAAGATCCAAACATTAAAAGCAATGACACCATTATCATCTGCCCTGATTTTGAATCAAATGCCGAGCCCAGTGCGTACCCTCCCATTTCTTCTGTCCTCGCTCTGTGCTGCCTCTTTCTTTAGCTTCTTTGTTATCCCAGAAACAACTTGAAAATTCAGATCTCTGTTCCTTGAGCTTCAGCTTGGAGGTCAGAAATAAATCCTCTCCCAATCCCTTCTAGAGTTCCAGAGTTCCCAGTTAGTAAAGCCTATATCTCTATCTCTGTTAAGTTTTTTTTTTTTTGAATGATCTTTTAAGTTTTTAATGCATTGTTGCAATCAATAAATATTACCAGGAAAACACAGGTTTTTCATTTTTTTTAAGAAAAGGGTTGGGCTTTATTAAAAAAACATAATTTAAGGTAGATTACATTTTGAAATATGTAAAGTGACTCTCTGTTAAATTTTATTTGTTAAATGATATATGAATTTAAATAATTAATTATTATTTTGATTTTAAAATTATAATTAAAATATTATTTTGATTTTTTAAAAAAATTAGCAATAATTTTAAAAAATTAAATTTATTTTTTTACGAATCTGGGCAAAAAATATTAAACATAAAAAAATTATCTTTTTAATTATTAAATCTTGAAAAGAAAAGTAAAATATTTTTTTACAAATCTGAAAATTAAAAAAAAAAAAAAACATCATATTGCTTTATCTTCTTCATTGTTCAACTGCTATTAGGGTTTTTTTAATACTCATTTTTAATCTTTTCACATTCTTTCACCTTCTCCTATAGCTAAAGTCTCCATAATCTGCCTTGGAGGAAGATCAATTTTTTATTTTACAAACTTTTCTTGGAAATCCAAATACTCGGTTTCAAGTCTTTAAACTCAAATTATTAATAAAGAAACAATTTTGAAAATATTTACTGGAATTTTGAAATTGGGGTTTGATTGTTGTATTGAGAAGAACAACATAAATCATTTAATCATTTAATTTATTTTAATTAATAAATTTCATAAAACATAAAAATATTTTCCAAATCAAATAATTTCATAATCCGTTAGGCAAATGAAACTAAAAGTAAAGAAGCAACAAAAAAAAGAAAGAAAAAAACTCAATCCCATTTATCTGTTACAATTCATTATGATAAATTAAGTCCTTTTGAATACTTAGTGAGTTTGTTATCTAGTAATTTAGTATGGTTTTAGTTAATTTTTCGATTTATATACTTAGTTAATAAAATGAGCAATTTTAGATGTTTTATGACCTTTTAGGTCAATCCGAACTTAAGAGAAGACTAACATACTGATTAAATATATAGGGCATCAATTCAAGCCAAGGAGTCCGTGGATTACTTTCGATGTTGTAACACCCAGTATGGATGTCTCAACACCACCTCTAGACTACTTAAGAAGCATAATGCATTTGATGTCGCAACACCAACTATGTGATGTTGCGACACCCAACCTAAACATGGAAAAGCATATATTACCCTCGATGTCGCGACATCGGTTTGAGGATGTCGCTACAACGAGGCCACTTAAATTGTCAAGGGTGTTTTCGTTCGTACAACTTCAATAAATTATGCTTAATCACTTGTATTAGGTCTAAATGAGTCATTTAACATGACTTCTTTGTAAACTTTCAATTGCAATTTCAATTTCAATTTTATTATTCAGTTTTTCGTGTTCTTGTTTCGGATTGAGTGGATCACTCACTACCTGTTACGAATTTTCAGCTCTTGCACACAACCAATATTTGGGATCAATTTCTCTCTTCTCTTTTTTGTGTTTTGATATTTATTAATGCTTGAATTCAAATTACACTTCAAATTAGGATGTTTTGTAATTAGATCCATGGGTAATTAAAATTCGAGAGAGATTAACAAGTGGATTTGGGATTAGTTAACGAATGTTTTAGGCTTTGTGTTAGAATTAGTCGGATTGGGTTGAGAGAGATTAAACCCCGAGTTTGACGATCCTAAGAAGTTATTTAGTTAGATGAGATCGAGAAAATAATGTATCGAGTATCGCTCATCCTGTCTTGATTTAAACTGTGAGGTCGAAAGATAAGTACTTTCTACCAACTAATTCGGTTAGTTAGAGGTCGAGAGTAATAACTAGTTTAATTACTAGCTAATTGATTAAAACCTTAGATTGGAAGTTAACTATAAACATTGAAGCGAGTTATTTTGTTTGCACATTCGAGAAATTCGTGATTGTTTCCATTAGTTATTATTTTGCATGTTTTATTTCAAGTAATATTTTCTCATGATTCGTCATCATATTATTTTGATTAAGTACTACTCACACTTGTTAGCATAGGAATTAATTACTAGTTTAATCAAATTTTCTTTGGATATGATTCTCAAAATATTTTCGTATCCTGTTGTATAAATGACATTATCGTTTAACCTTATATTTGTGGACACCATTTTATTTCAGATTTTTAATTGCAATATTCATATTCCCGACGTTGGCACGTGAAAAGGCTATCACCCATATATTTGACTCTCTCATGCTTTGTTTTAAAAGGACTAAAATTTTGTTTTTTCATTTTAAGAGAGGTTACGAGCCCTGCCTCTCTAGCGCCGCCCTTAATGGTCAACGCTTATGCAGTAAATTGAGAGTTGCCCATTGCGGCGTTGAAACTAATTGAGGTTGAACTTGAATCTAATTGCTTTAGTCCATCACTTATCTTTATGTTTACACATCAAGGAATCAGACTTCCATCACAAGTTCTCAAAGCAAAAAACTTTAGTTTAAATACTTGAGTAATTCTTTATGCTCTATAAATTCATACTGTTTTTTTCATTTTAAATAATAATTAAAAATATTTTAACAATCATAGTCATGAAAAATTGCTTTAAACTCATATAAATTATTTAATTTTGATAAATTATTTTTATTTAATTATTTAAAACCTTTTATTAGAAACATTATTAACAAAGTTTTTGTAATGCAAGCCAAGTATTTGACATTCCTCATATTATGAGGCAGGACACACCATACCACTGGCAAAGCCGGAGGGTGTGCATCGATTTGATCCGAACTTAATTCAATCAGTAATCAAATCTAATTATAAGGTAGTTTAAAATTTAAAGTTTGGTTTGTGTTTTAATTTAGAGGGAAAATTAAATTTGAGTTAAGCATTGGAAAAAAAATTAGATGGTAAGATTGAAGAGTAAGGTAAAAACTTAAATTTATATGGTAAAATAGTATTCCTTAAATTAATGACCTTAATTTATGTGATTGGGATCAATTTAATATGTTTATAATAATTATGGTGACCCATTTGATATGGTAATTGCTATAAAGATAATTCATCAAAATGTGCCTTAAATTTAAAATAAATTTAATTTATGGTATATTATATAGTAATAATTACATTATATATTAATTTTGCATTGATCATGATGGAGCTCTCGAAGAAAATAATAATAGAAAATATAGATTCTGATAATTTTTTTTTTATATAACATTTAGAATACTTATAACTCCTCTTCAACTCATAAATAAGAGGATAATACGTTTCAGTATACTCGAACCCACATCTTTTTATATTGTCAACAATATACATACCAATCAAACTAAAACTCAATCAACACTTAAATTTACATTTTAATTTTGAAAAAAAAATAATGTATGATATAATTACATAATGTTTTTTTAATATATAAACTGATTTAGTATTTAATAAGATAGGTAGTAAATATGGACAACTTCTATATTTGACCTCATATAAAACAAAGGGACCAAAAATAAGAAATGTGAATTGAAAAATCTTCCTCTTTTCAACCTTAAAATAAAATTTCCATACGCCAATACAAAAAGTAATATAGTAATGATTTTATCTTTGGCCACCTTGCATGCATTTTCCGCCCACGGATAGACACTCCTTTTGTTCATATTGTAGATGTAGTTTGTATCCCATTGAATTATTATTTATTCTATTTTTTATGTATCGTGGGTATATGATTTTCAGGATAAATTAATAATATATGTAGATTTTGAAAAGAAAAAAATAATATCTTTTTTGTAATAAGAAACAGCTAGAAGTGATTTCAAGAAAAGATTAGTTTACACTGTGACTAGAATCACAACTATCTTATAGCAGAAGACGAAAAACATAGGTTGGAAGGGCTCGAAACAGGTGGAAAAGAAAATCTCTTGAAGATGAATGTTTTGCCATAACATCAGCAACCTTATTAGCAGTTTGTGGCACATGTCGAAGTCTAATTTACCAATTCCTTCTCAATATCTGCTGGATGAGGAATATATATATATATGTTTTTTTAATAACTTGACACATTAGCTTTTTAGTCATACGGTTAAATATTAGTATTACTCTCTTACAACTAAATGACAAAACTACTAATATTTAACCATATAACCAAAAGAGTTGGTGTGTTAAGTTATTAAAGAAAGCACATCTTTCAGAAACATCAGTAGAAAACGCTTCTTACTAGACGTGTTTTTTATTTCTCTCTTTAAAATCGGTTAAATCCCTAATTATTTTTTAAAAATGACATTTTTTTCAAGTTTATCCTGATTTTCATGTAATACCAGCAAATAACAACAAGATACTTTATTATTAGAAAAAATTAAGGATAAGGTCAAAAACTTTTATAAGGGTCGAAATTAAGTTATATATATTGATGAAAGCTAAAATGCAATTTCACTCTTATATTGATTTATATTCTTATAGTTTTCAAATGGACTAAATTGAAATTCTAGCATTTTGAGAGGTCAAATTATAATTTTATTTTATATTAACTTAAAATTCTGATAAATTTGAGGCACTAAAGCAACAAATTTCCATTTTGAGGTGTCAGGCCCCTACTTGCCCCCTCCCTTCATCTCTGGATAAAATAAAAATAGTATATGATTAATAAATAGTAATAACTTTATTCAAATATAATTAAATATATTAGTTTTTTTTTCAAGTTTTAGGTTTAAAGTTTCGAGTGAGGTGGGAGAAAGGGTTATATGATATTGTGATTTCACTTCATTTCTATTCATTTCCAATAGAAGAATGATTAATCAGATTTTTCTTTCTGATTTTCAGGTTTTTCCTCCTCAAAAAATTTAAATCTAACTAAAAATGCTGAAAATCAAAAGAAAAATTTTGATTTGTCATTATCTTATTGGAGAGAGATAAAAATGACGTGAAATTATAGTTTCAAACAATATTTTATTGTGAAGTGATAAGGTAAATTGTACCCTTAAAAAAAGAGAATAAAAAAATTACTAATATTTATTTATAAATCTTCTACTATTTTTTATTTATTAATGATGATATGTGATGTCGTTGTTCATTAAAAATACATGATATGATGGTGCATCAAATATATATTTATTGATTTATTTATTTTCTTTTAATTTCCTTTCCCCACATATTAAAATTAAAATAGAGATAAGTCAAGTAAAATATCAAATAATACTTAGGAAAGGGGACTAGAACTAAAATGGGTTAAGTAAGCTTATACATATAAATCATGAATTCGAACGATTTGAAACGTATTTATCCTCCTATTTATTATGCGTAATTTTATATATTGTATAAAAATTATTTATTAAAACTTGTATTAAATGATAAGTAACAAAAGAAAATTTAATGTCTTTAAATTAATCAAATCATCAATTTCTTTAATGAATTAAATCAATGATTCAACAATTGATATATTAGAAAAATGTAAATTATACTTAAAATTGTTAAACATTTAATAAATTTATGTTTTAATCATTTAATTTTAAAAAGTTATTTGTATAAAAAAATTTAAAAGTTACAAAAAATCATTAAACTATTCGAAAGTTTTTTCACTGGACCATTTAAAAGTTTTATTTAAATCACTGGACTGTTAAGTTTTTCTTAAAAAAAAAGGGTCTAGCTAGCTAGCTCCAAACAATTGTTCAACGATCAATACGGTAGATTACTTTCCATCGATAAGTAGAAGAACATACCTTAGATTCAAGTTGAGCTGATAGTCAATGTCGGAGATCAGATAAAAAAGCTATTTAAATTTTAATTCGTAGATTCGTGACATTCAAAGTTGTTTCATAAAAGAAATAAACTAACAAAGAGAAGAGGAAGGAAAGTTTTCGATTGGTGCAAGTGGTGCGAACAAAAAAAGCCATACAACAATGATTTTAACAATTTTACGATTTAAATGAAAACTTTCAAATAGTTCAATAATCATTTTATAACTTTTTAAAATTAAATTACTCAAACATAAACTTACTAATAATTTAATAACTTTAAAAATAATTTAAAGTAAAGAAAAAAAAAGCTACATATTCAACTATTGTCCTAAGTATGCTCTTAGGTAGCATTGTTTTCTCTGTATGCTCTTAGGTAGCATTGTTAGGTGTTGGTTGATTGTTTTTTTATTTGTTTCTTTGGAATGGAAGCGGCATTGGCAGATTTACGTTTGGAGGAGGAGGAGATTCTGGAGAAGGGGATGGATGGGAAGTGGATTAAGAATTAGTGGACGATGAGGAGTGTCTAGACTTTTGTTTAGTCGGTTGTTTTCTTACTGCTACTTCTGTGAATTTCCAATCGATGAAAACGATTTTGGCTAATCTTTGGCATCCGTTAGGAGGGGTCGCCATCACTGAAATTGGGGAAAATTGTTTTTATTCAAATTTTATTGTGAGGCAGATCTGTCCAGGGTTATCAAAGGATTGCCATGGACGTTTAATAACCACCTTCTACTGTTTGATGTTTTAAAAATGGGGGATACTCCTTTGGAAGCTTCTCTATTGAAGACAGCTTTTTGGGTTCAGATACATAATCTCCCGGTGGGTATGTTTTCTGAACAAATGGCAATGCAATTCGGTAATTTTATTGGGGATTTTACGGAACATGACACTAAGGCTGTAGAGATAGGTTTAAAAAATTACATGCGTATTAGGGTGTCCATTGATATCCAGAATCCATTAAAACGGAAGAAAAAGCTTATTCTGAAGAAAAAGGAGATTTTTACAGTATTCAAATACGAAAAACTGACTACTTTCTGTTTTATTTGTGGTAGATTGGGCCATGGCGAAAGTTTTTGTCCAATACGTATGGTTAAGGGCAGTAAAGAACTACCTTTTGGGTGGATTTATCTCTGAAAGCTCTGACTAGACAATCGGCGGCTGGTGGGAGTGTGTGGCTAAGGGAATCGAGAAGTAATTGGAGAGGAAATCAAGGAAATGTTGGCGATAATCGGGGGAAATCCAATCTGAGTAGTAATTTGGATGATTTTATACGTGATTTAGGGAGAAATTTGGGCTTGAATTTGGATGGCAAGTCAAATCTGCCAATTATGGATGATATGATTTTTGATTTTAATGAGGGGGACCATCTTAATGAAAAGAGGCCTATTACTATGGTGGATAGGAAAAAACGGCCCAGGTGGAATTTGGAGGAGGTTGAGCCCAGTAACAAAGTTGGGGTATCGGTTTCGAAAATTGTGGATGATTCAATTATCCAAACGGCTGAACCTGTTGAGCAGGTCAGCCGAGCATTATGAAATCCTCGGTTGGAACATCCGTGGACTGAGGAATCCATGGTCTGTTCGACGTATTCAGTTTTTACTGAAAAAAGTTCGTCCCCAGTGTATCTTTTTAATGGAAACGAAGGTTGAGACTCGGCGTATGGAAAATATTCGTCGCAAACTTGGTTATTTCAATGGGTTTGATGTTTCATCAGATGGATCGAGAGGTGGGCTCAGTTTGGGCTGGAATGAGGGAGTTACTGTTGATCTTAGAAGTTTTAATGCCAATTACGTTCATGTTATCGTTCAAGAGGATGATGTGGGTATACAATGGCGCTTTACTTGGTTCTATGGGGCCCTTGATAGTAGAAGAAGAGGGGAGTCATGTAATTTGTTGAAATCTCTTGCTAATAATTATGATGGGTCGTGGATTGTCTTAGGTGATTTTAATGAAATCACTTCTAATGAGGAGAAATAAGGAGGGCGTATGCGAGATGAAAGGGCTATGAGAGATTTTTGGGAAGCTCTTGAAGCTAGTGGTTTAATGGATATGGGATATCAAGGGCGATGGTGTACTTGGGAAAGGGGCAATTTTGCCTCCAATAATGTGCGTGAAAGATTGGATAGGGGTGTTGCGTCTGTTAGCTGGTTTGATATGCATCCTGACTATTCTGTCTCCTATCTTACTTACTCATGTTCGGACCATTGCCCTTTGCTGTTGGATACTAGGCCTAATCCAGTTATGGGCATTAATTCAAATAGTGTGGCTCATTTCAAATTTGAACAAGCTTGGCTTTTGGAGCACGATTGTGAAGCGAAAATTGCAAAGTTATGGCGTTCATTGGAAAGTCTTCCGGTGCCTGAACTTTTATTGCTGATAGGATCGGGTTTAAACTCTTGAGCTAGAAAGAAACAAAAGGAATGGGGGAGGTTTATTTCCTCTCTTAAATATCGCTTGCAGGAGTTGTATGATACGGATATTACTGATGATAGCTTGGAAAAAAATCATTGAAACAAAGCTGTCACTGAATTTGGAGATCGATAAGGAGGAAATGCAATGGGAACAACGCGCCAGGACCAATTGGTTAAGACAGATCTGCCAACACGGTGGCACATACCTTGGCTCAGATGGGATTCAAGATGGAACAAGACCAGTTTTAGGTGGAAGAAGTACCTAAGGAGGCGCAAATGTTGCTGATGCAGGATGCTTCCTCTATGGCGGATAATACAAAGTACTAGACTTCTGAGTGGTGTTTCGTGAAGGTGCGATTCTTGATCTACTTCTGCTTTCAATGGTTTCGCAAGGGTTTTAGCTGCAGAACTCCTTGGATGATGAAGTGTCTTCTTCAAATCGAGACTTTTATGCTGGTTCAATTATTAATGTTTTTTATTATTATGTTGTTTCCTTTACTTTTCTTTTAATGATTGTGTGGTGTTTTTTTGAGACATGTCTGTTAGTTTCTCAAATGTTTAAGAGAGGCTTTACACATAGTTATGTTAATTGATTTGTTTTTTATTGATTTATTTTTTCAATAAAAGTCTCGATATCCTTTAAAAAAATAATTTAAAGTAAAAATAAAATAAAAATTAAAGAAAATCAGAAAAATTAATATCCAAAATGCAACTAAGCTTGCTCAGTTTTTTTTTTAAAATTAATCCATTATAATTGCTATTAAGATTTTCACATAACTTATGCAGTGTAATTTTCAAAAATAATATGCAAATAATAATTAACTTATGATTTGAAAATTGTTCAAATAAAATTATAAAAAGTAATCCTATAATATTAATGGAATATATTATATACCTTTTGAAAATTCTTTTGACTAATTCTAAAATAAAAGAATAAGATATAATAAATGTAGACTGTAGTGATCAAAATTTAACTAATATTACCTTAATGTTAGACAAATAAATAATTAATTTTATAATTCAAAATTAATATCAAATTATAATTGAAAATCCACTTTTAGAATTCTGGAGCAAGGTAATATAGTATTTTTTATAATATTAAACTATAATATTTAAATAATTCATATTTTAAAATATTTTATATGTTATTTAAAATAAAATTTTAATTTTATTTGTGAAATACTAATTTTAAAAAGTAAAAATAAATTTAATATATATAATTATTACATTAGAATAAACCGTAAAGTACTTTAGGCTAGTGGATCTTTCATTGCATGCGTGCCACGTGGGCAGGTGGGTTACCATAGGCTTAATGATAAGTGAAATGTTGTAATTAAAATAAATTAAATTAAACTAAAATAATATCTTGTAAAGAATTCGCAGTTGCAGAGAGTAATGCGATCCCCACCAGCATTCCCAGTAAGAGTTCGTCAGCGTGACGCCACTTGTACGCAAATTGACAAAAATATAATATATAGGGTTAATGTACTATTTGATACCTGAATTTAGGTTCAATATTCAATTTCATACTTAAGTTTTTTATCCTAATTTGATACTTGAGTTTGATTTCAATATTTAATTTGGTATCCAGATCAAACGACATCATATGATCCAATAAATTTTTGACATGTGTACTCAAGTAAAAAATATAAATACTTAGTTGGGATAAAGAAAAAATTAATATACCAAATTGAATGTTAAAATCAAATTTAAGTACCAAATTAATACCATAAACCTCAAGTATATTGGAATACACAATAGCAAAAAATTCAAGTATATAAATTTATATTTGGATGTATTGATGATGCACTAAAAAATGGTTGACTAATGGTGTATAAATTTATATATTATTAGTTAATTATATATTAAATACATGAACAATGAGAAAGAACCAAAAATTTCTTTCGAACCTAGTGTTTGATTTTATCTTATCCACGATACAATAACTGGAATTATTTATACTTCATCTCCAATTCATAAATACGAGAATAATACGTTTCAACATACTCAAACTCATTCTACTGCATTGATAATATTCATACCAATCGAACTAAGATTTAATCGACGATATATATCACTCTTAAAAAAACCATTATTATCCGAATCAAATTTAATTTTATATAATATTACAAACTAATCAAAATTTTCCTATAAAATCAATCCAAACCCAACTGTTATCATCCTAACTTATATAATATTTATAAATAAAAAATTGAAAGAAAAAGAAAATTAGAAGAGAGAGTGTGTTTCCGCGTAGACAATAGGGACCGGGAGAGTAGAGACTGTTTGGGTATCCAAAAATGGATAGAATGAGAGAAGAAATGAAAAGCTTTCTTTAGTTTTTTTCGTTTTCCTTGAATCTGAACAAAGCCGCCTCTTATACCTAAGCTTATAACAAAATCCATGATCTATCTATCATCACCCCACCTTTCTTTCATATAGATTCCTTCAGGCTTTCTTTTTCTTTCTTTTTTTCTCTTTGATCTTTCTGGGAGGGTTCATACCGCTTGCAGTTCACACCATCTCCATATAAATAATTGCTAATTTTTCTGTTTTCTGTTTCTTTGTGAATCAATAATTCTTTCCGTGGGTGCAAAAGCAAAAAAAATAAAGTTATTATTGATCTTGTATTCTTGTGTGTGTGTTTGTTTTTTGCTTTGTTTGCGTGTGATAGTTGTTTATGGAAGGACTACATCACCATCAGTATTATCATCGTCAACATCACCAGCAACAACACCAGCAACAGGCTATGAATATTAACGTTGATGTTGATAGGCTCCCTCAATGGAGTATTCAAGAGACGAAGGAGTTTTTAATGATCAGAGCAGAGCTGGACCCAAGTTTCATGGAAACCAAAAGGAACAAGCAGCTTTGGGAATTTATCTCTACCAGGTTGAAAGAAAAGGGTTATAATCGTAGCGCTGAACAGTGCAAGTGCAAGTGGAAAAACCTCGTTACTCGATACAAGGTAACCAAATATTTGATTTAATTAACCCTTTACTAGGTTAACGAAACCCTATTAGGCTATTACTTATATATACATCACTAATTCAGGGATGTGAAATGGTGGAAGAAGAAGCTAAGAGACAACAACAGTTCCCGTTTTATGATGACTTGCAGGCCATATTCTCGGCAAGGAAACAAACTACTTTAAAGAAGCTATGTTCAGATGAGGAAGAAGATAAGGGTAGGTATAGGGGGAAGAAGAAAGGCAAAAAGGGTGTAAGCATTAGTGGAATTAGTACTAGCGAAAGTATCAATGATGGTAATGATATAAAGGAGATTTTAAAGGGTTTCATGAGACAACAAATGGAAATGGAGATACAATGGAGGGAAGCGTTGGAGGTGAGGGAAAATGAAAGGAGATTGAAAGAAATGGAGTGGAGAAGGACAATGGAAGCATTGGAGAATGAAAGGGTAATGATGGATATAAGGTGGAGGGAAAAGGAAGAACAAAGAAGAATAAGGGAAGAAGCTAGGTCTGAGAGACTTGATGCTCTTGTAACAACACTATTGAACAAGCTAACAAGAGATGATCACATGAAGTGATTATTTTGAGAGGTAATTTGTCCTATTCCTTTTTTCTATCTGCTATTCATATACTAATCACCATGGTAATGGATACGAAAATCATGGAAGGAAGCTTGATCTCTTCTGCAAACCCGAGTCTTCTTTTGCAAGTAAAAGAGAGCTTATAGTGTATTGCTATTTTCTTTTTCATTGTCATTGTGTTACCATTACGAGGTGCACAATTCGAAAGCACCATGAATAAAAAGCTTGTCCAACTAGGTCTAGATATCTTTGGTGTAGGTAAAGGAATTAAACAATCTACATAGCATACGATCCACAAATATGTGTGTCATAGATAATGCTTAGCAAAACTAAATATTCTATTGTAATGGAACAATTCATTGTTTCATAGTGGACGCTATTGGTAATGATCCATTTTGTTAGGAATTTATCATGTATAAGAAGAAGAGGGCTGGAATTTAAAATTTTAAAACTCAAATCTTAGCTATGCAGTAATGGTTTTGATGGTTTGAGATTTTATAGAGTAAGAGAAGGACTAGAGGGTGTTGGAGTTTAGTTTTGGAAGTGTTCTCGTGGTTAGCCTAAAAGCCGACACTATTTATGCTTATTTGTGTGATTTGTACATTGATTCATGTTTAAGAGTTGGTAATACAGGACAACGTGGGTTCGAGTGTACTGAAATTTATTATCCTCCTATTTATGGGTTGAAAAGAGAGTTATGAGTAGATCTAAATATTATATCGAAAAAAACAGATATTATCAAAAACTATAATGAAATTATTAAAAAAAAGAGTTGGTATTAGCATTAGGGTAATTATTTATCACCACAAATAATTATATGTATGCGTGTATTTGTTATGTCTATATAACATTGCTAAATTCAACAATCAACTTGTTGATATATTAATGATATATAAAGTTTATACTTTTGTATAAATTATAAATTGATCAGTGTTGAAAGTTACAGTGGTGGAGCGTAGTAAAGACCCAATAGGGTCACGCCCTCGTAAAATGGTAAATTTTTTATTTAGATTTTTTATAATTTATAAAATTTTAAATAAGTAATGATAAAATTACATTTTGATCTCTAAAAATGATAAAATTTGATTTAACCCTTTAAAAAATATAAAAATATATATTTTAAAATGATTAATTTATATTTTTACTATTGTAAAAATATATAATTTAGTTTAGCCCCAACAAGTTTCAGACTCCGCCACAAAGCTATATATTACTTATATACATATGCATGCACTAAACCTAACCAACTTAATTATTAAAAAACAAGAAAAATAACTTTGGAATAGCCCCTGAGTAATGGATGAATTTGATGTGAAAATTAATGCTTCTAAAATGATGGGGATCTTTTGAACAACAATTAACTTTAGGGTTTCACATTTCAAGGTGTTAAATATATTATGTGTTAGTGGTAGGATAATGATAACAAATGGAACACTACATTTGGGTTGATTCTAGGGTTATCTATGTTATATTTACCATTATGCCTGGCTAACTACCACTTCAAATATGAAAAAGGAAGCACAATGGGACCTAAACGAGGAACAAGATTTACATTTGGGTTGATTCTAGGGTTATCTTTTCTTGATGAATTCTAGTGATTTATTGTTTGGCCTTCATGATTTGGCTTGTTAGGTTGGTCCGTGGATTTTGTTTCATAGGTAGATGTCAAGATAAGGGCCATATGCATGCTCAATCTGAAGTTATAAATGTAATATAAATTTGTCGAGGGAGAAGAGGTAAGAGGTGGAGGATGGTGGATATCATGATGGTAAAGTGTTGAGAACCGAAAGAGGAAGAGGAGGGCGTATAATGCATAAAGGTGAATAGCTGGAAAAGAAGCTCTTAAGGTCAAGGATGAGTATTTATATAGGAGAGGCTGATCTCTTTTTGGCCTTGGGTCTTGACACATGGTTTGCATCTATTTTATTTAGGTTAGTTACTCAAGGAGTATGCTAACCTTCTATATAAGAAAAAAGATTGAATGAAACAGGGACATCACGTCATTTGTGTCCCTTTTTCAATAGTTTTATGCCACATCAGTATTTTCATTCTTAATTTCAACATTTTTATCCTGAAAAAATCAAATTAAAATTAAAATCCTAAAATTAAGGATAAAATTGATGATGTGGCATAAAACTATTGGAAAGAGATAATATCCTTGTTTCATACAATCCTGTCTCTCTATACAAATGACGATGCAATTGATATGGATTTGGTAGGATCCCACGCGTACATACTAAGAGTAACTGAACACTTATCATTGGTGAAGCGGTTTAAGGGAGTTTCACGTGTTATGCATGTATTTGTTCATGAGGTTTATAGTTGATGAGGTGTTGCTTGGTGTTGAAGTCACAGTTGGCAAAGTCATGATTGTGCAAGGTGTGAGCGAGTGCTAGCCTTTTAAATAGGTGGTGATGCGATTGATATAATCTTGGTAGGACACACTTGTATTTGGTGAAGCAAATTAAAGGAGTTCGATGTGTTGTGCATCCATGACATTCATACTTGGCAAGGTGTTAGATTAAGTGGTAGCAATAGGTGGTTGTGCGCTACACATGGTCTAATCCAACAAGTCACTCTCGTTTTGTTAAACCTACTACCTTTTTAGGTAGCCTCAACCACTTATGCTCTCCACAGAGTTAGGTGACAAAACCACAACTGAGAATAATATTGATCTGTTGAGGGATTTGTTCGGTGACACTTCAAAAACTTCTCCAGAAAGATTTGGCCCCTCCTGTTAGATCAAGTGGTAGCATAGATGCCTAATTATATTATATATAAGAGCATGGATTCAAACTAGTGGTGGAGACTAAGACTAAGTTTTGGGAGTTAATAAAAATTTCAAAATTTTTAGGAGTTTAATTTTTTAAAAAGAAATTGGAAGTCTAATTAAATTTTTTGTGAGAGTAATGAGAATTTTCAAAAATTTGAGATTAATTTTTTTTTCATTTCACTAATAAGATTTAAATATTGTTGCGGGTTTATTTTTAAAATAATAATAATTTTTTATATCTTATAATTAATATTTTAATAATTTTATCGTCATATTATTTTAATTGACGTGAATAATATCTATCAAATTTTGAATAAAATAAAAATATTTGATTATTTGTTTTATAAAAACGAAAACTTTCTCAACTAATAAATCGCAAGTATTAATAAAAATAATAATTTAAATTATTTTAAAATTTTACATGTATTATAAGAATAAGTGTGTATAAATTAAATTAAAGTGGATATAGAGGAATGAGATGGAGTAAAAGAAAATCTAAATCTGAAAAAGTGTGAAAACAAGCCATGAATGTCTTCATGTGATTCTATATTAGATGATGATGTTGCAATAGCAACAGTTATTCCACTACCTCAGACATTACATCATCATAGACAGATCATGTCGTGTTTTGCGGCATTCAAAAGCCACACAATTATTTCTACTGTGTTTTTTGACTATCTTCTTCTTTTTATTTTCCAATGGTTCCACTTTTGCAGTAACGGAGTCCAAAAATTTTATTTTAGGGATGGGAATTAAATTGTATCTTTGGACTGTTTGGGATGCTAGAAAGTCAAGAGGGCAGCTAATTAGTTTATAATGATACATGTAATTAATAAACATGTGAACCAAGTCTCCACACAAAACTTTCAAAATGTTGGACGACAAATTGGAAGTAGAAAACAAAATTTACTTTATATGATATATTTGTTGCCTATATATTTCTAAGTGTAGACCCAATCATCGAGTTGATTCAAAATATTAGCTTCGCTTTATTGGTTAATGTTTAACTTGAAAAATGAATTTAAATTTGAACTAAATAAAAAAAATTTAAATCCAAGTCTGATTTGATTATTTTTAGATTATTTATTTATAAAAATAAATTATAAAGTATAATACATTATATACACTACAAATATTAAAATAAATATTTCTCAATAAATTAAAAATATATTAAAAATATTTTTATACTTAAATATCACTAAAATTAGGGGTGAACATTCGAGCAAGTCGAGTAAAAAAATTTCGAGTTAACGAATCCTATTTTAACAACTGAACTCAATTTGAAATATTTTCGAATTGAGTCAAAAAAATTTCGAGTTGAATTAACAAATCCTATTATTTACACTTAATGTTGCGTTTATATGGATCGATATTTAACTAATAGACGAAGTATAAGATTATTTAACTACATAACAATATAATGGTTTTTTCCTTTTAACTTAATGAGTAAATATTTATCAAAATAACGTAGTTTACCTTAATGATTTTGACTTTTAACTTTAAAAAGTAAATATTTATCAAAACAACGTAATTTTGCCTTTTGTTATTCGAGTTTTTGGATAACTCAAACTGTGTAATTCATATTCGAGTTAAATCGAAAAGTTTGATTTTTTATTTTGATCCGAATAACTAGAACTATTTAATTCAAAATTTGAATTTTTTTATCGGGTTTTTCAAATCGAATCAGATTTTGCTCACCCTAAAATAGTTACAACTTAACAAGCAAATTACTCTAAAATATTAACAAAATTAACAATAAAATAAAAATTATACAATATATAAATAATAATAACATAATAATAGTAATATTATAGTGAAATTACAGCAAAACAACAACGAAATAGTAACAAAATAGCAATATTAATCACCTGAATCTGGTTCAAAAAGCTTGAAGTTTTATGAAGCATCATTCTGACTTGAAAATGTTTGGGTCACTTTTGGTAGTAGACAACATCGCCAGTGTCACTAACGTAGCGATCTTCCTTCAAGCTTCTTATAAAAACTCCGATGAGGTGAAAAGGTAGAGGTCCCGATCGTTTTGGCTCCCGATAGTATTTTCCAAGAACCGGCTTTGCTGCCTTAGTCTATGAGACCAAAACATTAGGACAATATAAAATAAATAGAAAAAAGTGCATATCACAAACCAAAAAGTAATACTATACTATGGAGGCCTTTGTATTAGAAGTTGGATTACATTTTGTCCTTTTACTTAAAAAATGAGCAAATTAATATCTACTTGTTAGATCAAAGAGCAAATTGATTTTTCTATTAAAAATTCCATCCATCTCTGTATGTTGACATGAGGTACATGTGGCACGTCATATGTAACTATTTGGTTATTTTATCAATAGAAATAGATGAAAATTTTAACTAAAAGGACTATTTTGCTCTTTGATTTAATGTAAGAGACTAATTTACTCGAGACCAAATGCAATCTAAATTTTAGTACAGGGGCCTCCATGGTATTTTTACCCAAGCAAAAACTACAAAAGAGATGAACTCACAGCCTCTATTAAGTGGTAATGAGGGATCTGAGGAAAGAGATGGTGTATGACATGGGTTCCAATATCATGATGAATGTTGTTCACCCATCCATAATCACGGTCAAGTGTTGTAAGCCCTCCCCTTAAGTAACTCCATTCCTGCAGAATGTTGTAATGTCATTGTCAAGTTCAAAATAAACCAAAATCATGTCTCTCACAGACAGAACACATTACATTAGGCCAAGGTAAGAGAATCATACCTTCCCACGGTACCAAGGAAGTTTGTCTTGATGACCGTGATGATGCATGTATGTTACAAAATCCAGCCACATTACAAATATCTGAACTTGAAAACAAAGTCAAGCTGTATTCTATAACTGGTAAAGACATATGTATGACTAAAAGAAGGGTAAATTTGTTTTTTGATTTGATTATGAAAAGTTACAAAATGATCAATTAACTATTCAATTTTATCTTGTTTGTCACCAATTGGCTAACTTGTAAAATTGACATAATAGCAACTCTAACACTCAACGTTTATATGTCAATTTAACCTTGATTATAAAAGAATTTAACTCTCAACATTTACACGGTTTTGCTTTTTTTTTTTGTGATGTTGAGGATTAATTTTAAAAGAATGAGAAAAGATGAAACTTATTATCTTGGATTTTTTGATGGGTTAAAGTTGCTATTATGCTAACTTTAGAAGTTGTCGTTGTTAGTAAGTTGATGACCAAAAAAGATAAAATTAAATAATTAGGTGATCATTTTATAATTTTTAATAGTTAGATGACCAAAAAGTAAGTTACTAATAGTTGGTGACCACTAGTGTAATTTATCCCAAAAGAAAGTTGAAACCTACCCAATAAGGAACACCATATAGTTTAAGCAACAGCATAGGACCCATTGTGAAGCCTAGACCAATAAGAATAGCAGCCATGGCTGTCCAACATAAGGTGGATGTAATAACATCTTTTCTCTCACTTGGGACAAACAAATCGCTTTTAGGATCAAAGTGAGAACCAGTCTTGCCTGGACTTCTTCCCCACTGCAATTAAAAACAGGATAACAGACAGTAATAACTCGATGTCTCAAGGATCAAATTTCTCGAGCTAGCTATAAACACTTACAAGGTAGAAAGGATATACAAGCAAGGGAAAAGGAAACTTGAACCGCCATGTTAGTGAATTGATATCCAAACTCATGTACACCTTCTCAGTTAACTGTAGTAAAATTCACAAAAAACTAGGTGGAGAACAAAGGTGTTGTAATAGACCAAACAAGCAAACACCATAAAAGATCAGTGAAAAGTTTAACCAACCGGGTGCCATGATTCATCATTCTCAACATGACCCTGGTTTTGGTGATGAATCCTATGGCTAATTCTCCTGTAAAAGTTAATCATAATTAAAGTGAATTCAACTGTGGAGTGGAAACCCATGTGATAAAGAATAATGGACAAAATAACAAGAAAAATGCAAACATCGAGGACTAAATTTAACATTATGCCAAAATTTTACCATCCATGATAAGGCACAAGAATGGAAGAATGCAATAGATGCCCCACTACACTGTTTAACTTGGGGTTGTTTGAAAAGCTGCCATGGCCGCTGCACAATGAATTCCAATTAAGCATTGAAAAGAAAATAAACATATAAACTGAGACATTCACACGCCTAATTAAAGAAGGTTGTGTCCAATGCATTGTATGAATTACCAGTCATGACCAAGAACGAAAAGAGCCCAAAACATGGTTCCCTGAGCAACCCAGTAAAGAGGCCAAACAAGCCAGTTGTTAACATAAACCACAGCAGCAGCCAAGCCCAAAACAATAGCAACATCCCTCACAACATAGCTCATAGATTTCCATGGATCCTTTACCCAACAATGCTGGGGTACGGTTGCTCTTACATCAGCTAAGTTAAACGGTGGGGGAGCTGCAGGGTCAAATCTTGTCTCTTCTTCTTGCTCTCCAAGCTTGTTAATACCATGAATTCTCTTGTTTATTTCTTCATCTTCTTCTACGGATGCAAATTTCAATGGTGGAGTCACCTTTAGATCAGAAAAACACTTGCTTGTATGTAAAAATCTCGGCTTCAAGAAGTAATTTCTTGGGACAAGACCAGTTATGGGTCTTATGTAAATACGAGGAAGAGGCTTTAAACCATATTTTGATATGAGAAAACCCTCCATTAAAATCCCAGGTTAAAGCTCAAAGGTTCTTAAAAAACAGAAACTGAGAGGTTCATGGCAGGTTACTTGGTTAGGAAGCAAAGGACTGAGGAGCATTTTATTTAGGGTTACTGGGGGTTTCATAGCAGAAACGGCTGAATGACAGCCTGTTAAAGAGTTGAGACGTTTCTTCTCTTTTTTCTTTCATATTTTTAAATGTTGTGACTTGGAAACTGAATCTCAGACTCCGTAGATTCCGCATTGAACCCTTTTTTCAGTTTCCCTATGCATATAGCTATGCAGTAGGCAGGCTTGCGTTAAAATCTCATGGAGTTTAGCTTAGGACTTGGACCTTCTCGTGCCTGTAGCTATGTGGTAGGCAGGCTTGCGTTAAAATCTCATAGATTTTAGCTTAGGACTTGGACCTTCTCGTGCCTGTAGCTATGTGGTAGGCAGGCTTGAGTTAAAATAGCTTCGGACTTGGACCTTCTGGTGCTCCTTCCCTCCATTTTCATGGACAGGAACTTCCATTGGAGGGGTGGCCATATAGCAATACACACACAAAGATACATATCATAAGTGCATGATTGTTAAAATGGTACATGCTACCTTTGTTAAGACATGATATCTCTTTGGCAAACCAAATCTGCAAATGGATGTCGAAATCATGAAAAATGTTCATGTTAGATCTTTGCAAGCTTTTGTCGCCATGCATCTAGTTTCTTGGCAAAGCAGACAAGTTATACTATCTGCTCCCGAGTTGAGGTAATTCACTATCTTTAGACGAATCTATTACTCAAAACGTTTCATTAGACATGTCATAAAAAATAACCATATGAATAACGTGATTTTACCACACCCAACATCTTTATTTTAATCTACATTGGCATTTAAGTATGTTGTGGAATCCTGTTTGTTTAATTTTATTAACGTTAAAAGGCTACCACACCCGTTTTGTTTATTTAGAATACACAATGAGAAGGGCGATGGTTGACAAGGGTTCATATGATGGTGTTAGAGAGTTGTATGAGATGGTTGTTCGAGGAATTTGGATATTGTCTTAAGAGGATTTGATTAGGAAAGGTGGGATTGATATTCTGGAGTCTCTTAGTATAAGTGTTACAATTTAGGAGAAAGTTAATTGACTCATAAAGGCGAGCAACATGATCTGTTGATTTTAGTGTTTGTTCATATGTAACACATGTAAGAGGTTGGTGTCTATAAGATAACTAATGTGGTCATGAGGCACCTTTTAAACGAGACAATCCCTTATTGGTGATTGAGTGAATTCTCTTTTCTTCTTCTAAATAAGGTAATTGCAACAATTTAAAGTTAGATGTATTTAGGTGGTTATAATATACTCCAAAGGTCAATGCAAGTCTAATACTAATAGTAATATCAGATTGCATTTTACCTTTTCTATTCAAAAAATGAACAAATTGATTTCTATAGATTAGATCAAAGAGTAAAATGATCATTATGTTAAAAGTTTTCATCCATTTTTTTTGTTAAAAACTAGTCCCTGTAAGTACACGTGACACACGAAATGTTATTATCTGATTATTCTGTCAGCCAAATAAATTTTTAACAATACAAATATATAATTTTTTAATAAAAATTATTAATTTACCTTTTGATTTAACCGTAAAGAGATTAGTTTATCTATTTTTAGTAGAAGAAGCAAAATATATTTCAACTTCTACTTCTAGTCTAAATTAAGATATTTTTATAGGTTGTTGACTCTAGTAGTCTTGCATGGAATCTCTAAGCCTTGTTAAATAGATACAGCTTAAAACTTCCAACGAAGGGGATGTAGCTCAGATGGTAGAGCGCTCGCTTAGCATGCGAGAGGTACGGTGATTGATACCCCGCATCTCCAATCATTTCATCTTCCTCATTTAACTTTTTTCCAATTTTTTTTTTTATAAAGATTTGCTGGTTGCAGCTCAATATTGGCGAAAACCCAGTAAAGAAACCTTTTTGAATTTACTTGACTCCAATGGAGGATAAGCCATAACCATGTTTTACACTTACAAGCACAGACCAATCCAGTTTCAAGCATACACCCATTTCAAAATTCTGTATAAGCAGTCTTTTCATTCACTAAGGAACTTCCAAGAATTCAACAATGGACTCAATTCAGTGTTTGGCAACCAAGAAACCAGCTTCAACTCAAACTCTCAGCAACGAGTATTGTTCTTCCACTTGGCTGAATTTGCTTTCAAGATTATAGTTTTGGTCTTGGGGTTTTTTCCTCGTCAACCCAAAATTCATTTTTTGACTAAAAACTCAAAATTCACATGGTAGAAATGGTAGTGTTGTTCGTACAGTAAAAGTTCTCTCTCTTATTATCTTTTATCATCATCATGTTTATATGCAATTTGGGAACTTTGGGTCAAAAGACGATAGTTTAAAGGGTCAAAAAAATAAAGCTAAAACAAAAGCTGAATCGCTTCAATGTCGTTTTAACTCAACTTAGCTTTATCATTGAGGCTATCAACAATCTAGTGATCCACTCCAACAATGGCAATCATCTCCGAGCCCTAATTCGCTCCGTTTTAACTCCCCCTCCTGCTTCTTTCTCCAGTGAGTTAATTCGTTCTCTTTAACGAATTAGAATGTAATTTTTGTTTTCAATTTTTGAACTCTTATCTTTCCCCAGTCATCAAATCAAAATTCATAATTAAATAAACCGTATATTAAATTAAAATTCACTTATAAATTTAACCGCTTGAAACTATTTTTATAAATTACAAGAAATTTTCAATAAAATCCAAAGAATACTAATAAATCTAATCTCTGCATGATAATGTCGGCATACTTCCTGTACATGATCATAATTAGGGATGTGTACAATTCAGGTAAAATTAAAAAAAATTGGTTAATCGATCAAATTCAATTAATTGATCGGTTAATCAAATAAATTCTGTTGGAAGTCGATTAATAATTTTTTGAATTTTCGATTAACGGTTAATTCAATTCGAAACCGGTCGGTTAATCGAATTAATCGAATTAAAAAATAATATTATAATATATAAATATTAGCCCACTACCCACCCAAACCTAATCCAATATATATAAATCTAAGTACCCAACTCAACCCAATCCTAAATGTCGAAACCACTTTGAAAACGAGGTTTCAAAAAATTATTTTAAATTTGGAAAAAAATGAGAAAAATGGGAGTCGCCACCAATCTTTTATAGGGTGTGATTGGATCACCACAAAACGTTTAAAACGTTTAAAAGGTTGATCTTCGAAATCCAGAGGAATAGGTTCGGGAGTCGGTTACGCATGAGGAAGGGTTAGCACCCTCATACGCCCAAAATTGGTACCGTTTTGATTATTTTCGGGTTTTAATTTGTAAACCTTAAAAACTTGAATAAAGTTTAAAATACGATCCTCGAATGCATGAGTAATTTTTCTTTTGGAAGTCTTGCTATTTCAAAGTGATCGAGGAAGAAAAATTACATCCAGTAAGTTAGGACATAATATTTCGAGATCAAAAAAATAACGAGCTTTCCTTTGCAAAACTTTTTAATTTTTGAAAAAAAGGATATTTGATTATTTCGATTTAACGAAGGATTGCACCTAGTGAGTTAAGGAGCAAATTTTCGGAATCAAAGATAAGAAACATCACCTTGATTAAGGGTATTCGATTATTTTGGTTTGAAAAAATTACACCTAGTAAGTTAAGGCGCAAGGTTTCAAAACGCGAAATTAAAGAATATTGCCTTGATTTTTAAAATTTTGTGAAAACGGTTTTTAAAACAAATACGCAATGAATGAGCAATTTTATAATGAGTATCGAACTACACGAAGTGAAAATAAAATGAACACAAAGAATGGGGCATAACAATTAAGATTAAATACAAATATTATTAAAGAAATGATGCAATCGGGATTAAAACAAGACTTTTAGGATACCCGAGGGTAAAATGGTAAATTTTGGTGAAATCGGGGTTAAAAATGGGATTTAGGAAAGTTTGAGGGTAAAATGGTAATTTTAGTGAAATTAGGGTTTAAAATGGGATTTAGGGAAGTTTGGGGGTAAAAATGGTAATTTTTGAAAGTTTCGGGGTAAAAATGCAATTTTTTGAAACTTTTATGGTCAAAATATAATTTTGGAAAAGTTTTAGGGTCAAAATGTAATTTTTAGAAAGTTTTGGGGTCAAAATGTAATTTCTAGAAGGTTTTGGGGTCAAAATGTAATTTTTGGACAATTTAGGGACTTACAAAGCAATAAAACCAAAAATAGGTGACACGTGGCAGCCCCGCAAGCATCCAGAAGTCAAGGGACCAATTTGAAAATCTTGAAAAAATTTTGGACCAATTTTGTAATTAAATAAAAGTTAATTTAAGGACTAAATTAAAATAAATTAAAAATAGAAAGGACTAAATGCATAAATAAGCCAAAAATTGACACGTGGCAGCCTCTGGTGCAGTCAAACAGTCAAAGGACTAATTTATAAACCAATTAAAATTACAGGGTAAAATTGCAAATAATTAAAAAAAATGCAAAAAGACTAAATTGAAGCAAATAAAAAAAGCGGAAGGACCAATTGCACAAATATCCTATTTTCTAAAAACACGCGGATCCTCATGATGGGTCAAGTCGGATCAGCCCATGGGTTCAGTATATATATTATTTTAGGGTTAAAAAAAATTATTTTTTTTCATTTGTTAAAAAATTCACCCCCCTTTTCTAAAATTCTCTCAACCTCTCCCCTTTACTCTCGTCGGTCGGCCAACTTCCACCGGTCACGGCGGAGCAACGCGTCACACGCGCCGGTGGCCCATGCTCCTCACCACCACGTCGTCCGACCGTCCAGAAGCACGCGCCTTCAGCTCCCCACGCGCCGCTGCAAACACCCCCTGGTAGCCTTCCTCCCTTCCTTTGTTCTTCTTTTCTATTACTTGTTTTGTTTTTGAAAACAGATCTGGGTTTGTAACCCAGATCAAAAATCAAAACCCCTTTTAAAAAAAACATTTAAAACCCCTTCCTTTTGAAACCTGTCCCTTTCCTTCAAAACCCATTTTGTTTTTTCTTTTTATATTTCAAGTAACCCATTTTTTTTAAAAAAAATCAAATCTGTTCCCTTTACTTTTTAAAAAATCGGTTTTTCAATTTTTTTGTTCCTTTTTCTTCACTTTGCAGATTCGTGTGCGACAATGGAGGGTTCGGTGTGACGACGGTGGTGGACGGTGGACGGAGGTGACTCCGACAACGACGTTCCGGTGGTAGTCAGGGAGTCTCTGTCCCTTCAATTTCATTTTATTTTTTTTATTTTAATATTATTAATGTTATTAATTAATATTATTATTATTGTTATTAAATGTTATGATGAACTCTTTCAATGTTTCTGGTGAAATAGAAAATAGTAATAAATGTTGGCAGCTTGACATTGAATGCACATTCATGTACAGCATAAACATAAAGCATTTAAAACCTGATTATGATAATAAATGTCCATTGGGATTACCTGAGTGCTTTAACTGTCCTGGATTTTGAACTTGCTTCTGTTGGCTTACAAGTCTGTTTCTGACTGTTGAACTCTCTGCTGTATTGTTTCTTTTAGAAATACTAACTTTACTAATTTGATATTCAATGTAATTGTATTGATTTTTTTTTAGACCAAGGGTTGTAACCCTTTGTACAGAATTTTTGTTTGGCTTTTAAAGCCAAATTCCCATTTTTTTGTTTGTTACAATTAAATGCCTTTCTAATCTCCTTTGCTTGTTGCAGGTTCTTCTAGGCAATGGTGATGGCAGGGCATGGTGGAGCAGGTGGTGGATGGAGCTGGTGGTGGCAGCAGCACGTGGGGGATCAGATTCAAGGTTTGACCGGTTTACATGCTGCTGGTGCAAGTGGCTCCTGTTTGGGCTGAAAATGTAATTGGGTCAAGGGTTAAAATGGGCCCATTTGTAGTTGAGCTTTTATTGTAATTTGACTTTTTAATGTTTAGTATTTTAATTTAAATTTAAATTTAATAAATTTAAAACAAAAAATTCAAGTCCGATCAAAATTGGGCTCCCACACTAAAAATTACAAATAATTTAATAAAGGTATTGTTTATATTATTTGATTTTTTAAATGCATATATTTCTATTATATGCTCATTTTTTGCACATATTTTTTTGTAGATATAATGCAAATGGAGATCTTTTTGAGAGAAGAAATGGATACAAATGGAGAATATTAAAGATTTACATTTTAATTATGTGTTAATTTCAAGATTTATGTAGTATTTTTAATTATGTAATGATTCAATATTTTAATTCGGTTAATTTTTTAATTTGGGTACTTCGATTAATTCGAGTAATTTTTTATACTTATTTTAATAAAAATAAAAAAATAAATAATTTTCGGTTAATTGACCGAATTAACCGAAAAATTTCGGTTTGGTTAATTTTTTTAAAAAAAAATTTAATTCGATTAACGGTTAAATATTTAAAAAAATCGATTAATTCGATTAATAATAGTTCGGATCGATTAACTGGATGAACACTCCTAATCATAACCGTCACAATCAAAGCAAATATTGAGAAGATGTTCATACTCTACACATAAAATTTGATCTGCAATCTTAATCTTCGATGAGTGAAGGTTGATTTTGATTATGATTCTTGCAAAACATTCTTGAGACCTATTGTTGGTCTTATAATAAATTTTTATGGCCGTTCCTATAGTAACCCAAACTGCCCTCAATTTTGGAAGTCTCTATTACATTTGATGGGATAAGGTTGATCCATTGAAAATCCTACTAGTCTCGTTGAAAGATCTCTCATTATTCGGTACAGCGAGTATTCTGTTTTCGTCAGATGGATCACAAGTTTCCAATAATATATTAATAAAATATTTAAAAACCAAATATATGAAAAAAAAATTACCACACGTCAAGGAAAATATGCAAGCTGAATTTCATTAAAGGTAAAAAAAAAAAAAAAAAAAAAAAAAAAAAGAGTCTGAAAACAATAAATCAACACACCAACAACATATGAAACGACAGATAAAAAAAAAGTTATATGAAACTGTAATACCAAATTAGTTTATATTCTTTACCACAATCAATTACTACCATTTCATTTTTTCTCCATGTCATTACATATTATTTTGCTAATTTTTTTTACTCAAAATTTGTATACAGTTTAGATTCAAACTTAAATCCCTAAAATCCCAATTTTTGACAGAACTTATCATGTCGCCATTCACAAATCTCTTTATATATGTTTTGCCAATCTCATGTCGAGC
The DNA here is from genome assembly GCA_005610355.1 of Gossypioides kirkii. Taxonomy (NCBI): domain Eukaryota; kingdom Viridiplantae; phylum Streptophyta; class Magnoliopsida; order Malvales; family Malvaceae; genus Gossypioides; species Gossypioides kirkii. The sequence continues at coordinate 37,742,082 of CP032244.1, read as the reverse complement.
TTACAGCATCATTCACAAATCTTGTCATGTCCATTTCTCCAAACACAACTTGCCACAACAAACTAGAAAAAAAATCCAAAGCATGATGGCTGCCCAAAGAAATTTTATGTCCTTTAATGTAAAATTAAAAACAAAAAGTTATAAAATTCACCTTTCACAGTTTTGCTCTTTCAAATATTTTAGTTTTCAAAGGTTCGTAGAAAAAAAAAAGAAACTGAGAGGTTCCTGGCAGGTTGCTTGGTTAGGAAGCAAGGGACTTTGAGGAGCATTTTATTTAGGGTTACAGGCGGTTTTATAGAAGAAACGGCTGAATGATACCCTGTTAAAAGAGTTGAGACGTTTCTTCTCCTTTTTCTTTCACATTTTTAAAGATCGTGACTTGGAAACTGAACCTCCGAATCCGTAGATGCTGCATTGAACCCTTTTTTCAGTTTCCCTATGCATGTAGCTATAAAACGTTTCATTAGACATGTTATAAAAAAATAACTATATGAATAACGTGATTTTACCACACCCAACTTTATTATTTTAATCTACATTGGCATTTACGTATGTTGTGGAATCCTGTTTGTTTTATTTTATTAACGTTGAAAGACTACCACACCCGTTTTGTTTATTTAGAATACACAATGAGAAGGGTGATGGTTGACAATGGTTCGTATGATGGTGCTGAGAGTTGTATCAGATGGTTCTACGAGGAATTTGGATATTCTCTTAAGAGGATTTGATTAGGGAAGATAGGATTTATATTCTCGAGTCTCTTCCTATAAGTGTCAACATTTAATGACTCATAAAGGCAGTCAACATTACCCGTTAGATGTGATGAATGAAAAATTAAACTTACTAGAAAGCTCTCATGTGGGGTTGATGTCAATGTTGATTTTAGTGTTTGTTAATATGTAACACATGTAAGAGGTTGGTGTCTATAAGATAACTAATGTGGCCAAGAGACGCTTTTAAACGAGACAATCCCTTATTGGTGTTTGGGTGAATTCTCTTTTCTTCTTCTAAATAAGGCAATCGCAACATCTTAAGTTGAATGTATTTAGGTGGTTATAACATACTCCAAAGGTCAAACAAATGTATCAAATAATAACATGCAAGTGTAATACTAATAGTAATACCAGATTGCATTTTACCCTTTTTACTCAAAAAATAAATAAATTGATTTTTATAGGTTAGATAAAAAAGCAAAATGGTCATTTTGTTAAAAATTTCATCTATTTATTCTTTTATAAACTAGTCCATGTAAGTACACGTGGCACGCCAAGTGTCACTATCTGGTTATTCTGTCAGTCAAACTAATTTTTAACAATACAAATGAATAAATTTTTTAAAAAATATTGATTAATTTACTTTTTAATTTATTATACAAAAACTAATTTACTTTTTTTTTTTTTAGTAAAAAGGGCCAAATGTATTTCAAGTCATACTTCTAGTGCGAAGTTTTTTAAGATATTTTTATAGGTTGTTGACTCTGCAGCATGAAATCTCTAAACCTTGATATAACTACTTATAGCTTTCAACTATCAACTTTCAACGAAGGGGATGTAGCTCACATGGTAGAGCGCTCGCTTAGCATGCGAGAGGTACGGGGATCGATACCCCGCATCTCCATTCAATTCATCTTCTCCGTTGAACTTTTTTCCATTTTTTTTTATAAAGATTTGCTGGTTGCAGCTCAATATTGGCGAAAACCCAGTAAAGAACCTTTTTGAATTTACTTGACTCCAATGGAGGATAAGCCATAACCATATTTTCCACTTACAAGCACAGACCAATCCAGTTTCAAGCATACACCCATTTCAAAATTCTATATAAACAGTCTCTCATTCAGCAAGGAACTTCAAAGAATTCATCAATGGACTCAATTCAAGTGTTTGGCAACCAAGAAACCAGCTTCAACTCAAACTCTCAGCAAGGAGTATTGTTCTTCCACTTGGCTGAATTTTCTCCCAAGATTACAGTTTTGGTCTTGGGGAGTTTTTTTTGTCAACCCAAAATTCATTTTTTGATTAAAAAGTCGAAATTTTTAATTGATGATACATACAAAAGTAGTATTTACATGGTAGAAATGGTAGTGTTGTTCGCACAGTAAAAATTCTCTCTCGCTCTCTCGCTCTCTCGCTTCAATGTCGTCTTTACTCAACTCAGCTTCTTCATTGAGGCTATCAACAATCTACTCCAACGGCGGTAATCACCTCCGAGTTTCAACTTGCTCCGTAATTTTAACTACTCTTCTCGTCTCTTTCTCCAGCTTTAACGAACTAAAATGTAATTTTTGTTTTCAATTTTTGAACTCTTAGCTTTTTAGATTTGATCGCTTAAAACTATTTTATAAATTACATGAAATTTTCAATGAAATTCAAACGATGTTGATAAATTTAATCTCTGTATGATAATATCGACATACTTCCTTTACATGATCATTTTGACCACAATCAAAGCCAACATTGGAAACACCTTCATACTCTATACATTAGATTTGATTTGCATTCTTAATCTTTGATATCAGAGGTGAGTGGAAGTTGATTTTGATTGCCATTCTTGCAAAACATTCTTGAAACCCATTGTTGGTCTTATAATAAATTTTTATTACCCTTCCTATTATAGTACCCCAAACTGCTATCAATTTTAGAATCCATTGAAAATCATACCAGTCTCCTTGAAAGAGACGTCCCATTGTTCGGTAGAATGAGGATTATGTTTTCGTCCGATGGATGACAAGTGTTCAATACTATAGTAAAACATTTAAAAAACAAATATATGAAAAAATTGCAGCATTGGTTAATGATTAGTGTTGAACATCATATGCAATTTTCAATTAAGGTTGGGATGTGATCGGAAAATTTTAGTTAATTACACATATTTTGGATTAAAAATTTCATGATATGTCGAAAAAAAAATATCATTAAATAATTTGTAAGAAATACAAATTGATTTGATATTCTGATTTCATATAATTCCTTTTAAAAAAGAAATAAAAACTAAAAAAATTTCTCTGACCTAATCGAAATCAAGCAAACAGAAGAGAAAAACACAACAGAGCTTCACCCACAAGAAAGAATCACTAGAGTTTGTGTTAAAGAACTTGACATGCAAGACCGCTCAGATGACAAAATAGACGGTTCGAACCTGCACAATCAAAGTTAAAGAGAGATATGTGGTAGAGCTAGAATTTTTTTTGAGGGGTCAAAATTAAATTGTATATTTTTACGATAATAAAAATATAATTTCACCATTTTATTAATTTATATATTTATAATTTTAAAAAAATTAAATCAAATTTTTATAATTTAAGGGGATAAAATGTAATTTCATTATTATTAATTTAAAATTTTATAAATTATAAAAAAATAATAAAAAAATTTCATTTTAAGAGGTTGGAATCCTGCCTGACCCCATCGGCTCCGCGACTGAGAGAGAACCTGATCTAATCCGGCGAGTGCAGCTTCCGACGGTCAATTTCCAAGCACCGCATTGCTTCCAAAGGTAAATCCTCCACTCAAAGCTTATCCTCATCATAATTCTGACATATCTTTTCACGCATGGCAATTTTTTAATTTTCAAATACTAACCCTTCCAAAATATGTATATAGATAAACAAAATTTAGTCGTTTACAAAAAATATAAACAAATTTATTTAAAAATTTAAATTCATATTCCGAATCATTATGAACTCAAACAATTATTTATGATATTAATATTATACATAAATCTAATTTTTTTAGATTGACGGTATATTTATTTATAATTAATATAAAAATAATAATGATAATAAAATTAAATATCATAACGTAAGATAAAAAAAATTAAATACACCACGCTAAAAATATACTCCCATTAAAAGTAACCCTTAATCTGGCACATTCCATACTCCCCTCTTCACCCACCTGCTTGTACCTGTTTTTACTTTTCTTTTCATTTTACAATTGAAATTTGGAAATGGAGGGGGTCAGAGTAAAGAAATTAAATAATTGGAAGGAGTATGTTGGAAATTAGCCCTTTGTTTTTTTATTACACCGAAAACCGAATACAAAAATAGAAAACCCTAGCGAGTCACTGCGAAGCAAAATTTTCCTATATAACCAAACGCTGCCGTAAAGACCCGTAACCCTAACTCTCTACTTCATCACTCACCACCCGCCCTTCCTATTTTAGTTTATATACTCCCTCCAAAACCCTACCGCCTTCACTCGCCGCCGCCAATTTCAACCAGTGAGCTCTTTTAAAATTTTCAATCTCTTGATTTACTCTTCGATTATTACAGCTGATTTTCAGATATAGCTTAATTTTTTTAGAATTTTTATTTATTTATTTATTTTTGCAGCAACTAGATAGATTCTTGATAAGATTCGAAAACGATGTCAGACGACGAGAGGGAGGAGAAGGAGCTGGATCTCACCTCCTCTGAAGTTGTTACAAAATACAAGAGCGCTGCTGAGATTGTTAACAGTTAATCTCTTCGCCTTTAGCTTATTGGAAATGTGTTTTTAATGTAATTTTTGTTCAATATTTTGTTTTTTTCTTGTTGTGTTTGGAAATTTGCAGAGGCGTTACAATTAGTTGTAAAAGAATGCAAGCCCAAAGCTAAGATTGTTGACATTTGCGAGAAGGGTGATGCATTTATAAGAGAGTAAGTGTTTAATTACTATTGGTGTTTTTTATATGTTTGAAAATTGATAATGAAATTTGTAAATTTATGGTGTTTTGTTTATGTAATGTAAAGGCAAACAGGTAACATGTACAAGAATTCTAAGAAGAAGATTGAGAGGGGTGTTGCCTTCCCTACTTGTCTTTCTGTAAACAACACAGTCTGCCATTTCTCTCCACTTGCTAGTGACACCTCGGGGTTGGAAGAAGGTGATATGGTCAAGATGTAAGCTTTATATTAGCATTTATGTTAAATGTTTTAAGGGGGACTTCTTGTTTTTAGTGGCAACTGAATTGTTTGTTTTCTTTGGTCCCTACCTTGAATGTAGTGACATGGGTTGCCACATTGATGGGTTTATTGCGGTAGTTGCACATACTCATGTTGTTCAGAGCGGGCCAATCACTGGTAAGCAGGCTGATGTTGTTGCTGCTGCAAATACTGCTGCTGAAGTGGCCTTGAGGCTTGTAAGGCCTGGAAAAAAGGTAAATTGTTTTTAATATCTGGGTTATGCCATTTCCATGTTTATCTTTTTGTGGGCTTTGAATGTTTGTTTAGCTAGTTCTGCTTTTGCTGCCTCAAAATACTTGAGCCTAACCTCTGGTTTTTGAGTTGAATCTGTGGTTGATTTTTTAAAAGAGTAAAGACTGTTTTAACTTGTCACTTTCACTTGATCCCCTAGATGATGAACTCTTTTTTATTGGCTATGGATCTATATCCAAATGAAGCTTTTTTGTCATAGTTACTCTGATAGGGGGATTGTTCTCTCAACTCAGTTTTTGCAACAAATTTTGTGGTATTCCTCTATCTTTTTGCTGTAATAGTGTAATTCTTTAAAGTGATTGTAATATGTATGGTAGAAAATTGTGTTTAGCCAGGTGATCGATTTCCTGTCAATCTCCTCTTCTCTCTGTTACTATTATTTTGTTTGGCATGCTAGGCCTTTTATTGGTTTGAATATCTGGGCTATGACATTCCATGTTATGCTTTTGTGGCCTTTGAATGTTTATTTAGCTGGTTCTGCTTTTTCTGCCTCAAAATTCTTTAGCCTTCTGATTTTCGAGTTAAATCTGTGGTTGATTTTTTAAAAGAGTAATGACTGTTTTAATATGTCACTTCCACTTGATTCCCTAAATGATGAACTCTTTTTTATTAGCTATGGATCTATATCCAGATGGAGCTCTTTGTCATAGTTACTCTGATAGGGGAATTGTTACCTCAACTCAGTTTTTGCATCAAATTTTCTATCCTTTTGGTGTAATTCTTTAAAAACAACCATAAAGTGTGTTACTCTCATGGTTTTATGAACCTATTTTAGAGTGGTTGTCCCTCAATGTAAGATGTAGAATAGAAATTAGAGGGCTGGGCAACTTTGCCGAGGTGGTCAATTTCTTATCGGTCTCCTCTTTTCCCTGTTGCCAATATTATGTTTGGTCATGCTTGGCTGCTTAAGGATATAAACATTTTCTTGTTTTATTCCAATTGCCTAAGGGACCTAAATTTTCTTTGAAAACTACTATAAAGTGGCTGTTACCCTCATGCTTTCTTTTATCAAACAAGATTTAGAGTAGTTACCCTTGGAATTGTTTTTATCAAATTATTATAAATGTTTGTCACTCTGTAAGATGTAGACTGGAATTTGAAGGATGGGCAACTTTGCCGAGGTCGTCTATATCTTATCGATCTCCTCTTTTCCCTGTTGCCAATATCATGTCTGGTCTTGCTAGGCTCCTTAAGGATATAAACATTTTCTTGTTTTATTCTAATTGCCCAAGGGACCTAAATTTTCTTTAAAATTACTATAAAGTGGTCACTTTGTAAGGTGTAGAATAGAATTTGAAGGCTGGGCAACTTTGCCGAGGTGGTTAATATCTTTTTGATCTCCTCTTTTCCCTGTTGCCAATATATTGTCTGGTCATGCTAGGCACTTAAGGATATAAACATTTTCTTTTATTTCCAATTGCCTAAGGGACCTAAATTTTATTTAAAAATTACTATAAAGTGGTTGTATCTTTGAAAGGTGTAGAATAGAATTTGAAGGCTGGGCAGCTTTGCCGAGGTGGTTAATTTCTTTTTGATCTCCTCTTTTCCTTGTTGCCAATATCATGTCTGGTCATGCTTGGCAATTTAGGATATAAACATTTTCTTTTATTTCCAATTGCCCAAGGGACCTAAATTTTCTTTAAAACTTACCTTGAAGTGGGTGTTACCCTCATGATTGCTTTTATCAGACTAGATCTAAAGTAGTTATCCTCGGGCTTGTTTTTACCAAACTATCGTAAAAGTGGTTGTCACTTATGTAAGATGTAGAATAAAAATTTGAGGGCTGGGCAACTTTGCCGAGGTGATCAATTTCTTAATGATATCCTCTTTTCCCTGTTGCCAATACTATTTCTGGTCATGCTAGGCTCCTTGAGGAGTTAAACATTTTCTTGTTTTATTCCAATTGCCTGTGGGACCTAAATTTTCTTTAAAAAGTACCATAAAGTTGGTGTTATCTCAATGTTGTTTTTGTCAAACATTAATAAGCTGTCTAGTGTCTACTACTCTATTTATCACTATTCCAAAGAATTCTCTTGTTTCTATCTACAAGTCGCCCTATGTGATGAATAGTTTTCAAAAGCTATGGACCAACATCCAAGTGAAGCTTTTGTCATAGTTACTCTGATAGGCATATATTTTTATCATTTGTCCTTTTTGAACAGACTGCTTGTGAGCTGCGTTTCTAATAAATGCATAGCTAGTTTCCTTTGCGATTTATATTGTTTTTGCACAATTGCGTATTTAAAATCAGAATTATTCATTGTACTTAGTTTCTTTTCATTGTTGTTTTAATGGCAGAACAAAGATGTAACTGATGCAATTCAGAAGGTAGCTGCAGCTTATGATTGCAAAATTGTTGAAGGTGTCCTTAGCCATCAACTGAAGCAGTTTGTGATAGACGGTAACAAAGTCATACTAAGCGTCTCCAATCCAGATACAAGAGTTGATGATGCGGAGTTTGAGGAGAATGAAGTTTATGCTGTAGATATAGTTGCAAGCACTGGTGAAGGCAAGGTAATTGTCTTCTCTTGTCTTTCAACATTGTTGCTATACTTGTGTCAGGTTAATTTATCGTTGAAGATTTCAATGTGTTGAAATTGTAGCCAAAGTTGTTGGACGAGAAGCAGACAACTATTTATAAGAGAGCTGTGGATAAGAACTATCATTTAAAGATGAAGGCCTCTAGATTTATTTTCAGCGAGATAAATCAGAGATTCCCCATCCTGCCATTCACCGCTCGGTTTGTAATTGTTTTGCACTTGTTATGAGTTTTGCATTGGTGATTATTTCTGCTGTTTGACACTTAACATGGGTTTTCCTCAAACAGTGCCTTGGAAGAGAAAAGGGCTCGTCTAGGTTTAGTTGAATGCGTGAATCACGATCTCTTGCAACCATACCCTGTTCTCTATGAGAAGCCTGGTAGGCATTCATGGCCGAAATCTTGTTCGATAATGAACAGAAGATTGTATCTTGTAATATATTCAAAATGAGCTTACCTGTTATGTACTAAAATTCTGCAGGTGATTATGTTGCTCATATCAAATTTACAGTATTGCTAATGCCAAATGGATCAGATCGGATTACATCTCATCCCCTGCAAGAGCTGCAGCCAACCAAGACGATAGATGATCCCGAAATCAAGGCCTGGTTGGCTTTGGGCACAAAGACAAAGAAGAAAGGCGGTGGGAAGAAGAAGAAAGGTATGATGTATATGTTGATATTATATTGGAGGTTTAAAAAATGTTGTAGAACAGTTGGATCTGAATTTTGATATCTGAAAATAGAGGGATTAAATTTCAAGTTTTAACCTATATTGGAAGCAAATGTTGAGGGTTTTGTAGTAAAAACTTAAAAACATGTACTTGGTGTGTGCAGGTAAGAAGGGTGACAAAGCTGAGGGTGGAGCTGAGGGTGAGGCCATGGATGCATCAACAAATGGTGGTGCATCATAAGGGAATAACAATAAAAAATGTTTTTGCGCATATTTTCTAATCTGCCCTTTTATATAATATGATGATTGTCAAAATTTTTGATACTGGGTTCACTTGTAGCTTGTTGGTTATGAGTTAAAATTTTAATATTGAGTAGTTTTCTTTTATTTTATGGCATGACATCCACTTGGAGTCTTGTGTTTGTGTGTGATGTGCAACTTAATAGGAAATTAAATGTGCTTCATTTCTCTATCGTCTGCATATTTTATACATCCGATGCTTGTTTTGTTCTTCACTGCACCGGTGGTTTATTGCATACAAATGCTGGCCAAATTAGATGGTTCAATTCAAACATTTTCTATTTGGATCACCATTCCAGTTTTATTTCCTCTGCAAATACATACACGGTTGTATATTTACGTTGTTGTTTATGGGAACAAATTTCTGTCCTTAATTAAAATTCGAAAGTTATCTAATATATTCTTTAATATTGAATACAATATTTTTAATGATATTAAAAATTATTAAAATAATTATTTTAAAAATCATCAAAGGATCTTCATCGAAACAAGCATGTCAATTTAATTTTTCCTACTTTTGAATGTTTTGTAAATTATATTTGCGTCATTCATATGAGAAAACATTAATAGTTATATAGTTAATTGGATAAAATATTGAAATATTTTTAAACTAAAAAAGATAATATAATTTGTTTATAATTTTATTAAAAAGTTTCAATTGAATCCTTAAATTTGATACTGTTATATGAAACATTCCACACTTAATCAAATCATTAGATTCGAATGTGTGGCATCACATTATGTTATTGAAGCAACTCAAGTTAACTTATTTCTTAATCATAGCATTCAATGTATAATTATCATTCATATCAATTCAAACATCTATCTTATTCACAAATTTAAGTTTATAAAGTTTAATAATTTGATTCATCGAATTATAGGATTAGGTAAATCACTTTGGGAGTTAGGTCGCATTTTAACTTTAGAAAATTTTACTTCAATGTCCATATGCCTTGAGGCATTGGAATACATGTCGTTTTGTCCCCTAATTTTTTATTTTATCTTCAATGTTTGACTATCTCAAAACAAGAGGTATTTGTCTCGAAACTTGAAACAAGACAAAATGAATTTAATTTTGATATGCACTTATCTCAAGATAAAACTATTTTATCTTGAGACATAAACCCAATTATCTCAAAACCTCCTAAATTGATCTCAACAAGGCCAAGCCTATTACAATGACTCAATTAGCACTAACTTACTTTTAGAGTCTCGAAACATATTCTCAGTGTTTCAATTTGTGTTTTTATCAATCTACTATAGCTATCAATTTAAACATTATATCCCATCTTGAACCTCACTTGGTTAAAAGTATCAATTAGTCTACATTTGTTTAGAGTTGAAACATATTAGATTAATGTTCTTTTTGAATGAAAGTTTATTTTTAGTGGTATTCTTTTTGTTTTACGTTATAATATCATTATAATACTTATTCTCATTGTTGTCGTTATTTTACATTGATCGTAAGTTAACGCACCGTCCATTCAAAGTGTTCTTTAAACATTATATTGAAAATCAATGAGAATTCTATTAAGAATTACTTAAAATTACTAAATTTGGGTTGCATTATTATAATACTTTTAAAATTTTATTGAATTCGCTCAATGTAAATTGAAATTCTTTCAAATTGTTTAACAAAACTACTAAAATCTCTTACAAATTTATTAAAAAATTTTAAGCTCATGAAAAATTCCTTTCAAAGAGTATTTTCTAGAATTTTCCATAACTAAATAAAAAAAGAACTTGATTAGAACTTGTCCAAAAAACAACTTGATTAAAGCAATATTTTAATTTAAAATAAAATTAAGAAGTATTTTAATTTTAAAGAAAGAAAAAGCATCTTTACATCTGTCTGTCTGATGTAAGCAAAGCCTGACAAGAGAAAACGACACCGTTGCTCGTGGGTCCGTCCCACTTGGCATTTGCTTCCTTTCTTGCCTTTTTCCTCTTATAGATATATAGCAGAGCAGAGTGCCAGTGGGTTTCACTCATAGTATCACTTCGCTTTCTCTTTTCTTTTCAATTTCTTTCTTTATATTTACATTTGTTTTTGCTTGTTTAGCCGCAACAATGGCGACCGATGCTAAAGCCGATCCAGAGCCGCACTACAGAGAAGACGACGACAACGCTCCAGCCGCCGCAGCAGACGATGAGGACACCGGTGCTCAAGTCGCTCCTATCGTCAAGCTCGAGGAAGTCGCCGTCACTACTGGTGAAGAAGATGAGGATCCGATTCTAGATCTGTGAGCTAAATATCTGCTGTTTTGAATATTTTTTTTAGATTCTTTTAGAGATCTTTCTCTCTCTCTCTCCTTTTTTTCTGAAAAAAAATTAATGATTCGTTGCAGGAAGGCAAAGCTGTATCGATTCGATAAGGAAGGGAATCAATGGAAGGAGAGAGGAGTTGGAAATGTGAAGCTTTTGAAGCACAAAGTCAATGGCAAAGTCCGTCTCGTCATGCGCCAATCTAAAACCCTCAAGATCTGTGCTAACCATTTCGGTCTGTTTCTTTTACTACAGTCTCATACTATTTTTCTGATTTTGCATATTTAACGAAGTTGAAGTTTGTTCAAGTAGAATTGAAGTGTTACTATTTTGATGTAAGTTACTTTAGGGTTTAGTAAATTAAAATTTTAAATTTTATTACTGTTTCTATTAGAAAATCTTAATTTAATCAGTAATACGGTTAGTATTTCTGTCAAGATTTTGGATCGAAAATACTGCTGATCTCAATGATTGAACAAGCATTTTTAAATCGTAAAGCTAGAAGAATTTAATTTAAAAATTTGAAGTACATAACTAAATCTCAAACTTTGCCAACGCCATATTTGAACCTTAATGATTTTGATGCTTTTGAATCTGCAGTTATTCCAACAATGACAGTGCAAGAACATAGTGGAAATGATAAATCATGCGTTTGGCACGCCGCTGATTTCGCCGATGGGAATTTGAAAGAAGAGATGTTCTGTATCAGATTTGCTTCTGTTGAGAGTGAGCATCTTCTTTACGTTTCTTACTATTTCATCCTTCTTGTATTTGCTAATTTTATAACACTTATCTACATCTTCTGCTGCATATATTTTGGTACTCCGACCGTTAGATAGAATAAATAATGCTTGTGTGATGAACTCATTCTATTTCTTAAATTCAGTCATTAAAATTCATTTACAATGTTTCAGACTGAATTTTATGTTGGAATATAATCTAAGGATAGGATTTTCATGTTTAGCTTATATCAACATTTTTGTTCCAAACATGCTTTATTTGATTTAGAAGTTATTTTAGTGCAAACTTATAGCATAATTCACAGTGAAATAACAAACTTATTTTGGTGCCCCTTCGTTTTTAGATTGCTTCTTGTCAGGGGCGAAGCCAGAAACTTATTTTAGGGGGTCGAAATTAAATTGTAATTTTTAATAGCCTATATCTTTATAATTTTTAAAGGATTAAATCAAAATTTTATCATTTTTACGGAGTCCAAAGTGCAATTTTACTTTTACTAATTTAAAATTTTTAAAGGGCCTAAATGGACAATTTTAAAACCCATTTATTTGTATTCCCCGCATATCTTGGGGAAGTGAAGCATGCAAGGTGATTATTTGCTTCTGCATGTTTGAGTGTTTGTTCTATGAGGGATTTTTTTCAACCAATGTCCATTTTCGAGTTCAACATCTTCCTGATCGAATCTGTTCAATCGTGTGACTATGTTACTTGGATTAAAGTGCGAGTGTCGGTATAAGTATCTATTTGTCATGTGTAGACCTGTCAATTATAATTTGAACCCAAAAACCGACCTGATTAACCTGAATTTGAACTGAACCCTTTTTATATGCTTGGGGGTCACTGGCATATTCATGAATGTTCAGATTGCAAGACCTTCATGGAGACAGTTCAAGAGGTTGCTGAAAGTCAGGGAAAGAAAGAGGAAAACAAAGATGCCACAGTCACTGCTGATCTCCTCGACAAGTTGAGTGTTGGAGAAAGTAAAAGTGACGGTAAAGAAGAACATAAGGTTGTTGCCTCCGACACCAAGGAGGCCATCAAAGATGAAGCAAAAACAGAGGAAGATAAGAAAGATGAGGCTGCTTCGAAAGCATAGACCTGAAAGAGAAAGCAACTATATACTCGAGTAAGTTTATTATATATAATTAATATTTAGTGGTTGAAGGAGAAAATATATATATATATATATATATTCCCACTCGGGTTACGGAGTCTTCTTAATATTTGCAAAACAGTCAAATTATGTTGGAACCTGTGGATGGGAGGGTTGGTTTGTTTGTCTGCATGGAATTGTAATTTAAAGAGTCTTTTAATTTGGGAAATCTAAAGGTATTACGTTTGGTTTGAAGGGCAAACCGATGTTTTGATGGAAATTTGCTTTCTAGTTGGATTTAAAATCACAGTCTAAAAGTAATTTCAATATAGTCATTTCTTCTTGAGCTTCTAGTCCTCCTCTAAAAGCAAAAACCGCGTATTTGTTTTCCAAAGCGGCGGGTTGCCTGGCTGCTCGTGCTGTGCTTGTTGGTTGCTGTTTGTTTTAAATGGTCCTTTGGATTGAGGTTTCGTTCTTTTCTAGTATGTATTAGTTTGTGTCTGTTACACATCAATGTTTCGATGCTCTCGCGAGCGAGCTTTATGCGTCTTCACATTTACGATAAAAGGTTGAATTCACTATGACCTTGAGGTTTGGTTTCAAACTTTATTCGCCTTCAAAGTTCTTTCGGGGAATGCATGCACTTTACCGTCGTGGGCTTCTTGTGTTTGATGTTGCTCATGGTCGGTTTGAGCTTTGTTTAGGTTAAATATAAACATGATATTAATATATTTTATAATTGTCTAAGTTTAGTTCGATTTGAAATTTAGATACAAAATTTTGTTCAAATCTATTTATATTTATAAAATAATAATTTAATTTTATTTTAAGTCTAATTATATTATTTTAAAAAAATATTTAAATTATATTATTTTAAAAAATATTTAAATTATATTCTTTTAAAAAAATATTTATATTATATTTTTTTAAGTTAGATTTAAACATGATATTAACATATTTTATTAAAATTTTTATATAACGATCTTAACATTATTTTAATATAAATGTATTATCATATATTTAGCATAGATTTTTTTGTTCTAAATTACATGTAAAAATAACTTAAAATGATCCAAGTTAAACTTTCAAACCCAATTCATGTTTTAAATGAGTTAATTTTTTTGCTTAAGTTTATTTTTCAGATTTAATATTTTTACTTACACGATGAGCTTTTAGATTTGTACAGGTAATGATTATGTCTAGTTTGATCAACTCTTTAATGAAATGAAAGGAGATACGAGTTTAGGAATCTAAAAACTCTACTTTTTTCTATTTGGTGCATTTCTATTTTCAAACTCTTCATTTTCTTTAAAAAAGCATATGAAATCCGAACTCATTGATATTGATCCAAGAAGTAAGAAATCCCTCCAGAAATTCTCTTTCTTTAATTTGTTTTCAAGTAAAATAAATAAAAAAACTTTCATTTCACTCGCTCGCCAGTAAAAGACTAAAAGACCATGAACTCACTGTTGCGTTGCTTTAAATGCACCCAGGTAAGGAAGCAGCAGGGCTATTTACAGTCTCTTTTTTTTGTTGCCCATGTAACAGATGAATAAATCAACACACTCCAAGCCAAGCGGCCATTTAGGAAAATATACAAAGAATGTAGGAAACAACCACCAAATTCATCTCAACAGAAACCTTTAATGTCACCTGACAAAAGTAAAATTCCATGAAATTTCTACTTACGGTTAAAAAAAGTGTCAAAATACAGCACTAGGGTTAACTCAGCCCAAATTTGAGATATAATCATTGTAATTGGATAAATATAAAAATTACACACAAATTTTTATTTAATGTGTAATGTCATACATAATTTTGATTGTCCAATTTTATACATAAACTTCTGATTTAATTCAATTTTCACAAATCATGGGCATCATCGAATTAGCACTATTTTACGTTGGTATTTTGCACACAAACAATTATATTAATAAAAATTAAAACTTCATGTAAATATATGAACCACAATTCAAGTGCCATGTGTACAATTACACCAAATCAAAATTCATGTATCAAATTGCACATTGAAACAAAATTCATACATAAAATTGATATTTATCCCTACTTAGAAAGTTAAAAGATATATTTTTATCTTGCCTATTCAAAAGGAATAGTCCTATAGTCGGTGTTGTTAGTATTTTGTCAAAATTTGCCTAAGATAAGGTATGCTTATTGAGTTCATAATTGTTTGCTTTTTAAGTTAGTATGATTACTTAGAGTTAAGTGACAAATTTTGACAAAAATACTGGCATGTCTATGGATTGGACTAGGCTTTTTTTTTTAAATCCTAAAAGAGGGTTTAATTTTTAACAGGGACTAAATGTCCAACTTCATTCAAGGATAGGGATTAGCAGCAGACCAAAACCAAACAAAGCAATGGTAAAGATGGTATTTAAGGGCACGCCTACTATATAGAAGATTGGGAAATCTTACCTAAATATTTTCTGTCTTTGGAAAAATGGAAAATAATCAGCCGGGAAAGAAAGACCTCATTTGATAAAAAAGAACATCAATGCTGGCTTATGGCATCTTTAGCGCCTCCTTCAACTGTGCTAAAGCTGCTGGATGTATCCTAGCAATGGCAGAATTAAATGACTCTCCATGAAGGGCAGCACAAGTTTGAAGGTTGTCTCTCACTGAGTTTTCTAATGATAACTGGTTGATAGGGTCCGAGACTTTGATCTGAATAATGGCACAACCAATCCGTCACAAATAAATAAATGGCATAATAATAAATATAATTTAATCCTCAACGTTTATATTTTTTGTCAATTTGACTTTTATTCTTTTTTGAGCCAAATTTGACCTTAACTTTTCAAAAAAAAAAGTTAATTGATTTTCTTAATGTTGACTAAAACATTAACTTTTTTGAGGATCAAATTTAGCTAAAAAAATTAGAGCCAAAATGACCAAAGATGCAAATGTTATGGGCTAAATTTGACATTATGCCTAAGTAAATGTAATTTGACTAATGACCTAACTAGAGAATGTTAACCTGTCTTCTCCTTAACTCCTTACTAGGATGCAAATCCTCATCGTGAGACCTGCCATAGCTCATGTTATCACCACTGCAATTTCTTACCAAAAATTAGGATTACTTACAAATCTCTGAACCGATTAAAATAACAAAAGGGTTTGAAGGTTAACCTTGACTCTTCCTCGGTTAAGTCATTGGTCCCCCCGAGAATTACACTAGTGCAAACACTGCATGAATAAAAGTTTATCACCGTTTCCTATAATATAATCTTATACTATGAATCAAAATCAAGATTGAGCTCATACCTTAGTATTTGATCTAGTTTGTCTAGTACTTGAGGCAACCTTAAAGTTAAAATTATGGAAAGTGCTAGTCCAAATGCTTTCTTCTGGGGCAAAGATACATTGTCTACCTGTATAAACATACGAAGATTAGTAAGTTTGTGCATCTCATAGACTGATGCAGGAGCATCTAAATATGTTAGTGTTGACCTCATCACTTTGGGTTTAAAAGATTCCTAAACTGTCTATTTTATCAAAAACTTCCCCAATCAAACTGTACTGGTTAAGTCTTTTATCGGATTCTTTTAATTCCCTATCATAGACTCTAGTTGGCCAATTAAGCCTCTAGATAGTCCGAATGGTTGTTTTTCTCGGAGTCAAAACGTCGATTCAAATAGCTCAGAAAACTAACAAACACTTCGATGATCTTTTGACTAGTCTCCTTAGGTATATATTTTATACTAACCTTGTCAAGCCATACGTCAACTAGAGAAAGAAGAATATTATCTTCAATAGCTACACCAGTTTGCTGCAGTACCGATGAAAGAGAAGGTTCTGATGTTAGTTGTGCAAGATAATTGGTATTCATCACCAAAATCCTTGCTATGATAGCTGCTGAAGATGCTTTTACGGCCGTCTTGGAGGGATCACCATCATCTCCACTCAAGCAAATAACAACTAATTTCTACCAACATTTAACAAGGCATAACAGGAATTAGATTTACGACAGGGTATATTATCATGGAAATTATAATTGAGAACATGAACGACGAATAATCTCTGCAGTTAAAGATCAATGCTTACTTGTAAAGTACTGCTGATTAATGGTGGAACTTCCATGGGGAAACACTATAAAATAGCAAAAAAATGAGCACTTCCGATGCAATTTTAATGATCTAAACCTTTATCATCTATAGGTATCAATCAATTCAAGGAATAACTGTATCTAAGGAAGACAAGTAAGTTGACAGTATATTACCAGTATTAGAATGTCAATGACGGGAAGAATTGAAAGCAGCCCTTTATCGTTGACATTTCCAACAATGAGATCTAGAAGTTTAGCCACACTGGAAGCGTGCATGCTAAGAAATTCCCTTCCACCCAAAATAACATAATCTTCAATAACATCAACAGCTACCTGCAAGTATATTCAGATCAATATGATATTAAAAGAGAGGGCAGGTGAGTGAGCTATAAACAATCATTTCATGAAAACGCCTAAAGCACCAAATGCTGTTTGTAAAGGAGACATTGCAGTTCTTCCTTGACGAATCACTAAAAAGGGGAATGAAAGCACAGACCTAACAGGACAGTAATAATTCAAGAAGTCCAACCTGCAAATGGTCAAAATTTCTTTCCAGGATCTCCAAAAGACATGGGAAATATACTAAGAGTTGAGGCACCATTGCAGGTGCATGAGACAGTGTGGCTTCCCATAACTGCATATACGAGGATACTTAGCACAAAATGTTCTTGGCTATAAAGGCAGCCAGATAAATAATCAAATATTTGGGCAGTAGTCTAACCAGCACGCTATCCTCCAAAAGATTGAGTTCATCTGGGCAATTTATATCAATCCCTTTCTGAAGAATGGGCAGGAGCATGCTGTAACAGCTAGGTGACTGATAGCCAAGGGCAATAACAAAGTTCCGCAAAGCAATAAGAAGCTGTATCCGTAGAAGGCTTTCTCCAGAAGATTCCTCCCAAACCTTTTCATAGGAAATTAATGGAAAATATTATTAAAAAGAGAGCTGCCAAGTATAGTTGGACATGTCCAGATACGCTACTTAACCGGCATCCAAATTATAAATTCCATTGTTGTAGTCAACTACTTATTAGGACACACACACTTCTTGTAAAAAGTGCATCAAGTTCCATAACAGCAAACATGTAACTCATAGAGAAGAAAGTAAAACAGTGACAACATACCATCTGGAAAAAATGCATCAAGTTGCTGGCATATGGGATGACTTCATTGACATGGCCAAGAAGAACAGAAATCAAATTTAAAACCTGGACCTGAAATTGATGAGAAAAGCAGCAACATATGAACTGAATGTCAGAAGTATAAAAAGGTGCATATCATGTGCATAAGCACAAATACAAGTACACACACTAAAAAAAACATGAGTTACAAACTCATAAAAGCATCTAGATTTTCTAACTTATACTTTTTAATGAGAACCAAAGAAATCAATTATGATCTTAAGCAGGACTGGACAAAGCAAAAATCTGATGTTTTCAAGTAACATCAATAATCTATTCAACTTTATCCTCAGAAGCTTTACAAGCATGAAAGAAATTTTTTAAAGCTCAGACCGTAGATTCCAGAAATTTTCCACAACGCAATAAAATACATATATCACCTTTTCTTGAAAAGCAGATAGGGGAGAAAGAATGCCTTAGTAAACAGTGAACATTAACAACAGCAGCATAATATACCTTTGAATCAAACTCTTGAACTTCTTTGACCAACTTAAAACATGAACCCCAACAAACAGGAAGTAGATCGGAAAAATCTTTCTCTGAAAAGTTTGCATCTTCAACATGTAAACATAAGGATCGACAGGCTGCCAGCTAAAACAACAATAGACAACATAGTAAGTGAGCAAAGTACGAAATAACCTTCACAAATAGATTATTATGAAGGGGCAGAGAACAAAGCCAGGAGTTATCATATAGAAGCGAAAGTGAACTTGTGGAGCATACCCTCACAGATAAGTCTTTGTCCTGTAACAACCGTATCAAGGCACAATATACAGCTCTTTTTGTGTCATCCTTTATCTGCAGGATCACAAACATCAGAATCATTTATGACTAATTCTCTGCTGCAACCAATGCACTTTATTAACATTCCCATTAATAGAAATTAGAGAGGAATAACAAATTATACACAGTACTATTTTGACTTTAGGAATTCCAGACTCCTGATGCATCACTCTTCTACTATCACAACATACAACAGATTACCCGATTCTTGATGCTAGTCAATGTAAAAAGCACTCATCCAATGCTCGCCAGATTGGAGCCTATTCCTAGTGGCACGTATTCAAACTTTGCATTTGATTTATGTACTCTATATTCAAGTATTGCAGCCAAAGGAACAGGATCAAGTGCCAAAATATTTTACATCTTACACTTTTCTTGTATCATCAGTTTCTTCCCTGAGGGAATCAAACTGCAACACTCAATTAGAAATCTACCATGTCTGAAACATTATCTACCATTAGTTTTCCAGAGGGGAAGATTCAATTTTGATTGGACAAGCTTCTGACCTGAAAACTATTGGTCACCGTGATGCTATACTGATGGAAGCCTCAACATACTGCTGTGGCATGCATACAAACACATACATTTCACAAAAATGAACTCAGAGATATGAAATGGCCTAGAGAAAAATATTATGTTACCTCAGAAACCCATTGTCCCAGTATTAGAGCAACTTTCCGGTGGATGATACGCATATTTGGATGATCATTAGAAAGTTCAAGGGATAAAGCACCATTAAACCTGCAATCCAGGATTTTTCAGGAAAAATGAATTCATTGTACCACTTATTGAAACATAAGAAGATGATACTCATTTATTTATTTACAATGCATTAAGAGCAAAACTTCAACAAGTAAGAACCGAACGAAGATATATTAGAAAGAAAGCAAATAAATAACATTCCCACTTTGCTTGGATTATTAAAATTAGGGTTTATTAACAAAATAAGGTTTAGGGTTTAACACTCCCCCCCCCCCCAAAAATATACCCCAAATCAACAAGGGTAGAAAGGTTATAAAAGCAGCAAAACTATCAAGTGAGTATACACCAAATATAGCCTACTAGCGAGTGGGTATACCAATCTCTGAAGCTGAGATAATTTGAGAGCTCATAATATACATACGCAGCAGCACCATAGGCAGCATCTTTAAGAAGTAACCCCGGAGTTATTTCAGTCGTAGAAGTTGGGCAATCATTCATTGCCTCTTGAAGGATGGACACCACAATAGGAGCCAGCAGCTAAATGCAACAAGTTAAATCAAATAAACATACATGCATATAAAACAGCTGCCAACAAAGGAAAAAGAAAAGAAAGGATCACAATAACATACAAAATGATTAGTACTAACTATCACATACTTGACTGTGGTTTTCAAACAATACAATATAAAAAGCCTCCGCACAAGGCCTCAGTTTCTCCGTCCATTGAACCATATCCTGCTCATGATGAAAAACCTCAGGATTCTCATACCATTCCTCCAAATCACTCGTGGTTAGAACAAAATACCTGTTTATACATTATTTCAGACAGATTTAAAGCAACAATTTGTCAATACACAGGGAAAAAAAAAAAAGAAATACAGGGTGCTTTGCTAACAGAACTATTCATGTAAAATCGTGATAATAATTGAGAAAATATTAATTTTAACCATGGTTTTCCAAAATGTCACTTTTCTGCACCACAAGATGGTTTGATGGGTGGAAAAGGAAACATCAGAACATGCAACAGGCCAGAGACAAACAGATAAAGAAGGAAAGCATAATTACCTCCTTATTAATACATTGCATAAGAGTACTATCCGTTCATTAGGCAGAAGTCTAGTCAAAACACCAGCAACAGCATTAGAAATGTTTTTCTTCATCTGCTCTAGTGTAACACCATTCTCATCCATAACCCGTCCAGTAATACTTGGCATATATTCTTTACATTCAAATACACTTTTAGCCATTACCATACACTTAATCAGGAATTGCTCAAAGGATAATATATCTGGCTCCGGATTTGTAATATTATTTAAGCAGAAATTTAGAATGGGTTGAAGGACGCATATATCACCGAAAGAATAAGGATGCCTTTGTTGAATTGCAACTAGAACCTTCATCAATTTAGTACATGCCCTCTTTATAAACTCCCAAAATTTAGGATGTCTATTCTGCAAAGATGTATCTGTAAAATAAGGTAACATAGAAATAAATCAATCATACAAAATCTTCTACAACAAGTATTTGAGTGGCTTCAGCTTTATTGTTCAAAACAAGATCAAGAGTTCTTTTTTGTTTACTGACCAATAAAAAAATCAAAAGTTCCAGAATAAAAATGTCAGTTCCTTCCACAATGCGAATGGAATAACATAGATTCCCATCAGACCAAGGAAACAGAATTTCTATATTCCAGAGGTTCTACCTAGTTCTGTATGTACAAGAAAAACATACACATAGAGAAATTAAAACACACCAAGGAACTTGGTTTAGTTTCATACATATTAATTCTAGATGAGGTTACTATTCTGCAACAAAGTTGTAAATATCACATGTTCATAGTGTGTAAGGGTATGAGTCCTGCAAAATAGAAAGCAGGAGAAATATTTGACCAATTTGAAAGTTAATTGTATTGATTGCTTATTTTGTGGTTAATTAAAATTACAGTATAACTCATTTGACCAGACATGTTTATCACCTAATTTTTTGGAGGGGAAAATGCAAAGTTCAAGTGCAAATGAATTCGGTATTTTGCACATGGGAGCAAAAATTGAAATCAAGCACAAGCTATCTTACAGTATGGAAGAAATGATTGGGCAGCATTCAAAAGCACAGGAGAGACCTCTTTGACTGGTCTTATCTCCTGCAATATGAAACATTCAAATAATATGCTCTCATTCCAAACTGCTAGAGAAGAAAACAAGAAATATAATGAAATGGTGATTGACTCTAAAATCCTCAAAATATTCTAAATGGAAATGGAAAGAGAAAATGAAAGAAGTACCTGAATACATTTTGCATCACTTTGAAACCCTGAAATCACTAATTGACATATTATCTTTAGACAAAACAACCATCTCTCACATGTTAGATAAAGATCATCATGATGCTGCTCCTTGCCATTTGAATTATAGCTCTGTGTGATTATAGAAAAACCATGTGACATTGTTTGTAAATCACTCTGCCAAATATGCCAGCAATATTTGTATAAATGGGATGAGATCTGCCAACAAAGTTTAGTAAGTCAGACTCTTTCAGTCTATAGAACAGAACAGCAAATGCAAAATCAGGAGTTTGAACCTATAACAAATAAATTACAATCTCTAAGTGAAGAATGTAATGTAACACATATGAAGTACTCATGAACCAAAATGCAGAAGCCACTAATTAAAGTTCTAAATGTATATATTAGGCATTAGCATGAAAATGTTTTTCAATTAAGCTGTCAGTGTAGCATCCACCTTAATTTAAGCAAGAGGGAGCTAGATAAATGAGAGGTCCAGCACAAGACTTTCATTTAGGGGGTGCTATAAAAAGGAAGATGTTTCAGCATTCACATACCTCTGCAAAACTCCTTTGGTCCGCAGTAAGACGCTTTGTGGATAATTCTTTCAAAGTTCTAAAGAGAGTCATAAAAATCCTGTGGGAGGTAAGAACATCAGCTGATCGGAGCTGCTGTGAAAGAAATGAGAAAAGCTCTGGCCTGAAGTCATTACAGCAACAAATCAGTAAATATTATTAGCTAGAAAAGGATTGTCAATGAGATTCCATAATGCCAGAAGAAGAAAGACTTATTCTAGCTCAATAAAGTGGGAAAAATCATTAATGGATATTAACAAATTTAGTGAGTGATGATAATACACCATTCCCGGGGATAATCAAAGCGAGCAATTTTTGAAATAAGCACTGCCAGCATTTGAGCTATCTGTATCAGAGAAAGAAAGTGAAAATGATAGAAAGTTATTAAGGACTACTAAACTAAAATCAAATTAACATAAACAAGGTCCAATTCATAAGCAACTTTAATCAAAGCCCTATGCATCTAAGCCTCTGCTTCGCCAGTATAAGTGAAAAACAACTAATACAAATAACCTTCAATTCTTTACCAATAACAACAAGAAAAAGTTTAGAGAAACACCTGATAATTCTCTTCTCTCAAGTGTGATAGCAATTTTTGTTTTAAATGTTGTTTCTCTTCGTTGCTTATCCCCCTGAATATATAATTTCAGATAATTAATATATCTATAGTTAAACATTCTTCATCAGCTTGTAGCTGTACAGCATAACTTGCTACTCAAAAACTCAAATGCAGTTTCCAAAGAGCTAAAATGAAAAACCGATCCTCATATTTGAAGTTTAAGCTCACTTATGAATAACATGCATGAGAAAAAATAAAGTGCATAGCTTACGAGGAATCGCGTCTCTTCCTCCAATACCGATTAATACTGTTTTTGAAATAGACAGAAGCCATTAATCGAATATCCACTAGCGACACTAAATCTTTCGCTGTAATCACTTCCTAAACCAATAAACAAAAACAAATTGCAACTTAAACGCATACAAATTTCAAACACATTGTACAGAAAAATGCAACTAAATTTACCATAAGACAAGAGCAGAAACCAGGCCTGCTTTCAGATTGAGCAAGAGCCGACTCAGCCGGTTTACGAATAAACTCATCTTGACTCATTGAGTTGGCGAGCAACGAGTATATGGCAGACAAATCAGAAACCGAGAGCGCCATCGGTATATCCTAAAATCTTCTCTATTAAAACTTTTTAGTAAGAGAACAAGCTGAGTCGAGTTAGCGAGTTGGATCGGTGAATCGCGAGAAGATTCGGAAACGGCGGGAGGGGCTTTTTCACATCAAATGGATGATAGATGCTGAGGTTTCTTAGACGGAGTTGCTTTCAAGCTTTTTCTTCTGTTTGGCTAAAGTGATACGAGAGATTTTGGTGAAGACGATGATGAAATGAGGAAGTGAAGAAGAAGAGATGGTGCAGGACCACCGTCATTTAAGCCTTTTTAGCAGAGCTATTTTATGCTCTTCACCTCACTCACTCACTCACTCACTCACTCAGCCCTTTCTCTCTATTTACTTCCTACTCGCACTATATATATTATATAAAAAAGGTTAAAACAAACAGAAAAAAATATATAACAAACAGAAAAGATAGTGAAACGATTTTATGGATGAAATTTAATATTTGATTTGAATTTTGATAATATTTGGATATAGTAAATATATTAATATTTGAATATTTATTTGTAATTTTTTATATTTATCTTTCGAATTTGTGGGTCCAGATAAAATATTGTGGGTCCATTTTATTTTTAGATAAAATATTTGTGATAATGGATTTAAATTCAAATATTTATTGTTGGAATTCGATTTATTTTTCACAAACATTTCATTAGAGTAGTAGAAGAGGTATCAATATAGAGCTTCTAATGGAAATTACTAAACAATAATAAAGGATTAATTTTTAATAATAAAAAATGAATAAAATTATTAACAGAAAATCAGTTTGTTTTTCAATTTAAAATCAATTTCAAATTTAAATATTTAATACTCAAATTCACGTTTCGATTGATATACGTATTATAAATTGAAAAGAAATTATAAATAGTTTTAAATACAAATATGATCAAAATTTATTATGAGATTCTTCAAAAAATTATCCAAAAATAATTTATCCAATTTAATAAACAGATTTGTATTTCAAAATATAATCCCATATTCAAATTCGAAATTTAAAAAATTACAAATATCCAACCAATTATAAATAATTCTTCTATTAATAGTTTTAAACCCTTTATATTTATCAAATCATGTACCCAAAACAATATTCTCTTAGAAGAAAAACTAATGTAAATAAGGTATAACACCAATGACTCGTGTTCTATAAAGTTATTGCTATATCTTTTGAAGCAAAAGTCTCATATCTTAATGACCAAACATTCATCCATATCTCAATCCCCCTTTATTTCCTTTCTCTTTACAATCCTGTGAGTAAAAACATGTAATTTAACTCAATTATAATTTAATCAATATTAAATTTAACTCAGATTTTGAATTTAATCAATTCATGTCCCAACAAAATGGCACCTTAGAGTTATCTCACCTAATTTGCAGATACATCTTCCCAACTTTCAAGACACTAACACAATTTTGACCTGAATCCAACCCAAACCCAAAATAATACCATGAAAGATCCTATACAAAGTGTTAAATTTCATTTTGCTCTTTTTACCAAAAATAATAAATTAATCCATACACATTAAATTAAAGAGTCAACAAATCCTTTCAATTAAAATTTTTATTTATTTTTACTATTAAAAACTGGTATAACCGACAATAATGACCTAATGTGAGATACAAGAACCAGTTTTCATCAGTAGAAATGGTTTTTTAAGTCCTTTAAGTAGAATGAGCAAAATACGACCAGGCTGCTAATTCAAGTCTCCATGATACTATTAGCCCAAAACTCTATCCAATTAACCAAATCCAAATCCTGACTTATCTCAAATCAACAATAAACAACAAAACAAAACCTCAATGAACCAAAAGTTTAAACCCCAAAATGACAAAAACAAATAATTTGAAATACCCAAACTCGAATTGATTCAATCCAAAATCAATCTGTGCTGAGAATGAAAAATTCTAAACAAAAGAGATCTAAGAACAAATCATCCAAAGCTCCTATATATCAGGTACTTTTTTAAGTATTTTCTATTACTTCCTCTACAGAGTGATTGTCATGAGCTGTATACTTTGATTCATCAACATTTGCAATCAATGTGAATACACCTAATCAATAATCAGAATAAAGCAAAAACACAATACTTGTAAAAATACCCATTCTATAGAAATCAGTAAACTGTTCTCCACAATTTAAAAATCTAAATAACATCCACTGCTGGATTAACACCGATTCAAAAGATCGAAATAAAAAAGTAAACCAAAAACTAAAACAGAACCCACAGATTTCACTGTCTACTTGGATCTCTGCCTCATCTTTCGGCGCTTTCTCTTCAATCTTCTCATACGCTTCTTCTTCCACTGTTTAAAAAGAATCCCCCAAAAAAACAAATGAAAACCCATAAAATAATAATAATATTGAAGAAATTTTAGCATGACGGAATGTACTACGCAGTGCAATCATCTGAGTGGGATGGGATTCATAAAATTACCTTGGCTCTCATGGTGATGTGATGACGAAAAGCTTACAGTCGCGCGAAAAAGCTAAAGGTGGTAGAAGATGCTGCTTCATCGGGTTTACACCATTATATAGATAAACCCTACGGCTTATTTATGATCCAGCTATACCTTCAAAATGTTGGGCCAAAAATTAGACCAGTTGTCTACAAATGGGCTGATGGGCTGAATGATTATGAACTCTGATTAATGTTTATGATTGGTCAAATTCTGCTATTAGACCCTGTAATTTGCGTAAGTTATGAATTTAGTACTTTTACTTTAATTTTGTCATTTTCAGTCTCTGTACTTTTAGAATTTAAAAATTTTAGTCCTAATCAAATGATAGCTATTAAACTCAATAAGTTGAGTTCTGTTATTTTTTAAATTTGATGTGTCAAACATATTATCAAATGTGAAATGCTATTCTTGTTTGTTATTTTCACATATTACTTACAAAAAATCAGTTAACAGATTTAACAACTAACGTTTGCATTAAAACTAAAATTTTGAAATTCAAAAAATATAGCCACTTAGAATGATCCAATTGGTGAACGTGGACTGAATCTATAACTTTACGCATAATACAAGACTAATGACATAGTTTAACCAAACAAATTTAATTGTTACCATCAGGACTAAATTTTCAAAATTCGAAAAATATAACAACTAAAATTGATCAGATTAAAGCACATGGTTTAATAGCAAAACTTGACATTTATGATTTTCTAATAATTCGATTGGTTGATATAAACATAGATGTGTTCATCGTTAGGCCAAGCTAGATTCATATAAAGTCCATGCATGGTGTCAATATCGTATATAATTACTTAAGTTCAATTCGACTTCAAATATGAGTTTCAAATTTTGATTAAGCACATCCATATTTATAGATTAACGCACATTTTTTATTTTTTTAAAACATAATTATTTTTATTTAATATTTAGTAATTAATAAAGAATTTTACAACCATTATACATATTTCTTTTATTAAATTTCTCTACATAAACAACTTAACATATTTTTTAATAATCACATCATAGTATAATATATTTAATTTTCATATAATATAAATTACATAATATATAAAAATAATAATATATTATTAACTTGAAAACATATTACGTCTAGTCAGGTTTAGATTTTAAATATTAAAACTTAAGTTCAATTTATTCTTTTAAATTAGTCTAATTTTTTTACTTAAATTTTTTCATTTTTTTTTATGAATTTTCAAACTTGCAGCAAGTAACCCAACCTTCAAATAAATCTATAGAGTTATTTATTGATTTTTAAATTGACTTTATATAAAAATGAATAGAACTATACAAAATTTAAATCTCGACTAAACGTCAATTAAAAACTTAATAACAATGCAAGGCTTTTATCTGTACACCAATTACTTAGTTAATTGAAATATTTAATGTATTAAGAGTGTATAAAATTTGAACATACCCTCTTAACTAAAGTGTGACATGCATCAATGAGGTAAATGTAATTAAAAGGCTTGTTTTTTTTATAATACTTTGTAAAAAGTTGCTCCCTAAATGAATGAGAAGCTTAAATTAAGAAAAGGTTAATCTCATGATTTGACCTTTAAATTATATTTGTTAATTATTTTAATATTTTAATATTTTTTATTTTCATTTTGATATTAAATTATTCTTTGTTATAATTTTTAATCTAAAAAGTTAATCGTGTTAAAAAAAAAAAGTGACACATTCAACTCATGAGAATGCATCATATGTTTTAACTTTTTATTATATCATTAATGCCATGATCATTACCTAACGGGACAGGCATTTCTGAAACAATAGCTTTCAAACGTTTTCTAAGAGTTTCAACTTCGCACCTTGAAGTCAACTCAAAATTATCCAGATGGTCAAAATTCCATTTCCCTCCAACACGTGTCACAGAAACCGACTCTTCCCTGCCACCTTTCACTAACCGTCTCCACCCCTTCATTTTTTCTTTTTTAACTTGACTTGGGTCAACTTTATCCATATCATCACATTCCATATTAATCTGATCCTCATCTAAAATGGACGAAATTAAAGGACCCGTGAAATCCCTTAAATCGGTGCAGATTTTCCACAACCCTCAATATCCCGAAAATCATGCAACGCAAATTCAGTTTCCAAACTTTCAACTCCCTCCACCGATTCCGCTTTCTCAATCTCTACCACAGTTCCCTCCATCGGCCGCCTCACTGGATCGTCCTTATCCACATTAACATTATCCCGAGAGCTATTCTGCCGATCCTCAACTCCTTCACCCACATAGATGGATTGCGCCGAAGAATTACGCCATGAGTACCCAAACTCCAAACTCCCCTTTCCTAAGAGGGCAGATTCAACCTTCAGCGCCAGTGTGTATGGAAGATCATCTTCAGGCTGTTCTTTCACATTGGTAGAAACAACGATACACTTCTTCAAACTGTGTCCCATTCGTCCACAGCCAAAGCAAAAATTCGGCAATCTTTCATACTTAAACGGCAACCAGACCTTACTTTGATTACCAGTAGACACAAAAATGCCCCGCCTAAGAGGTTTTTGAACATCCAAGTTTACTCGCAGCCTGCAAAAATCCCCATCTATTTCAGAGCGAAGTAAACCCCGAATGTAGTCCCGATAGAATGCATAAGATCTTTTTTATCGCACTCCGACAGACATGATGGGGACTCTACCAAGAGGATTTTGCTTCTTTCCACTGAACGCAGCAGCCTACCAAACACCACAGTTGATGCCTAAAAAACCATGGTCGGCCCTCCATAATAAATTCCAAATCATCCTTACTGTCGAAGCATATCAAAAACAGATTAGGATCAATCAATCGAATTTCGAATTTTTGTTTTGTTTTTCAAATATTTCTTAATTGGGCACGCAGATTATCAGGATTAAACAGCTTTTTAATCCAAACGGAACAAATCAGCGTTGGCTTCTCCGAAATCTTTACCTTCGAACTCTTAATAAATAACTGAACCATTTCCTCCTCAAGGAAAGAAATTCCCTCCCGCTCCATATCACCAAGACAGAATCACCGTTCCTCTCCCACTCCACCGCAAACAAACTGTATCTTAGAGATTCACTGAGAAAACACTCTTGATTCTTAGCAAATAAGATTATTTATAGGCTTATTATTTATAATACTTTGTAAAAAGTTGCTCCCTAAATGAATGAGAAGCTTAAACTAAGAAAAGGTTAATCTCATGATTTTACCTTTAAATTATATTTATTTTTTATTTTAATATTTAAATATATTTTTTTATTTTGACACTTAAATATTCTTTTATTGTAATTTTTAATCCAAAAAATTAATCGTGTTAAAAAAAAAGTGACACATTCAACTCATGAGAACGCATCATGTGTTTAACTTTTTCTTATATCATTAATGTCGTGATCATTAATAAATGACTTGGTTATTGAATGATCATTGATTGGTTTATGTTTAATTTTTATTAATAATAAATTTAACTTATATAAAATTATTAATATAATATTCGGTATCCGAATTTGGTTTTTTTTAATTTGATATTTATTTTTTTGTCCAATTTGATACTCAAACTTGATTTTTTTTTTAATTTGGCATATAAACTTTACACTTTTTCTTAAGTTGGTACTTAATCTTTTTGGTGGGTTCAATTTGGTACTTGAACTTAACTCTTTATCCTAATTTGATACTTAATTTTTTTTGTTGGATTTGGTACTTGTTATATGTTTTACAAATTACTCCAATGTATTAATTTTTTTTATGAGGTAGCAAAAAAATCAATGTATGACCGACATGTGACAGATGATATGGTATTTTTTATATTTTATATATTCAATTACTTTTAATTTAATTTTATTTAATTATTTTATTAATTGAAAATAATGAATTTCTTTTAATTTGGAGTTTTAAATTTTTTCTTATTTAATATTAATTCGTTAAGTAAATTTCAATATTTTTTTAACATAAATTTCTTCTAATACTGATAATATTTTTGTAGCATAACAACAAAAATATAATATTGTTAGTATTTTGCGTAATTTGTACAACATTTAATAAATTTAGATACGAAATTGAATCTAAAAAAGTCAGGTTCCAACAAATTCACCGGTCACATAGATTGTCCTGTAAACAATAGTGGATTGCCAATGCTTCAGGTTTTTGACTTAGCATCCAACAATTTTAGTGCAAAACTGCATCTAACATGTCTGGGGATTTAGGAGGCTATCCTGTCTAACTCAGATAAAGACAAATTCGAGCTCAAATATCTCCAATTTGTTGTCCTAAAAGTCTATCGGTATTATCAAGATGCAATAACAGTTACTCTCAAAGGTTTAGAGTTGGAGTCGATGAAAATCCTGACTGTCTTCACCTCCATTGACATTTCATGCAACAAACAAATTTGAAGGGTCAATTTAACCCTTGAATTGTCATACCAATACCATGCACTAACTGTAAATGTTGGGGATCAACTCGATCAAGCAACGAACAAGTTAAAATATAGCGAAAGAAATTGAGAAATTGAACATACAAATTTAACGTGGAAAAACTCCTCCGAAGAGGATAAAAAACCACGAGCAAAAATAATTTTACTATAATGGCAAAAGAATGAAGAGTACAAAAGATGAAGATAAAAACTAAATCCCCAAAACCCGAAAATAAAAAACCCTCAAAACGTAAACACTAAATTCTTCAAAAGTATTAGAAGTTCTAAACTTTAATGGGTGTATCTTATGGGTGTTTATTCTAAGGTTGTAAAAGAGCTTATTTATAGAATAAATTTCTAGGTCAAATAATAATAAAATAATCTAGACTAATAAGAGTTTGACTCAAACAAATAAATAGAGTTTAATTAAAATAAATAAACAAAGTTTAATTGAAACAATTAAACAGAGTTTAACTGAAAGATTATTTCTCAAATTTAACTTGAAATAGGAGTCACAATTCAACAAATCTCCACCTTGACTCGTATTTCCTCAATGCCATATTTGCCAAAGCCCGTCACAGGCCTATCTTGAACTATGCAGAGAATTAACTGAGTCAAATCTGTGCTTAGAAGCTGGAAGTCTTCTAGCCTTCGACTTGTGCACTGCCAAATCAAAACTAACTCGGGTCTGATTTTCTCGAATACAGTGCCCTAACTTTTCAAAACTTGCATCCAAAAGAGAACCTCTCTTCAACGAAACAGTCATACCTTTTTCCCTCCTATGACCAAGTTGCCTCCGCTCCAAATGAGTTGACTTTAACTCCGTAACGGACGAGGGACGTCCGATTTCACCGGTCACTGTAAAACCTTCCAGAATATAAAGACTGTCGGTCTTTTTACCTTTTAACAAAACGAGAGCCCTACGAGACACCTTAATGCCATTCGACTCGATGTTGATTCTGCAACCTTTTGAGTCTAAAATACTTAAGGAGATGAGATTCTTTCGTAAATCAGGTACATACCTGACATCTGATAGTGTCCTAATCGTACCATCGTGCATCCTAATTTTAATAGTATCAATACCGATTACCTTACTGGATGAATCGTTTCCCATTTGCATAACTCCACCTTCAACTGAACTGTATGTGGAGAACTATTCTCTGTAGTGACACATGTGGAAAGAACATCTTGAATCTAGGATCCACTCGAACGTAAGTTCGGAGCTTTCGCTCATTGACACTAACAAGAAATCATCACCACTTACATCGGCCAAATTAACACCAGCTAAATCTTACTCGTTACTCTCAGCAGCCCTTTTATTTCTCAGTTTGTAACAATCTTCTTTGACGTGACCTAATTTCTTACAAAAACGACACTTTTTATCTTTTTTCTTTAATGCTATCAAAACAGAAGCTTGCTTATCTGCCTTGCTATCAGAATCAAACTCATTGTCAAGCTTATCTTTACTCAACAAATGACCCTTCACATCCTCGAACGAGAGTTTGTCTCTACCATAAATCAAGGTCTCCCTAAAAAACTTGTATGAAGGGGGTAAAGAGCACAACAATAGCATAGCCTAATCATTATCGTCAACCTGAACCTCAACATTATTTAAATCATTCAAAAGAGTAATGAATTGACTGATCTAGATTATCGGGCTTTTTCCCGATAACGACTTTTTTGAAGTCGGATTGAACTAGAATTGCCATCATCCAAATTTGCCACAGATTAAATTTGTGACACCATCAAACTTCTTAATATCGAACCTTGTTGTTGTCATCTCTGAATGGGTTGATCTGTGAAAATCGAACTAGCTCTAATACCACTTGTTAGGGATCAACTCGATTAAGCAACGAACAAGTTAAAATATAACGAAAGAAATTGAGAAATTGAACACACAAATTTAACGTGAAAAAACTCCTCTGAAGAGGATAAAAAACTACGAGCAAAGATAATTTTACTATAATGGCAAAAGAATGAAGAGTACAAAAGATGGAGATAAAAACTAAACCCCAAAAACCCGAAAACAAAAAACCCTCAAAACGTAAATACTAAATTCTCCAAAAGTGCTAGGAGTTCTAAACTTTAATGAGTGTATCTTATGGGTGTTTATTCTAAGGTTGTAAAAGAGCCTATTTATAAACTAAATTTCTAAGTCAAATAATAATAAAATAATCTAAACTAATAAAAGTTTGACTTAAATAAATAAATAGAGTTTAGTTGAAACAAATAAATAAAATTTAATTGAAACAATTAAACAGAGTTTAACTGAAAAATTATTTCTCAAATTTGACTTAAAATAGGAGTCACAATTCAACAGTAAGTAACCAATAATTCATCTTAATGAAATAATAAAGTCATGAGCATAGCAAGGAAGACTTTGAAGTCAATGGTTCTAGCATATTACTAGTGTGAAAAAGGTGTATGGAATTAATGGAAACTAGTGGTATCTGTTAATTTAGCAGAGAACTAACTGAACACAGAAAGCAAGAATGGGGAAGGATAATTAAATTCATTAACCAATCAATGCTTATATAAATTACTCAAGTAACAAACTCAAACAAACTTTAGCTTCCTAATTCTACTAAGAAGCTAACAATCTCCTTAGGACCTAGTCATCTTAATGATAACAACTACTTTGTACCCTTTGAGACACTAACATTCTCCTCTTAACTTAAGTGCTGCAAACACAAGTTTGTTCCTAAAAAACTCAAATAAACTAACATGGAAAGACATAGTAAAAATATTTGTCATCCGGTCCTCTAATCTACAATAAGCCAACTTCACTTCACCTGTCTTTTATATTTCCCTAGCATATAATGCTTGACTTTAAAATGCTTTGTTCTCCCATGAAATACATGATTAAGTGAAATAGCTAGAGTAGCTTGATTATCCACAAACACCTCTATTTTTCCCTCTTGCTTCAAATACAAATCATCCATTAGCCTCTCTGTAAGATGTCATTGAGCATCAAACTTTAACAAATTTCTATACTAGTCTTGTAAATATTAATATTTAATATTTATGAACTCAAACTACAAAAATGGGATTCTGAAACCACCGTTTCCAACACCATTGGAAATCAGGCTATTACATAGCTGTAACTTCTTTTTAGCTCTCCAAGTTTAGTTTTTGAAAGGCAACATTGTTTGCTTGCCAGTCAAGCAAGCTTTGCACCTCGAGTTCAACTCCTCTAGCATTGGTAGCCTAGTTGCCATCTCATCCTTTTGCATGAACTATAAACCTTTGTGATGAAAGTGTCCTATCCTCTTATGCCACTTGAATGCCACAATTCAGAGACACCTCCCTCTTCAAACATCACATTGAATTCCTTCTCTACCAATTGCCCCACACTCAACAAGTTTTGATCAATCCTAGTTACAAATAAAACATCTAAGATCAACTTAGTTCCAACACAACTCTCTATTGTTATTGTGTCTTTTCCCTTCACTTCTAGCACTCTCCATTTCCTATTCTCACTCTTGACTTCATTGACCTGTCAAGGTCTTTAAATAGCTTCTCATCACAAGTCATGTGATTGGTGCAACCACTATCAACTAACCAACTGTCACATGGAATGCTTGACGAGAAGCAAGAGACAACAAAACAACTAGACTTCTTTAACTACAACATGTGCTCCATCTTGCTGTTAATTTATTGTTTCCTTGCAAAACCTCTCAAATGTTTCCTATCAAATTGCACCTTTTACACTTCACTTCTGGCCTTCCCTAACACCTAAAATGGGGATGGTTTTGCTTTCCATAGTACTTACATGAAGAGTACTTATTGAAATTTCCAACACCATTACCTTTTGCAGCAACTTCTGAACCACTACCGCTATCACTCTTCTTCCCTTTCCTCTTCTTGTCCTTTTCTCCTTCACCTTGCTACAACTTAGCCTTCAAAGCTCTTTCTACGCTTCTTGCCTCCCTCATCAGCCTCCTTTGCTCCTGTGCTTGTAAATCACTAATCAAACTCCACTACTCTCAGCAAAGTCAAGTTATTGGTGTTCTCCAAAGAAACAATTATTGCTTTATACTTCTCAGACACAAAGACTAGTATTTTTTGCACTAGTATACAATCAGAGAGATCATTCCCGAGAACCCTTACCTATCAGCTTGTTTGAGTATTCTTTGATTGATTCAGACTCTTTCATCTACAACCTTTCGAATTTTCTGATCAAGTTCAACACCTTCATGCTCTTGATCCTCTCATCTCCTTGCTACTCAACCTTGAGATAGTCCCATATCTCCTTAGTTCATCCAAAAACCATAATTCTATTGAATATGGCTAGTGAAACAGAAGCATAAAGGCAAGCCTTTGTCTTTTGCCTTCCTGGTGGTTCCCTCCTCAAACAGTTTGATCTGGTTCATAGTTAGATTGTTGTGAAGTGGAGCCACCTCATAGTCTTCCTCGATAACTTTCCAATAATCACAACCCTCTATGTATGTTTGCATTCACAACCCATGCTTGATAGTTCTCTCCATCAAACACAAGTGGGGCTGAGACAAACAAGTTACTTGATCCTGATTCCATTTTTCTCAATTCCTCACAGGCGTATATCTTTGTTTTTCTCTCAGGATTCTCACAAAGCTTCTCTCACAGGTCCCTCAAGAAAAAGGGCTCTCAATACCCTTGTTAATTTAGCAGAGAACTAACTCAAGCGCATAAAGCAAGAATGGGGAAGGATAATCAAATTCATTAACCAAAAAATGCTTAAATACATTACTCAAGTAACAAACTCAAATTTTTTTTAACTTCCTACTCCTACTA
Source organism: Gossypioides kirkii (assembly GCA_005610355.1). NCBI lineage: Eukaryota > Viridiplantae > Streptophyta > Magnoliopsida > Malvales > Malvaceae > Gossypioides > Gossypioides kirkii. Next base: position 37,706,889 of record CP032244.1, on the reverse strand, counting down.
ACAAGCTAACAATCTCCCCACAACCTAATCATCTTAATGATAAAAAAGACTTTGCAGCCTTTGAGAGGGTAACAATATCAAATTAGTGTTATTTGGAAGAAATTTATTCAGGAAAGATTTTTGAAGAAAAAGACAAAAGGACAATAGATGATACATAAAGTTTCACATGTATTGAAATATAAACAAACTAATAATTGCGTCATATTCTTAGAAGACACTACTGGAATTTAACAAGCCTTCCATAATTTCCAACATGACTGAAACCAAAACCCACAATGTTTTATACAAAGAGATAGAGGCATGCAATTTTCTTGTCCAGTTTCCACATTCACTTGGTTTTGTCTTCTTACAGCGCAACCATACAAGTCATGCCGCAGCAATTTATGTTTTGGGTTTACACCGTAGCATTGAGCATCCTAGCTTTCCCCCTTATTTCTTTATATCGTGGAAATCCCTTACAATTATCCTCCATCTTTCAATAACCTCACCAAAAAAAATACAGATGAGGATTTTACTGCTTTCATATTCAATTCATATTTTGCAGTTCTCTTTAGCATTAGCAAGTTGGTTTTAGTTTCTGGTCAATGCCAAAATGATCAGAAACAGTTGCTGCTAGAATTGAATTTGAGCAGCAACTCTGCTTCTACCACATCTCCTACCCCATTAGGAAGGGTGATGAAATGGAATCAAACCACGGATTGTTGTTCCTGGGAGGGTGTAAGTTGCGATACTGGTGGTCATGTTATCGGTTTTGATTTGAGCGGTCGAGAAATTTCAAGTCCAATTGACGGTTCAAGTAGTCTTTTCCGTCTCCAACATCTTCAGCAACTCAATTTGGCCTTAAATCTGTTCATGACCCCTTTTCCTACTAGATTTGATAAGTTGGAGAATTTGAGATATCTTAATTTGTCTGAAGCTGGCTTTACAGGGCAAATTCCAATTGAGATTTCACGCTTGACAAGGTTGATCGCTCTCGATTTATCTATTGATACATTACTTCGAACATCTTTGAAACTTGAGAAGCCAAACCTGAAGACGCTTGTTCAGAATCTGACGAAGCTAAGATTTCTCTATCTTGATGGCGTAAATATATCAGCTACGGGGAATGAATGGTGTCAAGCCTTATCACCATTGACTGAGTTACAATTGTTGAGCATGTCCGACTGTTATCTTTCAGGACCTATACATTCTTCACTTTCCCGGCTTCGATCTCTCTCAGTAATTCACTTGGACGGAAACAACTTGTCTGGTTCGGTTCCTCATTTCTTTACAAAATTCCCAAACCTGACTTGCCTTAGTCTTAGTATCGTTAACTTTAGTGGACCCAATCCATCTTTCTCATCATCCATGAATCTTAGAGAGCTAATACTTGCACTTAATCAGTTAAGTGGCACAATTCATTCCACTGACTGGTCAGGTCTTTCTAAGCTAGAAATTATTGACTTAGGAAACAACAAGCTAAGTGGAACCATACCACCAACTTTGTTAGGCATTCCATCACAGCGGACACTTATTCTTTCTCAAAATCAATTCAATGGCAACATTGGTGACTTTCATGGTAAGGCCTCTTCACTGTTTAATACCCTTGATCTTAGCAACAACATGTTACAAGGGCAATTTCCAACGTTTGTGTTTGAACTCCATGGTCTCACTTCACTAGATCTTGCTTCAAACAACTTCAGCGGTTTGATACCAATGAGTGCCTTTTAGAACCTGAGGAATCTGTCTGCTCTTGGTCTCTCATATAACAGGTTGTCTATTGATGCCACTACTACTAATATTTCTTCATTTTCTTTCCCCACATTTACCGAATTGTATTTGGCATCTTGCAACTTAACAGAGTTCCCTGGTTTCCTAAAAAATCAGAGTGATTTAGCCGTCCTAGACCTTTCAAAAAACCAAATTCATGGAGGCATACCCAGTTGGATTTGGAAAGCAAGAAGTCTTCAGAGCCTAAATCTTTCTCAGAACTTTCTTGTAGGATTCGAAAGACCTTTGAAGAACATAACTTCTAGTGTTTGGTCTCTTGACCTGCATGGTAACCAATTGCAAGGGGAAATCCCAATTCTTCTATCAAATGCCACCTATTTGGATTACTCAAACAATAATTTCAACTCTGTTTTACCAGCTCACATTGGTGACTCCCTCCAGTCTGCTTTTTTCTTCTCCATCTCAAATAATAACATTCAAGGGAGTATCCCTCCATCGATATGCAACAGTACATATCTTGAAGTACTTGATCTGTCTAATAATTCCCTGAGTGGTCCAATTCCTCAATGCCTATTTCAGATGAGTAGATATCTTGGGGTAATGAATCTAAGGCGAAATAATCTCAGTGGCATCATTTCTGACACTTTTTTGAAAAGTTGTCAGTTACAAACTCTCAATCTCAATCAGAACCGATTGGAAGGAGAGGTTCCAAAATCAATGGGGAATTGCAAAATGCTGGAGGTTTTAGACATTGGCAACAATCAGATCAATGACTCATTCCCGTGCCATTTGAAGAATATAACCACGTTGCGTGTCGTTGTTTTACGTTCCAACAAATTCAACGGTCCCATTGATTGTCCCGGAAATAATAGTGGATGGCCAATGCTTCATATTTTAGACTTAGCATGCAACAATTTTAGTGGTAAACTGCATCTGACATGTTTGGGGACGTGGGATGCTATGCAGCATAACCCATATAGTACCCTGTTAGAGCTCAAACATTTCAATTATCATGTTTCAATAACAGTTACCTTCAAAGGCAACACTTTTGAGCTTGTGGAAATACTGACGGTGTACACCATCATTGACATTTCATGCAACAACTTTGTAGGGCCAATACCAGAAGTAATCGACAAATTCAAAGCACTTTATTCCCTCAACTTTCACATAATGCTTTCATAGGTCCAATCCCATAATTTTTTGAAAACCTACGAGAGCTCGAGTCCTTGGACCTCTCAAGCAACAGCCTACGCGGTGAGATCCCTTTGCAGCTAGCAAACCTCAATTTCCTTTCATGTCTTAATGTCTCAAATAATAAGCTAGTGGGTCCAATCCCAAGGAGCACCCAACTTCAATCATTTTCAGAAGCTTCATTTGAGAACAATGCCGGATTATGTGGACCTCCTTTGAAAACAAAGTGCGGATTGCCACCAGCTAAAGAAGACAGCCCTGCAGATTCTGAGACAGGGAGCATTATACACTGGAATCATTTAAGTGTCGAGATAGGGTTTATATTTGGGTTGGGAATTATCATTCTACCTCTTATCTATTGGAAGAGATGGAGGTTCTGGTATTTCGAGCGTATCGATCGTGCTCTCTCCTGGCTTTTCCCTCGTGTTGGTCGTGAAACCAAAAAGCGTGGGAGGACAGCAAAGCAGAACCAAAGGAGGAGGACCTAGCTACAAGTGGGATTAGGGAGTAGGGAATAAGTTAAAAGAGGTACTTAGCTATATCTTTCCTTGTATTATCCAGTTTCTGGTTTTTGTTTATATTGTATGTTGTTTTTACTGCTTGACGTTTTCAGATTATTTTTTTTCCTTGTAATATATGTATCCTGTTTCTTTTGGATAAAATAAGATGAATTATCCCAAAGTGAAAAAATATGCCTTCAAGATACGTTATGTTGGAAACTAGGCAAGCATTCCTTAAGTTTTAGAATACCTAAGAGTTGTGTTCCTTGTTAAAAGAAGTACGGTAAGCCTATGCAAGAAGAGTGTCAAGCATAGAACTACATTTTTATTTGATTTTGATTAAAATAAAATTTTTCAATTTTTAAATAAATATTATTGAAACTTTTCTTGTATGATTCGAATAGCACCTCTTCATTAACAGTAACGGAGCCAAAGGACTAGTAGGTCCAAAAAAAAAAATTTCCATTTAGACTTTTTATAATTTATAAAATTTTAAATTAATAATAGTAAAATTACACTTAAATTCTAAAATGATAAAAATTTGACTTAATCTTTTAAAAAAATTATAAAAATTTAAAATAATGAATTTTATTTTTACGATCAGAAAGTCAACTTAGACTTTGGAGACAATGGTTTTAAATATTATGAAGATGCAATACCAGTTACCATCAGAGGCAATAAGTTGGAGCTTGTGAAAATACTGACGATGTACACCATCATTGACATTTCATGCAACAACTTTGAAGGGCCAATACCAGAAGTAACTGGTAAATTCGACGCACTTGATGCCCTCAACTTTTCACATTATGCTTTCACAGGGTCAATCCCAACAACTTTCGGAAACTTGCGAGAGCTTGAGTGCTTAGACCTCTCAAGCAACAGCCTATGCAGTGAGATCCCTTTTGCAGCTAGCAAACCTCAATTTCCTTTCGTTTCTCAATGTCTCAAATAATAAGCTAGTGGGTCCAATCCCAAGGAGCACCCAACTTCAATCATTTTCAGAAGCTTCATTTGAGAACAATGCCGGATTATGTGGACCTCCTTTGAAGACAATGTGCGGATTGCCACCAGCTAAAGAAGACAGCCCTTCAGATTCTGAGACAGGGAGCATTATTACTTGCATTTAGATTACCGTGCTGTAACTGTAAGTAACCAAGAATTCATCTTAGTGAAATGATAAAGTCTTGAACATAGCAAGAAAGGCTTTGAAGTCAATGGTTTTGGCATAATCTTAGTGAGAAAAAAGGTGTATGGAATTAATTCAGTGGAAACTTGATATGGACATCCAACCAACCTTTTAATATCCTTGTTCAGTCTCCTCTCATCCCATGTATCATCCAACGCTATTGCAGACTATAATCAACTGATTATGGTCCAGGAAAATATATGATACAAAAAGTCTCACATGCACTGAAAAATAAACATACCAATAATCAGTCATATTCTTAGAACACACCATTGGAATTTAAGGAGCCCGCCTTGTTGCCTGCATTAAAGCCTCCATGGAATTTTTGGTACACTTAACCTTCTTAGAAGACTTCATGGAAATTAATAGGTGAAAAGAACTCTCCCATCACTCTCATTTTCGAAATTGAGCAAATTAGTCCTTCTCAAAAAACTCAAGCAATTTAATCTCTTCAATTTCGAAAGTGAACCACTAAGTACAATTAATCCCGAGATTAATATTTTTCATCAATTGTACATGATTTTGATTGGTATAATAATAAATTTAACCCTTAAAATTCATACATTTGTCAATTTGGCTCTAATTTAACAAATTTATCTCGCAAAATTTTTGCAAATATGTAAATGTTGATGCTGAATTTGTTGAATTTTTTAGAATTAAGACTAAAATGACAAAATATATAAACATTAAAGAATAAATTTATTATATAGATAAAAACTATGTACAAATTGATAGGAGACCTTAACATCATGATTAATTACCCTTAATTGCGTATTTTCGAAATTTAAAGATATTAAATTGCTTTAAATTTTTTTTTGAAGAGACTAATTTACTCAATTTCGAAATTGAGAGCAACTAGAGAGATCTTTTCACTAAATTAACAATAGTTTGCATTTTTCTTCTCTAGTAATGTTGTGATGCAAGTATTTACTTTTTCAAATAATGTAGTTTTAGTTATTGTAATTAGTGTAAATTAATACCCACAAGTGTTGGATGGAGTGGTAAGACACATTATATTTTTAATGGGAGATACAGATCCAAATCTTGAAGACGACATTATCTAGAGGAACAACCACAAATCTCGAATATGAATAGTAGAATAAACATGAAGAATAAAAAAAATAGTATAAATTAATATGAAATGGAAGGAGAGGCCAATTCTATTTTAAATTAAAAAGGGTGGTTTTGACCCTTCAAATTGCTAATTGCCTATTTTTTTTATTTACCCCATGACCCTTCTATTTTTCTATTTAAGTACTTGTTATGTAAGTATTCATCAGTTACCCCATTTTTCTGTTCCTTTGTCCAATGCTGGTTTTACAGGGGAAATTTCAATCGAGATTTTAGACTTACATGGTTACTTTTGATTTATCTTTGTGGAAAAAGATTATATAAAATAATGATATAATTTTTTTATAATATTTTAATATCATATCGGTAATTTTATTTTTAATTTTAATATTTCTATATTAAAAAAATATAAATGATATTTGCAGCCAAACTTGAGAAATCAACCTAAGAATTCAATCTTTATCAAATGACATGCTATTGATATCCAACCAACCTTTTAATTTTCTTCTTCAGTCAGCCTTTTCGATATGGGACATAAAATGTTACATGCATTGAAATATAACCAAATTATTTAATGTTAGGAGAACCTAAGCCAGGGTTGATGGAGACATTAACCCACACACAACTCTATAATCCTTTTTCTTCTCTTTCATTATTACACCAAGAGAGACGTTTGCAATTTTCTTCTCCACTCTCCCTATTAACTTTTTTTTATGAATCTTTTTGAACAGCAGCTTTGAGGGTCTCTTTCAATGAGTAATGTGTTTACTTGTAATTAATGTAAAAAAATTAATTATGACAATAATATTAAATATTATAACGATATTAGTGAAATAAAAAAAATTAAATTTACAGCACTGAATATAAGTGTCATACAAAGTGGCCTCGAGTATTCATAGTCCTATAGCACCTGAGCTTTCTCCCTCCCCCCATTTCTTTACATTCTCAAAGTCTCTTACAATTTTCATTCATCTTTCAATAACCTCGCAAAAAAAAAAATGAGGGTTTTACTGCTTTCATGGCTCTTATTCAGTTCATATTTTGCAATTTTCTTTTGTATTAGCAACTTAGTTTTAGTTTCTGGTCAATGCCGAAACGATCAAAAACAGTTGTTGCTCGACTTGAATTTGACAAGCAGCTCCGATCCTTCTATATATCCTGTTCCATTAGGAAAGCTGAAATGGAATCAAGCCATGGATTGCTGTTCCTGGGATGGTGTAACTTGCGATGGCGGTGGTCATGTTATCGGTCTTGACTTGAGAAATCGAGCAATTTCAAGCTCAATTGACGATTCAAGTAGTCTTTTTCGTCTTCAGCATCTTCAGGAACTCAATTTGGCTTTTAATCAGTTCATGGCTGCTTTTCCCGCTGGATTTGATAAGTTGGAGGATTTGAGTTATCTTAATTTATCCAATGCTGGCTTTACAGGACAAATCCCAGCTCAGATTTCACGCTTGACAAAGTTGGTTACTCTCGATTTATCTATAGATTCATTCTTTAGTGGAGGACCATTGATGCTTGAGAAGCCAAACCTAGAGATGCTTGTTCAAAATCTGACGAAGCTAAGATTTCTTAATCTTGATGGCGTAAATATATCAGCTACGGGGAAGGAATGGTGTCGGGCATTATCGCCGTTGACTGAGTTGCAAGTGTTGAGCATGTCCGACTGTTATCTTTCAGGACTTATACATTCTTCACTTTCCAAGCTTCGATCTCTCTCAGTAATTCGCTTGGACGGAAACAACTTGTCTGGTTCGATTCCACATTTCTTTACAAAATTCCCAAACCTGACTTGCCTTAGTCTTAGTAGAACTGGGTTGAATGGAAGACTGCCAGATGAAATTTTCCAGATACCTACCTTACAGACACTTGATTTGTCAGACAACATGTTACTCAAAGGTTCATTTCCAAATTTTCCTCTCAATGCTTCTCTTCAAGCTCTCGCACTTAGCAGCACAAAGTTCGGGGGGCAAATTCCAGAATCTCTCGATAACCTAGGACGACTGACAAGAATAGAGCTTGCAGGTTGCAATTTCAGCGGACCCATACCCAAAGCTGTTGAGAAACTTACCCAACTTGTCTCTTTGGATTTTTCCAATAACAATTTTTCTGGTCCAATACCATCCTTCTCTTCATCGAGGAATCTTACCAACCTAAGCCTTGCTCATAATAAGTTAGTCGGCACAATTCGTTCCACTGACTGGTCAAGCCTTTCAAAGCTAGAAATTGCTGACTTAGGAGACAACAAGCTAAGTGGAACCATTCCACCAACTTTATTTGGCATTCCATCACTGCAGAGACTTGACCTTTCTCAAAATCAATTCAATGGAACCATTGGTGACTTTCATGGTAAGGCCTCTTCACTGCTTAATACCCTTGATCTTAGCAAGAACAAGTTACAAGGGCAAATTCCAATGTCTTTGTTTGAACTCCGTGGTCTAGAATCCCTACATCTTTCTTCAAACAACTTCCGCGGTTTGATACCAATGAATGTTTTTCAGAACTTGGGGAATCTTTTTTCTCTTGATCTCTCACATAACAGGTTGTCTATTGATGCCACTGCTACTAATATTTCCTCACTTTCTTTCCCCACATTTAGTGGACTGGGGCTGGCATCTTGCAACTTAACAGAGTTCCCTGGTTTCTTGAAAAATCAAACCAGCTTAATGTACCTTGACCTTTCAAACAACCATATTCACGGGAAAATACCCGATTGGATTTGGAAACCAATAGATCTTGCGCGCCTAAATCTTTCTGATAACTTTCTTGTTGGGTTCGAAAGACCTTTGAAGAACATAACTTCTAGTGTTGGGATTATTGACCTGCATGTCAACCAATTACAAGGGGAAATCCCAATTCCTACATTAGATGCCACCTATCTGGATTACTCAGACAACAATTTCAGCTCTGTTTTACCAGCTCACATTGGTGACTCCCTCCAGCATGTTTCTTTCTTCTCCATCTCAAATAACAACATTCATGGGAGTATCCCTCCATCGATATGCAGCAGTACATCTTTAAGAGTACTTGATTTGTCTAATAATTCCTTGAGTGGGCCAATTCCTCGGTGCCTCTTTCAGATGAGCGGATCTCTTGGAGTATTGGATTTAAGACGAAACAATCTCAGTGGCATCATTTCTAACACTTTTTCAGAAAGCTGTAAGTTACAAACTCTCAAACTCAATCAAAACCGATTGGAAGGAAAGGTTCCAAAATCACTAGGGAATTGCAAAATGCTGGAGGTTTTAGACATTGGCAACAATCAGATCAATGACTCATTCCCATGGCATTTGAAGAATATAGCCAAGTTGCATGTCCTTGTTTTACGTTCCAACAAATTCAACGGTCACATTGATTGTTCTGGAAATAATGGTGGATGGTCAATGCTTCAGATTTTAGACTTAGCATCCAACTATTTTAGTGGTAAACTGCATCTGACATGTTTGGGGACGTGGCATGCTATGCAGCATAACCCATATAGAAACCTGTTAGAGCTCAAACATCTCCATTTTGTAGATTCTAGTTCTGGAGGCGGTACTAGATATCAAGATGCAATAACAATTACCACCAAAGGTTTAGAGTTGGAGCTGGTGAAGATCCTGACCGTGTTCACCTCCATTGACATTTCATGCAACAACTTTGAAGGGCCAATACCAGAAGTAATCGGCAAATTCAAAGCACTTCATGCCCTCAATCTTTCACATAATGCTTTCATAGGTCCAATCCCATCATCTTTTGGAAACCTACGAGAGCTTGAGTCCTTGGATCTCTCAAGCAACATCCTACGCGGTGAGATCCCTTTGCAGCTAGCAAACCTCTGTTTCCTTTCGTTTCTCAATGTCTCAAATAATAAGCTAGTGGGTCCAATCCCAACGAGCACCCAACTTCAATCATTTTCAGAAGCTTCATTTGAGAACAATGCCGGATTATGTGGACCTCCTTTGAAGACAAAGTGCGGATTGCCACCAGCTAAAGAAGACAGCCCTTCAGATTCTGAGACAGAGAGCATTATACACTGGAATCATTTAAGCGTTGAGATAGGGTTTATCTTTGGGTTGGGAATTATCATTCTACCTCTTATCTATTGGAAGAGATGGAGGTTCTGGTATTTCGAGCATATTGATCGTGCTCTCTCCTGGCTTTTCCCTCGGCTTGGTTGTGAAACCAAAAGGCTTGGGAGGAGAGCAAAGCATAACCAAAGGAGGAGGAGCTAGCAACAATTGGGATTAAGGAGTAGGGAATAAGTTAAAAGAGGAACTTAGCTATCTCTTTCCTTGTATCATCCAGTTTCTGGTTTCTGTTTCCACTGTATGCTGTTTTTGCTGGTTATGTTTTCCCCTTTTTATTTTGCTTGTAATATGTGTATCCTGTTTCTTTTCGATTAAATAAGTTGAATTATCTTCTACCAATACAATTGATTTCTGGTCAATGTCTGTTATTAGCAAAGTCAATAATCTTTTAAGTCCAAAAGCACTCAGCCGTGATATCGGAAGTAGAACAGTTAACACCGCCAGCAAATACTCAGTGATTGGGAAGAGCCACAGAGAAGAACTGTATTGAGGAAATGTTATAAACTGAAGTTGGGACAGTACCAGATAGATTCTGAATGATCCGAACTTAGAACTTAAAAAACAAACACAGCCTGTCCAATGTGCATGTTTATGGTTGGGGTAGTAGTGCAATTTGGTTTCTTTATTCTCAAATATTTCAAAGGATTAAGGGATGCAATTTAGTGCATAAAGCCAGAACAGGACCGGTGATCTAATTGGTCAAACCATCGATTAAACCAATCAAACCAACTAGCAATCTAATTCTCCCACAACCACAAACACAATGAAATCACAAGTGGTGTTGCTATAAATTTCAACCACCCACTTGTACATACATTATCCAAATGAAACCAATGGAAAACATGTTTGTTCAACCAAACAAAAGGCACTAAAACCTCAGCTTTCTATGTTCATTTCCCAACACAGCCCAAAACAGAACTGCCATTGCTACAATTCTGCTGCTCAATACTCAATATCTACATTTACTTAGTTTCCATAAAATGAACCCCAAAAAAACTCAATAGCAGAGAAGAATAGCTCAAATTAAAAGAGTAATGTTAACAACTGCAAAATACAGCATACACAAGAAGTTTTCTCAATTTAAGTCATTACAATAGAAAAATTAAAGAAATTAAGCATTAACTAGTAAAAAGGGATTCATCAATTTCAATTTTTATCTTCTCATCATCATCAAACTTATCTTTTCTCGGTGGTGATGGTGGAACTGGCACCCTTGGTGGCCCTCTCCCCTTCTTCTTGTCCCTAGGCCTTGCCTATTCAATTTCATTATGCATATATATAAAAGAAAATCAATATCTATTCAAATTTCACCAAAAATGGGGACTAATAATAACAATAGCACTTTGGTTAAATTCTGTCATTAGTCCCTGTCCTTTAAGTTGGTCAATTTAAGACTGAACTTTTCAAATTATAAAATTCCAGTCTTCAACAAATGATAATTGTTAAATTCAGTAAGTTTTGCTATTTTCAGAATCTAATACTACAAACATACTATCATCTATGTCAAGTCAACTTGTTATTTCAACTACTACTATTTTGGGTTATGACTAAATTTTCTACATTAGAAAAGTAGAGGGACTACAATTACCAATTTGAAAAGTACAGGGGCTCAAATTGATCAAATTAAAGTACATTGACTAAATCCACAACTTTAGCAAAGTACAGGGACTATTAGCAGAATTTAATCATAACACTTACATTGCCAAAAGAGTGACTGAACCGCTTTCCTCTCTCTGTTTTCTTATCCCCTCTGCCACAGTAAACTGGAAAAAAAAACCAAATAAAACCTAAAATTTGTAATCTTCAAAAGAAACCCAGAAAAATAAAAAAAAACAAAATTATGTTTTTTTTTTTAGCTACCATAGGGGATTGAAGGAGAAGAAGCTGCCGAGAGTGAAAAGGATGAATTTGAAACTGATAAGGAAGTTCCAAGGGCATGGGAATGAGATGAAGAGATACGAGAAACTGATGAAAGGTTAAGGGATTGAGCTGAGATTGGAGCTGCTCCAAGTAGTAGTGACGCCATCGTTGGTTTCTCTTTTGATGATAAGGTTATCACTTATCACGTTTATATCACCAAAAAGGACTTAAACTTTTCTGCGTTTTATATATGCTTTCAGGTTTTAGCCCAATCCCAGTAGATCCCTTGTCTGTTCTAAGCCCAGTTTAAATCATGGATCATTAAAACAATTCTTAATGGGGGTGTAAATTGACCCATTGTAGTATATCCCGGCCTAAGTACAAATAAGGTTGGACAATCATGGATCAAATTTTTTATGGGTATCTAAACTTTAAAAGGTTTTAATTTAATCCCTTCCTATGTTTTAATTAAATCAACGGGTGTGGTTAAAATATAGAAATGAGGAAACTACAGTCATTTGATCAAGCTAAGTGTAGGTTTGAATGTGTGGTGCGGTGCAGTTAGTTTACTTTTTATTTCATGCACAGTATTTAATCTCATTGTCATCGTTATTTTTACACTAACCGTAGGTAAACGTATCGCCCATTCAAACCCACACTGAAGTATGAAATGTCCACAAGTGAGTATAATTACTTCATTAGCTAGAAATTGAAATGCATAAAAAATAGAAATAAATTTTTGTGTTGACTTGAATGATTAGTTTGAAAAAGAATCCAAATAAGCATTTTAATGAATAGTTAATAATTTGAACTAAAAATATCATACAAAGATCAAACCATGTCAAATTAAAATATAAATCTTAAATCTTAAATTTAAATATGGTAAAAGGTGGTATCTATTTAAAGATCTTATTATAGTGGCATCCATAAAAAAAATTTTAATTCAATGGTTGGAATAAAAAGGAGAAAAAAGATATAAAAACCCACGATTGATCATGCCATGTAGGATTTACATGGAGAAACATATATTTACATATTAATCAAATCAACCAATTTCAACATCAAAAGAATGAGAGAAATTGATTTACAAAGAAAAGTAATGTATTTGATAATCGATTTAACATGTTTTAAGTTATCAGCACAATTTTCTATTTTTTTACATTAAGTGTGGGTTTGGATGGACGGTGCGTTTAATTTACTTTTTTGTCTCACGTTACAATATCGTTACAGTATTTAATCCTGCCGCCACCGCTGTTTTTACATTAACTGCAGGTAATCGCATTGCCCATCCAAACCCATACTAAGTCCACTCCAACTTGCAATATTCAGGAGGTTATAATTGGAATGATTTCAAGTTTAGGAATAATTGAGAATGAAGGTGAAAATTTGAGGGTATTTGATACAATTAACTCATAAAGAATTTTTATGGTTATGACAAACCTGACAAAATTGAAGTACCAAGTAACTGAAAAGACAAGATTTGGGTCTAACTAAACTTCTGACAAAACTGCAGCTTTCACTAAGCAAAAAGAAAAACCTTGCTTATTGTGGTAATCTTCCTTTAATTTTAAATTACTTCATTCTAATCCATTCTTAATAATGCTTATACTAAAAGCATTCAATTCTTCCTTTTTTTTTTATATTATTTTACATTTTTCTTTTGCTGGTTAACTTTCGTTTAACGGTAACTGTAGGAAACATGATTTTTTTTTTATTTTTCAAGTTATCTATCGAAACGAGTCTAGTAATTAATCTTTCGCATTCTGTATGATCACTAAGGGAATAGATGTTGCCATGAGTTTTAAAGCTACTCCATACCCAAGACGAGGATCAAATCCTTGATCACTGATTAAAGTAAAAAAAAAAATGCTTATCATCTCACCTAACTATCGTGATTCGGAACCAAGACACTTTAATCCATGAGCAAGGCACACAATTGGTTTAAAATTCTAGAAAGCTGTAATTAGGGCAATAATTAAGCTTCATTATATTTTTCATAAACTTGCTTTGAAATATGGTTAAGTAAAAGACCTTACAAGTTAAGATTGACACTTTATTTTAAGTAACCCATTTTTCATCAACTTATATACTTCATCAAACAAATGGGATTCGTTTGTTAACTTTAATTGTAATTATTCAAAATTGTGATTCCTTAATGTCATGTTTTTTAGTGGTTTATTTATGGTTGTAGCCCCTCTACTTTAATTTGGCATAAGTTGAACCTTCTCTTTGTAATGTTATTAGCATTTACAAATTCATAATACTTATAATTGTTGCAATTAAAGTGATAACGGGATGTTCTGTTTATTGATATTTGGTCTCATAGTTAAGTTCATGTGAAAATTCAATCAACTCTATTCAATCAATAATATGTTTTACATGTCAATCCGGACATACTAATTATATTATAAAAATAGAATGACTAAATTATGTCAAATTAAAATAAACAAATTAAATCCAAATTTTAGCATGATAAAGGGATTAAAACCATAATTAAACCTTTTTCTATGTAAACCAACATGATATTAGAATCCTAAGCTTTTTTTCTTGTTTTCCAACCTATATCAAATTTGTGAGATTGGAATAATAACATTAAAATTTTAAATAAAACCCAACGAGTGACTCCAGTGGAAAAAAAGATGTTGTTCATCTTAGGAGTTTCGAGTTTGAGCACTTATGTGTGCAAGATGTGTGTGCGTTATCTATGAACAGATACTACCATGTAATCATACCAGTATATTAAAAAAAATTAAATATGAAATGATAAGGCGCATTGTATTCTCAATAAGAGAATTCATGTTCAAACTTTGATGATGATATTATTCGGAGGAACAATCATAAACCCTAAAATAATTAATCATCATTAATCATAAAACGAACATAAAAAATATCTTAATCATAAAAATATTAATATAAATCATAAGGTAGATTTGGTCAATACCAACAATATCTTATGGGAACCAACTCTCCCACATGAATCACAGATTGTGTCAAATTTACTTTACCTAATCATAAAAAAAAAGAAGGCAACAATGCCAAAGTGGGTTTTGACTTAGCTTCAAAAGACAACCTAAAATATGGTAATTGAAACCCTAATCATGCTTGCAATTGATTCCCCAGTCTCCCCTTTTTCTTTATTAATTACTTGTAATCAAACTTTGTGATTAGTCCCATCAGATTCAGCATCTTCAAATGGGGACATTCACACACTTTCTCCTTATAAAATAAAAAGAAAGCAAATAAACCTATCTTTGGGTTGCATGTGCTAGAAGAAATAAAATATATTAAACCCATTAGGTGATTTATTTTTTTTATAAAAGTTAAAGTCAAAATATACCATTAATACATATAATTTCATAAAATTTTAATTTAATCCATTTATTGATATCAAAACGAAATCTATTCATTATCGTATATGCTTTCTCGATTTTTCATAATGATTTACTTGTAAAATTGGTATGATTATATGGGTTGATTGATGATAAATTTTGACAGCAAATATTAATAGTCTCAATAATATGAAAAAAAATACTAGCATTAAACCCTAAACTTAAATTTCATTTAAGTATAGAGATTAATAATATATTTTTTTATATAATATCTAAAACTACCCATAATCCTTACTCAATCATTAAGTAGAAGGATAAATACGCTTAAAGGCGCTCAAACTCTTTTTTTCTTAACTGACAATAATATTAATATTAATTGAGTTAAAAGCTCGACAAACTAATAACATATATTTTTTGAATAATTTCATTATAGGTTCTAATCATATCTATTTTTTTATATAATATTTAAAACTACTTATAACCTCTTCCCAACCCATAAAAAAAGAGGATAATGCGTTTTAGTGCACTCAAACCCAAATCTTTTTCTATTGACAACTATATTTATATCAATTGAGCTAAGAATAAAGCCGCAACTAACTATATATTTAAATAAATAGATAATTAAATTGACAGTAATGTTGATAGATTGAAATGATTAGCCAAGTATGATTATAGATGATATAAAATAATACATGCATATCGTGTAGCCATCGTATGTTCACATGTGAAATTCAATGGGGAATATTTAGGAGTAATGAGTGGCACGTGACAAGCAAATGAGCTAACGCATGTGAAATGTGGGGGCGGGTCCCCGGCCCACTCCTCACTTCCCATATAGAATCTTAATATCAAATGGGACATTAAAGGATGTCCACATGTTTTTTTTTTTCCTTAAATAAGGGTGGCACTGTTTAGGGGATGAATTCAAAATTATTATCAATAAATTTATACATAATTTTTATATCTTCTCAAGGTATTTTATCGGAATGAATTCAATAATTAATTTTTTATATTTTGTAGGTCTATTAATGATGTAGATATTGATTTCGAGTTTTAAAGTTATTTTATTTATCCAAGAATAGAATCAAACTCTCGATCACTGATTAAAATATAAAAGACATTTATTATCTCACCTGACTCAGTTAAATATTTTTTTAATTAACATTTTGGAAAGCATGATAAATGTAATAATTAGCACTACAAAAAGACATCAATATAAGTTTTCAAGGATGAGAAAAGAGGGAGAAAGCTGAACATAATAGTATTTATATATGATTTAAATGGATAACAAAGGAACCATCGCAAATTCAACACACTATTTTTATAATTATCAACTAATTTAATGGGGAAATTTGAAAAAAAAAAAACGAAAATCAAAGGGAAAAAATCCAGCACACTAAGCATATAGGGGAGACTATTGCTATATCCCCCAAAATATGATACAGCATATGGAGGAAAACATGGAAATCATTGGTGTTTTTTTTTTCTATTTGAGATATGGAGGAAAAGGTCAAATATCGGTTTGGTCTCTCTACTATGTTTAAATTTGGAATTTGGTCTCAGTATTTTAATTTGGCATGATTTGTCCTTTAACTTTTATAGTGCCATGAGCTAGTCCAAGTAGTTAACATCGGTATCTAATGCTGTTAACTGGTGTTGGAATGGGTGTTTTTAAGAAAAATTCACGCTGACATTTTAACTGTTAACTAATGACTTTATAAAAGAGGGATCAAATTATTGAGACTAAATTTCAAATTTGAGCATAATAGAGAGACCAAAACCGTAATTTGACCAAAGAGAAAAAGGGGGAATAGTTGAAATCTGAGGTTTAAGATGTTTGAGAGTGAGCTTAATGGTGCAGAGCAGCAGCTGGTGGTGTTGGTATTGGAGGCTTGCATTGATAACACTTAGCAAACAAACCAAAAGAGTCAATTTGCCTAATGAAATTTGTCACGCTAGCCCATCCCCCGAACCCGAATCCGACCACTAGAACCCACACCACAATAAAGGCGTTTAATGCATAAACTCCAGTCCAACTTGGGATGAAGAATGGCGGCTTTTCTGCAGCATTCTGTTTCACCAAAAAAAAATAGCAAATAAATAAAAATCCTAGTAATATTCAGGGACTAAAACCACAATTTCGCCAGTTCTTCTTTATACCTGCCGTGCAGAGGCTGTTCTATAGGTGAGCATATGGGCTACAGCTGGGATGATATACACGGTGAAGCTAACCAAAAGAGCGCCGACCGCCGAGTTGATAGGGCCGAAGAATGGGAAGATGATGGCCAAGAACCATATCGGAATCACCACTGGAAGCCGTGCCAATGCCCTCAAAAAGATGCTTTTAGTGTCATGCATCCCTATTACTTTCTCCCACACGAAGTACAATGGTGTGCAAGCAAACCCAAATGTTATGAACTGCAATACCCAATTTCATTAAATCACAATTTGTTAAATTGGTTTGAAATACTGGTTTAACTATAGTATATCATTCTACTTTTATAATGTTATTAGTAGATACTAATGGATAACACTATTAATAAGTATTGTTAAAGTGTTAAAAGTATTAATTAGACCTATCAATTTTTACTCAAACATAAAAATTTAATCCGATCAACTAAAATCCAAACCTAATTTGATCATAAAAAAATTAAAGAACTTTAACTTTGAATTGGTTTGAACCTAAATTAATCCTTTGACATAAAACCAAAATTACCCAAATTCGAAATAAGTTAAATTTTATATGACATAAAACTAAAGTGACACAAACCCTAAAATGATTAGCACTTGTAATTTTACCCCACTTGAAAAATGACTCAAACTTGAAATGAAAAAAAAAACTCAAGCAGACAAGAAATGAACCTAAAACCTAACCTGAATTGATTTGATACAAAACCAACCTGACCTGTCCTATTTTGTACAGATCTAGTGTTAATTGATAATTGATAATAGTGTTAACGGGTTAATGGAAAACAATACTGTCATTTTTACGCATTAATGACATTATTAACGTAAATAAACTAAATTAAATACCAAACTGAAAGGGAGGGATTAAATTTCAAATTTCAATATAGTAGAGGTATCAAAAACAGACATAGACCCAACCTGGTGAATAAGCATTAAGATAACGGCGGCGTCACGGAAGCCATCCTTAGGGAGGAGAGAGAAGGCATTAGAATGGTTGAGGAGTTCATCACCGAAGGCCCAGTAAACGGCAGCAGCTGACGGAAGTGTAAGGGTAAAAACGTAAAGTGTGGCCAACAAATATATGTACTTGAATTTTTGAGGCTTCCACATCGCATGCATAATTTCCCTGAAAATTAAAATTAAAATTTCAACCAAGTAGTTATTTTTACTTTTGGCCCTTACTGAAAATATTTTTGGTCCTTATAGTATAAAATTTTTTACTTTCAAACTTCATAATTTATATTATCATGGCCTCGATAAAAAAATGGAATAGGAAAGAAAAAAAGGAAAAAGAAAGAGTGAAATCATCAAAATTCATCAAAGTTTAGAGCAATTTTCAAAAGCAACATTAAATTAGTTCGAAGTAGAAAAAAGACTTACACAGTGACAGCATGTCCGCCAAAAGTGTAGAGAATATTGGTGGCTCCGGTGAAATAAAGCACAAGCTTCGTCGGACCGCTATGCGTCACGCCCTCAACCTAAAACATAACCAAAGAAAAAATATTTAAAAAAAATTAATTTATTTTATTTTATTTTTTTTAACTCGATTCTATTGATTTCGAACAGTTTTACCTGACCCTGAAGGAGGGCGGCAATAGCCATGTACCAAGCCGTATAAGTGGTCATCCCAAGGCCAAGAAAAGACCAAATACGGTAGTTGTGAAAAGATGGTATGAAAACTGTTGTTGCACAACAAGCTCCAAATATGTAGGTCCATGTCCTCTTGTCCAATTTGTCATTTATGTAGTATATATTACTGTTACCAAACCAATGCATTAAATAAAATAAAATAAAAGAAACGGTCAAATTCAGTTTTGATCCCTCTACAATAAAAGGACCAAAATCATAATTTGACAAAAAACCAGGGTTTTGATGCAAACCTTGCACAACCTATAAGTTGTATGACAGATCCAAATAAGAGGAAAGTAACATTAAAGGCTAGTCCTATTGCCTTCCAATATGGACCCAATAACCCATCAAGCACTTCAAACCACTGCAAATTTTAAAAAGTTACGATGGAGTTCAATATTACCATTCAAAAAAACCATTTTTAAAAAGTATCTGACGGTCAGTGTTGAAGACCTGAATGACATGATTCTTGAAGCTAATATTCTCTTTCTCTTTCCTGTTTCTGTATTCAACGTAGAGTACGCTTATGAGGTATGCAGTCCAACTTCCAATAAGTCCATAGAAAACTTGTAGCAAAATCCCAGACAGCATGCCCAATTGAGAAAATGAATATGGTAGAGTCAACAACACTTGTGCTACCTATAAGGATAAAAAAATAAATAATGTAAATTTAAGAGACAAAAAAGAAAAAGTGTCTAAATGTACTATCAATATCTGCATTTTGACAAGTTCAAAATTTAGTCCATATACTTAAAAAATTTAAATCCTTTTATTTTTTTTATTTGAAAAATCTATACCAGTTTATAAATATATGGCATGTCATATATAGAAAATTTTGATGAAAAATATTATCAGTTTTAATGATTGGATTAAGGATTTTAACTGAAAATGGTAAAAAAAATAATTTTTAACTTTTTACACATATGGACTAAATGTCGATTTTTTTCAAAATACAAAGGCCCAAAGCATATTCTATCCATAAAAAATTGTTTGAGAAAATGTCAAAATAAGCTACACTCCTTGTATTTTGGCATAATTCAAGATTTAATCCTTGTACTAAAAAAATTAAAAATTTAAACTTTTTTCAATTTAAAAACCTAAGAACAATCATTAACATTCGTTTGTAATAACTTTTCATCCTCAACATGTTCACTTTTTATCAATCATATGACATGTCATATGAAGATATATTAATCAACACACTGAGTTGATATAACAAGAAAGGGTAAAATGTATTAGTAGTCATCCAATTATGTTTTTTTTTTCTATTTTGATCACCAAACATGAAAATTTATAAAATGGTCACCTAATTATCTTGAAATTTTATATGTTTTTCATTTTTACGTTAACCAGATGATGATAAAAAAGAATAAAATTGAATAATTAGATGACCATTTTATAACTTTTTATAATTGGTTGACAAAAAAATATAGTCGGGTGACTTCTATTATAGTTTACCCAAAAAAATGGTGGTGAGGGGTGATTGGGAGAAAGAGGGGGGTGTACTTGATTAGAAGCACAGCTGAACCAAGCATCCCAAGCAGAACCACCATGCCAGAGTAGATTCTTAACATTAAACGATGACTGGTTTTCTTCTTCATTCTCTCCATCTCTATTCTCAACATGATGCTGTTCACTTCCGTTATAATTCGGAATTATTGCTTCTTCACTTTGCTTTTTTACCAACATTCTTTTTTTTATTACCAATCTACTAGATCTGCAACATAAAAAAAAAAAAAGACAATCAATGAGACAAAACTAAACAAAACCCAGAAAAAAGAAAGAAAAAAAATACTTTGAAACAAACCTTTGAACTGTCTCTCTCTATATGTATATGTATATATATAGAGAATTCTCTAATTTTTCTCTCAGCTCAACAATGGTGTTGAAGAAAAGACCCTTTTGGCTGCTCCTATTCAGTTCCTATTATATATGTGTATATTTATATAATAGGACTGTAATGGAAGAGGGTTGAAGGAAGTGGTGAAAGTGACAAAACCCAAAAATTCTCTGCGTATTCCACTTGCGATTCGATTCTTTTGAGTTGAGAGAATTTAGAGATCTATAAGTGACTTAGACGTTGTTCTCATCACAAAATAGAGAGAGCTTTGGGGTTTTTTTATATATAGACCCCTCTTCTCCTTTGGTAAACTTTTTAACTTCAAACGGCTAACATATATTGTGGGTTAATTTTACTTTCGGTACTTATACTATGGATAAATTTTAAAGTAGTCCTTAGCTTCAAAACCAATATAATGGAATCCTTACAATTAGGTCTTTTAGTAAGTCTAATTATCAACTTTGGTTTAATTTAATCTTTTGTCCCTATATTATACTCAAATTGAAAAATTAATCTCTACATGTATTCTTTTTGATACATTGCATGAACTATATATGGTATATCCTTAATCTCTATATTTTAATTTGATATAATTTGGTACTATTGACCCTGATAAAAGTTTCTGCTAATTTGTTGATTTGTTGGGATTTAATCGTCTATGTATGGTATATACTTAATCTCTATATTTTAATTTGATATAATTTGGTACTATTGACCCTGATAAAAAGGTTTGTTAATTTGTTGATTTGTTGGCAATCAGTCGACTATATACGGTATATGCTTAATCTTTATATTTTGATTTGATATAATTTGATACTATTAACCCTGATAAAAGGGTTTCAATTGACATAATACTTAAAATTATTCATTGTCTCTCTCCAACTCATAAATAAGAGGATAATATGTTCCTGTGCATTTAAATCTACGTTCTCTTATATTAGTAACAGTATTTATACAAATTAAACTAAGACTCAATCGATTGTTTATTTTATTTTATTTAAGAAATGATGCTCAGATCCAAATCCAAATCTCAGTCAAATAATTCCGGGGATTCTTATTATAATTAAATTTTGTTTCCAATTAAATTCTTTCTTTTTTCTAATTTGTTTTCTGAGGCTGGTTTCTTTTCTTTTCTTTTTAATCTCCCACTCCTTTGCATTCGCGCGTGCATTCACTTTCAAGGAGGGAAAATGGTGCTGTTCTTTCCACGCTTGCCAGAGGCGAGTGGGAATAACAATAAATGATTTTTTCCTAATGGGCTGCCTAACCCAACTAACCATTGAAATTTGAAGCCCACTTTCACTTTTTTTTCTTTTTGAAAATATAAAAACATTAAAAAAGCATTATATTCATTTTTAATTATTTTTAGTTTCAAGACCCTTTATTTAATATTTTTGACATAATATCAAAAATTGTTCAGAGTTTTTTTTCAATTCATAAATGGAAGCATAATGTGTTTTAATGCATTCAAATTCACGTCCTTTCACATTATCAATAATATCCATATCAATCGAGTTAAGATTCAATCGATTTAAAATTATTTTAAAAAATAAAGCATGTGTTAGTAAATTTATATTGTGATTTTGACTATGTTTCACAAAGATTTTTTAAGTTAAAAATATAATGTATTTTAATAAAGATTAAAGCTTTTCTTATAATTAAAGCTTTAATTCTTTGAAAAAAAAAAGTAAAAGAAGTCAATATCGGCGCGGCCGAAGAAAATGGAAGAGCTTTTTAATGGAAAAAGGAATGGCTGGAGCCGCCAAGCCGAGATGGACCCACAAACGATGCGGCACGCTTTTAAAGGAAAACACGCGCACAATGAAGCCTTTTAAAGCGAAACGGCTCATGATATAAACATGAACTTTAATCGGTCGGCTTGATTGTGGCCCATTATTATTGTGTATATGCTTGGACCCCTCTCTCTTCATTGTCTTTACAATTCAACCTTCTTTTAATTTCTTCATCCTTCCAATTCTTTTTTTTTTCTATAATATCGTCCTTCCAACTCTTGGATTCCCTTTTCAATTTACTTTTTCTTTAGGAAAAAATATGCAATTGACGGTGGGGTCTTGATATTGTTGGTAAAAGTTGAGATTCGAGTCTGATCATGTGCAATTATCTTGTGTAGGTCTCCAGCCTTATCATGTGCTGATGAAATGTGTAGATTTTAGTTTTGATTTGTATGTTTATCCTTAATATTGATTTAATTCTTTTTTTTTTGTAAATAAAACAACATTAAGTGATTATAATAACAAATATGAAATCAAAAACTCATAATATCCTTTTGAATTAATTCACATACAGGTTGAGGGGGTTTGAAAAATACCTAAATACTTGTGAAGCCTATAGCAACATAATTGGTCATAAAATTCGCAACTGCATTGTAAACTCCAAAAATATGATGGATACATATATTTATATTTGTATTATATTTGTACTTATAAACCTTAAAAAATGCAATTAATTTACATGAATGAAATCTACATAGATATCATATCTCAAATATAAATACAATAGATGTGGTGCAAATATCATTGGTTATTACTATAATTCGACTCATTCACACTCACTTTTGGATGAATAATATTTTTTAGGCATAATTGTTTATTTGGCCCTCCAACTTTATGAAAAAGTCAATTTAGTTATCTATTTAACTCTTCTCTTTTTTTAGCACTTAATTTAATTTTTCATTTTTTTAGCTTTTAAATTTATGTTTTTTTTGTCAAATCATCTCAAAATAGATGAAAAAAGTTATCACGTGAATGACACTTCAATATTTAACTAATTTTTTTTTAAATTTCAAAAATTATAAAAAGTATTTTTTTAAAATCTAAAATTATTAAAAAAGTTTTAACCCTTTGATTTATATTTTTATATAATTTAATTAAATAAATTGATATCTTTAACTGGTGAAATTAAATTTAATAAAGTGAAATTTTCTTCATAGCTTTAACATAAATTTATTGTTAATAAAAGATCACATAATTTATCATAAAAGATTGTACCCTAATAGTCCAAATTAAATAATTAATGAAGGAGGAGATGACGATGGAAGTGACGGTGGCAACATGGTGGTGGGATGGTGGAGCCACCAGGTATAAGGGCGGAAGAAAGTCCATGTTAAATGGAAGAAATGTTGATAATATTCCATACAAAAACACCCCACGTAGTCCCCTTTTAAGCGTTAACTTGTCGGCTTCGTGAGGGTTCGCCACCCAACACTATCCTTCCACTTGCCTATCAAAACAATACAAAAAAAACTCTCAAGTGATTGAGTTAAATCGTTTTGACTATTAAAAAAGTGAACGTCGACATGAAATGCTAAGATTTTCTAAAGTGAAAAATTATGTGTATGAATGAAATTTGTTTTTTTTTTTATATAATGTTTGGGTAGGTGATGAAGTCACACGATTTAAATCAGTGTTAAACGAATGTTTTACAAGAGTTTTAATGACCGTTGCAAAATTTTGTTTTTATATTTTCATTGTATTAGAGTAAATTACACTGCATGTTAATTACTCAATTAGATTTAAGTTTTTTTTTCGATTACTCAACTATGAAAAATTACAAAATTAACATCTAATTAATACAATTTATTATAAAATTACAAAATCAACTAGACTTAAGTCTGTAAGAATATCACACAAAGGTGAAAGATAAAATATATTATAAAATTTTGAAAACTTTTTATGTAATTTTATTAATTTTTTAATATTTTAGAATTGGAATCAAATTGACATAGTGTAAGCATTAAAGGCTAAAGTTGTTATTATGTCAATTTTAAAATTGTCAAGTCATCTCTTTGTCACAAAGTTAACAACAGTCAATGGAGTTGGATAAAAAAAGACAAACATGGTTGGGCGATTATTTTATAATTTTTTGTAGTTGAATTATCAAAATAAAAACTTAACCATAATTGGATGACTTGCAATGGAATTTACCCATACTATCATTGATTAATTCAAATAATTAATACAATTAAGAGTTAACTATTTTGGTTTGTGTATATGTGTTAGGGGTGATGTCTTTAATAAAACTTTAAAGTTTTCATTCTAATTGAAATGGTTAACAATGTCAATTATTTTGGATTAATTAATGATATTATAAAAGTAGATAATTAAATCATATAAAAAGACTTGCATTGTTTAAATCTTTATTGATATTAGGTCTCAAGTTCAAATCTGGACAATTCCTTTTTCTTTTTGATTTTTTAAGGTATCTATCGAAGCGAATCCAGTAACTAATTACTTTCATATAGATGTTGCCCACAAATTATAAAGCTACTCCCATACCTAGGATGAGGATTAAACTCTCGATCATTGGTTAAGGTAAGAGAGATCTTTGCTATCTCATCTAACTCCCGGTTGGACAACTCCTTTCTTTTATCCTTGATAAAAATAAAAATAAAATTTTAAATTTAAACATAATAGAGGGACTAGAATCAAAATTTAACCGATTAACAAAATTTTATTTTGGCATATATGATTTAGTGGGAGAAGCAATGATTAGTGAATAGAATTTGACTCCTTAATTTGCTTTGGTGTTTCTGAAGAGTATCAAATATCGGAGTACTATGTTGCATCTATGACTCTCACATGGGTCCCTCATATTTCCCAATCTTTTCAAATTCTCCCTTTGGTTTTTGTCTTCAACATATTGATGGATAGCTGTGAAAGACTTAAAGAAAGATTATCACAGATGTTTTAATTATATTGTTTTCAACTTTTATCCTTTTTATCATTTGTTTATGTAGACACCAACATTGCAAAAGCAATGTAGGTAAGATCATGTACAATTGTCAGTAATTAATTACTGCAAATCCAGATTGAGTAAATGCCATTTGACACAAACAATTTGGTTACTTTAGACCTATTTTTCATTGCGTTGAATTAGTTTTGAACTATATCAATTTGGGTTTAAATTGTTTCGGGTTAAGGTTAATCTTATGTTTAGAATATTTTAAAATCGGATCATTTGAATTTTTTGTTTAGTTTTCTCGGTCAGGACATTTTAATTCTTTTTTTAATTCAAATTTAGCTTATGGGATCGAGTCATTTCGGATTACTTATTCTGATTATTCATGGATGAAGTCAGAATGTCTTTTGAGAGGATCGGGTTAAGGTATATATTTCTCTGAGAGCTAAAATACAAATTCACTATTTTAATAGTTTATACTTTTATAATTTTTAAAGAATTGAAGCAAAAATTTATCATTTTAAGAGGTTGAAGTACAATTTTATTGTTTATTAAATTAAAATATTATAAATTCAAAGGGTCAAAAGTGAATTTATTTATTTGGAGGGGGGAGAGCCCTTACCACCCTTAGCGATGCACCTGCGATTATTTCAAGTTCATGTCATATTAGAATAGGTTATTTTGGGTTTGAGCTATTTCAAGTTGAAATTATTTTGACGTCGAATAGTTTCTTTATTTGAGTCATTTTTTAATTTGAATTAGCGAAATTTGAATTGTTTGATTTTTAATAATAACTCGAATTAACAAGTTCAAATTTTTTAAATTGTAGTCAAAATTAATAAATTAATTTATATCTAAAATCATTATCGAAAACTATTTAACAATTATTTTAATTCAGACACTAATTAATTTTATAATAAATATTTAAAATAATTTTTTTTGGTGAATTACAAAGAAGAGAGTAAAATCCTAGTAACAACGCGACTAGTGCAATTCGAACTCAGATCACCTCTGAAATGATAAACCCTTTAACTATCAGACCAAACATTCAATGTAAATTTAACCATTCTACCAAATTGGTTCTTCAAAACTATGAATCATAGGTATCATGTGATATAAAAGTTGATAAGGTTAATTTCAACATGACAAGTACTTTGTAATTAAGTTGTCTGCCAAAGCATTCAATTAATGAACATGGTGACATGAACACCAGCTTAAATTTCATGGCAGTAAATCTTGTAATAATGAATTTTAATGTCTAGTGGATGTTCTGCCCCTCCCCCCAAATTTTTCTGCTAAAAAGCATGCTTGCTACCAAAAAAAGAATGATAAAAGAATGGAATCTTATATAGGAGTAGAAGCCTAGGAGGGTCTAGGGTTTTAGTGGGAACCTAGAGACAGAAAATGCCTTTTATTGGATTAGGGTTAGTCCCCTTAGGGTGACAACTACTCGATGCCTTTATTTACTTATCCTTTCAGTTGCGTCGATGGTCATATTGGACACCATATTATTAATTTAAGAATCTATGATTGTGATAAATTGAGTTTTAATTTG
Organism: Gossypioides kirkii; assembly: GCA_005610355.1. NCBI lineage: Eukaryota > Viridiplantae > Streptophyta > Magnoliopsida > Malvales > Malvaceae > Gossypioides > Gossypioides kirkii. Next base: position 37,680,063 of record CP032244.1, on the reverse strand, counting down.
ATTATATGGATATTATTGTCAATTAAGAAAACGTGAGTTCGAGTGCGCTGAAGTGTATTATTTTCTTATTTATGGGTTAAGAAGAGGTTATGAATAATTCTAAGTATTGCATGAAAAAACAGATATGATAAGAACTTATAACAAGATTGTTCAAAAATAATAGATCAGATACGAAATTAGGAATTTTGTAATGGAATTGGAATGAAATTATAAAATTTTAAAAGTGTCAAAATTAAAAATTTTGTGTTAAAAGAGTTCAAGTTAAATAATTAATATTTAAGAGGAGCCAAAACTATAATTTCTTTTGTTCATTTAAATAAAGGGGTTAAAAGAATTTAAAATTGAATTATTAATTTTTCGAGAGTTCAAAAATATGATTTTTTTTCATTTAACAAGGGCTAAATAATCTGAAATTAAGTTATTTTTTTTTGATAAAAAGGTCAAAAGATGAATCTATTCATTTATTCATGAGGGACCAATATCTCTCATCGTCTTTGGATTCGCTCTTGATTATTGATAAGAGAAAATCTTGAGAATTTTGATATTTCAAATTTAAGTCACATCATATATGTGAATTTGACAATTATATTAGAGTTATCGATTTAATTTTTCGATTTATTATTAAGTGATACATATGATATATGAAAGTAATAATTTATTATTATTATAAATTCTCAAATTATTGTATTTTAAGAAAAATGCAATAGCTTATTTACTTGCATGAAAAGAAATATATAAGGAATGATTCTTTATATATTGGTGCATGGCTTGCGGTGTGCTTCGTAGTGTGGTTCTGCATGCTGGCACATCATAAATCACATGTTGTAGATAGTTTGTGTATTCTAATTTTTCTTAATTATTTTAACATCGTTTTATTGTTATTATCAACATTAATTTCAACACTTTTCACTTTAATTATCACATACAGTAGCAAAAAATGTCAGTCGAGTGCTCAAAATTAAGATGAAGACATATCATTGTTAAGAAATAAGTTTATACAACATTGAAGAGTTCTAATCCAAGCATTCAATATAAAATTGGAAGAAGTTTAGATCACTTAAGAACATATGATGCATGTTTTTGAAGAGTCTAAGATTAAATACGCAACACTCTCGGGTCGACTTAAGAGTTTCCGCTAAGTCATAGGCGTTACATTGATCACCGAAGTGATCTCATAAAACTATTCTTTTGCTTGAGTTTGGCTTTTATAAAAATCTCTCTTTTGTTTTTTTTAAAAAAACATTTATTAATCAAATTGACTTTACTTAATAATCCAATTACAATGTTATTATATTATTAATGTGAAGTTTTGAAAAAAAAACGGCTAAGGTCTAAAAATACTTATCAGAATTATTTTGCAAAGTAACGTAAAACATTATTAAGAATAATAATTTTTTAAACCAATTAGCATGCAATTATAATGCTTAAAAATTAATAAACTAAATAATCTCAAACCACAATTATAACAGCAATAAATAATTAATAATTTACAACCCGATAGATAAACCAATAATTTTCTACATTACCTAAGAGGTAATGAAAAGGAGAAGTGAGCTTATAACAACCTAACGTGAGTCTTAATTTTTAAATCATTGTATATAATTGTTTAAACAGTAAAGCATTCAATTTATAGTATCATAGCAAATTAAGCAGAACGCAAGGAACATTTAGTAAATTAATGCATGTAAAAGTTATGTTCATGATGCAATGCAATTTTAAATTTTAAGTTCCCACCCATTCATTTTATCGTCCTCGAGCATCGCTCGAATTCCAAAATACATATCAATAACTGACTATTCCAGATTTTCCGATGAAGATAGTTGTTCACTTGTCATCCGTGCATGACAATAATTTTTAATACAATAACTTAATATTTTGGGTTGCCCGATTTCGTTGACATTATCAGCTATATATATATATCTTTTTCCGCTATAACTTTATGTTTTTTTTTTACTCTTTTCATTATAAAACTTTTGAATTAATTCAAATACCGAAGAGTATTTTAGAGCACAAACTCCCATACTTCTTAATTTATCTTCATCTTGTAAAAATTCAACCTATTTCTAAACTCGATTCATCGCCAACTAAGCATTTGCATAGCCTAAATTTCGATGCAGGCAAATGATGGAAGCATATTCTATATTCAATTATTGTGAGCTAGGGACTATTCAATGTAATGTTTATAGGAACCTAGATTTTAGGGTATAGTTTATAGTATTAAAAGCCTAAATAAATTATGGTCAATGTAATCGTAGAAGATAAATATAAGTAACAAAATTAAGAAGACATATTGATGGTTAAACTAAGTTTTCATAAAGAATAATGAGATGGGACATAAGTACTATATGCTAGGACATAGCACTATATATGTATTATTGTCTATCCCTAATTCATATTTTCAATAATTCCCCACTTCTTTCAAACCTGAACCTGAAATCATTGCAGACCCTATAAATTAATACAAACCTCTCACTACTTTAATTTATTGTATTATACTATACGTTGAAATAGCAATAGAAATGAGCGTAAATCAATAAGAAAGAAACAATAAAAATACATAAATTTTGTGTAGAAAATTTGAATTTAAATCACAAAATAATTCTTTTTAATTATCAGTGTTATGCACGCATCGATCCTAAAATGAGTTTGATGATTTGGTCAAACATTTGGCAAATCCAATGACCCCAAAAAATTGTGATTTTGCCTTTTTTTTTCCTTATTTTTTTTCATATTTGGAGGGATCATGTCTAAAACAATTAAAGCATAAGTTGAAAATGGGAAAGGGAGATTAAGTATAAAAAAACAATATCACCTTTAATTATCTATACCATCAATTTTGATTCAAATGAAAAAAAATTAGTTTAAATTGACCTAATTTAATTTATATAAAATGTCAACAATCCAAAATACACAAATTTAGATTTGACCTAAATAAAAAATTCGAAATTACATATACCCAAAACTTTTAAATTAGAATTGATATAATTCAAATCAACCCAATTTAAAACAAATCCAACCATTCCAATACTTAATAAGAGTTTTCTTTTTTCAAACTAATTGTTATGATGTTTAATAATTGGTGATAATTGACCAAACAATTAAAGTTTAAAAAATAGAAGGAAAAAGAATTGGATAAGAGACAAACCATTGGTTTGGTAAAGAATGGGGGAGCTTCAAAAGAAAATTGATGTGTAAATGGAGGGCCAGCATAGATACTATTTTGTACCTAACCATCACGTATTGGTCCCTACTGGCTTTGGCCTATGGGCGAGTCTTGATATCAAAGCTATACATGGCTTACTTACTACTGCTCTACTTTGCATTTAATTCCACATTGAAGCATTACCTTTCATTTTTCTTTGGAATTTGTATGAGTTTTCTATCCACCTTTATATGAAAGCATATACTTTTTATAGCTTTGGAACTAGGCATGGGATTAAATTTGAAAAAGCATATATACTTATCCTTTGTTGGAATTTACATATCCGTATTTAATTAAATTGGTCTCACAAGTTAATCGTGCTTGATTAAATTTTTTTTTACGGTCATTAAGGTATTGTTACCAATGTAGGAGGACGTGAGTTCTCAAATGCGCTGAAGCGTGTTATACTCTTCTTTATGGGTTAGAGTGGGACTATAAGTAGTTCTAAGTATTGTCTCAAAAAGAGCAGATATGATAAAAAGTTATAATGAGATTATTCAAAAGAAATCTATAGAAATCAATCCAAAAAAAAAAACCTACAAACGATATCATATTTTAATATTTTCTATTATATTCAAGTGTGGCGTCAAGGGATTAGTGGCGGAACGTAATAGAGATCCAAGAGACTATGGCTCCCCCCTAAAATAGCAAGTTTTTAATTTAGGCCCTTTATAATTTATAAAATTTTAATTAATAATGGTAAAATTACACTTTACCCCCCAAATGATAAAAAAATGATTTAACCCTTTAAAAATAATAAAGATATAAGCTATTAAAATGATGAAATTACATTTTTACTATTATAAAAATATATAATTTAATTCCGACCTCCAAAAAATTTCAAGTTCCACCACTGCAAGAGATAGATTGAGATATAAAAAATGATCATTTTTATTTAATCTTTTTAAAAATTGTAAAATTTTAGATTAATATAATATTAAAATTACTTTTTATCTCTAAAAGTTTTAATTCAATTTTGATCCTTCAAAAATGATAAATTTATAATTTAATATTTTAAAATATAAAAATTTAAATAATAAAAGAACCTTTTTTTAACTCGTCCAAAAAAAATTACCTTTGCCCCTTATCATATTTATATTCATGATTGATAAACCCCTACCAAGAAAGTTAAAAATAAATTAATTTTACATGTAATTATTAATGTTGAGATAAATGGAAACATTTGATCATGTATTATCATTCATAAAATAAATTATGCTGCCATCCCATGCCAGCTGTTTGCATTATTTTGGAATAAAAACCTTGCCTAACCTATTATTGTTGTACTACTTGCTTGTGTTACGTGTGGTCGATAAACAGCCAAATTGATTTTACATGTATATATATTATATGGTGAATTACACAACATTCAATTTGCTTCCACTATCTTTTGATTTATAAGGATTCGAATTATATGTTTCCTCTATGTCATATATGTATATATATGTCACAAAGAATCTAATGTATAGTGCATGTCAATTCTTATCAATAATATTATTGAGTGTTAGTTTTTCAGTGTACTCCACATAGTGATTTTACGTGTTAAGGGTAGGTAGATTACATGCGTGATGATACGTTATTCTTTTAAGAGTCACACGTGTCTTAATAAAAGATTCGTCAGGCTATGGGCAAGTCATTGGATAGCTAGCGAGCCTCAACGATTAAAATAAGTGACAAGCACACGTGTTGGAAGAACATGACGTACTCTGTATTATTTGTATAACAAATATATTTGATTGTACTAAAGATTAGGTGAAATAATAAAATATATTGTACTCTCAAAGAAATGATATAAATTCAAATTTTAAAAATAAAAAATATATAACCACGAAATTTAAACATAAATTATAAAACAGATATGAAATTCCGATGAGCTGATGACTATATATGTACGGCATTACGGATCTAATTTTGGAAAAGCATGCATGGGACTTGTGTACCAAGGAATGGTCGACTTCTAATGGGAATTTAGGGCCTACGAAGAATTAGAAAGGGAAATAACTAAGAAGAATATGTGTCTATATGTCATACATATATACCCAAAGATGCTATCAAAAGATTTTTAAACCAGATTAATGAGTATTGGGTGATATTACATGATTACTTAAGGGAATATATTTGAATTTGATACGAAAATTTTGAATGATTTAAATTTTGAAATTTAAAAATAAAAAAAATTAAATTCTTAACAATAAAAGTAAAAAATAAAATATATTAAATCATTGATTCAATCAATTCATTAGTTTAATTAAAAATATATTAAAGATTATTTAAAATAGATAAAAAGTCCGATTTTTTTTAATTCGATTTCAAGCTATTCATAACCTATTGACTTTTAGGGGTTAATATTTCGATTGATTTTTGTTGAGTGTTTTTGTGAGTCTATCTCTCATGAAGGCTAATCTTTCTATTTATATGATACGGTTCCTGGATGTGATGTATTAGATAGGCCTCATGCATGGCAACACGTACCATATTTTAGGTCAACACGTGTCCTTTATGTTTGAGTTCACTTGCATAATGATGTGAACCCACCACGTGCGAACTCATATAAACGAACTGTACAGACTATCACTATTAAAACAAAAAAAAATCAAATTGATCATAATCGAGTAACAGATAAGTAATAACCAACACCATAATAATTTCTAATCTAATAAAACCTACCAGCTGTTCAAATATGATTTAAACAACATTGCTTATTAATGTAGCAATTCTTAAGGTGGCCATAAACTTCTATATTATTAATTGGCAACGACAGTTCCTTTTCCTTGTTTGATGGGTAAACCGCCTACGGAGGCGGCGCCATCGATGGTGTCAGCCAGCAAGAATTTCCCGATGCAAAGATCAACAGCGACAAAAACTGTAGGGAATTTCACAAATTCGAAGCAAGCATATCTTTTGTCTATCTTTTCACATTTAAATTGCAAACCTCGAGTAAAAATCATAATTAACTTTTGACTCTGAAATTTTATATATACACCTCGATTCTCTATATTTTTCCAAGTTCATGCCCCTTGGTTTATGTTTTGTGCTTAAAATTTTATCGATTTTTGGAACAAGTTTGTGGTTCAAAAATCCAAGCCTTGCAACGTGCATGTTTCTTGAACCCAAAATCTGATATGGCAAAAGGATCAGATTATAAAATTTTCTTGTACCATGGGGGGAATGGAAATTTAATGAGAATGATCAAACTTTGGCTACCATGTGATTGTTCTTCATTTATTTATATATTAATGTACTTTCGCTTGTCGATATTGCAAGCAATTCAATAGTTCATACGGCAAGCCAGAAAATTAAGTTAGTGAATTTGTAAAATGCCCCCTGATCCAGCAAATAAACTAAATTACATTGTCCGTTTTAAGGATCAGTGACTTACTTATTTCGTGATTTTGGCATTGGATATTCCAAAAATGAGTACTATCGAGTGAATTCAATAATAGACATGTGGTAGCATTCCACCTTTCCTTCTCCTTTCAAGACCTATTTGAAAGAGAATTCAGTACTTCTCGATCGTGAATATTTGAATAGTGCGAACTGTCTCGTAGATATTTTTGTTTCGGAACAAAACAATTAGAATAAAATTAGACTTGATTAACTAAAATGTGTATTATTCATATATTATCTATATAGGAGATCCCATCGACCTTAGATGAAGAGAAAGACCCATTTGTATAATTTATAAAATTTTAAAGACTTAAATGATGATATTATCATCTTAGAAGGTCAAGGTTATTGCTAACCTTAATTTCTTTTCGCCTCTTGATAGATAGAAATCTCTCGACTTTTGATTAAGTAAAACAATATCAATTTTACTTAGTCTTTTTTAAAATAATAAAAGTATAAATTAATATATGATAAAATTACATTTTAGTTTTCAAAAATGAATTTTTTTTAATTCCTTAAAATTATGAAATTATAACTTAATAAAGGATAAAATTATGTTTTAACCTCTTAAAAAATTATAATTAAATTTTGACCCCTTTAAAAAAAATTTAGATTCACACTTAATTTTATTTTTTTAATTATTAAGTATTTAATTTAAAGTTTTATAAAAATAAAATTTTTACCTATGCCACCTCCAATTTTTAAATTTTATTTCCGCACTTTAATTATGGTTAAAATGTAAAATTCTGGTTAAATCAACCAATTAGAGCTTGTGTCAGTGATTTTGACTAAGGCATGATATTAGTTGGACTAATAGCAACTTTAGGCCCTTCCAGTTGTAAATATTAAATTTAAGCCCTATTTAAATAAAAAATTTACTTTCAGCTCCTCCAAACTTTTAAAACTTTATTTTGACCTCTTAAAACTGAATTTCTAGCTTCCCCTAATATTAATGATACTAACATAAAGGAATTAAAATGTAAAAGCTAAATGCTCGAATTAAATGTAGTATAACAACAAAATCATAATTTGAATAAGAACAAAACCGTAATTTGACCCAATCAATATCTTTGAGAGCAATGACAAAACGATTTCGTTGGGAAGGGCAGTGTTATCAAAATTGGATCCTATCCGTTGGTTGAATCGAGAATTGAAAATTTTGGTATATATATATTTTTTAAACAAAGCAAATCACTATGAATTAGTAAAAATATAAAAATTGAAAACCAAAAATCGATGGGATTTTTTGGAGATTTTTGCTTAGGAGTTCCATCGTATTTACTTTGTTTTATATTATCTAATAGGTTCTGGTCATATCTTTTTTTTAATACAATGTTTAAAATTATCCATAGATTTTTTTCAATCCTTAAATAGAAGGATAATACGTTTCAGAGTATAAAAATTCACGTCCTTTTGTATTGACAACAATACACATATCAATTAAACTAAAACTCAATCACTTAAACGAAACAAAAAATTTGAATATATCTAATTAGAAACGTATAAATTTATACATTATCAATATCGATAGATAAAATATAAATCCGATTTTTAAAAATAAATTAGCTTTCCATCAATAATCCTCCACTCGACACAATGTGGAGAGAAAGGTGGAGACGGCAATGTCAACTACCACTTTTACGTACTAAAACATACAGTGGCCACAAAATTTTGTCTTGGTGATTAAATCACTATTATTTACTTTTGGTGAAAATGATACAAACACGTAACTAGAAATTTTCATGAAACAATCACTATACTTAATACTTATTAATTCAAATATCTAAATTTTTATGGGTCTTTGTGCCAATGTCCATCTCAAATTTATTAGAACTTTATAAAATTTAAATTTTTTATATAATTATAATTTTTAGGCTTTTCATTTTTAAAATTATCTCTAAAAAATTCTAAAAGTATCAAAATAACTTTTTAGTTATTTTTAAAAGGTCAAATTAGTTATTTGACCCTTGAGTTAATTGTATCACATTATCATTTTATTAAAGGAGTAATACAAATTAACAGACGAATGATCAAAATGTAACATTGCGATAATGTGAGTGGCCATAATATAATTTTTGAAAATAGAGTGATAGAATATAAATTTAATTTTCACCCTTTAATTTTTAACTTTTTTAAGAGTAATTCAACATTTCCAAATTATGGGGATTGTTGGTATCAAATTACATAACTAAACTTATGCTAATTCGTTTGAGTAATTCTCGTAAATAAAAAAATTGGCTCAAAATATATACAACTCAATCACAAAATCTCAAAGTTAATTTTGTTTTAAAATAATTAAGTTATCTATGCATACTAAGTCAGCTTTCACATTAAAATTATTTAATGAAATTAATATAAGTGATGTAATTTATTTAATTTGATGAAATTAAAAGTAGATATTAAATTTGTCTTCACTTGAATGAAACTATGGTTAAGGTTCGTGTCAGATATCCGTTTGAAACGAGTTCAAATTTTGTTATCTTCAAGGGTAGATTCAGAGAGGGTAAGTAGGGGCTCCGACCCCCTCAAAATGAAAAAATTTTCATTTAGACCCTTTATAATTTATAAAATTTTCAATTAATAATGGTAAAATTGCACTTTGACCTTCAAAATGATAAAAATTTGATTTAATCCTCTAAAAATGATAAAGATATAGGCTATTAAAATGGAAAAATCGCATTTTTACTATCATAAAAATATATAATTTAATTTCGACCCCAAAAATTTTTTTTGACTTCGTCCCTGCCCCTTAAATCGTATTTCTAGATCCACCACTGGTTATCTCCACCCCTTACCCCTAATATTGTAAAAAATATATTAAATTTAGTGAGCAAACACAAATTCTTTGTCCAAGAAATTTAGAGTAAGCTAAAATCTACACAAGTTACAACCATACATATGTGTTGACAACTTCAATATAGCAATTGCAATATGGGCAAATTAATTTGTGAACTTGCATGACAAAATTGCAACTTCAATATATATTTGGTGTATTTCAAAGCTATATATTTTGAAATTCAACAAGCTTTTTTTTTTTTTTTTTATCTCGAGTGTAATTCTAAGAGAAGGCCAAAAAAAGAAAAAGTAAATAAAATAGGGATATAAAAGAAATTTTTGGCCCATTGGAAAGATGATAATGGTGATGGTATTGATTTAGGAGACTTGTCGGATGCCTAGCTTTTTGGTTACATAGCCATGTGAGAGTTGTTCAAAAAGGTCTTGGCAGTAAAAAAAATTGGCCAATGAATAAAAGTAGGGTAAATATACATTTTGATACCTAAACTTAGCTTCAAGGTTCAATTTGATACCTAATACTTTTTGTCCAATTAGGTACCTGACCTTGGCTTCATAATTCAAATCGGTTTAGATAAGTTCAGGTACCAATTTAAACCAAGTTCAGGTACCTAATTGGACCAAAATAAACTTTAAGTACCAAATTGAATAGTAAAACCAAGTTCTACTACTTAATTGGACCAAAAATAAAATCTTAAGTACCAATTTAAATCTTGAAACTAAATTCATGTAACAAAATGTATGTTTACCCATAATAGTAAGGTTAATTTCATTCTAATTAATCGGTTAATTACAATAAACATCCTTAAATTATAACTCTGATTTTCTTAAGTTTTAAAATGTTTTAATTGAATCATGAAAGTATCAAGTATTATATCAATCACGTACTTCTACTAACCTAGCATCAAGTTTTAAAATTTAATTTATATGTTTTAAGTACATTTCACATCATATTCGAGTTGCAATTTAACATTCAAGCTAGTGATGACATTAATAAAAATATCTGATTAATACAATAATAATAGTTAAAGAATTCAATTAAAATGTATTTAAATAAGTATGAAAAGAATAAGCGAGGAATTGAAGAGAAACACCAACATTTTTTTTATATAATATTTAAAATTATTTATAATTTTTCTTTAATTTTTAAATAAAAAAATAATACGCTTCAACATATTCGAATTCACGCCTTTTTACGTTATCAATAATATTAATATCAGTCCATCTAAAAACCATGTCTGCTTAATAGGTGTAATTTCATTTTCACATCATTTTCCATTCAATGGAAGAAAAACTGAAAATCTCTAGGCTTAATGAGGGAACAAAGAAAGAGGTGCCTGGATTTCAATTTTACATCAACCTTTTCAATGTTTTCTACCTGCTACACAATTTCATTAGCCAACACTTTGAATTTTATTTGGATTTCCATTATTTTCAAAACTAGGAGGACTAGTTTTGGGTTTTTGTTAAAGGTCCATTAGGCCATCAACACCTATATAATATTCTTCAAAAATAGGTAAGAATTTGTATTTATACATTGTGATTGTAGTAGAATCAGATCCATCAGTTCAATCCGAAATTAATGCTTCAATTGATTGAAAAAAGAGTGAATTGATATAAAATAAATTGAATCTATAAAAATTTATTTGTACCAAATTTAAGTTTATTTAACTATTTAATTTTATAATTGTGGAAATTAAGTAAGATTGTAAGAATTTTATTTACTTTAATCGGTGATTAAGGATTTGATTTTCGTTCTGGGTATGGAGCAACTTTAATATTTGTGGTCAGCATCTATCTTCTTAATGATTCTACAAAATGCAGAGGATTAGTTATTGGACTCGTTCCGGTAAATATCTTGAAAAATAAAAAAAGTATTTAAATTTTATTGTTATAATTTATAAAGTGAATCGATGGTTTGATTAATTCGACCACCAATTCGGTTCTTACAACATTGTATATTATTGCCATATAATTGTATACAAACTTAAAGATTACACCAAAGATACACTAGAACCTTAATCTCTTAAAAATAATAAAATTGTTGTATAATCAATTAATCACATACAAAAAATTATAAGATATTAATACAACAATAATATTACATGTTAATCTCATAAAAATTCATAATTCAATTAGAATCCTCCAAAAATAATTTCTAATTTCGTCCCATATAAATCCAATAAATAACATGTGGGATCAATTTAGATGTTTGAAGATATTTTAGAGTTAAATGCTGATGTCTCCTACAGCTTGACTATTCCCCTCCCAAACCCCTTTAATCATGTCAATTATTTTCTTAGCTGTTAAATGGTACCCTACACCCACAAATTGACCCATTGCTCAAGTATGAACTTGTTCACTTAGATGAACAAAAGTTACATTCATATCATCACCTTATGAACATATTATTTGTTGCATTATATATCGATAATAGTAGTAAAAATATGTCGATAATAACAATAGAAATATATTGTAAAATAATAAAAAAGAAAAATAAGAACATACAAATTTTACGTATAACAATTTTATCGAGAAAAATCACGGATAATATATGAAAAATTCACTAATGTTGAAAAAAGCAATATAAGAGGTTTTCGACTATACACATTTCAAGGATTAAACAACCCTGTTATAATCAATGTCTAATAGAATAAGTACAATCCTATACGGATTCAACTTGTGCAGCATGGTTTCGGCTTTCGGTCTTTCGCTTCCATAAATCCCCTATTTTGCCTCTCTAATTTATTTCTTTAATAAAGTGAGTTGCATCTCAAACTTTTTAGATCGAATCAAACAGAATTCAGATCACACAACTCTAATATTATTCGATAAATTTTTTTATGTAAATTTAGGTAAATTTAGAGAGGCAAATTATGATCTATATAATTTCCATAGATTGTCAATTCGGGCATTAATGGTTTCTCTGAATGACATAAAATGAATCGGATGAGGTAGCTTGGGGAATGTATTTAATCATTTGGAGCTATCCAAGACAAACATTCAGCATTGGAGCCCCATTTCTTATTTAATTCAATTTGATTTATTATAAAAATAAATAATATAATTTTCTTTAGTTGGATATAAATAATAATTAAAATTAAAAATAAATTAAATCTAAAATAAGAGATACAAACAAATAATTTGAAATGATTTAAATATGAGTATAAAATCTTAAATCCTATGTAACCTAATTTTAGAATAACATAACTTAAAAAATTTGAGTAGCAAACATGGATGACTCAAATTTAAATTAATCTAAATTCGAAATAACTGAAACTTGAATTTCAAACCTAAATTAAATCCAATCCAAACATTATATAAATTAAAAATGACTTAAATTCTAAATAATTCAAATTCAAATTATTCCATTCCAAATTAACCTAATTCAAAATCAATCCAACCCATTCAACCATACCCCACCCTTATCCCTTCATGTTGTTCATGTGAATAACCTAATCCAAAAAATTCGATCAAATGATCAAAACTTAAAATGGCTAAAATCCAAAGTTACTTGAACTTGAAATAAATCGAAAATCCAAAATAAATTCAAATTTGAAATGATTTGTATAATATGAAGATTATAAAATCTGAAGTAATCCAATCCAAATTAATCAACCCATTCAACCATCCCTTCCCTTATACCCCACCCTTACTCATCCCTCCATGTTTGTCCATGTGAATTATTGTCTTCTTCTAACATTTCTAATATCTTTGTTACAATTGCTAATATAACCTGTCAACTTGACAATTGAAAATGCATAATTTAGTGTGTCTTTGGATGGGCAACGATTGTGATGCGGTTGAATCCTTTACATCACAATTACAATAATTAATTTAATCATCATCACTATTTTTAATAATTTTATCGAAAATAAATGCATCGTTCATCTAAACTCAACCTTATAAAAAATCTATTTTTTTTTACCTATTTTAGAATTATTTTAGGGTTGGAATCTTTTAATATATTTGAAGACCCTTTGATGGAATCCAATCAAGCTGATTATCAAATGATTATTTTTTTCCAATTTGATTTGTCCTTTCAGATTATAGGCACCATTGAATTTGTGGGCATCTTGTTGACTAAGAGGATACCTCTATCCCCATTATTATTTGAGTACAAAAATAGGGTTTCTTTTTTCACACCGGTAAGTAAATGGCTCACGAGACACATGAGCCAATTTGCAGGTGATTGAAAGGTTTAATTCTGGTTTTAGTCCCTTTATTATACTGAAACCTTTATATTTTAATTTAATAGTATTTGGTCCTTTTACTTTTTGTAACAATATTATTAGTTCCAAATTGATATCATCTGTAGTTGTTGTCAACAAAATTGGTGACATGGGTTTTCCTTTTTAGAAAAACAAATAGTCTTAAAACATTTCGCGGACATCTAATTTATTATAGGTTGAATGTAGTTGATCTGATTTTTATGTAGTCTCGCATGATTGAATAACCGTAAAAGAAAATTATAAATCCTTACTGTTGAGGTGTCCGTTTTAAAGTTCAAGTTCAAAATTCGTGATTATCCCTCCCAATAATATTATCCTTAATCTTCAATTTTAAATTCTTCTTTTAAGAGTAGACTATATCTTATCACTAATTAATTACCCTAACAATTAAAAATTTATTTAATTTCAACCTGCTAATAGTATTATAAAAAATAAAAGAGCCAAATTATGAGAAATTAAAATATAAAAATTAAATCTCAAAATCTAAAACCAGGCCTTCATGGGCCTAATAGGGGGCTAGCATAGTCTCGCAGCCACTATTGGTGTAGGGGACATATATATGGCCTAATTCTGTCTTAGCCCCTATATTTTTCACGCATTTAAATTTTAGTTTATTTACTTTTAATTCCAAGAATCTAATCCTTTACTCTTTTGATTTAATAATTAAAGTATAATTAATAACACCATAATAGAAGTTCCATTAAATTAGATCGTTCGGCATTTTTAAAATAATGTTGAAGAAACTTACAATCTAAAATTCAAAATAAAAAATCTTACAATCCCATACTCGGTGGCAAGGCCCCCAAGTGGTAGAATTGTTTTAGATCCCCTTTGAAAATTGTAAGAATTCAATTTAATACAGTGGTAAAATTTCAGTTTGACCCTTAAACATTTATAATTTACTTATGACCCCTCCAAAAAAAATTTCTCACTTCTTCCCTCCACTTTACACGTGAAAACCTCTTTACCTTTGCTTTGTCTTTTTTGCCTCGCTTTCAGCTCTTTTCTGACCCACTTTCTAAGGTTGTTATATTCAACATGGGACATTGAATGGTGCTTTATCTTTCTTTTATTTGTCTTTAGCATTTCTTATTCATTTTAGTCCCTCTTTTCCACAATTTTTTTTCATATCCAAACACTTCATTTAGATATAGGGTTTAGGGTTAGGGTTCCTTGGAACAAAGCTAAAGCTTCTTTTTCTTTTTTTACCTTTGCTATAACAATAAATAAGTGGCATTCATGACCAACTCCTAGTAGGTCAAGGGTTCTCTTGATGCCCTTTGAGTAATAGGTTTAGGGTTAGAGTTTTGACTCCCATTTAGAGATTTAAACTAGCTTAATCACAAATTTAATCGAGATTTATTGTGGTTATTAGATATTATAGATATTCAAATTTGTGTTACTCTAGGTCTTACATAATAGAAATATTGAGATTGAGAAAATTCTATTGAAGGGTTTCTATTTCAGGTTTTCAGGATTTTAGGTTTTCTTTTTATTCTCTCCATCTTTTATACTCTCTTATTCTCTTTTAAGGAATTTTTTCATGTAAAATTTGTATGTTCGACTTTGTCGATTTTACTTTATTTACTTGTTCGTTGCATACACGGGTTATTTCCCAACGGAATTAATCAAAAACCGAAGTTTTTTTTAAAAAAAAAACCCTTCCAGTAAAATATAATCAATGATCACCTACCAATTAACCAAAAAAATCGATTCAATTGTAAAATTAGATTTAAATAGAGAATTTGAACACCCTAACAAATATAAAAGAGTCTTCCACCAAAAAAGAATAAGTGGGATTCATGACCTACAAACTTTAGGAATCGCTACATGTGCAAATGAACCATTTCGGTAGATATCTCCTCAAACATTTGAAGGGAAAATGCATTGCAAAAAAAAGAGAATGTGTAGGGCAAAGTCATTTTCAAGTTTCGAGTTAATGGGGTTTTTTCTTTTTTTTTTGTATAAGAATGATAACAACTTCATGTTTAAAGTGAATTTCTTCTTTAGTTTCCACTATCATTTGCCTCCCTTTGCACGAATGGATTGGCTAGTTTGTGGCAGACATGAAAGAACCTCACATTACAAACTTGCATATTGAAGATTTTGGATTTGTAAAAAGAGATTCTTGGCAAAGTCAATGGATTCCCCCTCACGATTGTAGGCTTAGGGCTTAGGGTTTTCTTACGTATTTATTACTGCAAATAAGGATATAACTTATAAAAGAATTGATCAATGTGAAATGGTTTTATGAATTTTCAATGATGGTGGATAAGGAAACGATTTTTCAAATTGAAGCAAGAGTCATGCTTAAAGGTCTACACATAGCATGGGAAAAAAGTTACAGCAGTTAGAACTAGAATGTAATAATGCCCTTCTAGTGGAGTCTCTACTGGAAGGTGGCGCTGCCAATATAATAGTCTGGTTGAATTATGATTAATTAGTCGTTTGTTCAAACGAGATTAGAAGATTAAAATTCGTCATATACCGAGAGCTCATAATGCAGTTGTTAATCGAATGCTTAAGTGTGTGAATAGAGGTATCTCGATTTTGATGTTGTTTGAGGAACCTTGTCTCTAGTACAAAGGGTTTTTCTTTCTAATAGTGATGCCTTTACACGAGTTTGATTCATTTTTGACATAATTACTTAATGTTGTTTTTTTTCTACCAAAAAAAAAAGAATTGATCAACAAGTGTCCGATGCGATGGTAAAGTATACTATACTTTCAAAGAGAAAATTGGAATTCAAATTAAGAGATGACATTGTTGGGGTAACAGTTACGAGCCCAGAAATGTTTACTCTATGAACCATAAAACAAACATGAAGTATACTTCGATTCCAACAGAAAAAAAAAATACAAGCAAACTGCAAATGGCATCAAATTAGTGGGTCTTTTGAGTAATATTGGATTCAAACTTAGGCGAGGCCTGTTTTTGAACTAAGTGATAAAAGTAGCTTTGTATCTTCGATGGGCCTTAAATGTGCCAACATATATGGGGCTTGGAGCTTTAATAAGTCCATTTAAATACAACTGTCCTAAATGAACAAGGCTGTTAAGAATTTCTTGGAAGAAGTATATTAAGGATTTTATATTAAGAGTCAGATTGTTTTCTTACATTCTCTATTCAAAAAATGGGTAAGTCAATTTTTGTACATTAGATTAAAGAGTAAGTTCTGTTAAAAATTTCGTTAATTTCTATTGTTAAAAGTATGTCCTTGCATGGCAAAATAAGGTACTTGTGGCACACAATGTATAATTATTTGATTATTATGTTAGAAACATTAATTTTTAACAGTATGAATGGATGAAATTTTTAATAAGTTGATCAGTTTACTCTTTGATCTAATGTACATGGACTAATTTTCTCATTCTTTGAATAAAAAGGGCAACATACAATCTGACTTTTCGTACAGGGACCTTAATGATACTTTTTTCAAATTTATTTTATCATTTCATATGGTTACATGTATAGGTGCTAATGGCCCGAGTCAAGTCGGGTTCGAGTCTAAATGGGCTTGGGTTAGTTTTTTTGCAAATATGGACGGATTTGAACAAAATTTTAAGCCCATTTTTCAGGCCTAATATTTTTACACAAATCCTCCAAAATTTCGAACAAACCTTTGTCCTTGGATTAATAGCCCGTTCCTGAATAGTTCTAATTAAAAATATAATATAAACCAACAAAAAATAGAATTTATAGTGTAAAAATATAAATAAATTTAATACAACTTTAATTCTTATACTAAAATATTATATAATTCACAGCAGGTAAATCAAAAAATTTAAATTATGGTTTTAATCTCTCTATTTTATGGATTTTAAAATTTAATAAATTCAATTTAGATAAAATAATTTATTAAAATTATTCGAATTATTCCATCAACTTTTAAGTTATTTGTGTTTGAATTGAGTTTTATTTTTAAAATTAGAATATCCAAAAATCTAAATAACAAAACCAAGTTATTTTGTGATCTAAGCATTTTTTTTATTTTTACTTTAGTGTAAATATCTATTTAATCCCCGTTATTTTTAAAAATAAACAAATAGATCCCTCTAATTTTATCTCAAAATTTTAAAAATTCAACCAATCCTAATTATTAAAATTATATAATATAAATAATGAAAAAAAATTCTATAGATCATAAAAAGAATTTGATAAAAAATTTCAATTTTATGAAAAAAGTCTTAAAATTATAAAGATTCAAAAATAATAAACTTACAAAAAATAAAAAATTTTATTATTTAATTTTTTTTGGTGAATTACAAAGAGAGGACAAAATCTAACAACAACGTGACTAGCGCGACTCGAACCCAAACCACACTTGGAATAATGAACATTCTTAACTATAGGTCAACACACGAGATTTTATTATTTAAAAATTTAGACAACAAAATTATAAAAGTGATTGATCAGAATTCGTCAAATAAAATTAGATATCTTTCGAAAAAGAAACAAATTAAAGGACTTAATCACAAATTTAAACATAATAGAGGGACTAAAACCAAAAGTATGTCTCTTGTAATGTTCTACAGTACCTTGGTTTCCCGTCCCGCAAGAAAAAAAAAACTCATCAGTCTCTTAAAAGAGCAAAACGAAGCCAAAAGCAAAGAAGCAAAGTCGCAAACTTTCGCAGAGAAAAAACAAAACCTAAAAACCCAAAATTCAAAATGGATGTAATTAAAACCCAGCAAATTTCATCTCGACCCATAGAGAAGGTGATAGTTCATCCTTTGGTTCTTTTAAGTATCGTCGATAACTACAATCGCGTCGCTAAAGATACCCGCAAGCGCGTCGTCGGAGTCCTCCTTGGTTCTTCCTTCAAAGGCACCGTCGATGTCTCCAACAGCTACGCAGGTTTCCCCGATTTATTTTCGTTTTTTTTCACTTTTTTTATTTTCTGGATTTCTTTCTAGATCTGATTTGTTTTGATTTTGTTCTAGATCTTATCTTTTTTCATGATCTTTGATTGAGATGATGTTTGGGTTGAATTGTAATTGTTAATTTATTGGGTCTTTTTAGAGTAATTTTGGGTTTTGGCCTTTAGGGTTTTTTAGCTCAGAAAATGTCGGGTTTTGAATTGAAAGCAAATGTTGGGTAAATTGACCTAAAGCTCCCTCTTTTTGCTTGAATTTATGGAATTGAAGGCAAATGTTGGGTAAATATGTCCTAAAGTTCCCTCTTCTTTGATTGAATTTATTGAATTGCAGGCAAACAATGTATGTTATTGAAGATGATGCAATTAAAGAATAATTTCATAGTATCGTGAGCTTGTGTTAACACTTGATTCACCGTTGTTATTTTTATCAATGTTTTTAAGAGTTGAATGTTGAATTTACAGTGCCTTTCGAGGAAGATGAGAAGGACCCGAGTATATGGTTTCTCGACCACAACTACCATGAATCAATGTTTTCTATGTTCAAGAGGATTAATGGTAATTAAGCTACTTTTAGTTCATTTGTTCTTTTTCCTTTCTTGTTTCGGCTGTGAAGAAGTAATTAATGTTCTTTAAATCTGGATTTGTTGTGATAATTGTTTTAGCCAAGGAGCATGTTGTTGGTTGGTATAGTACCGGCCCAAAGTTACGGGAAAATGACCTAGACATTCATAGATTGTTCCACAAGTAAGATTCTATTAATCGTGGTCTCTCATATGGTTTTAACTTCAATTTTAAAAGTTCAATCTATTAACCAAGTGCTTTTGGTGTTGCAGCTATGTCCCGAATCCTGTCTTGGTCATCATCGATGTCCAACCTAAGGAGTTGGGAATCCCTACTAAGGCCTACTATGATGTTGAAGAGGTTAAGGAGGTAAGAATCATTTTGTATGCATCTTTTTTAAATTTGCGGGATGGAGAGAGAGAGAGAGCTCGACTCTTGAGGTCGGAAAGGCAGTTCTTTTTATATTAAGAAGCTACCATCTTTTATTTGTGTTGGGAATTTGAACTAATATGCCAGTAATGTTGCAGAATGCCACTCAAAAGAGCCAAAAGATTTTCGTTCATGTTCCTTCAGAAATTGCCGCTCATGAAGTTGAAGAGATCGGTATGCCCTTGGATGAAATTTTCTTTCTTTTCAGAAAGTTACCCCTTTTTTTATTTTTGTTACCAATATAACTCCATTTACACTCACAAACAGGAGTTGAACACTTGCTAAGGGATGTAAAAGATACAACCATTAGTACACTCGCAACTGAGGTCTTTTTACCTTTCTTTATATTTTTTTTCAATTCCAGTTAGTAATAGAGCTTTTACTTTTATGGAAAATTTTTACAATAGGAGTATATATATGCCTTGGTTTTAATGACAGGTAACTGGAAAACTCACAGCTTTGAAGGGTTTAGATGCAAGGTTAAAAGAGATACGTTCTTACCTTGACCTTGTTATCGATGAGAAGCTTCCACTGAATCATGAAATACTGTACCATTTACAGGTAAACTAATTTCATTGAAAATTGAAAGTGAAAAAGCATTTGAAATTATTAACTTTAAGTCTTTAATACTTGATTGCATAAATTTCCCTTGAACGGTAAGAGTACCATGGAAGCCTCTATACTAGGAGTTAGATTGCATTTTGGCTCCTTTACTTAAAAATGGGAAAAATTAGTTCCTGTACATTAGATAAAAAGAAAAAACTGATCTTTCTATTAAAAATTTCATTCATTTCTACCGTTAAAAACTGGCCCATGTACCTCAAAATGATGTACCATGTGTAACTATGTGTTTATATGGTTATCCATATCAGTTTTTAACAGTATAAATGAATAAAAATTTTAACAGAAAAAGATCAGTTTGCTTTTTGATCTAACATATAGGAACTAATTTGCCTAGTTTGAGTAAAGAGGACAAAATGCAATCTGACTCCTAGTACAGGAATCTCATGGTATTTTTATCCCCTTGAACTTATCTATCCACCTGATTTATCCAGAATATCAACGACAGTCTATGATTTTAAGCCTATTTGGATCGGTTAATGTCTGCCTTACTGTTACTATTTTTCCATGTTTAAACTGCAGGATGTGTTCAACTTGCTGCCAAACCTAAACGTAAATGACCTAATCAAGGCTTTTGCAGGTAATACAAAATTAACCACACGTTTCACAAAAATTCGCTTAACATGCTCATGTTCTTTCAGATTAGATACAGACACGTGTTAACTTTTGAAATTCATTGATTGACATTTCCCTCGTATTCTGCAGTAAAAACCAATGATATGATGTTGGTTATATATCTGTCATCTCTCATCCGAAGTGTCATTGCGCTCCATAATTTGATCAATAACAAGGTCAGAAACTTGCTTTCAGTTTCCCTTATATTTAAACCATGCTGAACCTTATAGACTGTTCTGACCAGCAATTTTGGGTTTTATCCAGATGTTAAACAAAGAACACGAGAAGGCTGAAGATGCTAAGCCAACAACTGTCCCAGCTACGAGTTGAGTCTGAACATCGAGTCCTAATCATGTCAAAAACTTGAGCATAGGGTGCTGTTAACTTCCATAGGATCCTCTATTCTTGAGATTTTGTATTCTTCATAGCTCAATCAGAAGATATCACTAGGGTCCAAATTTGAGAGTTTTTTCTCTTTGTTTTTCATACACTCTAGACTGTACTAATGAAGTACATCTCCATTATGCTGAATTAATCATTGGAGTGTTGGATACTGCTTTTACAGCTATGTTTTTTCTTCTTGTGGGTTGCTATGAAAAAGCCTTTATTTGCATTCTTCTTTATTCTGTTGGTGGCATTCAAGAATTTAGATTGAAAGTGCAACATTCAAACTATGTGTTTCTTTACGCATAAATTGTATGTTAAACTTTGCTTTTACTTATTTCATTTTTGAATTGGTGAATTTTATTTTCTAATGAACTTTTAATATTTAATCTTGAACCAAAATTTAATCTATAATCCTCATTTTAAGTTTTTTATATTTTTTGAATTGCAAAATTTCAATTTGATTGTCATTACATTAAACTTTTAATGTGAAAATAAAATATTGAAAATTACACATGATAATACAATTATCGCATCAGATTTTAAAAATATTAGAGATTAATAAATTTTAACAATTAAAAAGTCATGAATTACAGATAGCAATGGCAGAATTTAACCTAAATTGTATCTGATTTAGTCTTTGTACGGTTATGAATCCGAGGATGAAAAAATAAAATAAAATAATGTTAAGAGCCCTAGAGGAAAAGAAGCAGACTGGGAAGATAATTTTGACATAAAGGAAGAGGTTAGCTAATATCATTTGCATTAGATGACAAAGCTTGTGCGTAACTCAAGGCTAAAAGATAGGGTGTGCATTCGGTCGGATTGTTTTTTTAATATTAATAACCGAATTAACCGATTAAGTCTCTAAAACTGAGCCAAATTTATTGTCAAAACTGAATAAATCGAACCAAAATTTTCGGTTGAGGCTCAAAATTGAAATGGGAGGAGAACAATGGCCTTAAAATTTCATTCTCTTAGCTGGACCTTGATCAATGATGGGATCAACAGCAGAAGGTTGAAGCTCTACTATTTGCCGGTTTTCGGGATCTTTCTCTGCTTCTGCTGTTGAAGGTGGAACAAAGCCATCGGGAAACGGAGGTGGCGCAGGCGCTGGTGGTAACTGCAAATTTTAATGCAGGTTCTTAAAATCATGAACGAAATAGATTCTATAAAAACAGGACAACAAAGCAATAAAATCCAAAATGAAAAATGTCAGGTCCCTCGTATTACCGATCCTATACCATCGTAAAAATTAAGATCAAAATAAGAACATAGGCAAAGATTTTACGTTACATAGGTTACCTTTCTCTGCAAGGAAGCAAGAATATGATCCACACGTTTAACTTCCTTGAAGTCGATTGCCTCTTTACTGCCCTTTGGTTCAACAGTTTCACTTTCGTTTTCGGTGTCAACTGCACCAGAAATTCAATTCAAACTATGTAAAAAGCTAACAATGAATGATGTGAGAGTAAAAGTCCCATGGAGGCCCTTGTACTAAGGGGCAGATTGTGTTTTTCTCCCTCTACTCAAAAGATAGGCAAATTGATCTCTATATCAAAGACTAATTTGTACTGTAAAGACTAGTGTGACTAACAAAATAACTAGATAATGACATGTGGCTGACATCCAGTGCCCAGTTTTTAACAGTAGAATCGGATGAAATTTTAACAAAAGGACCAGTTTGTTCTTTGATCTAATATACTAAGACTAATTTGCCCATGTTTTGAGTAAAAAGGGTAAAACGCAATCTGGTTTCTAGTACCGGGGCTTCCATGTAACTTTCACCATGATACAAGGCACAAAATAAGATGATCAATGGCTACAAATGAACAGGAATCCATGCCGACAGAGTCTGAAACAGGGAATGGTAATATTAAAGATTTAAAGCAAAAGGGAAAGACCAAAAGAATCTGATTGGTCCTATATTGCATGATTATGAACATTTTCGAGAATTACAATCTTGATCAATGAAAGTATTTACCATATCCGATTTTCTCCAGTTTTGATGCAGCAGTCGTAAAAGCTTTCGATATATAATAGAGAGCACGTCCCTGTCAAATGGATAAACTATCAATAACCGAAAGATGATACATGCACATAAATATGGCAAATGACCAAGACATTTGAATGGGAAACCGGTTTTGGTAACATTTCAACGAAAAGAAAACCGTTACCAGACTGAAACCAGCATCGTTTTGTTATACAAATACGAAACATTAAAGGAAAAACAATATGATGAAACTTACAACTCGAGCAGCAAAGACATTGCAAAGCTGAGGTGCTTGATATATCGAACCATCCAAAATATAATACGCTAGCATCGGTGTGACTTTCTCCGCACTGTCCCTCTTTTGTTTACGAATAACAAAGAGATGTGGTTCCATAACTTCACTAAGCATGTACTCCATCCCAGTCATTTTCCTATATTAATTTTTAAAAAAATAAACCCTCATTACTAATCTTATAAGCACCTAAATCTTTTAAACTACAATTCTATGCTATAATTGATGATATAATCAGCAAATTTTCCAATCAAATGAAATACTTTTAATTAAACTGCAAAATCAAGTTACCTATTTGATCAAATGAAATACTTTTAATAGTCCCTGTACTTTACGAAAGTTGTGGATTTAGTCCCTGGATTTTATTTTGATCAAATTTAATCACTTTACTTTTTTTAATTGGTCAATTTTAGTCCCTATACTTCTTGAATTTTGAACTTTTGGTCCTGAAACAGTAGCAGTTAAATTTATTTGGTTAACTTCAACTACTAGTCTTATACTATGGGTGCAATTGTAGATTTAGTTCATATTCTCCAATTGGATAATTCTAAGTCCCTATACCTTTTGAATCGTATCCATTAACTGGATTTTTAGTGAGTACTACGTGGAAATAACAAGTTGTCATGACATTACACATAACATAATAATATGTTGCCACCTTAGATTTTGGAAATTGCAGTTATCTTTGGTGATGGTTGAAATTTTATATTTTGAAAAGTATAAGGACTAAAATGACCAAATTAAAGTATAGAGACTAAATCCACAACTTTTGTAAAGTACAGGGACTAACAAAAGAATGCCCGAATCATTATTTCTTCAACACTCAAACTAGGTTTCATAAATTTAACAATTTTCAATGCCAAAAAACAAACAAAAAAAAATATATAATTTTGCAACATGCCAAAGAGAATTAATTGAAAGGGAAAGAAAACCCAGACTTACGAAAGTTGAGAGAGATCAAGAGGGTGAATGGATCGCATCCTAAGCTGCTCATTGTTGCAGGTCCAATCATAGAATGGAGATAGGGCAAAGTAATCGAAAACCAGGTTTCGATCAAGCGGGTACGTGTTTAGCCATAATTGGTCTCTGAAACATATACATGTCATGTCCGTTCCGGGAGGTTGCATCGGTAGTGGTGGTGGTGCTTCAAAGTTTCCCCCTGCCGCCCCCGGTGGCGTCGCCATTTTGGGGCTATGTTTCGGGTATGTTCTAGTCGGAGTTTGGACCTTTTTTTATTTTTGTTCAAATTGGTTTTTTAGCACTTTAACTCAGCATAGCCATTATTCAATTTTAATCTCTCTTTAAGTATTTAGCAAAATTATATTTTTAGTCCCACTAAAATTTTAATTTTAACACTAATTCTTTAAAAATTTTAGTTTCCCATGAAATAATTTGTATTTTATTTGAATAGATAATGTGTTTCAATGCACTCGAATTCATTTTCTCTTTTATTTGTAACAATATTTATACCAATCAAGTTAAGAGGAAAACGATAATTTTTTATGATTTTTTAAAAAGCTAAAAAAACGTTTTAATTCAAAATTTAACTCTTATATATCCATTTATAAACTTTTTTCCCTAAAGCACCATCAAATTGTCCCCGTGAAATTAGGCAATCCATTTGGTTCAATTGCTTTCTGCATCTATTTTTAAAGGTCAAATTTGGTTTTAGTCCCTATACTATATTAAATTTGAAATTTTAGTACTTAATACATAATTTAATCATCTTACTGTTATTACTATTATACCATCATTTGGCTGATGTGAAATTTAAAAAATATATTTTTCAAATGAAAAATTAGTGGAAAGCAATTATTTTAATAACTACAATTCCACATTTTAAACGAAAGAAAAGGAGCTTCGTATTTTTTTTAAAATTTCAAATAAAAATACAGAGACTAAATTCCAAGTTAAGTATAGGACAAGGATGAAAACAATAATAATGGAAATCAAAATAATCAATGAATTATATAGAATACCCCTATTGTTTTCCGTTTCATTTACAATTTTTTTGTTCTAGTTCCACAATCTCTAGCAAGAACATGTGGAAACTGAGTTGGATCTTGACAAAGACGAAGAAGAATTCAAGAACTCGATGCAATCCTCTATAGCTTCAGCACGATGGGAGTCGATAGATTCGGCCAATGAGCGTGACCTCGGAAGATTTGAAGAAGAAACCTTACGCATAGACTTCCTTCTAATCGACACCAACCGTAAAGCCCTCACCACTTTATCTCCAAGACGCCTCAACAATCTTGCCGGTGAAAAGGATCTTTTAACAAGCCTTAACGTAAACATGGCGACGACGGCAACCCTTCTTCTTTTACCTCTTCTTTTGCCACTTCCCCCATGTTTCAGCAGCATCTTTGGGCTCTCATCATCATCGGGACTGGAAATCACTTGCTTGATTGTCGTTCTTCTCAACATTCTGGACTTTAGAAACAAGGTTTAAGGACGGAGTTCATAGAAAAGATTACCAAGGAAGAAGAAGAAGCAATTGATAAGGTTTTTAGGGGGTATTTATTCAATTGTTAAAGAATTAAATTGTAAATTAAGTGTAAAGCATATTCATTGTCAAAGATGTTGACTACAGGCCCTAATGGTGGGCTAACTTTTTCCACAAAGCAACAATCGTCACATGCAATGGTATGTATACGTGCATGGAACATGCACCAAGCGTATTTCAATGTAAAATTGCCTATTCATTGATGCCATAGCTAGAACACATTGATGTCAAAGATGTTTAATGACTTTTTTTTTCAAGAAATTGGGGTTTTTTTTGAGATTACTTAATTAAAATTTTAAAAAGGCATAATGAAAATTTTCAAAAATTTGAGGGGGCAAATTAAAATTTTTGGAAAATGAAATTCTCCAAAAATTTTGTGATCAAGTTTTTTTGAGGTTCAGTTCATTTTGGATTTTTTTCATTCTAGCTTTATACTCAAGTTCAAGTACTTTCAAGTTACGATCATTTGAGGTTTTAGATCCTTTTGAATTCTAACCTTTCAAATTCATGTAATTTCTAATTTGGATTTTTTTCATATTTGAATTGGGTATGTTTCGAACTTTTTTAAATAAGGTATAAATTCGAGTTAATCAAAATTAAGGAATGACATTGTTTATCATAAATTATTCATAATTCACTTAGGGGTGAACCCGGGAGAGTTGGCAGGGGCCTTAGCCCCCCTAAAATGGAAAAAAAAATTTAGGCTCTTAAAAATTTTAAAAAATTTAAATTAGTAAAGGTAAAATTACACTTTAACCCCTACAATGATAAAATTTTAATTTAATTCTTTAAAAATTACATTTTTATTATCGTAAAAATTATAATTTAATTTTGACTCCCTAAAATTTTTTTCTAACTTTGCCCCTGAATTCACTGATTCTAATTTCAAGGTTAACCAAGCTGAAACCACGTTCATATATCGATTATCTCATAACAGTTGATATTAGACTCAAAATTATCAGTACCCTATGAATAAATGTATCATTTTTGTTTTAATATCGGTACAAATATTAAAAGTAGGTATTAAACAAAAAAAAAATCAAGTTTAGGTAAAAGTGGGACTACTTATTTAATGTGAGGGGTAGTATTAGGTTAGGTTAGGTGCATATATGTACAAGAATTTGAATAGAAAAGGTAAAGCAATGAGGACAAAAAATGAAAAGGGGATGATTTGAAGGGCAGATTGGTCAAAAAGTTAATTAAAGAGTTCATTAGCAGCAACTAAGCGAAGGGAACATAAGGAGACAAGCACTTGATTCTCTTCTTATCAGCGTTGCTTTTGAGGCACCTTTTCTTTTCTTTTCTTTTTTGCTATTAGGTCCCTACTTCTTTGAAAACATATAGGAAAAAGAGAGGGAATCTGTTTGAATATTGATATGGGGTATAACAGTATTTAGTCCTTAAATTTGGTATTTTTTTTAATTTGGTCAACATTAGTCTTGCAACTTGGTAACTTATTTCAATTTGATCCCTGAACTTAGATTCCATTAAGACACGATGATATGATACTCCCAAATTGTGCCACATCAATTTAAAAAATATTATATAAATTATTAAAAAATATAATCTCAAAAAGTTTACTTTTTTTAAAAACTTTTCAAGTGATGACATGGTATAATCTTAAAACGCCACATCATCCTACCTTAATGATATCTAAGTTCTGGGATCAAATCGAGAAAAGCTGTCAAGTTTCAAGACTAACATAGACCACAAAAAGTTTAAGAATTAAAGTGAAAAAAATTGTCAAGTTCAAGGATTAAATGTTAATTTATCTCTATTGATACCTACGGGAGTGTGAGCCTTGGTGTGAGTATAAGGGCAACCACTTTTTAGGTTAATTGCATAAGAGTCTCTTAAAGTATGATTGTAATTTTAGTTTGATCCTAAACTTTAATCTCAAAGTATCAACAGGGGTGGAGGGAAGGGTCAAGCATTGCCTTGGCCCCGTGAAAGAGGAAAATTCTCTATATAGTCCCTTTAAATTTTAGGAAATCACAAGTTAGTATAATGAGATAACTTTACCTCCTCCAAAATTTTTTATTAATTTCTAGCCTCAAAAAATATTTTCTGACTTCACTCCTGCATATCGGTCAAGTTCTTCTATTAGCTTAAATGTTAGCTCGATTTGACGTGTAGTATATTTAAAACGTATGTATACCTATTGCATGAATAACTTGGGTCTGACATGTTAAAATAAAAACCTATCCATGTCTAAGCTAATGGCTAGGCAGATGTAAAGATTTAATTAATACGATACTAATATTTCGAATAGTCAAAACTTTTTGAACTTTGGGACTAATTTAAAATATGAGACATAGTTTAAGAACGTATAGTTGAACTAACCCCATTTTTTTTCGTTGGATTTTGCTGTCGAAATAATCAAGAAATTATGTTAAGAAAAAGAAAGCTTTGGAATGACAAAGCAAAATGAATAGAAAAGTAGGCAAAAGGGAGACCCACCCTAAGGACTTATTTGCTTAATTATAGAGCTTTAAGATAATAATTATGAAAGCTTCGGACATCATGGTTGGTGGTGCTGCATTGGTCAGTATATACCGTTTTAGTCTTAATTAATATCAAACAATAAAAATTTCATTCCGATCAAAATTTTAATATGTTTCGATATGTTTTTAGTCTATATCCGTATTTATCGGTTCATAAATAAATTTTATTCAATGTATAATTTAAGAATTTTAATTTGATAAAATTAGACACTTAAATAAAAATGATATTTATATTTATATGATTGAGGCTAGAGTTGTTCATGGACTGGATCACCCCATCAGGCTTGAAGACTCATTCGAAAATTGGGAAGATTCAAATAAAAATATAAGCTTGAAATATGGGCTTAAACAAAAAAAATAGGCTCGTTTTCTAAATGGATCGATTCTCTAGTAAGCTTTTTTGATTTGAGCTCGATCCGAATATCTTAACAAAGTATTAATACCATTCACAGAAGTATTGATATCCTGCCTGGTGAATTCTAATTGAGACAAGTAGAGCAACATTTTCAAAGTAGTAGTTTCAGTTCAAATCAAGATGTATTGGATTTAGAAAAATTATGGTTGTCTTAATTTATTTGGACACAAATTTGGTTATGAAAGCGATACTAACCATAAGTTCATTGTCTTTGGGGGACAAAGAAGGATACTAAGTCATAAATTTCCAACCTCATTAAAGCAATGACCACTAATCATTGATACTAATCATAAACAGTGTGGATTTAAATATTTATAAATATCTAAATAATTTTTTTTGTTGATTTGAGTATTGTAAATTTGAATAATATTTAGATTCAAATATTTTAATTACTATACATTGTAAATTTAAATATTAATCTTTGAATATCTATTGTTTGAATTAGTTTTACTTATACAAATAACAAATTCCAATTCAAATATATTATCCATTTTAATTTTTTACTTAAATTTTCTGTAACTTATTAAATCCGTATATTTAACATCTTTGAATATTCAATAGATAATTTATTTAATTTAGATTCATATTCGAATGGTGATGATACTCGAATATAACACAAATAATAAACAATTTTTCAAAGTCAAATCATAACTATATTGTTGAAGCCTAATTTTGACCGGACCCAACACTTAATTGAGTCCAAATTTCAAATTTTAATTTTAAAATAAGTTTTAATTTATTTTAAATTCAAATTCATTTTTTGGGTTTGAATTTGCTTTAAATTTAAATTTATTTTAAGTTAAAATTAAATTAAAGGTCTAAATAAAAGTCCAATTACAAAACTCATTAACTGGGCCCAATAACAAGATGTCCAAAATTTCAAAATCCAGATACAAAACAAAGCCCAAATTTGGGGGCCCAATTTCAAATTTGACCAAAAACCTAAGCCTAATCTGCTACAACTGATGCTGCTTAGAACCTGCCACGTCAGCAACCAAGTTGCAGCTTGCAACTTGCCCTGCCACAGGCTTCAACTTGCACAACCACTATCTGCTACCACCATTACCTGCAACAAAAAGAAGAATAGACAGCATTTTAAATTACAAAAGAAAAGCTTGTAATGATGAAATTTAGGTTATAAAAGCCGAATCAAAAGCTTGTAAAAAAAAACCCAGTTCTGGAAATCAATGAAAAAATCCCTTGCTTGAAAAATCAATATACAATTCCTAATCCTAAAATAGAAGCAGCTAATATCAAATAGGGGTATTCGAATAGCTCCCAGACAGAAGAATAGAATACAAGCCAGGTTCACAGTACTCAAACACTAAGTTATTCAGGTATCCTTCAATGTATTGTTCTCAGCATTTATGATTGCATATTCAAACTCATCAATTTCTAAATTCATTAGTACATTGTTTTAATATCCCCATTAACAGTTACTTTTATTATATCAATGAACCTCATTAACATTAATATTAATATTAAATATTAGTTATCATATTAAGTATCATTAATAATATTAATAACCTTTTTAATATAATAACTATTTTGTCATTAGTAATAAATATAGTATTGATAATAATATTGTTATAATTATTTTTTAATATTAATAAAAAGAAATACGAAGAGACTTATCTGTGTCCGACCACCACTGTCGGAGCCGGATCCCATTACCGTCGTCGATGCTCCCTCCCCAAGGTCGTAATCTGCAGACAAACAAAAAGGGGGACTTTAAGATTTCAAAGATTGGATTTTCAGAATTAAAATATCTAATAATAAAAGAGGTTTTATAAAAAAAAGGGAAACTTAAGAACAGATTTAGGGATGAAAGATAAAAAGGGGTTTTTAAGATTTTAGATCTGGTTTAAAAAAGGCCAGATATGGTTTTAAAGGACTAAGAAGAAACGAAAATCAAGGGTTTTTTTAAAGAAAAGGTTCTCAGATTAGGTTTTTAAGAAGAAATAAAAGAAAAAAAGAAAAGGTTTTTACCCTTCAACCGACGGCGCGTGGATGACCGGAGATAGAGGTGCGACCGGCGGCGGCATGCGGTACGATGCTGAGAGTCCTTAACGGTGGCGCGTGGTCGGAGACGCGCCTTGGACGGTGTGGGTCGAGGTTGGCCGAATATAGGAGGGGGGAGAGAGAGAAGAGAGAACAAAGAAGCTTTTTTTGAAATTTTTGGAATGAAAATGAATTAAACAAAAAAAATGACTTTAAAATAGACTTTTATACCCAATTGAAACGGCACCGTTTCAAGAGGGTGTCTTAACACCAAAAACGACACCGTTTTGACTAAACCATGCCCATCCGACTCGACCAGCCTCAAGATCCGCGTGTTTTTGAAAAATGGGTTATTTTTGCAATCGATCCTTCCGCATTTTTTAATTGTTTCAATTTAGTCCTTTTTGTACTTTTAATTATTTTTAATTTAATCCAATAATTTTCTTTGATTTTCAATTTAGTCCTTTTAGTTTTTAAAAGCACTAGAGGGTGTCACGTGTCATTTTTTTAGTTTATTTATGTAATTAGTCCTTTTTATTTTTAAATTGTTTTAATTTAATCCCAAAATCAAGTTCTATTTAATTACAAAATTGGCCCAAAAATTTTTCAAGATTTTCAAATTAGTCCTTTGACTTTAGTTTAGGATGCCTGTGGGGCTGCCACGTGTAACCTATTTTTGGTTTTATTTCCTTGGAGGTCCCTAAACTGTCCAAAAATTCTATTTTTGTTCTCAAAACTTCAAAAAATTACATTTTTTTGCCTCCAAACTTTCAAAAATTCCATTTTTGACCTCGACTTCCAAAAATTCCATTTTTGACTTCAAAACTCTCAAAATTACTATTTTACCCTCGGACATCCAAAAAGTCTCATTTTTATCCCTATTCTTCCAAAAATTACCATTTTACCCTTAAGTGTCTAAAATATCATTTTTAGCCCTAAATTTTCCCAAAATTACCATTTCCCTCGAGAGTTCAAAATTACCATTTTGCCCTCGGGCATCCAAAAACCTCGTTTTTGATATCGATTTTTTTTAAAAATTACTATATTATCCCAAAATGTCTAAAATGTCATTTTTAACCCGAAATTTTTCCAAAATTACCATTTTGTCCCCGAAAGTCTAAAATTACCATTTTGCCCCCGGGTATCCAAAGGTCCCGTTTTCAACCCCGATTGCCTCATTTTTTCCTTATCAATATTTGCATTTAATTTTAATTATTATGCACTCGTATTTCGTGTTTGTTTTATTTTTGCTTACTATTTATCTGCTTAATTATTTTACTTTGTGTTATAATTAATTGCACACTCATATTAAACTTGCATATTTATTTTCAAAATTGTTTTCATAAAAATTTTAAAATCTAGGCAATAGTCTTTTATTTCGAGTTCGAAATTTTGTGCCTTAACTTACTAGGTGCGATTTTTCTTCAAATCGAAATAACCGAATATCCTTAATCGAGGCAATGTCTCCTTATCTTCGGTTATGAAAATTTGTGCCTTAACTCACTAGGTGCAACCTTTCTTTAAATCGAGATAATCTAAATCCTTTTTCAAAATTTAAAAAGTTTTACAAAGGAAAGCTTGTTATTTCTGGATCTCGAAATATTATGTCCTAACTCATTGGACGTATGAGGATGCTAATCCTTCCTCATGCGTAATCGACTCCCGAACTCATTTTCTGGATTTCGAAGACCAATATTTTTAAAACGTTTTAACGTTTTGTGGTGATCCAATCACACCCAAATAAAAAATTGGTGGCGACTCCAATTTTCTAAATACCCATTTTTCCGAATGTTAAAATAATTTTTGAAACTCGTCGTTTTCTATGAAAGGATGGTTTCGACATATATA
The DNA here is from genome assembly GCA_005610355.1 of Gossypioides kirkii. Lineage (NCBI taxonomy): Eukaryota > Viridiplantae > Streptophyta > Magnoliopsida > Malvales > Malvaceae > Gossypioides > Gossypioides kirkii. The sequence continues at coordinate 37,647,401 of CP032244.1, read as the reverse complement.
TAACAACAATATGACTAGAACATTAGAATAAGATATTCACAATTGTGAGACCCTCAAGGTCTCTCTTGGCAACATGATCTAGTAGAGATCCGATTTTTATGATACAATGTCGCCGCGACGCTATGGAATAACTACAATTAACTTTATTTTGCTGCAATGTGAACTAATATTAAAGCTAGCCAAAGGTTAACTATATTTTATGAAATATTATGTTAAAGATAATTTCTTTTATCAGTGCAATATTAAGAGAAAAGTGTGGAGAATATCCATCTTTAAATTCGCGTTTTTAAGCGTTAGACAATAGTAATAGAGTTCAATGAATAACAGATTATTATATAAATTATCATTCATTGAACTTGATTAGCGTTAAACAATAATTTTAACTACTGTTTCATTTAAGTTTTGATCATAAGTGAAAGTTAAAGAATGAACGTGATGTTAATCACTACTTTATAAAAAATCGAATTCGGGTCAAAATTGATTTATATATATTAATTGGATAGTAAAATATAGTTATAACACATTAGCTTACCTAATTTGGTTGAGACAATTTAGTCTGTAGAAGCAAGTGTTATATATATATGTATTGAATTCTATGATGTGAGATTGGCATGAGTGGAAAAACATTAGAGCAATATTTTCAAAGCAGTAGTTTCAGTTCAAATCAAAATGTTATTAATTTAGAAAATTTGTAGGTATTGTCTTAATTTATTTGGACAAAAACTTCGCTTAGAAAGTGATATTTGTTGGTAATGTAAAAATAATATTTTTAGAACATTTTTAATTGTGGAATTTTTTTTTATTGTTGTAAAAAATATTTTTAGAATATTTTCGGTTGAGGAAAATTTTATATTATTTTTAGAAATTAATTTTGTTATTTTATCAGTTCTGTCCTTTCAAAAAGCAGTATAAATAGTAGGTCATTTTTTTTATTTTACACAACACAAGCAAACAACAGTTTTCCTTTTCCTCTCGTATGTTTCTTTTAGTAGTTTTTCGGTGAAATCTTTTTGATTAAATTTCTGTTTTCTTTTCCGAGTCCTTTCGAGAAGAGCAATACCAATTGTGTTCCACCTTCTTTATTCAACTGCATGAATATTGAAGTTCTGTGTTAACCTTGGGAGGCAACATCCACTACATGATTACACCGATTAGGGTAAATTTGCTTCTAAAGTAGTGGTTCTTCCACGACACAATGATTATTTTATTTGTTTACACTTAATTTATTCCCTGACAGTGGTAATAATTTTGTTTTACAATAGTGTATTTCCGACAATATTAATCATAATTTCATTGACCCTAGAGGCAAAGAACTATACTAATTCATAAATGTTTTCATAATTGAGTTGAGAATTTTGAACTTGATTTAAAATTCATTGTTCGACTCTTAATGCAATGTTCAAAATATAATAAAATTGTTTGAGCTCAGTTAAATTTGTTTACACGATTTATTTATTCAAATTGAGTTTGAACTTGAACTCATTCTTTATACATTATTTTGAGTAAAGTAATAATTTAATATCGAAATGTTTAAAATGCATTGATAAATAAAAAAAATCAATTAGGCCTGTGAGAAAGGGTGAATCCAAGAATTTTGTTCTTTTTGAGGGGAAAGCTAAATTTCTTTTTGTTAATATGACTTCAATTGATTTTTTAATTTGTTTGAATGGTAAAAAATAAATAAAAATCATTCAATTAAGAGGTTAAAAGGGATCAAATTGAATTATCAATTTTAAAATAAAAAAAAATAATTATACGTCTTTGGCTTAGATACCTAAACTCACATCAATCGATAGAGCTCGAGCTCAATTCAAGAATAATTGAATTAAATTTAAACTATTTCAAATGTAACTCGAATAATTTTTAAACACAAAACCGATAATCACCTAGGGGTGAAGGTTTTCAGGCTCAAACCCAGGTTTAGTTTTGGACCAGAAAATATGGGTTGAGTTCTAATGACTTCAAGAATAGAAGCATGAGATATAACCCCAAAAATCAAAACTATTTTGGACTAACTTAAAGCCTGAGCTTCTTTGAAGATTGGTCCATTGGCTGAACCATCATTCAATGATGTAAGAACTGGGTTTGTAATCAAATTTGTTAGATTATAGATTTTCAGTGCATCTAATTTATGTGGTTGAACACTCAATTCAACATTGGTTAAAATAAAAAATCATAATCAATTAAATCAATTGAATTATAATAATTTTGTCTTGATTTTTGGTTTTTATCAATTCATAATAATTTGTTTTATGCTAGACTATATATCACTAGTGATTTGGTTAGACCATTAATTTTAAATTCAACTAATTCAACCAATCAATCTAATTCGATTTTAACAACATTACTATTGTTGGGCTAAAAACAAGTACCCAAAACCTAATACAATTTGCATACATACAAGGAAAAACAAAGCCCCTTTATAAATTTGTATAAGCAATGCAATGTCGATTTAAAAGAAATTCATCAACCATAGATATGAAAAGAATCCAGTAATGGGTTGAGATGCATTTGGATTACTACAAGACAAACATGAGTTTGGGGTATCAGAATTTGTATTATGAGATATTTTTCTGATATTTAAGTCAACAAAAAAAATATGTTGTAACAATTTTATTATAAATTTTGATTATATTTTCTTCTTTTATATAATGCATAGAATTATCTATAGTCCCTCTTAACTTATAAATAGGAGGATAATACGTTTCGGTTCACTCGAATCCACATCTTTCTGCATTAACAATAATGTTCATTCCAATCGAACTAAAACTCAATCGGAAAAAAAGTCTAATTAATTTAATTCCAAATGGATTAAATTTTTTAGACATGAAACCGAACTGGTTTGATTCTAGTGAAAAAAGGACAAAAAGAAAGCCAATTTGTGGTTTAAATTTTGCACAATGAATCATTGAGGATAACGAAGTAGGACCTCCTCCCTCCTCTTCAATGGCAAGTATGGTCCCTTTATGTTGAAAATGGATATGATCACATGATTCACACCTAAAACTTTTAGCTAGTGTATAGTAAGATTGCATTTTGATCCTAAAAATTAAAATTTTAATTTATGTTTTTTGAAAAGTTATAAATATATATAATATTAAAATAATAAAATTACATTTTAATTTTCATAAAAATATGAAATTTAATTTTGATCCTTAAAATAATTTTGGCTTCCCCTATATTAAATGTTCGCAAACTTTGATCAAAAAATCTAAATTGATCCATAAGTTTAAAAATATTTTATTTGAACGTTCAAAATATTCATGTGATATGACCCTTCCACTAACCCCCATAACTTAGAGCTTTAAATGTAAGCGCAAATATAATATGTTATAATAAAGTGTTGATTCAGACAGATAGTATGGAGGTTATTCAGGTCATTCAGTAATTTTTTTATCAACTTTTAATTTAGCATTTATCAGATGGATTCAGTAGATTTTGTTGGAAATAGACAAATGAGATTGAAGCCGTATCCCTAGAAAAGAGAACTTAGAAGCTGATTACATCATCAAGATGACTTTTAACAGGAATGAGGGTCTGCAGTTGTTCCCAGAAAATTTACTAGATATTTTTAGTTAATTGTGTTTAATTAACATGGCATATTAAAAATAATAATGTTATTAAAATTTAGGAGGATTATAGATTTTTTAATTATGGTCAATGCTTACAATTAACGCCTTAATTGACATTAGGTTGATGAATTTGACGATTAAGCACTGATTTAGAATATAGATCATAATTTGGGGACCTTTATCGAAATTAATCCATTTCCAATAAAGCATATGCTCAGTCATCTTCTCTTCGATACTCTCCTCTCTGTAATACAAAATAAAGAATATCCATTCTCTGCGTATTCATAGGTCCTCTCAGATTCCTTCACCAAATCACCTAATCCATATTAATCAATCCAAAACAATTCCCCTGCAGTAACTTATTCAGTGCTACACCATGTCTTCTTCTTCTTCTTTGTCCATAAACCCTTATCTCTCTTCTCATCCTTTATTTGTATACCCTTCAAGTTCAAGCACTTATTGTTCTTCTTCTAATTTAATCCTTCCCAATTCTATTAAATTTTTGCCCTTTTCTTCATTTTCCAAAATACCCATTAGCTTGAATTGCAAAAAAAGATGCTTTTCTCAGTCACCGAGATTCAAAACTGAGAGAAAAATAACGGTAACTGTTGTTAAAGCAAGTAAATTGAGTGTTGCAGAGGTGAAAGAAGATGATGGAGAAGATGAAAATCCTCCTTTGATTGATTCTGAAAACAATTCAAAACCACGTCGTATTGCACTTTTTGTTGAGCCTTCTCCTTTCTCGTGAGTCTCAGTTTTGCATCTTATGTTTTGATTCATGTTGCTCTTGTTGTTAAAATTGAGACCTTTGGGTGTTAATTGGTGTTAGTGGTATCAATCATGTTGAACTTTTGATCTTTGCTTATATAGGTATCAATTTGTTACCTTACACTGTTGAAAATGTAGGAAGTTGGCACTCATTGAGTTCATTTTGTTAATGTTTTGAGGGTTACATTGATTTCATGGCTGCTATCAATTATGTTAAAGTTTATATCTTTGCTTCTTATAGGTATCAATTTGTTAAAATATTGAAATTTGGTATTCATTGAATGCATTCTGTTCCCATTTTTGCAGGTATGTATCAGGGTATAAAAACAGGTTCCAGAATTTTATAAAATATTTAAGGGAAATGGGAGATGAGGTATGTTCATTATGCATGTTTATGGCAGTACCATTGAATAGGGTTCATGTTGCTTAGGAATTGAGTTCATTAGCTTTTTGATTTGATTCAAGTGATTTCTAGTTGACAGTATTTGAAGGAATAACGGTCGAACGAATACCGGTTTAGCTTAAGTTCATTCTTATCTAGAAGTTCTTAGCCGATGCAGCTGAAATTTTGGACCAAAATGTAGTAATTATGAACTAATTATGTGGCTATTGGTCTTTCATAGGTAATGGTTGTAACAACACATGAAGGGGTCCCAACAGAGTTCTACGGAGCGAAGTTGATTGGATCGAGAAGGTTGGTCTAATAAAATAAATTTGAGCTAAAGTTAACCTTTGATTACATTCTAAGATGTCGTGCAACCCCGTGAATTTACGAGGGGTCGGTAACAATGATTGATTTAGTGTCTGTGTCTTTGTCCCCGAGGATGCAGATAGCTTGGTTGTGAAATGTTAAGCAATTTTCTTCATATATGTTTCAACTGTGTCGTTAGTTCATTCTTCTGATATTCGTTCTATATTGGTTCTTTTTTTATATATATTTCCTTTTTTCTCTTTCTCATTGCAGTTTCCCGTGCCCTTGGTACCAGAAAGTGCCACTTTCCCTGGCACTCAGTCCAAGAATAATTTCAGAAGTTGCACGGTTTAAGCCTGATATAATACACGCATCTTCACCCGGGATCATGGTATACTTCTAATTGCTGCTCTTTAAGTTCTTGAGGAACGGTAGGAGACAAATTCCTGATTGTTGCGGATTGCATTGCAGGTTTTCGGTGCTCTCATTATAGCAAAACTACTATGCGTACCCATAGTAATGTCTTACCACACCCACGTTCCAGTGTGAGTTCGATTCTTCTTTGATTCACCTAATAAATCCTTCCCATTCCTTCAAAAAGGATATATCCCGAGACTTGTTTGTTCTATGGAACTGTTATACAAAACCCAATCTGAAATCTAACTTTTTGTTTGTTCTACAGGTATATCCCGAGGTACACTTTTAGTTGGTTGGTAAAACCTATGTGGTTGATATTAAGTATGTAAGACCTTTTCTTTACCCACGGTTTAAGCCAGTATTCTCCCCCAAGTCCGAGTAATAGACAGTTTTTTTTGCTCTGTTATCAGAATTTCTTCATAGAGCAGCCGATCTTACACTGGTTCCATCAGTTGCAATTGCAAAGGATCTCCGAGCAGCTAGGGTAACTGCTGGTAAACATATATCAAACTATCCTTCTACATTTTAGCTTTGGTGTTAGTACAAAGTTGGTAAAATTACTATGGAGGCCCCTGTACTAGGAGTCAGATTGCATTTTTCCCCCTCTATTTGAAAAATGGCAAATTAGTCTTTGTACGTTAGATCAAAGAGCAAATTGGTCCTTTTTGTTAAACATTTCATCCATTTGTGCTGTTTGACAGAATAATTACACAGAAAATCGTTAACAGTAAAACTGGATGAAATTTTTAACAAAAGGATCAGTTTGCACTTTGATCTAACGTACAGGGACTAATTTGTCCATTTTTTTAGTAGAGGGGTAAAATGCAATCTGACTTAGTACAGGGGCCTCTATGGTACTTTTACCATACGATGTCAAGCCTTTTTTTCTTTTTGCATTTTGTGTTATTTGTTCTCTTTTCTACTTCTATGATTGCTGGCTTGTTGACGATAAGTAGATAGCTCGACCTTAAACTAACCTTCTTTTTATTTATCAACACTTTCAGCTAATAAGATTCGGCTTTGGAACAAGGGTGTTGATTCCGAAAGCTTCCACCCTCAATATCGTTCTCATGAAATGCGGTTAAGACTAAGGTATTCCACGTACCCCTTATTTTGTTTCTCTATCCTAAATTGCAATGTAATACTAAATGCTATACATATATTTTGCCTTATAAAGCAATGGTGAACCGGAGAGACCATTGATAATTCATGTCGGGCGTCTTGGAGTCGAGAAGAGTTTGGATTTCCTCAAAAGGTACCATGTCATAGCTGAAAATCAAAAAATTAATGGAGTTACATCGAATGTTCATTGCGACCATAGACTACCTTCAATTTATGAATTTTTTTTTTTGCAAATTTTAACGTTTGGAATATATACAATTTTTCAGTGTCATGGATAGACTTCCCGAAGCTAGAATTGCTTTTATTGGCGATGGACCGTACAGGTAATCCATGTGACTGCTTTAATGCAATCTCAAGTATTTCGGGGATACTATGTTTGCTAAGTCGTTAATTCAAGCTCCTTTAAAAACCAATATTTGATCTCTTCACAGGGAAGATCTTGAGAAGTTGTTTTCAGGCATGCCAGCGATTTTTACTGGAACGTTACAAGGCGAAGAGCTCTCTCAAGCATATGCAAGTGGGGATGTATTCGTCATGCCCTCAGAATCTGAGACACTTGGACTTGTTGTTTTGGAGGCTATGTCTTCAGGAATCCCAGTGGTGGGTGCTCGTGCAGGGGGATCCCTGATATAATTCCGGCAGACCAGGAAGGCAAAACCGGTTTTCTCTTTAACCCCGGAGATCTCGATGATTGCTTGAGCAAACTGGAGCCATTGTTACAAAATAAGGAGATGAGAGAAACCATCGGCAAAGCTGCACGTCAAGAAATGGAAAAGTACGATTGGAGAGCGGCGACTAAGAAGATACGGAACGAACAGTACAACGCCGCTATTTGGTTTTGGCGGAAGAAGAGAGCACAACTACTAAGACCCCTACAATGGGTAGCAAAACGAGTTTTCCCCTCCCCAAAAATCAGCTATAGGTGATTAGAATATAATTTTACATTAGTTTGCTTGGTAGAAAAGAAAGGAAAATAGAAAATTTCTAGGGATTGTCGACTTATTATTGGCTTTCAAAGAGGCACTTCTATGGTATATGCATGATTGATTCTTTTGCAGTGATGTTTATTTTGTTGTGTATATTTATGTACTTCTAATGATAATGCAAGTTTACACTTAGAAATAGCCACATCTTGGTAACTGGATATTAGGCCTTGACAAATGAAACTGCTTCTGCCTGCTAAATGTTACCAGTACGGACAGATTGGATTTTGCCCCCTCAACTTAAAATATAGGTAAATTAGTTCTTATACTTTAGATTAAAGAGTAAATTAATTATTTTCTTAAAAAAAATAATCTCTATACGTTAGCATGAGGTACAAGTGGCACTCACATGTAATTGTTTGGTTTTTTCATTAGCTACATCAATTTTTAACCGTAGAAATCGATGAACTTTGTAACACAAATGATCAATTTGTTTTTTGATCTACCGTGTTGGGATCAATTTGCTCATTTATTAAATAAAGGGAATCAAATGTAATGTAACTCTTATTACAGGAGACTTCATGATACTGTTACCCTTCTACCTAGTTTCATAATTTCATATTCCTCTAAAACTTGGTTATCCATTGCATTAGACTTATAATTTAGACACAATTTAAAAACACGATCATGTCATGTATAAAATGTAATCTCGTTAGAACACAATGTTTGTGTTGCACCAAGTGTTACTTCTTAGGTAAACATCTTGAGTGTTATGTTTTAGGGTCCTTTTGGATGAGCGCTTCATTTACTTGCGGTTGGTGTAAAATAATAGTGGCGGTGAGATTAGTTACTATAGCGTAAGACAAAAAGAGAATTAAACGCACTGCATTGAAACGCACCGCCCATCGAAAGGGACCCTTAACTAACAATTTTGACTTGTACTTATTTGTATAATAATTTATTACGAGATATAGTTTTATTTGGAAACTAAATCATAAAAGAGTATTAAATTAGTGGGATTTGGTTTATGCCATTTATGGATAGAAGATATATTGGGATGAATTACGATAATAGTTTAAAGGGAGTTATTTTTATGTCATTTTTATCTTGAAGATCTTGAGATTTATCTCAAAGAGATTGACAAGTAAATCGTTCATTTTCTTATGAAAAGTGTAACTCGAGAGCAACAACCAGTTCATTAAGGAATATTTCTGTCGGTGCTTTGTTGGCAATAATCTTAGGATTAATTGGATTGTAATTGGTGGTCTAAATGTTAGTAAATCATTTTTTTCAAATAAAATCCTGTAGACATAGGTGTGATTATAGAACCGTATGATAAATTTTTTGAGTGTTTTTCCTTTTCTTTTGTTTATTATAACACTTCAATCAATACCACGAACAACATTTACAATGAACATACCTTTCGAATCTAAGCATAAAATGATTTAAACTTAAACTAATCATTAAAAGTTCAAAGTAATCTAAACTCATGATAACATTACTTGAAAACACAAACTTATTCAACTATTTAACTCAAAACAATTTAAACAAAAAATAATTTAAACTTAAAATTAATCCAAACCCAAATTAACTTGAAACGGAACCACCCGATTCAATCCATCCAATTTACATTCATCCAAGTGATTCTAAAGGACCGAACAGGATGTTTCTTCACATTGAAGTAATGTTTATGTTAAAACAACAAAGTCACATCAACATTTTTTTCAGGTTCCTGTTGGAACCATATCAGTGTCATTACATATGTCTTTAAGACAAAAGCTACAGGTATTTGGCTCAATCGTCGACAACAACAATTTGGTGAAACACCATGGTATGCAGTTCGCCTGTTTACTCCCACTAATTTTGCTTTTCGTTGATGTTTGAAAAACTTTAAAGAAAAAAGGCAAAAAAATAAAATAAAATTTGAAGTGACAAATGAATGTTGTCTTAATAATTACTTTTCAGCTCAACATGAAGCTGAATTGAAGTCCATTGATGTACTCTCATAAGTTGAAGGATTCTATTGCTTGTCCTATGTTGCAATAATGGAAGATTAGAACAGACATTTGAAGATGACATGTTGACAGGCTAATAGATGGATGTTCCAATGAACTGTTTATTAATTGATTTCATCGCTATAATGGCTGTTAAGTTGATGGTTATTGTTAGAATTTTGTGAAGAAAGTCGAAATAAAATTTAAAAGCTTTGGTAGTTAAAATTAAAAAATTTATGTTAAAAAAACTTAAATAAAATATAATTTTCTATTTAATTAGAGAATTAAAAAGAAAAATTATTAAGTTTTACGAACGATCCTGCTTACTCTCAATTGTTGTGTTTGAATTATTTCTTATTGTTTATTTTTTGAGTTACTTTAAGTAGACTATCTTTATCATATAAACCCTACGATTAAACGGATTGGATTGATTTTGAATCGATTCAATTTAGATCAAGTGAATTTGAATTTTAAAATTTTCAAGTCAGATTTATGTTTTGGTTCAGATAGTTTTTTTTATTTGTGTTATTTAAGTTTGAGACTCAAGTTTTCGAGTCATTTTTGGGTTTTAATTTTTTTAGATTCATATAATTTTCAATTATCTATTTAAGTTAATTTAGGTTAAATCAATTTGAATTGGTCTAATCATGCCCTTAATTTTTATATTTTTAAACTTTTAAAGTTTAGTCACTTCACTTTTAATTCCAAAATTTAGTTCCTCTAATTGTCTGATTTAAAAATGAAAATCCAACTGAAAAAACAATAAATTGCCTTCAATTAAATCTTAATATGTGTTACCGAATGGAATTTAATTTTTTAATTTTTAAATACACATATTAATTGAAGTTTAATAATAAATTAAATAGAGAAATTAAATTCTTAAAAGTAAGATAAAAATAAAAAAATTTAGAAATATAAATAAATTTTTTTGGATGTACAACAAATTTATTTATTTCATAACTATAATAATTAATTTTATTATCATTATTATTTTTAATTTTACCATTTAAAGACACTCTAAATCAAGTTAAAAACTTTTATAAATAAAATAAATTGAATTAAATTTGGGTTTAAAATTAAATCAAATGGCAAAACACGAGACGGTGAAAACGAAGAGATTGAGGTTTCAATTGGGTAGCCGACAGTTCCACTAACGCACAAGTTCTCGAAGTTATAAAATGAAAGACAAGACAGGGAACAGAAAGTGCAAACTCACATCATCAAATGAAATCAAAACAAAACCACAGCTCATTGGTTCTGGTAATGAAATTTTATGGGTTTTTTTCCTTCTCAGCAACAACCAATAATATAAAATTTTCATCAAAATTAAATTAATAAAATAATTGTAATAGCTGATGCTACATGACAGGGTTCTTTTCATCTAATATGTAGTTCTTGCATATAGGCATGCGTTGGAAGACGAAACCTTTATCACTTTTTGGACATAAAATAAAAATTTTAAAAATCTATTATGTTTTGTTTTATTTTTTTAGTTTCAAATTTAAAATTTAATCTTTTTATAAAAAAATTCATGTTAATATCATATAAATTAATACATAACATTAATACTCAGATAAATTAATATATAAATTTTATGTCACGTACATGTAATATATCATTGAGGATTGATCTGTATAAATAATGAACAAAAAAATAGAGAAATTCGAACACATAAATATTTACGTGAAAAACCCTCGATTAAGAAGATAAAAAATCACGGGTAAATGAGATTTCGCTAATGAAAAAATAATATGAAAAGTACAAGATGGAGATAATAAAAAAACCCTGAACCTCGAATACAAAGCCCTCCGACTAAAACACAAAATTCTCTTAAAGTTCTGTTAAAGTTGTTTCTTAATTGTGTTATGTTGAGATGTTGCATCAACCTTTTTAGGGTTACTAAGGCATTTTTATAAGTCAAATTCGAAAGTCAAATATAATTAAAACTTCCTAGATTAATCAGAGTTTAACTGGGAAAAAAAAGTCATGTTGAACTATCAAAACGAGGCTGCATAAGTTGGGGTTTCAACGCGTCGTTCCGACATTCCCCTCGTGACATCAGGCCTGTTTTACCTTTTTTCAGTTGCTCGTTGATCGTCTTTCTAAGTACCTGCAAAGAGTCCGATAGATACGAGATACACCCCACAACAAGAATAAGAGAAATTTAAGAGAAAAATGATTAATATTGAAAGCATTTGTTAACTATTTAAACTAACTAACAAAATTGTAAATATTGAGGACCAAATATACCAAATTTTTATTCCCTTTTCAATTTGGTACCTTTGGTCCTACTATGATGCCCCAAGGGGCATGGGAGGGGAGAATCCGAATTAAATTATAAGGTATTATTCGTTTTGATTTATTGAAATTTATAACCAATTTTTTAAATAAAAATATTTATTCGAATTATAAGGCATTAGAATAAAGTTGCCAAATTGCATTTCCTATACAAATTGCAGAAAGAAAAAGTGATTTTTTTTAAAGGAGGAAAGTGGGCAGTTTTGTCATTAATGAAAAAAGAAAAAGTTTTGGATTTTTACATATTGCTCCATGTTGGCCTTAAATAGTTTTGTCTAGTGGGTGGGACCATAAAATTATTTGTGCATGGTGCAACCAATATGGTGTCCACCAGTCTTTTTCATCAACAACAACAATTTCAATTTAGTGACAAGCAACAAGTTCAAGCAGATGCAGCAGTGTGGCTGTAATTTGGGTTACAAGTTGCATTATGGCTCACGGGATGTCTTGGAGAGCATAGTTTGAAGGTATTTGCACTAAGGGCGAATGTAAAAAGGGCAAGCAAAGCTCTGACGTTTTAAAAATTTATGATTCAATTTTGGTCCTTCATAAAAATATTTTTAGATTCGATTTTGATTTGCACTTAAATTTGCAAAGTGTAACACCCTTTTGGCTGAGATGAATTATGTGAGTGTAACTCTCATGCAATCATCGTTTTACTCCTTATTTGTATATCTGTCATACCTTCACTCGTAGGAGATTGGACGTTTCAATTGAAGTGTATATTAAAAATTCTTCTTGTAACTTTCTCTAAAACAAGAAATTCTATTTCACGTGTATGTGTTTGGTTTGAAACTAATGATAATAAAATATATGCAATATGTACGAAATTAAAATATAAAAATAATTTGTTTTAAGAAACTTGTGTGGTTTTTGGGTATTTTATTGTTGATATAGTGTTACTCTTTCGAGTGTGTTTTCATTGCGGTGTCTTGGTATTGCACGAGAATTATTTTATCTCTAACCTTTCGATTAGTTTACCTTTTTTGGGTTTGGTAAAATTTTACTTTATATATAACTTATTTCAAATATGTAAGGGTAATTTAGTAATTTGTCCAATCGACTAGTTGACACCAACTTAGTCATGGTTTAAACATATACATATCATATCAACATTTTAATCAAAATAAAAAAAAGCGTTAACTATTTGAATTAACTAGTGAGGGTTAAATTATATCAAATTAGAGTATAAAAAGTAAGTTTCAAATTTAAATATAGTAGTGGGACCAAAACCATAATTTGACCAAAAGGCTTGTGGCTATTAAGGCAAAATATCCAACAAGGGCACAATCAATCTAATAATAACTGGTGACAACAAAGACATTAATCAATGATGCATAATTTCAATGATAATCACATAAACCATTTAAGTGATCTCTCATTACAGTGATTGATAAATATGAGACTAAATTGCATCTTCAACATATACACATGTGGCATTGATCAAAGCTAGCTGATATAAGGGCTTTTGTTTGATTCAACGATGACGATCTACGGACGTTGCATCGACTGGAAAAGAGCGTTGTACGATCCGTATTGAGGTCCATATGAAGAAATCATCCCACAGTAAGGTGAGAGGAAAGCATTGCCGCTGCTCATCTGGTCGAAAACTATAGCTGCTCCTTCATTCCGTTGGTTCCACTCGAAATCGAGGATTTCTTTAGTAACACTGGTTGCTTTCGGTGGTTGTTGTAGTTGCATGACCGTGGAAGAATTACTTGGAGACAAAGGCTTGCTTTGATCCGGTGAAGAAGAGACGGTATCCTGGATGTTAACCGTCGTGATATCATGGATACTCGACCTTCTCTTATCTTTCCCTCCAGTTACTTGCCTGATGAAGTATTTTTGAGCATGACTCGCCACTTGAGTCGGTGTTCTCGTCGTCACGAAATTCCGCGAAATGTTTCTCCAATCACCTTTGCCATACTTTTTTAGCCCCATTAGAAATTGCCTGTCATTGATAACCAAATAAAACCATCATCCCCTGCTAGACAAGAAGGTCATCCCACAAAACCAAACAACTGGTAAAAGTACCATGGAGGCCCCTGTTCTAAAAGTCAGTTTGCATTTTGATCCCTTTTAAAGGGGCAAATTAGCCCTTGAACATTAGATCAGAGAGCAAATTGGTCCTTTCTGTTAAAAATTCCATCCATTTCTTGCCCTTTGATCAAATATATAGAAACTAATTTGCCCATTAGAGTGGAAGGGACAAAATACAATCCAACTCCTAATACAGGGGCTTTCATAGTACTTTGACCCAAACAACCTATAGGGTGTCTCCACAAACAACATAACAATTCCAAGGATAAAAATGAACATTCCCATTACTACAATATTTTTCAAGTATGGTAAGAGTTATCCATGGATCAAATCCGAAATCAGTGTCAACTAAAGACTTGAACATAAACCTTTTGCGAGTCCACCATCAACAAAGAACTACCCTGAAAACCTTAAACACTACAAATTCCACATGTTAAAAACCAAACATAACAATTTCAAGGATCGTACAAGCCAATCCCATTACTACAATATGTTTCAAATATCCAAATTCGAGATCAATGTCAACTAAAGACTTGAACATAAACCTTTTGCCATTCCACTACCATGACAGCCTCAAACACTACAAATTCCACATAATAAAACCAAACATAATATCCTAAATCCAACCATAATTACAAGACGTAAATGAACAGAAAAGAGAAGCAAATTTACCTGTGTTCTTCTTCAGTCCATGGAACACCTTTCTTCCTTTCTTGATCAGGTCTAGTCCCAGTCCCTCTTTTACCACCAGGTGTATAATAATAATTTCTAAACCCATCAAACACTTGACCATCATTAACCCATTCCAATGTAAAAGAATCGCTACTATAACCAGGGATCGGGATCAAACCAGCTTCTATATCACTGACATCTTCTTCTAATTCCCTGTATTGTTTGATAACATCACCAACTGTTTTACCAGGAATCATGGCAGCTACCTTAAACCATCTATCAGGTGTGTCTTTATCATACAAAGCTAAAGCATTTTCAAAACACTTGTTCTCTTGTGGTGTCCATTTAGTACCTTTACTCTCTTGGAACAACCAATTTGATGTCTGTAAATAAGAAGCTGGTGAAAGGATTTCAAGCCCCCTATTCATGGTTCTTTGCCAAAGATAATTTGCCCCTAAAAACTCCCTCTTGTTCAAAGAGAGAGAAAATCCAAGAAAAAAAATTGCAGAGAAATGGTTGTTTTTTCAACTTTTAAATCACTCAAGCATTAATGGAATCCATGAAGGAATCTCTTTAAAAGAACCCCAAGTTCCAAAATCCAAGGAAAAATCAGATCTTGATGAAAAAAAAACCTAGATATACATAAAAAGATCCAAAATCCAACTAAAATACTGAATTAAAACACTGGAAAATCAGTATATAGATAAAAATTCAAAAACCCAAAATCATTACAACATCAAAAAACAGTGAAAATCCAAGAAAAGGGAGCTACTTTGAGAAATTGTTAGCTCTTTTATAAAGCAAAAGCAAAGAGAGCGAAGAGAGAATGAATACTTATATAATAATGTATGAAACAGGGGAATTAGAAGAGAGTGAAAAAGCAAAGCAGAAAAAGAAAGGGAAAGGGTCAAAGCTGCTAAGTTGTGATTGGTGAAAATGGAGATTGTGGGCGCCTATACGTGCTTATGCTTCAGCTAAAGCAAAGTTCTATTTGTAAATTATATATATAGAAAGTGATTGCAATAAAGAGAAAATGAAAGGGACAACGAGCAATATAAAACCAATAAGTGAATCAAAGGAACTAAAGTGGGAGGTGATTATGGGATTTTAATAGTCATTTTAGCTTTGAAAAAAAGGGTAAATTCACTATTACTCCAAAGTAGTCACGTAATTATTCAATTTTGTCTTTTTAGTTTGGTGGCAGCTTTTAAAACATGACATAATAGTAATTTTAACCCTCAATATTTATAAATTACGTCAATTTAATCTTGATTTTTAAAAAAATTAAGTTTTGTAATTACACCAAGTGTAAATATTGAGGATAAATTTTTTAGAATCAAGATTAAATTAATACAATGTATAAATATTATGGGTTAAAGTTGTTATTATGTCAATTTTAAAAGCCATCATCGTTAGTAGGCTAGTGACAAGAAAAGACAAAATTAAATAGTTAGATAACTATTTTGTAACTTTTCATAATTGAGTGACTAAAAATAGTTGAATAACCATTTTATAAATTTTCATAGTTAAGTGACCAAAAAAGAATTTGTTAATAGTTGGGGTACTACTAATATAACTTACCAAGAAAAAAAAGGAACAACCTTGACAGAGGCGATGAATGTTGATGACATTTAGTTGTAGCACGTGAGATGTTTGTCTTTTTATCATCGATTTTTTATACTGGGGTTTCTGTAATTTCTATTTCAAAAGCTTTGGTTTTTCCCCCATAGATTTAAAACAGGTAAAAGCAACATTTAATCCATGAAATTCGCAAATGTTTTCAACTTAGTTCTTGAATTTTTTTTCGTGTTAAAATTTGACAAATTGTCCCTGTTTTGGTCAATGTGATAACATGACAAATTATGTAATGATATATACAATATTAGAGTGTCACATTATCACAAAAAATAAAAATTAAGAAAAGTTGTCAATTTCTAAAATTGATGTAAATCCCACAAAAAAAAATTTCAAGGATCAAGTTAGGGTAAGTTGCCAAGTTTAATGACTAAATGTTGTTTTATTCTAATTTTAAACACATATATACCTATTACACAGTCGACTTGAATTTAACGTGTTAAAAAAAAAAAAACAAAGTCAATCAAATTTAAGAGGGCAATTTCTTTTTACCCAAGCTATCAATAATATAGATATACACATGTTTATATTTTAATCTACACGTTTTAAATATGTTCCCGTTATATTTTAGTTGGCATTTAATACCTAAGGTAATGGCAAAGCTGATGATGGAAGAGTCTAATTGATACAATAATATGCTGTGAGAATTCAAGGATTAATTTAAAATTTGGATTATAATTTGAGGATATTTGATGAAATTAACCCTTTATTGTTGATTATGAGAATTGACTAAGGTTTTCAAATTTCTAGTTAATATCAAATTAGTCAAACTCATATTTATTGCATCTTGACAGATCTAGTTAATAAATGTTCACATTTATTAAAGATTTTTTTTATCATTTTACAATTTTTTATATTTGAAATTTATTTCTCCTATTTTTCAGATTTTCAAAAATATAAATTCAATTATTAATGCAGTTAAAATTTTATTATTAATTAAATTTAAGTTCATTAAAACGTCATTTTTTGCTATATAACTTTCAAATGTTTTTTCCTCAAAATGTCAAATTAGTGAAATTAACAAAATAATTTTAATAATATTAACAATTAAACTTAAATTTTAAAATTTAAAAAATAAAGAGACTAAATCATATTGAACTCTCAAAGCCCCACCAATCATTGGAACAAATTAGTCATATTCATCGTCTACTTCTAAATTGCTAAATCATTTATGCGAGAAGTAACGATAGAATAAAAATTAAATTGATAGAAAGTATAAAAATTGAGTATTATATTAATTTATAAAGTGTCACGTCATTATTTCATCATTCACTTAATGATTGGGTGATAAAAAATAATATCGAAAACATTGATAACCAAATTGTAACTTTTTCAATTGAATAAACAAAAAGAAAAATTACACATAATTAAGTTACTAAAGATACAATTTAGCCTAAAATCTTTTCATGATATCAAATACTAATTATTGCCTAAACTATTACCATGCCTCAATTTCTAATATCTTTAAAAGTGAAACCTATGAAATATGTTTATGAAAAGCATGAAAAATTGCAATTCTATTAAATTATTGTGGCTGCAAATATTATAGGTGTGAAAAATAGTAGAACCTAAAGCTTTTAATTTTTACCTAAAATTCCATATCTAAATCCCCAATCTTAGAGACCTAAAAGTATATCATATTCATACAAGAAGCTATCAAATTAGTCATAATGTCAAAAAATTAATTAGGCTAAATAATTAAGTTATTCAATTATGAGAATATGAATTTCAATTATTTGAATTTGGATTTTATTTATTATATAAATTAGTTGAGATTTAATATAATATAAAATCGGGCAATAGTATCATGGAGGTTTTTATATTAGGAGTCAGGTTGTATTTTGCCTCTTTTACTAAAAAAAAGGGTAATTTAATCCATGTATGTTAGATAAAAAAGTAAACTGATCTTTTTTATTAAAAATCTCATCCATTTCCACTGTTAAAAATGAAAATATGAAAATTATTATATTGGATTTTTGGATGTTTTTATTTTTGGTATATTTTTAATCAAATTTAATTGATAAGTTTTTAAGGTGAAAATGTCATAAGTAAAAGGAAAACTACAAAAAAGATCAAATTAAACAAGGCGTAAATGTTGGGGGTTAAAATTTTTAGAATCAAAACTAATTTTGACATAATGTATAATGTTGAGGACTAAAGTTGCTATTATACAAAATGTAAAAATTAAATTGTTAATCGACCATTTTATAATTTTTCATAACCGATATAATATATCTTTTTTTTGTTGTTGAACAATCTGATTATATTTTCTTTTTTTGACACAATGCTTAGAATTACTCATAGTCCCTCCACAATCCATAACTAAGAGGATAATGCGCTTCAGTACAATCAAACTCACGTCTTCTTATATTAACAACAATACCCATATCAATCGAACTAATTTTTTTTTAAAAATAATCAACTAAAAACTTAAATAAATATCCAACAAATCTATAAATTAAAAAAAAACCAATAAACATTACATTTGTATATATTTTTAACCCGTAATTTATACTATTTTTGAAATCCAATTCCGAATTTTCGAAGGACTACCCTAACAGAATCACACCAACTTTTTATCGCCCAACTAAAAAAAATATATAAAAAAATATTTGAATTTATTTATTTATTTATTTATTTTTGTCTTTCAAAAGCTATAGAGTTAAATATTGTAATTTGTAAAGTTATTGGGTTAGTGAACATGGAACCACTTTAAAAGCAAAATAAAATAAAATCTATAATAATTATTAGGCCTCACTAATATAAAAAAGGAAGTGCCTTTTAAAAAGGATAATTACAATTATATTAATAATTTAAATCAAAATTAATTATTTAATTATAATAAAAAAATCTGAAAAAAATCAAATTTAAAATCTCTAACCTTAATTTTTTTTATTGAACAGAAAAAAAATAATGAAGATTCTCTCTTGCACTTAAAGGCAATTAAGACTAATGCATGCTAATATTGTCATTACTTGAAAACTAAATCCAAAATATGGACAATAGGTTAGGTAGGAAAATATATATTAAAAAAAAAGAAAAAGTTCACTTTTATATCATAAAATAATTTATAATTTTTTTATAAAATATAAAGTTATATGACAATTGAATCTTAGTTCGACTGGCATGGGTATTGTTATTAATGCAAAAGGATGTGAGTTCGAATAGGCTGAAACGTATTGTGTTCCTATTTATAAGTATTGTATCAAAACGAACAGATATGATTAGAACCTATAAAAGATTACTCAAAATAAAATATAAAGTTATATTAATGGATAAAGGTTTGAAAATTTCTAAATTATTATTTGTTTTTTTGGACTATTTTGAATTTAATTTTTTGAAGGTATGAATTTAAAATAAGAAAGGTGGGGCATAAAGTTTGGTAAATTGGTATTTATTCTCTATTATTCCCCTATTTTTTATTCAATTAAAAAAAGAAATAAAAATGGGTTGCTTTCATTTATTTTATATATTGTCAAAGTAGAGAAAAATATTTATGGAGCCTATTTATTTGACTAATTTATTTTCAAACTGACCAAAAAAAAGTAATATATAATTTCATAATCAGTTTTGATAGGTTCCAATTTTTTTCCAAATTAATATTAATTTAAATCAAATTCTAATTGTTATTATTATTTATTTAGGTCAAAACTTAATTTCAAAATAAACAGATAGAGGGACTTAATTTCAAAATTCAGAAGAATATAGGGACTGGGGGACACAATTAAACTTTAAATTATAAAATAATCCCCAAAGTTATTTGTCTTCCACTTAGCCCTTCTTAAGCTGCTTGGGAAAATGAAGATAATGACTGCTTAAACAAATGTACGACCCTTTCTATAAATAGAAAGATTCCTTTTCTTTATTAAATTAATATTCTACCTATTTTTGGCATCCTAACTTATATGCCTTACTTTTTATATCTTTAATTAATTAATAATGTTTAAAATATTAATTAATATTCATTGAGTGCATTGCCTTACCTCATGTGGTTATCTGCCAAAACCAAATTTTAATACACGCCTTCATCAATGGGTTGCTGGGTCCACCCAGCAGCTCACATCTATACACCATTCTTCTTAATTTATTTATATTTTCAAATCTTTTTATACTTTTTTTAAATTTCGAGTT
This sequence comes from Gossypioides kirkii, assembly GCA_005610355.1. Lineage (NCBI taxonomy): Eukaryota > Viridiplantae > Streptophyta > Magnoliopsida > Malvales > Malvaceae > Gossypioides > Gossypioides kirkii. Next base: position 37,627,138 of record CP032244.1, on the reverse strand, counting down.
TATACTAACTGAGTATTATCTCGATTGGTATCGAAATTATTTTTTATTTAAGAAAACATGAGTTTGAATACGTTGAAGCACATTTATTTTCCTATTTAAGGGTTGAAAATAAGGGACTATGAATAGTTCTAGACAAATTCATTAAAAAATTTAGGTTTATAATTAAATAAACTTTAATATTTTTAATTCTTTTTCACGATTTTCTATATTTGGTAGCTCCGACTAAATTCAAGATTGAGTTAGATTAAATCTCTAAACGGATGGTGAAACTCTTTCAAAGCTTTTTTTTTTTTTTACAAAAGTTAAATCCAAGGATGAAGTTAGAAAATTGTTTTAGGAGATCTAAGATGAATCATAAGTTATTTGGAATAAAATTGCAATTTTGCCATTGTATTAACATGCAATTTCATAAAAAATTAAGGGTTAAATGACAAATCTACCATTTTTTAGGAGGTCAAAGCCACTGCTTGTCCCTGCAATCTGCAGTCCCTGCAATCTTAAAGCTCTTGTTAGCTACTTGTTTGGCATGGATTCAAATCGCATTATCTCATCCTACTCTTAATATTGTATTAAAAAAAGTTGTTATTATTATAGGGCAACGAAGGGTTTCATTATTTCAACGACTAGAAGAATTTATGATGAATCAATAGAAGAATGGGATTTAGTGTTTATAATTTCTGAAAAATGACCCATTGATCATCATGAAGATTTTAAAATTTGGATAATATATATTTTACAAATGTAGAAAGTTGCATCGCTATTTTTGTTACTTTTTAATTGACTTATGTATTGGAGAATACGTATATCTGAGCATAAATTTTAACATTTTAATAATTCACATTGTCATGTATATTTTTCTTTTAACAAAGTTTGACCTTATTAATAAACATACAAAGTGTCTACACTTTTTGAAATGTTATTGAATTTGAAGGATAATGGGATATACTTAAGAGAATAAGACCTACAAAAACTAGATGAGATACGAGAACCCCAAAATTCATGCTCCGGAATGGTTTCTTGGTTGGACTCGAGAGAAGAGATTTACAAAAATAAATAAACTATGGAGAGTGCCGGATTCGAGGTTCAAGTTTGAGAGATAAGAGCCCAAAGAGACTAAAAGTGATAATCAATGAGAATGAATCCTCATTTGTACCCGAACCCATCCTTCATCCTTTTCTTGTTATTCCCAAGCTGTTGCCTTATATGAAAGTGCATGATCTTCACCTGATTGTCTGAGATGCCCTTGTTTGATTGGGGTCATGTCTAAACACTCTATTTTTGTTGGTTGAAGTGTCTTTACTCGACAAAGCTATGCTTAAGACTCTGCCTTCGTTGCTTTGTCCTCTGCCTATTTTAGATACTGGTCAACTCATGATGCTTGTCTTGTACTTGACGGTGGGCTCTTTGGACTACTTCATACAAATGTTACCAAAAGCCAAAGCCAAAAATTTTAGTTCAAGTTATGCTATTAATCATTCTTTTTTTAATTGGATAATTTAATCTCTCGATGAGTCTTCAAATTTTGTTGATTGTCCCGTTGATCAATTCAGTTTGTGTTCTTCCTGACATGGATGGTTAGAGTAGAGAGAAAAAATACTTTCTGATGAATAAGGAGGTAATCTCGTGAAGTGTTTAGAGAGCAAATCTCTCCTAAAGAAGGTCTTTGGATATGTATATAAGTGGAGGTTTTTTGGGTTGGATTTCGGATCACTAGAATGGGTCGGATTATGATATATTTTATTATAATTCTAAAGAGGGTCTTTGAATATGTATATAACGGAGTTTTTCAAGTCGGATTTCGGATCACCAGAATGGATTGGACTTCAGGTTGGGTTATGATATATTTTATTATAATTCTATAACATCTTTATATTTTTAGAATTTTAAAATTTCAGTCCTTTCCAAAACAACAACAGTTAAACTCTACAATTAGTCTTTTACTATTTATAAAGTTGTATATTTAGTCCATGTTTTCCAATTTGAACAACTGTAGTCTCGATGTTTTTCGAATTATAAAATTTCAATCTTGATGCAAATAACAATTATTAAATCTATTAATCACTTTTTGTAAGTAATTCGTAAAAATAACAAGTTAACATTACATTACATATAGAATAATATATTTACCGCATAAAACATAAAAATAATAAAACTTAACAAATCTAATAAATTATAATTTCTTTTACAAAATTTGAAAAGGGTCCCTCACTCTTAACTATGCCCCTTTAGTATTACCAATCTGTTATTAAAATTAAAAATATATATTTATTGGGGTTAGGGGGATTCCTGCCCCGAGGCTAAATAGGTAGATTGGTCCCAAATCCTTTGATAATCGTAAATCAAAGATTGGTCCCCAATTCCTCGTTCAAAGGCTAGTTTTTAATTATTTTTTTACTGCAAAGCTCAATTATCCATGCTAATGCTAAAATTTATGTGCAATTAAATGTTGCCAACACAACAAGATTGTCTTAAATAAAAGTGAAAGTAATGTAAACTTGCTGATGGGGTTTTGTTTTTATTGGTTCTTAGGGCAAAAAAAAAAAAATTGATGAAATTTATAAAAGTAGACAAAGCTTTTTCTAATTTTTTTTTCTTTTTCAATTTAGAAATGCTACAGCTAAGTGTTTGAAAAGTTGAATAATTGAGGCTGATGGGAGGTCAGCATCAAAAGTCCCATCCTCATTTCCTCCCACTAAGGCAGGCACCATTCAAAAGCAGTCATCATTTTACTAATAAATTTTGGCAAATTTAGTGAAAAAGGCCCTTTTTTTAAGAAAATTAGCTATTAGGTCGTTTTTTACACGATTCAGAAAAATAATTTGTCTTTGGAATAAGAAGCTGGCGTCATGTAAAACACTTTATAATGCTTGGGTTTTTTAATTTATTAGTTAAATTCTTGCATTTTATATCTTTTGGTCCCCAATTCGAACCCTCTTCAATGTTTAATTGATATTTTTTTTCTAATGAATGTTGCTTCAAGTTTTTTTTACTGTTTTCAATTAATAAGCATATTATTTTCAAGTTTTTAATTAATAAACATGTTTTTAAATTTCTTATTTTATTTTTAATTAATATATATGTGGATATTTGATTTGAATTAAGCAAATTCGAATATTGCGAATAAAATATTATCTATTGCAGATTCATAATAGATATAAATTTAACTCTCGAATATCCATTATTTGAATACGTATTCAATATTTGGATAACAGATGTGAATATCCGACTCTAAAATTCGCCTCCGCTTGCCATGCAGATCCTAATGTAGATATCTGACATAAGGTTGAAAATGCTAATTTCAGGTTTTTGTGAATTCAAATATATGGCGAATATTGCTATTTAATTCATATTTGAATTTGGATAGTAAAAGTAAGATATTTTGCAAAATTGAATTTTAAGGTATTTATCTTTTCTATTGAAAGCCTCACCTAACAATGCCATCTTCAAGGGAAGACATAATGTTTGGGGTTTGTGGTTACATCACTTAAGAGTGTTGTTTCTAAAGTTCGAACTCAAGTCTTCTTTTAAAATTGCAATATGCTTTACTACTGCACTCAACCCTTAGTAGTTTAGTCCATTTACTTTAATTTGGTTATTCTTAGTTCTTATACTTTTTAAATTTTGAAAATTCAATCCTGACCAAATGTCAGTGGTTAAATTCATTAAGTTTTGTTCATTTTTAAAATCTTATACAACAAATATATTATCACATGTATAATGCTATTTCAATATATTCCTTACAAAAAAATTTGATAAATTTAGTGACTATCATTTGCATCAAGATTAAACTGGACTTTCCAAATGTCAATGGGCTTTCCAAATAAACATTTTAAGATGGTCATGCTAGGCTTCAATGATATCAATGGGGAATTGGAGTAATGGTCTTTAAACCCTCTATTTTGTTGAAATTTGGGATTGAATCCCTTTAATTTGGCACAATTTGGTCTTATACTTTTATAATCTATTAATATATCCAAATTGGTAACACCAATAGTTTTGTTGTTAAAGTAATTATGTGATTTTTTTTAAAATATAGTACATGTAAATTTATTATTGATTAAATATAATGGACTGGATTTCCACGTGCCTCTGATTCTGTAATTAAATAGTAGTAAAACAAAATTCATATAATACTTTAATGGTGCAATTAATAGTGTTATTAATTTAGACCTATTAAAATATTATAAAAATAAAAATATCAAATTTCTTCGAATTAAAGTAGAAAAGAGATAATGTACAATATAATTGAATTTGTTTTGTAAGCCAAATTGGTTAGAACTATGGAGTTATGTATAGTATTTTTTGGTTTTTTTTTTCTTATACTTAAACTTTGATTACTGTAGGTTATTTTAATATTATTTGATCTATAAATTTAACTTATAAATAGACACTCTTTTCCACCATACAAAAATAATCCATTACATATTTAGGTATTAGCTTTTACAAGCTTTTAAAGAATTTTGTGTTTGCGTTTTGAGGGTTTTTATTTCGAGTTTTAGGGTTTAATTTTATCTCTATCTTTGTACTCTTCGTTTTTACCGTTGTAGTGAATTTATCTTTGCTTAAGATTTTTTCTCCTCTTCGGAAGGGTTTTTTTACGTAAAATATTTGTGTTCAATCTTTTCAATTTTTTGTTATTTATTTGATCGTTGCTCAATCGGGTCTATCCCCAATAAGAACGATACAATGTAGCAGTTCTTTGTTGCTTTTCATTTGGACAAATAAAACCATATGCTTATACAAAAACAAAGAAAAAACTGCAATCTTTTCCGAACTCGGAAATCTCGGTGTCGTCGTTGATAGTTTCCCGGTTTCAACATTTAGGAAGATCGATCGGAGGTGGAAGAAGTGACTGCTTAGGACCTCTTCCATTGTCCACCAAGAATGCCATCTTAAGTCCCCATGTTGTATGCACTTCCAAATGGCAATGCAAGAACCAAACTCCTGAATAATTTCCACAAATAAGATTGATGGACAATGTATAGGAAAGAAACTTATAAATGTAATTAGACTTTAGATTTTGTGAATTGGGTGGATTGGATCGGTTTGAGTTAGATCAATCTCGTGAGTTAATTCAGCCAATTTTTAAATTTTTAGTTCATTTCATTTCAAGCCAATATTAGGTTTTTGTTTGAGTTCATGTTGTTTTGGGTTCACATAATCTGAGGTTGAGGTTTAGATTTTTTTCAGAACGGGTTAATATAGGTTTGGATCATTTGGGTTTTGGTCACTTTAGATTTGAGTAATTTTGGGTTATTTTCAGTTTCGATCATTTGGGTTCAACTAGTTTGGGATTTGAGTTTAGGACAGTCTAGGATAGGTTGGGGGTTGGTCAAATTATTGACTTTTCATGCTTAAATCAGGTCAAGTTTAGTTTGAATTCAAGGTAATTTTGGATTAGGTTTAAAACAAAATTCACGACTCTAAATATAATGTAGGGTTAATAAAACTTTTAGTTCTTGAACTTCGCAATTAGATCTGTTTTAGTACATGTATATTTTTTGTCCACTTTGATACTTAAACTTGGCCACTAAATCCGTTTTGGTCCTTAAACTAGGCAAACGTAAAAATTTGATTATATGATATTTTGAGATTATGCTAGGCATAAAAAATTTTCAGGTGATGGCATCATCAAATTTTGAAAGAATTCAAGTTCAAGATCAAAATGGACCTAGTTGTCAAATTCAAGCATCAAAATGGATCAAAAAAATACGGGTATTAGAGATTCAAAGTGAACTTAATTATCAAATTCAGGGACTCAAAGTTATATTAACTCTTAATGTATCATAAAATCATAAAATTTTTAATATACCTGGATTATCAGCACGGAATCTAATAGCAACCCATCCACCAGATGGTACCCCAATAGTGTTCCTCTCAATCGGATCCACAAGATTAAATTTCATCGGATCGATCATCGGATTATAGTTTCCAGGTCCCCTCCCAACGGCGTAGAAACTAAATCCATGCAAGTGAATTGGGTGATTCTCAGGTGCTATAATCCCAGTACCTTGCAAAACAAGTTGCACGTTAGCATTATAAGCCAACCTAAAAACCTTTGTCCCATTCATCGTCTGTAGATTCGACGGTGGAGTCCCGGTGTAGTTAAAAACATACGGCGGGTTCGCCGGAAAATCTGTCGTGAAAATCCCGTTGATGTTGAAGTAATGTGCTTGAAGCAAAGCCGTAGTAGGCAATGTGAATGTCAAGTTGTTAATTGAAGCCACCACACGGGTACCATTACCAGGTTTGCATGTAGGACAAGGGTTCAACCCTAGTCCAACGGTGAAATAAAGGTTGTAATCAACGGTTCGAGGTACCAAGGCCGGGTATTGTTTCGAATTGAGGGAACGGAGTGAGTTTACGAAGTTTTTAGCGACCGTCGTGGCGTTTTTCGGCGGTGGGGTAGTGAGAATTGTGGAGGAGTTTGTGAGTGTTCCGATGTAGTTCAAGGTGGCTGTTGCGGTTATGTTATCTACAGCAATGGGAGCGTCCATGAAAGGTGACACAGCGACCAAGTAGTTGCCTTGTTTTTGATCGGCGAAGAGAAGGACGTTGGTGGTTTGGCCCGGAGCGATTAGCACCGTGCCGGTTTTGAAGGGTTTAACATATGTGGCGTCGACTTCGACGATGGTGAGATGGTGGCCGGCGATCTTGAAGAAGAGCTCTTCGTTAAGAGCAGCATTGATTAAACGTAGCAGATATGTCTTCCCCTTTTCAACTTGCAACGTGAAACCACCTGCATGCAAATATGTTAACATAATGTATAATTCGATTGAATTAATGATTAAGAGAGTTAATCGTATAATTTAATCGATTACAAATTTAATTGGGAAAGATGGAGTCTCTTATATCATGTGTCAGTTTTGAAATTGAGTAAATAAATCTTTGTAGGTTAAAATAAAGAGTAAATCAATCTTTTAAATTAAAATTTTCATCTAAATCTATTATTAAAAACTTGTGTGACTAATGATATAACCAAATAGTTACTATGTGGCAAGCAACCTCATGCTGATGTATAATGACTATTTTGTATATCTTGTGAGTAGAGAGAGCAAAATACAATCCAATTACTAATAGAAAACGTCCAACATTCGGGGACATGTAAATTTATTATTGTTAAACATGATTTATTAAATTTCCACGTGATGTGACCCTAATTGCATGATTAACGGTAATTAAGAGAGGAAGGGAAATAATACCCTGTGAAGGACAAGCGGAGACTGGTCCTGGCAAGCCATTAATGGTGTGAGCATCCGAGACATTAGGAGCCAAACCAGATTTGATTGCTTCATTGATAACATCTTCAGTGTCGGATTTCCACCACTCAGCCAACACCACAACCACTTCCTTATCGGGTTTCGGGAACGGATAAGGAACACAACACTTCGGCAAGATAACAATGGCGCCGTGGACGGTGGATCTCAGCCAGAGAATATGCGCATGCCATAGCAATGTGCCTCTTTGGCCTGTAATGGTGAAATTATATATATAGCTTTGCCCTGTCGTGATTGGACACTGTGTAATATATGCTGGCCCATCTGCCCAACCTGTTCGAAGTTGCCTGATACCATGCCTGAAAAATCAATGAAAAAAGCCTTCTCAGTGTAGAATGGTGATTTTAAAGGGTCAAATTTTGGTTTTGGTCCCTCTATTAGGTTCAAAATAAAGATTTAGTCACTATAATTTGGCATAATTTTTGGTCTCTTTAAGTTTACAACGTTATTAGTTAGTTCAAATAATTCATTCGATTAATTTGTGAATTTTCCTTTAAAACACCTATACAAACTCATAACGCTAACATGGTTTTTTTTTGTTGGAATTTAAGAAAAATTCTAGAATTGAAATAGTTAATGGTATTAATTATTTGGGGAAACTAATGAAAATTTTAAAAGTACATAGATTAAATTATTTCAAAATAAAGTATAGGGGTTAATTTCACTTAATTTGAGTCCTCAAAATATCAATGTTATTTCAATCATATTTTTTTGTCTGCTTAGCTATCGACTTAAGTGTTAAATGTTAGCTTAAATCTAACATGGAGTATATTTAAAATCAGAGGCGTAGTTAGGGGGTTGGAAGGGCCCTCGACCTCCTTAAAATGGAAATTTTTTTATTTAAGTCCTTTAAAATATTTAAAATTTTAAATTAATAAAGATAAAATTGCACTTTGCCCCCTATAAATGATAAAAAATTGATTTAATCCTTTAAAAATTATAAATTTATAAACTATTAAAATATTGAAATTGTATTTTTACTATCGTAAAAATTACAATTTAATTTTCCCTCAATTTCTGGCTTCGTCCCTATTTAAAACACGTGTTTTAAATATGATTCACATCATATTCAAGTTAACATTTAATGCTCAATCTAATAGTTAGGATGACAAAAAAGACTTGATTTATACGATATCAATACTTTAAAAATTTAATTAGAAATTAGAATCTTAACCCTGATGTATGGAAACTAAATTTCACAACCGGACAGAGAGATCAAAATCATAATTTAATCGATTCAAAGCAGAAAAAAAATAGGGAATTTTTAGGGTTCTCACCAGTGAATGGTGACATTGTAATTGACATGGTTAACGACATTGATAAGCAGTGTATCATCTTCCACAGCGTACAACGTTGGACCTGGGAACATACCATTGACTGTAACAATGGGTTTTGTCGAACATAACATGGTTGCATTCTTCATTACCACCTTAATTTGCCAAGTTTACGGACAAAACACAACACAAAATAGCACTGAGTAACATGTTTTAGTTAATTCCTAACCAATTAAAAACATCAAACAATTAAAACCAATGGAGTGATAGACACTTACATCGAACTTGTATTGTCGAACAGCACTGTGGATAAGAACAGGAAAGTGGATTATTGCAACAATAACTAAAATTCCAATGGTTGAAGACTCCATTTTTCTTTTTCTTTTGTTTTTGTTTGATTTTTTTCTCACATGGTTTTCCCTTAGCTTTGTTGCGGTTGTGTATGAACTCTAACATTGCACCATTTTAAAGCCACCAATTGGTGTTGGATATTTCTAAAATCTGAATTATCCGATGTTCAAATTATCGAATATTAGACTCGTAAAATGAGTATGGGTAAATTTGAAGCTTATTATCTAAATAGTTTAGAAAATTTAACTCGAAAACTGTTAATATATATACTAAATTATTTTACATTACTAGCGAGTTTAAGTAGATTCAAACCAATAATACCAACAAGTGTTGGGTGTCATGGTAAGACATATTCTGCTTGTAAGGGAGAGCATAGGTTTGAACTTTGGAAACGACATTATTGAGAAGGACAGTCACGAGACCCAAAAATGAACTTTAAAACGGATATTGAGAATGCCGAAAAAAGAAGAAGAATCAAACAAATATAAAAGCACAAATGGACAAAGAATCGGACAAAACTGATACATGGTGAGACTCGAATTTAGGTCATCAAGAACTTGTCAACATTTGTTTGGATTAGTAGTTTAAAGCTCTCCTTTGACACCTAAATCATACGGATTCAAACATTTTCATCTTCTTCCCCTCTCCTAATATTGTGATGATAAAAATAATAATTCAATATAAGTCGAAAAGATATATGATTTACCCTTTGAAAATATGAACAAGTTTAGAAAGACAATAAAACTGCTTATTCCATATTAATAATCATAAGATCTGATTATTGACTCTTAATTCAGTCGACATTGTTTTTGTTTTAATAATTAGGAGAATGTAAATTTGAGCGCGTTTAAGCGTAGATTTTGTTCCAATTTAAAAATTTGGAAAGAATTATGAGTAGTACAAATATAGAAATAGATTTATTACTGCTTAAACATATGATTTCTTGTTGGTTAGGTGGATGGCTGTATCCTCTAGAAACAAGAAATATTGAGAAAAAACAAGGTTTATTCCCATTATTTCTTGCATTTCACATAAAAGTTGTTTTTTAGGGGCCAAATCATAATTGGAAGTTTAAGTTCTTAAACCTCTCAATGCCATTTCCAGATAAATTACAAGCATTTAACTCAGAAAATTGGTTGGCTGGAATTTATGGTCAGTAAATTCATCTTTAGGCCCACCTTCAAGCATTGAATTCCAAGCCAGCTATTGTGAGAATATTTTATAGGTCAAATTCTGTTCTCAGTCTCTATACTTTGATAAAGATTGTGATTTAGTCTTTGTACTTAGAAACTCAAATATTAAATCCTCTTACTTTTTCTGATTTAAAATTTTAGTCCAATTGTTGACACCCTTATTGTTTTCCGTACAAAATTGCTTATTATAAAGTATACCATGATGATTTGCTTTTGAAGTTTGTACGATCGTACTAGTACACTGATAGTAAAATTTGGTGAAAAATTTTAACGATTGAATTGAAATTTGTAATCGAGAAAATGAAAAAAAATAACTTTTTAAGCACAGAAACTAAATCTCAATCCCTTTACGTTGTTTTAACATTATCAACCAAGATAATTAAAAGGTTGAGAAATGGCTTTCATGATGATCTTCATAAATTGACAACCCTAATAGGCCAACACTTTAACTATAATCGCTTGTTTGAAAGCCAAGACTAAACCAACTAAGAAAAATGCTTTCCCCTCTCCTTAATTTCAAAGTTTTCCAATGTTATAGATTTGTTTAAATCGGGATGAGATTACTCATTTGAAACCAAATGGCTTGTTGAAGTTTAGGGTTAGCTACCAAATTATGATGAACTCCTTTGGAATTGAGTTCAAATCACTCCTGCACTGTCCAAGGTTGGAATTGGACCCTATAGTAAACCGGTTGCTGTTTTTGGTCTTACATTTTGCGATTTCTGGTAATTATATTGGATTTTGATTAAATTTGAAATTGAGTTGAGTCGGATCTTTGAATGGGAGATAAGTTCTCTTAGTTTTGTATTCTCCATCCACAAAACTTGAATCAAAGATACCGTTAAGATATTGAACTCGTTTCTACTCGACCCAATAAACTAAATTCTCATTTTGGTTGAAAGCTTGATTATGCTTTGATTGGGATTATACTTTATGGCATCTATTATGAAAAAAAATTATTTTGAAAGAATAATTGGAGTAAAAATTTTAATTCTGACCCGAGTACCAAAAGTTCAATTGGATCAATTTAATTTAAACTCGATCTAGTCTGATTTAATCATGAAAATTTAATAATTTAAACTTATTTGACTCGAACCTGAATTAACCTAAACCCAAGTTTTATCTAAACCAGTAATAATTCTAACCCAATTGACCCAAACATGAAATATTTCAAATAAGTAAGAAGAAGTGATCTAAGCTTGACATGACCAAATGACCCAAAATTATTCGAATCCTTAATAGTCAAACTCAAAAAACCCAAAATAATCCGAATCCATAATGGTCAAATTCGAAAATTTTAAAATCCAAATTGATCTATTTCTAATTGACCCGATTCGAAACTAATTCAACTTGTCTAATGAACAACTCTAAGTTAAAAAAATTGTATTTATTATATCGGTGTATATATATTTATAACTATCAATCATTATATGACAACAATTAATTAAAATATTAAAAAGAAAATAGAAATATTTACTCGAATAACAGTTAAAGTTTTTATCAGATACTCATTTAGTACGAATTCAAATCGTATTATTTCATCCTCACCCTAATATTGTATAAAAAATTGTAAATAAACAAATTCTTTAATAAATCACATACTTCATTCCATTCTATATAAACCCCTAAATTAAATTCATGTGAAATAAACATATTTATACAAAAACTCTTATGGAAAATGGAGATAGATTTATTGCTTGGGGTTGTATAAATGGGCTTTATTGGGATAAAATTTTGGATAATTCTCTGACCAAAATTTCTTTTTTAGACCATTCTAAGGGACTGAAACAATAGCCTGTCCTCTAATTTTCTATAGGCTAAGCAAAACAAAGAAAGGAGTTAAATTTCAACTTTTTATACAAATGTTAGTTTTTATTTTTGACCTAATATTTAGAATTTCTCTTTATCTTTTCTTAACTCATAAATAAGAGGATAATACGTTTCGACACATTCGAGCTCACGTCCTCTTATATTAACAACAATATTCATGCCAATCGAGCTAAAACTCAATCGACCTTGACTTTTTAAATGCATTTATCTTTTCATACTTTCTTAACCCTTTGACAACGCACACACACCTTTCACACACAGACTCTTGAACCCGGGACCCCTAAGTTGAACAACATCCTCTTTTTCCACTGGAACCACTTGTTATAATAGAAATGTATATGGGTCATTTCACAATTTTTATTATTTTTATTTGTTATAATTATATTTAAAGTATATTATATAAATTTTGATATATTAATAAATTATTTTATGTAAAATTATATACACTATTTTTATAATATTTTCATTATATACATTTTTCTTAAAAGAAAATGAGAGTGAGGGATATTAAATGAAAATTTAAACATAAATAAATTACTGTTCTGCCTATTAGTTTAAGCCACCATCTAACATTAAATTTAATATAAAGTGATTATTATAAAATTATATTAACTCATCTTAAAGATCGTCTTAGAATCCGACGGATTTATCGTTCAAATCAATCAGATTAAGAATTGATTAGTGTATCAATCTGAATAAAAGGGTTGAACTAGTTAAATTAAAAATTGATTGAAAGAAGTTTTATAATTTTTTATTTTTATAAATTTTTTAAAACAATTTATATAATTGAAATTGAATTAAAAATCAAATCAATTAAATTAAAAATTAGTGATTTAATCAATTTAATCCTCCGTCCAATTATAAAGATGATAATAAGATAAGTCCCAATAATTCATCAATGGCTGCCACTGACGAAATCAGCGAGTGAAAAGGACTTAAATGTTTCAAATGAATGCAGCAAAGATCCTTTTCTTTTCCTATGAAAATGTGCCCACCAACACGAAAAAACAGGTAACTCAATGTATTCTAAATAAATCTGCATTGATTGCCATTTACCATCTTTCCAAATATAATATATTTTGATAAAAGATATCCAACTTCTTATCATTGACCCGTACTGTTTCAGTTTCACCAAGCATTTAATGGTGTCTGATCGAACTCTGTGCCCAAAATTGCCATTAAACAATGGCTTATAAGTAATCACGTGCTTCCTGGGTTTCAATTCAGCTCTCAATATACTTGCTGAACTTTGAACTTTTGTTCATTGAACCCTTGTGGTTTTAATAGGATTGTAATGGCAGAAGAAGATATATATACGAAGGACGGAACGACCGATTTCCGACACAAACCGGCCATCAAACATAAGACCGGGACATGGAAAGCATGTCCTTACATCCTAGGTAATTGTATATGTTACAAATTCTATGTATGTTCCTTGGTCTGGTTTTTTCAAATGATCCCTTTAAGGTACATTTGATGCATATGCTCTATGTATAGGAAATGAATGCTGTGAGAGATTAGCTTACTATGGGATTAACACAAATCTTGTTAACTATCTAAAATTCCAACTCAATCAACGAAACGTCACGGCCGTTAGTAACGTCATGAATTGGTCGGGAACGTGTTACGTCATGCCTTTAATCGGAGCGTTTTTAGCTGATGCGTATTTGGGACGATACTGGACGATTGCTAGTTTCTCCATCATCTATGTTTTCGTTAAGTTCATTTCAGGTTTAGTCTTTTTAGTCACTAAGTTGTGTAAGTTCATTGCAGGGCATGATGATATTGACAATGTCGGCATCAATTCATGGACTAAAACCGACATGTGACGAAAACAACATTTGCCATCCGACAGGGTTACAAATTGGAGTGTTTTTTCTAGGACTATACTTAATAGCCCTTGGTACCGGAGGGATTAAGCCTTGTGTTTCATCGTTCGGTGCGGATCAATTTGATGATTCCGATGAAACAGAAAAGAAACAAAAGAGTTCTTTCTTCAATTGGTTCTATTTTTCGATTAATATCGGTGCACTTGTCGCTTCTTCGGTCCTTGTCTGGATACAAACAAACGTCGGATGGGCTTGGGGGTTTGGGATTCCAGCCGTTGCCATGGCTATTGCCGTTGCGAGCTTCTTTTCGGGTACGAAGTTGTATAGAAACCAAAGACCAGGAGGGAGTCCCCTTACTCGAATCTTCCAGGTTATGGTTGCTGCCGTCAGGAAAGCTCTAGTTGAAGTCCCTAACTACAAATCTTTTCTATATGAGACTACGGATGAGGAATCTACAATTCGAGGAAGTCAAAAACTCGATCATACGAAGCAATTAAGGTACAAAAATATTGATTTAAGAATCGACATAACGTTGGTGAAAGTATAACAAAATTCGATTTGTACTATATTTTAGATTACATTTTAGTCTCTCTACTAAAGAAAAAGATAAATTAGCCCATATACGTTAGATGAGTAAGCATAACAACCCCTTCTGTCAAAATTTGGTGTTTATATATAAGGTATAATAATAAAATTAGCTCTCAATTTTTACACATTTATTCAATTTGACGCCTACTCATTTATTGGAAATAATTTTTTTTTAAATTAATAAGACTAAAGGGTCAAAAAGGCTTTAGTAACAAATTTTTTTTAAAATCAATTAAGCCCTATTAAAATTTAAAAATAATTAAAAATATATAATAATTATAGAAAAAATTTATAAAAATTTTAAAATTAAATTTTTTATTAAAAAATAACAATATTGACCCAATAAAAGAATGTGTCAATTTTTTAAAAATCTTATAACCATTAGATTTTAATGGATCGATATTATTATTTTTTAATAAAAAATTACAATTTTAAAAATTTTATAACTTTTCTTATAAATTGTGTTTATATTTTTATGATTTTTTTAATAATTTTTAAATTTTAAAAGGGATTAATTGATTTTTTTAATTGGTTGCTAATGCCCTTTTGATCCTTTAGCCTTATTTTAAAGGAATAACTGTTTTGCTCACTCATCTAACGTTCGTGAGTTAATTTGCCCTTGGACTAAATGCAATACAAAGTATAGTATAGGAGGTTTTGTGGTACTTTTACCGCATAATGTTATAATTGTGTACTAATTGATTTCATTAATGTATGTACCATTGTAGCTTCTTTGACAAGGCGGCTGTGGCAAATTCAAATGATCAAATCAAAGGATCCATAAATCCATGGAAGCTTTGCACAGTTACCCAAATTGAAGAACTTAAATCCATAATAAGGTTACTTCCAATATGGGCAACAGGTATTATATTTTCAGCTGTATATAGTCAAATGGGCACATTGTTTGTACTACAAGGCAACACAATGGATCTTCACATGAGCCCATCATTCGAGATCCCTTCGGCTTCACTATCTCTTTTCAACACGATCAGTGTTATCTTTTGGGTTCCTGTTTATGATCGTCTCATCGTTCCCTTATCACGAAAATTAACAGGGCATAAAAATGGGTTCACTCAACTTCAACGCATGGCAATCGACCTTATCATCTCAATCTTCGCCATGTTATCTGCTGGCACATTGGAACTCGTTCGACTCCGTAAAGTAAAAGAACATAACTACTACGAACTTAAACATATCCCGATGTCAATCTTTTGGCAAGTTCCACAATACTTCATTATAGGATGTGCTGAAGTTTTTACCTTTATTGGACAATTGGAATTCTTCTATGAACAAGCACCAGATGCTATGAGGAGCTTATGTTCTGCTCTTTCACTTACGACAGCTGCTTTAGGGAATTATTTGAGCATATTTCTGGTGAATATAGTGGCTGATTTTAGCACTAGGGATGGTGATTGTGGGTGGATACCAGATAATTTGAATTATGGTCATCTTCACTATTTCTTTTGGCTTTTGGCAGTGTTGAGTGTGCTTAACTTGGGAGTTTATCTTATGGTTGCTAGATGGTATACTTATAAGAAGGCACTTGTATGATATTGATGATCAATTGGGCAGTTTAGGTTGGTTTCGGAGTTAATCCGGATTGGATCAATTTATCTTTGAATCATTTTGTGAGTTTGTATCATTTTGGATTTAGGTTTTTTAATTGGATTTTCAAACTCATATTATTTCATTTTTTTCATTACGATTTAATACTTGAATGCAAGTTATTTCAGGTTAGGCTGATTCATGTTATTGACTTGTTATAATAAAAATAAATTATATTTGGTTCATATCTGAATTAATAAGTCAAATCTTAGCATATGAAACTTAATAATTTAGATTTTAATTTAATTTAATTTAATTCCTTAACGCTTTTAATTACAGTTAAGAATAATAGATTTAAAAAACCTAAATTATGGCCTATTGATCAAGTATTTATCTTCCTCAAAAATAATTCGAGTTCAAATCTTCATTGTATCAAAAAATATATATATAAATAAAAGAAACTCAAAACTTAAGATTTCTTATATTATTTAAAAAGTGAAATATTGTTATAAAAATAATTTTTAACAATTTATTTTACAATAAATTTTTAAGTTTACATTCCTGTGCGATGCAAGGGTCAATTGTAAATATTAAATTTATAATATTTTTACGATAATAATTTTTGTTTAAAACTATTAATAAATTTAAAAAACTAATATAATTACAAAATATTTAACTAATTTAGAATAAATTATATTAATGTTATTTAATTTTAAATAATTTAAGATCAAAATAATACAATATTAGATAATATATTAAATATATTACAATTTAAATAATATTATCATAATTTCTTGCAGGTTATTTATTTTATATATTGTTAAATTAATTTATTTTAATGTCAAAATTATTAATATTTATTTATATTTAAATTTTGTGTCAATACATAGTTCGATATAAATAAATTCTTCAAATAATGGATAAAGTCCAAAAAAATATCTTAAAGAAACAACCTGATACCCTTATTAAGGAAGCAAAATTGTAATTTCACACTGCTCTCTTTATATTAATATAGCTCATAAAAGTGGATAATGTACACAAAAAATGAGAGGTTCAAACAAAGAAACAAAACCCATCCAATTGTAAATAGAAACATAAAAAATTAAGCAGCCATTCCATCCCCCCATTGAGAAAAAAATGATGATCGCTCTCAAAGCCATTCAAGCTTCCTTTACACACAGTAGTAACCATGTTTTTTTCCAAACCAGAAGAATTACAACATACACAAAGAACCCCATACTGTGTCTCAGCAAATCGAATGATTCTGAGTCGGATTCCAACCCTGAACCGGAAGGTGACACTCGTAAACAAGAGCTGCTTGCTCAAATAGCTATGTTGCAGGCTCAAAAGGTTCGTCTAACGGATTATTTAGACGAAAGGTCGGCTTATCTCACACAATTTGCTGAAGAAGCTAATGCTGAGTTTGATAAAGTTGGTGAAGATGCTCTTAAAGGACTTGAAGAAGCTAGTGAAAGGGTAGGGGTTTATATAAAAATGCTGGTTGATATGTAAATCTGCTTGTGAGTAGTGATGTTGTTACTCATTCTCTTGGTAAAAGTACTATTCAGATTGGATTTTGTCTCCTCTACTCAAAAGAAAGGACAAATGAGTCTCTATACATTAGATCAAAAGCAAACTAGCCCTTCCAAATTTCCTGTTAAAAACTGGTCTCTTTGCTCTTTGATCTAATGTACATTGACTAATTTGCTTATTTTTTTTAGTAAAAGAGGCAAAATGCAATCTGACTCAAAGTACAGGGGCTTCTATAGTACTTTTACCTTATTTTGTTTGTTTTAATCAGATATTGGAGAACATTGAGAGTCAAATGCAAGCTTTTGAAGAATCACAAGAATTGAACAGGCAAGAGATTGAGATGAATGAAGATCAATTAGCAGAATTTGAAGGTCAAATGGAGAAAGAAAGGAATGAAGGTATGTTCTTTAAGAGCTTGACAGAGAAAAAGCCTATAGACAAAGCAAAAGCAATGGAGGAAGCTGAGAAAGTTAAGGAGGTTACTAAAGAAAAAGTTGGGTCAAAAGCAAGGAGGAATCTTTACCTTGCTTTAATCACGGTGCTTGCTGTTGGGATTGCGGAGTCGTTCGTCACTGGATCGGATTGGCGAAAAGTTGCAGTTCTTGGAGCTATTTTAGTTGCTTTGTTTTCCCAGTTTATCTATGAACAGACATTGTTATCAGAAGAGGAAAAAACAGAACAGAATGATGAAAACAAGTAAAGGCTCTTCTTATTATATATCTAATCTAACAAATGGTGTAGCATGATTGAATAACCCCAAATAATAACTTAATACTTGGGTTTGATACATCAAGCAATGTTTCTTTTGCATCATCATCAACATTTGATCTTAGTGATATAGCTGCCATCACTAATACCAATGCGAGTTTCGAAATCCGATGCTTATAACAACAAATGTAAAAATACATATATCCCAAGAGGTGAGTGTGGTTTCATGTCATATCTAAACTCTAAAAAAAGCCATGTATAGGAACTTGACTTTTTAGCCTTAGGTGTTCATGCATCCATACCTCCAATCACTTCGAGAGAATTTTCATTGTAAAAGCCATCCTCTCATGCACGTCCAATAAGTCTTATGAATGACAATGATAACAATTCTTGATCCCGGAACATGTAAATGAACTTAGGATCTCTTTAATGTACGCAACTCAAAGACTAGCCCCCAGGATTGTTGATCTGATGAAGAGCGCCCTATAGTTTCAACTGCCAAATGTCCAGAAATGGGAATTTAACTGCAGGTGAATCCTAAATCGATACAGCCATCTTGAAGCCCGTGGTCAGCACTGCCCTGACTAGGATGTTCCATGTAATGACAGTTGGGAGGATTTCACGCTCTAAAGCATCATCCAAAAAGCCAATTGCATCTGATATCTTACCACAAGAACAAAGCCCCTTGAGAGTAATGTTATAAGAAATAATATCTGGCTGTAGTCCATCACTTGAAATTTGGGTCCAGATCTCCGATGCCTTCTTGTATTCTCCAGTTTTGTAAAGCCCTTCCATGATGGTATTATAGGTTACGAGGTTAGTAGCACGGTTCCTTTGCCTCATCTTTGAATAGAGCTGCAAAGCATCCTCAACTTTGCCAACAGAGCAAAGACCATGAATGACAATATTATGCATAGTTACATCAGGCTTTAAGGCTTTGTCAAGCACATGGTTCCATAACCCAAGTGCCATTTCGACATTCTTTCCTCGGAAAAGACCTTTCATCAATGAGCTGTACGTAATCATGTCCGGTTTCCACCCTTTCTCTAGCATTTCCTTCAAGATTGAATACGCCTCTCGAAATCTTTCTGCTTTACACAAACCCGAAAGGAGAATATTATATGAAACAACAGAAGGAGAACAACCCATTGAGTCCACTCCCTTGAAAAATCGAACTGCATCGTCAAGTCTGGATGCTTGGATAAAAGCCTGAATCAAGGGATTATAAACATAAGAATTCAGTTTATGACCACACTTAACCAATCGACAAATTAAACCGGCTACTTCATCTAGTCTCCCTTGTTTGCCTAACCCATCAATCATTGAAGAATATCCAAAGCTATCCACTTTGCCTTCCCCAAGTTCACCCTCTTGCAACATATCCAAAGCTTTTCTTAAGTATCCATTTTTACACAATCCATGAATCAGAACTCCATAAGTTGAAGCATCAGCACAGCAACCTCTTTGAGGCAAGTTCCCCCATAGAGACATAGCTTCATCTACCTTCCCATTCTCCAACAACCCTCTAATGAATATATTAAAACTAACAACATTTATACAACCCCCTTTCTTCATCAATTTCCACAACTCAAAACTGTCTTTAATTTTCCTAGCTTTACAGTACCCATTAAGCATTGCATTATAAGTAACCACATCAATCATTACACCATTTTCAACCATGTCCTTATAAACTCTCTCAGCACCATCAATATTCCCTGCCTCACATAAGCCATGAATCATACTACTATAAGTAAACAAATCCTTCTCTCTTTCATTCTTTTTCATCCTTTCCCATATACTCAAACACTCATCAAACTTTCCACATTTGCACAAACCATTAATCATAACATTATAAGTAACCGAATTCGGATAAGCCGAAGAATCTTCCAACAATCTCTCCCAAACCTCATTTGCCTTCACAAAATCTCTATTTTTGAAAAACCCATCAATTAATATATTATAACACATAACATCAGGGATCACTTTTCTCTCAAACATTTCGTCGAACACTTCCATAGCAACAACCAAGTTCCCACCTTTAACAAAACCATTAATCAAACTCCCATAGCTTTGCACATTTGGTTGAAAACCCGTTTTCCATATACAATCCAGTAACTCCTTCGCGCGCTTAAACTGCTTCTTTTTACAAGCAACCTTAATCAAAATATTATAGGTTTGCAAATTCGGCTCCATACCCACCGTTTCAAAATACTTAAAAAACGACTCAGCTTCATCCCAACGATTCGACTCAACAAAAGCGTTGAGCAAAGTGTTGTAAGACCGAATACCAGGTTCACACCCGAAAACCTGTTTCATTCTTTGGAAGGAATCTAATGCTTTATCAGGCATTGAGTTTTTAGCATAAGCTTTGATTACCGTCAAGGCAACATCTTCTGGGCAATTACATTTCTGTGTTTCAATGAGTTGAACGATCCTAGTGACGTGGGAAACGAGACGGGAGTCGATTAGTCGACGGAGGATGTGGTGGAAAACGTCGGGTGAGTGGGTGTAACCCGGATGGTGAGTTGCTGAGTCGAAGAGAGCCAATGCAGAGTACGGGTTTGTTTCTGATTTGAGAAGCTTGAGAAGCCGCTTTGGTGAGAGGTTTTGGGGGAAGTTGGTCATGGAATATAGGGTGGTTTCTGGGAAATTGGCAGTCGCATTGTTTAAGCTTACGCTGTTGAGAAAAAGGAAGGAATTTACGGCGACCAGAAATTATGTTCTATTGGGACTCATATCGGGAAATTTGGGTCATAATTGGGATAGATTGGGCCTATATGGGCTAGCAGCTCTAAAAATATGAGTAAAGTTAGGCCCAAACCATTGTATACATTGGATAAAAATTATTTTATGGATATTTAATATTTAAAATAAAACTTTCAAAGTAATGTTTTTACAATTGGATTATTGGTTGGATTGATTACATCATCGATTTTCATTTTAATTAGTTGGTTCGATTCGATTAAATAAATTATTAAAAATTATTATAAAATAAAAAATATTCAATTGTTGATTAAATTATAGTTTTAGCCTGATTCAATTGGTTTGTACTACTTCACAATTCAACCTCATTCTTTGGACCAATATATTGGTAGAACTAATTTGGCTCCAACGATCGTGCTTTCAAGTAACCAACAAGTGATCGAAAGAAGTGGTAGGAGACTTCTTCTCTAGCCCAAGAACAAAGCTAGAAATTTTTTTTTTGGGCCATTAATGTATAATTTTATGGCAGTTAAAATGTAACTTTACCATGTTAATAACTTATATTTTTATAATTTTTAAAATATTAAATCAAAGTTTTATTGCATTTCTACCATTTACTAATTTTGAAGGGTTAAAACATAAATTTATCATTTTAGGAGGGGTTGAAGCACCTACCAACCCCCTTTGTGGTTGTGTGTGCCACTGGTACTAATTTTGAAAGGTTAAAACATAAACTTATCATTTCAATAGGGATCGAGGGACCTATCAACCCTCTTTTGTTGTTGCCTGTGCCTCTGGCTCAAACAAAATTAACATCATATCGTAAAATAATTATCCAATTTTGAATGTCAAAACTAAGTTAAAGTGGTAATTAAAGCTCTTGATTGATTAGTAGCCAAACTAAAAGGGATACCAAGAATTTGCCCGTCTCTTAAAATGAAAAAAAAATACTTTTAAATTCTCTAAAATTTAAAAAATTATAAATAAAATTATATTTTAACTCCCTAAAATAATAAATTTATGATTTAATCTTTTTAAAAATTAAAAATTTATAAATTTACAATAAAAAATTATATTTTAACTTTCATAAAAAATTATAATTTAATTTTGATCCCTAAAAAAAATTCTAATTTCATTTTTTTGGTTTAGCACTTTAAATGAAACGGATTCAAACATCCTAAACCGTCGTAGCCATATTTCTTGCTAAAACCATTAATTATTTTGTGGACTTGAAGCATAGCTGGCCTTTCATCAGGATTAGGCTGAACACAGTTCCAGGCAACTCTCAGAATCTCAAAGATTTCAACATCAAATCCATGCCCAACCAAACATCTATCAACAATACCAGAACCCTTGACATCATCAACCACCCATTTACCGATACTTTCATCTCCAGTTCTTGCTAAATCAGTGAGTTCACTCGGTTCTTTTCTACTAATCAACTCAAGAACCAATATCCCAAACCTATAAACATCTTCCTTGACGAAACTCGACTCCCAAAACTCACTATCCATGTCGAAACTACTGCCCCAATATCGATTATTCGGTTTCATTATCATCGCTTCACTGAAATTCGATATCTTGGGTTCAAAATTATGGTCAAGTAAGATACATCTTGAACATATGTCGAGATGAATCACCTTGTAATTGCAGTTTTGATGAAGCCAAACCAGACCCTTTGCTACACCACATGCAATTTTTAGTCTCAATGGCCAACCAATGGTTCTTTTTTCTAAAGGATGTAACAGATCATAAAGGTTGCCGTTGGACATGTATTTGTAAACCAGAAGCTTTTCTTTAGATTCTATACAGAATCCCAAGAGTGGGACTAGGTTGTCGTGTCTTAATCTTCCTAGAGTTTTCAGTTCTGTTATGAAATGGTCATCGAATTTTTGGGTGCCGAATAGCCTCTTGATTGCTAGAAGACAACCGTTGGATGATGTTGCCTTGTATGTTGTCCCCATTTGTCCATGTCCTATGATGTTTTCTGCACTGAACTCGTTTGTTGCTTCAAAGAGATCACTGTAACTCATTCTTGAAACCAGTTCCATCAATATAGAAGTCTGTGATAAACAGCAAACTGGGATGAATACTTGAAGAACAACTTAAAACAAAGTGAGAGAAATAGATAAGAGTACCTCTCTGCTGGTTTCATGTAGGATATCTGGAAGTACCATTTGGCTTGTTTGATGGGAATTTTGTGTCATGTCAACCTTTCTAGTCCTCCTATTCCGTATCAGGTTCAATATGAAGTGGCGGAGCAGTTTGTTCCTCTCATTCCGATGCATGCAGGGGGCAAAGTAGAACATAAAAATGGTTATAGCAGAAACTACGGAAACAGTGTAGCCTATTATAAAACCATTCTTGAAGGGACTGTTTTTATGATCAATGCAAGGCTCTAAAGGTTTACCACATAGTCCTGGATTACCCACAAAGGAATCCTTGCTTAAACTGAGATTGAATAGTGGCACCGGACCATATAATTGATTGTTAGCAACACTGAAATTCTTCATCCGGTGTAGCAAAATAAGCTCCGGCGGAACAAAGCCGGTCAGTTGATTGTTGGAGAGATTCAGTGCATTTAGAAAAGTGCAGTTTGCTATTCTTTTTGGTATGTTACCAGAGAATCTATTGGAGGAGATATCAATTGCAGTTCCAAAACGGAAGAGTTTTGAAATATTTGATGGAATGGGTCCTGAAAGCTGGTTATTTGAAAGGTCTAATCTCATTAATCTCTTGCACTTCACAATGCCTAGTGGAAACTGACCCTTCAACCCCATGTTGGTTAGACGAATGTTTAGCACTTCATTGTCGTCAGTGTGCCAGCACTCGATCCCCACAAAGTTACAAATGGAACCTTCTGTTTTGTTGTTGAAGTTCCATGAAGATTTGAAGTAGTCATGAGGGTCATCCAGGGAAGCTCGTATTGATTTCAAGCAGTCGATATCGTTTTGAGAGCAGAAACTTATAGCCGCTAGCAATGACCATGAGAAAGCATGGAGCACAAGTCTTGTGCTTGGAGCCATCTCCATGGAGGTCAAATTTAGGGTGCAAAGCAAGAAACAAGTAGCAAGGAGTGAATTGAATGGAGGAAATGGGGTTGCATCAACTATTTAAAGCTAACGCAAACTAGACGTGAAGGGAAAGAGAAGAATTTTCCAAGTCTTGTATATGGAAATTAGTGCTCGGAAAACGTGTTTGGAAGATGTAGGACAGAAGCAATAAGGAGTTTCCTTGTGGCTTAAGTTAAAGACTAATATAAGTCAATTTTCGGACAAACACAGCTTCCATGAGTTGAAAATATCAAATATATGCTTGCAAAATCAAAGAGTTATCGATGACACCATCAACATAGGTTATAATGAACCATGTTACAACACAAAATATATGGATGGCTTGTGGTTACGGTTCACAACATACAGAGTAAAGAAAGCTATTAGATTTGGGGGCGAGTACAATTTTACACGGTCAAGGTTGCATGTGTTAATTTTTTTGGGCGTCGTGAATGTAGATGGTTCAAATATATTACCACCAAAATATTCATTTACACTAAAAAATACTGCATTCTCAATAGATTTCTTTAAAAATATTGTAGAGCCACCACAAAAGGCGCCTCTAAATGCGTTCCGTTTAACATTTTTAATATCATTTATATTTATTTTTTAGAATTATTGTTAAATTTAAAAAAAAAAATCAAAATGATATTTGAGTTATATTTCAAGAACCAATTTAGTAATTAATCATTTAAATTAACAATTCACATCATCATTTAACAAAAAAAATTGAACGGAGAGATTAATTTGCACGTCTCGAAATGTATAAAGATTAATTTATCTATTTTTTAATAGAATAGCCGAAATGCAATCCACCCCTAAGTACAATGATTTTTCTTTTGATACTTTTATCAAATTTAACTAAATAATTAGAAGGTTAGTACTCACTACATTTGAAAATTAGAATTTAACTAAAATTAACAATGCACGAAATCAGAAAATTTTTTTGGGGAGTTGAAATTAAATTGTAATTTTTACGTTAGTAAAATTATAATTTCACCATTTTAATAGCTTTTATCTTTATAATTTTTAAATGATTAAATCAAATTTTTATCGAACTGACAAAGGCTCCGACCCCCTAAAATAAAATTTTTTTCATTTAAACCCTTTAAATTTTTAAAATTTTAAATTAATAAAGATAAAATTACACTGACCTTAAAAATGATAAAAATTTAATTTAATTCTTTAAAAATTATAAAGATATAAACTTTTCAAATAATAAAATTATATTTTTACTATCATTAAAATTAAAAAATTAAAATTTCAATCGATTTGATAGAACCAAATTTCAACCCAAAACCAACTCACCATCCAATTTATGGGTATAATACAAAAAAAAAAGGGTCTGGTGATTAAAGAGGCAGCTAGCAATGTTGGAACGTTGACAAATAAGGTGGTGTTCAAGTTTGTAATAGTCAAGCCATCGGGTTTTGAGCTTCCTTCACTCTTAATTATTTTGTCTTCTTTCCTTTCTCTCTATGAAGGAACATGTGTCATATTTCTTATTTTTCTTTTGACTTCAGAGGCCAAAACAAAGAGAAAAAAGCTTGTTGAAAATGGTGCTTTTACATGTTTAGAGAAGAGAAGAAAGCATGGTATCTAATTCTATTTGACCCAAAATGTTGTTGGGTTATTTATTACGTATTCAGAATCGATAAATTAATTTTTATATGTTAGATTAAATCTGTTAATAATTTTTACTATTAAAAATTGATTCATGTACATCAACATAAAGTACAAGTGGCACATCATGCGTAATTATTTGATTATTCTCTCGGTCATTCCGGTTTTTAATAGTAGAAATGGATTAAATTTTTAACGAAAAAGATCAATTTACTCTTTAACCTAACGTACATAAATTAATTTTCTCGTTTTTTAAGTAAAAATAAAATAAAATGTAATATGACTCTTAATGTAAAAACCTCCACGATACGTTTATCTCTTTTTAACATCTTCATCATCACTAAGGTCCATTACATAATATTGAGCACCTCTTTTTATTTGATCTTACAAATCTATATTTTAAACCATATATCCTATTACCATCTCCGACTTATCCCAATTGTCTTATTTTTCATGTCCTCCAAAGTGATTTTATTTTTAAATGTCATTTAAAAAGATACTCTATTAAAAATACGATGTCAATTTCAATCGAAATAATTGATCCATTCACAAAAATTAGGCTGATAAATCGATTCGCCATCTTGTTAATTGAAGCTATGAAATATTAAAATACTAAACAATAAAATAAATAATAATAATAATTCGACAATTCAATAATTCTTAATAACAAATCATTCGACAAAAATAACATTAATTTACAAGAAAAAAATAATAAAACATATAACTTATAAAATATTCAACAATTGACAATAATAATTACATAATATTGACCAAAAAAGGACTTACAAATTTATTATAAATAATTTGTAATAAAAATAACATAATATTTGTAAAAGTAATTTATGACAATTTTAATAATACTACTAACATGTAGTAATGGCAAAAAAAATAACACTTACACCATAACATGTATTTTTTTAATTTTGATAGAAATGTTTTGGGGTTTGTAAAATAACATATATTATTAGGATTCTTGAATAAAATAAGAGAGTTTAGTACTGATAAGTGTCGAAACACCTTTAGAATACATATTTTAAAAAAAATTATCTTAAAAAACATATATTTTATGAGTGATATTAAAAATTTATTATATTTGCCAAATAAGTCTTAGTTCGATTGGTATGAATATTGTTATCGATGTAAGAGGACGTGAGTTTGAGTGTGCTGAAACGCATTATCCTCTTATTTATGGATTGGGGATGGGCTATAGGTAGCTCTAGGTATTGTGTCACAAAAAACAGATATGACCAGAACCCATAATGAAATTATTAAAAAAAATACTATATTTTAATTAAAAAATCAAATACAAATGCTAAATGTGCTTTTCAAGAAAAGAGAAAGTGTGACTTAAGCTTGAGAGAATGACAAAGAAGAAGCTTTATCTAAGATTTGATTTTTATCCCAAACAAAGATAAAGAGTGTTACTTTTAAATTGGTCTCATAAACAGACCAAAGTGAGTTCTGTTCGCTGTAATTTAACCTGGTTTTGGTCCTTTGAATTGTCTGTCTGGTGCTTAAAGACAAAGATATCAGATTAAATTTTAACTTAGTTATTATCATTGTTATTGTAATAATAATACAATTTTGAGTTTAAGTGCACTTAAACTCATATTTTTTTCAACTTTAAGATTTTAAGGATAGATAGAAGTAGGCATTGTATTAAAAAAAACAATACAAAGTCTTAAATTCTACGTTCAAATACAATATTTATATTATGTATGTCAAGTAAGGTTAGTATTTGATACATTACTAGTGAAAACTTCAATTCCACGAGAATAATTCAAATGGTGCCATGACCCACGTGTCTTATTTTTTAATACTTTTTATTATTATTTTGCTCTTTGAATTATGCTTGTAAAATCTAAAATTTTCACCAATAATATATTAAATAATTTTCAGTGACAAATATGATAATTTAATTTTAAAATAAGTCTAGAGTTAAAATTGAATTAATATAATAAAATTATACAAATTATTAGAGGAGTTGAATTATGACAAGAAATAGAAAATTAGTAAAACATGTCATATTATAAAAAATAAAATGACATGACTCAAATGCATAAACATATCAAAATCTACATAAAATAAATTATTAACATCTTAAAATTTACAATTAAAATATCTAAAATATGTTATGAATTAAACCGCACCCTAAATATGGCATAAAAAATATAAAAGTATCATGAAAGTTTTTGTATTAAGAGTTAGATTGTATTTTGTCATATCTACTCATAAAATAAGTAAATTGATTTATGTACGTTAAATCAAACAGCAAATTGATTATTCTGTTAAAAATTCTATTCATCGTTACCATTAAAATTTGATCCGCATACGTCAGAATGAGGCACATGTGACACGTCACGTGTAATATTCCGTTAGTCATGACAGTTTTAACAACATAAATGAATTTAAATTTTTAATAGAAAAAGATAATTTTTTTATCTAACATACATGAACTAATGATTAAAAAAAATAAAATGTAATATAATTTTTAATACAAATTCCTTCATATTTGAAAGATATCACAAACATAATATAAAAATCAAACACTTACATAAAATGGTGAAAAGCATAGCAAAGCAAAGCACAAAGGGAAAACAAAATGAAAAGAAATGCAAAGCAAAGCAAAGCAAAGACAGAAAGAAAAAGTAAAGGACCAAAGGAGCAGTGAATTTGAGTACTAAGGAGTGTATGGGTGGGTCACTCTCAATCTTACCCCAAGATTTCCCCTTCTTTTTTCTTTACAAAATTATTTAAATTTGGGTAAACTATGCTCAAGGTCATTCACTTTTAAAAAGTTATAAAATAGTCATTAAACTATTTAATAGCTTTTATTAAGTCATTGGATTGTTAAAATTGTTATTATATGGAGTTTTTTGTTCACATTGCCTCCACTAATTGAAAGCGCTCCTCCCCTTTCTTTTTTACAATTCAATTCTTTTTATGAAATAACTTTGAATATCATAATATATGAGTCAAACTCTAAACAACTTTCTTCTCCGATCTTTAATAATGATTGTCTGATCTACTTAAGTTTAAGGTATGCTCTTCTAGTTTTGAGCTCGCTAGTTGGATTTAAAAATAACTTGACAACCCAATGACTTAAATAAAAACTTTCGAATAGTTAGTGATCATGTTGCAATTTTTTGAAGTTTAATAAATAAAATGTAAATTTACTAATAGTTTAATGCCCTGGAGTGAATTTACCCAATTTTTTTTAGATATGAATCTATCATTCTCTCTCTCATGATTCCCAGGAGAAAAGCTTCACTTTTTCACTCGTATTGTTTCATATTCTTTCCCTTTGTGTGAAGCTAAAAACAATATGAGCCAAATGCTCATTTCATATCCCTACATTTGCTTATGAATCCCACCGCCGATCCACCATTATCACAGCCACAGCCACCGCCTCACCGTCCCTGTGACCGCCACCCTGAAGAGAGTTTCACCACCTTTTGTCCCTCATGCCTTTGCGAACGTCTCGCTTTTCTTCAACCAGCTTCCACTTCTTCTTCTTCTGGGAAACCACCCATTGCCCCCAGCACCACCACCGCCGCCGCATTTAAAGCCATTTTCAAACCTCCCGGTGGAAACGGTACCCGACCCAGTTTTCTCCCTGAGCTCCGCCGTACAAAGTCGTTCTCGGCGTCTAAAAACGAAGGTACCACCTTGGGTTTTGAACCTCAAAGGAAATCCTGCTCACTGTTTTCTCAAGAAATAAGTGATTTAGGTTCATCTTCCATTAAAACTCCTACTGAAAACGACGACGTACAGATCGCTGAAGAAGAAGAACAGTTGAAAGCCATGAAAGATCATATGGATCTTGATTCACAAACAAAGAAGAAAACTACTTTCTGGTCAACTGCTTCAGTTTTCAGCAAGAAACTTCAACAGTGGAGACAAAAACAAAAGCTTAAAAAGCCCAAAAATGGTGATAATGGGTCAGTTAGATTGCCACCAGAGAACCCATTAGGAAGAAGATCTTGTGATATAGCTCCACCAAGGTTTTCATTTGACGATTCAAGGTTTTCATTTGATGAACCAAGAGCTTCGTGGGATGGGTATTTAATGGGAAGAACAACAACACCATTCCCAAAAGTACCCATAGCCACAATGGTTGAAGATCATCCATTAACAATGGATTCCATTAATGGTGAATCTTTACCAGGTGGATCAGCTCAAACAAGGGATTATTATTCAGATTCTAGAAGAAGAAAAAGTCTTGATAGATCCAATTCTATAAGAAAAACAGCTGCAGCTGTTGTAGCTGAGATTGATGAACTGAAATCAATTTCCACCGCTAAGGTTTCTCCGGCCATTGTCGATTCGAACTCGAACTCGAACTCGAACTCCGAAACTTTCGAGATTAGCAGTTTTAAAGACAATGCTTCCATTATCATGAACGGGGATCGTACTAAAAAATCAAAGAAATGGAGTACTAAAGCTTGGAACATTTTGGGGTTCATTCATAGGAAGAATGTTCACAAAAATGAAGATGAAGATAAGTATAGTAGAGCTAGTGGTGTCGAAAGATCGCATTCGTATTCGGAATCGGTGTCGGAGCCGAGATTGGGTTTTAATCCGAAGCTTATGAGGAGTAGTAGCAGTGTAAGTTGGCGGAATTCGAGCAGGTTTGGTGCGGAGTCGAATGGACGGTTAAGGTTCGACACGATGAGTGGTGGCGTCGGTGGTGGCCGGAGAGGCGGATCGGGGAAATGCAGGGGTGACCATGCACATTCAGTTCCAAAAAGGTTGTACTGAATTTGAGATTCATATGTATGTTGTTTAATTTTGCATTTGAACATTCATATAATGTTATTAGTTTTATGAAATGGATTATACGTATAATAATTTGGTATGGGTCTCATGTTAGCTTCCGCATCATTTTTCTGCATATTTTATGGAATTTAATAACTTCTTTAATTTGTTTTCGCTAATTTAGATTTCGGATTTGGATATTTGCAAATATTTGATTTGTTTTTTTAGATTCAAATTATATTCAAAGAGTAGATGTAAATAGCTATCCTAGATATTCATTATTCCAATATGCAATACTTATCGGGATGGTTATAGAATGCAGGAGCGAAGCAAAAAAAATATCGTGGGGGAGTCGAAATTAAATTATAATTTTTACAATAGTAAAAATATAATTTTATCATTTAAATAATTTATTAATTTAAAATTTTAAAGGATTTAAATAGAAAATTTTCTATTTTAAAAGAGACGGCCCTTGCTAGCTCCCTAAATACGCCATTGATAGAATGCTTATAATTTTGATTTTATATATAAAGAATTTTAGTGAAATTGAATTCAAATTTTTACAGATTTGAATATCTTAAAAAGATTAAAAATTTTAAAATGGGATTTTTTTGTGTGGATTCAGATATCCGACGGGTAATAATATTTAATTCATATACATATTTGGATAGCAATATTCATATAATTTACAGATAATAAATAGATTCGAATTTTTAAACATATTTGTGAATTGAAATAATTCAAATGCATATGTTCGATCCTAAATCATTCCTAAAAACAAAAATCGATTGTTGAACAATTTAGGTCAACAAATTAGAAAAAATCCGCAATTCAATTTGATATATTTACTAAAAATTAGACAAAATTTTCAATTTTCATAAAATTCAAAAACTAAAAAATTGATAAATCAAATTAAAAGAACTAGTTTTTTGATATTCATGAAACTAAAGGATGAAATTCATAAATAAAGAAAAACAAAAAGAATAAAAGAAAGCAATGATTAAATTCCACTTTAGCAAGATTTAATCATTCACTATCACAAGGATACCCAATAAAAAAACATAACCCAACAGGATCATGCTTTCTCTTTTTCTCTAAACATGTAAAAACACCATCATCAATCTTCTTCTTTTCCCTCTAAAGTCAAAAAGAAGATGAAGAAGCATCCTTGCTTATTCCTCCCAATGGATTGAACAAACTTACTATGAAAAAAAAATTCAAAAGATAGATAAGTGATAGATCAGCATTTATTGGCGAATGGAAGAACATACTTTTGATCTAAGTTGATCTGGTGATCAGTGTTAGAGATCAAAGAATAAAACTGTGTGAATTTTGATTTGTAAATTTATAACATTCAAAGTTATTTAAGGAAAAAAAATTAAATGTAGGCAATACGATCAAAGAAAGCCATATAATAACAATTTTAATATCCCAATGATTTAAATGAAAACTTTCAAATAGTTCACTGATTATTTTGTAACTTTCTAAAATTGAGCGACTGAAATGTGAACTTACTAATAATTTAATGATATTAAGTGCAATTTACCCTTTTGAATTTAGACTGTTTTAAGTTTGGGTTATTTCATGTTCAAACTGTTTTAGACTGAAATTATTTAAATTTGAGGATCAAAAATTTTAATGATAGTGATTAAATTGAAAAAAAAAAAGTTAGAATGATCAAACTAGAAATGGTCTTATTTTAGGGTGACTAAAAGGTAATTTACCCTTAAAAATTATATTGGCATCTTTTGAAGCTGTAAAGCTCAGGCTTTGCTGCTGAAATCATTGAAGACCAATGATACAAATTGATTTGGCACTAATGGATTCCACAAATTTCGCCAAATTAAAACCATTATATCGAATTATGTTGTCTTTAGATCATTACTCTCCATGATGACCAAAACAAAGTTTAAAACAAAAAGAAGTCATAGGTTGGACCAATTTCTGTATTTTCAATATTATTTGTTTTTCTCTAATTATTAAATAAATTTGTCATTCAATTCAAACCCAAAACAATCTTTAACTTGAATTATCAAATCTATTTCGAAATCTAGCATTTTTTTTGGGGGTTATTGTTGAAAAAAATCACCTCGTTGGATAATGAAGAGAAATTCGTTCAACTATTCCAAAAATACCATAAGATTGTCAGATATACAAAGTCTTTAAACCCTTCCTTTTTTTACTAGTATCTCGTCTGAACCGCACATGAGCATACATCAAATTACACCAATATGGGGATTAAATTCTATCCAATCACATTCAACTGCACATAATAACAGAACTAGTTCTTTCCCAAAATTTAACATCTACACCAAGATGACCCACTTATTAAAATATAATCTCTTTCCCCACCTAGCTCTCTAAAATCGAAAATCCACCGTAATCAACTATTGACTTCATTGTGTGAACCGCATTCTAAAGGTGCTCATGAACCAAGTAAAACCTAAACATAATATTAATACACTATATATTTACGTAAACTCGATCCAACTCGAAATATGAACTTATGATTTTATCCAAACCTAAGCTCAATCCAAATCTATTTTAAGTTTACCCATATTATTTTTTTAATTTTTAATTTTAAAAAATGTGTATATTTAATTATTTATTTTAATTTAATAAATTCATATATTTTTATTTATGATTATATTTTTTTAACGCATACAAATATTATATATTACTATAGATTTAATTTTTATGTCTTAAACTACATAATATTTAAAAATAAATCAACTTGAACTCAAACCTTAAATATTTAAATCCGAGCTCATCTTTTTTATCTAAACCTATTGTACTGTCTTAAATTTCAAATAGATAACTCAACTCATGAATATTTTTACCTCATTCTTCCTCTACCCATATTGGTATCAACTGTTATATTTCTAAGAGGTTATTGGATGAATCAACTTTCTCAACAGAAAATTTCAGTGTTCTTTAATTGGTTGTTTTTTCGGTGTTGTTTAACTGGTAGTTCTTCTTGCTCTTTATATGCAGAGGGCCATTGCTTTGTGGATTTTGACCATCTTGTTGGTTATATTGCTTAGGCTTAATGTGATACTAATTGTTACTTTTTGGTCCAATATATACATTTTGATACCAAAAATAACAATGCTAGCTTTTTAGAATTTAATTCGAATTTTAGAGTTGATTTGATGAAAATTCATAATTAATTAATGATATTAACAATAAACTTTCGTCAAATCATCCCTAAAATTTGAATTAAATTTGACAAATTAAACGCAAAATTAAACCAATTCACAATTAAAACTTAATTTATTCTATTAACAAAATCATGAAAAATTCAAATCTAATAATATTAATCATTAATTTTCATCAAACCAACCCTAAAACCTGAATTAAACACTAAAAAATTAACATCATTACCTTTGTGTCTCAAAATATATAACTTTTGTCACATAGCACAAGTATCACATTAAAAAAGAGTATCATACTCAGATATCAAATGATATATTCTTAACATTAGATAAAACTATTTCCTCGCATTGAATCAAGCATAGTATTAAAACCGGACTCAAAGGATCTCTAGAGAATGGGAAAAAAATATTGATTAATTTATATATTATCATTAATATACATACATGATTATCCTAATGCTAATGTTAATTCTCATCCTCAAATCTAAACAACTATAAGAAAAATAGTTAACTATTCAATTAATTCACAACCTGGATCATGCAACTCACCAGCATGGCACACAAACACTATAAAGACTGACTAAAGAAGGGGATAGCTAATTACATACATGATATGATACAAACAACTCAATTATAGTCCTAAGTCCTACCAAAACAAACCTAGAAGCATTTAAAAACAGAGGCTAAAGGAAAGCACATCAAACCATTCAGTACCTTGATCGGCTGCATAACAGCCGGTTTGCTATATCCATCACCTCCGTCGTGCTGAATTTGTATGCAGGTGGGCCTTGCTGTCCATCCTTATTCTATCAGCATACATGGGCAAGCGGATGATCTTGTTAATCTCGTTTAATAAGATTTCTTCTGTGATATTATCGTTTATACTTTGCATAACCTGTTCTAGCATATGTAGATAGCTTTTAGTTACTGCAGTTGGGTAAGGAAAAAAATTAACTATGTGTCAAATTAGCAAAGAGACAGACCTTCCTGTAAGTATTAATATCATTGGGAGTCGACTTATCTGTCCTGATCCGCATATAGACCCACACTTGTTGATCAGGATCCCAAAAACACTCGATAATCTTCCCGGAGAACGATGAAGGAGGATCTGAAACCTCTGTGCAAAGCATTTCAGGAAATTAGCCTGGATAGGAGGTAATGATCTCAAATGAAGAAGAAAAGTAGAATAAAAGTAAGTCACAGCAACCTCTGAATTCGACGGTATTCCCTTCCATCAACTTCTTTCTTCCCCGTTCATAGAGAAAAAGTTGTTCACGATCATCACTTCCAATCTGTCGATAAATAAAAGCTTTCAGTTCAAGGATGAACGGCTACAAAATTTTGAAGCCAAAATCACCCAGAATTTAAAACGTCAAAAAACTAATTCAAAGAAAAATGAGAAAAGCAACCTCAAATAGAAAGTCAACAGAGTTCAACTGAGCATATTTCCACTTCAAAAGACCTTCATGAGTGCGAGGTACATAAGGATCATCCCAACCCT
Organism: Gossypioides kirkii; assembly: GCA_005610355.1. Classification (NCBI taxonomy): domain Eukaryota; kingdom Viridiplantae; phylum Streptophyta; class Magnoliopsida; order Malvales; family Malvaceae; genus Gossypioides; species Gossypioides kirkii. The sequence continues at coordinate 37,592,217 of CP032244.1, read as the reverse complement.
GACAAAAAGAACCATTATTAACCACTAATGCCTAAAAACATAATGCCTTTCCTAAGAGAGCATGCGTGAGGCAACACAAAAGGCACATGTAGAGTGTGAAACTGAGAAATGATAGATCGGGTGATTATATATGGCGCGGTACTAAATTACCAACTGAAAGACCTTTATACATAACAGTAGAAGAAACAGTTAAATAAGTTCAAAAGGTTTGAGATCCATAATCCTATAACCCTCTTCAATCACCTGAAAAATAAGACCATCTGCCTCGTGAGAGAGCTTGGGGATAAACTCTTTCAAAACCTTATTTACAGTAGAAAGCAACCAAAAGTCCTTCCTCCGCACCTGACAAAAGATTTAAGCAAATTCTCAACCATTTATCACAAAGGTAGAAACAGAACAACATATTACACATTGGTGTTCATCAAACATACCCTGAAGGGTTCAAGGTCAAATCGGTAATAAGGATTCCTGCTCTGGTAAATGTTGTGGCGTTCGTAATTTCGAGGCTCAATCACTTCTTTTTCAAGCATTTTCCATCGTTCATAGAACGGCCGCTGCACCAGTGTTGATCCATGGGATTACTACATATGCTTTATATTTTCTTTTTCTTTTTCAAATTTCATAGGAAAAAATGGGGATAACATGATTCTGAAAATTAAAATGTCTCTCAATTGAATTATGCTCTTAGATCTAAAATTGACATTCTAGAATCTCCAAAAGAAAAAGAAACTAGAAAAGCAACTGAAAATTAAGACTACTGATGACTAAAACATCTCTGACAAGCCAAACAACGAATTTCAAAATATAGTCTCCAAAAGTTCAGAGAGAAGTAAGATAAAATATCTATATCAGAAGCTATCAACTGAACGTCAGTTTCATAAGACAGGTAAATTGCCGAAGTGGACAAACAATTAAGAGAAAAATTGCATTAAAAATAAGGACAACCAACCTCTATAATAGGTTCATTGTTAAGAACCATCATATCATAGATAAGATATCTTCTCTCTTGCTTCCGTGAGTCTGGCAGCGTGTCAATTATCATTTCCCCATCAAGCAATGTCAAATGATGACTCATGCCACCTACACCCTTACAAGTGAAAAAAATGACAAAGTAATAAGACCCACAAGACACTTAGATCCCAGAGTTTCACTTAAAAAAGAAGATATGCGAATACATACTTTATTGTGCCAGCATGGAAACCTCATCTGAACCCTTCGGATATTAAAACTTCTATCAATTAAGTAACATCCATCAATAGTTATTAACATCATATATCGTGTTCCATCTGCTTTCCAAGTGGCATAATAATAGCGTTGCCTTAAAAGTTGTAAATTGTCCCTGCAAACTCAAAAATAGAGAATTTTTATATAAAGATAAATATTCTGGTCAAAATAATTAGAAAAAGAACAAAATGTAAAAGAACAGTAAATAGGACAAGCTCAACACTCACTTTTACAATGAGGCAATTAAGTAAGCAACGGACATTTGATGCTGATAATTGAAAACTCTTTTGGGAGACAAAACAGAGAAATGGAAGACATTCTTTCTTTTTCTACCAATTTAACAGCGACTATAAAGTTTTATAATTACATCATTTCATATCCTATACCCAGTACCATGGTTCGTTCATCATGCATGCTTCAAGACCTGTTTCTGAGCCAGGGTCATACCTTCAAACACATTTTAACTCGATTTTTCATCACTAATGTTTTGTACTTGAAATAGAGATCATATGTATTCTAATTGTCACCAAGAACCAAGCTAATCCCATGAGAATGGAAAAGGAGAAATGATCAACCCGTCATGATAAAGCCTTAGGAAACTGGAAGTATTTCCATAAATGAGGAAAAAAATATTTAAGATAAAAATTTTACTCTCAAGTTACATCCATTGCCCAACAAAATTTCTGAAAAATTTTGAACACATATTTTAGAACCTTAACATACAGCATGGCCAATTACAATCTCAAGGCGTTTTAGTCTCTACTAGCTTAAAATGGAAAATTGCTCAATGAGTAAGAAAGTAACTTAAAGCCCAACCACAGTTCCAAGAGAAAATGCGCTAATTTCAACAAAATGAAGAATCAAAAACCAGAATACATGTAAACTGGCTATACCAGAAGAACTAAGAAAAAAAGAATAAAACCAAGCATATAAAGTACCTGTTCAGTGAAACTGGATGTGATCCCGGGAACTGTGCATGCCCTCTAACCTGGTTTCAAAAAATGACCATACCAGAGCTCGTATTAGATTAAAACTGTAATGAATTATATCAAACTAAAGAATTAACTTTTAGCCAAATATGTAAATAATTAATTGGATAGAAGGTGTACAAGTTTACAATAGTTTTAGTTTCATAAATGAGAGTTCTCCTAATTTTATAATTAAGAAAAATATTCTTATAGTCTTCAAATATAATATACATTAAAACAGCCACTTTAACAAATTCAAAGACTATTAACTTATCACTTAATAGTCCTCCACAAAATTACCAAAGCTACAGTCAAGAAACAAAGTGAATAAAAAAGCTATGTCCTGATGAAAACATCCGTCTCCAAATCTCAGTCTTGACCATGCGAATAAGTAGCTAAAAAAGAAAAAGAATCCGCTTTCAAAGTTCATACCCCAGTATTTAACTTCAATTGTTGATAGCAGAATTGCCTCATTTGTACCTGCTGGTCATGAGGTATTTCATCACCCAAAATGTCATCATTTGTCAACATTACATCAGTTTCATGGTTCTCCTGAAACGACAAAAGACATTAAAGCTGAAATCAAAAGAAAAGACTTTTACAGAATCTTGAGCAAAATTGAAACATCACCAATGAAACTAGAAGAAACATAAACAAGTATACCTCAGTGTCAATTAGTAACAACTTAATGAAAAAGCTTAACATAATTTGTAAGACCTTTATAACACAAAGCTTAATCTACATGGTGAAGAAGAAAAGGCAGGCTGGCCATCAGCAGAGATTACTGTTATAATCAAAGAAGACAAACCCATTCATAATATTTATAATAAATAGGTCATTTTGTGCTAAAGAGTCAAAATCTTCCACTTTCCAAATGGAAAAGAAGAAATGGTACTATGAAGCTTTTGCTAATAACAGGTTTCATTGTTCTGATGCCCTTATTAAAGTTAAATAAAAAAAAATGAGAAATTAAGAATACTGCATGGTTGTCCATACAAGTAATGCAGTTGGAGCTCCATCATCATCATCATCATCTGCAGCTGCTTCACCATTGAGATCAAGATCAGAAGATCTTTTCCACTCAGGAGTTGGAGGGCAGACAAGAGATTCTGGTCTTCTTTCATGATAAAATGCATACAAAGCATCAATATAGTCTGGTTTGTATATTCCTGGTGGGCGTGCCTCAGAAAAAAAATTTATTGCCTGCAGAAAAGGTTAAACAGAAATAGTAAATAGTATTCCATTGTGAATACCTAAAACAGATATTGGAAAAGACTAAAAAAAATACCACCACCAACAAAAAAAATAACTGACCTGAGTAACAGACATAGGCTGTGTTCGCATGAGATAGTGAATAATCATGTAGCCAGTGCGGTTATGACCATGAGTACAATGGACAAGAATATATTTATTTGATTTCTGACGTAGGAGAAATTGCGACACCTGATAAACAAGTTACATGGAAGTTTTGGTAAATTGGTTACAACACTATAGGAACAAGTAGCTCACAACATGCCACATGTAGATCAGCAACCGTACTACATGAATGAGAAGAAGTGGGGATGCATTACCGACTATGACATAAGTTCTAATTTATGTTTGTGATTACAACATAGTAGTTTCTTGTTTTTAGCATAACATGGAAACATATAACCCAGTTACCAGCCACAAATTTGGTTGTCAACTGATAAACGTACCATGGGAGTTGGGACTAAATCTATCACAGAAATCACATTTTAAGTAGAGATAAAGGCAGTGATTCTAGTAGATTCAGGAAATGTCAAACAAATATCATAGCAAAGAGTACCTCATAAACAAAGGTATTTACAGACGCATTCTCAGGTACAGCATCCCTTCCCCTACATTGTATCTAGAACACAAAAACAAAAAATTAAGCCAAGGCTGAAAGAAGTAAGAGAAGCATTAAATAATACTAATACTTTGCTCACCTTTACATGCTTAATGCCTTTTTTCTTCAGGTCTGTAGTTTGATAGTAACGAGAAGTGTTTGTCAAATCAATCACCAAACCAAGCTGAAAGCAGGCATAACAGATAAGGTATTGTTCTCCAATTAACAATCTCATTTTAGAAGTCTTATCCAACAGAAACTGATAACTAACTTATGTTGGGTGACATGAACAAAAGCTTAGTCTCAAGTCCTTCAAACAGACACTTCTAACAAGGATTTGTGCTCTTTCACAAGGATTTTGACATGCCATTTACATGTTTAAGATGACGATAGAAGAGATCAGCTTTGCATTCACGAGAGAATCGACGAGGTCTTATCAATGCGAAATATGAAAAGAAATATGATGCTTTATATATACCTTTCTTCCTAAAACTTCTTGCTTATGAACCGCTTGTTTAAAAGAGTATCTTTTACCAGGAGGAACGCAGTCATTATAAGATTCACCAAGTGGAACCTTCGAAGGAATGATGCAGCCTATTTCCTTACCAACCGCAGGACAGTCCAACCAACCTGCAAATTATTTGAAAATAGGAAAAAAAATGCATGATGGTTTAAGCAACAAGACATTTGAAAGTTAAATAAATAAATCAAAATCATCATCTTAAGAACAAAAATGAAATAATAAACAATTTCAAATACATTTGGTTACATTTCACTGATGACACCAACATCATAATGACTGTCCAAAGGGCTGAAATCATGAGCTTTAAATGATGTATCCATAAAATTTTTCTACTGACCATTGACATAATAGATACCATTGTGGTAATTCGGTTACACATAAATAAAAATCATTATGAACTACAAAATTGGGGAAATAGAACACCAATGATATTAACATACACTGACAACAGCCACAAAAACTAAATAGAATCTATTGTGCAAAGTCAGGGATCTTACCAGGAGGGATCCTGCTTTTATCATAATATGTTGAGTTCCTATTTTGATAGAAGTGATCATATACAACAGGCTGAGAGACATGTACTGGCCGGTCATCTGGTCGGTCACTTCTCAATCTCTTCCGTCTCTCTTCGCGTTCCTAACAGAAGCAAATTCCATTACCATGCAAGGATGAACAGTGATCCACAAACATGAAGACTATGAACTTTTGCAAAGAGTAAACAAAAACAACACAGCATAATATGACACGCTTAACCTATAAGAGTGTAATGAATAAGAAAAAAATGGGAAAGGAATCTGCATGTTGATTAACAATCGAAGTTAAAAAGACACTGATTTTTCATAAATGTGAGTAGGATTGCAAGAATTGTTCACAATTTCTCTACAAATATAAGAACATCTACACAAGAGCAATCATTTTACAGTCTAATGAATATACAAACAAAAACTCAGTTCTCCATGTTATCTTGTCAGTAAGTACCTATTACCTACGAAATCAACAACATCTATGCAAACAACTTCAATACTTCATAAGCACATGATGAAACTGAAAACATTGTCTTAACTACAGCACTACCTCACTCTACCCCTCAATGCCTGGAACATCTCATTCTCACGGAATTACATATATACATACATAAAAGCCAGAAACTATTTTCAACCACAGATAGATGTTAAGAGAAACTAAACGCATTATTTAAGAGAAAACCAGAGGAGAAACTTTGAGAAGTACCCGCCGTGAAATTTCAACTGCAGATTCTACATGCTCCTCTGGAGCAGAGTAATGTTCTATATGCGTTTCATATGGATCTTCATCATCTTCAGGTAATGGGGAAGCATTTAGGTCCACACCTACAATCATTCCGCATCTGCAAAACACAATGCACTTATAGCCTATATAAAGAGGTGAATAAAATGAAACGTATATATATATGTAAGCATAAGCAGAAAATTCTTAATCAATACTAAATCATAACAAATACTAATCTGTAATCAATTAACACTATATCATCACAAATACAACAGCTAGCTCACTCCGAGTAAATAAATTCATCAAAGTAAAAGTTAAAATTAAATCATAACAAATATTAATAACACTATATCATCACAAATACAACAGCTAGCTCACTACGATTAAAAAAATTCGTCAAATTAAAAGTTAAAACTAACAAATACTAAACTCTAATAAATTAACACTATATCATCACAAATACAACAGCTAGCTCACTCCGAGTAAATAAATTCATTAAATTAAAATCAAAATCATAACAATTACTAAACTCTAATCAATTAACAATATATCATCACAAATACAACAGCGAGCTCACTCAGAGTAAAATAAATTCATCAAATTAAAAGCAAAATTCTACCTAACCTGCTCGATGTCTAGCTGATAAGCTAAGTAAACTAACAATTCGAAAAATCCTAACCAACAAAAAAACTATACGAAATCTTTTTGGCAGCAAAATCGAAACAGTTAATTCCCTTGACGAACCAAAAAAAGAACAGAAACTGAAATTAACTTCAAACTCACCAAAAACATGAAATCCTCGACAAAACTAAAGTAAAATGACGATCCACTACGACGTTGAAAGCCGCCGAAAACTAAGCTGATTTTCTTTTTCCTCTCTTTTTCTTTACCTGTCGTTAATCCGATAAACACACACACAAAAAAGAACCTTGCTCAGTAAGCTGTACGAAGCCTTACGATGGTGAGTTTCAGTGACAGTTTCCCTTTTGAAACCCTAGAGAGAGAAAGTTGTTGGAGGGTTTTTTCTTTTTTGGTGAGAATAGGAGAGACAGAGTAGTGATGGAGAAAAAGGAAGTTAATAAATCATACTCTCCCACCTATGTCAGTAGAGAGAGAAAATAGTGAGAAACGTGAAGATTTGGTCTGTAGCCGAAATCAATTAAACAGAGAGGGGATATAAAATAATGTGGAAGACCAAGGTTTGACTCTTATCATCCATAATATTTGAATTGCAAAATCAATTAAAGTTTCAATCAAAATAATATCAACTTAACAATTCAATTACGCAATTCACACCATTCGAATCTAAATTGTATTTGAGAATCTAACTCACGGGTTCATCCAAAATCATTTTTAAAATATAATAAAGCACGTGAGCAGGTCGAGGCTGGAACGATTCTAGTATATCAAACATTGGTCCGGCCCAACAATACCACTGGTTCTTATCCAATTCCCTTCTTCCTCCCACTTCAGGGACGGTGTCTTTGTTTTACGTGCTTGTTCAATGGCCAACAAGCTTTGCAATGGTATTCTTAAACTTGGGGTCTTTCTTTTTTTTCCCTTACTTTTGGTATCAATCTCAAACAAATTACTTTTTTTCCTTTCGAAATAAGCAGAGACCATTTTGGAGCAACTCAGGCATGGAACTGCAAAATTTGAGATTGTTTCTTCCCCTGTTCCTTCTATTTCAATTCCAAGCCTCTCTCACTCATTATCCACAACTTTCCCAGCAGATAACAGTCATCGATTCTTCGCTAGAATTGGAGCATCTTTGTAAAGCTCTTATTATTATAATAATAAAATCTGCCTACATTAACATTGTCTTTAACCCCAAATTTTAATTTTTGATAGGGGAGGTGGGTCGGCGGCAACGAAGAAAGTTGAGCAGTATTCAGTTCACAAAGTTACTGGGGATGGTCGATGCCTATTTCGAGCACTGGTAACATTTCATCTTTGTTTCTATATAGAGTAGCTTTTAATTTGATTTGTTTGCTTGGTGAATGTATTGCAGTACAATTAGACCTGTCAATTGAGTGGATTTTTTCAGTTGAACTAATTTCGGGTTTGTGTCATTTTGGCTTTAACTTGTTATGGGTTCGAATTCAGGTTGTTTCGAGTTGACATTCAGGTTTGAAGCTTAGTTTTTTGGGTTAGGACATTACGAGTTGGGATCATTTCGAGTTATGGTATCTTGGGTTCGGGTTGCTTTTGGCTTGAGCCAATTCGAGTGGAAGAAGCCGATGGTTGAGGATGGTACTTGGTAACTGTGGATGATGTTGGTTGACATTGATCATCATCCATTAGGATGATGTTTGTTGAAGATTCTTCAACTTTGTTTCTCTATAGGGTAGCTGTTAACTTGATTTGTTTGAATGGTAAATTCATTGCAGTACAATTAGGCCTGTCAATTGAGTGGATTATTTTTGGATTAATTTCGGGTTTAGGTCATTTTTACTTCAACTTATGGGTTTGAATTCGGGTTGTTTTGAGTTGAGCTCATTCAGGTTTGAAGATTAGTTTTTTGGGTTAGGACATTACGAGTTGGGGTCGTTTCGAGTTATGGTATCTTGGGTTCGGGTTGCTTTTGGTTTGAGCCAATTCGGGTGGAAGAAGCCGATGGTTAAGGATGGTACTTGGTAACTGTGGATGATGTTGGTTGACATTGACCATCTTCCATTAGGATGATGTTTGTTGAAGATTCTTTAACTTTGTTTCTTTGTAGGGTAGCTTTTAATTTGATTTGTTTGCATGGTGAATTCATTGCAGTACAATTAGCCTGTCAATTGAGTGGGTTATTTTTGGATTAATTTTGGGTTTGGGTCATTTTTACTTCAACTTATGGGTTTGAACTCTGGTTGTTTTGAGTTGAGCACATTTAGGTTTGAAGCTTAGTTTTTTGGGGTTAGGAAATTACGAGTTGGGGTCATTTTGAGTTTAGGTTGGTTTTGGTTTGAGCCAATTCGAGTAGAAGATCCCAATGGTTGAAATTGGTACTTGGTAGCCGTGGATGATGTTGGTTGACATTGACAATCATCCATTGGGATCATTTCGAGTTATGATGTTGGGTAGCAGGTTGGATCGGGTAGTCTGGATTGTGTGTCATTTTGGGTTTTAAAATTTCTAGATTATTTCAGTTGGATCAATTCCAAATTTGGTTTAATTTCAGATTCAGGCCAATTCAGTTTCAGTTTGTTATGGGTTCGAAATCTGATTGTTTTGGATTGAGGCCATTCAAGTTTGGAGCTTAGTTTTTTGGGTTAGGACATTACAGGTTGGGATCATTTCGAGTTATAGTATTTTGGGTTCAGGTTGCTTCTGGTTTGAGCCAATTCGGGTAACTTTGTGTGATGTTGGTTGACATTGACAGTCATCCATTCGGATAATGAATGTTCTTTTTTACAAGATTCAAAGGTGTTAGATGTCTTGTTGTGATACTGAATCTATTTGGATAACTTAAGGTAAAAGTACTATGGAGGCCCTTGTACTAGGAGTTAGATTGCATTTTGCCCATTCTAATTAGAAAATGAGCAAATTAGTCCCTGTATTTTAGATCAAAGACCAAATTGGTCCTTCTGTTAAAAATTTCATCCATTTCCACTATTAAAAACTGGTCCTTGTACGTCGATATGAGGTACATGTGACACATTATGAGGTACATCTGGTTATTCCATCAGCGACTCTAGTTTTTAATAGTAAAAATGGATGAAAAATTTAAACGGAAAGGATTAGTTTGCTCTTTGATTAATATCCAAGGACTAATTTGCTCATTTTTTAGTAAAGGAGACAAAATGCTATTTGACTTTTAGTACAGGAACTTCTATGATACTTTTACCGGTAACTTAATAGAAATCTCTCTGTCTAAGTTCTTACATTATCATATGCAGTTTTGCTATTTTTCTATGATTATATAAATAACATTAATAGTATGACACTCGCTGATTTTACACTCCACTCGATGCCGAAAGTGTTTCTTTCTGGTTATAGACATTCAACTTAACGAGGAGTGTTTACAAGGTGCAAGTCAACAAGGAGTGATGTGTCAGCTAAGGCAGATACACCTCTGATATAAGTACCTGTAACGCACTTTTAAGCATATGTTACTGAGTCCTCAAACCTTTGAAATCCTTGCAGTCTAGTGTTCTCCTCCGTAATGGCTCGTGTACTAATTGTGAATGATGTGAATCAGGTCAAAGGGATGGCTTTCAACAAGGGTATTGCTTTAAGTCCCCGGGAAGAGAGAGATGACGCTGGTATGATTCTATTATTTCATAATCATTCACTATAGCTGAATTTGCACATACCATCTTTCTTTCTTTTGGCAGTTTCAAGTATCGAGCTTGCGTACTTGGCTCGATTCATGATCTCAAACCGTGGAATATAGGATAGGATTAATAGTTGAGCCCGGAGAAAATTTAACTCGTGTTTAGTCTTTTTTGGCCCTTCTTCCCCACTTTTTTCCAAGTACAAAATTTTTTGATGGTTGAGAAGCAAGGGCTTATTCTCGAGTTTATTAGTTCAAGAATCTCGGAGAAACCTAAAGCATCAGCATGATTACATGTTCTGTTTATTTATTAGCAAGTTTTTAGTAACACAGTTTGTAGGCTTCAAACCTTTTAGGTACATTACTAATCTCCGAATCATATCAATGCAGATGAATTACGAATGGCCGTCAAAGAGATTTTATGTGACAGTGCTAAAGACCGGCAGCAGTACGAAGAGGCTTTGGTTGCCATTACGGTTGAAGAATCTTTGAAACGGTTAGTCTTCTTACAGATGATTCATGGAATCTCTACTATTTTCAATTGATTCCTTAACATATCCCTGTGATGAAAATACATCTTCTGCAGTTACTGCCAACGCATTCAACGATCTGACTTCTGGGGAGGTGAATCGGAGCTCCTGGTTAGTGTTCTTTCAATGCATACTTATTAGACAATGAGTCATTAATGGGTTTGCAGGAGCTTCATCTGCCATTTTCTCTTTGCACGTATTAGCAACAGTCTTTTGTCACTTTTTTGTTGAAAAAATTACGATGATTAATGGCCATGAATTTTCCCAGGTACTTTCAAGATTGTGTGGTCAGCCAATAGTTGTTTATATCCCCGAGCATGAGGTATGCTTGTCTCTTGGCTTGCTCATTGAAAATTTAGGCTGGTTTCAAATATGGTCTCCCCCGTTTTGGTAAAAGTTACCATTGAAGCTCTTGTACAAGAAATTGAATTGCAATTTGCCCCCTTTATTCAAAAAATAGGCAAATTAGTCCCTGTACATTAGATCAAATAGCGGACTGGTCCTTCTGTTAGAAGTTCCATCTATTTTTACTTTTAGAAATTGGTCCCATTTAACAGCAGAAATGAGTGAAATTTTTAACAGAAATGAGCAGTTTGCTCATTGATTTAATGTACGGGACTGATTTGCCTATTTTTTTAGTAAAGGAGGCAAAATGTAGTCTGGCTCCTAGTATAGAGGTCTCCATAGTCCTTTTATCCTCTTTTTGTGTTAAGCTGTGCGTGCTAGCACCTACATTTCAAGTTTCATTTATGAATGAGTGCCAGGCTTCGATTTGTCTATACATTCACCGCAACCAATGTTATAAATTCCAAAGTTGTTTTATCTATTAATGAAATTGAAACATTGCTTGAGCCAATGCGTGCACTTGAATAGTTTTTATCCTCTTAGTTTGGTGCTTGCATTAATTTGTTTGATGTTTCCGGTATTGCAGCATAGAAAGGGTGGATGGGGCTTTATTCCCATTGCGGAATACGGATCCGAGTTCCGCAAGGGCTTCGGAAAAGGAAAACCCAAGAAAGTTGTAAGGCTACTTTATAGCGGCCGAAACCATTACGACCTACTCGTTTGAGAGTGTATCGTATCCACTTCAAATCGATGGATTGAAACACTGAATTCCGCCCATTTTTTTGTAAGGTTTTCTAATGGATTTTAGCCGGTTGATTCTCCTACATATCTTTTACAGGCTGGAAGATTATGTTTGAACATCTAATGGATGAGTTTATAACTAAAGTTTAGATCTTTCAAGTAAATGCATGCCGGAGTTCTATTTGATTTGATCCGATCTAATCCGATTTGATTGAATATAACTTTTGATCTTAATACTTGGAGTCAAAATTGGTCTAATTATGGTTTTAGTCTATTTACCATGTTTAAATTTTGGATATAATCTTTTAAATTGATCATTCTACTTAGAAATTCAAATCGATAACACCATCAATTGCTTCATGGAATACTTTAAAAACAATATTAAATTTTCGAATTAATTGAAAGTTTTTATTTAAATTATTAAGTTGTTAAATTTTTTTTTAAAGTTCAGTTAGTAAGCTTTAAAGATAATTTAATAATCAATACGTAAATCGATTCAAATGATTTATTAATTGTTTTATAATTTTTTTAAATTGAATGATCAAAATGTAAATTTATTAATAGTTGTGACATTAAATGTAAGTTACCATTGTTTTTATCTTTACAAAACGACAAAAACTAAAACTAAAACCCCAGAAGGGAAAGTAAATGACGGTTTACACGTGGTGAGTTTCCCCTAAATGCCAAGCCAAGCCAAAAAAATCCCTTAATTCGAGAAAAAGTAAATATACTAATAAATTATAAAAAATAATTTTCCTCTTTTTCTTTATTTCATCATCTTCTTCGTACTTCCATTGCTTTAAGCCATAAATTAAAAAATAATTCAAAAACATCAAAAAATAAGGGTTTCCCTTTAAGGAATTTTATTTTATTATTTAAATTCCAACTGAGTGGTTTTTGTGGGTAGTGGGCAATGGAAGGAGCAAGCAATGGCGGTATGTTGTACCACGAGGTACAAGAGTCGAAGCTGTGTGCAGTCCATTGCGTCAACACGGTGTTACAAGGACCCTTCTTCTCCGAATTCGATTTAGCGGCTTTAGCCTCCGATCTCGACTCCAAAGAGCGCCAAATGATGCTTCAAGGAACCACCACCGCCGCCGCCGGTGATTTCCTCTCTGAGGAATCCCACAATGTCTCTCTCGGTGGCGATTTTAGCATCCAGGTTTGCTTTTGGTTCTGAGATTGGATAAAATCTAGATTTAAGTGCCTAAATTTGGTTCCTTTGTTGAAAGATCAAATAAGAAAAGAATTCGAAAGGGCTTTACCCTTCTAATATCAAATTGAGTTGAAAGTTAAGTTCTTTTGGAGTATTGAGTAATTAGGGTTAGCAAGTTTGGGAACTGAATTGTTAGATTAGGCCATGAATAACTTGAATATTTGATATAGTGCCTTATTGAATGGTTGCACTAAGAGGTGTAAACCCAAACTAGCTGTTACTTTTCTTTCATGTATTAAAGTAGCTAATTTTGTTTTAATTCTATACTTGGGATTAAGTTTATTGCAGCCTGTGTTGGTTGCATTGATAGGTTCGATCGGATTCGTTTTGGGTAAAATCGTATTAGCAAACATCCCCTAGAAGGGCATATATTCCCTGCATACATGCATCTTCTTATCATTCATTATCGAGTTCATTTGTTATGTAGATATAATTGCTGAAATTGCTAATCAAAACATTAGCCTTTCATGTTTGGCTTTTTCGTAGAAGCCCTTCTCGACTTTTGTTAAATAATACATCGTGATCGGTGGTGATATCATCAAATTCGTGGTTATGATTGTTTCACTAAGAGCTGTAAACCTAAACTGCCTGTGTACTTTCATTATGTATTGAAGAAGCTAATTTTATCTTAAAGAAGCACCAAAGAATGGAAATCATATTGTAATTTATATGATACTATACGACTACGTGTTTCACTTGGAGCAAATTTGTTGTAGCTTTAGTTGACTGCATTGATATGTTTGATCTAGTTGGTTTTTGGTCATATCATGTTAGCGAATATTTCTTAGAAAGATTGTATGAGTAGAGTAGAATTCATGTGTGCAATGTGTATAAAACTTGGAAATCTACATGTATATGTGGGATATGTATGTATCTTCATTTCACTCATTGTAGAATCCATTTGGTTATGTAGATATAACTGCTGAAAATCCTAATCAAAATATTATCCATGCATGTGTGGCTTTTCAATATAAGCCAAAATGGTTTCTTTGTAGTGTCCTTTGTAGTTTAGAAAGCAACACATAGATTTCCAGGAAAGGCAGTAAGTATGCATGTAAACTGTGCGGAGCTATATGTTTGATGTCTGTTGCTTAAATGCTCTTATCCCGGGAATAATAATAAATAATGACAAAAGGCATCTTTAGAATTCTTTTACATAGTGAAATAAATGCATGAGAATCTTGACATATATTATTTCTGGCATATTAGAATTCAGTTATAAATGTTGGTGGTTTATGTGATTATAAAAGGAAGTAATGTAGGATAAGGCATTACGGTTGAAATTTTGTTACATTAGTTCCGTCTATGGTATCCCCAATCTTAGGTTTGGTTTTACATACAAATGCTTTGTTATGTATATACCATGCATCGGATATGTGAATATATCAGGTGTTAGGACTTATGATTCCATATATAGATATATCAAGAATAGCACTAGCAATGTCAAACAATAAATGCTATTGGCTTCTTTACCAATAAGGAAGCTAGGAAGGTTCGGTGGACCATTACTCACCTTAGGGTCTTAGTTATTGGCATGGTTTTGCTTTGTACTTTGTTTTATAAATCAAGACGGTTCAGTGGCCTTTCATGCGTGCGCAAATATGATTATCGATTAAATAATCTTATTATATGCAGGGTGACCATGATTTGGCACATAGAACTCAGTTAAGGTATCTTATCACCGTTGCTTATGCTTTCGTTTTATCCCTCTCACGTACACACACAAAAAAATATTCTTTTTCTTCCCCTATTTAGTATCGAAAGGCATCATTTTGTTTCCTGTTTGTTGTTCAAACAAGTGCATGTATATGTCTGTTATATTTTTTAGACGACTAGCTTATAACATCTATGGCATTGTCTGATAATATCTGTTAGGTTTTGGAAAAAGCCTTAGAAGTATGGGATTTGCAAGTTATTCCCCTTGATTGCCCCGTTGCCGAGCCTGCCCAAATCGATCCTGAGCTGGAAAATGCATTCATTTGTCATCTCCATGATCATTGGTTTTGCATCCGGAAAGTCAATGGAGAATGGTATAATTTCGACAGTCTTTATGCAGCACCACAACACTTCTCGAAGTTTTATCTCTCGGCCTATCTTGACTCATTAAAAGGATCCGGCTGGAGCATTTTCCTGGTGAGGGGAAACTTTCCAAAAGAATGCCCCATATCTTCCTCTGAAGCCTCTAATGGTTACGGGCAGTGGCTATCCCCCGAGGACGCTGAAAGGATAACTAAATCATGCAACTTAACACAAGCTCCTCCTCAAAGAAACAATATGTCTCAACAACAACATACCGAGCGGCTGCCTTCATTGGCCGAGACTGATCTGCAAATGCTTTCAGATATGGAAGATGAAGACTTGAGGGCTGCAATCGCCGCTAGTTTGATGGATTCTTCTCCAGCCATGGCCAGCGGTGAGTCCAGCATCCCTAAAACTGAAAATAAAGATATCCCTGAAAAAACAGCATAAGAAGAAATATTATATATATATTATACTGTGCAAGTGACAAAAATCCATGTCAGATTTTTGATGTTTTGAACCGACATTTTTGGCTTGAGGTTGTTGCGTTGTCGCAGTATATACATTCATTACCACAGTTTTCTAGTCAAAATTTAACATTGTAAAAGGTACTTTTGTTTAGATGTGTCGTCTTAATTTTGCTCTTATATTGTTTCTAGATCATCTTTGCTTCATGGTGTCTGTCTGTCATAGTTCTTTTTAGTTTCTTTTGGGTGCCACCGTTGGTTTCATCTAGAGATCGCAACGGGGTGGGGTGGGTTTTTGGCTGCCCCGACCTGACCCGGCATACTCTCTATATAACCAAACTCCGGGCCTATCTGAAATTAAATAGTAATTTATTTGCCTCGAAAAATGAAAGCAATATTGGATTCTTACCCAATATGTCATAATTTTTAATATTTTTAAATATTTTATCAAAAGAAAATGAATTTTAAATTTTTTATGTTTTTGTAATGATACTATTTAGGGTAAATTAATTTGTAGTCTCTTAATTGTGGTTTTTTTATTCTTATAAATTAATTATCTAATTATGGTTTTTTTTAATTATTTAATTTTGTATTTTTTGCCACTCAATTATTTTGGATTTTTGGATTTTTTCATTTTTAGGTTAGTAAGATGGTAATTAAAAAAACATGGTTTCATTGAATGATTAAAAAGGAAAAAGTTATAGTTGGGTGATTATAAAAATAGTTTACCATTAATTATTTTTTAAGTATAATTAAGCTAGAACAAATATTAATATAAATTTTATTATCATAAATATTTAAACTAGTATTATACAAAAGGGTATTTTGTAATTATATTGGGTTTCGACTCAATTCAAGTAATTGAAAAAAGTAAATCAGTCTCGACCTCCTTATCGGATTAAGTCGCATCGAAAATTGTGGAGTTTTTGCCATTTCTAATTTTATCCCCGAGAGAGAGAGAGAGAGAGAGGCATGCATATAAATAGTTAGATATAATGATGATAAAATTAAGGTGAAAGGGCTTTGTGAAGTAGTTATGGTAGTGATAAATGACTTGCGACGATATTTAAGGTTTTATCAATATTAAAATTCAAATTTAAATTCATGCACTCTCTTTCTCATTTTTATAAAATGAGCTCTAAACAATGGAAAATTAAATTTGAGAAAATGTCATTTATTTCCCTTTTTGGATTGATTATAAAGAAGAACTCCAACAACTGTTAAAGAGTAACCCAGCATCCCCATTAATGAAACTGGATTCTTGAATATAATAATGGACACCACCACTGCAACTGCACCTTTTGCATTTCCCAGTACCTGAAACATTTTTAAATGCGTGAATATTTACTGCATAGAGTTATCGAGAGTTTGGGTGTCGGTAGAATTTAGGATAGCTATTTTCCCTAAATTATCTATTATGATAGGTATGACTAGCATTTAACACTTAAATTGATGACTTGATCAACGAAAGGACCAAATTGATATGATTCATGTATTTTGAGGATTCAATTAGATTTAGAGACTAATCTAGAATCTAGGCCCATAGTTTAGGGGTGTTTGGTAAAGAAAACCCAATTTTTTATTATACAAGTTTTTGGGTAAATTTCGCTAAACATCCTCAAATTATGACTTAAATTTCAAATTGATCTTCAAATCTAAAATATTCAAGTATTATTATCATTTCAATCAAATCTTTTTGTTAATCTGGTCATCAGCTTAGACGTTTAAGTGCTAACTTGGTATGCCTCTCGTCTCATTCAAACTGGTATTTAACATCCAAACCAGTGGTTAAACCAATGGAAAGATTTAATTGATACGATATTGACAAACTCTAAAGTTCAGAAACTAATTTAGAATGTGGATTGAGATCGACAATAAAAATGCGAGGCACAATTAACCCGAAGTTTTAAAAGATTATATACCTGGAGGGTCAAGGCGCTGGTGTGTTTAGTGACCAAAAAATTGGTCAAGTTGACAAAATAAGCAAGAGAAGAATTGAAAAGCAGATAATACACAACTATTGTATCTTTTCTTGCAAGAGATATGGTTATGGCTATCACATTTCTCTCCATCAATAAAGTTGCAGGAAGCAGTATCACCACTGCTATTGGTGCCATGTACATCAACAAATTCATGGAGTTTAGCTTTTCCCTGCAACAATATAATATAAATTAATTGGATGAATGTTGAGAGTAGTTCAAATACAAATATCCAGATTAATGCAAATTCAACAATAAAGGTATCATATAGGCTCATGTGGTAGGAGTCAGATTGCATTTTATCCACTTTATTTAAAAAATGAGGAAATTAGTTCCTATACATTAGATCAAAGAGTGAATTAATCATTTCTGTTAATATTTCATCTATATGTACTGTTAAAAGTTAACGAAACTAGATGATGACACATGGTGTGCCATGTGTATGTCAAGATGATGTACAAAAGCCAGTTTTTAACAATAGAAATAGATAGAATTTTAACGAATGAGTCAATTTGCTTTTTGATCTAACATATTGGGACTAACTTGCTTATTTTTAGAGTAGAGGGAGTAAAATGCAATTTAACTTATATTATACGGGCCTCATGATACTTTTACCAAATTCGACATAATTTATTTTGACAAAAAAAGTCAACTCAATCCCTTCAACTCGGCAAATCTACACCCAAAATGATTTGGATTCTAAATAATTTGAACTCAAAATGATTTAAACTTGTAAGCTTGATGATAAATCCTTAAATGATCCAAACTGAAAAACCAGAGGCGTAGCTAGAGATGGGCAGGCAACAGCCTCACCCTCTAGTGGTATAATATTAATTTTAGTCCCTTTTAATAATAAAATATTCTAGTTAAGCTCTTTTTAAACACATTTTTTACCTTTAGCTCCCAAACTTTTAAAATTTTATTTGGACTCCTTAATATAATATTCTTGGTTTTGCCCCTATGCTAAACAATCTAAATCGAAATAACCCAACCTGAAATTAACATGACCTTGAATCGATTCAAACTCAAAATGATCCGAATTATGCTAGTTATGGAAACAAAATTGATAAAAAAGAAAAAAAGAAAAAAAAAAGAGCTTACTCTTCTGATGACAGCAAAATAGCCTGAAGCACTGATTTAGAGGCTCTTGCAGCAGTAGCTGAAACACACATTAGAAATCCGAAAAGGTGGAAACTTGGTTCAGCCTACAACATACAAACACCTCTATGTGAAAATGTGTTGAAAAAATTACCATTTACCAAGATTCTGACGCCAATTATACAAATTAGACCTGTCAAATTTTGATCCAAACCCGAAACCTAACTCGAGTAATCAAACTCAAATTCGTTTCAATCCGATTTTGATATAAACTCCACAATTTGAACCCGAGATGACTTAAATTAGAAAAGACTTAAAGCTAGAGTGACTAAAAACCAAAAAGATATAAAACCATAACCGCTGAATTGCAAAAGTCCAAGCCACAAACTTCAATAGCCTAAACTTAAAACAACTCAAATCTGAGATTCATCAATCTGAAAATTTGAAACTCGAATTGATCTGATTCAAATTGACTCGATCCAAACCAATCAGTCAAGCCAAATTACATGTCTAAATCCCAATTTTCCTAAATTAATCTAAATCCGTCCGAATCCAAAATTGATTGATCCGAAAACATTAAAACTCAAATTGACCCAATCTATATTTATTCAATCCAAAACCAACCTGAACAAACGAATTACATGTTTAAAATCTCAATTATTCTAAAGCATTAGTAAAACAAAATGATATAAAACCATAATAATTAAACTCAAAAACTCCAAACCCCAAACTTGAATGACCTCAACATAAAACAATTCAAATCCAAAATTGGTCAACCTGAAAACATTAAAACTCGAATTGATTTGATCCAAAACTAATAAAGTTAAGAAATTGTTACCCCACTAGCAATGATAACTCCAGCAACAACAGGTACCAATGTCAAGTACGTAACCCAACTCTCCGTCTTCTTCATCATAACATAAGCGAAAACCGCCGTGAAAAACGGCGTGGTTGCGCCGATAGCCTGGTTAAACGACACCGGAAGGAAGCGTAACGAGACATTTCCGAGGACGACCGAGAGACAAAAAACCAAACTCAACCCAAAAATCTTTATAAACTGTTTCTTAGAACCAATGGCTTGCATGGGAACCACTTTGAGCCATGCTATAGCTACGTAACTTAACAATGAAGAAGCAAGCATATGACACATGGTTAAGAAAATTGGGTATTTGAACCCACAGTTGGTAAGTAAGTATTTGTTTAAAAGCAAGACACCAATGTTGGAACCATACCATGAGAACACGATCCAGATCGTGGTCCATGGAATCATGCTCTTCATAGCTATGGTTTCAAGAGTTTTCTCTCTTCTTCTTTTTTTGTT
Organism: Gossypioides kirkii; assembly: GCA_005610355.1. Taxonomy (NCBI): domain Eukaryota; kingdom Viridiplantae; phylum Streptophyta; class Magnoliopsida; order Malvales; family Malvaceae; genus Gossypioides; species Gossypioides kirkii. The sequence goes on along the minus strand of CP032244.1, from coordinate 37,572,428 downwards.
GTTGTTTCAGAAAAAAAGATGCTGGGAACTAATAAGGGGAGAGGTAACGTAGGGATTATGAGGAATTGTAGGATTGAAAGTGCCTAATGCGATGTGCATGGGGAAAAAAACGTTTGTTTTTTGGGGAAGGGTTTGGATTAGCAGATTTTAATGATCATTAAATGTTTGGTTTTGGGGGTTGCTGTTGAATGATTATGAATATGGTGTCTTGTGTTTTCAGCTGTTGCAAACGTGATTCAATGTTGGTCATGTATGTGTCAGGCAATTTTCAGTTTTAAAGACTTGTTTTTGGCCTTTTTTAGCACTAATCCCATGCTGTCCCAGAAAGAGGTTTAGGCAAGATACATGATTCCCATAAATTTTGTAAAGAATGTCCAAATTAAGTTATATATATTTACGAGAGATAAATTAAACTTTCATCTTTATATTAATTTATATATTTATAGTTTTTAAAAGGATTAAATTGAAATTCTAATATTTTTTAAAATTAAATTATAATTTTAACATATGTTAATTTAATATTTTATAAATATTTAGGGTCTAAAGAATTAATTTTTCATTTTAAAAGAGTCAGGATCTTTGTTAATCTCTCCCTTTGCCCCTATTTGTATATTTTCTTGTCATCGTTATGGTACGAATTTGAAAATTCCATTAGATTAATCCAAATTAAAATCTAAATTATCTACTTGAATTCAAGCACGAACTCAACATAACTAGAACAAATCTAAATCCAAATCCATCTTGAAATATTTATTGGCAAACTGAAATAAACTCATTCGAAATTAAAAGGTTTGACTAATTTGATTAAAAATAATAATTTCATACTTTAACTTATCAATTTACTTAGATCTTATTTGATCTAATCGAATTGATTTAATATCAATCGGTTCAATTAGTTAAGTTGATTGAACCAAATTAAATTGGGTTTAAATTTAGATTAAAAATTATATATTATAGAAATTAAAGGTCAGTTAAATCGATTAGTTTTAATTATGAATTTCCATAATTGATTACCAACCAACGGAACCTACACTTGAAGCATCATAATCAACTAGACTAAACCAATTGTTTGAAAGCCATTTATTAAAATTGGTTTGAATCAACTTTCGCTCACCTACTAAAATGACTCAACTCGAAATAACCTAAGTTCGAAATAATCTACAGATGGAAGTCACATATCAATGCAAAACATTTTAGTAAAAGTATTATAGAGGTCACTATATTAAAAATCGAATTGTATTTTTCTCCCTCTATTCAAAAAATAAGTAAATTAATCCCTATATGTTAGATTAAAAAGTAAACTGCTCCTTGTGTTAAAATTTTCTTTTATAATTGTCTAACTAGTTCGTCAACCATGCTAGTTTTTAACAATAAAAATGAATAAAATTTGCTTTTTTCAATTACTAATTTACTTATTTTTAAGTAAAATACAATCTGACTCCTAATAGAAAACCCACCATATTACTGTTACCAACACATTCCCAAGCAACACCAATCTGCATAGTAACAACACAAATGGTGTTAACCATGAGGTGTGATCTAGTGGTTACTCACCTTATTTCTTAATTATGAGGTTGAGGGTGCAATCCCTTATGAAAATGAAGCACATTTCATGGTCAGCCGTTTACCTTTTTGGAGAGCACCCGCGGCAAAAAGATTAGTCACTACTACTGATGGTGGACACCATGGTTTTGACAAAAAACAACACAAATGGTGTCTACATTTTCTAGCTGTTTATGTATATAATATAACTAAACCATTTATTTATTCTTCTATAATTTCGATATCTGGCTCTGCTATGCATTACATACCGTGTGATTTATCCTATAGAGCACAATCTGTTGCTAATTATATTCATACATGCATATGATTTATACTATTCCACTACAAAGGCACTCGAAGTACCTGTAAAATGTCGAATCGAACCAAAAAGTGATTTTGAAGCACCGAAATGTCTTATCCTATAAACCCCGGTGACCACCGATTCTGGTATCCTCCAGTCAATGGTTGCATAACTTTCAGGACTTAGTTTTACAGGTCTTGACCACTTGAATTTTAAGCAAAAATCGTCATCGTCAAATGCCGGGATCCATGTCTTTTGATCTTGGAGAAGTTCGACCAATGCAAATGTGCCCTCAGTCATGAGGTCGTTCCTAGGACAAGCAGACCAGAAGGTGACTGAGACTGTATTGCCCCGTTTGAAAGTGGAATTAGCGATATCGTCTTTAACATCACCAAAATTCACACCAAGTGGGGTTGCATCAAGGACAACCGGTGTTAATAAGCTAATCTGCTTATCAAGAAGATCAGGTGGTTGCGGACCTGGTTCAACAGATCCACCACCGATAAGAGCTGTTGCAAGTTTCTTGAACTCCTGTATGTATGCGTTAAGCGTGTGCGCTCCATACAAAGTCGAGGCTCCCTAAAAATAAAAATTTCAATAAACAAGCAAAAAAAGATAAAAGTTGGATTGCATTTGGTCCCCTTTATTAAAAAATGGACAAATTAGTCCCTATACGTTAGATTAAAAAGCAAATTGATCCTTTGGTTAAATATTTCATCCATTTCTACTATTAAAAACTGATCTTTGTACATCAACATGAGGTACACATAGCATGCTACGTGTTACTATCGAATTATTCCATCAACCATACAGATTTTTAACAATATAAATGGATGGAATTTTTAACAGGAATGACCAATTTGTTTTTTAATCTAACATGCAAGGACTAATTTGTCCATTTTTTGAGTATAGGGGCAAAATGCAATCTGACTCCTAATACAGAGACTTCCATGGTACTTTTACCGCAAAAAAACAAGCGTTACGAAGGACTGTTGTGAATGGAAGGATCGATAATGAGGAATGGGATAACACGAACCTCGTATCTCTGCACTTGGTACTCCTCAAAAGTGGTAACATATTGTGAATAAGTATTTGTCAACCCTGCAATGACAATATGGACATTGCTGTCAAATTGCTTATTACGTCCGGAAGTAAGCACAGTCTTAACAGCGTCTCGGAGCCGCCTGCCGGCCATGGTTGTGAATTCTGCAAGAAATTATAACATTAAGAACATAGTTCAACATGCATCTAGACTTGAGCCATTATTAAAAAATCAAGAAGTTTTCAGAAATATAATTAAAAAATTGCTTCTACCTGCAGGTACACTGAGAATGACAAGTTGCCCTATCCGCAAAATTTGAACAGGAAGTATAGAAGGCTGGCATGAAATATTCAATATCAGGACAAAATTAAAATATTCACAAATTCTTGTCCCTAGGATTTAACAAAATATTCACATAGTTCATCTAAATACATGAATTGATACTTCAATATCTTGCAGTTCAAGCAATGTAGAGTGTTCGGTATGAAAACCGCATATATAAATTCATTCAATGGTGTAACCATTTTCACCGCATATATTAATTGAGCTCAAACTAAACACATACCGCCCAGTCATATGGTAGTTTCATTTCACCGGTATCAAGCAAAATAGGCTTAGGTTTCTGACAATCGATCTGTTCCTGACCCGGCGTTTTTAGTAAGTTCCTCACTAATTTCCAAAAGGCATTCCCCTGAAAACAGAACATAGTAATAGAATCATCAGACAAACATGGCACTACGAAATACGTGTTAAAGTCCACAGCATCGGGTTTCAGTTCTCTTACCTGATCATCTCCTTGTCTAAAATCGAAAGCTCCGGGACCATCAGTTGTACCCGCAGCAAAACCAAATCCCATAGCAGCAGGGCATGTTTTGACCACCTCATTACCTCCTCCCGCTTTAGGAACTGAAACCTGAAGGTTCGAGAAATCTAGATAGGCATGTTGATACCCGACTTTTCCTTTCAACTTTTCGGTTGCCGTGTTAAAAAGTTCAACCGCTTTCTTGAATTGCTTTGTTCCGATAATCTCGGTACTCTTAAATTCATCAGGGTAGCTGCCAATACATGTTAACATTGTTCCATCAGTATCCTATCTCTAAACGAACTAAGAATACAAATGTAACACATAAACAAAGTACCCCGGGCCCCTGCCGTAACACAGTTCATTCTTCCCATTGCAGGTACTATGATTGAAATCACATGGCAGACCAGTGTCAATGCAAAATGCACCGAGCGTGTTCGGGCTGACATCACCGCAATTTGATTGACAGAATGCTGATACAAACTGAGGTCTATCCGCCTGCCTTAAGGAATTCCGGACCCTTCTTGCAACACTCAAAAGTCTAGTAACGGGTCGTCCTTGAGAAGATTTAAATGAAGCAGCAAGTTCCATCAGCTCCTTACCTGTTTGAATCAAACACGGCACGTGCCGTATGTACTTTAGCCCTGAACATCATTTATGCTTAACAATAATTCTCAGTATAGCTTAAAGGCAAGATTCAGTTACGTTTTTCGTGAAAATTGGGGATGATGCTTGAAACTCTTCGAGGGGTTCTACCACTTGCAGAGCTGTTGAAAGACAGGCTATCATAATCTGTCATAAAACTAGTCTGTTCGAACCAATCTTCCATAAATCGAGCAGCAGCACCTTTATTATCACCACTAATCAATGAATTCGTACGACTCATAGAAGTTCCATGGGTAGCAAACCAATTAAAACTACCTATAGGACCCCATTCTTCATCAAAAAACTTAATCAATGTCATATCTTTATCCACATTATACTTATATTTACTCCGTTCATTAGCCGGATTATTCAGATAAGCGCTCGGACTACGATTTATACCGGCATCCAAGAGTTCCTCTGTATCACACCATTAATCAATTTCAGTCACTTTTTCAAGATATAGCATTAAACCATAGGTAAACAAAATACTTACCTTTATTTATCAAAATCGAACCAGGACGGAGATTTTCATGAGCTTGTATAATACTTTTCTCAATACCATCCACAATAACATCAAACGATTGTCTTACAAATCCGAGAGACGTTACAATATACACAACGTATTGAAGATATCCACCAGGACCAGCATGAGTATGAACGCCACTAATGGCAACATTCTTCTCCGTATAAACCTCTCCGTACCTAAACAAAAATGAAAGCTCGATTATCAGAAAATACACTTAACAACCTACTAAATCCTAAAGTTTGTGAGGCCATACGAGCATATACCTTGCTTTTAATCTCTCAAGTACTTTGATTGTAACAATCTGTGAAGCCATACAAGCATCAAGATTCACAAAAACAACACGATTCCCTTCCGGTTCAGCAACGATAAAGGTCCGGGCGCGTAACCTAAAGTGAATACCGGAAGCAATTTGTTCCATATTTGCATAACCCATCATATTAACATCAGCAGCAGGCCCAGTTATGTCATAGCTTCCAAGGCCAATCAAATAATTGGAAGCTGATAAAGACCCTTCAATTTGCAGTAACAAAAACAAGAACCAAAGAACCCTAATTGGTCTCTCCAAAAGGCAACAATCTTTACAAAGCATCTTCATAGCTTTAGCTTTATTTCATTCCTCACTAAAACATTAAAACAAACAAGTAAGCTACATATCTCAGATTCATACAGTAACGGGTCTAACTTAGATCATACCATAGTTGAAAGTAATCAAAATTTGGCAAAGAAAACTAAAGAACTAAGCAAATAGAATAATGGGTATGTACCTGTAGGGAAGAAGCAAGTTATTTTCTTTGGGTGTGAGCTCAAGTAAAGCTGGTTCTTTGTGTGTGAGCTCAAGTAAAGCTGGATAATTGGATAGTTGAAAAACACTGCTAAAAGGAGACAAAAAGTGTATTATTATATTAATAAACTGAATGAAGTGGTGAAATGTGTATAAACACCACTCCAATGGTGATTGGGGGCAAAGTGTTTATGGATTGGTGCGCCACTACCTAAGAGATGGGAGAATGGCGGAGTGATATTGGCTTGGTTGAGGTTGGTAGTGACCATAATTGGCTGGATTTTCGTTTTTTATATATTAATTTTTATCAATAAATAGTTTTTTGAAAAATAGTTTTTTATTTAGAATTTTTTATTATTTTAAAACTAATTATAAATTAACTCAATTTTTTTTCTCATTTTGATCCTAAATTATTTTTTATTTTGCGCTAGTTTAAGCTAGCCTCAAGTGAACACTGCAATATCAGCATGATCACTTGCACTGCACAATTGCAATTGAGAAACATGATAGCTGACTTTGATACCAATTGATATGAATTTTTGGAGAATCTCACCTTAAAAAATAGTTATTGAGATTGAAAAAGTTAAGTCTACATAAACTTCACTAAGAAATTCCTTACTTTCTTATGTAAGATCCAAGATTGTTGGTTTGGGTCTTTGTTATAGTTCTAAAGTTAAGTTTGTAGATTTGAATCTTGCGTTGAATGAAATCCATGTTGTAAATCTTGGATTGATTTTGAACTCTTAATTTGATTATTCTTGCATGAATCTTCCTTCTGTTTTTCTTTTCTTTTGTTTTCCCTTGTTTAATTCTTGCTGGTTGCAAAATTTTTGAAACCATTTTTTATTTAATCACTTCTCGAAAATGAGAAGACAAGCTTGAATGTAGATTGAATATGGACTACTAATTTACCACTTGACTTTTGAATTATTTTTCTAGCACAAGCCATTTTTTAACTTTAATCTTCATGGAGCTTAAGAAAGAAGAAGATGGTGTTGATTACTAATCTACCACTTCGCTGTTGAGTTTTTTGCAGAACATATTTTGAACAAGAAAATAATTCCTTCAAGGGAGAGTAAAAAAAATTTAACAAAAAGTTATAAATTCTTTCCATTTTTATAATTTATATATTTATTCCTATTATTCTATTTTTTTAAAAGTCTATATATTTAATAAAAGAAAATGTATATTTTTTTACAATATAACATCACATGATACTATGAAATTGACCTTTTTTTTTAAAAAAAAACGTCTGTTTGAATATTTTAAGCAGACAAAAACAAATTTAAGCACTAAAATAAAGTCAAAACATGAATTAATCCTAAAATAAAATTTATTGACTTAATTTTACGTAATCACAATTTTTTAATTTACATTTTATAAATAGTTGAAATATTTCAATTTTCCGATTATTGTTGCTAAAGTTGGATGAAGTGTGATAAGAGGGCGTAGGTTACTGTCGGTGGGTGTAAATTGCAATGGACCCCTAATCACTAAAATGGCAATGCAACTACAAGGCATTTCCAAATACCAACCACCTTATCCTCCATTTTTGTTATTCACAACATGGTCATGATGGAATAATGTGACGTGGTTATTATCTTATGCGGTGGCGGAGCGTAATGAAGATTTAGAGAATTATGGTCCATTTAAAATGATAAATTTTTAATTTAGATCATTTATAATTTATAAAATTTTAAATTAATAATAATAAAGTTACATTTTGACTCTCCGTAAAATGATAAAAATTTGATTTAATATTTTAAAAGTTATAAAGATATAAACTATTAAAATTATGAAATAACGTTTTTATTATTGTAAAATTATATAATTTAATTTTGATTCCGCCCTCCCCGAAGGAAACTGAAATTTGGCACATTGTTGAAGCTGGCAGTGACATTGTTGATATTCTTCGTAGCCTGCTTAAGTTTCCGCTCGGAAACATTGCACGACTTATCGGCAAACATCAAAGTTTACAGCGAGCTGGTTGTTTGAATAACCTATGTGACAGCGTAGAAAACTTCAGCCTAACCAGCTTTCGTACCGATGCATGTAAGTCTATGCTGCTTAATCCGAGAAGCATTCATGGAGACAAGTACTCGAAGGAATTGACGCTTAACATGGATGTTAATGAGGCTTTAAAGTATTTTGTATGCGAAGATTCTAAATGTTTTAAACTTTAAAGTCGTTATGAAACTTCAAGATGCATTTGCAGAAAATTGACGAATCGTCTCGCCTTTAAGAAATTTAAAGGGGAAGGAGATGTAAAAGATGAAAGTGGGAAAGAATCCATGTTTTTCATAACTGATAATTTAAGAGTAATGCAAGGATTTCCAGGTGATCTTATTAACTTCCTTCTCAATTGGGGTATCGAGAATGTTTGTCAGATTGAAGAAAAAGTTGTGGAAGAGGTAATATATATCCTCGTACTAAATTCTACATATTTCCTTCTGCTTGATTATTTTAAATTTTAGTTTGACAGTAATGTCCCTTTTTGATTTCAAGATATCAGATGTCTAATCTTTTGAGCCATGAATTCATTGATCTCAAAGACTACTCTCACTGATGTTTTTATGAGAAAACAAAGTACAATGGTTGTTGAACAGTCCATGCTCGTAGCTCCAAATTTGAAGGAGACAACTGAAAAAGATAGCAAAACAAGAGTGAAGATAATGCTGAGGAAATCAGATAGGAAGATATTATGTGGTGAAGCAAATGAAGATTTTGTTGATCTTCTATTTAGCTTCCTCACAATCCCTTTGGAATTTGAATTGGAACTCTTAGGAGGTAAGGGTAATCTCACAGTGGGATCCATCTCTAACTTGTTTAATGATTTAGACACCATGTTCTCCATAACCAAGCAAAAGAATTACCAGTATGGTATTCTTCCCCCGTTTTATAGTTACCCAACTGAGCTTCCAAGCATCTGTTCTCAGAAGCCTACTCCATTTTTTCATGACGAACCCGGTTGTGTTGAGTTTTAACAGCTCTCAAGGGAACAAACAAAGAATTTAGCAAGTGAAAGTTCAAAAACAGAACCAAAACTCTCCAAAATGTTGAGAAGATAATCTATCTTTTTCATTGATAAAAATCTGATATAAAACAACATTACATAAGTAGTAAAAATAACATGAAGAAAAAAGGAAATTACTTGTACAAGTGAGCAAGCTGTTACATCACAATGATCATTCCTAAATTCTGCTAATTACAGCTATCATAGCTGACATAACCTTAAAAGCAACAAAATAGACATGACTAAAGTTGACTTGTTACAAACTAAGTAAACAAGATCACATTACAACTAAACAAACTAAAGAAACAAACTGAACCAAATCTGCCTGCTGTCTGCACAGTGTTTGGTACAGCTCGATGCTTCCTGATGATGCTCGATGCATGCTGGTGCAGCTGGCTATGCTGCTGCATGGTTGCCACACTTCAACAGGTTGTTTACATCAGTTGGACCCAAAATCTCCAAACCCTATCACAACAAACAGTAGGGGCTATATTAAGAAAAAATCACTGTTTGTGATCACAGACGATCTTGTAGTTAAATCACTATCCTCGGTTTCCACTTATTCGTTTCTGAAGGAAACAGGGACCTCTCTTTCTGATGTAGAACAGCATGTCATTAGCATTGGAGAGGTTGAAGTAAGCCGTTTTTCCAGTTTTGATCAATTGAATACACTCTAAATTTTATTTTATTTCTTTCATTAATCTTAAATATTCTTGTGCAGGCGCTTGCTATATTGAGGGCTTGTTTGTGTTCTTCTTCAGCTTTACTGAACCTTTATGTCAAGCAGCCAAAGCGAGAGCCATAATAGCAATTTTTCTTTAACATCTGCTGCATATTTCAATTTATTTTCTCAATCTTTGTGTTTTGCATTATCGTCTTGGTATAAAAAACCTATGAATGAGAGAACACTGTTATTCAAGTATGATACCATATCAACAATGGAGGATAAGGTGTTTTAATAACTTAATATATGTAACCTAGTACAAGCTACCAGACTATTCTTAGAGTACCTAGGAAAAATCTTAAATATCCAACATTTGTTTGATATTACTTGGCATTAAATGTGATTTATTTAGTATTGTATGTATTGGTTCACATAAATGCTGGAGGTAGAGAGACAAAGAGTTGCAATATGTTGGAGATGTTAATTAAACATTGTTTAAAATAACTGTTGAGTTAAACCAACAAATGGCTCTAATAAAAAAGAGAGTGACGTTTATTTTAGAAGTTTCGGATTTGAGCATTTATGTGTACAAGATATATGTGCGTTCACTTTCTTATGGCTCATCTCGTTTTGTTTATTGCTTAGATTTTTCGAGCTGTCGATGAAGATAGCCGCGCAAGGATGATGAGAAAACAATTTAGTACTAATATATATGTATATATGATTCCCTGTAATAATGAAAGAGAAAGGCAAAATAGGGGTTATATGTTTCTTCTCATCTTATATATATATATGCATGATGTATTTTTCGGTTCTATTTTGAGTAAATCTCTAAAGAAATAATTATAACTTAATAAAATTATAAAATAGGTTAATATATGGATTTGGGTGTGGAAATTTGAGATCTACTCCTTCAAGTTTAATTTGATATAACTGATAAGTGTCAAAAATAACATGTTTTAGTCTCATTATTAATGCGTTTTTAGATGATTAGTCGATTTAAAATAATGAATTTTATGTTCATAATCCTTTAAATTCATGTTTTTATATTTAGGAAAGTATTTGGGAGCGAAAAGAGCGAAAATCGGAAAAAAGAACATATTTTAGGAGCCACACGGGCTGTACACATGGCCATAGACTAAATCGAAGACAAAAAGGAAAATTTGAGGCAAAAAGCGTGAATGTGAAAGAGTTAGGAAGAGATTTATTTGACATGATATTTATTTAAATTTAAACTCTATTTTTAGGATTAATATTTATTATTATTATTATATTATTTATATTTAATTTTAAATGAGGTACATCGAAATTTCTGTAAAATCATCTATTCCCCAAACTCTAGCCGTCAGAGATTATTTAAGAAAACAATTGAAGAAACACCATAGAAGTCGTCTTTGAAGCAGATTTCCATGAAGATTGAAGATCTCTTTTTAATTTCTTTTGATTTTATTATGAGTCTTTTTTTATCTTGCAATTATACTAATTCTGAAATGTTTTCCTTCATTAGCATTAACTAAATTTTTAAATACCTAAAGGAGATGAACCCTATTATGAATTCTGGCATTTGATTTCTGATTTTACGCAATAAATTCTTAGATTTTATTTTTAATTGTGTGTGCTTAATTCTTATTTGATGTGCTTAAATCAGAGGAGGAATAGATCCTGTTTAAGTGTAGATCTAGCATAATTGAGTGGAGTTGCATGCAATCCTAGAAATAGGACAAAATAAATCTACCGGATTTTATTCGATCGGTTAAATAATAAGAAGATAGCTACTACTAATACTTTTAATCATCGTGAGAACGATATCTGTGCTCACCGTAACTATACTATTAATTGATAGATGCACTTGCTTTAGTCATATTTTTAGTTAATTTCATCTGCATCAATAACTTAATTCTTTTACTTTAAATTTGTTCAAGGGTTGAATTATTTGTTTAAATTTGAATGTCCATCAAAATTTTGAAAAATTTGGACAAAAGTATTAGAACAAATTGATATTAGTTGGACTCGAGTTCTAACATTTTAAGCAAGTCTTCTCTAACTTGGCTCAATTTTCAAATTTATGATATATTAATTTATTTATTTATTTTATATATGACGTAAGTTTATAACATATCAAAAATTAAATATATTATATTATAATGTAAATATTAAAATATATATTAGGCTTTTTTATGTTTAGAAATTTAATAAAAGAATGATAATAAATAAAAATAGTTATATTTTAAAATTAAAAAATATGGAAAGATCAATTAATAAGTAAATTTACAACTTTTTTTGGTAGGCCTAAAACAGGATTAGGTTAATTATCTAGAGATGTCGGCAAGCTTGAATGAAATTTAAGATTTATAATCAAACTCGGGTCAAACTCGAGCAAGCATGTCTAGTAATAATACTAGGGTTGTAATTGAGCTAAGTCTAACTTGAACTCTTAGGGATAAACTTAATTAAGTAACGAACAAGTAAAATAACGGAGAAATATAAGATATGGAATACAAATATTTCACGTGAAAAAATCTCTCCGAAGAAAATAAAAATTCATGGGGAAAGATAAATTTACTATAATGGAAAAACGAAGAGTATAAAGATAAATATAAAACTAAACCTCGAAAATAAAAACTCTCAAAACGTAAACATAAAATTCTCTTAAAGCTTATAAAGTTATACCTAAATGTATAATGGAGGTTATTTTTATATAATAGAAAAAATATTTATAAATTAAATTTGTAAGCTAAATAATATTAAAATAATCTACCTTAATCAAAGTTTAAATGAAAAAGAAAAAATGAAAATAAATGGAAAAATACAAAACATAACTCCATAAAGACAATAAAGCTAAAGCTCAATTTGAAACTCACAACTAGAAATAGATTGAATCAAATTCTATATAATTTTTAAGTAAGAAAACATTTCATTTACAGAATTAGTATTATATAAACTAAACCCGGGTCATCCATTATTTGGGTTATTTTCATTTTCTAAACTTAATTGGGTCATGCACATTACATACTTGGTCGACTCTTTATTGACATAAATCATTATAAATTCTCATGAATGCATGGGAACATCGAAGGTTTTCTAGAAGATTTAATGAGCGAGCATAAAAAATGAAAGAGCGAATTTGGATGAATCATGAACTGAGAGACAATAAATTATTATTACATGAAAGTAAGATGAAACATGTTGAATATTGGACTACAACTCCATATCCGTGATACTGAAACAATAATATAATATTGTAGCTTTTGCTATAATTGCTATGGCTTTGGTTGCTAGCCATAAACCTCCATTAACTCTGACAAAGCTGAAGTTGAACACAAACAAGCCCTCAATAAAGCAACCGCCTGCATAACAATATTGCATTACAGATCATGAATATAAAGTGACTGAAAACTGGAAATTTAGACTGATCAAAACTCGCAAGGATAATGACTTACTTCAACCTCTCCTATGCTAATAACTTGCTCTTCTACATCATCGACCGAGATCCCTATTTCCTTTAGTAAAGAAATACTAGAAACCGAGGATAGTGAGTTAACTACTAGATCATCTGTGATAACAAACAGTGAGTTTTTCAAAACATAGCCCGAACTGTTCGTTGTGTTCGGCTCTGGAGACTTTGGGTCCAACAGTTTTAGGGGCCTTTCCCAGTAGTTACTTCTGTTACTTGCCCTTTCCAAGTGGTATGCCTCGTATGCGAAAGAGTCTTTCACTAAACAATATGCAGGAGGCTCCTGAGAACAGACATCTGGAATCTCATTTGGGCAACTATAAAATGGGGGAAGAACAACTTTTTTGGAATTCTTTGGCTTGGTTACAAGTTCATATACAGATTCCAAAGGGATTTTTAGGAAGCTAAATATTCTTTGAGGCCAACTGTAAGCCTGGAGAGTCATTGGCTTGGTTATGCAGAATATAGTGTTGAAATCGTTAAACAAGTTAGAAATGGATCAGCTATGATATAACTATCTCCTACAAGTTGTAACACAGATTGTAGAGGGATTGTGAGGAAGCTAAATAAGAGGTCAACAAAATCTTCATTTGCTTCCGCATGCAATATCTTCCTATCTGACTTTCTCACCATTAACTTCACTCTTGTTTTGCCATCTTTTTCAGTTGTCTCCTTGGTACTTGGAGCTATGAGCATGGGCCGTTCAGCTAACATCGTTCCTTGTTTTCTCAGAAAAACATCGGTCAGAGGAGTCTTTGAGATCAACGAATGGCTTAAAAGATTAAACATCTGATATAATCAAGCAAAGGACACATACATTACTATCATAATCATAGTATAGATCATTTTCAAAAGTAGAATATGGAAGTGAGTCAAGTACACAGTACCTCTTTTAAACCAATTTCAAGTTCCATAACAGCATTCATATAATTAACATCCTTGAAACCCTGCTTATGAAGGAATTGAATGAGATCACCCGGTAATCCTTTCATCACTCTTAAATCATCAGTGACGAAAAACCTGGATTCTACTTTACAGAACACTCCCTCATTTTCATCTTTTACCCCATCTCTCTCCATGTCTTTAAAACATATTCGACTACTCATCAACTGTCCGCAAGAGCATCTTGAAGTTTCATAATTACTCAACAAACCACATCCCCTCTTGTTGCATGTAAAATACTCTCTTGGCCTGACTGCATGAATGGTTCTCGGATCAAGCAACATACGCTTACATGCATGGGTTCGAAAGGTTTTGAGGCTGAGATTCTCGACGCTGTGGTTTAGGTTATCCAAGCAACCGGGCAGCAGGCTTTGATGTTTGCGACAGACTAGAGCAATGTTTCCAAGCGGCAACTTAAGAAGGCTGCGGAGAGTATAAATAAAATCATTTCCAGCTTCAGCAAGAAGAACCTTCTTTCTTTCCTGCTCTATCAACAGATTGATTATTGTTGTAGAAGCCATAGATACAGAATGGAATACAAAACAAGAGAAGATTCAGACGGGATGAAGTTTGGAACACAGCACAAACCAACCTGAAATTCACTCTATTTATTTATTGAGACTACCTTCAGTATTCCGTACGTTTATATATTTTTTATTTAACGAAATATTTGTACTTTTAAATATGTTATGAATTAGGCTAAATAATGTAGGATGCTTATTCAATTATTTGATTTTTTTCATTTTTGGTCATTACCTAGTTATCGTACATTGAATAATTGGATGATCAAAAAAGAAATTTACTAATAGTTTAGTGTTAATTTTGTAATTTTTTATAGTTTTATAATTAAAAAATAAATTTATTAATAATTAGATGACTGTAGTTTACTGTATTAATTAAAAAGTAAATTCAAATTATATCATATATAATGAAATTAATCTTTATGAAACTTGTTCAAAATTAAAAATATCAAATACGAATATTTAAAAGAAAATAAAGAGATTTTAGCTGAGGATTTTTAAGAATATATATCTACTTTCATATGTTGTTTCAAGTCGTTATCTTAGAACTTCTCCACACAAAAATAAACATAGGAGAATTTTGCTGTGTTTTCCTTAACTTAGAAGCACAACCTTTGAGCTTTGTTTTATTCTAACTAAGAGAAAATGAGTGATGGTTGTGAGTGGAGTTGGAATAATTCCACTTAGGTTTCAAGCAATATGACAATGGGATTGAATTTATTCTGTTAAATAAATCACTAAAATTATTGAATTTATTCTGTTATATACGAGGATTTATTTATATGATTAATATTTTAATAATTAAATCATTAAATTTATCACGCATAATTTTAGGTGAAAAATATTACTCAACTTGGGTTGAGTGTCGAATAAATATATTTAATTTTTCAAAGCTTTTCTATTTTTTTTAAGGATCATAAATATGATATACTCGTGTATCCGTTTTTTTAATATTTTTTCAGGGTAAACTATCAAAATAGTCACTTTTATTTACCTCATGTTACATTTTAGTCATTTACGTTATCGTGTTGTAATATTTTAGTCACTAAACCGTTAATTATAGTTAACAGTATAACGGGAAGTTGACGTGGCATATTAAATCATCATTTCAAATGAAAATTTTAGGTTAAATTATACAATTTATCTTTATATTTTTCATTTTGAGCAATTTAATTTTTTCTTTTATTTTCTTTTTACTTTTTTTTTTTTTTCATTCTCTTAAATTGTTCAAAATGAAAAAAATATGGATCAATTGTATAATTTAACCTAAAATTTTCGTTTAAATGAAGATTTAACGTGCCACGTTAGCTTACTGTCACACCGTTAACTATAATTAACGGCTCCATGACTAAAATGTTACAACACGATAACGTAAGTAACTAGAACGTCACATTTCAAACATAAGTGACTAAATATAACCTGAGACAATTAAAATTGACTATTTTGATAGTTTACCTTTTTTTAAATAGGTTAAACTACAAAAATAATCACTTTTTTTTGCCTCAGATTAAATTTTAGCCACTTATTTTTGAAATGTTATGTTTTAATCACTTACGTTACCATTTTATTACGAAGTAGTCATTCTACTGGTAAGCTCCATTATCTCCTTAACAGCAATCTTACGTGCAGTGGTGGAGCCACGTTAAGGCCTAGGGGAGCCATGGCCCCCAAGTTTAATTTTTTTCAATGTAGTCCTATGTAAATTTAGTCAAAATGGAAAAGAAAACTAAAAGAAAAAGGAGACAATAGGTTTTTCTTTTCCAATTCAATGTATAATTAATTTAAAATTTTCAATTAATTAAATGTATATTATTAAAAACCTATTCTCATCCCAGATATCCAAGTTGGCATTTAAAACTCATTTGTCACGTAGGATTGTCAATAAGGAGGTAATAGAGTTTAACAGCAGAGTGACCACTTGATAATAAAATAATAATGTAAGTGATTAAAAGTAACATTTCAAACATAAGTGATTAAAATATAATCTAAAGCAAACAAAAATAACTATTTTTGTACTTTACCATTTAAAATATGGTTGAAAAAAAAAAGTAGGAGCATGAAGCTCTGTCATTTGTCCGTTAAAGCAGTCTACAATTAATGTTCACTAGAACCTGGAAAAGTTGTTTGGAAACAATCCAATGGTTGTCTGTGAAGAGATGGTGATAAAATAATATAAGCCAACCTTTATCCAATATCAACAGTAAGTACATAAGAGCATATGCTCAGCTATAATGTTTAACTTAGCAAATGTTCCAACCACATATATTGCAACTATGGTTCTCCTTTGTACTAGGACAGTAAAGCAAGACATATTATAGTTTTGAACTGAGACGACAAAGTGCTATTACATGAAAGTAAACTGAAACATGTTGAATATTAGGCGACTACAACTCCATATCCTATCCTTGATACTGCAACAATAATATAATGTAGTCTTTGCTATAATTTCTCTTGCTTTGGTTGCAAGACACAAAGCTTCATTAAATCTGACAGAGCCGAAGATGAACACAAACAAGCCCTCAATAAAGCTACCGCCTGCAAAGCAATATTGCATTACAGATTATGAATATAAAGTGACTGAAATTTGGAGATTAAGGTTGATGAAAACTCGCGAGGATAATGACTTACTTCAACCTCTCCTATGCTAATAACTTGCTCTTCAACATCATCGAATGATACCCTTATTTTCTTTAGTAAACAAATACTAGAAACCGAGGATAGTTATCTAACTACTAGATCATCTGTGATAACAAACAGTGAGTTTTTCTCGACATAGCCCGAACTGTTTTCCGAGTTCGGCGTTGGAGACTTCGGGTCCATAAATTTTAACAGATTGCTTCCTCCTTTCTTACTACTTGTCAAGATGTAGTCCGAGCGAATTCGACTTAGTAGTGAGTAACGATAATATTTAGGAGGTTCTCGAGAATGGATACCGGGAAACACATTGGGACAACTATAAAACGGGGGAAGAACACCTTCCTGGGATTTCTTTTTATTTATGGAGAATATGGTGTTTAAATCGTTAAACAAGTTCGATATGGATCCGATTGTGAAGTTACACTTACCACCTGCAAGTTCTAACACAGATTCTAATGGCATGGTGAGGAAGGTAAATAAGAGATCAACAAAATTTGCACCTGCTTCTGAAAATAATACCTTCCTATCAGACTTTCTCAACATGATTTTCACACTTGTTTTGCCATCATTTTCATTTGACTCCTTACTAAGTGCTCGTACGAGCATGAATTGCTCATCGAGCAACGCTGAACTGCTGCGACTTCCTTGTTTTCTCAGAAAAAAATCAGTTAACGTAATCTTTGGGATGAAAGAATGGCTCAAAAGATTACACATCTGTAAGCAAAAGGACAAATACTTATGAAACTAAAATCACATTGAAAGTTAGAATGTAGTATAAACGAAACTATCAAAATTACCTCTGCTGATCCAATTTCTAGAACCTTTTCTTCAATGAGACTAACATTCTTGATACCAAGATTGCGAAGGGATTGAATTAAATCACCTGGTAAACCTTGCATTATTCTTAGATCATCAGTTATAAAAAATGTTGATTGTCCCGCAGTTTCATCTTTTACCACATCCTTTTCCGCTTCAAGAACTGCTTTTTTTTTCATCAACTCCCCACAACTGCACCTTGCAGATCTGTAATAACTAAGCCAACCAACCGGTGCTCGTCTACAATCACTTTTGTCGCAAACAAAATGATTTATAGGCACTGTGAACCCCATGTTAAGCTTCAATTTCTTGAACTTATCTTCATGGATGCTTCTTGGATGAAGCAGCATTGACTGACAAGCACCGGTCCGAAAGGTGTTGAGGCTGAGATTTTCTACACTGTTGTATAAGTTATTCAAGCAACCGGGCTGCAAACTTTCATGTTTACGAATAAGCCGAGCAGTGTACCCGAGGGGAAACGTAAAGATACTACGGAGAGTATCAATAAAATCAGAGCCAGCTTCAGCAAAAACTACCCTGTTTCTTTCTTGGTCTATCAATAATTTGATAGAAATCATGAGTGAATTAGAATCCATGGAGATAGAATAAAAAACAAGAACAAGAACAAAATGAGATGGATGAAGTTTGAAGCACAGCAGAAAAGAATCTAAAACCAGTCTATTTATTGAGTGAGTTCATGAAAGGGCAATTACTGCATCAACAAAATGTTTGATGTTCCCCATACTTTAATGGAGAATTTGTACTTCTCCACACAAAAATAAACATAGGAGAATTCGCTTTGTTTTCCTTAAAGGATTCTTTATTAAAAAAAGAAAAAGATATATAAGAGAAAACGAATGATGGTTGTGAGTGGAGTCGGAATAATTCCACTTAGGTTTCAAGCAATATGAAAATGGGATTGAATTTATTCTGTTATATAAATCACTAAAGTTATTGAATTTATTCTGTTATATATGAGAGGATTTATTTATATTGACTTAATCTATTAATATTTTAACAATCAAATCAATAAATTTATCAACATATTTAAAATTCTCGTGTATAACATGCCCTTAAAACTGTTGGACCCCAAATCGGCAGAGCCGACCACAACCAACACTTAGGGCTATGTCTCACTCTTTGCAGTAACATAGTTAAATCAGAATTCTGTATTTCTAGCATTTCCTTGTAACAGGAGTTAGAGGTCCAGTTGGATGATGTTGAACTGCAAATTATTTGCATCGGAAAGGTTAAAGGTAGACCACCTTGTACTCCATGGTAAGACATGAACTCCATCTGGTGTAAACAAAGAAAGAGCCAGCTACAACTTTTGACATAGCAAACGGCCCAAGCACATAAAAAGTATATTATATTGTGATTATGGTTTCATTCTTGAACAACATGGGTTCCAAGCACATGAAAGAACTGTATATACGCTGGTCTTTTCAATTTTCAAAGCATAACCAAGCAGAACCAGGACAGGAAGACAAGGAGTTGCAAAATGTTGGAGATGAAAATATAACATTGCTTAAAAGTAATATTTTAGTTTTGAACTGAGACGACAGACATCTTGAATATTAGCCGACTACAACTTCATATCCTGGATACTGCACGGATAATATAATGAAAGCTTTTGCTATAATTTCTCTTCCTTTGGTTGCCAGACATAAAGCTTCATTAACTCTGACAAAGCTGAAGATGAACACAAACAAGCCCTCATAAAGCAACAACCTGCATAACAATATTGCATTACAGATTATGAATATGAAGTGACATAAATTAGGATATTTAAATTGATCAAAAATCGCAAGGATAATGACTTACTACAAACTCTCCTATGCTAACAACTTGCTCTTCAACATCATTGAATGAGACCACTATTTCCTTTAGTAAAGAAATACTTGAAACCGAGGATACTACTTTAACTACTAGATCATCTGTGATAACAAAGAGTGAGTTTTTCTCGCCATAGCCCGAACTGTTTTCTGTGTTCAGCGTTGGAGACATAGGGTCCATAAGTAAAATATTGGTTGCTTTATCGTCTCTACTTTTCATCATGTAGTTAAGGCCATTTACTTTAGAAAAAATTAGTTTAGGAGGTTCCCAAGATTGGATATCAGGAAAAACATTGGGACAACTATAAAACGGGGGAAGAACACCTTCCTGGGATTTCTCTTTATTTGTGGAGAATATAGTATTCAAATCGTCAAACAAGTACGATAAGGATCCAATTGTGAAGTTACCCTTACCACCTACAAGTTCTAACACAGATTCTAATGGCATGGCGAGGAAGCTAAATAACAGGTCAACAAAACTTGCACTTGCAACAGAAAGTAATACCTTCCTATCATACTTTCTCAACAATGTTTTCAAACTTAATTGGAAACCATTTTCATTTGTCTCCTTCGTATTAGGTGCTCTTACGGGCTGGAATTGCTCATCGAGCAACGCTGTTCTGTTCGGACTTGTTTTCTCAGAAAAACATCAGTTAACGTGAACTTTGAGATAAACAAATGGCTCAAAAGATTACACATCTGAAAAAAAAAGGACACATAATTGTGAAAATAAAATCACATTGAAAGCTAGAATGTAATATGAAGGAAACTATCAAAACTACCTCTACAGATCCAATTTCTAGAACCTTTTCTTCAAAGAGACTTACATTCTTGATACCAAGATTGCGAAGGTATTGAATTAAATCACCTGGTAAACCTTGCCTTATTCTTAGATCATCAGATACTAAAAATTTTGATTCTCCCGCAGTTTCATCTTTTACCACATTCTTTTCCCCTTCAAGAACAGCTTCTGTATTCATCAACATCCAACAACTGCAACTTGCAGTTGGATAATAACTAAGCCATCGTACGGGATCAAGTCTACAAAACTTTTTGTCACAAACAAAATACTAGGTAGGCACTGTGAACCCCATGTCAAGCTTCAGGATCTTGAACTTAACTTCATGGATGCATCTTGGATAAAGCAGCATTGACTGACAATCAACGGTCCGAAAGGTGTTGCGGCGGAGATTTTCAACACTGTTGTATAAGTTATTCAAGCAACCGGGCTGCAAACTTTCATGATTACGAAAAAGCTGAGCAATGTTCCCGAGGGGAAACGTAAAGATACAATTGGGTTTTTTGTTAGCAGCAAAACAAAGAAGAAAAATACAGAGCAAGGCAAGATGAAAGAAAAAAACAATATACTTGCTCCAAACGTGTAGAAAAGAAGCAATCAACTTTATAAAATTGATATGCTTACTCATCTAATATGAAAACATTACATTTATAGTCAAAATACATCATCAAAAGAGGTTATAGGAACAATAGGGTATAAGACTGATCTGCATTACATAAGCAGATTTCCTACAGTATGGGCAAATTACATAGGAAAATGTTGTTGAGAAAATGTTGCTAAGTCTAGCTAACTCTAAACACAAAGTCAGCCTACATTGCAGACTGCCCTTCTTCTGTTCTGCTACTTAATGTTGCATGTAATCCAACTTCAACACTTCTCTTTGGATTGCATGCTACAAACACAAAGTTTCATTATCAAATATTCAAACCTTGCTATTACAGCAAGCATGTGTACTGCAGCATTTTTACAATCTGCATGCACTTTAACAAAAGCATAACAGCAGCATGGTTAGCTATTTTCAACACTTTTTCTTGGTCTCCATACTTTAAATATCAATCATTCATCAAGTTTTTTTTTTGAACTTGGCAGTCCTTTGATGCTTTGTTTCAAGTTGACTCTGCTCAAATAATTCATTTTCAACCTTGGCCTCAACCAAATCTGACTCATACACTTGATTATATCAATCTTTTGTGCCAAAGATTTGTTCATCAAATGGAGTATTCTCCTCCTTCAAACCTTGGTTGACAACACATCTTGCCTTATTTTTTACAGTCTTGTTTCTTTTTTCACATGTCTTCATGCATATGCTTCATCAACTCCTCCTTCAGCTTATCCAAGCTTGTTTGGGAGTTTTACAAGGGTGAGCTGCTGTTGTCTTACATTGGAACTCCTCCTTCAGCTTATAGCTTGTTTGGGAGTCTCATAGAGTTTAGTTGCTGCTACCTTCTCAACAAGTAGCTTCTTGTCTTTCTTAACAAGCAGCAGAAGCAAAAACAAGTCCTCAAAAACTTAGGCTCATGATACCAATTATTGGGTTTTTTTACAGTAGCAAAACAAAGAAGAAAAATGCAGAGTAAGGCAAGATGAAAGAAAAAAACAATATACTTGCTCCAAACGTGTAGCAAGGAAGCAATCAACTTTACAAAACTGATATGCTTGCTCATTCAATATGAAAACATTACATTTATAGTCAAAATATATCACCAAAAGAGGTTATAAAAACAATAGGGTATGAGACTGATCTGCATTAACAAATTACATAGGAAAATGTTGCTAAGTCTAGCTAACTCTAAACACAAAGTCAGCCTACATTGCATACTACCCTTCCTCTGTTCTGCTACTCAATGTTGCATGTAATCCAACTTCAACAGATTCTACGGAGAGTATCAATAAAATCAGAACCGGCTTCAGCAAAAACTACCCCGCTTCTTTCTTGGTCTATCAATAATTTGATTGAAATGATGTGTGAGATAGAAGCCATGGAGATAGAATAAAAAACAAAACAAGAACAAAATAAGATGGATGAAGTTCGGAGCACAGCAGAAATGAATCTAAAACCAGTCTATTTATTGAGTGAGTTCATAAAAGGGCAATTACTGCTTCAACAAAATGTTTGATGTTCCCCATACTTAACAGCCTTTAATTGAAAATACATGAAATTTAAGTTCAGCAAAACGTTTGGTGTTTCCTATACATACTTTACTGGAGAATTTGTAAAGGCAAAGGTCATTGAAGATATATTAAGTATGTGTATGGCAACATCAAAGGTTTTCTCGAAGCGTTAATGAGCGGGAATCTAAAACGAGATGGGATTAATTCTTCACAATCATGATTTTAAGCTAAACCAGCTTGAGAAAACATGTATGGTGTTGATATTAAAACTATATTTGAGACAAATGTAGCTCGAATAGTGAGAAGCTAAAGTTCTATTCAAAGCTCATTAAATGAAATTTAGCTACAGCTTGGTCTAATAAAATTATCTAATCTTGAGATTGCCTCCAAAAAAAAAAACAAACCACTTGAATTTGATTTGATTAAGTTTGTTTACACAATTAATATACTTAAACTCGAACCCATGCTTATTCCATACAAATTCTTTAGGATAAACTAGTAATTTGATCAAAATTTTTAATAAAATAGATTTAAAACTAAATTAAGCTCGCGAGCTACTCAAATCAAGTGCTAAAATGCTTGAACTCATCAACAAGTGTTGGATGCAGTTGTAAAACACACTACATGTTCAATCTTTAGAGGTGATATTGTTACGAGACCTTTAAACACATATATCAAAACAAACATTGAGATAGGGGTGAAGCAAAAAAAATTTTCCAGTGATGATATTAAGTTGTACATTTTTGTGAGAGTTAAAATGCAATTACACAATTTTAATATCTTATATCTTTATAAATTTTAAATGATTAAATCAAATTTTTTTTATTTTAAAGATTAAATTTTAATTTTACTTTTATTAATTTAAAATCATGTTAAATTTAATGGGTCA
Organism: Gossypioides kirkii; assembly: GCA_005610355.1. Lineage (NCBI taxonomy): Eukaryota > Viridiplantae > Streptophyta > Magnoliopsida > Malvales > Malvaceae > Gossypioides > Gossypioides kirkii. The sequence goes on along the minus strand of CP032244.1, from coordinate 37,549,107 downwards.
AAAGTAAAAGTCTATAAATTATCATTTAAAATATGTATGGGGAACATCAAAGGTTTTCTTGAAGCTTTAATGGCCGTCTTATGCACTCACACAATAAATAGACTGGTTTTAGTTTCATTTCAGCTGTGCTCCAAATTTCAACCATCTGAATTTGCTCTTGTTTTGAATCAATGGCTTCTAAATCACCCACGATTACAATCAAGCTTTTAATAGACCAGGAAAGCAACAAGGTAATTCTTGCTGAAGCTGGTCATGATTTTGTCGATACCCTTCGTAGTATTCTTATGTTTCCCCTCGGAAGCATCGCTCGACTTTTCAGCAAACATCAAATTCCAGAGCCTGGTTGCTTGATTAACTTATACAACAGCGTCGAAAAGCTAAGCCCGAACAGCTTTCGAGCACATGCATGTAAGCATATGCTGCTTTATCCAAGAACCATTCATGAAAACAAGTTGGAGAAAATGAAGCTTGACATGGGTGTTATTGAGCCTACAAAGTTTTTTGAGTGCGAAGATTCGAAATGTAGTAAAATACTAGATGGATTTTCGTGTAACTACAAAACTGCAAAATGCAGTTGCGGAAAGTTGATGAACGTGGAAGCTTTTTTTCTCGATATAGATGCAGGAAAAGATGAAAGTAAGAAAGAATCAATGTTTTTCATCACCGATGATTTAGCAGTGATGAAAGGTATGCTAGGTGAACTCATTCAATTCCTTCATAAGCTGGGAATCAAGGATTTTCATAAGATTAAATAAGAAGTTCTGGAAATTGATTCGAATGAGGTAGTATTATCCTTAATACTTTACAACATTCATTCTTTCAATAATCTTTTAGTTCGATTATTATTTCTCTCATTGCATAACTATTTTCAGATGTCTAATCTTTTGAGCTATTTACTGGTCTCAAAGACTGCTCTGACTGATGCATTTCTAAGAAAACAAGAATTCTCAGCGGTGAACAATCCGTGCTCGTAGCTCCTAATATGGAGAAGACAGCTGAAAATGATGTCAAAACAAGTGTGAAGATGATGCTGAGGAAGTCTGATAGGAAAATATTATGCGCTGAAACAAATGAAGATTTTGTGGACCTCCTGTTTAGCTTCCTCACCATACCTTTTGATTCTGTATTGGAACTTTTACAAGGTAGTAATCTCACAATTGGATACAACTCTAAGTTGCTTCAAGATTTAAACACAATATTCTCCATTACCGAGCCAAAGAATTCCCAGAAATATGTTCTTCCACCATTTCATAGTTGCCCAAAGGAATTTCCAAGTATCTGTTCTGAAAATGTTCTTTTTTTTGCTGGACCCGAAGTCTCCAAACCCAAACATGAATAACAGCTCGGGCTATGTCAAGAAGAACTTATCGTTTGTGGTAACAGATGATCTAGTAGTTAAATCACTATCCTCTGTTTCTATTATTTCTTTACTGAAGGAATTAGACATCCCACTTGATGACGTTGAACTGCAAGTTATTAGCATTGGGCGGGCTGAAGCAAGTGATTTATCTTTTCTTGAGTTTTGGTTATCTTTGTGGATTCAAAATTTATAATGCCGTATGTTTTGGTACAGGTCCTTGCTTTATTGAATGCTTGTTTGTGTTCATCGTCACCTTTATCAGTTTTCATGAACCATATTGTCAAGACGCCAAAGCTTGAGCCATTACAGTGACATCAAAAGTAATTTGTCAAAACATTAGTTTCTAAGTATTGTTTGTTTAACAACCCAAACATATTTCAACTCCTCGTCTCTTATGAAATTAAGGCTGAAACAGATCTTGACAACTATAATACACTACAACTCTATTAGCAACAATTAGATCATATTTCAAAATTGCTTGGATTCATGCTTTTAAGATCCAAAAATATACTGATATTTTATGAATAACAAAGATTCCACATTCAGAACTTAACAATATTGATTCCCTTAAGAAATACAAATAGTTACCAAAATCATTATAGATATAAAATATAGCTCTAAATTGCAATCCAGTCCATACTTGCACAAGTCATCCTACCAACTTGCAATTCCCACCTAGCATCTGCGACACACAAAAGAAGAGCAAAAAATGGATGAATAAATATCTAAGCGTATGCCATTTATTGGAATAAAATCCAAACTAATTGAGTACACCCCACTAAACACAAGTCATGCACAATGACATACATTAAAGCATAAAGGCTATGAACTAATCAGTCGAGAAATTTCAAGACAATGGTGTAAGGTATAAACTTACAGTTACATTATAGTAAGTCGGTAATTTTACACTTTGAAATTGTAAAGGGAATGTGGAGTTGATCTCAAGAAAACCCATTTTTCCTTAATCAAAGATTACAAAATGTGTCACTATATATATTGCAATAATATGCGGTTTTCAAACAGGCAGGAAGATGATAATAATACAGTTAACCAGTTGTTTCATAATTGTAATACGCACTCATCAAGCTACCTTAAGAAACAAGGAATGCAGATTGGGGATTAAGGCTTATAATTCCAAGTCTAGTTTAAACAAGGATACCAATAGGGACATACAAACTTACATTAACCGTCCAAAATTCCCACCATCACTACTTTAATCAAGGAAAATCTAAGAGAAATCTCTATACTGATTCCATCATCACATACAAGAAACAAGGAATAGGAGTTTAAGAACATCCACGAATGCTAACATGGTAGAATGAATTCTCAGCTACACAGAGGCAAATGCTGTTAAATATCACAAATACTCAGGGAATTAAAAGAATATGTTCAAATTAATTACCTCAAATGTTGCTGGGATACATGAAAACTCTAACTTTATCGCCCTATTCAACCAAAAAGAAGACCAAAATCAGCAAAATCAAAGCAATACAAAAAAATACCAAAAAGTAATTGGATGATTACAACTTGTTTAATTACCATGGATTTAGGAGGGAGATTAGACTTGAACTTAGCACGAACAACACCACTATTACCATGAGGCCTAGTTACTTTCCCCCAAATGCAACGATAATGTGACCCATCTTTCTTCACTTTAGCCTTGTAAATGTACGCCATTCGCTTCCCACAGTACCATCCCACTTCTTCCTTGGTGTTCACTCCTTCGATCTGAATCAGTGACGTGTTTGGATACTGATTCGACTTCGACCTTTAATAAAATAAAAAAAATCTATCTTTGTAAACCAATTCAAAGACTCAATTACCAGCTCAAAATATCAAAAATGAGAATTTTTTTTTTTCTTTTTTGTTACCTCTTGTAACCCAAAATGGTTCCACGAACATAGAGCCTACAAAATGATAATTAATAGACCAAATGAATGAAAGGTTTGGCTAAATTAATGAAAAATTACTTGGGGGCTTGAGAGATTTAAGACCTGACGCGCTCTCCTTGGCGACCTTTCACCATTGTGAATCGAAGATGACACCTTTGCTGCCGCTTTACCTGCGAAAGAACAAAAACCCTAGTGAAGAGCTAAAAACAGGAATTTATAGTACGGTTTTTTGTTGGACGTGTGAGATTTGGGCCTTTTGAGTACCCATTCCAATGAGGCAATTTGGGTAAACTTAACCCAATGTCATTATACTATTAGTAAATCTATGTTTTGATTACTTAATTTTAAAAAATTATAAAATAATTATTAAATTATTTGAAAATTTTCATTTAAGTCACTGAGTTATTAAGTTTTTTTTTTAAGTACAACCAGCAAGATCCAAGTGACGCTTCGATGATTGGTACAATACCCATCAATGAGTAGAAGAACATACCTTTGATTCAAGTCTATTTGATGATCAGTGTTGGAGATAAGAAAAGAAAGTTGTTTGAAGAGAAGTGAGAACTTTCGATTGGTGCAGATGTTGCAAATTTAGAAACTGTGATATAACAGTGACTTTAATAACCACATGACTTAAATGACCAAAACATTAACTTACTAATATTTTAGTGACTTTATGTGTAGTTTACCTGATCCAAAACATAAATTTTCGACCTAAAAAATTTAACCTAACTCAATTTATAATTTTATAAATATGTAGGATCGAGAAATCCGAACCACTTGATGGATTCCACTACACTCTCAATTGGTAGATTTTTTCTTAAATATGTGAATCCACAATGTGAAGCAAGCGATTATTGTAAATACTTACTTTCGTACATTCCATTTAACTCTTATAATATGTATTTGTATAATTAGTATATAGAAGCTAGGAAATTATTTTTCTAAAGACTATAGATGAATTATATTTTTGGAGGTGAAAATATAATTTTATTATAATATTAATATAAAATATTAAGGATTAATTGACAAATCTATTAAAGGGTCGGTTACTTGAAATAGATCCAAACCCATTAACTTATTGGTCTTTTTCTTCGCTATACACATGGGTTTACTTTTTCAAACTGGCCCATTAGGGTTTCGGCTGTAATCACACCTTTATAAATAGCTACACTTTCTTCTTTCATCACCTCTCTTCTACCTTGGATACTGCCACTGTTTCAAGCCACCAAGTTTTGTCTTAATCAGAACTGGTTCTTTTGAAACAACAATTTAACTCTCTATTCTGAGATGTTTGTTATGTTTTTTCATAGTTTTTCTTTTTATTTTTGTTTCCAATGGTTAAAAAAAAAAAAAAAGGGGCATCAGTGAGGAGCTTTTAAATTGTTATCCTTGCACTATGATTGTTCAGTGAAGAAACAATATGGGCATGTTCTCTCTGAGATGCTTCTTCTTTTTTTCTTTTCTGGGTTTTATTTTTTGTGTACTAAAGATGTTAATTGTATTTATTTATGGATCCATGATGCTATTTTACATACTGCGTTATCTATCTGAACTTTCCCTTTCAAAAGGGATTTGAAGATAAAACTTTTTTGCTTGCTGAGATCCACTCCTACTCTTATGATAACATAAGAGAATCACAATTGATAATTTTATTAATTAAATTGGATTTTGGTTTTTTAAAATTAAATTTTATTTACGATTTTGATCTTTTAATTTTTATAATTATATTTAAAATAAATTATAATGATTAAATTAATTATTGAACCCAATAATTTTATATTTTATATTTACCTATAAATAGATTTATAGGCATGTAATTAAAGTATGTTTGCATATATAATTTATTATTAATAAATTAAAATTTAACTATAATTATGAATAAAAATATTAATAAATTAAAAACAATAAATCGAAACACACTAACCTACAACCTTGATTTAAATACTGTTTTTTTTCTTAAAATATATTTAAAAAAATCCTTCTTATGTAAAAATATTTAATTAATTATATCACTAAATAATGCTCTATCCTTTTTACCGCTAGTAAACTACATTTTTCCGGTAAACTTTTATACAATTGAAATTTAGTTTGTTATTTTTAATCTCAATAATTTAATTTTTACTTTTTCTGATTTAATAATTGAAATTCTATTGAATTATTAATGGCACTTTCAAAGATGTAGAATTTGGAGACAATATTAACTTATTGAGAGATGTATGAGTTTTGGACAGACAACACTTCCAATACTTCTCTTACAAGAGTTGACTTCCCTCAACCACTTTCCTTTCTCCTGAATTTGCAGTAAAAGGTCGAAGGGGTCATTGGAGCGACAAGGCTGTTCTGGTACGAAATGAGTGGTTTTTAGCATGATGATGACAAGTTACACTCAATGCTCAACAAACCCCATTGTTTAAACATGCCACAATGCTAATTTATCTGTAAGATCAGGTTATGTTTGAGATGACAAGTCATTGAAATCAAAGTGCCCATATGACTTCTGTTTTCAACTTTTGGGCAACAATTATGTGCTCTGCACGCTTAAGAAATGTTTACCTATATTACTAAATTCTGTATTTGCAATAGAGCTCATTATCCGTTGGTTTCAGGTTGGACTTATGTAAAGTATACCTAAATTTAATACGAAATATGAAAAAAAAAAAATTTTCTCAAGTTCAATCTAATTTAATAAAACTAAATTTTAGCTTTACTTTTTAAGCCGGTTTATATTTGATTTTTTAGATTAATAAATATTTTAAAAATAATAATGCATTAAATGCATTAAAAATATTTAATTTTTTTCTAATATATTAAAAACACTATCATAAATATAATAAATATTTTATTATATTAAAAACATAAATAATATAATAAATATTTTATTGTATTAAATATAATTATTAAAATTTTATATTTTTTTATTGGATTATTTAGTTGGGTAAGATTCTTTTTAGGTTTTGAGTAATGATTTTAATTGATATTGGATTAATGATTTTTTTGGTAGACTTTTGAGTTTAGATGAATAACTTAACCTGTAAGCAGGTCTAATCTATAATTTGAAAAAAAATTCTTATTAATCTTTTTTATTTATTAAAAACTATTTTTTAATTTTTTTATTTTAATTTAGTTCAATTGTTAATATTATTAACATGTTTTTTTTTTTCTAAAATTTGAGTATGAACGATTTATTTTTAAAGTTGAAATAGTTACATAAATGTGTTAATAGCAAATTTTGATGAAAAATATTAAAAATATTTATTATCATATTTAAAAATTTAAAATTAAAATTTCTTAAAGGTCCCTAGAGGTGAACGTCCCCTCTTTTTACATCTTACTTCTAACATAATTTAGTCTTTATGAGTTAAAATTCTTTGTTGGAATGGAATCCTCTTAAATTGTTTTTTTTTTATTTTTCAAGATATTTATTAGATCAAGTCTAATAATTAATTTTTCATATTTTATTGGCCTAATAAATGGTAGTTGCTGACCACAAGTTTTAATTATGAAATTAAAATATTTTTAAATCAATATGCCAAAATAAATAAATAAATATATATATATATATTAAGGTAAGAGTGTAGCATGAAGTATATTGCCTCAACCCTTTAGAATTAAAATTTAAATATTAATCCTTTAAATTTTATAAATTTACAAATTAGTATATAAAAAAGTTGCAATTTTATCCTAAAAAATAAAATTTTAATTTAATATTTTAAAATTATAAAATATAAAGTATTAAAATAATTTTTGATAAAATTATATTTTAACTTTTATAAAATTATATAACTTAATTTTAAGTTTAAAAAAAGTTCTGAAAAATATAATACCAAAATATAATGTTTTATGGTCATTAAATTTCCTTTCAACGATCACTGTCAATACATAGAAGTTTATTTATGACGATCGGCAAACCAGCTGAATCCCTCGATATGAACGACAGAACCAACCAAAATCAGCCTCTTCAATGCTTTCATATCTCCAGGTAAAATTATGGTTTTCATCCTTATACTATACTTAAATTCAGATTTAATTTTCTTTTACTCTTACTATTATTAATATTACATTTTAGTCCAAATTATTTACACCGTTAAACAATTTTCATTAGTATGCTGATGTGGAGTTCTTTTAGAAAACTCGAATTCAAAAAATGAAGTGATATTAATCAAAATAGTTATTTTTATTAATTAATAATTAAAAAACCTTTCAATTCAACCTCACGATTTGATTTTTAATTTCTCATAGGTTAATTTAATGAAATTTTTAACAACGTACGATAGTGATTTTAATTAAAACTTAACATTGATAATAATAAGAGGATCAAATTATATTAAATTAAAGAAAAAAGATTAAATCGCCAAATTATATATAGTGTAAGGATGAAAACATAATTTGACTTGTTTCTGGATTTATTTATTACCTATTTAATTCAGAAATTTAATACGTAAAATGTGTGATACATGTGTATATGTATATTTGGGTAGAAATACGTGTATTTTTACTGATTTTGGTATTATTATCTTCATTCATGTGATTTAGGGTATTACAAATTATCTAGAAACATTTCATCTAATATCATAATATAGTCTTTATTGGATAATATATTTGATATTATATACATGTCCGTTTTACGTTCATATTCAGGGTTTGTGATTGTTACATTAAGATTCGAATCTGCATTCTTCTTTTAATAGTGTAATGTGTCTTACCATTGCATCCAACCATTTATTAGTAAAATATATTATTTTTTAATACATATATCGAACACAAAATCTATGGGTAAACTACACTACAAGTCATTTAATTATGGATCATTTTTTTTGTCACTTAATTATGAAATTTTTTAAATTAGTCACTCAACTAATCGAGATTATTATTTTTGGTGCATTTCCGTTAATTGCACTAATGAGAGGGACAATGAGAGAATTTTTTTTTAATTTTTTAAAATTAAAATTTCACATGTATAATTACATCAAATTAAAGTTCATATATAAAATTTAGGTATAATTTTGAGATTTATATTATCCCTTCTAGAAACAAAATAGTAGAAATTTCTTGAGGTCTTCTTTTGGACTCGAAAACTTAAGCATGCTTCAGCATGCAGCTTAATACACACGTCATTTAACTGTAGGGACTTGTTGAAGGAGACGAAGCCATTGCTTGCTCTATATATATACATAATAAAGATACCCTCTTGTTCTTCATCTCAACTCATTATCAACAATGGCTTCTCTCAAATTCCCCATCTTTCTCGTCATTTCTTCTCTTTTCCTCCATGCTTCTATGGGTAATACAAAATCTCAAAACCCTTCTTTATTTCCTTTCTATGATTAATCCATGGAGTTCCTTAAAACCCTGTTTTGTTTATTTGATTACATGTTTTTTTGTTTTGATTTTGCAGCTGAGATTACTTGTGAAGATTTGCCCAAAGACGTGTGCGCCTTTTCAATAGCCTCATCGGGGAAAAGGTGTGTGTTGGAAACGGCGTCGGAGAAAGACGGCGACGTCGAGTATCAATGCCGGACATCGGAGGTTGTGGTGGAGAGGATGGCGAATTATATAGAGACTGATGAATGTGTTGCTGCTTGCGGCGTCGATCGAAACTCCATCGGCATATCATCGGATTCCCTTCTCGATCAACACTTCACGGCCAAGCTTTGTGCACCAGCTTGTTACGAAAACTGTCCCAACGTTATCGACCTTTACTTCAATTTGGCCGCCGGTGAAGGTATGTATCAATTTATTGCTCAAACATGTTACGTAAAAAGCTTATGAAAGGGCTCTTTGATTTATATTGTACGCTTTGGTTAATTTGCAGGTGTGTTTTTGCCTGATCTTTGTAACGCTCGATGGTCGAACCCACGGCGGAGCATGGTGGAGCTTATATTGAGCTCCGGTGCTGCTCCTGGCCCTGTTTCTAGCCAAGCAACCGGCTTATTTGCCGTTGAAGCCACTGCCCCAGCTCCCATGTGATGATCCAAGTTTTTTTTAAATACAATGGAAACCTATGTGATGATACAAGTTTTTTTTTTTTTTTATATATACAATGTAAACCTATGAAATAAGTGATAGATTGTAGTTAAAAAAATAAAGAAATTAGTTTTTCTACGGATATTTTTGTTAAAATTTTATTTATTTTTACTGTTAAAAATTTACTTGAATGATAAAATAATCAAATAGTTACATATAAGGTTGACATATAAAGATAGTTTTTAACAATAAAAACGAATGAAAATTTTAACAGAGCGACTAATTTGCTATTTAACTTAACAAAATGCAATCCAACTCTTACCTTTATAATACTTTTAACTTTCTTTTGCCAAACTAGTTGAAATTGTTCTTTTGGATACCAAAAGTCTTTTATGATTTTGAAACCTTTAAGTATGTCTTAATAAATTTGAACCCAAAATTTTTTATATAAAAAAATTGCATTTTAAAATGATACCAGTCAAAAAAATAATAATTTATGCATTTTATAAATTCGCATATATTTTTATAGAGTTTATTTTGTAAGTGTAAAATTTAAATTTTATTTATTTAAATTAAAATATTATTTTTTATAATTTTATTATAGGTTTTGATCTGTTCTTTTTGACATAATATCTAGAATTACCATAATTCATTTCCAACCCATAAATAAGAAAATAAATATGGTTCAGTACACATGAACCTACATCCTCTTATATTGACAATAATAATTGTATCATTCAAGTTAAAATTCAATTGATAAAATTACAATTCTTACACCTACTACGGTAACCATTTGATATTTATCAATCGTTTAATTATTATATTTATTGTGTTTATGTAATGTAATCATAATTTTAATCAAAATTACCAGATTTTATTTTTTATTTCTACAATACTTTCTTATGCCTTGCAATTAGACCTATCGAGAGGTTGTATCTCGATTCGATAAAAAATTCACGTATAAATCAAAATTTAATTTGATTCGATAATTTTTTTAATACTTACAAACTATAAACTATTAAAATATAGTTATATAAACATTTAATAAATTTTAATCCAAAAGAAACAGGATAAAACTTCTTGCAAGGGTAATAAAAGGTGGAAACAGAAGCAACAAAAACAACATACAGTCGAAACAACAATACAAAAGACAGTTGGAAGTACCTCTTTTAACTCGTTCCCTACTTAATCCCAATCGTTGCTAGACCCTCCTCCTTTGGTTCCGGTTAGCTCTCCTCCCATGCTTTTCGGTTTCACGACCAAGACGAGGGAAAAGCCTGGAGAGAGCACGACCGACAAGCTCGAAATACCAGATCCTCCATCTCTTCCAATAGATAAGAGGTACAATGATAATTCCCAACCCAAAGATAAATCCTATCTCGACACTTAAATAATGCCAGTGTATAATGCTCCCTGTCTCAGAATCTGAAGGGCTATCATTTTTAGTTGGTGGCAATCCACACAATGTCTCTAAAGGAGGTCCGCATAACCCATCATTGTTTGCAAATGAAGCTTTTGAAAACGTTTGAAGCTGGGTGCCAGTTGGGATCTGTCCAACTAGCTTATTGTTCGAGACGTTAAGAAATGAAAGGAAATTGAGGTTTACAAGCTGCAATGGGATCCCACCACTTAAGTTATTACTTGAGAGGTCCAAGGACTCAAGCTGTCGCAGGTTCCCTAGAAATTATGGCATTGGCCCTGTGAAAGCATTATGTGAAAAGTTAAGGCATAAAGTTCTTTGAATGTTCCAATGACTTCTGGTATTGGCCCTTCAAAGTTGTTACAAGAAATGTCAATGGTAGTGAACACGGTTAGGATCTTCACCAGCTCCCACTCTAAACCTTTGATGGTAACTGTTATTTCATCTTGATAGTGATTTGGATTGAAATGCAGAAATTGAAACTGAAGATGTTTGACCTCTGACGGGGCTTCATTCTCAACAGCCTGCATGCTCTTCCAGGTCTCCAAAGATGTTTGATGCAGTTTACCGCTAAAATTATTGGATGCTAAGTCAACAATCTGAAGCATTGGCCAGCCGATATTGTTCTTGTGACAATGAATACTGCCGTTGAATTTGTTTGATCGTAAAACAAGGACACGCAACTTGGCTATATTCTTCAAACGGCATGGGAAGCTGCCACTGATCTGATTGTTGCCAATGTCTACAACCTCCAGCATTTTGCAATTTCCCAATGATTGTGGAACCTCTCCCTCCACTTGGCTTCGATTGAGATCTTGAGTTTGTAAACGACAGTTTCTCGGAAAAGTGTCAGAAATTATGCCACTGAGATTGTTTCGCCTTAGATTCAGTACTCCAAGAGATGCACTCATTTGAGTCAGGCATTTAGGAATTGGGCCACTCAAGTAATTATCAGACATATCAAGTACTCTGAGACATAAACTACTGCATATCGACTTGGGAATACTCCCATTGAAGTTATTGCCCGAGACAGAGAAGAAATTAGCAAACTGGAGGAAGTCACCGAGCTGAGCTGGTAAAACAGAGCTGAAATGGTTGTTTGAGTAATCCAAATAGGTGGCGTTTGATGGAAAAATTTGGATTTGCCCTTGCAATCGATTGCCATGCAGGTCCAAAACACTGAGACTAGAATTTAAATTCTTCAAAGGTTTTCCAAATTCTACAAGGAAGTTCCGAGAAAGATTTAGGTGAGCAAGATACCTTGCTTTCCAAATCCAATTTGGTATTTTCCAATCTGGTTGTTTGAAAGGTCTAGATAGGATAATCTAGACCGATACTTCAAGAAATCAGGGAACTCCGTTAAGTTGCAAGATGTCAACTTCAATGTGGTAATGTTAGGAAAAGAAAGTGAGTAAACAGAAGTATCAGTGGCATCAATAGACAAACTGTTATATGAGAGATCAAGAGAGGAAAGATTCCTCAGGTTCTGAAGGGCACTCATCGGAATCAAACCACTGAAGTTGTTTGAAGAAAGTGATAGGAACTTCAAACCATGGAGTTCAAACACAGACATTGGGAGTTGCCCTTGTAACTTGTTGCTACTAAGATCAAGGGTGTCAAGCAATGAAGAGGCCCTACCATGAAGGTCACTAAGGTTACCCTTGAATTGGTTTCGAGAAAGGAAAGTCTACGCAGCGATGGAATGCAAAACAAAGTTGGAGGAATGGTTCCACTTAACGTGTTGTTTTGTAAGTCAACACTTGCTAGTTTAGAAAGGCTGGACAATTTTTCCCTTTAACTGATTATGAGCAAGGTTTAGTTGTGTAAGATTTCTGGCTGATGAGAATGATGGTATTGAACCAGAAAAACGGTTAAAGGTAAAATCCAGATACACAAGTTGGGCAAGTTTCTTCATTGTTTTGGGTATGGCTCCACTGAAATTGCAACTCGCAAGCTCTATTCTTGTCAATTGCTCAAGATTACCGATAGATTCTGGTACTTGCCCCCCGAAATTTGTGGCACTAAGTGCAAGAGTTCGAAGAGAAGCATTGAGAGGAAAGTTTGGAAATGAACCGTCGAGTAATTTGTTGGTTGACAAATCAAGAATTTGCAATGTATGTATCTGGAAAATTTCTTCTGGCAGTCTTCCATGCAACCCAGTGGCACTAAGACGAAGGGAAGTCAAATTTCCAAATTCTGTAAAGAATTGTGGAACTGGAACCGACAAATTGTTATTGTCCGAGCGAATTACCGAGAGAGATCGGAGATTGGAAAGTGAAGAATGTATAGGTCCTGAAAGGTAACAGTTGGACATGCTTAATTCTTGCAACTCAATCAGCGGCAATAAAGCCTTGCACCACTAGTTCCCCGTAGCTGATATATTTACTCCATCAAGATAGAGAAATCTCAGCCTCGTGAGATTTTGAACAAGCTTCTCTAGGTTTGGCCTCTCAAGTTTCAATGATCTTCCAAGAAGTGAAGATACAGATAAATCAAGAGTGACCAACCTTGTCAAGCGTGATATCTCTATTGGAATTTGCCCTTTAAAGCCAGCATTGGACAAGTTAAGATAACTCATATTCTCCAGCTTATCAAACGCAGAAGGAAAAGCTGGCTTGAATTTGTTATAAGCCAAATTGAGCCTCTGAAGATGTTGAAGACGGAAAAAACTACTTGAATTGTCAATTGAACTTGAAATTGATCTGCTGTTCAAGTCAAGACCGATAACATGACCATCTCCATTTCAACTTACACCATCCCAGGAACAACAATCTGTGCTTTGATTCCATTTCACTGGCACCAGTTTTCCTGATGAAGTTTGGTCGTAGCTGAAGCTGCTTTCAAGTTGAAGCAACAACCGACTCTGATCACTTTGACATTGAGCCGAAACCAAAACCAGATCGACAATAAGCATAACCGATACAAAAGAATTCAAGAAAAGCAAGGAAAAGAGTGACATCCTCATTAGTATCAATAATGAGAGATATCAAGACAACAAAGAGTTATGAAGAAGATAGCAATGGCACTAGGTTGAGGAAGGAGCAAGTGCACAACCACGAGTTTTCGGCACAACCTGTTTGAGTGGAAGCCAAATAAAAAAACCAACCCTTCAAGCAAAATGTAGAATGAAGGATGGTGGAAACTCTGAAAGTAGAGAAGAAGCAGAGAAAAGGGATGGTAGGCAAAACTCAAAAGAAAGAACCGTCAAACCGTGTGTACATAGTTTTAGTTGTAGACTTTGGCTCGTCATGTCAGTACATGACGCGTTGTTTCGTGGAATTTTCTTTAGCATTTATTTTGTTCAATAGACTTCGGCTGAGTTTGTAGCTTCTTTTAGCAACTCGGAAAAATCATACCGAGACTTTGATTGGTGTTGACGCAAAACTGCTGCCCATCCTTGAATTTAATATAATCAGACCATCCAGACTACTTTCAGGTTGATTGAATCGGACCGGATCCGTTGATCGGATTGAGAATAAATTTGGATATTGGTTTGGAGAAAGATCTTGAACTGGTTGGTCCGAGAGCAGATATAAATCAGCTGTACTGAGCAAAAAATTGGTTGAATCAAACGGTTGAACCGGATTTTTAATATTTTTTATTTTATGAATTTTTTAATAATTTATTTAATCGAACTAAATGGACCAAAAAATAGATGACCTGATCGGTTTGATCACCGGTTCGATCTTGAAAACTTTGCTATTTGCAGTTAATTATAATTTGAACAAACTATACAAATGGTCATCCAACTATGTCCACGTTCCTATTTTGATTATCCAAATTTAAATTTTTTTAATTTAGGCACTAATGTTTGAATTTGTTACACTTTTAGACACTTACCATTAAATTTAAAATGAAAATCCTTTTTCTAACTATTATAATAACGTACTTACTCCTCAATATTTACACACTCTATCAATTTGATCTTTAAACATTTAGCTTTTACAACAGAGGCACTCCACATCTATTAATTGTAAAAGACAAATAATCTTAAATTCTTTAATTAATCTTTTTTATTAAAACAGAGAAAAATAAAAAATCTTGTAAAAGATAAAATAGAACCAACTGTAATATAATGATTAACAAAATAGAAGATAAAAGTAGTTCAACATTTTGATTACCACAATTTTCCATTAATGAGTTCATTATAGAACCAAGTTTTGGAGTAAAATAGGGGCACCAGTTGCTGATATATATACAATAGACTTGACTTAAGGAAATTGGTAGCCATACCCTATCACCATTAAAAGGTTGGTTGAATCAATCCCATACACCTTTTTTTCTCACTAACAATATGCCAAAACCATTGACTTCCAAGTCTTTCTTCCTATTTTTATCATTTCATTAAGATTAATTTTTAGTTTCTTAATGTTGCTTCACACTACTACATGGTATTGGTGAAAGAGTCAAACATGAAACAACACAATTAGGGAAGAGAAGATGCCCTTAATAGCTACAAGATTCTTCTAACATCAAATCAGTAGGTATAGAATTCTAAATCTGCATCTTCCAGCCCCTTTACTTAAAGTGATTATAACATTGAAAAAGAAAATGAAGGCTTTTTTACTTCATTAATACAGAAAAAAATTATTAATTCAAATGGTATACACATGATCAGATTATTTATCAAAATGGTATGATCTCAACAATAGCCAAAAGCGGTGCCTTGATGACACTAAATTAAAATGTGATGACTTAAAATATTTAGGGATTTAATACGGAAATTTCTCATTTTGATTGGTTGAGCTTTAAGGGTGCCGTTTGGTAATTTTATTATCAATTTGATTTACAGACACTGTATAAAATTATAATTATAAAAGCTTTAGAAAAATTTTATTATTTCTAAATTATAATTATTAGTTAAATTTATAGTTTCTAGATATAATGTGAACAAAACAAAACTACTATGAATATTGTTAACTGTTATGTCAAATATAATTTAAACAAAAAATAAATAAATAAAATTTCAAGTTGGAATCGGCTTTTTATAAAATTATTTTTTGTTAGAAAAAACCTTTTAAACTAATTGGTAAGAGGTCTCTTTATTTTTGGTGTTGAAGGAGAATAAAAAAAAAATAGTAAATAAAGAGGGTTTACAAAGGAATTTATCTTATTTAAGGTTTGGTGCCGTCAAATTGTCAAGCGGCATATTAAAGGTTTTTCTCAGCAGCCTATCAAAATGGGAAATTTCATATCAGATCTTTGGATATATTAGGTCATCACATTTTAGTCTGGTGCCGTTAATATGTCAAGTGGCACTAACAGAATACTGTAACAAATGCCCTATTTTCATAATTAATCTGTTTCCCATACTATTTTCGTAATTAATTATTTTTTATATTATTTAAGTAAAAAAGTTAGAAAATCAACAAAATCAACTTAATAACGCTTGTTGGATCAAGTGTTAAAGAGTTCAATGTTTGTTAATTAAGTTTTTTTTTTTTAATTAAATTTTGAATTTGAGTTTTACAGATAATAAAATTAACTTTGAGAAAACTTGTCTATTGTATAAGGGTTTAACCCGATTTTGGTGCGACACATGTGAGGCTTGATGTATCATGTTTTCTCCCTCTGTCTTTTTTTTTTTTTCATAACCATTTTTTTCAATGGTCTATCATGAAGAAATTAGAAAGATGAGTGAAAATTTTTGTAAAAAATAATATTCCTATCAAATGTAGTTTAATGATTAACAAAATAAAAGCTTATGACTAATCAATTAACCAAACCCATATAATTTCTCTTAATTCGTTTTTATTTAACCAAATAAAAATAATCCAAACATATTTTTTAGTAAAAAGAAAAAAGAAAATTACAATCCTTCAACTTTTCTTTTAATAGATAACTCAGTGCATCTGACCACAATATCAAAATAAACCAAATTCTAAAAGCAAAACATAATAAAAATATTAATAACAATAAAATATCAAATCGATACATACTAAAAGTCTGAAATAAATGGAAATAAAGTATAAGAATTAACAAGATTAGACTCAACAAATACTATTCTTTCTCTCTCAAAATAGCGAGAAAATAACTAATCGATTGTTATTATTAAAAAAAAACTAATCAATTATTAAAAAATTTGACAATGTTTGTTGAGTCAAATGATAAGGAGTTCAATATTTTTTAAATAAGGTTTTGAATTTGAATTTTATACATAGTAAAATTAATGTCGTTCTTTTATAAGGGTTTTAATGAAGATTTAATATGATTACGGGATAAGAAATTCCCTTAAAAAAATATCAAGTTACGTTGCACAATGAAAAGCATTGGCTGAATGTTGGGTTTTAATTCATCACGAATTTTGATATCTTTTATTTTGATACAATGCCTAAAATTACCTATAACATTTTTCTAACACTTAAATAAAAAGATAAATACATTTTGGTGCGCTCAAACCCAAACAATAATAATAATACCAACCAAGATAAAACTCAATTGGCCGAATTTTGATATCTTAGTGGTAAAGAATACAGTTTCTTTTCCAAATTGAATCATTTTAATGCCGATGACTATAATGGAGTTTTCTTCATACAGCCATTGAAATTAGAAGATTGAACCGTTAATTACACCCGAAACATGGCCACCAGCATCGCAACCGACACCATCCCAAGAACAGCAATCCGAGGTTTGATTCCATTTCACCAGCTTTCCTAATGAAGTAGGATCGAATCTCCTTCTCAATTCGAGCAACAACCGTCTTTGATTGTTTTGAAATTGACCAGAAACTAAAACCAAGTTGCTGATGCTAAAGAAAATTGCTAGATACGAACTGAATAATAGCCACAGTACAGCAAAATGGCGTCTTCATTGTTGTTCCTAAGAAGATTAATCCAAGTGAATGGAAGATATTACATACTGACCCACCTCTTAATCCATCAGAAAACAGTGAAAAAAATGGTTTGAAGTCCGATTTATTTGTTTAATGATTGATTCAACTTTAGGATCTGATGAGTTGGGTTTGATTTGAGATTGCAGGTTGAAACCATGTTTGAAAAATACAACTTTATGGTGTCTTCATTCAGATCCAGGCTTGAAATAGTACTAATATCATCATGATAATGTTTCTTTTCTCTAGACAAATATGGAGTTGTAATTAGCTTTCCTGATTTCAAGCCTGAATTGCGAATGGAACACAAATTTTCCTGAACACTACACTGCTTTTATGAGTGTAGTTCAATTTGAATGCCACTTGTTTGATTGTTGCTGCTGCTCATATTTTGCTGCTATCAACTGCGTGGATAATTTGAAAGTGTTCCTAAGTCGATAAAGTAACCAAGTTCCTGGTTACTGCCATTTAAACTTTATCATGGGTCAGGCCGGATTGGATCGATCTAGAACTTTAAGTTCATTTTTAGGCTCAGACTTGAATCAGCCCAAAAAATGAATCTAAAATTCTATCCAAATCCAATCCAAATTAAAAATGCTAAATCCAAGCCCAATTCTTTCTAACTTCACTTTCCCACCTTTCAAAAGGCTTTCAATCTCTTTAGGACGACTTAGCCTCATTCTTTGAGCTGATTCGGCTGAATAGAAAAAAAGAATACTTATTTATTGTTCTGGGCTAAAAAATCCTACTCGAGGCTCGATCTGTTTATAAAATGGATTTTCTTTTTTTGTCAAAACTCATTTTTCAAACATATATTTTTACCTAAATCTTTCTACTTTTAGAATGGGCCGTTGGACTTGAACAAGTGACCCAATTCATGATCAGATATTACCATTGACGGTTTGGTGCATTCCTAATTATGACGACTTCGGTGTTAAGAACCTTTTATTTGCATGAAAGACATTAAATAGTTCCCAAAATGGTAATAATTGTATAATGAATAATTTTGTTCATTGTTATTGCAAGCAAGGACAGAAAACAGAACTCTAAATTGTGGCCTACTGATCTTCAAATCCGAATTTGAATAAAAAAAACCCAACATTTCTTTCAATTGCTCCACTCTCTTGTCAATGAACCCAAAGCTTTTGTTGTATCATATGCAAAAGCCTCCAACAAAGCATTAATAAGAACTTCAAAAATAAATCAAAAGCAAGAAATTATGCAAATATTTTCAAGTTATAAAAAGTTATTGCATTATCAAACTCATATAGAATGCAATCATAAATTTAACTTTCAATAGAAAATTGCTATATAAATCTACAAAGGGTTGATAAGATTCGAAAATGGACCAAAATCATCAATCTTTAAAATTTCCTTAGTTTAACTCAGTTCAAACAAGTAAAATCTACTATGAAAGGCGGAATAGTGTGATTGTGCTCCTCCTCTTAGTCCCACAAGAATCCTAAACACAATGAAATATCACTAAATAAATTTCAACTATAGTTAATTAAAGCATAACTCTTGAATTTTATCTCATATATGTCTTCCTTCATCAAATGTGGGTTCTGAATTTAACTTTTGCATCTCTCAGTCTTTTTTACATAAAATAATTTCACCACCCAAATCCCCCTCAAAAAAAAATTAAAGTTTCTAGTTTATTTATATACAATTCTTGAAGAAGATTAGACTCTAGGTAAAATTCTCACAATTTACAAATTCATCATTAGCACTACTATTACAAATCTCTTTGGAAGATGGTTCATCATCCAAACCATAACAAAATGGAGAGTTGAGACAAAAGTTCTTTTTTGATATAATATTCATCTGGGTGGAGATGAGAGTCACAATGCTTAAATTCTAAATCAGTTTATTTTTTTACCCAAATCCAACTTAATTTAAAAAAGCTAAACCCGAGTCTAGCCCGCTCATATTTATTTTTTAGATTAATTTTTATTTAAAATTAATTTTAAAAAGTTTTCTAAATACATTAAAAACCCTAAAAAAAGTTTTCTAACACATTAAAAAATATTTATATTAATTATTATATTAAAAACATCAATAATTATGATAATTATTTTATTGTATTAAATATAATTTTTATAATTTTATATTTTGAGTTGGGTTATTTAATTGGATAAGTTTTTTTTTAAGTTTTGAGTAATGAGTTTAATTATTATTGAATTAGTGATTTAATATATGTATATATATATATATAATTAATACAATATTTTTATAGCATAATATATATCCGGGCCGGATCAATTCAGAGGTCAAAAATTTACCTAAGACCTAATTCATGTAAAAAATGAATCTTAAATTTTACTCAAATTTATATCTCGAAGAGGATGATGATGAATTGATTACTGATTTAATAACAAAAGACGTTTATCATTTTAAAATTTTAATTAATATTACATTTAGAATTTAAATCTCAACAACCCAGTTCTCTTAGGTTGGAAACAATCCAAACATGAATGCTTTTTTCTATGTGGACAACATAATAACTCTATCTCCAACTTTTGCTCTTAGGGATTAGAGTAGTTTTGTACCTAAGTGGCGACAAAGACTAAGATACATGATTGTTACTATCATCATTATTAATTATTATCATTCATTAGCAATACCAACTTCTCACTTAACCAAATCAAACACAAAATAAAAGATAATTTCGTGTTGGTTTAATAATTAAGGTGTTCATCGTTCTAAATGTTACCTGAGTTCGATCGCGTTAGTGTGTTGTTGTTATAATTTTGTTCTCTTATTGTAATTCACTAAAAAAGACAAAATAAAAGCATCAGGTAGTAAGAAAACATATTGCATTTACCAAAGTATTTGGACGATTTATAGAATTCAAGTTTAGGACACATGATTACTCAAAATCGAATAAAATAAAGCTCATTTTGTCATAATTCGTTTAAAAATTTTAAAACCAATAATTAATATGAAAAGATCAAAAATCAAATCTAACGAATCAAATTATGATAAATAATTTAAAAAATCCAAAAATTTAATCCAACTAAACTGATATCACTTTTACCCTAAAAAATTAATACTTATAAACCATAAAATTGACATAAAATATACCTTAATTATATAAAAAAAAATATTGAGATGACGTTGGCAAATGCAATTATTCGCAGAATTTCCTTGAAAGCTTCAAAAGACTGTGGTCATAGCGTAGCAAAGACTCCAAATTTAGGAAGCAATTTGAAACTTCTTCGGCTTTTTGCCAATACTAATTAATTAATTAGCCTAGCATGACTATATGTATATAGGTGGCATTTACAGGTGACAATGACATTCAAAGTGTGCTGATGAGGTTGAACTTTCCAATAACACTTCCAACCAAGCTTTCATATTTATGGGTAAAATTTCATAAAAGTCTCTTTATTACGAATTAAATTATATTTTATCTCCTTTACTAGAAAAGATAAATTAATTTTTGCATATTAGATCAAAGAGTAAATCATGTCATTTCTGTTAAAAGTTTCATCTAATTTTACTATTAAAAACTAGAATGATTAATAAAATAACCAAACAACTACACGTGATAGTACCTCATTTTAACGTATATGAATCAGTTTTCAACTCTAGTAATGAATAATTTTTTTAACAAAACATCAATTTACTCTTTGATCTATCGCACAAGAACTAATTTGCCTATTTTATAATAGAGGAAGCGAAATATAATCTGACTTCAATAACTTCCATGATATTTTTACTCATATTTATGGTTTTATTTATTCTATATTTAACAGGAAACTTGACCTTGTCTTAAAGTCATTTTTTTTCATTTTTTTTTTCTAAATTGAAATTGTCCAAAAAGAAAAAAAGCAAAGTACAAGTCAATGCTTCATAATTATTAATTGTAACTGAAATTGACAAATATTAAGTCAATAATTCATAAACGTGTCATACATGTGTATGTGTAATGGCCTTATTATTACTCAAAAAAAAAATGTTTTCTTATTATTACATTCAATTTTTGTGGTTAGGGTATTAGAAATTATCTAGAAACATTTCATCTATATTATAATTTAGTATTTTTAACAATAAAATATCTTTCAAGTTTTTATATTTTGTATATATTTGAAATTTAATCTATTTATTTTAGTTTTATTATAATTTAGTCCCTTTACTTATTATATTTAAAAGTTTTTTTATTCAATTGTTAACACTGTTAAAATTATTTTATTAAATTCGACGATGTAACATTTGGAAATAATAAAAATATATATTGAGTAATCATGTAACAAAAGAAATAACATTGTAAAAGACTTAAATTTAATAATATTAACATTGGACTTATGCTTTTTAAATTTAAAAAGTTGAGATACTGAATTTTAAATATACGAAGAGTACAAGGACTTGAAGCATAATTTAACCGAAAATTATAAAATACGTATTAGATGGAAGCATCTATTTTTTTTAAAAAAAAATTATACAATATATAGTTATATTTTAATATGTAAAATTAGTTGATAAATTTTCAATACATACCATTCTTAAATAATAATAAAAAACCTTCTTGGTACATATATATGGAAAATTATCTTTTTCACTATTTTTTTTTGTCGGTTTCTCAATATTTTATTAGAGCGAGCCCAATAATTAATTCTTCGTATTTTGTAAGTCTATTAAGAGAGTAGATTATGACCACAAGTTTTAAAACTGCTTCATATCTAAGATAAAAATTGAATCCTCGACTACTAATTAAGATAAAAAAATCAATTATCATCTCACTTAACTATCGAGATTCATTATTTTCATTTTTATTGGGGAATAAAAACATTAAAAAAAATGCTTACCTTAGGTATGCGTTTCTTTAAGCAGACCGTAGAATTTTGGGAATAGTAATATTAGTTGGAAAATATCTCCCACTGATATTAGGCATTGAGCCAATGGAGACATGATGACTAAACTATTCAAAGTTCAAACTTTAAAATTCTAGAAACAAAATTAAGAAATTTAATTAAGCAGCAAGCAAAATAAAACACGTTTTTTAATGTTTAGAAAAATTGGACTAACATCAAGTGGAAATTTTGTAAATTTTCTAATTAATTTTTTAAATTTGGTTAGTTAAATTAATTTATTCTTTTGATAGGAATTAATTAAATTAAAATCAAATATAAGTATACATGTATTAACCAAGTATCAAAACTATAACGGTTGATAAAATGGACATGAAAAAAATATAAAAAAAAAATTACAATTGCTTCGGAAATCAAAGTTTAATATAATTGGTTCATGCAATTAGGGACAAACAACCGGCTTAATCCTCTTAAAAATGGTGAATTTGTCAAATTTTATGAAACTATAAATTAATATAATGAAAAATTACACTCTTATCCTTAAAATAAAAAATTGCTAATTCATCTGATTGAATCGGTTAAATAAAAAATCGATGATTTGATCAATACGATTACCGATGTGATCCTTATAACATTGTTAAAATATGTCACAAGCCCTTGAACTCTTCAAAAATTAAAATTTAATCCATATACTTTTGTTTCTAAGAATTTAGTTCTCTATCTTTTCAGATTTCAAAATTCAAGTTCAATTGTTAACATTGTTAAAATCAAGTTCATTACAACGTCATTTTTTTTAGTTACATGGTTATCAAGTGAGTTTCTTTTTCTATTCCAAAATATCGTACCAACAAATTTAAAAGTATTAAATATTGGACCTGAATTTTAAAACGTGAAGAAATAAAAGTAGAAGGACTAAATTCTAAACTGGTGAAGAGTAGAGGGACTTGTTAAAAACTAAAGAACTAACCAAGAAATTCAAATAAAGACCGGTAAACTTCCAAACGCGTCATTCAACTATGGAAAGTAGCTTAAGGAAACGAAGCTGGTGCTTTGCTTTCTCTATATATACATCACAAAGATGCCTTCCTGTTTCAATCATTGATTTCTCCATCTCAATTCAAACAAATCCATTTAACTTATTTGATCGAATTCATTATCAACAATGGCTTCTCTAAAATTCCCCATTTTTTTCTTCATTTCTTCTCTTCTCCTCCACTCTCCTCTAGGTATCTAAACATCAATCTCCTTCTCCATTAGTTCATTTCCATCTTATGATCAATCCATGGAGCTTCTTAAAATCCTGTGTCGTTTATTTGATTTGATGGTTTTTTGTTGTGTTTTTGGCAGCTGAGATGATTTGTGAAGATTTGCCCAAAGACGTGTGTGCGTTTTCGATAGCCTCGTCGGGGAAAAGATGTGTGTTGGAAACGGCGGTGAAGAAAGACGGTGACATCGAGTATCAATGCCGGACGTCGGAGGTTGTGGTGGAGAGGATGGCGGAGTATATCGAGACTGACGAATGTGTTGCTGCTTGCGGCGTCGATAGAAACTCCGTCGGCATTTCATCGGATTCTCTTCTCGATCAACAATTCACCGCCAAGCTTTGTACCCCTGCTTGTTACCAAAAGTGTCCCAACATTGTTGACCTTTACTTCAACTTGGCTGCCGGTGAAGGTATGAATTTGCTACCTACGTACTATTATTAAAATCTGACAGGTGGTAGAACCAATCAGATTATCGATTTTTGTTTCAGTAAATTTTTAACTCAGATTAATTGATTTCAAACGGTTTATTTCAACTCCAATTCACAATCGATTTAATTTTTTGTTCAAACTAATATATCAACTAGTTTTTAATTTAATCAGACCAATCAATTAAACTAATTCGATTCTAACAATCATGATCTAAATTGGTCAATTTTAAACTCAAATTTAATAACTTAATCTAATTAACTCAAATCTGAACTTGATTTTATTTGATTTGACATTAAAAAGATAACAATCTGAATAAATAACTTTAAATTATTTAACTTGATAATCCCAAATGGCTAAAACCGCTGTAGCCTAAGCAAAGAGACCATTGGCTCCCCTTGGCTAAATGGGTTCAATTTAAGTATAATTTTAATTATTTTGAAAAATTGATAATTTAGTTTAAACATTTTTAAAACAAGATTTTTAGCTTTAGTCCCTCGAATTTGTTTAATATTGTAAGCTTTGGTTTGCAGGTGTATTTTTGCCTGATCTTTGCAACGCTCAGCGATCGAACCCACGGCGGAGCATGGTGGAGCTTATATTGAGCTCCGGTGTTGCCCCTGGCCCTGTTTCTAGCCAAGCAATTGCCGTTGAAGCCCCTGCCCCAGCCCCCATGTGGTGATCTAAATAGCCTTTTTTTTTTCTTTTTTACTTCAATAATATGGTTTCATCACAATTCACAATTACTTCATTTCCATATGTGAATTGGTTTTGAGGAATACTTGAGAGAGAGAGAATATATTTGTATTTTAGAATTTTCAGGGTGGGTTTATAATGATTGGATTGGACATTCATTTGTTATAAATTTATTTTATTATTCTATTCACGGTTTTGACTCGATCCAATTTATTAATGTTTGATTTATTTTAAAATTGAGTTCAAAGTAGGTTAAGTTAAATTAATTTTTAAAAATATTAAGGTCGAATTTTCCAAAAAAATTATAAAATATATTAGGGATGATAAGAAAATCAAATCCCATGGGTTTTGACCCGACATAATCTATTAGAATTTGATTTGTTCTAAAATTGGATTATGAAAGGGTAAAGTTAATTCTTTAAAAAAATTGAGGTCGAATTCTTTAAAAAAAATTAGGATTAAATTCATGTAAATTTTCTTTAGGATAGGGTTAGATCGAGGTCTAGGCATGATGGTACATTTAAGTATTTTTAACAATGTATTTTTAAATTAGAAATAATTTTAATTATCAAAATTTAAGGAAAATAAAATAAGTTAAATGTTCAATTTGTAGTTGATATTATAATTATTTAACTTTATTTTTTATCTAATTAATATTTAGATACCATTTATACTTAAATATTACAATTATTAAATATTATTTTCATCAAATTAATATTTAGATACTATTTTGCATTAGTTTATTAAATAAAGTATTAAACTAAAAATATTACTAAATTTATCATAAAAAAACTATAAATTCTACAAAGGAAATCAAATTTAAAAAACTTAAAAAAAATTGAATAACACAAATTTGTCTATTTTTTTTAAACACTAGTTGTAATATTAAAATAAAAAATTTAAAACTTAAAGGGCCTTAAAAAATAATTTTACAAAATTTGGGGGCTAAATATAAATTTTTCCTTTTTTAAACACTAATTATAATAAAAATTTTAAAACTTAAAACAGACTTTCAAAAATAATTTTACAAAATCTAAGGAGGATTGAAACACTTACAAACCCTCCTAAATTCACATATGATATTCGAATCTGATCAAGCAAACAAAAATCAAATTTGACATGTTTATTTGCGATCACTACTTACAAGTACATATACCATAATCACTTGATTACATAATTTGGATTTCAATTAAAAAATTTTAAGTGCTTGTATTTTTTTTTGCTCTTCCAATTAAATTTGTTGATGAGTTTAGTTACTCAAAAATAAATTTCATGCTTAAGATTGAACACAATTTGGTCCAACTTGATTTAAAATTTTATTTACATTATTCATAAATTTTAAATATTTAAAAAATATTTTTATTAACATTTTTATAATTAAATTAAGAGGGCGATCCATGCATGCAGACGACCAAGATTTAAATGATCAAGATATCGCCTAGGATACATATCTCCTAGAGATGATTAGCACTTGATTTTTTTCCGAGACTAGCTTTCTTTATAATATGCTTATGCTAGCTTTTAATGGTGCTAGTAGCTCATGTTTCAATAAGAGCTTATGCGTTGAAGCATCCATTGAATTAAGTGGTTGTATATCTTAACTCGCAAGTATCATGAGATGAGACATTAACTCAACACACCATGCGATTTTAGACATGAGACTTAAGGTAACATTTTTTAAGTTCAACCTTTCGAACAACTAACTATGACAAAAACACTCAAGAGAATGAAACGAATAAGAGAGTGTAGGAGAATGCTTGAGAAGTAAAATAAACTTAATGCAGTATTTACGAAGAAGGCCTTACAAAGGAAGAACTATGAGTATGCCTAAGTTTCCTAAACTCTCAACCTCACTTGGATGCTCTCTTGCTTGTTACAAATGAGCTAGATCCACCTTATTTATTGGCAACCCAACTTGATCCAATGGTTAATATTGCCCCTAGTGGATTGCTCTGATCAATTCTAATCCAAAATATCTTCTTAAGGCAGTTTAGGCCCATTTTTTGGGCCGAACTTGTACAAAATTTATTGGCAACCCAACTTGATCCAATGGTTAATATTGCCCCTAGTTTGACTATTATAATTCGGGTCAGGCTTGGACAAAATTTTAAGTTCATTTTTCGGGTCGGGCCGAGCTCAGGCCTAACAATTGAACTTAAAATTTTGTTGAAGCCCGATCCAAACCCGACCCGGTTCAACCCACGATCAGCTCTAATTCTAACGCCTTAGCAACCCGATTCTCCCTATCATATCGTTACTTACGAGCTTGCTGGGTTCTAGAGGGTTCCAAGTGCTACCCTATTGTTCTGATTGCTCTTCCATGCTTTTAGAGACTTCTCCTATCTCTAGAAGCTTTGCCACCATTGTTGGAGGCTCGAATCTTTGATTTCTCGAAAGCGCCTTGTTGGAAAAATTCGGTTTAGAAAATTATTTTCAGTCACAGCAGAAATTTAAAATTTTTGAAAATCGAATTAATTTGTGATATTTATAACAATAAACTTTTTCTCAAAAAGTACATATACTTGGTGCAAGACGAATATGTTTCGTTCGCAACTTTCAACTGAATAGTCTTCACCGCTATACTCGTACCTTGAATTACGTCGAGTGTGAGTTTGAGTAGCACGAACCAAATATAGAACAAGAAATGATTAAATTACTTTCATTAGGAAAGTAATTCTCTCAAATAAAAACTAGTAGAAATTGCAATTCCCAAATAATAGATTTTATTCTTAAAAAATAAATTCCTACCACAATTCTAGTAGAATAACAAAATATGAAACTTATATATCAAAACTTATGTCAATAATTATATTAGTGTCATCTATTTATAACGAGAGATAAAAAAATCTTAATTGAATAAAAATAACACACATCATATTTATTTAATAGAAACACTTCCCTAGTCTAATTACGAGAGTAATGAGTGACACTCCCTAATAAATATTACTAGGGTTGTTGCCCCTTACTTATCATATGAGAGGGATTGGATTTATCATGTATTAGATTTAATTATATGTGCTTCTCAGATTTTGGCTCAGCACTTTATAATTTAATGCAACTTAATATGTGTTTTTTATTTCTCAAACTAAAAATTAATTAATTAAATTAATTTTTCAATTAAATAATTTTGTCAACTCAATTCTAATTCCATTAATATCATGCCGATTTTATCATAAAAAAATTTATGAAAAAATATATTTAATTTTCATATTCAACGGATTCATAATGGCTAATCAATTTAATTCTAATTTCAAACTAAATTATTTAACTATAATTAATTAATTAATAATTCAAAAATCTTAAATCAATTCTCAAATCATATTTATATTTAGTGAGAAAACGTATTCATTTTGTACACGATTCATTTCTCTAACTTCATCATTTTCATTTGTTTATGTTCATTAGGTTCTACAAGCAATTCATTTTTTTTTATTTCAACAAGCTAGTGAAGAGATCGATTAGACATATGTATTTAGGGCTTAAATGATTTATAATTAAATTCTAACTTTTCGTCTATTGATTATAAACTCGTTTAGTTACGAAACCATTCAATTATAGTATCATGATTGAACTCTCTCCAATTACATATCATTACAAAAGCTACGTTGTTCATCCAATGATCTTCTTATAAGTGTGTTACCCACAATTTCATTAATCTCTTTAAGATAAATTTGTTCCCCAATATGATCATATTTTGTCTCATGGTAATCATTTCATCTTTTTTAATGAAAAGTGAATTACTATCAAATAGTAATTAAGTCATTTATTAGAAAGAAAAATGACCTATGATCACGTTACTTTTCATTTATCATGTAATGTCGATGAGAGGATATCATTTACCCATTAGTTAGGGTATGAATTTCATTATTGCAAATGATACTACATACTGCAGAAGTTGTATATCAAACACATCAACTTTCGATTACTTAACTATTTGAACTTAAGTTCTACTTACATCAGCATATATAAGTCAAACATACATAGTCCATCATTCACTCAGAATTTAGGTATGTCACACTACGAACGTCATAAGTGAATAAATCCATAAATGAATCTAAAATCTATTCTACTTGGGTCTTGTTTGATGTACTATCAATCCAATCAATCACTTTCTATGTCCTATGAGATAACTACTTCGATACTTAAAAGAAAAAATATCTCCTCAATTGGACTTCATAGATGACATTGTTAGTTTTTTAGTTTACTTATTTCCAATTAGATTAAAGACATATTTAGGTTCATCTATTAATAAACATTTTTTCGTATTACGATTCGATCACGTAATACTACATAGTATGAATTAAAAGCTACATAATTAGTGAGTCAATATTTGCTTCCATTTTGTTTTGCGAGTAAAAATATTCAAGATAATAAACAAAAAGTATTAATGTAATTAATAAATATTTTAATAAATTATTTTATTCAAAAAATATAAATATACAAACCATAAGTATTACACTTAACATTAGATCAACAGCCCTCTAGTGACTCGGTCGGCCTTTTTGGCTCTCGTTGGCAATCACAATTGTCACCCGCGGTCTCAACACGTGGTCCATGACACATGCAAGATCCTCAAGTTTCTGTCGTTGCTCCTGCATTTCAGTCTCCTCAAATTGAAATAGTTTGGACTCCAGAATACATTGGAGGGTCCCCAAGTTCTGATGGTTGCCGATGGCACTAAAAAGTCCTCCAGAACAAGACATTTTATCAATATTAGAGATGATGACCGGAGACGCTGATTTGAACACACACGGCAGAGGTCAAATGACCAATAATGCTAATGATTCTTTCTATAGGCAACCATCTTTAACAGCTAAAAGTCTCGAACAGACATTGAATAAACATGAATTATCGAAATCCCAGAATGAAGAAAATGAAGGAATAAATGCAAGAGTTTAAAGTAAACTATGGGAGTAAAAGAAAATTAAATTTTAAAAAAATAGAAAACCCATACAAAATGCTCAGTTTTTGCTCTTTTTGGCTTCCAAGTTAGTGCCATCTTTGAGGTTCTCTTGGGCGTCACTTTCCATCCCTAGGCTAAACTGGCAAGCTGCTTGTAGATAGAACGCGGTCGGCCATTCTGGGGAAATCGCCTGTGCTTGCACAGCATCCCCGAGTGCCTCTTGTGGCTTATCATTCATCAAGTACGACAAGCAGCGTCTTGCATAGACAGTTGGCGACACCATAGTCCCGCCATCAATGAACTACATATGACAGACAAGGTCTTTGAGCCTATACATATATATTATGTTGATTATAACACACTGTCTTTTTAAGGAAAACACTAGCCAAGTGCTTCAACCCCACCTGAACCCCATTTCATGTTGCTCTGTTTTTGCATACAATGGTGTCTAATGTTTCAATATGGAGTCATATAGACAGTCTTGAACCCACCTGAACCCCATTTCATGTTTCTCTGTTTTTGCATACAATGGTGTCTAATGTTTCAATATGGAGTCATATAGACAGTCTTGAACTCAGTATTATAGTCAAGAACCACAAACTATATAGATTTGGATGTGGTAAGCTTACCTGTGTGTAGTGATTGATTGCACTTGTGAAATCCTTAGCTCGAAAAGCGGTATCTCCATGTTTCTTAGAGTTCAAGGTGTCTTGCATTTGGCTGGTCCACATTTGGAAAGAAAGCTGAAAGGGCAGGAAAAAATGAGCAGAACTAAGTAGGCTGCAAATAATCAAAGGAAGTAATCCTTTGTGCTCATTTAAGTCACAAAATATGGATTTCACCAAACAATTGGGTATATAGAATTGTGCCTCCACTGGAAAATTTAGCAGTAAATGGTTATCAATCATCGACGATAGCGTTTCTTATATCTGTTATCTTCTCAAATTCATACCCCGATACGAGCTTGTGACAGGCAGAAGAATGTTTATGTTTGCCATTAGTTAAATTTAAGATAACAACGAAGCTTTGCTTGCCACTAATCATTGGTTATGCTATAAATGACTTCCAGAACGACATGTTTCACGATTTGTGCAAATAGAACATCAAGGATGGAGTAGCGAACCTCGTTTGCGATACCCTCATCATCTTTGTATCCCATTTTCTCCAATATTTCATGTATGGCAGTCAGATCAAACCTCAAGCAAGCCTCTCCAAAAGGAGTTAATGACAGTGGCTGTTTTGGAGAAGTGGTTCCTTGTGGAATACCCATCAAAACATATGATGGTACCTAGCAATACTCAATCTCATGAGATACGTGCATGGTACACAAAATAACAGCTAGAGACTATGAACTTCTTGTTGTCAATTCGATCTGCACTTTAAACGTACCTCTGCTTCCTTCTGAAGTGACATGAGAGATACAACAAGTGACTTCGTGTTTGGCCTCTCACGAGCTTCATACTGTAAACAACGAGAAGCTAACCGTACTAACTCTGCTCCATCATCATTAGAGAAATGACCCTCCAAAGCAGAATCCATCAACATGAGAAAATTCTTTCCACGAATCAAGTCAAGTGCCTACAAACAGTGCATTCACTTCAACACCATGCATTAATTCGAGTTCAACATCCTAAACAGCATCCAAATGTTGGCATCGAAAAGCTTTTAGAGGTAAAAGTAACATGGAATCCTTATACTAGGAGTGAGATTGCATTTTGCCTCCTTTACTCAAAAAATAGGTAAATTAGTCTTTAAATGTTTGATTAAAGAGCAAACTGATTCTTTTTGTTAAAAAATTCATTTATTTCTACTATTAACAACTAATGTAGTTGACGGAATAACCAGACAGTTAAACATGATATGCCACATGTACCTCATGCAGATGTACAAGGACTCATTTTTAGCAGTAGAAATGGATGAAATTTATAATAGAAAGATTAGTTTTTTTTTTTGGTGGATAGGATTAGTTTATTCTTTAATTAACATACAAGGATCAATTTACCCATTTCTTTAGTAGAAAAAGCAAAATGCAATCTTCTTCCTAATACAAGAGTTTTCATGGTACAAGAGTTTCCTATTAAGTTCATATGACCAAACTTTGTCTTGCTAAGAAAACTTCAGTAACATAGAGAAGATCCTAAAAACAATAAAAATTCATCAAGAGACAATAATTTACATGGCTAGGAGGGATATGCTTGCCACTCATAAGATCTAACAGCAAGGTTCCAAAGCTATATACAACGCTTTCAGCCGTCACTCTACCTGCCAAAGAACATTCAAACTTTGAGCTAATATTCAATGTAATCCGTAAGGTAAAAGTACCAGGAATTGTATTTTGCCCCCTCTACTCAAAAAATGAGTAAATTAGTTCTTATACTTTAGACCAAATAGCAAATTGGTCTTTATATTAAAAATTTCATCCATTTTTATTGTTAAAAACTGGTCCTTGTACGTTAGAATAAGAAACACGTGGCAGTTTAGTTATTCTATCCACTATGCCAGTTTTTAATAGTAGAAATTGATGCTTTTTTTAACAAAAATGATTAGTTTGCTATTTGATCAATCATATAGAGACTAAGTTGTCCATTTTTTAATAAAAAAGGTAAAATGCAATCCGACTCCTAATATAAGGTAATCTGTTATTCTTTTACCTAATCCATTACAGTTGAGGAACAAAAAAATGAATTGTTTAAACAAATTTTAACCTGTTCTTAGATATTCTGGAGGTGTAAAAGCTAAGTTTGTACTATAACTCTTGCCATCTCTGCTATTCTTCATTAGGCCAAAGCAAGACAGCCTAGGATTACCATCCTGCCACATAAAACCCAATTCAGAACCTTCTTTTTAAGTAAAAATGGTAAAAAGGGTAATTTTTACGAGTAAAATATTCATTAAATTTCACATTGTCAAACAAAATCCTGTAAGCATTAAGATCATGGTACAAAGCTCTTCCTTTACTGCTACAATACTCCAATGCTTGTGCCAAGTATAGTGCGACCCTTAACCTCATTGCCCATTTCATCGGCTGATTTTCCCCTAACAAATGCAACCCAGTACTTATTTTTACTTCATTTTCACAACGAAGACAAAATAAAGAAAAAAGGGTAGAAAGACCTCTCCAGTCCCCCTCAATTTTGAAATTGAGTAAATTGGTCCCTCTCAAAAGAATCAAAGCAATTTAATCCCTTTCATTTTCGAAAGTGAGCAACTAAGTACAATTAATCACCATGTTAATGTTGTCCATCAATTGTATATGATTTTGATAGGTATAAGAACAAATTTAACCTTCAAAGTTAACACATTCTGTCAATTAGGTCCTAATTTAACAAAATTATCCCACAACATTTGTGTAAATGTTGAGGCTGATTTTTTTAGAATTAATGATTAATTGTTCTTAGTTGCTCACTTTCGAAATTGACAGGATTAAATTGCCACAATTTTTTTAAAGGAACCAATTCGCTCAATTTCGAAAGTGAAAAGGACCGGAGAGGTTTTTTAACCAAAAAACGGTATTAACGTACAGTGAAAAAGATGCTTAGCCAACGTTTCATTAGGCATAAACTCGGCGACCAACAATCTTTCCTCGCCTTCACAACAGCAACCAATCAGATTAGCCAACCGTTCACTCCTTAAACTCCCAACAGCTCTCGCTTCCTCCTAAAAACACACACAAATTTGAACATAAACTTCACTCAGTATTTTAAACAAACAGTTAGAAAACAAAATGAAAATGAGCAAATGGGATTGAATCAAACAGACGAGGAATTGACGAGGATCAGGCCAAGCGAACTTGTTGAAACGTTTAACGGCAACCCAATGATCGTTTTTGAGGAGCTTCCCTTTGTAAACAACATTAGGAGCTTTTTCACCATGTTCAGATACTATGTTATCTGAAGAGAATCCATTTGTGGCAGCGTTCATTTGTTCTAAGTTGAACTCAGTGAAACTCGGCCATGTTAGCCTCTCACCTTTGCCTCCATTATCTACATTGAATTATAACATAAAGAAACATGACATTTTTTTTTCCTAAACAGAGAAAGAGAAACAGAGAGGAAAAAAGGGTACCCAAATCGGAGGATTCAAGAACGGTAGCTTTAAGGTGAGATTGAAACCAACAGATAGAGAATTTAGAACAACGAGCACCCATTTTTTTTCTTTTTCAAGTCAAATCGATCAAAAAAATGGGGAAATCAATGGCTTGTTAAATGATCATACACCGTACATTGGTGCTAAAATCCCAAACTCTGATCGTTGTGAACCCAAAGTTCTGTTTTTCTTTTCTTTTCTTTCTTTCCTTTACTGGGTGTGCTGTGTTCTGCTTTTAGCCTTTAACACAACTTTTTCCCTCGCTCTGCAATAAAAAATGCGACATTTTATTACTTACATTTCAGGGATAATACCAATTAATGCCCTCAAACTATCACTCAAATTTTAAATTAGTCCCTAAACTTCAAGCCGTTTTAATTAAGTTCTTGAAGTACCAGTATTATATCCCTCGGGTTCTTCTTTCCACTTAATTGTCAATTTAGTAGTTAAATTCTAGTTCAAGTTACGAGAGTAATAGAGCAAACCCAACCTGAGCTTGAATATTGAAAAGTTTGAGCTGAACTCGAAATTCGAAGCTTGATATTCCACTCGAACTTGGTCGAACATTCATTTTCAAGCTTGAGGACAAGTTGGGATATAATCAAGCTAACTCGATTAAGTTGATTTATTAATTTTTGTATTTAAGCTCAAGTTCAAAATTCGATTAAACTCGTACGTATTTAAGCTTGTGCTCTAATTAGGCTCAATAATTAAAATTCGAGTTACTAATATATATTAAGGGCAATAGCGTAATATAATAATATAAAATCTCTAAAATATATATTAAAATTGAAAAGGTTGATAAGTCTTGCGGGTCGAGTATTACTAAGCTCAAATTTGGCTTAACCAATAACTCGAGCTCCTCGAGCTCCATCTTGGCTCAATAAATAAAGAACCGAGTTCAAATTTTTCCGAGTGAAACTCGAGTAGCTTGTGAGCACCAGTGTCTCAATTGACACCTCTAATTAAGATTTAATGTGAAACATATTTAAAACATGTGAATAAAATTGTAAATACATACTTACATAAATTATCGAATGGACAACTTAGACATAACGTGTCTACTCTAGATACTATTTTCGTTTTTTTTTTAACATGCCAGATATAAGTTGTCCATACAATATATATACATATTTATAATATAATTCGCGTGTCTTAGATATGCTTCTTGTCATATTTAAGATGGCATTTAAGGTTTAAACTAATGGTTAAATTGATAAAAGGACTTGATTGATACAATATTAATATTTTAAAGATTCAATCAGAACATTTTAAAGTTCAAGGACCAATTTAAAATCTAAGCATAATTAGAAGATGTCCATTAAAATGAACCCTATAATTTATTGAAATTTAGAATTTATCTAACCCCATTCCATAAAAGCTATTTCCTTTTTCTTAAAATCTCATCATTTGATTTTCCTCTCCTCTTTGATTTGTAATTTAGATAATGTCAAACAAATCAACGACAAGTAACGTGTTTCGTTTGCTCAAAAAGTCAAACAGATCAATGGCGTGGGAAAGCAGATTTTATGTGATTGTCTATCAGTTTGGTCTTAGATTTTGGTAAAGTTGCATTTACAATTTTTTTTATACATTTCTAAGCTCCAACTTACAATTTCTAAATTATTATTCCTTTAATTCAAAGATTACCTTTAATGATCTCCTTTTGGGTTTAATTATTATGTTAGTTCCTTTGTTATGTTAAAATTTGAATCATGATTTTTTTTTGTTTCTCAAGATATCTATCGGAGTGAGTCCAATAACTAATCTTCTGCATTTAGTAGGCCCATTAAAGGATAGATGTTTGCCACAAGTTTTAAAACTATTCCATACTCAGGGCGAGGATCAAACTCTTGATCACTGATTAAGATAAGAGAGACTCTTACCATCTCACCTAACTCTCGTGGTTGAATCGTAATCTTTTTAGTTGAATATATTTGATCTTTTGATAATATTATTAATAAGTATGTTGATTGAGTTTTATCTTGATTGGCATGGGCATCGTTGCTAATATAAGAAGACGTGGGTTCGAGTGCGTTAAAGCACATTATCCTCCTATTATTGATAGTTCTAGACATTATGTCAAAAGAATAAATATGATAAGAACCTATAATAAAATTCTTCAAAAAAAATACTATTAAAATGTCTAAATTGATTACACAAGTAATTACCGTCTTTGTGATTTTGAAAAAAAAAATTATTTGGCCATGTGAAAATTCAATAAATCATATTCAATTATTAATAAATTTACACATTAAAGGATTAAAATCACAATTAAACCCTTATTTTACTAAGAATCTTGAGAGAGACCGATTCCAGAGTTTTTTTCCTTCGGATTCACGCTTTTGTTTTTGTTGAAAATGTGGTACATAAAATTAAATTGGAAAATATGAGTTCGGCAAGAAACAAGAATCATGTTTTATGAAAAAAAATTCATCCAAAAAATTATTTCTAAATATACAATTATCATAAAAAAAATTATGTTTTAGGAATCCATTGACAAATTGAGTATCACTTCTTACGTGGGAAAAACATGTAATTTGATTTCTACGTTTGGAGAAATGTTCTTCGGAAAAAACAAAAACAAATTCGGACAATTTCAAATTTTTATAAGATAAACGTGAGATTAAATATATCAAAGTTGGTAATGGAGACAACAAAAATTGAAAAGTCAGGAGAAATAGGGAAAAAAAAATAGAGATGAAGGAGAGAAGCTTATGTTATTACTTTCTCCATTAGAAATTTTCAACACTTTTGAAGTTCACGTTCATATTATAAAAACTTGAAAGTATGGAATTTATTTCACTTCTTCGAAGAACATCTCTCTCAGTCCGTTTATAACCAAATGTAAACATGATTCATTAATTTAATGTTTGGGTCATAAAATAAGATGAAAATCCCAATGCTCGTCTTAAACTAAAATATTGTTTCAATCAAACCATTCTATCTATGCTTGTAGCCCATCAACCTTTATGTTATTGACAACCTCTTTAAAAGCTATAATTAATCGCTTAAATTTAAAATTCAATCCGAAACAGCAACTATAATAATAATAATTGAGAAATAAAGAGAATCCATGTCTAACAGGTGGTGACATAATTAATACCACCCACTTATTAGGGTTCAAGAGGACCCCTTTTTATTTTTTTTTTTTGGTGATGCATGCAAGAGGCCCGGCAATGCATGCAAAAGGAGAAAGTGGTCGTTATTACACATGAAAGTTTGCACCTCTATTTCGCTCGTGAATTAAACGGATGAAATGGGTTTTATGTCGATTGGGATCAGATCAATTTATATTTTTATATTTCTAAGGTCATTTCAGTTAGGGTTGAATAGATTTGAATTGTTAGATATATATGATGTAATTAAAATGAATTAAATCGATTTTCGAATTTATATCAAAATTAGCGAGACAAGAATGAGATAAATGGACCAATTTTTGAGAGCTTAAAATGCGGCAGCATTGCTTTTGAGGGCATCAAACATTTTAACCTTAGCTTGTAAGATTATGGAAGAAAAATGGGGCCTCTTTGCCTTCAATTTGTCGACATAAGCACACCCCATAGAGAATCCCACATCGGCAAGCAACATTAGCTGTTGTACAGCACATATACTTGAAAATTTGATTCCATTAAAAATATATAATGATTGATAATATATTTTAAGTTAAATTACATTTGTAACCGCTCAATTATTAATAATTTTTTTTATTATTATTCAATTATTTAATTTTTTTTGTCACAATAGTAATAATTTTTAAAATTAACATAATAGCAATTTTAACTCTCAAAATTTATAAATTATGTCAAGTCTTGATTATAAAAAATATATTTAACCTTCAACATTTACACATTATATCAAATTTAGTTGATAATTTATTTTTAAGTGAAAAAGTAAAAAAAAAAAACTGCAAAAAAAAATCAAATTATATAATGTGTAACATCTTTTAGGGTCTTCAGAATATGGCTTAATTTTTTCCGGGATATGTGTAGCTTAAAGCTTAAATTCTTATGTACCGATACCATTAAGATTCACTTTCTTTGTAAGCTTGCATATTAATAAATTCCCACCAAAAAAAGAGAATCAAGACCCAGTATTTAGTTTCTATTGCAGAGTGAAATGCTGTTAAAAAAAACTGTGGAAGGTATATTAATTGGAACATTACAAGAAAAAGGGTTTCTCTACACAAGCAATAAAGACAAAGCAGCCTGGCTACGAAAACAAGCCCCTTTTCTTTTTTCCATGTGCATCATTGCACCATTCCAAGGTATTGAAAAAGGGTAAGAATTGTAGACAAATGGTGGCTCCAAGGTATTGAAATCACCCTAGCCATTTGAGTCACAGGAAACAGAGTTTTCAAAGCTTGGCCATAGGTCGTACCCCCTTTTGGGATTTCAGTTCTTTTAAGATTCAACCACTTCTCAACTGCAAATCCTGTATTGAGAGAGACAACAATTATGTTCCAATCATTCACATTGTTGAGGGGTAAAAAAGTCATTTTAGTCAACTATACTCTGCTAAAATTCGACATAATTCAATATTATAATTTGAACCTCTACTACTAATAGGTCACACGGTCAAGATAATGAGAAAATTCAATCGATAAATTTAGATATCAAATGAATGCTTAATGTTGTTTAAGAAACAACAACTACCTACTAAAAAGTAAAAACATTATAAAAAAATAGAGGGACCAATTTATGCCAAAATAAAGTAGAGGGACTAAATCTCAAATTTCACCATGTTAGATGGATTAAAACTGGAATTAGACAAAAAAAAAGAACCAATATTTCAAAAGCTACAATAAATGAAAAAAAAAAAACCTATCAACAAGAGAAGAAAGAACCAGCATGTACA
Source organism: Gossypioides kirkii (assembly GCA_005610355.1). Lineage (NCBI taxonomy): Eukaryota > Viridiplantae > Streptophyta > Magnoliopsida > Malvales > Malvaceae > Gossypioides > Gossypioides kirkii. The sequence goes on along the minus strand of CP032244.1, from coordinate 37,510,595 downwards.
TGTTTGATGGCTAATGATAGCTGATGATGGTTTTAAACCAAGAAATAGCAAGTACTGTTTTTTTCTTTTAAGATTTACAAATAAAGTTTACCATTTTTGGAAGAAGCCGAGCCTTTAAATCCAAGACCGATATGGTTCCAAAACAGTCCCGCATTACGGTGCACCATTCATTGCAGTATCGACCTGGTTTATATTGACATCTTCCAGATTCTTGCCATTACTTTGAGATCTTGGCCTCTAAACAAATTTAGAAAACACTACCAATAAATACCAAGATATCCAAAGAGGGAAAAGAGTTAAACCGATAAAGTTACTGTACCCGATCAGCAGGGTTTACAGCATTCCCATTCAAAAGCTTGTGATTCTCTTCTTTGGTCCAATTATCTTTATCTTTGGTGCTCAACGGTAACAAAAGAAGCGAACTTCCATTAGTTCTGTCAGACAATTCTGCAGTAAAATGTTAGTGTTAGAACCACTACCAAAATGCCATGACCGAAGTTAGATAAGATCGAAACATTTCTAACCTGGCAATTTCTTGTCTACGAAGAATACCACTAAATTAACAGTATACCTGCAGAAAACCCCGCCAAATTAAAACAAAAATGAAGTTTAGTTATGTATAAATAAAAAAATTTGGGAGTTTGCTTCATTACCAAGCAACAATTACGTCAACTGTGTAATGTTTGCGAGATGCTACAATCAAGAGACTTTGAATAATAGCTATCAACCAACCAAATTGCTTTATACATCTGCGATTGTACAAACGATATTGTTAGAAACCAATCAATTTGTTTACTCATATGTAATGTCTACAGAGCAAAGCTAGGATGATTCGTGCATTGATTATATACGAGAAAACCGATCAAACATACTTAGGGTACAACTACAGCCATACTTAGGATGACTCGTCCATTGATTAAATACGAAAAAAGCCATGCTTTACCTTCGTGTGCCATATTTCTGATAGGTGAGAACAAAGACGAGGGTGAAGATCATGTGTGATGAAAAAATCAAGTCACCACAGCCGTACATTACACCTTGAGGAACTGCAAATTCGACAATCAAATTAGTATATACTTAAAGAACATATCTATGTTTTTAAAAACAATAAATCAAGAGTTCAACAAAAGAAGAATACATACAATTAATTACGAGGACTTCTAGCACACCATCCGGTTCTGGCAATCTAGCAAGCTTTGAACCCTGCAACAAACACAAGTTATTTACTAAAACGATAATACCAATCCATTTTCATTTGTTACATTAACCCCCAGAGAACAAATATACCGGTCGGCAATGGTAATTTGGACCAGGGAGCTGAGTAGAATAGAAAGTGAAAATTCGGAGAGTCTGAGAAACCTGCAACAAATAAATAAATGAAACAAACAACTATTAAGTAAAATTCAGAGGAAATGCTAAAGGTTTCTGATTTATCAAGATTTGCACCAAATTAGTATAGTTGAACAACTTCAGCATCAAGTTCAATTTTTATTGGACCGGTCATTGATAAAAACGGTATGGATAGACGGGGATGAAGACAAAGGGGGGCAGGCAGTGGCCTTGGCCCCCAAAATGGTAGATTTGCCATTTAGTCCCTTAAATTTTTATGAAATTACATGTTAGTATAATGATAAATTTGTGCTTTGGCCCCCCAATAATTTGTGATTCGTTTCTAGCCCCCCTAAAGCAATTTTCTGGCTTCATCCCTGTGGATAGAAACCTTTGGTCAAAGATAAAAAAAGGTTCTGTACCAACAATGCTGAAGTTGATTCTCACTCAAACATGGTAACATACATTGGCAAAATATGAAAAATGAAGAACCTTAAAACTACTTTAGTAAAAGAACCTATGGTGGTGCATATCTATGATCAGAACAAAAAGGAAAGATTAATGCATTAGCACTTACAACTAAATATGCTAGCACCCTGCACCAAATTTGAACCGTATAGAACTTTTTGACCTTGAAAACGAAAGGATGAAAAGTCCACTGCAAATAGCAATTCATGCGTTAGAAGTGGAAACAAAAACAATGTTACTCGAACTGAAACTAATGAGGAATATAACTTTACCAAGAAAAACGATAGAAAGACAAAGATGAACACTGTCTCGCTAATGTAGGCTTTATCTTGTCCAAGCTCCTAAATTTACAAGAAAATTAAGTATATGAAACTTGTACATCATGGAGATATAAGCAAAAGGGAAAAACAGAAAAAAACTTGTACTTACTGGAAGAAGAAAGAATCCGAGATCCTGTAGTGTCGGTCCAGGCCGGTGTAGATAATGAACTCCTCGGGCGGCTACACCGTGTATGTACTTCAGATAGCAAAATGCACATTTCAGTACCAAAATCAAAAGGCCAGAAAATGACCCCGAAATTCTTTGAGAAAGAGAGTAAAAGTAACAACTTAAACCCTAATTCAAATGCTACATTTCAGTACCAAAACAGAAGGCCAGAAAATGAACATAATTAAGTATACTTGAACTTTGTAACACATAAACACACCCTAAACAAACTTGAATGACCCGAAATTCTTTCGAGAAACAGCATAAAAATAACACCTTAAACCCTAATTCAAATGCTACATTTCAATACCAAAACAAAAGGCACATAAACACACACTAAACAATCTCGAATGACCCAAAATTCTTTCGAGAAACAACATAAAAGTAACACCTTAAACCCTAATTCAAATGCTAGATTTCAGTACCAAATAGACCAGAAAATGACTATAATTAAGTATTACCTGAACTTTGCAACACATAAACACACATTAAACAATCTCAAATGACCCAAAATTCTTTCGAGAAACAGCATAAAAGTAACACCTTCAACCCTAATTCAAATGCTAAAACAATGCCATAAGCTTAGATTTCTCTAAGTATTACAATTCACTATTTACTAATCTCTTCATAAAATCAAGCATCTATTTAAAAAATTGCAGAAAATGAACCTGAAAAACGAAACCGGCAATAAGGTATTTCCAATTGTCTAGAAGAAGATTGCTCTCTGTAGTTGTTTCTGCACAAATTCTCTTCCATAACTACAAATAATTTTTTTAAAAATACCAAAATTAAAACCCTTAAAAAGAACCTCATATAGAAAGAACAATAACAAACACAGAGACACCCACCTTTGAAGCTTCGCGACCAATGTAAAGCGTCATCTTTTAATCGTTTATCAATCAGTTCCATAGTACTTCAAAACCACCCAGTTCTGATCAACATCATTTAAAAAAAAATTAAAGTCCTCAAAAAAACCTTTTTAAAAATGGTTATCTTATGATTCTCTTTCTCTGCTTCCTTCAATGTAGCCGATTCTTGAAACGATCAAAGACTCGGCGATTTACGATCAGGAACAAAACCCAAAAGGAAGAACAGAGAAAGAGAATCAAAGGAATGGGAAATGGGTTGGTATTAAAGGTCTTTCTTCTCCTCGGGCTCTGATATAAATGAAATGGAAATTTTTTGTTTCTTTTTTTTTTTTTTCCATTTTTTTGCTAAAAATGGTACCAATTAAGAGAAAAATGGAACACATAAAACAGCGAGGGTAACACGGAGAAGCCGTTCAGAAGGTTAACCATTAGCCCAAACACCCGTCGCAGCTAGCAAGTTGTATTTAGAAACTATACTGTATTAAGCTTAGGGATGACTTTATTAACTAATTAATATTTGGGGGTTAATTTAAGTGAATTCATTTAAGGCTTAAAATTTTAGGACATCTCGGTTGCTTTTTTTAGTTTTGTTCTGTTGGATTTGTTTTAGGTTTACGTGGTTTTAGATTGTAATGATTTCGATTTCGAGTTATTTTGGATTTAAATTGTTTCAATTTTATGTGGTTTCGAGTTTTGATAATTTTGAATTCTTTTTTTTTGTTAAATTTAGTTGAAATGGGTGGAAATGTGTTGAGTAGTTGGACTTTCAGGTTCGGGATAAAATAGATAGGTCTAATGATGATAAAACTAGGTTAGACGAGTAGAAAACATACATATGCATACATGTTGGTTATATTAAAAAACTCTGACCGAATTAATATCATAAATTAATAATCAACAATTTAATTGGGAAATAAATAAAAAGTTATTATTTTTACAATGTTAATTATATTATTAAGAGAGTGTTTTAATTTTTTATATTTTATATAAAATCATACTTGAAGGAATTTAAACACAGGGCACTAATTTTTAAATTAAAACTCGGTTGAGAAATAATAAAAAACTTTTTATTTTAAAAGTAAGTTATATTATCATGCTAGTTTTTTAATTGGGTTAAGCTTGTTTCGACTATTTATTCAAACTCAAAATCTTGTTTTAAATTTGTGAGGGATTAAAATTTGAATAAGAATATTAAATCGAAAAAATGAGTTTGAACAAAACAATTAAAACACATTTAGAATACAAGTCAAGTTTGAACTTCTGCTCGAACATGATTTGACTAGAATTTTATTAAAAATATATAAATTTAATAAATATTAAATTAAAAACTAACGTAACATTTCAAAAAAAATCATGACAGGTCTAAAAAAAAGTTAGGGTTAATCATTTATAATATAGATGTATTTGAATAACTTTGAGACTCGTACTGTAAGTTGAATCAAACTTGGGTAAATATGAATTATGTTAATATCATACTAGATTTTGTCGCACATATGATATGGGTGAAATAAAATTTCTGATGTTAAAAAAATTAAAAATTATTTAATAATAAATATAGGTGGAATGGTAATAAATTTGTATTTTAATACTATTGAACACATATTCAATCTTCGGATTTGTAATTTTTAATTCTTTTTATACAAATATATTATATAAGTATGAAAAGACAAAAGTGTTATATTATTATTATTTTAAAATAAGAGATATTTTACAATTTTATAATCGAATTGTGATTCGATTAAGCATGTCACCAACTCAATAAAGTGCTTAAATATTATATATATGATAATAGAATAGGTTCAACTCTTCCCATATGCAAATTATTATTTTTTTTTAAAAATAATAAAAAATATTAAAGTACTCTCAAATAATAGTATAGACATAAGCTTGATATGAATTGAATTTACTCAATCCGTTAATCCCTCTAAAACTTATTGAAAGAGGCAGATCATAATGGTTTTGAAAAAGTTTGATTTCTCCCTTGAAATTTAAGAAAATTTTAATTAGACCCCCTCAATTTTTTTAAAAAAATTCTCATTTCTTTTGCAAATTTTAGTCAAGTTTATTTAATTTTAAAAAAAATTTCATTAATCTCACAAAATGTTAATTAAACCTTCAAATTTTAAAAAATCTCATTAAATTCCTTAATTCTTTTTAAAAATTTCACTATGCCCTAAACTTGTTCATGGTTCGAGCTACACGCCCATGTCTGAATGCTCACTCGAAATTTGGAAGAATTTAGGAAAAAAATCAGGTCCAAAAAATGGGTTTGGTTACAAAAATTAAGCCCGTTTAAAACAAGAGTTGAGCTCGAGCTTGAATGTTCAAGCCCGAGCCCGACTCGACCCAACTCATTTTAAATTTATAATACTTTATATTATGTAATTTAGAACATATTTAAAAAAATAAACCTATACTAAATATATAATACTACTATAATGTAAATATTAAAATAATATTAAGATGCCTATAAAAATTTTTAATAAATAAAAAATATATAAATTATTAAATATTAAAATAATATAATATAAATATTTTCAAAAAAATAAAAATTAATATATCCGGACCTAAAATGAACTTGAGTTAATCTTTTGCAAATATTGACGAATTTGGACAAAATTTTAAACACAGATTTCGAATTAATTAAAATTTAGATAAATATAAAATATGTTAATATTATGTTTAGGCCTAACCCAAACATGATTTAACTCGACCCATAAATATCTTTAATATCTGCTCGATTTATTGAAGATGGCATTTAATAAAGCCGAAATATTTTTCCTTAAACAAAACTCAGAAGGCCAGAACAGAGTAGTAGGACTCAAAGTAAAGCTAAAGTGTATAATTATATATGGAAAAAGAGAGAATAAAATCTGAAAATCTCTGCTGTAGCAGTTCATTCGGTCCGTGTGAACTTGGAAACTGCCAGTTCCATGTTGGGATTGCTTTCAATTGAGTTTTTCAGGAGATTCCATTTCACTTCTCTTTAAAATCCCATCACACTTGTTTTCAAAATCCCATAAAAGAAAACCTTGTACGAAGATGGCGAACATGGTCGAAACCACGTCGGCTTGGAACACAACGGGCCTGCACGTTCACCGGAAATCGTTGCTACACACGAGTTTCTATTGGGGTCATAAATCCGAAATCCTTTTCTCAGGTTGGCCCGGTTGTAATTCCGGCATGTACGCATTAGCCTTGATATTGGTTTTTGCACTAGCGATGGTCGTGGAATGGCTCTCTTATTGCAGCATCATCAAGCCCGGAGCTAATAAAGTCGCCGTCGGGTTCTTCCAGACGGGGATGCACACGGTGCGAGCCGGATTGAGTTACATGGTGATGTTGGCCGTCATGTCATTTAACGGCGGCGTTTTTCTTGCCGCCGTTTTCGGACATGCGATCGGGTTCTTAGTTTTCGGGAGTAAAGCTTTCAGAAAGGCTGAAAAAGTGCCCGACCTTCCTCCCAGGAAGTAGGGAAATGAAATGATGAGTTTATTTTCGAGTTTGATACAAATTTATTCTGGATTTCAAGTATTGATTTGCTTGGATTTTCTTTTAATTTATATATTTTTCAATTTTTCATGTTTGTTTTACAATTTATATTTTGAATTCGTAGTTACTCTTTCCATTAATGTTTTCAAAATTCGAGATTATTGGTCGATAGTTTCATCACTTTTATGGACAGTATAAGTTTCACTTTGAGTTGATAGATTTATGTATGGATTAAATGCATAAGATATCTTAAATTTTGGGTTATTAAATAAAGTATTATTCTCTAAAGTCAGCTTAGTCAACTTTGAAATTAAATGTAGTTGAACATAGAATCTTGTGTGTTGGTCTGATAATCAAGATGTTCATCGTTTCAAATGTAATTTGAATTCGGATCGTGCTAATCGTATTACTTTAAAAACTTTGTACTTCTCTTGTAATTCATCCTAAAAAAATGTGATTCAACATGTATAAATTAATAAATATTTTTTAACACATTAAATTTAAGCTGATTTTAAAGAAAAATTGAGGGCTACATTGACATAAATACTTGACTAAAATGATATTTTAATTTAAGGATTTAATTGAAATGTTTCGAAATTTAGGATTAACATAAAAATTGCTTCATAGGTTGGGGCTAGAGATGAAATTTCATAGGTCTAATTAAGATTTTAATTTCTTTATTATTTAGTATAATTGAGCCCCTTTATTTTTTACAATGTTATTAGTATATTTAATTTGATATTTTAAGATTGTGTCGCATCATTACTTATTTTTTTTATAAAATTATAATTTTTAAGTTATGACATGACACAATATCAAAGTGTCACACCATCACATAAATCAAAACTAGAAAAACTATTAAGTTCTAGTACTAACGTGGATAAAAAATAAGTTTAGAGACAAAATTGAAAAAAAGCCACCAAGTTCAAGAGCTAAATGTTGCTTTACCCCTTTTTTTATTATACCTTAAATAAGATATGTATTAGTAAAAGTACCTTGAAGGTCCTTATACTAGAATTCAGATTGTATTTTACCCCCTCTATTAAAAAAATATACAAGCTAGTCCCTATACGTTATATAAAAGAACAAATTGATTCTTCTATTAAAAATTCATCCATTTCAATTGTTCCATGCACGTCAATATGAGGTACACATGACACGTCACATGTTATTATTTTGTTATGCCATCAACCATGCTAGTTTTCACCGATACAAATGGATAAAATTTTTAATAGAGAGGACCAATTTACTATTTGATTTAATATACATGAATTAATTCGTCCTTCTTTTAATGAAGGAGACAAAACGTAATCTAATTCTTAATATAGAGAATTTTTTTATATTTTAACCCTTTAATAGTTTTACTAAGACCCAAAACGGCTATTTTTTTTAGTCCCTCTAATGACTTTTCAAATTAGAAATCAACATCATCAAAATTCTAGGGGGGGGGGGAGCCTACAAAGCAAAAGCAAATGAAAAAATATTTTTTGTTGGACCAACCGCATTAACCAAAGAGAAGTGACCACAGGATTCTAAAGCCTTACAAGGAAAGTTAGAAAAAGGCCAAGTGGTGTATGTTAAACAAAGGGATTTTATTAGATAAATAATTATGAGACCTTAAACTTCAAACTTCAATGTCATTTTTCCCAATCATTCTCAATGTTAGTTATGAGGAAAATTTGATTTGATTTTGTCTTAATTCTCAAATCAATCCTTAAAAGAAGTTTTCCAAGTTTTCACTTTTTTTTTTACAAGATATCAATAAAAAAATCACATTAAACTATTAATATATTGTAAATTTTTTTTGACATAATATCTAAATTATTTATAATCCTTTTTAATTCATAAAATAAAAAAATAATACGTTTCAGTACATTCAAACTCACACTTCTTTGCATTAATAATAATATTTATATAATCAAACTAAAATTAATCTATAATTAAATTTAAATATTAAATTACACATCTTTTACTAAAGAAAACAAGATTTGACAATTTTGATTTGGATTTGGAAAAAGAAGATTCCTAGTTGTCAAATTTCAAATGCCAAAGAGGGATATTTGCATGAATGACCATATAAAAGTGGAAAATAGCATACATAAGCATCATAAAGTGAATATTATTCTTACTTTACATGTTTTGAATTTTGAAATTATTTTCTTTTTAAATTCAAGATGGCCATGAAAAAGGGCTGTTAAGTGACTTCAAGAACTGGCAATAAAGTACAAAAAAAAGAATAATAAAAAATTGAAAGATTTAAACTTTAAAATTGGTAGACATAATGGATAGGATCCGTCGGCTACACGACTTCCCATCTCCTTACTTTTTCATTTATTTTAAAAATCCAAAATAAATTAAAATTTGGAAACTTGGGAGATCTTAAGATGTTTGGGTCTAATTATTGTTTTAGTCCCTTGCTGAAATTTGCATTTAATCCTTTAATTTGGTATAATTTGGTTTTGCTATTTTTATTATAATGTTATTAATAGATTCAAATCGATAATATTAGTTGTTGCCCCTAAAATGATGATGTGAATTTTCTTTTTTCGAACAATTTTAGCATTCGATTGACATGTAAATTTATTATTGGATGAACATTGTTAATTAAATTTAGCCCTAATTGTGTGATTGATTAGAATTTTTTTGAAGGATCGAAATCGAATTATAAATTTTATAATAGTCAAAATATAATTTTACCATTGTATTAGCTTATAACTTTATAGCTTTTAAAATGACTAAATTAAAATTTTATCATTCTTAAAAGGGTTAAAATAAAATTTTACCATGTATTAACTTATAATTATACAAGTCTTAAAGGGACTAAAGTAGGGACGAAACCAGAAAATTTTTTAGGGGGCCGAAATTAAAATGTATATTTTTTACGATAATAAAAATGTAAATTTATCATTTTAATAGCCTATATCTTTATAATTTTTAAATGATTAAATCAAATTTTTTATTATTTTTCGGAAGGCCAAAGTGCATTTTTATCATTAAAATTTTTAAAATTTAAGGAGCCTAAATGAAAATTTTCTATTTTAAAAAAAATTGAGTCCCTATCAACCTTCCGAGTTCGCCATTAGACTAAAGTATAAATTTTCCATTTTAGGGAGCCAAAGCCCTACCTGCCCTTGACATTAAACAAATGATGGTACCAATATGGAATTACTAATAACATTATAATATAGAAGACAAAATAACTATGTCAAATTAAGATAAAGAAATTATATCTAAAATTTTAGTATAATAGAAGGACTAAATAAAAAATTAGACCAATAGTTTTATCATGAGTTATCATGCCATAAGAGTACGAAGACTCACAGTTTTTTGTCACAATATAAAGGAAAAATAAAACCCATACCAAAATTTTCTTCATTTATTTATTATTTATTGTTTTTAACTTCCAATTTACCCCATTGAAGCAGACATGGTTACAACCTTATGGATGGATATTTCACCCACCAAGAACAGATAGTTCCACCCAACACCACCACCGTCACCAACAACAGCATTACCAGTTCAAGCCTTGTTTGTCTTCACCAAAGCCTAAAGCTGACAGCTTTTGGGTTTCAAAATCTGTTACCAGCTTGTGTTGCAGAGACATAGACACAAGCAGCTCTTGCTTGCAGAGGCCAAAGCATAGTTGCAATAAAGCTGAAATGGACGACTTGGTTGAAAAACCCCGAAGCTTTGTAGATAAAAATAAAAACTTTGTTGAAAATGGGGTGCAAATGGGTACATCTGCAGTGTTGCTTGAAGACAAGGGTTGTGAAAGTAATTCAAGTTCTGATATTTTGACAGCAGAAACAAAGAGCAACAAAGAACACAGTGACAGTAGTTCCTGCTCCACTTCTAGTTGTAGTGAAGATGCAAAGGAGACCCCATTGGATGATACAAAGTTAAAGAAACAAAGCTCCACAATTTCAGGTATTAAAGAGTGTATGTATGTATGTATGTATATGTGTGTGTGTGTGGCTCTCATTTTACTTGCTTGAATCATTATGCTAATGTGTCTGGTTTTAATGGGTTTTTAGAGATTGAATTGATGAAGGAAAGATTTGCTAAATTGTTGCTTGGTGAAGATATGTCTGGTTGTGGAAATGGTGTTTGCACAGCTTTGGCTATTTCAAATGCCATCACCAACCTTTGTGGTATGCTATTGCTAACAATGGTTTCTTTCTTTGGGTAAATTAAGCTGGTAGTAACTCAATTATTAGTAAATTTATTTTCATGCCAGCATTTAAAATTGGCATAGTATAACTTTAACCCGTAACATTTATAAATTATGTCAATTTAATCTTGATCCTAAAGAATTTTACACAATGTGTAAATGTTGAGGGTTAGATTTTTTAAAATCAAAACTAAATTGATACAATGTATAAATATTGAAGGTTAAAGTTGCTCTAATGCCAATTTTAAAAGTTGCCACCATTAGCCAATTGGTGATAAAAAAGAAAAAATTGAATACTCGGACGATCATTTTGTAACTTTTCATCATAGTTGGGTGACTAAAAAAGAAATTTACTAATAGTTGGGTGACTACTAGGGTAGTTTATCTTTTTTTAATCAAATTTTCAGTGTGAGCATTTGTTTTATGATTTGGTATTGGCTGCTTTAACTTTGTAGCCACCTTATTTGGGCAAATGTGGAGGCTAGAACCAGTTCCGGCTGAGAAGAAATCGATGTGGCGACGAGAGATCGAATGGCTTCTCTGTGTTAGTGATCACATTGTTGAATTGGTACCTTCATTTCAGACTTTTCCTGATGGAACTAAGCTTGAGGTGAAAGCTAGATAAGCGAAAATGTTTTTATTCGGTATAGATGCAATGCCTTGTTCCCCAAGCAATTCGAATGCTATTGACACCGAAATCATCTGTGATTTTCAGGTCATGACTTGTAGGCCTCGATCGGATCTTTACGTTAACCTCCCTGCGTTGAGAAAATTGGACAACATGCTTCTTGTAAGATCGTTTGATTCTCGTTTCGATGCAGTAATGATTTGGTTTTGTTGATATGAACAACATTATGGCAGGAAATATTGGATAGCTTTGTCGATACCGAGTTTTGGTATGTTGATCAAGGGATAGTAGCCCCGGAAGCTGATAGATTGATGAACTGTTTTGGAAAAGCCCTTCAACGACAAGAGGAAAAATGGTGGCTTCCCGTACCTCGAGTACCTCCGGGTGGCCTCGATGATAGTTCACGAAAGCAATTACAACATAAACGGGATTGCACAAACCAGATACTAAAAGCTGCAATGGCTATCAATAACGTTACTCTTGCTGATATTGAAGTCCCCGAATCGTATTTGGAAGCACTTCCAAAGGTAATAAATTTTTGGGTTTACACTTTCTCGAGTGTGTTAATTACTTGGTTGTTAAGTTTTCTTGTTCTGAATGTGTTTCAGAACAGTCGAGCCAGTTTAGGTGATGTCATTTATCGACATATTTCATCAGATATGTTTACACCCGAATGTCTTCTCGATTGCCTTAATTTGTCCTCCGAACATCAAGCTATAGAGATCGCCAACCGAGTGGAGGCCTCGATGTATTTATGGCGTAAAAGGCCTATCAACAATGCAGCCCGGTTGAGTTGGGAATTGGTCAAGGACTTGATGGTTGATGTAGACAAGAGAGACATACTCGCGGACCGAGCTGAGAGCCTCCTCCTTTGCTTGAAGCAAAGGTTCCCTGGTCTTCCTCAAACCACTTTAGACATGACCAAAATTCAATACAACAAGGTATGTTTTGATAAATCCAGATAACAACATTCGTTCTTACCAATGCTAGTACTTACAAGAAGTCGTTAACGGTGTTGATTAGGATGTTGGGAAATCGATTATAGAAAGCTACTCGAGAGTGTTGGAGAGCCTTGCACATAACATTGTTGCACGTATCGACGATCTGCTCTACATAGATGACTTAACGAAACATTCGGAGCAATTCTCTTCACTGTTACGAGCTGGTTTAATAGGTCCGAAGAGTGTTTCAAGCACTCCTTACAGAACAACATTTACCACCCCGAACTTTTCACCGGCACAGCTAGCTAGCCTCGCGAAGGGGGACAGATCATCATTTTTCGCAGGCAACAAAGTTGCACATGGCAGCACGGGTGCGAAGAAGGCCTTGACGGATTATCTTAGAATCGATTTAAGCACGGAAGAATCAGGTTCGAGCACTTATCAAGAAACATCAGTATCGTTTGAACATCAAAATGAGGAGCCGGTTCCGGAGAAAGAGCAGTGAGATTGCTTGCCGTGAAACCTGATTTTCGACAAAAACTGTTGTTTCAGTTGAATCTATTTGGTAGGAATAGGGATATGCTTAAGAATGTTTCAACATTTACACATTTGTGTAACTTGTATCGTTAGTAGATATTAAAATATAAATAAAGAGGTAATATAATTTCTGAACTTGGTAACTAAGTTTAGTTTGGTATTTGTACTTTTTCTTTTAGTCCATTTTGACGCTTGACCTTGACAATTAAATTCATTTTGATCCCTGGACTAGAAAATTATAAAATTTGATGATGTAGTGTCACATTATCACTTGAAAAAATGAAAATTTAGATAAATTTTCACTTTTTCAAGTGATAATGTGGTTAAATATCATAGTGTCATATTCAGTATTTTAATAACTACACTGCATGGTTGAAGAGGTTAGACCATCGATTCTCAATTCAAACAGTTTGGTAAGTTCGACTGTCGGGTGAACAATAATTAAATAAATAATTAAAAATTTATAAAAGATCTAATAATAAAATAAATAAAAATTTTATTAAACCGATTCAACTTGTTCAATTGTCGATTTTTGTCTTAATTTTTATTTTTACCAATTACAAGCAATTTTCGAGTCAATTGATTCAACCCTTTTGTTCGAACCATTATATCGATCAATTCTCGGTTGGTTTGTCTAATCCAGTCTTATTCCAGTAACATCGGTCATGTCATTAAATCTTGACAAAACCTAAGTTTAAGGACAAAAATGAATCTAGTTGTCAAGTTCAAGAACCGAAGTGGACAAAAAAAAGTAAAAACACCAAAATAGACTAATTACCAATTTTAAGGGGCAAAAATTATATTATCCCAAAAATAAAATATCATAGCACAAAAACATGAGTAACAAGATTCAAACCTATGCGGGCAAAGCCCACATGATTTCTAGTCATGCCCAATAACCACTCCGGCACACCCACTCCAAGTTGTTGAGAGAATTTTGCTAATTTTAATTTTTAGTATAATTTGTTTCGACTAGACTTGGATGAAATGAGGTAAAAGTACCATGGAAACCCATGTACTGAGAGTCAAATTGCATTTTACCCTCTCTATTAAAAAAAGTGGCCAAATTAATTCTATATGTTAGCTAAAAGAGCAAACCGATCATTCTATTAAAAAAATTCATTTATTTCTATTGTTAAAAACTAGTATTTATACATCTACATTAGTTACACGTGGCACGCTACATGTTATTGTTTGGTTATTCCGTTAGTCACACTAGTTTTTAACAATACAAATGGATGAAAATTTTAAATTTGTTCCTTGATTTAATGTATAAGGACAAATTAACCCATTTTTATGTAGAGGGACAAAATGTAATCAAACTCCTCTCCATAATACTTTTACCATGAAATGATTTTTGGCAAATAAACATCGATCGAATCAATTAAAATTCAAATTAAATGAATTTAGTTAGCACTTTATGATGAAATCAAATTAGATTGAGTTTAAGTTCAAATTAATTAGAATTAAATTTTAAAAATTGAGTAAAATTGACAAATCTAAATCTTATCATATGATATATTAGGTTAAATCAATGCCATAATTTTTTAAGACCCTATGAAATGCCATCAATATTTGATTTATTATAAAGTAAAAATGATGTTTTATAAAATAATATCTCAAAAGCACTTGTTCAACATTTTTGCTAAATAAAGTACAATATATGTATAACACAATTTTAAAATTGTTTACATATTATTATCATAAGTCATTTTAATATTAATGAAGTAAATATTATTTTCCTAATATTATAAAGAAGGTTAATGATGATGATGGAGAGGCTAAAAGAATTTACTTATAACATAGTTGGTAGTGGCACAGAAGGTAAAAGGTTTGAATGAGAGATAAATAATGATGCAAAGCTATTAGAATTTGGAGAGAATGTTGCAATACATTGAGATAAATGTTTTTACGTTTGATTCTTATAACAAAATTTTAAAATTGTTATAATAATAAAATGTTAAGATGTATTATAAATTCAAAAAAAAATTCGCATTAACGTTAACGTTTGATATAATCAGTTATAGATAAAAAAAAAAAGTTACCAGACATACTAAGTAACTATCAAGAACCAAAATTTTCTTTTAAAAAAATCACGAGTAACATAAGTTGCAAAGTTAACAAACTGGTCACTAAATAAACAAATGCGCTAACATAACCTAAAAATAATATATAAATATTTTAATTACGACTCTTCTATTTTCTCTATATAGCTTATTTACATGCTTAAAATTCTCCTTACTTTATTCCTCCAATAAAGCTCTTTGCTAACTTAAATATTGAATCTCCAAGCACAAGTTCTGATACCCTTCAACCTACATTTGTTTTTACAAGAACACCTACTCTCCGAACCCATCTCGCTTCTCACTGTCCTCAAATATCTATTTCACTTTCATTTTATTCGATTGAAAATAATTCAACATATTAACCTACTTAGAGAAAATTTTGGCGTCTCATGTCAAGTTGTGGCTGTAGTTTAGTGGTAAGAATTCCACGTTGTGGCCGTGGAGACCTGGGCTCGAATCCCAGCAGCCACATTGAACATTTTTTACTTTAATATGTTAATTATAGCTATTAAGTAGTTTATTTTGTTCCTTTGGGTACATGTGGCTGTAGTTTAGTGGTAAGAATTCCACGTTGTGGCCGTGGAGACCTGGGCTCGAATCCCAGCAGCCACATTGAACATTTTTTACTTTAATATGTTAATTATAGCTATTAAGTAGTTTATTTTGTTCCTTTGGGTACATTGTGGCTGTAGTTTAGTGGTAAGAATTCCACGTCGTGGCCGTGGAGACCTGGGCTCGAATCCCCCAGGAACCACATAAAATATTTTTTTAATATGTTTTGGTTATTTTAGCTATTAATTCTCTTACTTTCAAATTTTTATAAATTGTGGCTGTAGTTTAAGGGTAAGAATTCCACGTTGTGGCCGTGGAGACATTTTTTTCTTTAATTTTAGGTATTAGTCCCTTTACTTTTCAAATTTTAATATTTTAGTTCTCACAATAATTGTTAGATTCATTAAGGTTTGTTATTTCTAAAATCTGATGTGGAAAATATATTATATGTGTAATGTTATATCAGTTAATCATTTTCATTCATTACTCACTAAAAATTTAGCTAATAGATTAACAATTGAAGAATAGGCACTAAACCTATGACTATAACATAGTACAAGATTAGTAAATAAATTTAATCAAATGGATTAATTTTTTCTGTTTGGTTAGGACTAGAATTTCAAATTCGAAAATTATAGGGATTAAAATCGATCAAATTAAAGTTTATGGACTAAAGATACAACTTCCGAAACATATAGGGACTAATAGAAGAATTTAACCATATAGTTTTTCTGCAAAACGACCTCGTTTATAAGCCAACCCTGAACTGTCGCCCAGTTTTATTTAAAACACTGCCAATACTTGCGTGTTTCTAGTACTGTGAGTGACCATTTGGGAATTTTCAGATTCGTCGTTTTTTCATTACCTTTTAAGCTCTCATCGTAAGTGTTCTAAATTTTGCCATTAAATCTGTTCTCTTTTTAGCTACTAATATTTCATAATCACTGAGTATTAACTTTTAGCATTGAATTCTTGGTTCCATTATGGTGTTGTTCAAGAGAAAGATTTAATCTTCTTTTCCTGCTGATCATACATAACTGATCTGTTATTGCTTCTTAAGAAATTTTAGTTGTGGTTTACTTTTTGTTTGAGCTTCCGGTTTTATGCTTTGATCGGAATAGTGGATGTGTTGGCCTAGGAATAAGAACAGTTCGGATATCTGCAATTTTCGTGAACTTCATATTCGAATTCGATTTTGAATTTGAATCTGAGTCTGCAAATCTGCTTTAAAACCTAAATCCTTATTTTTCCGTATTAAATTTGAACATTACTATCTGAAAATTAATTAAATTATCCTTCGAATATCCAAATCCGTTAAATATATGAAGTTAGCGAGTCTAGAAAGTTTTTAGAATAAAATTTTAAAATGTAAGGTGGATTATGGATTTAGATATCTGAATTTGTTATCTATAAAAGTAAAGCAGATTCGGATCGGTAATATTCGCAGCTGCTTCGAATCCTATGCAGATAGTAATTAAATATCCAAATCCAAATATTACTTGAATATGTAGAAAGCAAGTCAGATATCCACAAATATTCGATTCCACACCATTGATTGTCATCTCTAGGTTGGCCTCACCATGTTCCAACGAAGTTTTGAATTTGAGTGTGTGGCAGTTTAACTCATCATTTGGGTTTTAACTCAAGAGTTGGAAGCAGTCATTATTTGGTTAAGCGTGTCAGTACTGTTTTTATCAGAGTAGTTTAATTGTATAATTAGTTTTAATGTTGCGATTGGGAAATTTTCTGTTTCTAGTATGCCTTTCTGGTTAGTGATATAGAAAAGAGTAAAGTGTTATTCACAAACTTCTGTTTTTATTTCTGGTCTTTCTTTACTCCATTTGGCTGCAAGGTATGCCCTATGAAATGAGGAAGATTATGTTCTGAAACTGATTTATCCTGTTATTGTTGCTTGCAATGTTTCAGATGATTGACGATCAAGACCTTGGTTTCTTCGCAAGTTTCCTTGGAATCTTCATCTTTGTTCTGGTTATAGCGTATCATTTCGTGATGGCGGACCCGAAATATGAAAACTACTGAAGATTTTGCATTTTTTAAAAAATGTCTGCAATGGACATTTAGATGATTAGCTTTTGTAGACCAACTTGTTTTGGAATAGAGACAAATCCTTGTTGTTGAAAACCTTTGACAAATTGTTGCTATAAATGTCATCTTATTGTTGAAATTTGTTTGAGAAGTATTTTTATTCTTTACATTCATAAGTGCTTTAGCAGCAACTAGTGGAAATGATTTCCCTACACAAATACTTTAAACGTATAGCAGCACTGCATTGTGTTGGAGCTGAAAGAGGGGGTGACATTTCAACGGAGGATAGTCAATCACTTGATTCATACTATCCCGAATACAGCCTTGCAGGATCGGATAAGTCTCGAAGAATTTTTGCAAATTGCATTGAAACCTCCTTGATAGGTATATACATAGGCTTTGAAAAAGCCTAGTTCACGTATTCACTTTTGTTGTCTCTTTTATCTAGTTGCAGAGGAAAAAGAAATTGAACCAGAGGTTGCCAACAGCTGGGTCACCATTAAGGTAGCTTGCAATTTTACAGGTTTCGTGTGAGTTTGTATTTTTATAATGTGGCATGAAGCTTAGATAGCAGTTCAGGAAAATTTACATGCCTTGTTGGGTTCTCCCATTTCAGTAGTTCAGCTATTTCTTTCTCTGTTTCTGTGGCTTCTCTCTTCAAATCATTAAGACAGTAGCCTAGGCTGCTTAGACATAGAACCATTTGGCTCTTAAGCATCTCTTCGACTTCATTATGCTCGGTCTTATCTGCCACTCTGATTGTATGCTGAAGAAAAGACTTTCCGATCTCAGAAATGCTGGTTTCTTCATACCCCAATCGTGTAGAGACATCTGCATTTGGTGATTTTCCCAACTCAAGGTCTTGGGATACACTTTCCATTTGCAACTGTTTTTCAATCTCTGCCAGAGACTTAACTAGTAACACCTTATCCAGGCATTTTGATAAAGAGCCTGTTTTGTCCATGAGATGTTCTAGGACATTCTTTATCTGTTCTTGTATCTCCTCCCAAGTGACTCCCAGCATCTGGGATGCTGCTGAGAGAAATCCAATTAGATGGATAGTAAAGTGTAGCAAGTCTGTCATTTTGCAAATAGATATTAGAAGCTTATTGTAGCAACCACAATGAAATGGCAGGAACCAGAAATTCGGCTCCAATTCAGCTTCTGCAATGAAATTCTCCAGTTCCCTGACGTGATATTTCAGCTTATTCTGCTTTTCTCGCATTAGTTCTCTCGAATTTTCTTTTTGATCAGTTTGAAGACTTATTACCTTAAAGCAATCTTGAAGTGCTCTTAAGGTCCTTGAAAGTTCTGTTTTTGCTAGTGTTGCAGATCTTGAAGGATGAAACAGAATCTCCACTGTGACGAAACATATTAATCCGATGGTAGCTTCTGCAATTCTAGCAATTGCAAATTCACTTGGAGTGCCGTAGTTTTTCCTTCCCAATATCAGCAATGCCCCTATAACCGCTGCAATCCCGCCAGCTTGGCCATACATGCGACTATGTCTCAGAAAACTGGTGAAAATGATCCAAGGAAGTAGAAGTAAGAACCTTAAATTTGTAAGCTTATTAAAGATAAAGCAGCATAGTATTCCATATACTGATCCCATGGCTGTCCCCTGCGCTCGGGCATTAGCCACCATAAATGTTGCTTGTCTCTCTGCTACGAAACTAATGGCAATTGTTAGTCCCGACCAGTATCCGTTCTCTTTGTTATATATCAAACCGAATAGCACAGCGAGACCTAGAGAAAGTGAGCACTTGATTGCGAAAACTAAGTTTTCCCTGCTGAAACTCTGCAGCTGTTTCACTCTACTTTTTCCTTGCTTCTTTGGCTGACTTGATTCTTGTATTTTAGCTTCCTCTCCGTTCTTTAAAATGCATGCAGGACCGTCTTGTAGGAGTTCCATACAGTACAAGAAGAAGAAGGATGACAGATCTTCATGGTTTGTTGAAATGGCTTTTTGGGTCCACAAAGATCTGTTTGTATTTTCTGGAGTTGTTGCTGCATCAAAAGGCACGGAACGCATAGCTTGCTCAAGTTTTAGAGCAATCTGTTTCTTTTCAATTTGTAGAACATCTACTAGCTCTTCATCCATCATCCTGACGGGGAAGGAAGTGCAAGTGGTTAAGGCCCATTCCATCCCTTGAATTGGCATATCCATTTCTTGCAGTTTCTCTCCAGGATCCGAGCGCTTTGATTTCAAGAATCTCAACCAAGGTTTCTCCCAGAGCATGCCTTCCTGTTTACAGAAAACACCTCGTCAATGTTACTTTTCAAACAAAAGCTCAGACAGAGATTAAAAAAGGTTAGCTCTTTAACTGCTTTTTCACTTACATGTTTATCTTTGATACTTCCAATTAGCTTGGCTCCTGCTTTAGAGAGTAACCTTGCATCTGTTATTAAATTATGTGCTGCCATGTCGCCTTTTGCACAAAAAGCTTCCACTAAGAGATTAAACCTGTTTGAAGCATTCTCCGCATAGAATCTGCATATCTTTCTTACCTGTACATCCATATTTAGACCTGTCAATTCTAACTTGAACCCAAAAACTCGACCCAATTAATCCAAATCTAAGCCTGATATAACCATAGAAAGTCAACAATACAAATCTGTCTAAACCAACCCTGAAATGACCCAAAACAGAAATGACTTGAACTGGAAATGGCCTGAAGAAGTAACTTGAACCCAAGATGACCCAATCCAAAAAAGACGACTGGCAAACTCAAATGATTCAACCCCAAAATGACCCAAAGTCAAACAAACTGAAACCAACATGTCCCAAAAATTTTAAAAACTGGAATGACTGATCTTCAGTTAAATTAGATACCCTGATTGAACTAAAGGCAATGTTGAATATTAAAACGAACAAGATTCATGAAAAGGGCTTAATCCTTCTTTAGGTAACTGATTAATTCCTAATATAGTCACTGGCTAACATGCCAAAGTGTGTTACCGAAGGGAGTGGAAGACACTTGATAAGTAAAATATCAGTTCAACTTTGAGCATGAAAGTTCAATGATACCATTAAACCAAATGTGAGCAAACAATAGTCTAAAAAAAAGAATATAGATATTTGTCAAAAAAAGAATAGAAAGATGTGTTAATTGTGCTGATCAGGTTAGTTTTGGATTTGATCAATTTAGGTTTTAAAATTTTCGGATTATTTTGTGTTCAGGTCAGTTTTGGATTTGGTGTGTTTCGGGTTTGAGTTATTTTGAGCTTGAGTCATTTTGACCCCAAATTTTTTGGTTCTGGGTCATTTGGGTTTGCTAGTTAAGTTTTTCAGGTCGGGTAATTTCAGATTTGGGTCATTTCAGGTTGTCATTCAGATTAGACACTCAAGCTTGGCGCATTTCAATTTCTAGTTGGACAGATTCAAGTTGTTGGCTTTTTATGATTAAATCCGATTGGGTTGAGTTTTCAGATTTGGGCCAAAATTGAATGGTCTACATATGGATATACTCTCCCTTATGGCAGTATTAAGAATCTGATGCTTCATGATTTTTCTCTTCTTCTGCTTCCCTGTTTATGCATTATGAAGGACCATACTTTTCGATGTACCTTAACTTTCATGCTCTTAGTTTTAACAAAGAAAAGAACTTAACGTAATCCTCATCATCATCTTGTGGATAGAAGGAAAATGATTGGATATTTGACGAAAAGGTTTATTGGCATCTATTAGTGTTTTACTGCACTAGGTGAGGATGAACAACCATGAAACTTGACCCTAAACATTGCACTATTTCGTTATGCTTATGGCAATACATAAATCTTGATGCAAAATAGATGCAGGTCCATGCAAAACAAAGCAAAGCTTTCATATTCCAGCTCGGCACTTACCTCACGGTAGGCTAAGTGAGGGTATGGAAACAACATGGCTAGAATAGATGCCATGGCGCCAAGAGCTGTGCTTGCTGCGACATGAATCGGATGAATGATAATTCCAGTTTTTGCACCTTGAATAGCCGCACCTACATAAATAATCACAGTCTGACCAAAGGCAATTCTCTTAGCCGTCAAATGTGTAGAACCAGGTAACGCGATCAGGAATGAAATAAGTGCCACTGCTACAGCAGCTAGTCCACAGTTGAACCTAGATGGTCCAATCAACCGGAGAATCAACATAGAAGGCAGTATTACTTGAATGCTGGCACATAGAACATGCCAACAACCTCGCAGGGCATCACCAAGTGTAGCATCCGAGACTATTAAGATAGTTGTAACATAGGAAAACGCAGGAAATGTTACGGTATTCCGGATGGATTCTGGCCCGTAGAGGGTAGTGCAACCGACTATGGAACAAGCTAGCACAGTCCGGAAAGCAGATCCTAGGCGTAAACGCCATGGAGCTTGTGAGCTATCCATTGGTACTTTCGGTATGTAATTTAGGTCTGTCGAGAGTCGAGATCGGTTGACAAGAGGCTTTATAGGAGAACAAAGACACACATGGTGGTATGCAAGAGGCTTTATAGAACAAAGACACACATGGTGGTATGCAAGCCTGGGAAGATTAATGGAAGGATTATGATGTATTTTACATTATTGGAGTGAAAATACTTAAGCCGGCAGGAATTTTTTTGGCAATCATAAAGGTGATTCGTTGTACATTTTGTATTCTTTTTAACTTAGCCATCGAAAGTCATTGTCAGTTTAAGCAAAACTTTGGAGATTCTGCATGGATTATGGTTAAAAAATATTGCTAATCTTTCCTTTTTTTGGGTGTAAACTCCAGGTATATTCCGAGTTACATTGGACCCGAGACTAACTTTTATTGGACCAGGAGCATTTACGGTAAAACCCTCAAGTTACGATAAAAGTACCATGAAAACTTCTGTACTAGGAGTTAGATTACATTTCATCATTTTTACTCATAAAATAGGTAAATTAGTTCATGTACATTAGATCAAAGAGCAAGTCAATCTTTTTAAGGTTGAAAACTAGCATGGCTTACTAAATAATACGTGATATATCACATGTATTTCATTCTGACTTATATATAGATCATTTTTTAACAATATTAGTTTACTCTTTAATCTTATATATAGGGATTAATTTATTCATTTTTTCAATAGAAAACGATAAAATGCAATCCGAATCATAATACAAAAATCTTCATGATCCTTTTGCTTCTATAATTCATTGGATTTCTACTCTTTATTCCTTTAAACTTTTTACTACCGAATATAGAAATCCGGAATTGTCACTGTTCTACTTGTTTTTGTCCTACATTCCAAAATCCCACATTTTTTGGAACATTTTTTCCACAATATTTTCCATTTTCCATATTAGATTTTTATTTTGGATTATTAGGTGGAGCTTTTAACTCTATAAAACAGAGTATAAATCAATAATTGACATATGTTTGACTCGTTTTTAATTTGTTCCGTTTCTTGGCCAAATCATTTTTAATTTGTTTAATGAATAATTATTTCATTCTTTGGTGATTAAAAAATTGTGGCCCGTATTTAATTAATATTTAAAAACTTAAAAATAAAATAAATGAGACACATAATAATTTTTTTATTTTATCTACATGTTTGTTTTTTAAATTCATTTGTCAAGTTTTTTAGTTTTATTGTCAGATTTTTTGGTAATTATCTTTTTTGAACAATCTATTATAGAAGGATAATGCGTTTTAGCTCACTCGAATCTACATCTTCTTATATTAATAAAAATATCCATTCCAATCGAGTTAAAATTCAATCTACTCTGATAATAAGTTTTTAGGATTTAATATATAGAGTTTTTCTATATGAGATATGCAAATATTTTCTATTCGCCCTATTATTTTTAAGGTGAGTTACATTTAAGGTCATTAAATTATTAGTAAGTTTATGTTTTAGTTATTCAATTTTAAAAAGCTATAAAATTATTGTTAAACTATTCAAAAGTTTTCATTTAAGATTTTGGTTTCCGACATTTATCGTCAAATTGACTTGGATCTAAGGTATATTTTTCTGCTCGTTGATGGGTATCGATCTATTGTATTGATTATCTAATCGTTGCTTGAAACTCGTTGATTGAATTTAAAAAACCTTCGAATAGTTTAGGAAACATTTTATAACATTTTAAAGTTAAGTGATTAAAACGTACACTTACTAATAATTTAATAATTTTGGATAGTTTACTCCTATTTTTATAAACTTCAATATCATTTTGGACTAAAATGCACTAATCAAAACAAAATTCAAGTTGTTTGATGTTATTTATCTCCTAATTCTTAGGTTATAAACGATACTTCCATAGAATCTTTCAAGATCAAAAGAATACGATTTTCCAATCACCATTTTGCATTTGGAACAAGTTCCTCCTTTCCCTTCCATTCCACATGTTGAAATGGATGCAATTGAGGGAATTCTGAAAGAGACCAGAACCAGAATCAACAAGTTGGAATCCAACGACCCCCAATAAGTCGAAATAATTTAGCGTTATTTTATGATTTTTGATTCTTTTACGAAACCGTCCTCCTAACCCTTATCGGCTCAGCTGGTTCATATCTGAAAGATGAGCGGTCACATTCAGGCCACATCTTCTACGTCCTTGTTATAGGATACATGATGGAATGTGACATCAAAATTTTCCAGGAAAATTTTGTATCCTCCTTAGAAATTAACCAATTTCCCATCACCCAATTTTTGTTCTGCAGTTCAAAAATTACTGTATCATAAATTGTATTTATTAGATTTGTAAATTTTCATAATGGAGTGGTCATTTTATAATTTTTTATAGTTTGGTGATAAAAAAAGAAATTTATTAATAGTTAGGTGACTACTAATATAATTTATCTTTATTAGATTTGTAAATTGGATGCTCAAGTCAGTTCAAGTTTTAAAATTGTTGACAATTGGTTGATTCTTTCGGAAGAAGTTTTCTAAGTGTTTTTTGCCAAGCGACCGGCCTGACAGCCTAAGTGGTACCATCTTTCCCAACAAGTAACCTATATGCCATAGGTTAGGGATTCAAACCCCACCAAGGGCGAGACGGTCACATCTCCTTGGTGGATAGCGGTACACCCGTGTATGGTCAAGACGCTCGGCTTTATGAACCAAGCCCTCAAAGCGGTCGCTCTTAGCAAAGCATGGGAGACAAAACTTTCTCGAGAGGACAATACCTTCAGTTCTTAAGGGATTAAATCGGCTTCCTAGTAGATGGCACTTCGAAGACTTTCCGCTCAAAAATTAGTCATTTTCGATTCAGATTATTTTGAATTTGAGTCATTTGTAATTACCAATTGACATTTTCTTAATCAGGTCATCTTGAATTTCTTATCTTGATCATTTTGAATTAAATTATTTTTTGTTTAAATTAATTACGAATTCGATTTTGGTACATAATTGATGAGTCTAGTATTAATATACGCCATTCCCATTGACATTTTAATAAGTGGAGTCTAAGATCTCCCTCTTCCTTACGTTAAGGGAAACTGGGAAAGCAGTGTGAGATTTATGGTTGCCATTGATACAAACAGCTTAGTATGATTCCACTTGCAATGGCAATTTAATTCGTGGCTTAAGCTATCAATTTTGCATTGACAAAGTCCATTCTCCAAGCTTAGTCACTCTCCATCTAATCTCTTTAATGCAAAAGCAAACTTGGCATTTCACTTTTAAAGTCTTTTGCTAAATGCAATGATTTCGTTTGAATCTTGTTATGTTACCCCTATTACCAACCCATTATTCGATTGGGTCTTGACCCCTATTTCACTTGATTCGTATTTTGAGTTTGCACATGAGGTACTCACACCCTTTTATGAGATCGCAAGATGTGTGAACAGATGCGGGTTCAACTACTATGTAGGCGAACTTACATCTAGAAAACACGTTGTTAACCCTAGAATAGAGTATGTGTTGACATGAATGGAGACCTACCTACGACGTCACGTCCATGAACAGTAACCATATAATATAAATACACAACTTAACCCTTTTGAAGAAAACTCGCTCTAAAATACTCAACAAATCCTATACTCAATTTGAGGATTTAGTTTTTATATTTTAATTTGATATAATTTTTTTCAAAATAAATTCTACATGGAATTATTTTTTAAAAGCTCGCAACTCGAAATATTTTTTATACAAAATCTATATCTATCCATAATCCCTCTCAATAGTTAAATTAAAAGGAAAATGGGCTTAAACATGCTTGAATCCATATCTTTTTAGTTGTTGCAATGGCAACGGTGTCAACTAAGTTAAGGTTAAATCGGTTGGAACTCTAAATTCTCGATGTCATTCAAAATGAAATATCAAATTTATACATGAACTTTGATCCAATGTACAATTTGATATATGAATTTTGATTTGGTGAAATTGTACACATGAAACTTGAATTGTGATTCATATATATACATGAAACTTTGATTTTGATTCAATTATACATATTTAAAGAAATAGATACATAAATTTATTTTCATATTAGATTAATATAATTGTTTGTGTATGCAATATATCAACGTAAAATTATGCTAATTCGATAATGTTGTTAGTGATTTGTGAAATTTAATCAAATTAAAATTTTATGTATAAAATCGCACAAAACCAAAGTTCATGTATTTTTTAACAATTTCATTATAAGTTCTGATCATATTTTTTTTGACACAATACCTAAAATTACCCATAACCCTTCCCCAACCGATAAATAGAAGGATAATGTGCTCTAGCGTATTTTAATTTACGTCTTTTTGTACTGACAATAAAATCGATGTCAATCGAATTAAAATTTAATCAAAATATAATAGGTGAATAGAAACCATATATAATTTTTTTCAATTTTGCTATAAACCAACAACAATAATGATTAACCAAACTTGAGAGGCAGTGCATTAACTGGACTATAAATAAGAGTCGATGGAAATACTAGAATTAGATGGGACAAAATTAAATTTGAATTTGGATTTTAGTCATGAAAATGAAAGCATACATTATTGCCTTATAGATTGTAGCCATTCACATATCACTTGCATTTTAAGCCTCAAATTTGATACACAAATAGGTGATGTACCCAATATATTTCCAATGTAATCTTCAATGAATTATATAATAAGAAAGCAAAATATAGCTTCCCAACTTGTTATATCCCATAATTTTTGATACGATTCATTTTTATCTTTTTTATTTCGTTATATTATGTAATTTGGCATCATTGATAAAATATGAAAAAAAACATAATAAGATAATGGTCGTCAAAAGAATCTTATAAACATATAAGATCACATCAAATTTTCATAGTGAAACTATTTCGTTTTCTTTTTTAACAAGCAAGTTAGCTCGCAATATGTTAATATCATTGTTGTTGCAACATTTAGAAGATATAGATTCAAACACGCTTAAACGCATTATATCTTCACTTTAGGGATTGAAGGTTGTAGATAGGTTAAGAAACGTATAAAAAAAGTTATCCAGAAAAAGAGAAGAAAACTCGATTTCAATTTTGGATGCACTTGCTTTGGTCAAGTTTGTGTATTAAAAGAGATAAAAGGGGCTATTTAGGAAAATTACTTTTTTTTTTCTTTGGATAAGGAATTAAAGAAAAAAGCAAATCAATGCGCTCAAAATAGAGAAATTATTTTATGAACCATTCCCCCCTTTATCCATGACCCTTTCTCAATTATATAATGACATTTCAGCAAATTTTTCATTGTCATTGACACATAATTTTGGTAATTTTTTTTATCTTGAACCCCAAACTTTGAACCCATAACAAGTTCGGGGTTTTGAGTTCATGGTTCAGGTTTGAGATTTAAGTTTAGAGTTTGGGATTCAAGTTTGAGGTTTAGGGTCAAAATTTTATCAAAATTGTGTGTCAATGGCATAAAAAAATTATTAAAATATTATTAAATAATTGAAAAGAAACCCTGAATGATGTGGTGAGAATAGTATATTAAATAACTTTTGGTTCAAAATATTATAAATTCATAAAATTTTACACTTCAATAATTAGTTTTATGTAGGTTTTAACACCTTCATGAAATAATATTATGTTGAAATTATTTCCCATCTTGTATTTATGTCGTGTTTCAATTTATTTAATATTTTGTATATTTATCATAGTGATTCAATTAATAAAAAAAATTTGTTTATGCTATTTTTAATTTAGTTTATATTTTGCATAGTTGGTTATAGTGATTGAACGTGTAACAAAAATTGTATATTCATATTATGTTTGTGTTATGTTTGCGTATTTCAAATATTTATATAAAAGTTTTCATGTTAATATTTCATGTTATGTAAATTTTGATACATTCGTATATTTTATTATTTTCTATGTAATGATATAATTTTATTATATTAATTTTTTATTAAAATTTTCATTTTAAATTATATCACATAAAATTTGATGTGTCATTTGACAATTAAATTAACGATTTTAATAATGAAAGAACTTAATTATTATAACCTCGATAATTAAAGATGCAATAAACATAATTTGAAATCTAAAGACCAATTTAAAATGAATATCGTAATTTGTATAATTTTATCATAGTAATTCATTACTCTAGATAGATTTATTTGATAATTTAACCATTAAGCCAATTATACATTAATATAAACATCATATTAAATCTCGTGTGTTGGCCTGATGGTCAAGATGTTCACTGTTTCAAATATGATCTAGATTTAAATCGCACTGCAGTTAGAATTTTACACTCTTCTTATAATTCAAAAAAGAGAGTATAAATATCATATTCAATTAAAAATTAAATCTGTTTTTGCAAAGCATAGAGAGCTTGGCATATTCTCTAAATCTTAGACCCAAATCTTTAGTATATGACTTAAGCTTATTGTGGGGCAACCCACCATTCAAGCCCATTTGATACTTCAAACAAAGTTTTTCAAACATACTTTATTGATTGAACCTAAATGGGCCTTGTTGGGGGAATGAGTTTGATTCAAATGCTATTACAATTTGCATATGGAGAGGGAAATGATATATTCATGAGCAAGGGCATCCAAGCTGACAACTTAATGCATAATTTAACTTAGGCAGAATTGTGAATTCCATTCTTTCAACTTGCAACAATTAGGGACAGACCTCTTGACACCATTCATTCATAACTAGAATCATCATTAACCATAAGACTATGAATAGAGGACAGATAATTTAGTTTAGATGTGACAGTATCGTCATATTTTAAGTCCACATGGTTAAAGGTCCCTTTGGATGGATATTTATCTTCAATGTGGTGCGTTAGTTTGTCTCATACTACAGTATCTAATCTAATCGTCACCGTTATTTTTACACTAACCGCAGGTAAACACACCGCCCATCTAAAGAGGCTCTAAGACAATCTACAACTTTATTTGTCGAAAGGGCTATGTAAGAAAAAAAAACCAATGAATAAAATAAAACAACCAAACTTTTGGCCTCTAACAACAATTAACCCAAGACAAATCAAGACTATCAAAATGAAGTTTATTAACAATCGAGACAGCACCACTCTCAAGCATGACATGATGGAAGCCCATGGAATGTGCCAAATGCAACCCAACTATAACCGCTTGAGCCTCCGCTCAAACAGGTTCCATGCACTCAACCACCCTTTGCGCACATCCACCACGCACAAAACACCCGAGTTTCTAGTTGAAGTGTTGTTACGGTGATCGGCTGTTTGGTCGTGGAACAGCTGATCATCGATCCCTTTTCTATTCTGGGCGTTGTCCATAGGATGAGGTCTGGCCGATTTAATAAAATTTATCCTTTGCCTAGGATGGTTGTATCCTTCGAGTCTCATGGGGCTCGATTCTCTAAGTCTTCGGTGACTTTGATCTGTCGAGTCTTGTCGGGATTTCGACACTCTTGTGGTTGTGCTTATTGTTATCTTCATCATTGGCTTTTCGGGTCCATTAGTCAATGGAATTGGGGGACCCGTGAGGTAGACGAGATCATACGCATTTATACAGCTCCCACTCCTAAATCCACTATTAGAAAGGTTAATCAATACTCGTTTGGTGGCCTATAGTCATGTTTTTTTTTCTTGTTTCTCTTCCCGATTGGGTCGGGATTTAGTAATGGTTTGATCTTGAACCTCCCCTCTTTTCAATGAAATGAGATATTCTATTTGAAAAAAGAAAACGAGAAAGAGTAGACTCATTTATCAAGTGTATAATATATATATAGAGTTAGTATTTGGTATATTGACAGTATATACTACTAGAAAATTTAGTGATTAATATTGTAGATACCGCAGAGGTTTGTGCCATTTTGGATGGATTATTGTTAGCTTGGTCTTTGGATTATAAGAAGATAATAGTGGAAAGTGACAATGAGGGAATTGTAAAGCAGCTGCTGTCGAGTGGAAGGACCGAAGTGGGCATGTTTAGGCAGATTGCTGAGCTTTGCCGTCGACAGTGGACTGTTAAACTCCAACATGTTTATCGTGAAGCAAATACAGTAGCTGACTCCTTGGCAAAATCAGCCCATTCGAATGGAGACGTTCTTCGAACCTTCGCTGCAGGATGTGGAGTTCTTTGGATGCAAGATTTAATTGGTTTACATACCACAATTTAATCTGATATTTTATTTATTTTATTCCCAAAAACACAAATTAAGTATTTTATTCATTGTATTTTTTTAATTTTTAATTTTACAACTTTACGCATTGTTATATCACTTCCGCGAGCCTTACCCGTGTTCAAACCAAGTGAATCCCACAATTCTACATATGTCCCTATTAGGTGAACCTCACACTTAGCGGACTCCAAACACCAGATAACTCTGCAACTCAAATGACTTTTGCACAAGATTATCTCCACTAGGAACATATAGAATCTTAAGTTCATTGATTATGCGTCTATCCTAAGATTTCGCATCACCAACTTAAAAGGTCACATTGTTACCTTTGCAAGAAGACAAAATGTGACTTAGCTGCCAACAAGATCTAGGCACGTAACAACCTTATCTCCCATATATAAGTTCGCCCACGACACTAAAGAGATCATTGAACATAACATTTAGTGCTAAGACTACATTTCTCTCTACTTTTCGTAAACTATTCTCCTAACCCTTCTTCATCCTTGAATGTAACAGTTTTGTATCCTATCAGGATGAACTGTCTCTCATATATAAGTTATATATTTTTTATAAGAGATAAAATAAAATTTCACCATTGTATTATCTTATATTTTTATGGTTTTCAAAAAGGACTAAAATAAAATGCTAACATTTTTGGGGTTAAACTATAATTTTACTAAATATCAACTTATAAATTTTATAAATTTTTTAAAACCTAAAGAAGCAATTTTCCATTTTAAGGGGCCCCTCCCTTCGCTCCTTACCATCACCATCTATTCCTCCTAACCAATGCCATATGTCAACACACATAATATAAGTATTCAACCAAATGTATTGAACTGCTATAATTTATATCATAAATGAAATTTTAAAATTCAAAAAAGTAAAATGATTAAAATTAATGAATTAAAAAAATATAAGTATTAAATTTGACCAAATTAAAATATAAGGACTAATACTATAAGTTTGGCATAGTACAGGGACTATTGTATAATTTGACCAATATAATCAATTTCATTTGTGCATCTAGGCATTTGCATAAGTGTCCTTTTACGTCTTTTCACCATCCAACTTGCGCGTTACACGAGCCCGACACAGACAATGGAAAAGACCAAAAAGGTCTTCGAGTTTTCACTTTTTATTTTTCCTTACATAGAATGATACCTAGATGGTGACGGTCCAATGAGAAACAGCTGTAACAAGATTCTTCTCATGCGCCCTTTTCTTCGGCCAAACAGAAATGTTAGATTTCAAACCTACGGTCCACATCCCATCAAATATCTGTCCCTCAATGACGTGGCGACGAATTATTGGTTAATTTTGAAAAAATTATGAAATCGAGTTCAACCATCTCAAACTTAGTTCAAAATAAAATAAATTATTTAAATTCTAACTCACAGTAAATTAATTTTTATTCGTTAAATTAAAAAATAAATTAATTTTTTGTAAAAAAATTTATTAATTTATACAGTTAAAAATTAACATTGTTGATCAAATAATTATATAGTAATACATGACGTATTATGGGTACTTCATTTTGATGTATAAGATTAATTTTTATTGTTAAAAACTAATAAAATTTTTATCATAAAAATTAGTTTGAATCAAATACAATTCTAGACTCATAATACAAAAGTTTCCATAATAATTTTACTCAACTCAAACATATTTTATATAATTATTATATCTATTCATGAGTTAGGTGTTTACTCAGCAAATCTTGAGTCGAGATTGAATAATAATTTTTTCTTATAAATATTAATATAAAGTTATATGTTGGTATTATTTGTAAACAATGATATTAGTTCTTTTAGTGGATTGGATCGAATAAAACTCGAGCCCAAATTTAACTTTTAAAAAAGTTAGATACTGATTTAACCCGAACTATGAACACTTGAGTGGAAATGACCTATTTAGACATGAAAGGCTAAAAAGAATCTGGAACCGTTAAAACAATTTCCGACATCCGACGGTTCCTAAACTGCAGGGATTAGAACATTCTAGAAATCATTTTTCTTTTGAAAAAACTCTATATAAACCAACTCTTTGCTTCGTATGCTTCAACTTGAAACCCTAGCCGTTCGTAGCTGTATCTCAGTTTTCGTTCTTTTTCTTCTTTGTTCTTTACATTCTTTTCGTATACACAACAAATAGTTAGTAATGGCCGGTAAAGGAGAAGGTCCAGCTATTGGTATCGATCTCGGTACAACTTATTCTTGCGTTGGTGTTTGGCAACATGACCGTGTTGAAATCATCGCTAACGATCAAGGTAACAGAACGACGCCGTCTTATGTTGGTTTTACTGATACCGAGCGTTTGATCGGAGATGCAGCAAAGAATCAGGTTGCAATGAACCCGATTAACACCGTGTTCGGTAAGCTTTGACTCTGTTTTGTAACTTTGCTTTATTTTGAAGTTTGAATCTCGTATTTGATTGGATCTGAATTTGCATAGTTTCGATCTATGCTGAGGTTAGTTGTTTTGCTTAAAAATACGGATCTGAAGTTTATTAGCTAAGATTGCAAAGATTTACGTAGGAAGAACAGATTTAACTTGTTTTTAGATTCTAGTTCGAAGCTTGAACGGTTCCGCTTTTTGAATCTTTATGTGAACTGTTAGCTATTTGATGAGTTATAAAAAAAATACAGAACTGAAGTTTACAAGCTAAGTTCCTATGACTAGCGTAAGAAGAACAGCTTTAGCTTGTTTTTGGATTATAGTTCGAAGCTGAATCGTACTGGTTTCTGAATCTTTATGTGAACTGTAGCTATTTGATGGATTGCAAAAAATACAGATCTGAAGTTTACTAGCTAAGTTTGCTAAGATTTACGTAGGGAGAAAAACTTTAGCTTGTTTTTAGATCCTAGTTCGAAGCTGAATCGTACTGGTTTTTGAATCTTTATGTGAACTGTAGCTATTTGATGAATTACAAAAAAATACAGATCTGAAGTTTACGAGCTAAGTTTGCTAAGATTTACGTAGGAAGAACAACTTTAGCTTGTTTTTAGATCCTAGTTCGAAGCTGAATCGTACTGTTTCTTGAATCTTTAGGTGAACTGATAGCTATATGTTGAATTAAACTTTGGCTTGTTTATTAGATTTGTTATTGCGTAGTTTTTGCTTTTGTCTTAGTTTTATTTGACCTTCGGCTCTTAAAAAGTCTTAAAACAGAGCTGTTAAGTGTTAATGGTCGATGCTTACTGGTTCTAATATGTTAATTCATAATCTAGTTTTATGGTATCATTGACATGTATGAAACTACATTAGATTATAGTTTTTATTTATGATAACTACAATATAAACTAGTATAATCAACCGTCACTAATTTCACTAGTTATATTATGTATGTTTGGACTCTTCATTTTATTAAAAGAATTAATATGAAAATTGAGAATATGACCTTCAAATATCAGTAACCAATGTTTACACTCCAAATAACATGATAAAAAAAAATTATGCTTATTCATATAGTTTATGGATTAAAATTTCGTGTTTAGTCACTTGTTTTTCTTGTTGTATTGTTCATTGTTTTTGTTTAATGTAAACTAATGTGCTTTCATCATCTACAGATGCTAAGAGGTTGATTGGTCGTAGATTCACTGATTCTTCAGTTCAAAGTGATATCAAATTGTGGCCATTCAAGGTCATAGCAGGACCTGGTGACAAGCCAATGATTGTCGTCAATTACAAGGGCGAGGAGAAGCAATTTGCTGCTGAGGAAATCTCTTCTATGGTCCTTATTAAGATGCGTGAAATCGCTGAGGCTTACCTTGGTTCGACAGTTAAGAATGCCGTGGTTACCGTCCCTGCATACTTCAATGACTCTCAGCGTCAAGCAACAAAAGATGCTGGTGTCATTGCCGGACTCAATGTCATGCGAATCATTAATGAACCAACGGCTGCAGCCATTGCTTACGGTCTTGACAAGAAGGCAACCAGTGTTGGTGAAAAGAATGTCTTGATCTTTGATCTCGGTGGCGGTACTTTTGATGTCTCCCTTCTCACCATTGAAGAAGGTATCTTTGAAGTGAAGGCCACTGCTGGAGACACTCACCTCGGAGGCGAAGATTTTGATAACCGAATGGTGAACCATTTTGTGCAAGAGTTCAAGAGAAAGAACAAGAAAGACATTAGCGGTAACCCTAGAGCTCTTAGGAGGTTGAGGACATCCTGCGAGAGGGCGAAAAGAACTCTTTCGTCCACCGCTCAAACCACCATTGAAATAGATTCATTATACGAAGGTATCGACTTTTACTCAACCATAACCCGAGCCAGATTCGAGGAACTCAACATGGATCTATTCCGAAAGTGTATGGAACCAGTTGAGAAATGCTTAAGGGATGCCAAGATGGACAAGAGCACTGTCCATGATGTCGTCCTCGTTGGTGGTTCCACTAGAATTCCCAAAGTTCAACAACTATTACAAGATTTCTTCAATGGTAAAGAGCTTTGCAAAAGCATCAACCCCGACGAAGCCGTTGCTTATGGTGCCGCAGTCCAAGCTGCAATCTTAAGCGGCGAAGGCAATGAAAAGGTACAAGACCTCTTGCTTTTAGATGTCACCCCGTTATCCCTCGGATTAGAAACCGCCGGCGGTGTAATGACTGTTTTGATCCCAAGAAACACAACCATCCCCACCAAGAAAGAACAAGTCTTTTCAACATACTCCGATAACCAACCCGGTGTATTGATCCAAGTATACGAAGGTGAACGAACAAGAACAAGAGATAACAACTTATTAGGCAAATTTGAACTCTCCGGCATCCCACCAGCTCCACGAGGTGTACCGCAAATCACCGTGTGCTTCGATATTGATGCCAACGGCATCCTAAACGTCTCAGCCGAAGACAAAACAACCGGTCAAAAGAACAAAATCACCATTACGAACGATAAAGGAAGACTTTCGAAAGAAGAGATCGAAAAGATGGTTCAAGAAGCTGAGAAATACAAATCTGAAGACGAAGAACACAAGAAGAAAGTGGAAGCAAAGAACGCATTGGAGAATTACGCTTACAACATGAGAAACACAGTGAAAGATGAAAAGATTGGTTCAAAGCTTTCACCAGATGATAAGAAAAAGATTGAAGATGCTATTGAAGAAGCTATTCAATGGTTGGATAGTAACCAGTTGGCTGAAGCTGATGAATTTGAAGATAAAATGAAGGAATTGGAGAGTGTCTGTAACCCGATCATTGCTAAAATGTACCAAGGTGCTGGTGGTGATATGGGTGCTAGTATGGATGAGGATGCTCCGCCGTCTGGTGGAAGCGGTGCTGGCCCTAAGATTGAGGAAGTTGACTAAGTAATTGGTCTATGTTCTATTTTAAATTAGATTCGCTTAAGATACAGTTTATGGCTTGAAGTTCGTGACTTTTCTTTTTATATTGGTGTTTGGATTTTTTTGAAGATGCAATTATTTTACTTTTTAATAAAATTTATTATTTAGATGCAAATATATTTTTATTTTAAAATTTATAAAGTCATATAATATTTTTAATATCTTTATTATTATAATTAAAAAATGGGTTTTGAAATTAATACTCTCTAGATTGATTTTAGGGAGCAAAGCTCCCTTTCTTGAAGTAAAATTTCTAAACCTCTTCGCTCTCCAAATCGAAGCTATAGGTTCAAGTAAGGATTACCTAGTATTTTGTAGATATATATTTTTGAATGTCTGTTATAATAAAGTACGTAAGATCTTAGATTGCCTTTGTAATCCTATTATTATCATGAGTTGGTTTCTCTCCATTTTAGGCTATCGATAAATATTTTTCGATTGAGTTTTGATAATTTTTGTAATAATGTATCGAATATATTGCTCTTTACCAGACACAAGAATGTTGCTCTCATTAATTTTGTCCCCCCTGTTCACAAAAATCCCATGTAACCTAACATCATTTTGAAGGCGTTTGTAAGAATCATTATCATATAATACCCTAACCTCTCCATTAAATTCCAAACCAGGTTCACAATAACAAACATACGTAACTGTAAGTATATCCAACCTCATCAACCCACAGTGAAGGAGACTAGTAGTTAGGGTCTCTATGGCTACTCATGTACTTGGCCACCTACATAAGCTTACTTGGGGTTTGTTTCCAATTCCCCCCCCCCCCCCCCCCATATGCATGTACATAAGTATCTTACATCAAGATATGGTATACTCTGCAAAACCAGAAACTAAAAAGCCCAAATTTCAGTAACTATACCACCAATATCATATATAATAGAAGTACATATAAATAACAATATTTAGTAATAACATTGTATAAGTAGATAGAATATATATAATTACAGCATATATAAATAGCAATTATAAATATAGCAATAGCATTATAATATCAATAACAATACCATTTTGCCACCTTCTCTTGAACAAACAACATGAAATCATATATACACACACATAAACAAATATTAAATTTTGAGAGATAAAAAGAATGGTTCTCTGACCTTTCTTGGTTTTGTCAATCCAATCTCCAAAAAAGTAGAGCCCTTGAAAGTGCAATGCACTAAAAAAGTCAATTTATTAATAAAATTTAAAAAATTAAATCCCTAATTTAAACAGTTAAATTATCTGCGGGAAAAAATTTAGTTACTCAAAATAGACATTTTTAATTCAGGGAAATATGCCATTTTTTGATAGAGTATGTCAGTTCAATGTGTTTTCTGTACAGTTAGTATGAAAATGCGTTCGATTGAATGCAATTTATTTATAATTATCAAAAAACGTATTCAATTAGATGTGCTTTTATATTCTTTTAGAAAAATATTTGTCTAAATTTAAAAAAATTTGATATATTTACCAATTAATATATTTTCGACAACTTTGACTAATTTAACCAATTTAAACAACCAACTTCAAAAACCAATTTTAAAATACCCAAATCCCAAAATCCAAATAAAAATACCCAGATTTAAAAACCCAATTCAATTTCATTCAAGAACCCAAATTCTGAAAACCTAACTCCAACTATCTAATTTCAAAAGCCTAAACAATCACCCCAAGTTGTTTTCAGGAACAATCACACCCAACTTCAACCAAAAAACCTTGAACTTTCATTTTAATAACCCTAAACAAAATCTACAAGCATATACTCAAAATTAAGATAAAAATGTTAAAGTGATATGTTCTTGCTAAAAAGAGGTACAAATGATATGATATCTTAATTTTACACAATCATTTTTCATAATTTATAATAACTTTAAACGAAGTTGAATAATATTTCGAATAAAAATTTAAAATAATTTCAAACAAATAAAAAAACCATTGAAATGAAATTTCAAAAAATTCAGAGTTTCAAACTAAAGATTTAGAAAAATATTATTTAATAAATTGAAGCCTTAAATCGACTAAAGAATTAAAGAGATTTTCAAGTTTAATCTTCACACTATTTTAATTAAAGTAATAAAAAAAATTAAACACATAAAAAAATATTAAAATTATACATAAATTTTGATACAATATGCAATATCATACATTGATTTTAATTTTGCATGATTTTACATATAAAAATTTGATTTTATTTAATTTTCTCAAATAGTTAACAATATTATCGAATTAATATCATTTTACATTAATATAATGCATACACAAACAATTATATTAATCCAATATGAAAATAAATATATGTATTTAGTTTTTAAAATATGTACAATTGAATCTAAATCAAAATTTTATATATACATATGAATTACAATTCAATTTTCGAGTGTAAAACTGCACTAAATTAAAATTTATGTATCAAATTACACGTTAAACTAAAATTCATGTATAAGTTCGATATTATCCCAAAATATTCTTAGGTAATTGATAGTAACTGCTCCTTATCATGAATTCGTAAGCAATGATGATTCAAAAGGGGGACAAGTGGTCCAACCCCACTTTACAATTCAGTCCTTTTTTGAGGATTTTCTGGACGCACCATCTTCACTCTTCCTTATCACTTTGTGTCGGCACGCAACGATTTTACACCTAAAATATGGTTAATATACTTAAGAGGTCTCTCTATTATAGGAATTTAGTTAAATTAGTCCCTTTATTTTTAAATGGATCTATTTAATCTCTATACTATTAAAAATAAAATAAAATAAGGTCAAATTGAAGTCGGATATATATTTACTAATTAAAACCTATCATTTATTGTTTAACAAAGTTAATATTTTTAAAGTTTTTATGTTCTGTACATGAAATCTTTTGTTTGAAATTTAGTTTCAGTTGAAAAAATAATAATTTTCAAGATATTTTTTATAAATAAATGTTAACTTTGTTATAGTTTGAACTTATTTTATTCTTTTTAATAGTATAGGGACTAAATTGATTCAATTCCTATAATATAAAGATCTCGTGGGTATTTAACCCCTAAAAATACAAATAATTTTCTCTCTAACTGTAACCGACATAAATAAGAACCTGTTTGAGCCATAGGCTTCGTATGCGTGTATGTTTTTTCTAGCCAAACATGGGGCAAATTTTATTATTAATCCTTATACTTTTTCAAATTTTTAAAATTTAGTCCTATCTCAAATGATAGTAGTTAAATCCACTAGGTTAAATTTTGTTACTAATTTTGTACTTTGTAGGTTTAGTTTTTGTTCTTCAATTTGATCATTGTTAGAAGAGATGATGGGGAAACGAGTTGGTAGGGGCTTTGGCCCTTCCCTAAAAAAAAAAAATTCCAGTTCAGTCTCATTAGAAATAATAAAATTACAAGTTAAACATGATAAAATTACATTTTGACTCTTCAAAATGTGAAAAAATATACATTTAGTCCCTTAAAAATAATGAAATTATAAATTAATACATAATAAAATTACATTAACCTCACAAAAATTTTAAATTCAATTCCGTCTCCTAAAACATTTTTGGTTTCACCCCTAATTTTTAAAAAAATTAAAGATTTTAAGCCAAAACTAAAACTTCACAATTAAAAAATATAAGGACTGAACTTCGTGTGTTGGTCTGATGTTCAAGATGTTCATCGCATCAAATGTGACCTGAGTTCGAGTTGTGCTAGTTGTGTTGTTGTTAGGACTTTGTCTTTTTCTTAGAATCTACCAAAAAATATAAGGACTAAAAAATAATAAAATTAAAATATAAGAAGTAATCCTAATAAATTAGCTTTGACAAATGGGAGATATGGATAAGATGATACCTACAACACGGCTTTGAGCCGCGTTAAATGATAAAAAAGTATACTACTTTTTTAGATGCCATACGTTACCTTATAGCCACACTTCAGCATCAACCCCATGGTCTAATCCCACCCCAGTTTTAGATAAGAAATTTATATTTTAATCATCTAATTTTAAAAAATTATAAAATATCACTGAATTATTTGAAATTTTTTATTTTAAGTTATTGAGATGTTAAAATCGTTGATGTATAACTTTTTTCGTTACCATCAATTGAAACGTAAACTTTTTTTTTGATAATTGAAAGAGGAGAATGGGATTGCTTGGGATCAAACCCAAGCTCTTATGCTTACAACATAATGCTCTTGCCATTGGATCAAGTGATTATTGGCAACTAAAACGTAAACTTACTAATAGTTTAATGACATTAAATATCCCTTAATTTTGAAACTTGATAACCTTTTTCAATTCTAATTCTTGTGCTGACGTGGTATTATGATTTTGTATCATATCATCATATTAAAAAAAAATTAAGTTATGACGTAATATAATCTCAAAGTATTACATAATCACATGGATCAAAACATATAAAAATTATCAAATTCAAAAACTAATATAAACCCAAAACAATAAATTTAAATATAAATCAATCAAAATCAAAACCAAAACCAAAACTAAAACTAAAATCAATAGAAAGAAAAAAAAAAAATCATCCCGTCCAGCTGCACTGCTCACGTTAAAGTCTACCAAAGTGTCAATTTAAGATAAAGCTAAGGTAAGGAGACGCCATACTTGACCTTAGCTTAGGTTTGCCCTCAAATTCCTACTAGTCATTAACCATTGGCCCTATCATCAATTCACCTATATATATATATATATATATATATATAGAATGTGGACTAATTCCCCACCCACCCACCAGACATACTTTACCTTCTTTATTATTACTATCTCTTTTCACCCAAATAATCTATCATTTACATCTTTCTTTTTATAATATATAAAAGGTATAATGATTTGTTTGATCCTTCAACACTATAAAAAATATTATTTTAGCCTTTTAATTAATTTTTTTATCCTTTTTAACCTTTAAAATTATTTTTTTATTAAATCATCCCAAAATATATGGAAAGGTTAATGTTTTGTAACTTTATTGATATGGCATATATGTGGATGACACAATAGCATTTAATTAATTTTTTTAAAATTTTAAAAATTCGAAAAAAATATAAATTGAAAATCATTAAAATTATTTAAAATATATAAACAAATATAAAAAATATTTTTTAAAAATATTTTTAAAATTTTAAAAATTAATTAAATGCTAACATGTCGTCC
The DNA here is from genome assembly GCA_005610355.1 of Gossypioides kirkii. Classification (NCBI taxonomy): domain Eukaryota; kingdom Viridiplantae; phylum Streptophyta; class Magnoliopsida; order Malvales; family Malvaceae; genus Gossypioides; species Gossypioides kirkii. The sequence continues at coordinate 37,470,021 of CP032244.1, read as the reverse complement.
ACACAACAATCCATATGTATGTCATGTCAGCAAAGTTAATAAACGTTAATTTTTTTCACCTATTTAGGGTGATTTGACAAAAAAAATACAAGTTTAAGGGCTAAAAGAGATAAAAAAATATTAAATAGAAGGTTAAAATAAAATTTTATAAAGTTAGGGGGCAAAAAAGTTATTATGCAAAATAAAAAGTTGTTAGGTGTCACCACTTTATATGTTTTCATTGGTCTTAAACAGTAATTTTGCCCATTTCCATCACATTAGGTGGCAGTTGGACTTGGTCTTGTGTCATTGATATAGGATTAAACTAATTATGACAATGAAATTTTGATATAATTAATAAACGATAAGGTCTCGAGTTTTAAATATTTGTGTTTGAGTTTTATTATGTTTAAATCATACACGAGTTTCGTTTAGATTTAATTTAATTTTTTTAGTAAAATAAAAATAACACAAAGTAATTATAATCTTAAAGTATTATCTACGCAGAGAAATAATATTACGCTCAGTTATCAATAGAGTCTTTATTGAATCAAAAGATTCCCAAAATAATTATACGTTACCCAATTTACTTAAAGCTATTTTAATCATATGATCAATTTTTTTGATACATATAATGGATAATCTATGAAAAATTACACAGATCAATTTTGAGTTCTCGAAACGTTAATGATTTATATTTTTAAAATGAGTTGAATATCATTAATGATTTAATCCTTCAACAACTAAATTTTTTATGTACAAGTGATGAGTCAATATTTAATAACTAAATTGGAAAAGGTGTCAAATCTCTGCACTTGATATTTTTTTTCAATTTTGATATTTACAATGATGTGATGTTCTGAAATCATGACACATTATCACTTAATTATTTTATGAAAATATAATATTTTATGTAATAATGTGGCACAATATCGATAAGTGGAGAACAATATAATTTACGTGTTAATAAAAGGACTCACCAAGTCATTCAACAATCTCTACCTTTTCATTAAAATTCAATAAATGTCTGAAAATACAAGACACAAGTTTAAAATATATTTTATTAATGACTAAATAGAATCAAATATGTCTGAAAAATCAAATTCTAATTACAGTCAAATAAGGACCACTAAAAAGAAACATATAAATTAGTGGGGCAAAAATGGTAAAAATATAAAATGTAAGACCCATATTTTTGTTTTCATAGATTACATTGTATGGTACAAAAGTCAGTAAAAACAATGCAGCACCAACCATAGCAACTACCCTTTTATAATTCATGTCAACATGAGATCATTCCCCACATGTTTAGGCCGAAGACAAACCCGGATTTCGTGTTCTTCGGGTACCATCCGTAGTTTCGGAACCATAATCTCAAGCACGGAACCTGGCCCGTCATGATATGCTTCTATGTCTGCATCTTCGGGGATTCGGGTTGACAATGGGATTTCTCTAACGAATTCACCGGGAGGGCAATGCTCAGGAGCAGGATCTGTAAGCTTGAAAGTCCGGTTGTGTCGTTTGATGAACGGCATACCCGATGTGCTCAAACAAGATAGTTTTATAATACCATGAGTGAGTGTGTTCCTCCATGAGACCTTTACCCTTTGAAGATCAACAAAAGGCAAGCTGATAATGATCAAGTAACCGGCTTCGTCCTCGTAGATGGCTTTCGCAGCGGTAACAGGACCGTAAGCATTTTTCATTACCCCGCTGAAGTCGTTTAACCAGTGTGGTTCACTAGGATGAATTTCCATGTCTGGGATTCGGTCAGGAGGAGGAATGACAGGCAAAAAGCAATCATCGTCTTTCCTCCTCTTGTTGCTCACAAGTGATAAGTCCGTGCCATCACCGTACGTATGGCTTGATGATTGAGTAGATAAATTGAGTCCAGACCCATTGAGCAGTTTCCTCGAGTGAGAATGTGGTATGTTCTTTATTATCTGAGGTCTCTCAAGCTCAAAATCAGTGTTCGGGAGGTTTCTCCATGAACTAAAATCACTAGCTTTGGGTGGAATCGTGAAGTTTAAATCCCTTCCGGTAAGTTCAATCCATTTCTTCCGATCTTCTTCACTGAGAGCCATGAGACTCGGTGATGGAACAAGTTCGATCCCGTGCACACACTGAGGGTTCGACAATCCTCTATAATGCTTCCGTTGCATCCTATGGGAACGGATAAACCCCTTATCAACACTAAAAGGAAAAGGACGTTCCCCTTGGCGAGAATGCCCGTTCATGTAGCTTCGAAGTTGCATTTTACCCAATGCATTCTCGGGTTTCTCCTTGAAAACCCACATATACATATTCTCCATGTCGTGTTGAACCATGAAAACATCCAACTTAAGATCCGATTTATCGAAACCAGAAACACCATTGCTATCTCGAACGATCTTAGCCTTGGATTTCTCATTCAAAGCGGGCTTGAAGTAAAAGCTAAAGAACAACCAAGCACCCCATATACTATCTACCCGCTTAGCGCATTTCCGTCCGGCTTTTGAGACTGGAAGGTAGCTCTCGGTTTCATAAGCTTGTGAACACAGCCCAACATCTAGAATATCACACTGATCGGAGTTCCATGGCTGCTGTGGCGGAGAGCTACGCTCAGCAGATAACGGCAAATTAATATCCGGTGGCCGGGACAGAACCAATTGCCGATTCTTGTCTAAATCAAACTCGTCGTGAGCGCTTGAATCCATAGATAAAAGAGTTGAAGGATGATGATTCTCCATTGAGAAAGTTGTAAGGAGAGAAGCTCCCATTTCAGCTTATGCAATTGGAGATTGTAATAATTGCTGCTTGTGGATTGAATTTTTCCATTTACCCCAAACCCCCCCCCCCCCAAAAAAAAAAAACAAATTCAATAAATTATCAATCACCACATGATTTTCCCCTCAATCAAAACCCTAGAATTTTATAAAAAAAAAAACATGAAACAACAATCCCCAGTAAAACCCACAGAAATCAACAACTTTTTTTTAAATCAAATTCAATAAACCCCAACTTATTAACAATATAACAAACAAATTGTAAAATATAAATAATTTTACCCTAAATTCTAACACAATAAATTTCCCCTAAAAAGCTGCTAAAGAAAGAACCCTAAAATCTACAGAAACTGAATCGAAAGCATAAATTCCATTAAAAAAAAACCCAATTCTTATTTTTGCTTTACATAAACAAAAAGAAACAAATTACATCTTAAGAATTAAAAAAAAAAGAGACCCAACTTCAACAAAGCAAAATTAAAAAAAAAAAAAGAGACAAATTTCAAATTTTCTAGAAGAGAAATGAAGGGATCTTTAAAGGTTACCTCATGGGATAAGCATCGAGGAATCGAGATGAAGAAGGACCTTCATGAACAATTATAATGCTCAGCTCCACTAAATCATCATCATCCCCAACCTTACCCACCATTTTTCCCCCTTTCCTTTCTCTCTTCAACTTATTTTTTTTAATTTTATTTTCTTGTTTATATTATTATTCGTTTATATGCTTTCCCCCCCTTCTGTTCCTTTCATTTACTTGCTTTGTTTTGTGGCCATTAAAGAGAAAACAGAGAAGAAAATAGAAAAGAAAAAACAGAGGAAAATGAAAATAAAAAAGTGGAAGAGATAATGAGAAGAGATATAATTGAAAGGTAAGCCACCGTCTCATTATACAGAGGTTTATATCGTTAGTAAAAGCCTACACTGGATATCACCGATTTTGATTATCACCGTTACTTAACGGTAACGCTGCACTTTTCCTTTGCGCCAATTTTCTCAATACTCCACCGTTTCGTTATTGGGTAAAATACACCTAAAGTTTCTAAACTATTAGTAAGTTACGTTTTAGTTACTTGTTTCAAAAAGTTATAAAATGATAATTAAATTATTCGAAAGTTTTTTTTTAAGTTATTGGATTATTAAAATTGTTATTGTATGACGTTTTCTATTCGCATTGTCTGCACCAATCGAAAGTTCTTGTTCTTCTTCTCTTCTACAATTTTGTTTTTTCTATAAAAGAGCTTTGAATGTCACAAATTTGAAAACTAAAATCCAAATAATTTTTCTTTGGTTCTCGATATTGACTGTCAAATCTGCTTAGATCTAAGTATGTTCTTCTCGTTAATGGGTAATGCTCCATCGTATGGATCATCGAATCGTTGCTTGAAGCCCGCTAGCTAGATTTTTTAAAAGAAAACTTAACAGTGTAGTGACTTAATCAATGACTTAATTGATTTTTTTTGAATAGTTTAGTGATCAATTTGTAACTTTTTGAAGTTTGAGTAACCAAAACATTAACTTATTCATAGTTTAGTGATCTTGGGTGTAATTTACTCATAATTATTTTATAACGATGTGGTGTTTTCTTAGTTTTTGTTGGGTTAATATTCTATTTGAAACTTGAGTTTAGTTTCAATATTCAATTTGGTACTTATCCTAATTTGATATTTAAGTTTTCTTTTTTTTTTGGTGGATCATATTTAAGTTTTGTTTTAATGCTCACTTTGGTACCTAATTTTTTTTAAAATTGATTCTTAAACATTTTTTTGGTCAATATTAAATATCTAAAATTTAGCTTTAAGTTCAATTTAGTGCTTCACTTTTTTTTTATCCTAATTAACAATAAAACAATATTTATACCTCCAAACAATAACAACAAAATAGTAGAATACAATAGTGAAATGATAATAAAACAGTAAAAAATAACAGCAAACCAATAGTTCTTTTTTTACAAATTCAAGCCGAGTCGGGCTAAAAAACCTTACCCGAGGCTCATCCTGTTTTCTAAATGGGTCTTATTTTTTGTCCAAACCCATTTTTCGAACCTATATATTTTACGAAATACTTTCACTTTTCAGACGAACCTTCGGGTCGAGCCGAGTGTCTAACCCATGTACAACTCTAATTCTACCACATCATCTCAAAATTTTTTATAAAAAAAATAACTTTTTATGTAATGATATAGCACAATATTACATGGGACTGGTCGGGTGTCAAGGCTGTTCAATATTATTTTTGTAATAGAAGGACTAATTTGTTCTTTAACCTATAATACAAGGACCCACCAAGTAATTCAACAATTTCTACCTCTTCATTAAAATTCAATAAATGCCTGAAACTACAAAACACAAGTTCAATGTATCTTTTATTAATGACTAAATATAATCAAATGACCGAAAAATCAAATTCTAATTCCAGTCAAATAAGGACCACTAAACAAAACATATCAACTAGTGGGACAAAAATGGTAGAAGTATAAAAACAATGCAGCACCAACCATACCAACTACCCTTTTATAATTCATGTCAACATGAGATCATTCCCTACATGTTTAGACCGAAGACAAACCCGGATTTCATGTTCTTCGGGTACCATTCGTAGTTTCGGAACCATAATCTCGAGAACAGAACCTGGGCCATCGTGATATGCTTCTATGTAGGCGTCTTCGGGGATTCGAGTTGACAATGGGATTTCTCTAACGAATTCACCGAGAGGGCAATGCTCAGGAGCGGGATCCGTAAGCTTGAAAGTCCTGTTGTGTCGTTTGATGAACGACATACCAGATGTGCTCACACAAGATAGTTTTATAATACCATGAGTCAGTGTGTTCCTCCATGAGACCTTTACCCTTTGAAGATCAACAAAAGGCAAGCTGATAATGATCAAGTAACTGGCTTCGTCCTCGTAGATGGCTTTCGCAGCGGTAACAGGACCATAAGTGTTTCTCATTACCCCGCAGAAGTCATTTAACCAGTGAGGTTCACTAGGATGAATTTCCATGTCTGGGATTCGGTCGGATGGAGGAATGACCGGAAAATAGCAATCATCGTCTTTCCGCCTTTTGTTGCTCACAAGTGATAAGTCAGTGCCATCGCTGTACATATGGCTCGATGATTGAGTAGATAAATTGAGTACGCTCTTTATTATCGGAGGTCTCTCGAGCTCAAAATCGGTGTTCGGGAGGTTTCTCCATGAACTAAAATCACTAGCTTCGGGTAGAATAGTGAAGTTTAAATCCCTTCCGGTCAGCTCAATCCATTTCTTCTGATCTTCCTCGCTGAGAGCCATGAGACTCGGTGATGGAACAAGTTCGATCCCATGCACACACTGAGGGTTCGACAATCCTCTATAATGCTTCCGTTGCATCCTATGGGAACGGATAAAACCCTTATCGACACTAAACGGGAAAGGGCGTTCCCCTTGACGAGAATGCCCATTCATGTAACTTCGAAGCTGCATTTTACCCAACACATTCTCGGGTTTCTCCTTGAAAACCCACATATACATATTCTCCATGTCGTGCTGAACCATGAAAACATCCAACTTAAGATCCGATTTATCGAAACCAGAAACACCATTGCTATCTCGAATGATCTTAGCCTTGGATTTCTCATTCAAAGCAGGTTTGAAGTAAAAGCTAAAGAACAACCAAGCACCCCATATACTATCTACCCGCTTAGCGCATTTCCGTCCGGCTTTTGAGACTGGAAGGTAGCTCTCGGTTTCATAAGCTTGTGAACACAGCCCAACATCAAGAATATCGCACTGATCGGAGTTCCATGGCTGCTGCGGCGGAGGGCTACGCTCGGCAGATAATGGCAAATTGATATCCGGTGGCAGGGACAGAACTGATTGCCGATTCTTATCTAAATCGAACTCGTCGTGAGAACTCGAATCCATAGATAAAAGAGTTGAAGGATGATGATTCTCCATTGAGAAAGTTGTAAAGAGAGAAGCTCCCATTTCAGCTTATGCAATTGGAGATTGTAACTCTTGCTGTTTGTGATTTGAAATTTTCCATTTACCCCCCAAAAAAGGGCCAAAAATTCAATAAATCATCAATCACCACACGATTTCCCCTCAATCAAAACCCTAGAATTTTATAAAAAATAAAAAAACATAAAACAACAATCCCCAGAAAAATCAAATTCAATAAACCCCAACTTATTAACAATATAACAGACAAATTGTAAAATATGTAATATTTCCCCTAAATTCTAACACAAAATCTATTGAATATTTGCCTAAAAAGCTGCTAAAGGAAGAACCCTAAAGTCTCCAGAAACCGAATCAAAAGCATAAATTCCATAAAAAAACAGAAAACCCAATTCTTATTTTCACTTTACATAAACAGAAAGAAACAAATTACATCTTAAGAATTAAAAAAAAAAAGATCCAACTTTGAGAAAGCAAAAGAACAAAAAGAGAGAAATTTCAAATTTTCTAGAAGAGAAGTGAATGGATCTTCAAAGATTACCTCATGGGATAAGCATCGAGGATTCGAGATGTAGAAGGACCGTCATGAACGATTATAATGCTCAGCCCCACTAAATCATCATCATCCCCAACCTTACCCACCATTTTTTTTCCACTTTCTTTTCTCTCTTCAACTTTTTTTAAAATTTTATTTCCTTGTTTATATTATTATACGTTTATATGGTTTTTTTTTTCCCTTTTGTTCCTTTTATTTATTTCATTTGTTTTGTGGCCATTAAAGAGAAAACAGAGAAGAAAATAGAAGAAGAAAACAGAGGAAACAGAAAAAAAAATTGAAAGAGACTTATAAATAAGAAGAGAGGTTTATTTCGTTAGTACAAAGCCTACACTGGATATCACCGATATTGGTTATAGCCGTTAATTAACGGTAACGGTTGACTTTCCCTTGCGCCACGTTTTTCAATACTCCACCGTTTTGATTATTGTGTAAATTAAGAGTGAGTATTCGATCGAGTCGAGTCAAATCGAGTTAAAAAATTTCAAGTTAATTGAGTTGACGAATCTTATTTTAGCAACCGAACTCAATTTAAATTTTTTTCGAATCAAATAGAATCGAGTAAAAAAAATTTGAGTCAAATCAAGTTGAGTTAACGGATCATATTATTTATACTCAATGTCGAGTTTACATGGACCGATTATTTATCTAAGAGACGAAGTACAAGATTATTTAACTACATAAATAATATAATAGTTTTACAATTTAACTTAATGAATAAACATTTATCAAAACGACGTAGTTTTGACTTTTAACTTAATGATTTTGACTTTTAACTTTAAAAAAATAAACATTTATCAAAACATGTAGTTTTACCTTTTCTTATTCGGATTTTCGGATAACTCAAATTGTATAATTTATATTCGAGTTAAACAGAAAAATTTAATTTTTTATTCGAGTTAATCCGAATAACTTGATTAACTCAAATAACTTGAACTGTTTAATTCAAAATTTGAATTATTTTTCGAGTTTTTCGAATCGAATAGGATTTTGCTCACCCCTATTGTAAACTACGAAAGTTATTAAACTTTTAGTAAGTTTACGTTTTGATTATTCAATTTAAAAAAATTACAAAATGGTCATTGAACTATTTAAAATTTTTTATTTAAGTCATTGAACTATTAAAATGATTGTTGTATGGTATTCTTTGTTCATATTATTTGCAACAATCGAAAGCTCTCTTTTCCCTTCTATTTTAAGTTTAATTTTTCTTTGTGAAACAGCTTTGAATGTCACAAAATTACGAACCAAAATCCAAATAACTTTTTTCTTTACTCTTCAACATTGATTGTTAGATCGATTTGGATTTAAAATATATTCTTTTACTTGTTGATGGGTATTGATCCACTATACCGATAGTCGAATCGTTGCTTAAAAAGCTTGCCAGCTGGACTTTAAAAAAAAGGTTAACTACCCAATGACTTAAATAATTTTTTTTGAATAGTTCAATGATTTCAATGAAAACTTTAGAATAATTCAGTGACTATTTTGTAACTTTTTGAATTTGAGTGATCAAAACGTAAATTTACTAATTTTTTAATGACCTTGAGTGTAGATTACCCAATTATTTTATAATGATGTGATGTATTTTTAGTTTTTAATTAGGTTGATATACTATTTGGAACTAGAATTTTGCTTCAATGTTAAAATTGATACTTAAGTATTTTTTGTGCGAATTTAACACTTTGAGTTTATTTTTAATGTTTACATTAGCATTGAATTTTTTCAATCAAATACTTGAATTTTTTTTATTAAAATTAAGTATTTAAAGTTGATTTCAATATTTAATTTAATTCTTAATTTTTTATGTTAATTCAATACTTATATTTTTTATTAGAGTACACGTGCCCTAATAATAGTACCAAATGGATGATAGTGATGAAAAATTGACACCCATCTATTCTTATTTAATGACTTTTTCATTGGTTTTTGGAATTTAGAATTTTCCTCAGACAAACTAGTATACATTGTTAAATGTTATAAAAAGACAAGCATGAAAAGCAAAACTATTTCGATGGGAATTGATAACTATTTAATGAATGGGTTAATTATTAAAATAATTATTTTTGTTTATTTTAAGGTACATTTTAATTATTTATGTTTAAAATGTTATATTTTAATTATTTATATTATCGTTTTGTTACGAAATGATCACTCTATGATTAAGATTTGTTATTTCCCAAATAGTAGTCTAGCCTAACCTCACAATTAAAATAAATATTCCACAATTAATATTATGAAAGTGGAATTCCATGATTTCTCACCATCATTCATTAATCAAGATTAGAAAACATGATCAGTGATAGATTAATGATTTATTAATTTAATTAAATAACTAATTATATATATATAGATATAGATAGATAGATAGATAACTTTTAGTGGGAAAGAGAGAAGGAACATTATTTTTCATTCTCTTTCTCTCCAAACCGTAGCAAAATAAAGAAAAAGAATTTGCATTCGGTCCAAATTAACCAACTTTGATGACTTTTATGGAATTTTGATCATCTAAGCTTAACAATTCATGCTCATGTGTTACATTTCTTATTAATTGTTGAGTTTTAATTAAGTTGCCATTAATGATATCGAGGAAATTAAATTTTATAGAGATTGATTCATGAATAATAAGTTGTTAGAAAATTATGTAATGGATTGAAAGTTAGAGGTCCTTAGTAAAGAAATATGAAATTGGTTTTCGATTCGATAAAAGAAACAAAAAATTACAAGTATTTTTGATATTAGGGCTTATAGGGACCAAATCAAATGAAATGCGTTCATATTTGATAATTGTTAAAATGTGTTTTGATTAAGAAACTTATATCATTTTATAATCATGTTATTGGATGTAGCTAAGATCAAGAGTGAATAACTGATGGTCTAATTCTTGCCCCAGGCCTTTTATTCTTTAAACTTTTGATATTTAGTCGAAATTTAATTTCATGAATTTAATCCTTGTTTGCTAATTGACGTTAACGTTAAATTCATGAAATTAAAAGTGGACTAAATTTCAAAAGTTTAAAGAATACAAGGGGTGGAGGAAGAATTAAACCATAACTGATCCTAAAACTTGCAGATTTTGGTTTCCTAAGATTCAAAAATGGTAACTACGAAAGCAAGAAGAACATTGAAAGAAAAAATAGGGGAGATAATGAGGAACCTTACCTTTTGATCAAATCTTGCGCGCGAATTTCTTCACCAATTTTCAATGAACTAACGAACCTCAGTTGGATCTTCTTTTGGATTTCCATTTTCAATGATCGAATTTCTTCAACGCCGTTTTTTTTCCCAAACACTGAAACAGAGAACCGATCTCTTCATCTCCATCACTGACTTCGCGGATCACATCGAAATCATCGTTAAGATAAATGGCTTTGTTTCTCCAGCTGCCTCCGTTGGAGTTCCTCGAATCCTCTTCCACGAACACCTTAAGTTCATCAACCGGCCACTCAAATCCCTTAAATTTCGTCTCCAATTTGGCCTTCTTTGAACGGCTTATCTTGGACGAGATCGATGCTAGAATGACCGGATCTAAATAATCTTCCAGCCTTTTTTTAACCGTTCTTCCGCTCTGTTTCGGATTCACTTTCAATGCCGAAGAGTTTGAACCTTCCCTGCAAAAAAAAAAAAAAAAGAGAGAGAGAGAGGAAATTTTGCAATTAAATCAAACGGGAAATTCAAAGCCGCTTTGGATAAGCGGAGAGGTAAGAGAAAGTACGGCGGAGAATGAAGCGAGGCAGGGCGGAGGAGGCGTTTTTGGATATCTTCTACGGTGGCGAGAGGACTGGAATCTTCAAGCCTCATGTTCTCTGTCATACTTTTCGCGCCTTAAATTCAAACCAGTTAATCGGTTACAGACACTAAGCTTTTCTAAGTAGCATCAGGTTTATAATTTTGGTTAAAATATGGTACAAGTCCCTGTATTTTTTTACATTTGAAATATAACCTCTCTATTTTTATTTTCAAGAATTTAATACATATATTTTTCAAATTTCAAAATTCAGGTTTTATTGTTAATACGATCAAAACTCTTCCATTAAATTCGCTAACATGACATTTTAAACTAAAAAAAAACCTATTCGGTAACCATGTAACAAAAAAAAATGACATTGTAATAAAATTGAATTTAATAAAAGAATTTTAACGGTGTTAATAATTGGACTTGTATTTTTTAAAATTTGAAAAGTGAAAAGATTAAATTCCGTGAAATAAAAGTAAAAGGATTAAATTTTAAATTTAAGAAAAGTACAAAAATTTCGAGTATATTTTAAACGTTTATACGTTATCTAATGTATATTATATGCAAATTAAATATGTAATTCTATAATATAAGTACTAAAAAAAATTGTTGATTATGTTTAGAATTTCATCATAAAATAAATAATTATAAAAAAAACATATTTTTACAATAAAAAATAAATATGGACGAGATTGAAATTTGGATTAATCATTACAAATATAAGTAGTTCTGGACAACATTTGATGGTCATATTTTATGTTTAGTTGTATTTAATCAATTATATTATATATTGGTGACATGCATGATCCAACCAATCGAACCCAACCTATAGAAACCATTACTATAAAATAGAGTGTTTAAGTTCGGTTGTTCCGATCAATTTAACTCACTTTGAGCCAAATTTGGGTTGACCCATTTTACTGTTTAAAAATAAGGTAGTCTATGAAGCTTTGGCTTAATGATAAAGATGAAACTTTGAGAACTTTGAAATTTCAAATTTGATTAGATTATGTATAGATCATGTACGAGTTATTACTACAAATTTATTTTAGTTTAAGTCACACCACGTGTGAACCCTATATAAGTATATTTCAAGTACTAATCCAATTTTAATTTATAATATTAATTTTAATTATAGTTAGTAAATGTATTGATTGTGATTTATTTTACCAATCATTTCCATAAATAAAGAATTATTACAAATGATGATAAAAATATGATGGAAACCTTATAGTAGGAGTCAGATTCCATCCTACTCTCTCTACTAAAAAATATGGGCAAAATGAATTTTTGTACGTTAAACCAAAGAGAAAACTGGTCTTTTTGATTAAAAAATCATTCATTTCTACCATTAAGTGATGATGTATTATTGTTTGGTTGCTTGAATTAGTCCCTCCATATTAAAATTTTCATCCATTTCATTGTTTATTAAAAATTCCATCCATTTCTTCTTAACAATTCCATCTATTTTGCTTGAATAAATTCTTCCTTATCAACTTAGGATACATGTGACACACCAAATGTCATTGTATGACTGCTCCATCAATCACGTCAACACTTAATAATAAGAATATTTAGGATTTTCATCAGAAAGACCTGTATGTATGATAAATTTACTCTTTTTTTAGTAAAAAAGACAAAATGCAATCTATTTTCGACATCCATAGTACTACATATGAACATTGAAATGATTTTTTTGTGTGAAATTCAAATAGCCGAAGCAATTAATCACAAAAAGGATTCGATTAATTTCTTTCAAAAGATTAAAATTTACATTAAAGAAAAACCAAATTTGCAATGTAATTCAATTCTGTCATGCAAAAAAAAAAAAAGTTAGATTAAAAGAAAACAAAAAGAAAAAAGCAAATTTGTTTTTCGAGACTTTGATATATATATGATTATACAATTTTAGAGGCGACTAACTCTACGTGGTAACCCGAAATTTTGGTAAATCCTTATTTCGCCACTCAACGTGGCCGTCACAATCACTAGTCCCCAGGCTGCCGCATTTTGCCCGTTACAGCTGACATTGATCCACGACCAAGACGACGATCCTATCAAAGAAGATATGGATGGTGAATCACCGTATCTTATTGAACCCGAACCCCGTTTTGAACCTGAAGAGTTCAAGTTGCTAGCACCGGAAAGAGTGGAAGACCTTGACATCGATGATGTTGATGATGAATCATCATTTGAGACCGAACTACTTCGACTCGAAGCCGAAGCAGTCGAAGACCTCGACACTGAATCGGCCGTCTCACTATCTTCATCGGGCATCGTTATAATTTTGTCTACATGGTGGTTGCTCTTCTTTTTCGGAAGTGGCGGTAAGGGCAAATTTCTCTTGTTGTGATCATTTTTAGTCGGGGATTCGCCATTCGCAACTCCTTGTGAACTTTTGGAGTTCCGTTTCAAATGCGATGATCCTGTCATTAATGGAGGCTCGCTTTTGTTTGTGCCTGGCCATGGGATTGCTACCGAAACGTCTTTGCATGGGAAATATTCATGGCCTCGTGCTGTGATCACTGATCGTTTTCCAATGCCGATGTTCCGAGGCTCTTCAGTTCTCCATATGAAAACTTGAGAATCTTCACTTGCACTTATCACATATGTTCCGTCGGATGTAAACGTAGCTGCAATTTGACTGTTTGTATTTTTGAATCCTGACATAGAAAAAATTTGTTCAACTTATATGATTCAACTATTAGACCAACCGATTTTTCGATCCATTTGGTTGAATCAACTAGTTTGATCTTATGTTTACAATCATGGTAAGTATAATTAACCAAAATAAACTCGTAGAATTCTATTACTTGGAGTCGAATATGTATTCAACATAAGGATAACAATAGAGCAAGGCGGAAGCGAGTACACAATACGGAATAAACCTATATGAAGTATATAAATTTGTAGTGTGGCACGAGTTTTGTTACCCTAGTCCAACATTGGTCAATGTTTTTGGAATCAACCTGGTGGTTGGTCATACCATCAGTTCTCGGTCCAATCAGACCGTCCGATTTAAATCTATTAAATTATAAAATAATTATAAATATTAAAAAATATATAAAATCTGATTCAACCATTAATTTAATCAGGTTTTTTAGCCTAATCTATACCAATTCACATATGAACCAATTTTTTACCTCTTTTCAAACCAATACCCCAAGTCATTGTAACTAATTTAGAAACATTGACATTGCTAAGTTGTAATTTTTTATTTCAAAATTTTCATACATATAAAGGATTTTAAAAGATCATATTTTCATATCCATATTCCGATACAACATTGAATAAATAGTGATAGGGTACCTTTAAATTTATAGAAGACTTCGGGACCGTCCAAAACTCGTATTCGGGAATCGGCAGAAGTGACGAGCAATTCAGTTGGATTAATCGGACAATACTGTTTGATATTAAAAACAATTATGCATCAAATATAAATTCTAAAAAAAATGAGTGGAAGGTAGGGAATGAAATTACTTGAAAACCAGTGATCTTCTTAGCATTGCCTTTGTTCTTGTTTTGAGTGGTGATCTGATCTAATTGAGTTAATCTGCAATCTAAATCATCAATTTATTTAATGATGAGAAAAATAAATTTTAATTCTAATTAAAAGCTATTTATGAATATAATGGATTAAAAAGAAAACCAGAGCAAACCATACCCTCAGTACTGTATAGTCGACAACTGCCTTTATGTGTACCAATTACGGCTCCCTTCAGTAATGAAAAACATATTTACGGTTTAGAATGTCAACCTTTTACAAAACCTCAATTTCATACATACATGTATTGTGAGTGGAGCAAATAGAGTTGTCGATTAAGTCTTAATTTAATTGGTGTAGACATTATTGTCAATACAGAAAGATATGTATTGAAACGCATTATCTTTTTATTTACGATTTGAAAGAGGCAAGTTAAATTAATACACTAATATTTTAAGAAAAATGAAAAATACCTGACCATCAGGAGTGTAACAGACAGCAGTAACCATATCATTAATGTCAGTCCAATCAACAACTTGCCTCTTTGGTATGTTCCAAATCCTAACTTTTGTATCAAGTGACCCACTTATGAAATAATCATCATCCATTGGATTGAAATGTATGCATGTTACTGCCAAATTAAATTAAATTAAATCAAAAGGGACTGATTTGTAATTTGATAAATTTGGAATTTAAAAAAAATATCTTACCATAATCATTGTGGGCAAATAATTTTAGACAGCTCTTGGTATCCAAATCCCATAATCTTACGGTTTTGTCCATAGAAGACGAAAGCAGTTGCTGCAAATTAATCAAATATTCGAAATATTAAGCTCGGAAAAAATGTGATTCGATTTTTAATTTTCTTTTATTAATTTCATAAAGTTTTAAAAATTAATTAAATTTCCAAGCATTTTAAATTCTCATTAAACTTCCTTCAAAACTTAATCTCAGTGATCTACCACTTGGTTAATTTTATAATATGTTTATTTTCTTATATTTCTCTCTCTATATTATGTATTTATATCATATCAAAATTAAATATGTAATGTTATAATGTAAATATCAAAAAATATATTTTTAAATTATTTAATTAAAAATATAAAAATACTAAATATGAAATAAAAACACCATATTAAAAAACTAAAAAAAATAATAATAATATGGATTGGACTAGATTGACTTAGGTTAGTTATCATAAAAAAATTGGGTTTATTGCTTAACCAATCAAACCAACTAATGTTTAGTTGATTAGATTATATTGGTTAAGAACTAAACAACTAGTTAAAGTATGAAATTGACCGATTAAATAGATTTTTTTAATTTTTTAATCGAATAGATCGATTTCTCTTTTATATTTGCTTGTAACTCAAACTAGACTTGACCCGACCTAACACACACACACATATATATATATATACATGCTACAAAACATGGTAAAAGTATCATGGAAATCCTTATATTAGGAGATAAATTGTATATGTTAGATAAAAAAACAAACTAATTTTTTTATTAAAAATTATTTTCATTTCTAATCTTTGCTCGTCAACCTAAAGTACACATAACATGTAACGTGGATTATTTCAACCTAAACTAATTTATAACCGTACGAGTCAATAACTTTTTAATCAAAGAGAACTAATTTATACTTTTATCTAACTTATAGAGACTGGTTTAAAAGAATGGTTAGAATCATACCTGGGATCTAGACCAAGACAAGTCCAAAACATCATCCAAATGTCCTTTGAAAGAACAAATCGGTTTATCCGACAATGAAAACACAGTTTCCGGCACATGAACATAGTTAGGAACTTGATTCCCTTTTTTACTACTCGACGATCCTTTTCCCTTCTTCTTTTTATCTTCCGGCGACGAACACCCTTCAGGATTTGGCGTCACTTCACATTCTTGTACTTCCCATACATATACCATCGTATCTTCACCGGCACTAGCCAAAAACCTGGCGTTGGTACTGAATTTTATACTCCAAATCGACCCTTCATGAGCTTGAATCTCTTGACATAAATGTAAAGCACTCAATTCCTTATACGATTTCCCCGTTTGTCGAACTTTCACCCATTGATTGTTATTATTACTATTGCCGTTGTTCTTCTTTTGATCAACATTAAATAAACTTTGTTCCTTCTCTTTTTCACCTCTCAACGTCATCGAAGTTGCCACCCCTTTTATGCTTTTCAGCACGGCGGCGCCACGCTTTTTGCTTACTTTCAAGCTCTTTGACAAATAAGAGTTGAGTTTCCGGTCACTGCCGTGTTGGTTCGTTACCATACGGGTAACATTTTCATCACGGCTCATTAAATCTTTAACCACCGGCGAATACCCTACCGATTTCTCGAATTCATCCATTGTTAATTGTTTTCCAGTTTGGATATCGCTCAACTTGTTCCACATTCCGTCTTGACCGAACTCGTTGACGATAAATTCTTTCCCATTATCCAAATTCTTGATTAAGAAAAATGCTTCGAAATTGTTGTTCGAAAAAGCCGACGTTAAACCGTCATTTTGCTTTGTTGAAGTGTTGTTATTGTTGTTGTTGCTACCGCTACTCGCCACAGCGGTAGCATCTTTAGGTGAAGCTTTCCTAGCGGTTGCTTCTTTGTTAGGATGCGATGTTGCTATGGGTGTTGACATTAATGACGACGTTCTCCTCAAACTTTGTTTTGATACCGAACCGAGTAATTGTTCTTTTCGTTTCTTTTCGATCGAAAGCAACTCGATTTCGCCGTCGGATCGAGATCCACCCACCGACAACGGAGAACGCAGCATGCTTTTTTTCGAATCACCTTTTTTGTTTTCCTCATCTTTAGAATCAGTTGAAACTGTAGTTGTAACTTTGGGTGGTGATGGTGGTGGTGGTGTCGTCCGAACCGAGCCATTAAGTACCTCATTGGTATCTAAATGTTTGAAGCTTAAAAGGTCTTTGTTAGAGGTTAAGCCCATCCCTTGAAATAGTTGTTGTCTACGGTGCTTTATGGACCCGGGAGATGACTTCCATATATCGTAGTTAGGCAAAATTGGTGCCACGATTGGTGGTGTCACTGGCGACATTGGTGCCACGATTGGTGGTGTCACTGGTGATTTTGGTGCCACGATTGGTGGTGCCGCTGTCGCCACCGCCGTTGCACGATGGATGGGTGATCCATTCGAGAACGAAAGTCGACAATCATCGAAATCATCACTATCTTCGTCGGCCAAATCTCGAGGCACAGCGGAGGATACTCGATTATTAGGTTCAAAGAACTCGTCATCATCGTCACCTAGGCCATCCCAATTCATGGTCATGGTTTTTCTTCGCTCTAATTTGCGAGGCTCCATTTTGGATCATTTGATAAAAAAAAAGATAATTTTTTTTTCAACGACAATAACAACAATAAAAAAAAGTTATCACTTTTGAGGTTGAAACATAGGTTTTTGGTTCAACAATTCTTTGTTTTTGTTTCTTTTCCCTTTCGTTTCTTTTGTTTTCTTGGGAAAGTGTTTGGGAAGAAAATTGGAAGGAAAATTGAAGGATGGAAGAGAGGAAAAGGAGGGAAATTATCGTTAATGAAAAGGAAATTGACCATCAAATAGGGTCGTTTAGTTTCGACATTTTTAATGTTGGTTAATTTTGTCTTTGATCCTTGTATCTTTTTAATTTTTATAATTTAGCTCTTTCGCTTTTAATAGTCCCTTGTTGTTTGGTTTAAAAATTAAAGTCTTGTTGATAATATCGTTGATGAACTATTGTTAAATTTGGATATGTAGTACTCTAATATTCGGAGGTCTGATTGATAATACATATACAAATTTAAATAAAATCGATTAACAGTGTTATCAATTACATTTTTTTATTCTAACAAGTATTGAGTGCAGTGATAAAACACATTGCACTCCTAAGAGGAAGCAGCACTATTAGGAGAGGTGACCACGAACCTTGATCATGGATTATAAAACAAACATGAAGAATTAAAAATATATATATTCTTTTACACAATGCCTAAAGTACCCATGACCCCCAATCTCTAAAGTGGAGAATATTATGCAATTCATTGCATTAAAATCCACATCCTCCTAATTATCGCAACAACAATGATACTCAACTAAATTAAAACTCAGTCGGTTCAATTAGACTTTAATATTTTAAATTAGACAAGCAAAGGACTAGACTTTAGAAATTAAAAGCAAAGGGACTAAATTTTAAAACTAAATAACATAGGGATTGATGATAAATTAGACCTTTTAAATATTATATATCGGTTTGCTTGATTGTGCTACCCCATGATTTTGCCACATATATTTTCTAGCTTACATCATTTGTATATGGATATTAAAAGATCATGGACTCCCACTTACCTTGTTTGATTCAATTCTGATTTGGTCAATTCAACTCTATTGCTTTTCTTTTCTTTTTCCCATTATTTTAATTTCATAATCAAAACAAGATTGATTTTTGCATTTTTTTCCATTATCTTTTATTTTTTAAGGTATCTATCAGAGCAAGTCCAGTAATTAATCATTCGTATTCTGTAAATCTATTAAGGGATAGATACTGATCACGAGTTTTAAAGCTACTCCATACCCAGGACGAGAATCGAACTCTCGACTATTAATTAAGGTAAAAAAATACTTACCGTTTCATCTAACTACCTTAATTTTTCTCTCATTATTTTAAATGTAAAATCAAATTTACTAATTTGGGTTTGATTAAGGGTTGGGATTTTTTTATATTGATTGACCCAAAAAAGGGAGTTGGGATTGGTAGGCCATAATGGAAAGGGCTTTGGAAGTGAAATTTAGAAAATAATCATTAGGCTTTTTTTTAAATGTTTAGACTTTGGGGTTTGAGTTGAAAAGGAGAAAATGAGATTGTAATTGGGTATAATTTTGGAAAACCAACTATTGAAGATTTAGATTTTTAGATGTGGTGGGTTGGAGTTGATTTAGATGCATAATACTTTTCTTCACGTAAATGTAATTGGGTGTAGCATTTACAAACAAAATGTACGTATTAAGAGTGATAATGAATCGGGTTGGATCTTAATAAAATTTTAGGTTTATTTTTTTGTCTCGGTCTTCATTCAACCCGAAAAATAGGTTTAAAATTTTGTTCAAATCTGATCTGGATAAAAATGTTAAAACTCAAATTCGGTCCGACCCGCCCATATTACTTTTTTTATATTATAATTTTTATATAAAAACAAATTTAAAAATATAATACATCAAATAACACTAAGATAAGTGCAACTTAGCAACCAAAAACCTTTAAATAGTAGCAAAATTAACAATAAAATAAGAGTTATACAATATTCAAACAATAACAACAAAATAGTAGCAATATAATAGCGAAACAATACCAAAGTAGCGACAAAAACAGTGAAAACAACAACAAAAAGCAACAAGTTTTTTTTTCAAATCCGGGCTAGATCCGAGTAAAAAAAGCTTACCGAAGACTCAACATCATTTTTTTTTGCCAAAATTTATTTTTCAGATTTATATTTTTACTCAAACCCTCTCACTTTTTGAACGAGCACTCGGCCCCGTCCATAATTATGTCTAGTATGGATATATCTACAGTATACACCACGCTAGATCTAAAAAGAACTATCTAAATAAAGGTCTACCTCCTACTCTCAAAATGTTTGAACTTGAATGGGTTATATAAATGAACAACAGAACTCTTGATTATGAGGCCAAATATGAAAGTTCAATGTAATTAATTAAAGAAATTAAAGATTTTTAGATTGAGAATTCTAAATGGATTTAAATGTTTTTTTCGGGGTAATAATCTTACATCAACAAAATTAAAACTTACATTTAACTAAATTTATAAACTTGATATGAAAGATAACAACTTTAATATATACACATACCAATATCATTTTTCTTGGTTTGAAATCCATGCCTTTCTTAATTCCTCTTTTCCCATACATTTAACTTTACAATAACTTCAATTAACTTATACCCAATTCCACCATCATCATCATTTTCTTGAAAATAAACCAAGAAAATTAATTCCCAAAACAAGAACCATGATCATCTTATAAATGTTCTTACCATATATGGATAAACAAAAAACAAAAAATCATTGATTATAATCTTCTTTACGAGCTTTCTTGACCTTGCGGTGTATATCAGCAAGAACATCACTAGGGAACAAAGACTCCACCTCTTTGGCAAAGTCGATTTTCAGCAGGTTCCTATCACCACCTGATGATGCCGGCGATGATGGTTTCCTTTTATTTGATGAGAGTGGCTTTGGTTTCCTTGGTGCTGGTGGACATTGTTTCATCACTGGGATTTTATGATCCAATGATGCTGGAGTCTTAAACCCATCATCATCACCATCATTTGCCTTCAGTTCTCCCAATGATATAATCTTCTTCTTCTTCTTCTTCTTGTCTTGAAACTCCAATGAGTTCCTTTCGTCTTCATCTTCATCATCACCATCACCATCATCATCATTTGCCTTCAATTCCCCCAATGATATCATCATCACCATCTTCTTCTCGTTGTCGTCTTGAAACTCCAATGAGCTGGTCCTTTCATCTTCATCATCATCTTTAACGACGACAAGCTTTGAACTTGACATTTGGGTTTTGTTTTTTGTTTTGTTTTTTTTTGGATATAGAGATTCAAGACAAAAGAATGGTGGAATGTAATCATCAAATCACTGTCTTTTTTTTCTACATTTTTGGTGAGGGCTTTGAGATAGTTTTTAGATTCTTGTGCATTGGATCCTTGAAGAAGCCTATCATAATATTTTTTCACCAACTGCCCTCTTTGAGGCTTTGATGTTATGTATGTGCACGTGGTTTGCTATGCATTGGGGGCTAATTGGTAGTTTTCATATGATTTTCAAACCACTTCCCATGACATATTATATTATTAGGGTTAATTAGATTGCAAGTCCTCCAATAATGTGTCAGATTTTGAAATGGTTTCAAATTTTAAATTTTTTAATTGAGTCCCTAAAGTAGTAATATCATGTTAATGAGATTTTTTCATGAGTCTAATTGCTAGCTTGAACGTTAAATGTAAGCTCAAATCTAACTAAAAGAGTGTAAGTCATGGTCCACTAGTGAATAAGGCACCCCATGGTGAGGCCACCAAGTGCAAATAAAGGCCACTAAGAGTGCAGACGATGGCTGCCAAAGGTCTAGATAGGCCTCCTCAGGTGCTACAAGCCTAGAATTTGTCTAGTTAGAGAAGGAAGAGCTCGGAAGGTCTTGGAACATGACAAACATCTTTAGAATGTGTCAGAGGAGTTTAGAAGACTCTGAAGAGACCAAAACCTTATGGAATTGGGTCCAAGTTATTCATATAATAGGAACATATGCGTCTAAAATTTGACCCATCACATTTTAAATCTACCAAATGTCAAATTTAAACTAGCATTTTATGTTCAAGTTGACAGAAAAGCGTATTGATAATTTCAAAATTTAATCAGAGCGCTCTGAAGTTTGAGGACTAACTCAAAATCTGAACTATAATACGAGGATTATGATGCAATTAACCCTATTATTTGTGAAACTTGCGTGCATTGTTTATCTTTGCAAAGGGGGGTATCAACTAACTTTGACTTTGCATTATTTTCTTACTACCCAACCATTCTTTTATTATTATTTTTTTGGTTTTGAACTAATTAAAATTGAATTTTGATCATTGCAAATGGAATATTATGAATCACTTTTCAACACCCGTGTGGTATGAGACTATGTTTTAATAAAATAAAGCTTACATTTGAGTCAAACCAAAAACTTAATACACGGCAATTTCTTCACCTACTCTACAAGGCTTATGCGATTAGCAGCGGTGAAATCAAAAATTCTTTTAGACAAAATTAAATTATATTTGTACGTAATTTTATCATTTTAATAATTTATATTTTATAAATTTTAAAAAATTCAATTAAATTTTTATCAGATCAAAATATAATTTTACCATTACTAATTTAAAATTTTATAAATTATAAAAAATTTAAATTAAAAATTTACTATTAAAATACTCATCTTTGATTTTGTTTTTTTTGGGTCCTTTAAGCTCTAGGGAAAGAAGGGAACTCTATATTGAGTGCTTGAATTTGCTTTAGATTTAGGATTAAGCAAATAAAATTAGTTTAAAACAAGATTGTTAGTGCAATATCGGTGGAACTGAAAATATTATTTACGGGTTATTTTTATAATAACTTTTTAGAAAGTCAAAATACATATTTATCATTATATTAATTTGTAATTGCATAAATTTAAAAAAAAATTAATAGGGTAATTTTATCATGTTAGGGGCCAAAGCCACCGTCTGCCCAGATATTGCTCCCAAAATTGATAAATTTATCATTTAATTCCAACAAAATTTACAAAATGATAAATTAATAATATATTATGATTCATCATATATATATATATAAAATCTAATTTCTATTTCTTAATAATAAATTATATATGCATGGTCTAAATTTAAAATTAATAATTAGATTTAATAACATAATTTATTGATTACATTTTGTTTTCAAATGTAATCATATAAAAATAAAAAATTATTAAATTTTGTTTTAAAATTTAAAAAATATATTCTATCAATCAAAATGAATTGATATGCACTCATATAAATTAATATTGATAGAAACAATCAAAATACACTAAAATTTTGATTAAAACGAAATTTAAGTTATGGGATGTTAATTTAAGGTCAAAATTATATGACCAACTCCAGTAAATAAATTAGGGAGTGACAATTTATAAATTGTAAAATTAATAGTAAATTTATTTATCTAAATAAATATAATTATGTGTTTATAATAATGCATGTGAAACTTAATTGTAGATGGTCTTGTAAGTCCATACAATCATTTAATATGGCAACAACCAAAATAAGTAAACATTAATAAGAAAATAATTAAGACCCCAGAGAGTACTGTAAAGACCAAAGACCCGGATTAGGCTCCGGACCGGTCCTGCTGTCCTCCTACCATTTCAAGCAATATAGCCTTTAGTTTGAAAAGCAAATATGTTGAGCGAATTGGAAAACCACATTGCTCGAAATTTAAAGGTAATATTATTAAAAGAGATAATTATTATTTTTATAAAAGTAATTTTGATAATGAAATCAAGGGCAAATAGAGACATTGTCGCTCTAAAATAGGAAATTTTTGTTTAAGACCCCTAAAATTTATACAATTATAAGTTAATATATGATAAAATTATAGTTTACTCTCTCCAAAAGTGATAAAATTTTGACTTAGTTCTAGGAGCGAATCTAAATTTTTTTTTATTTCCTCAATTGTGAAAAGACTAATTAGACTTACTTTTTTATTTTTTGAATTTTGAGATGGCCAAAACATAATTTTATCATATATAAATTTATAATTTAATAATTTATATGGAGAAAAATGCTATTTTTTATTTTGGGACCAATACCCTTGCCTATCCCTCTTGTATTCGCCCCTATTTAATCCTAAAAATTATAAAAAAAATATGAGATAATATAACGGTAAAATTGCAATTTAATATTTATAAAAATATACAATTTAATCTCGACCTTTTAGAAAAATTTTTGAACTCACCCCAATATAAAACTAATATAAAAAATACCTATTTTGAGCTGACAGATGGTGGTAGTATGTTAATGAAATTGCAGATATAATGAATGAGGTGATTGTGGGTTTTTGGCAGTGACACAAAGATAGTAGATTTATGCTTTAATTTGGCAATGGAGACTCCGTTTTGGCAAGATGGGGTCACTTTCCATAACTTTGGTTGCAGTAGAGTAGATGATATCTAAGGCTTATTGTGGGGGCGGGGGGGAATTAGTAGCTTAGGTTTTCCCACTCTGAAAATGGAATTGAAAGAGTTTGTGATTTTGGTAACTCTTTCATTCTCAACTAACAACTATCACCAGCCCCCATATTTGTTATTATCAATTTTAATGCACACATTTTGTTGTTTTAACCCTGTTGATGTAGAGTTATCAATGGTAGAGTTGAAAAATAAGGGATAGAGTCTTTTGGTCTAGCTATCGAGAGGAAGAAGATAATAAAGATGGACTCTATTTTTTAGTACTATCTGTTGATACACAGTATCAACAAACCCCAAAAAATAACTCGAACAGTAAGTTTATTGGTTGAAGTGAATTCATTTATGCTTGAGACTAGAGTCAAGGGTGAAATTAGAATTTTTTTGTGGGGGTCGAGATTAAATTGTATATTTTTATGAGAGTTAAAATACAATTTTACAATTTTAATATCTTATATCTTTATAATTTTGTCTTTTTTGAAGGGTTTAAAGTGTAATTTTACTATTTACTAAATTAAAATCATGTAAAATTTAAAAGATCAAAAGTATAATTTTATCATTTACTAATTTTTTCCTCCACTGGCACCACCCCTAATCAAGGTTCAAACCGCAGGTTTGCCAATGTGGTAGTGTAGTGTGTGCGTGTGTGCATGTGTGGTCGTGAGTGTTTGAATTTGTATTGTATAAAAAATTTGGTCAATTGAGAGTCGTTAAATCTATTAATTGAGTTTTTGTGAATAATATATGAAAATAAAAAACATACATAGCATTACACACGTGATAATATGTTTGACACATCAAATTTTAAAAATATATAACTTAATGAATTTAATAGTTATCATTTGGTTAGGATTAAAATTTTCAAATTCTAAAATTACGAGGACTGAAAATGACCAAATTAAAGTACATATATTAAATCCACAACTTACGCAAAGTACAGAGGCTAATAGTAAAATTTAACCAAAAAATTCAACCCGCAAAAAATAAAAAGAAAATCTTTTCAAAACTCTTTTGAGATGATAGATCAAAGAAATCTCACTCTCTACCATCAATGTTAGATGCAATGATAAGGTACATTATACTTTAAAAAAGAGAATGTAAATTCGAATTATGAAAACAACATTGTTGAGAGAAATAACTACAAACCTTAAACATAGAAATATAATTTAATCTCAAATTAAATATAATATACAAATAAAAATCACATTTTGCATGAATTTTAAAATACTTGACATAGATCTAAAATTAAGATACGTGATTAGAGGATGTGTACATATTTGTTGGGTTTTAGGTAAATGTTAATTGCAGCTAGTTTAGTAATGTCTGTTTTTAGCAAGTAATTTAATGATCTGATGCAGAAATTATATTGAATAAACCACATGGCTCATGATATTGACCCCATTGCTAACCATCATGCATCTGTCCTATAAATGCCCACAAAAAAATCTCCACTTCAAGTTTAATAATATAAGGCTGCCATTTGGTACCCATGACCCATTTATCTATATTTTTGGACTACCTTTGAGATATGGGTTTAATTTATTTTTTCCATGTGAATATGCTTTATTTTATTCAACCTTTATGTGTGTTTCGAGATTTTTTTTTTGTAAAAATAAAAATAAATGATAACAAAATTAGGTGAGTGCAGGTTATCTCAGAATAATCATCAGTAATCGGAGAATTTTATTTGATGGTTTTATAAAGATATACCAACCCATTGATCTTGAGAATGCCATTAAAGTTAACCCATTAGCTACTTTGTTGCCCTCCCTGAAAGTATATGTAACCTTAACCATACAAGAAAATTGTAATAGATTCTTAATAGCTCGTGTCATGGTTGAAAAATGTTGATCAGCTACCTTTGTTTGAATCACTTGAATAACTTCAGTACTATCCATTTCAAGAATCAGTTGTTTCAATTCGAGATTCCAGGCTACTTGAAGACCTTTTAGTGCACTTCAAAGTTCAACATCGAGAACTGAACAATGACTAATATTCCTTGAGAAACCAGCAATACGCATCCTATGCTGGTCACAAATTAATCCACTTGTTGAAGCATTTCCAGGTCCCTTACATACGACACCATCAGTATTCAATTGAAAATTGAACCAATAGTTAAATTTAGGTGTAATTGTAATCAAGAATGGGGAGAATTATGTGGGTAAATTATTTATGATTTTTTAATTTTTTTAAAATTCAAATGACTTGAACTCGATTCGATTAATTTGAATTCGAACTTAATTCAATCTGATTTAAAAATCAACTCGTAAACGTTCAATCCGAACTTGAAAAATACTTGAATCTAAAATGACTCGAACTTGAAACAATCCAAAATGACCTGGATTAAAATATCATACTTAAATAAACCCCAAAATAATTGAAACTGAAATTAACCAAATCCAAAAAAACCTAAATCCAAAAATTTTAAAACTCCAATTGACCCGGTCTCTAACCTGCCAAATTAACAAGTCTATAAGTACGCTCGTAGAACTCATCCATGAATAAGGTAATTCATAAGTATGAATGTGTATTATACAATGAAGAAACAATGAAAGGGAGCTTAGATCCAGAGGCGAATCTAGAAAGAGCAAGTAGGAGTCGGGCCTTTTCCTCTAATTTTATAAGAAATTATTATATAATAAATAAAATTATAAATTAATATAAAATAAATTTACACTTTAATCTAAAAACTCGATAATAATCATATACTAAATGCCTTGCCATGATTAAAATATGACCGAGCTGAAAGAAAGTTGTCACCTTCATCAATTTCATACATAATATACTAACATCGTTAATTGTTGTTGTTAAAAGTGACAATGTGATTTTTTTTAAACAACCTTAAGCATTTGATTCACATGAAGAGATGAAACTAAGAATTTTGATTGGGATGGTCGAGATAAAACTACAAGTTTCAAGGGTCCTAGATAATAATTTTATGCTAGAAGAGCTTAAATTGAATTTTAAATTTTCAAATACGATAAAAAATGCAATTTTATCATATGGATCAAAGGGCCCAAGCCCTCCCGTCTTCTTAGATCTATTCTTGTGGCATATAAATTTATTATTGATTGATCATGATTAATCAAATTTACAAATAATTTTAACTATACGATCGAACAATAAAAAAAATTCACATAATTACTTAAATACAACCTCCATTATTAATTTTAAACAGTGATTTAAAATCAAACCTATGGTCAAATAAATCAAATCGCTGATTTCTTATTCAACAGTTCAACCGTTTGTTCAATGATAACTAAATAAAAAATCATAAAAATGTAAAAAAAGAAAGAAAGAATTAAACTGGTTCATCAATTGTTTTCTTTTTTGTCTTGATTTATGGTTTTTTACCATTTCATAAGCGATTTGTTGTATATTACAAGTGATTGGAAGGAGTAGAAATGGTTTTCTTTTTTAGGCATTTGGATTAAGTTCGAATTTTAAAATTATCATTATAAAAAAAGTTTTATTTGAATACCGTCCCAACCCGAACAGATCTATCCTCAAACGATACAAATGAGGATACTTGTAATTATACCAAAAGAAAAACTAAATTATACCTAATAATAATGGAGAGATAGAATAAAATCAAATCAATGTTTATGAATAATTTTGAAATTTTTCCTAAAAAAATGTTCACATAATCATTTTTAACACAACCACCTTTATTAATTTTAACCAATGTTTTAAAAATTATCGAATCAATCAAACCATTAATTCTTAATTCAACCGATTTGATTATTGATTCAAAAATAATTAAATAAATAATAAAAATTTAAAAATCATAAACTAATTTAACCGATACAATGTCTTAAACTACCCATAATTTCTTCCCAATCTATAAATAAATTGATAATGTATTTCAACACACTCGAATTCACATCTTTTTATATTAACGATAATATTCATATCAATCGAATTAAAACTCAATCGAAATATAAAATCACTTATTTTAATTCACTAATAACATATTTTTAAAAAAAAAATAAATTATACCTAATTAAAGTGGTGAGACTGAATCTCGAGAACATAAAATATTTAGATCTCAAATCTTAATATAAGATGATGTTGTCCACTATGTTATGTCAGAATTGCAAGCACACACACCCAATGCAAACCCTGTTAGGCAATCATGATTTGCACTTCTAAGAAGATTTTGATGACATTTTATTATTCTTATTATGTTCTGTTTTTTCGATGTATGTCAACATGATATGAAGTTTTGAAAACAATGATGGTGGAGTGGGGGACCATTTAGATTCCAAAGTCCAGGCAGGTCACCATTGAAAAGCAGTTGACTTCATGGTGAATCATAGAATGCTGTAATTACGGTCATTTTATGTTTTATTTCGGAGTTTTCATTTAAGATTTTAAACTATTTAAAAAAATTTTATTTAAGTCATTAGATTATTAATATTTTTAATTTTTGCAAATAAGTTTCAAACGAGAATTTAATGATCAATATTCATCGACGAGTAAAAGAGCATATCTTAAACCAAAGTTGATATGATAGTCAGTGCCGGAAATCAGAGAAGAAAATTATTTGAATTTTGATTTGTAGATTCGTGACGTTTAAAGTTATTTCATGAAAAAAATTACCTGTAGAAGAGAAGGGGAAATAAAGCTT
Organism: Gossypioides kirkii; assembly: GCA_005610355.1. Lineage (NCBI taxonomy): Eukaryota > Viridiplantae > Streptophyta > Magnoliopsida > Malvales > Malvaceae > Gossypioides > Gossypioides kirkii. The sequence goes on along the minus strand of CP032244.1, from coordinate 37,441,147 downwards.
TCGACTGGTGCAGACAATGTGAATAGAGGAAGTCATGTAACATTGATTTTAATAGTCCAATAATTTAAATAAAAATTTCCTAATAGTTTACTGACTAAATTGTAATTCTTTTAGTTAAATGACCAAAATAAAAATTTACCAATAATTTAGTAACTAATAGTGAAATTTACCCTTTTCTTTATCTTTTACCCAGATAATCCTTATATCACAGCTCTTTCACTATTTAAAATTTATAAATATATATTTAAATAAAAATATAATACCAATTAAAAATTATAAAAACATGACATTGTATCTATTTTTTTAACTTAATAATTTTCCTGATTTATGATAATTAAATTGTTTTGGGGGGGGGGGGGGTGAGAGGATAGCCCAGCATTAATGAAGATTAAAAATCTGCTTAAACAATACACCTAACTCCAAATAAAACATGTAAATTTAATTTGAAATTGAAAGATAAAATACAAACAATTAATAATTCTTTTACCTATTATTATTGGCTCGATCGACATGAACATTATTATCAATACAGGAGGACATGGATTCGAGTGCGCTGAAATGTATTATACTCCTATTTATGGGTTGGGAGAGACGATATTTTCTAAAAACAAAAATAGATATTATTAAATATATTAAAGATCTAAATATAAATTTAAGGGAAATATTTAGTACACTATCAATGAAGTTTTTAGATTCTATAAACAAGGTTAAGAGGTTGACAATTATCTTATAAGAATATAGTAAAATATTAAAAAATAAAAATTTAAAATTATTTATAAAATAAAAAATACATTATCAATGTATCAAATATTGTTTAATATATACCCACATTAATTATGTTTGATACTATATTTTTATTAAATATATTATAGTTATCTTGTCTAAGATAGATCTATCAATTTTGATGTGAAGTAGAAAATTTAACTCCATCAATACCAATTAGTTTCAACTTGATTTCACAACAAATAGTTAACAACCCAAATTTCTTAAATTAAATGTTTTTGAAACTATACCAGTGGTTGAATTGATTATATTATTGGTTCACGAATCAATTGGTTCAAATAAAACAATAATTAAAAATTCAAAGAAATTAAAAAATAATAAAATAATAAAATTTAATTCAATAATCAATTCAACCGATTTTTAATTGATTCAATTAATTCATATCAATTCGTGAGTCAATCGATTTTTTTTCTTGTTTCGAATTAATGTGTCAATCGATCTTAAAAACACCAGCTAAAACTAAATCTGAGGTGTCATAAACCCAAACTAACTCTATCACAAAATTGACCAAAAAAATTCAACCCCAAAATGATTCAAATCTAACTTTTTTAAACAAATAACCCAAAATTATTTAAATCAAAACTAACAAAACCCTGAATTGAACCAAACCCATAATACTTAAACTCAAAAATCCCAAACCTTAAACAAAAATAAATTAAAGGGTAAACTATAAAAATGGTCACTTTTTTTGCTTCAGGTTACATTTTAGTCACTTATGTTTGAAATGTTACGTTTTAGTCACTTATGTTATTATTTTGTTATGAAGTGATCACTCTGCCGTTAAGTTCCGTTATCTTCCTAACGATAATCCTACATGGCAGTCCAACCAGATTTTAAGTGCCAACTTGGATTTCCAAATGGGATGAGAATAGATTTTTAATTAAATAAGTTTAATTAATTAAATTTTTTAAACCTAAACCTTAATTGAAAAAACCTTAAACTCATTTCCAAACGCTTGTCTTTTTCATCTTTATCTTTTTTCCTTTTGATTCTACCATCTTTAGTTATAAATCTATCTTAAAACTTGAATCTTTGAAACCCATTAACCCAAAGAAACTTATCGGGAAGAAGATATTGAATCTTTGAATCTTTGGGTTAATGGATTTTAAAGATTCAAGCTTTGAGACAAATTTGTAACTAAAGATATTAGAATCAAAAAGGAAGAAGAAGAAGATGAAGATGAGAGGTGTGTGAAAATAGGTTTAGGATTTTTTTCAGTTAAGGTTTAGGGTTTAAAAAATTTAATCAATTAAATTTATTTAATTAAAGATTTATTCTCATTCCATTTAGAAATTCAAGTTGGCACTTAAAATCTAGTTGGACTGTCACGTAGGATTACCGTTAGGGAGATAACGAAACTTAACGGCACAGTGATCACTTCGTAACAAAATACTAGCATAAGTGATTAAAACGTAAGATTTCAAACATAAGTTATTAAAATGTAACGGGAGGCAAACAAAAGTGACTATTTTTGTAGTTTACCCTAAAATAAATCCAAAGCAATTTAAATCTAAAATCACTTAAACCCATCATTAATTCAAATTAAAAAGGAATAAATTTTAAAACTGCACGTGAACTTTGATTAAATTTGTAATATTATACATGGACTTTGATTTTGTATAATTTTATACATGGTATTTTGATTTGATTCAAATTTAATAAATAACTAACATCATTATTGATATAATATCATTTTACGTTTGCATATTACATACACAAATAAATATATTTATTCAATATAAAAATAAATTAAATTCATACAATTGAATCAAAATCAAAATTTTATGTATATATTTTAACCAAAATCAAAGCTTAATGTATATAATTGCACAAAACCAAACTTCATGTATCAAATAACAAATTAAATAAAGGGTCAAATTACTATTTGGGGTCTGAACTTTGTAACTTTTCTCACATTGGGGCTTGAACTTTTTTTTAGTTCAAGTTAGGCCTTTGAACTGAACAATTGTTCCCACATTGAGACTTGAACATTTTTTTTAAAGTTAGTCCCTGAGCTTGATAATTATTCTCATATTGAGTCAAGAACTTGTCATTTATTCCTATATCTAGGCTTGAACTCTAGGATTTTCAAGGGCTAACTTAGACAAAAAAAATTCAAACCCCAATATAAAAATTATTGCCAAGTTCATGTCCTAACTTGAATAAAAAGTTGAGACCCAAAAATTATTTAACCCTTAAATCAAAGTTAATGTATATTTATTCCAATTAAAAATAAGTCGATTCAGATTCCCCAATTGGAACCATTATTATAGCAACTGATGGCGGGTAATCTACATGATAGATTGTAGCTGTAGCAGATAACAAACGAATTCATTCAATCCACGTGTCGATCAATGAATGGCCCCATTTGTAAATTAAGTAAATACCGATGAAAATTAAAGGCAAATCCGTCATATAAGTATCCCATTTTTTTTGCTATATTCTTCCCCATTATTTTTTTGAAAACAAAACGCCGGGCTCTAAACGCGGGTAGCAGTTGAAGAAAATAACCTCAAATAACGTGAAATCTCTCAACACAATTCTTTTTTTGAAGGTTAAATCTTCGAATCGATTCTTAGGTTCTTCTTTTTTCGATTTTTGATTTCGGTATTCGTTTGATTAATTTTTCAGGTGTTTTTGGTAATGTTTTTGTTTTGGAGCTTGTGATTTTCTCTTGATCTGTCATTTTCTTATGATGAATCGTTTTTTTTTGTAATATATGAATTTTTTTCCTGTTAACTGTGAGAATCTAGAGATTTATAAGCAATAAATATCCAAAATGTAATTGATCTTATACTACGTTTTTGTTTGATTCGTTTGCCTTTTGATCCAACCCGTTTTTTAGTTTCTTCTGGAAATTTTGGTTGTGTTTATGCATGGCAATGGATAATGTGGATTATTTTAACTATATTCGGTAATGTTTTTGTTTTGGAGCTTGTCATTTTGTCTCGATTCGTCATTTCTTATGTTAAATCATGTTTTTTTTGGAATAATTGAGATTTCTTTCCTATTAACTGTGATTGATCTTACACTGATTTTTTTTCTTTTTTCGTTTTTGTTTGATTCGTTTGCCTTTTAATCCAGTCTGTTTTTTTTAGTTTATTCTGGAAATGTTGGTTGAGTTAATGCATTCCAATGGATGATGTGGATTCGTATAATATATAGATTCGATATTTTAATTATTATCCGTAAAGCATTTGGAAAGAATGCAAATATTTATTGCTCAAATCCGCTCTACTTTTGCCGATTCCGGTTCAGATTCATATATTGATTATCTGAATTCTGTTTATTGTGGATCCAGTTTTAGTTTCTTAAGGAAATGTTGGTTGAGTTTATGCACGGGAATGGATAATGCAGATTCGTATGATATATAGATTCGATATTTTAATTATTATCCATAATGCATTCGGAACGAGTGTAGATATTTATTGTCCAAATTCGCTCTACTTTTGCAGATTACCAGTTATGATTCGATTATCTGAATTCTGTTTATTATTGTGGATCCGGTTTTTAATATCCGCTTTATTTTTTAATTTTTTATTTAAATTTTCTTAGACTTACTAAATTCAGATTTGAACTGATTTAATACCGATAGTAAATATATTCGGATTTTAAAGCAGATTTGCACTCTCGGATTTTAGAAAAATTGCAAATATCCGAACCTTAGTTGAGTTGTAGGATGTGAGAGTATTAAGTATATTGTTAAGATGTTTGCTTTCAGACGAATCTACAATTTTGTTAGATATGGCTTTTAATTATTTAGGATTTCGTGACTTGGTACTGATGTTATGTTATTACTAATGTTTCAGATTGTAGAAGATGGCTGAGGGTGAGGATATTCAACCCCTTGTCTGCGATAATGGAACTGGAATGGTGAAGGTACAAAGCTTGATTCCTTATCATTATTTAAATGCCATTTTGAGTATTAAGTTTAGAGCTTTAGTTTAACTTTTCTTTTGTGAACTGTTACGTAGGCTGGATTTGCTGGTGACGATGCTCCAAGGGCGGTGTTTCCTAGCATTGTCGGTCGTCCACGTCATACTGGGGTGATGGTTGGTATGGGACAGAAAGATGCGTATGTAGGTGACGAGGCTCAATCGAAACGTGGTATTTTAACTCTAAAGTACCCAATCGAGCATGGCATTGTCAATAATTGGGATGACATGGAGAAAATTTGGCATCATACGTTTTACAATGAACTACGTGTTGCTCCGGAAGAGCATCCTATTCTCCTCACTGAAGCCCCTCTTAACCCGAAGGCCAATCGTGAGAAGATGACCCAAATTATGTTTGAAACCTTCAATGCACCTGCTATGTATGTTGCCATTCAGGCTGTTCTTTCCCTTTATGCTAGTGGTCGAACAACTGGTAAGCCATTCATTTTTTTGTCCAAGTTATGATATGTTTTGATTTGTCTCCCGATGTTTTGTGTCGTTTGGAATCTCATTGATGAAAGATCACCTTCCTGCAATGCTTTGTTTCTCAGTTTCATGATTCTTTGCTTGTTTTAATTCTGAAATATTCATTTTTAGTTGTTGAGGAGCCTGATATATAAGGACAATTTTGTGTTTATCATAGACACAGGCTTTTTTATAGTTATGTTTGGTTGGTTGTACTTAATTGCGAAATGCAGAGGTATGTAAGATTTTTGATGTGTGTGTTTGGTGCAGGTATTGTGCTTGATTCCGGAGATGGTGTTAGCCACACGGTCCCAATTTACGAGGGATATGCTCTTCCACATGCAATCTTACGTCTCGATCTTGCTGGTCGTGACCTCACCGATGCCCTGATGAAGATTTTAACTGAACGCGGTTACTCATTCACCACCACTGCTGAACGAGAAATTGTGAGGGATGTGAAGGAAAAGTTGTCTTACATTGCTCTCGACTTTGAACAAGAACTAGAAACCGCCAAGACCAGTTCCTCTGTCGAGAAAAGCTACGAGTTACCTGATGGTCAAGTGATCACCATCGGTGCTGAACGGTTTCGATGCCCTGAAGTTCTTTTCCAACCATCCATGATCGGTATGGAAGCTGCTGGTATCCACGAAACAACTTACAACTCCATAATGAAGTGCGATGTTGATATCAGAAAGGATTTATATGGCAACATCGTGCTTAGTGGTGGCACTACTATGTTCCCCGGTATCGCGGATCGAATGAGCAAAGAGATCACAGCATTGGCTCCTAGTAGCATGAAGATTAAGGTAGTTGCACCACCTGAGAGGAAGTATAGTGTCTGGATTGGTGGTTCCATATTAGCTTCCCTCAGCACTTTCCAACAGGTAAGTTCATCACACATACATTTTCGTATCAGTTCATTTTACGAACCATTTTTTAAAACGGGACCGTTTAATTGCAGATGTGGATTGCAAAAGCTGAATATGATGAATCTGGCCCTTCAATTGTGCATAGGAAATGCTTTTAGAGCACAAGCAAAGAAGAGATAGGCTAAGCCTCAAGAACTGCTCTGTCTAAGGTTTCTTGCAATTTCATATTTTGGTTTCATTTTCTGCTTCTTCTTTTTTGGTTCCATCATTTGTCGTTTGGACAATAATCTTGAAACAATTGATGATTGTTGGAATATTTATATTTTCAGTTATCATCTGTTTTTATTTTTGGTAGTGAAAGATAATTGCCTGAGAAATTTGTTAGCTGGTTTGGTTATTCATGTTATTATCTTTATATAGTGTTTTAATAACCATAGTTGAATTAGTCAAATTATTGATTCTTTATTTAATCGATTTAATTATTAGACCAATAATAATTAAATAATTAATTAAAAATTCATAAAAATTTAAAAAATAGATCTTTTATTTAGACAAGTATATTGGTCGATTCTCAATTCAATTGGTTTGATTGATCAATCCAATTGATTCGATTGATCAATCTAATCATATTTTAAGAACATTGGTTACATAATCAAAACTTGACTAAATCTAAGTCAAAGAATTGAAATAGATCTTGTTGTCAAGTTTAGATATCAAAATGAATTAAAAAAAATACAAATATCAAAATAAACTTAATTATTAAATGATAAAAAATTATGCTATCCTCTTTATAAGTAAACACTAAAAATTCTTTTTAAGAAATTTCCGATAGAAATGTAGTGATTTTTGTTTTATGACATGTGAAATCGTTTTTATTTTCAACATAAATGATATTCATCATATTAAAATAAGAGATTAAGTAATGGGTATTAAAAATTTATCATAGTATATATTTTTAAATATATTTTTTGGTAAAATTTTTTTAATTATATTTTAAATGAAATAATAAAAATAGTCAAATTTTAATTTTTGTCTATTCTATCTTGGAATTGGATTCTTATACATTAATTTAACATAAATTTTGTCTTTTATTATTGTTAAAGTCATGTTTTAGCCTAAACAAATACTATTAAAATTTCTATTTAGTCGGGTGATGTGAACATTATAAAAATGAATTATTATAACATTTAAATAGTGAAGGTATGGTTAGGAGTCACCAATTAGTTAAGTCAATCGATTCGAACTTAAATTTATCGATTTATTAAGTTTATTTAATATCGATTGATTAAGTTAGTTAATCAAAAAAATTTATTATAATTTTTTCATTATTGATATATTTTTTAAAATTTTATATTGAATTGAATTTAAATTATATATTATATTTATTAAAAATAATATTATTAAGCTAAGTTGATAGTTTTGGTTATGGAATTCAATTGAATTCAATCATCACTAATCAATTTAAATTTATATCAAATTAATTAAAATAACTGACTTAATTGCAACTAATAAATTAAATGTATAGATTAAATCGATTTTACTTTATTTTTATTCACTTGTAATTTTGATTATCAAAATAATTATTTTTCAAAAGTTGTTTTTTTTTCCAATCTTACAAGTTAAGTATAGTTAGATGAGTGACGAAAACTATAAATTTGACTTGAAGTAAAATATTTTAAAAGGGAAAGACAAAGATAGTATTCAAAGTTAAAACCACGTCGTTTTAGACTATTTGTTTTATCCGGATTTGGTTGTTGGTAATCCATGGTTAAAACATGCCTTAAGTCCCTAAACCTTAAAAAAATTTGGAATTTAGTCCTTATATAATTTTTAGGAATTTAGTCTTTTTACTTTTTAGATTTTAAAAATCAGATCTTAAAGTTTTTTGTTAAATTTATTAGTGTGACATTTTGAAATAGAAAAAAAATTTACACACTTGATTGGTAGTCATGTAATTAAAAAATGACGTTAAAATTAATCTAAATTTAACAAAAAAAATTAACAGTGTTAATAGGCGAACATAAATTTTAAAATTTGAAAAGTAAAAAGACTAAATTCCTCAAAATAAAAAGTATAAGGACTAAATTCCAAATTTTTAAATAGTAAAGGAACTTGTGGCATATTTTAATCAAACTAAAATGACGTCGCTTTACGCCATTGTCTTTTTCCGATACGGTGGTTAGTAATCCATGGTTAAAACATGCCACAAGTCATTCTACTTTTCTAAAATTTGAAATTTAGTCACTAAACTTTTCAAATTTCAAAATTTAAATCCAACCGTTAACCCTGTTAAAGTATTTTTTGTTAAACTTGTTGGTATAATATTTTGAAATAAAAAAATACTCACTTGGTAGCCATGTAATTAAAAAAATGACATTGTAATTAACCTGAAATTAACAAAATAATAATAATAGTATTAACATTTAGACTTAAATTTTAGAATCTAAAAAGTAGAGGGACTAAATTCTTAAAAATAAAAGTATAGAGACTAAATTTAAAATTTTTAAAAAATACAAAAAATTTGACATATTTTAACCAAATTAAAACGACGTCACTTTAGGCCATTTGTCATTTCCCGATTTGGTAGTTGGTAATCCATTTCTATTTTAAAAGAATCATTACACCATTATTTTTGAGTTGCATGTTATCAAGTGAGATTTAAAATGTCACACTAAAAAATTTTACAATAAAAGTGATAGTGTTAACTGTTGAACTTAATTTTAAAATTTAGAGATTAAATTTTTATAAATAAAAGTATATGGATTAAATTTTAAATTTGGAAAGAGTATAGGGACCTAGTCATATTTTAACCTAAAGATAGTATTCAAAACTAAACCACGTCGCTTTACACTATCCGCTTTGGTGGTTGGTAATCCGTTTCTAGATTTAAAAGAATCAAAATACAGTGTTGCTTTTTATCCAATTTTTTTCCAAATGGCAAATACTGGTTTTCGCGCCTTTAGTTGGCGGAGAAAGTGGGTGAAAAGGGATTGGGTCATCGCAACCGTCGTAATCACCGTCATCATCGCCGCCATCATCATCGTCATCCTTTTTTTCACTGTCTTCTCCGATTCTCATAACAGCAAAACTTCCTCAACTACTTTTGCTCCTCCTTCCGCCGGCGATTTTGTTCCGTTGACTTTGCTTCAAAGTGCCAAAGCTACAGGCGCCTGTACTGGATTCCACCTCCACCTTCTTCTCTAAAATTAAACTTTTTTTTTCAATTGTGTTATCATATATTTAAATTAAGTAATTAACTTTTCTTTATGTTTTCAGTTTGCTTAGATGGAAGTTTACCTGGATTTCATTTCCAGAAAGGCTTTGGATCTGGTTCTAGCAATTGGCTTCTCCACATTGAGGTAAATTCTCTACTTTTTCTTTCAAATTTCAATAATGAACCTGAATTCAAATCCGAGCCAATTCAATAGGATTGTAAATGCCATCAGTTCAACTCAAATTCGAATTTACTCCAACTTAAAATGATTTACATTCGAAGTAATTTCAATATGAAGTGATTCAAGCTAAAATAGTGTGAATAAGTAACTCAAGATTAAGGGTGAGATTGATTCCATTCAATCAAATTTTTTGAATTTTCTTTTTTTACTCATCCAAAATAGTTGGATTTAGTTTTCGATTTTTTAATATTAAATTTTTATTTTGGATTTTTCGACTTATTTTGAGAAAAATGAATTTATTTCAAGTTTTTAAATATTATTTAGTAAATTTTTAAAAAGAATTGATAAATATTTCTAAAAAATAAATAAAAATTAATAACATTTATATTCTATTTTAAAAAAAATAAATTTTATATAAAAATCTTTAAGTTTGTTTTCAATATTTTAAATATAAATGATTTATTTTTTGGTAAATAAAATATTTATTTCTAAATCATAAAAATAAATTTAATTATAAATTAAATAAAAATAAAATACAATTCAATTTGCATAATAGTGATTTTTTAATTTGCATTTCATAAACTGTCTAAGCTTTGGGTCAGCTTTTTGAAAAATATTTTAAAAAAATAATTAATAAATTTTATATACTATATTTTAAAAAATATATATATAAATTTTAAATTTATTTTCTCTATTTTAAATATAAAATATTTATTTTTTATCATAAAACTTAAAATTAATTATAAATTAAATAAAAATAGAATTGGTTTATGTTTGGTAGTGGTGATTATTTATTTTGTATTTCAAAATCTGTTCAATCTTCGGGTCAATTTTCGGTTTCTAAATTAATCCAAATAATCAATAGGAATTAAAATTTTAATACAAATTCAAAATCGTCCGATCCCAAAACTAACTTCAATTAAAATAACTCAGAAAATTCAAAATCTAAACTCCCTCAATCCAAATGGTCCAAATCAAAACCAACTCACTACTAATTCAATTATACTTGAATTTTTTCTTTTTAACAATAATTTGACTTATTGTTTCTAAAATTTTCTATTTATTGAGTATAGGGTGGAGGTTGGTGTAATTCAATAGAATCATGTAATAGTCGAAAAGGAACATCTTTAGGTTCATCAAATTACATGGAACATCAAGTTCAATTTGCTGGGATTTTAAGCCAAGACCCTTCTCAAAATCCAGGTTTTTAATGTTTTTTTTTTTTAAATTTTTGCTTCATTATTTTCTTTTTTTTGAATTTTTGTTGTTCAAAGAATATACTTTCAGCATGAGTAAACTTTTTTTTCCCTTTTATAGATTTTTATAATTGGAACAAAGTTAAGCTACGTTATTGTGATGGTGCATCTTTTGCCGGCCACCCTGAAAGTGAGTTTAAGGTAAAAATTGTCAGTCATTTAAGAATTAAGATTGGTCTTTTTTTTGGCATTAAAATGATAATGAGATTATATTAGATAAAACCTCCATGAAGGCTCTTGGACTAAGAGGTGGATTGCATTTTGCTCCATCTATTTAAAAATTGGGCAATTGGTTTCTGTATATGATAAAAAAAGCAAACTGATTATTCTGTTAAAAATTTCATTCCTTGTCTTTGTACCTCAGCATGAGGTACCTCAACATGAGGTACACGTAGCATGCTACATGTAAATGTCTGGTTATTTCGTCAACCACATCTGTTTTTAACCGTAGAAATGGATAAAAAATTTAACAGAAATGATGGTTTGCTCTTTGGTCCAATTTACAGGGATTAATTTGCCCATTTTTTGAGTGAAGGGGTAAAATGCAATATGACTTCTAATACAAAGACTTCTGTGGTACTTTTACCAATTACACTGTCATTATTCATGTTTTTGTTGTTGTTTTTGATAGAATGGAACAAAACTTTTCTTTAGAGGCCAACTAATTTGGGAAGCAATGATGAATGAACTCTTATCACTTGGCTTATCTAAGGCAAAAGAGGTATTAGAGATTCATATTAAATGGTGAAATTGTTAATTAAGTATTTTTGTAATGCAATCCCTTCTGTTACAAGGTAATGGATTTTATGAATTTTCAGGCACTTCTTACAGGATGTTCTGCTGGGGGGTTATCAACGTTTATACATTGTGATGACTTTCGTGATCATCTGCCAAAGGATGCTACCGTTAAGTGTCTTGCAGATGCAGGTTATTTCCTTGATGAGTACGTTCTTTTTGTTACAAATCAATGCCTTTTTAAATTATAGAATTGTGCATGTTTCTATGTACCTAATATTTGTACGTATTTATCAATCCATGTATGTGTGCAACCATGCATTGCAACAAAATTATGACTATCTAGTTCCTCCATTGCAGGCCAGATATTCTTGGATATCGCACCATGCTTGCTTTCTATCGCGATGTTGTCCAACTTCAGGTTTTTCAGTTTCCATATATATATATATATATATATGATAGTATTTAATTTCTTACCACGGATTGTTATATCATTTGTTTTTGGTCATTTTGACTGTTTGTCTATAAAATTTAAGGTGGTTTAGTGTACATTCCCTTGGGTTAGACCTGTTAATTAGGCAGATCAAGTTGGTTTGAATCGAGTCAATTTAGATTGGATTAATTGTTGTTTTAAAATTTTGGAATATTTCGATTCAGGTTAGTTTCTTGTTTGGATTGTTTCCACTTCAGCCATTTAAAGCGATTGTTTCTGCTTCAGCCATTTTAGGCTTAAGTCATTCAAGTTTTTTTATATTGGGTCATTTCGGGTTTTGGTCACCTCGAGTTTGGTTGTTTCCAGTTCAAGTAGTTTTGGATTTGATTCAATTCGGGTTTTGGTTGAATGAATTTGGGTTATTGACTTTTCACATTGGGTTAGATCGAATTTTGGTTCAAGTTTGTTGGATCTAGCTTTTATGTCCAGGTTAGAATTGACAAGGCTACCTTTGGTCCTTCTATTCACTGTTTTCAAAACTAGACCAAACCGGTTAGATTAGGAGCTGGTCGACGTACCGATCCGGAATAAGGGGTTGGATTAATTTACCCACAAATTGGTTGAACCGGCTATTGAACCATTTTTTTTAATGTCTTGACTCTGTAAACCGGTGAGACAGAATAGGTGATAAGAAACTATTTGATCACCGATCCAATTACTTGACCCTTGTAAAAGTTGTTAATATCTGGCCTGCCGGCATCTCAGAGCGTAGCAAAAAGTTTGCAGCAGGATTGTGTTGGAAGAATGGAACCGGTTAAGGCAGGTTCTTGCTTTATATATGTTTCATTTTTTTCTCCTTTGATGTTCAAAGTTCAACAAATTTACTAACATTACCTCCCATAATCTACTGTTTGCTTCCATTTTTCAGTGTATCTTCCCTCAACAAATTATAAAAAATGTTAAGACCCCATTTTTTGTTGTCAATCCAGCTTATGATTCTTGGCAGGTACCTTGTTGTTTGCTAACTTTTTAGTGCTACTTTTCTTTCCAATTATATGTTCTAACACTGACATAATCTTTAGATAGAAAATATCTTAGTCCCTGTTGGATCAGATCCCCAAGGCTATTGGAGCAGTTGCAGATTAAGCATTAAGAAGTGTGATGCTACACAAATCAAAAGACTACAAGGTGGTTGGATATGTAATACTTTTAGGACCATACTAGGAGTCTGATTGCATTTTTCTCCTACTCAAAAAATGGATAAATTAGTTCATGTATGCTAGATTAAAGACCAAATTGGTCCTTTCTGTTAAAATTTTATTCACATGTACTGTTAAAAATAGAGACCAGATTTAACAGTAAAAATGAATGAAATTTTTAATAAAATGACTAGTTTACTATTTATCTAATGTGCAGGGGTTAATTTGCCTATTTTTTTGAATAGTGGGGAAAAATGCAATTTGATTGTTAGTATAGGGACCTCTGATACTTTTACCGTTGCTGTGAATATTTCCAAGCACAGATGCAACTCTAATGTTGTGGCCTGCTTCTCTCATTTAGGTTACCGTGATGCAATGCTTAAGGCACTAAGCATGTTTCAAACAAACGAGGAAGGGGGTATGTTTATAAATTCTTGCTTTTCTCATTGCCAGACATCATATTCTGCATGGCATTCACCCAATTCTCCAAGAATCGACAATAAGGTAAGTTAATATTTTACCATGTACTGTATTATGGAGTATCAAATGTAGTGTTGTCATATTTGCTCTTCACTTGGATGTCAAAACAGACCATCGCCGAGTCAGTGGGTGATTGGTACTTCAATCGGAAAGTATCGAAGCTTATCGATTGCCCTTATCCATGCAATCCCACTTGCAATAATGATGACTACACGTAAGTTTTTTAAACAACATATCTAGCGACTAGCATTAGTTTTTTTTTTTTTTCTTCCAGTAGACCCCAGTTTTAAACTTACCCTGTTGGATATTATAGCATTTGTTTTTTCATTTCTAAGAATCGATATCATTGTTCATAGTTGATTTCAGGTCGTCCGTTCTATCTGCTGCTCTATGAATGGATTCCATGTTTGATCGACTTTTCAATACCCCTGGCAAGTTCGATATACTCACTCTGTGTTCTTTATTTTAAATAACATTGATGTACACTTTGTATATCATCCTCTAATTGGTAATTTCAAAAAGCTTTAAAATCTTTCATTCAAATTGCTTTTAATCTATAATCTATAATCTGATTATTCGAGTCGATTCCATGATTATAAGCTCATTCCATACCGGACCAGACCGGAATAGGGCTATATACATTCTTATTTCACAATTGCTCTTAGTAGCATGTCTATCATTAGTATCTCTAGAGTAAACTTTGATAGCAAATATTGTGGTCTACAGCAACCTGCAAGATATTGTTTGTTTTGGTTAATTGGGTTTTGGTTTGCTTTTTGAAAAGATAGCCTTGCAATATTCAATTGAATTTAATAGATGTGGTATTCATATGTCTTTGGTTCAGCGAGTTATATTAGACCTCTTTATGAGCGGGGTTATTCTTTTGGATAAGGTTAAAGAGTTGACCTTGTATTGATCTATGCTTGATTAGATTTCAACCATGCATGTCTAGCTCAGTCGGTAGAGTGTAAGGCTCTTAACCTTGTGGCTGTGAGTTTGAGCCCCACATACAGAATCGATGCTTACTCCAAATACAAACATCTTATTCCCAAAAAAACCCTTAATTTTTAAGTGTTTTTTTGGTTTGTTTTGAGTTTTATAATTTGCTCATAAATAGGGGTGAGCAAAATCTGATTCGATTTGAAAAATTCTATAAAAAAAAATCAAATTTTGAATTAAATAGTTTGAGTTATTCGGATCAACTCGAACAAAAAAAATCAAAATTTTCTGTTTAACTCGAATATGAATTACACAATTTGAGTTATTCGAAAATCCGAATAAAAAAAGACAAAATTATATCGTTTTGATAAATGTTTACTCGTTAACCTTACTTATGTAGTTAAATAAGCTTGTACTTCGTCTACTAGTTAAATAATCCGTCAATGTAAACGCAATATTGAGTATAAATAATAGGATTTGTTAACTCGACTCAGCTCAAAATTTTTTTACTCAATTTGAAAAATTTTCAAATTGAGTTAGATTGTTAAAATAGGATTCGTTAACTCAACTAACTCAAAATTTTTTAACTCGACTCAATGCTCACCTCTACCCATAAGCATCAAAGCTAATGAAGGAGTGCCACTTGATTCTCTCATGAAAAATCATGAAAGATTAACAATGGGAAGTAGTCTTTTTGTTGCTTTCATACTTCCCAATATCAAAAAGATTATATTCTCAATTCCACTGCCATCGGACTCAGTTCATTTTGGACCCATCAAAAGAACAAGCAATTTCCAATTGCTACTTATTCGTTTAATAATGAACTAATTTTGATTAATGAAGTTCATTAAATGATAACACTGATTTTTTTTATTATAAAATTACTACTTAGAGATAAATATTAAATTATACATAAATTTTGATCCAATGTATTTGATATATTATTGGTTAAAAAAATGTATTTAATATATGAACCTTGTATTCAGTGTAATTATACATATGAAATTTTGATTGTGGTTCAAATGTGTACATCAAACTTTCAATCGTACATTTTTAAAAAATAAAAAAATTAATTTATTTTTATATTGGATAAGTATACTAATTTGGGTATGCAATATGTAGATGTAAAATGATGGTATATTAATAATAATGTTATCCGTTTGTGAAAATTGTATCAAAATTCATGTATGAAATTACATATTGAATTGAACTATAGTTTTGAACTTTATCCCTTCTTAATTCTACCCATAATCGAACCCAATAAGTGACTCCAGTAGAAAAGAGGATGTTGTTCATCTTAGGGGTCCCGGGTTCGAGCGCCTTTGTGTGCAAGGTGTGTGCGCGTTGTTAAATGATTAAAAAAATATGAGCAGATACTATCATATAATGATATCAATATATTCAAAAAAAAATCTACCCATAATCTATTCTTAACTTGCGTTAAATAAATCTACATCCTACTAATAACGTTATCAAAATGAACATATTAATAATATTATAAAAGTAAAAATATTAAATTAAATTGCCTATCTCAATATAGTAGTACTAAATCGAATTAAACCTTGATAATCACTTGTTTAGAACAGTTCATGGATCACTCAAAGGCTGTTAGTGCTATGATGAATGCTGTTATGGGGAAAAAGTTTTGATTTGAAGAAAAGTGTAAAAATTCTCAACCATCCTTTTTAGCCACAAGTGAAGCAGAAAAAGTAATTTCATTTCATTACTTCACAATTTTTCTAAGAAAAAGTCTTTTCTTTCCTGCTTTCTTTCTTTTTGGGTTATTTAAAATCAATAATTTATTCCTCTCAAATGGAGAATATTTAGCTATGATTTTTTTTATCGTGTTCGTTATTTTCAACTCATTATTCAGTTACTTGATTGAAATCAATTTGATCTCATTTACTCTAACAATGATAGACTGCATAGTTCATCAACATGTGTTCGCATGTGATGGGTTCGCACCCTTACATAAGCTCACGCATAATGGGTTCGCATCATCTTGCAAACAAACTCACACTTAAAGGACACGTGTTAATCTTAGAATAAGATACGTATTGACATGTATGATGCCTACTTAAAACGTCACATTTGAAAATTGTATCATATAAATAAAAAAAAATTAACCTCTTTAAGAGATGGACAAACAAAAACACTCAACAATTTTTCTCAATACTAAAACAATGGAATTTGTGAAGATTAATGTCCATTGTTCAAAGGTAAAGAAAAAAGTAGTATATCTTTACAATTTGATTTGAAACGAGAGGAGAAAAAGAAGAATATGCTTTTCTTTGAGACCTATGAATATTGTTCTAGATAGGGTTTGACCCTATAAAGTGGGTATACCACTAAATGGGTCCAAATAGGAAATTTGTGATGGGGTATGAAAATAAAATTAAAAAATTGGAGGGTTAAAGCTAAAAATTGTGTATTAAAATAGCTTAAATTAGGTTTTTAATTTTTGAAAGAGATTAAAAATAATTAAATTAAATTAAATTATTAATATTTGTAAGATATCACCATCCAAAGTATCACATAGATAATAAAAAGTTCGAAAACTCATTAGTCAACTTCGTCACATAGATAATACAACAAATGGGATATCCATAAATTCAACATTAAATATTGCTTTTCAATAATAAGAAGTTGGACCAAAGTGTTAGGTTTATTGTTAATATATTTGATTTTTTTATGAATTATAATAATAGGGTAAAGCTCGAATAATTAATACGATTAATGAGACTCGAACCCTGATTAAATCTGGGACGGTAAATATCCTTGATCATCAGACTATTACATAAGGTTTAATATACATTATATTTTTAAATAGAGAATATATGTTCGAAATTTAAAGACAATATTATTAATAGGGCTAATTACGATCTATGAACATGAACTATAAAACTAAAATGGAAGATACCAAAAAAAAAGTTTGATAACCCTTAAATAAGATCTTAAATTTGAGTGTTGCAAATGAGAAAACAACGTTCATAGAACTTTACCCCATATATAAAAATTCAAATTATTGGATTCTAAATGGGATAAATATAAAAATTATACATGAATTTGATTCAATATGCAATGTCATATATAAATTTTGATTTCGTAGGCTCTTATATATACATAAAATTTTAATTTGATTCAATTTTTTACAAGTCACTTATAACATTATCGAATTAGCATAATTTTTCATTGATATATTAGATACACAAACAATTATATTATTCCAATATGAAAATAAATATATCTATTCATTTATTTAAATGAGTATAATTGAATCAAATCAAAAAAATTTTGATAAAAAAATAAATATCAATCCAAATTTAGAAAGATCGAAATTAAATTGTACACATTTAAATAAATAAATAAATATATTTATTTCATATTAAAATAATATAATTTATATATCACTGCTTGATTTTGCTTTCTCGAGATGTATTGTAAAAATCACTAAATTTCCTGAACTAAAATGATTTAAATTCGTCTAATAAATGCTAAATTTAAATTTAATATTTATCCCATTCCAAATTTAACCAAACAACAAATTGAATAGCCTTAAATTCAGCATGGGTAGAAATTGAATCTTATCAATTATAATTATCATTTATTGAGTAGTAATAAGTTCATTGATTCTTAAATAATATTTTTAATTTTTATTATTATTTATATTTGTTTTATGTTTTATTTTTAAGATTATTTAATTATCCTTTTCAATAATATTATTTTTAAAATTCTAATTTGTATTTCTCATTAAAAATATAATATATCTTAACATTACACTTAATTTTAATAAAATTTTATCCTCTACTTAAGTATCCAATCATATTGATTTCAAATTTAATCCATACTTAATGTATACACAAAATCCAAAAATTTTAATGCTAAAAATAAGAGAAATTATTTTATAGACTCTTCCAATCACATCATCCATGATCTATTTTTAATTATTTAATGATATTTCAATAATTTTTTCATGTTATCAATACATAATTTTAGTAATTTTTTTCCTTGAACCCTGACCTCGAACCTAAAACCTTAAATTTTGAACTCAATCTCAAACCTTAAACTCCAAATCTAATTTAAGATTTGAATTTAACGTTCAGATTCGAAGTAAAAAAATATTAAATAATTAAAAATAAAGCATGATAAAAAGAATTTATAAAATAATTTCTCC
This sequence comes from Gossypioides kirkii, assembly GCA_005610355.1. Taxonomy (NCBI): domain Eukaryota; kingdom Viridiplantae; phylum Streptophyta; class Magnoliopsida; order Malvales; family Malvaceae; genus Gossypioides; species Gossypioides kirkii. The sequence continues at coordinate 37,422,484 of CP032244.1, read as the reverse complement.
AAAAATAATTATCAATTCATTAATATCTCATTGATGACCAATAAAATTGGGACTCCTTGTTTTATCTTCAACATAATTTGAATGCAAAATAGGGAAATGAAATGACATAAATGTGACATGAAAGTGGTGACAAATGGTTGGACCAAAAACAATAGAATAATACATCAATACTTCCAATCTCATTAAATTAAAATTGGCCCCATGCCTAAGAAATATTATAATAATAAAAAATCTAACTCAATCACTCAAGTCACATCATCACCGTCCAATTTGACACCTTGAAATGAAAACCGACTTATATCCAACGGTGGTAATTCAAGTCGAGGAAGAAGAAGAACAACCCTGAAAACACTAGAGTTCTCCACCCTAGGATCAGCATGACGTAATATCATGACACGTGGGTGGTTGACATCGCTAGTCCCCTACCCTTAGTTCTATAAATATCATAGACTCTAAGTAGGAATCCATTCAGATTGCATTGTTGTTTTGATTTTTGTATCAAAAATTTCCCTTTTAGTGTTTTTCTAATTCAATCAGTGAAGTGAAGAAGAATGTCTTGTTGCGGTGGAAATTGCGGTTGCGGCTCCGGTTGCAAGTGCGGCAACGGTTGCGGCGGGTAAATAAACCGTCCCCTCCCTTCTCCGGCCATGAATTTTTACCATTTTTCTCTTCTTCTTTTTTCGCGTTTTGAATTGACTTAAAATTCTCTTTTTTCTATTGAAGGATATCTTCAAAATCATATCATTTTTCATTGAAATGAATTAAAAATCTCTTATTTTTCATTAAAGGGTGTCTTTAAAATAATTTATTTTTATCTTTTTTGTTCCTAATGGTATGTTTTTTTTGTATGATCTTGTAGTTGTAAGAAGTACCCAGAGATGAACTTTGCTGAGCAAACCACAACTGAGACACTTGTTCTTGGCGTGGCACCCCAGAAAGTGTACGTATCAAAAGGATCAAATTGAATACTAATAGAAAGAGTTAATTTCATCGTAAAATTTCGATTTTTTAAGGTTCTGAACTATGTTTTCTATGATGCATGCAGGCATTTTGATGGAGCTGAAATGGAAACTGGGGCTGAAAATGGCTGCAAATGTGGAGATAACTGCACTTGCAACCCTTGCAATTGTAAATGAAAAAAAAAAAAAAAACTAAGCATATTATGGAAGCTGATCTAAATAATATATGATGTATTTGGGTTTTTACTAGTAGAATAAAGCAGCCATGGCTCATTAGGTGTTTTGCTTGTTGCATCCATGGTTGCTTGGTCTGTGTGTGTATATACACATATATTATTGTAGTGAAATGAAAGCTTTGTTGTGTTACTGCAATGTTATATAACTGATGAATGAATGCAAGGAAGCTCTATTTGGATTTTGCCTACAATATTTCTTTTTCTTTTTATCTTTTAATGCCATTTGGTTTGGAAAGGTTAAATTAATATTATAAATTATTAAATTATCAACTTATTCGGAAAAGGAATTTGAGTGATTCAACTACAGAATATAAATAAAATTTACAATTTTATTACATAATTAAAATTGGATAAATCTTAAAATTAGAGATAAATTTTGGTTTAATATATAATTTGATAATAAATTATAGTATTATTTAAATGTATTATTGATACTTTTTGTTTTCATACTTGAGTTACTCATGGTTGATAATTCAGGTGGATATGATGATTAAGTTAATTAAATAAGGTATTTTAATGTTTTTTTACTATAAAAAAATATATTAAATAATTTATATCAATAATTATGTTATTATGAAAAATAAGTTAAATCGAAACTAAAATAACACTAACTCATAATTTATATATAACTATCTCCGATAAAATTGATTAAATTGAAATGTCATTAGAATTATCAAACAGGGTGGATCCTGTTGAACAGAGAGACATTCATGGAAGTGAGACCAAAGCGCATTTAAAAACAGAAGATAAGAGCTGCTGTCTAGTGAAAATGTTGAACTATTTACAATATGTTATATATATGCCCTGTAACTTGAGAAAGATTTCAACTGCTTTACATTAGAATTTATGGCTCTACTTATCAGAGATGAAAAGAAAAAACATAAAAAGTTATAGAAGAAACCAAACTGTTTTCTCATAGTGTTGTCTCCTTTGAAACCGGTACCCCATCAACATGGTGATCTAAAGCCTCAATATGCTCAATTGAAGACTTGTCGGTCAAGGCATTGGACTCTACGTGCCAGGGGTTCTTCCATTTAACTGTCTAACAACAGAATATGAAACAAGAGAACAGCAGAATCAGCCATATCTAACACCTGCCAGAAAAAAATAAAACAAACGAAATCGGTTGAGACATGAAGACAGTCCTAGACCATTTTAACCAGACAGGGTCCTAAAATGTCTATACCTTATGGTCGTTAATATGAAAGGTACACAAGGATAACAGTGCTCTCACCCACCACCTTAAACATGAAACCAAACTAAACCGCGAATAAGGTATCAACGGTAGTTTGACCAAGAACCTTTGAACTCCGATCAAGGCCATGAGAAGCAACCTATTGAGAGAATATAGTATTATGAACATCAGAAAATGAAAACCTTTGTTTTCATGAACAAAGCAAAAAAAAAAAAACAATTTGGATATCACCATGTTAGTTAGAGAAGCATAGCGTTCCTCGTTCAAGTAGAGCGGTTTTCCTCTACGCATTTCGATATCCTGAAATAAGAAAATGATGCAGAGAATCAAGTAGACTAGCCTTTAGTAACCAATCATGTTGTAGCATTGAATTGTAACCAATAAAGTGGTTCCTTCGTTGATGAATAATGGGGTGGTGGGTCAGGAGATATTATGCATTCCCTTCCCTTGGGAATCAAGAAAACCTTTGCGGTGAGACCAAATACCTTGCCTCTTCACTGACCACGAACTCTGTTAATGAAAGGGAAATAACTTACCTCTTCACCAAATGCATCCAAATAAGGAGACGGCCAAGGAGCTTGACGGGCACATCTTTGTAGCAAGATTGTTGTTCTCTATTTCAACAACAAAGACTATTAGCCTTTTTCATGAAATATTTTTGAAGAAAAAACTAGGAGATAGATACCTTTATCAACAGAAATACACCAATACCAGCTCCACAGGACTTTGCATGAGATTTGCATCCACTCTCCCTAGTTACAAAAATCATGAAGAACAAAGAAATTGGCACTTTAGACTTGGTAACGAAGCTTAATAATAAGAATACAAGAGAATCAAGAATAAATGCAGAGATTAAAGCATAAAATGGGCAACAAGCAACGTTGATCATTAACCTGCAGCATGGTTTCCAGCTTGAAGAGCATAATCTACCACACAACAGGCATAACGCAGGCTCGTCAACAACAGTTTTGCAGTCGGGGCAACACTGACTTATATACCTGTTGAAAGACACATTTTTTCTCATGAATGAAAATATTATTGAAAGTGGACCAATATCAACATGTATAAGGTCAAATTTTGTAACAAACCTTAGGAATAGGTCTTGATAAACATGAGGCAGGCTCAGCAACTTAAAAGGAACTGCAGGATTACAGTTGAAAACATTTTGGACACTACTGGTTCTATATACCTTGTGGAAATGACGAAACCATTTTAATGCAAACGATCGTGAGACTTCATCATCGAGAATAACATCTATAGGAGGAATCTTAAACATCTTCTCCAGTTTTTGTACTTCATTGAGCTCCGTTGAAGTAATTTTAGTTGCATCCATCATATGAGATGGCTTCCACATGTTATCACCATCACAGAATGGTGATCGAACAGAAGATTTAAGCATCTTCCACAACAATGCACACCTCCGCAAGTAAGGGAAACTCGATCTTCTAATAATATCTTTAATATCACAAGAAAGTTCGACTTCATTTGATACGAAATACCAGCTAGCACAATCAGATTCTCCAAGAATGTTACAGATATCAGTAATTAGGCAATGATGGGAACTTAGCTCATTGACGTTATAACCTTGTATCCGACATGTAATTATAGCCTGAAAATCACAATATCACATTCACAAATTTTGTTGCATTGCAAAATTAAGTGACTAATAGTTTCATTCATAGAAAATATCAGCTTTGACTTTAAAACCTAAAATAAAACATCTTCTATGATTTGCATAAAGCAATAGAAATATCTGCCTAAAGTTTGGATGTTTCAAAGTTTTCACAGTTTTCCATTTGACCATAAACATTGGCAATAACCAAATCAACTTGTTCATAACCCCCCCCCCAAAAAAAAAAAAAAAAAACCACACGCACCCACGCAAATATACTTAAAAGACCGAGGTAACCTATGTTAAGAGAAATAGTGGCAAACCTGAATCACGGAAACAACATAGAAGACATGCACAAGGGACAACACGGACTCCTCACATGATAGAAATGGGAATGGAAGAGAGAAGAGAACCCACATCAATGATGAGAAAGGGTCGTGAGCAAGAACAGAATCAGCTGCCCGATTCCAAAACTGACTACCAGGATTTAATGCTTCCTTATCATCAGGTTTCAAGATACGAAGGAGATTGTCTGTCAACACTTACAATCATGAGTAAACATTTAAAAAAAAAAAAGAATCCAAAACTAGGAACTTATCTGCTACTTGATTTCTGTATATAAACTAAAATGCCAAAATTAATAACATCCCACCCTTCACATATGTATATAATAATGCTGCTCTTCGTTAAATTAGTTCAAAGAAATGTTCTCTCCCTTTCACTGTACCTCCATCCTCCTTTATTTTGGTTAAGTAGAGAAAAGTTGGTTTATTAGCGTGAGTGGAAAATTTTACCAATTTATTTCCCGAACAATCAAAACACCATAGTAAATTCTTCATATGGAGTTTATTGGGAACTTACTTGGATAACCATGATTTCTATATTTAAAATATATCTACACCTCTAGAATTTACTAGACATTCTGCATGAATCTAGTGCCAAATTTCTAGTGAATTTCAAAGGTAAAAATACCATGGAAGCCCCTGTACTAGGTGTGCGATTGCATTTTGCCCCCAATAAAAGAATGGGCAAATTAGTCCCTACACATTAGATAAAAAAGCAAACTAGTCTTTTCTATTAAAAAATTCATCCTTTCCTACTATTAAAAACTGTCATAGCTGTCAGAATAACCATACAATGACACGTGGCGTACTATGTGTATCTCATGCTGATGTATAGGGACCAATTTTTAATAGTAGAAGTGGATGAAATTTTTAACAGATCAATTTACTCTTTAATCCAACATATATGGATTAATTTACCCATTTTTTGAGTAGAGGGGGCAATACACAATCCGACTCTTGATACAAGGGCCTCCATGACACTTTTACTGAATTTCAAAGCAATAAATAGAGAAAATTGTACCTTCCACTTTATGTCGGGTGCTGTGGTAATCAGATAAAATCCCATTGCAAATAGACTGTGCAAACAGTTGAAGAGCTCTAAATCTTTGAAGAGCATGAAGAGAATTAGTATTGCTCAGGTTCTGGACAACTCTTAGCAACAAGGAAAAGATAAATTCACTAGAAGATTTAAATTCCTTATAAAGAGAAGTAAGTGTATAATTTGTGGCCATAGAAGTCTTTAAATCACGAGCAGCAACTTCTGTTGACATAAGAGAATACTTGAGAATATCCCATATGATTATAGTGTGACTTAACCTTGAAGATCCAAAGAACATCTCCTGTTTTTTGAAAAGTTCATTTTATACAGCGCTCGAGATATAGGTTCAAGATCCAGACTAATACTTTCTGTTCTTTGACGAGAAAGAGCTTTAACGAAATCAGGCCTCCCAACCACATTTGCCGCAGTTTTTAGAAGAGATAACCCTTGCTGAAGCATAAGGGAACAGATTTCTTCATTTGATGCAGATGGAGAACCTAGAGCAGGCAGTGGATCAACAGTTACACTCACAGCCTGCCTTCTGGTCTTTCCATTAACTGCAGGCAAGATAGCATTCGCTAGTTGTCGACACACTGGACAAAGAAACTCCCCCTGACAAGGAAAACAAGTACCAGATAGACATCAAATGTAAGATAAGGATTTTGCTAAAAAAGAAAAGCCAATTTCAAGTAAGCTTGTACCTTATCAAGGTCTACAATAAGTGCCCCCTCAAAGAAACTTCTTCGGGCATATCTATGACCACAGAACAAGAAGATATCTTAAACACTTTCAAGAAAGAGCGCTTCTATGCAGGCACATGCATGGACAAACCTATAACACCTATTTAAAGTTACCAAGTTAAAAGGCATTTGTGTTAGACTTTTGGTTCCTTGTACAATGAAATTATGTATAATTTTCTTTTAAAACAATCCAAACCGTACACTCAAGATTCTTCAAGGTTTTTCAGGGTTCACTGTTACAGCACTCAATGTTATAAAAGGCATTCACTGAAACATGATATTTATTTACATAGAAAAATAATAATTTCAGCAAACCTTATATCTTTATATGCTTCCTACCATGGTTTGTCAAGCATTTTCAAGTCATAACATACAGTCTTCATTGCTAATAACTAATACACCCAAAGAAAACCCATAGAAGTTTGAGCTTTAGTTTTTAATAAAATAAATTTACATGAAATTTTCATTAATTAATTTACAATATAAAATTATCAAAAGGATGTATACTTAAGTAATATTATTTTTTAATTTCCACTTTATCCTAAAATCAAAGTTGTGAAGAAACTAAAGTCATATTAATATACGGTGGAAAAGTGCAACATCGAAATAGTGTCATCTTTTCCCTCAACCCCTAAAAGAAATAAGCAAATATAATAAGAATGAAAATGAATTCCCTTTTAGAAGACTTACCTTTCCTTCAGTGATGATAAATAGCTATCAAGACAATCCTGATGAACAGCATGTCCACATGAAGAAAGATGAATTCCATCACAATCTAACAGGCCGAGTCCATCATAAACAAAAGGCTTTGAGACAGATTCTGTCAACTCTCTATCACCATTACGGTTCTCAAAACCCAAAGAGTTTTCACTTGTCTTGCTTGAAAGAGAAGCAATGTATTTCCCAGGTCTGTGACAGTCAGCATCCCTGCTGCTTACCGGAGAACCTCCAATGGCAGAGGATCCATCATCCTTTTTAAGGCTTGAGCTTAATGAAGTATCACACATTTCTTTACGAATACGTATGCACATATCTTCTTCTAGTGTCTCCAAATTATATTCACTACTGTCCCTCATGTAACTAGATGAGAAAGGTGCTTGAGTGCTCCTCAGTGAAGGAAACCGAGACTTGATAAACTCGAGAATGACATTTACTTCACCACATTGTTCTTGCTCATTATCACCAGACTCAACAACCGGATTTTCAGTCAACTGCATTGGTGGAGAAGACAACCCTGAACTGCTGGAAGAGCCATTTGATCCAGATTGATCAGTCACTCTGTTTGCGGGAATAGAACCTTGCTTCTTGTCTGACAATCGATCTCCAGAAGGACGACCTCTATCAACAAAGCTCAAAATCCTAGATTTCTTTTTCCAAGGAAGAACAATTAGTTAGTTCTTGAAAAAAAATCCATTTGTCTCAGGTGACAGTAACCTAAAGATTAATCACTTACCTGGAGAAGAATCAAGAAAGAAACAGGATTTTTGGAAGTAGGATCATGGCAAAGAGAGCAACTTTGTTGCACAGCACCTTCCATTTCATGTTCAGAAGCAGAATTGGACAATTCTGCTTCGGAATTTGAATCATAATCAGCATCTGAAGTGATGCTTGACAGAAATTTGGATTGCTCAGCTTTTATTTTAGCCTGCATTGAAAATGAAAGAATAAAGAAAACAATTCAAACCAACAAACTATTACACCAGATGATGTTCCATTATAGTTCAACTTCCCATACCATTTACAATTATGATATTATGCACTGAATTTGATTATAGAAATTAACAGCATTTCTCTTTTGAAGAACATAATATCTTTAACTTTTATTCTTAGCATAAATTCACACAACTCCAGTGCAAAACCTCACCATTATGGCCGCTTGTCTTTCACGAGCTTTCGCCTTATGCATATTAGATGTACTATCAGTGGTAGGAATAGATTTTGACATACAGCTGACCACTTCGGGTGCAAGTAGTTGCAGTTTGGTAAAGCAGTGGGAATCAACTTCAGCAAACTTCTTCAATAAGCTCTCAATCAGAGGAGAAAAACTAGAGTTGCTAGAATCCAAATAGCTATTTCGATTCACTTGCTGATGCATTCTCATTAAAGCAACAAGAAGTGATAACAAACTTTGTTTGCTGGCAGCATAGTTCAAAGATTCACCAATTTCCTCAACAGCAAAAGCTGGCGTAGAATTTGAATCTTCAAAAAGACATTCCACATCAGTTGCTCCATTCTGCTGCAAATAAATGTCTAATGCTAGTGAAAGTAAGTGCAGTGTTCTCATGAGGATACCATCAGAAGCACGCGATTCGGTGCTTTTATCAGTGAAAACAAAATAAAATAACACTGCACGAATAATCTTAAGTGTCACTCTGCATGTAGCAATTCTAGCAACTCCCTCAAGAGGAGGATATATTTTCTCCCACCTAGGCAGCTGAGTAGTCATTGCAGAGACACCATAGAAACGGAAGTATCTTTCTTCTGCAACTTGCAAATCCCTCGAGCTCCAACGAGGATGGTACAAATCCAGCTCCTTCCAATACACCCCACGCAATGAATACATTCCCTGACACATCGACGTTAAGAAATATTAACTAATCAAAACTTTTGCTCAACCCATTAATATTGAAAGAACATTTCAGAACACAAACTCCAACCTGATTTAAGTCTGATGGTTTAGCGTATGCAGCAATTTTGTCTAAAATTTCTTGAAGCTGATCAAACTTAGAGAGCTCACAAGGTAGAGATTTCAGTAGTTGACTGTGAGTGGCATCTCCAATTGCTAACTTATAAATGAACTCTCTTTTCAGACTGTCAGCTATACTGCGTCCACTGAATCGCCTTTCTTGTAAAATTTGCATGATCAGAGTGAGCATTTCCTTAACAAGAACTGGCTCATACCTGAAAGCACCCATTGAGCCCAGTAATAGTGTTGCATTACAACAATAAGAATTCAGAAACTTATAATCTTAAGTGTGTATGGTGATCATGGGAGTTTGAGTGCATGTGCCATTTTTACTACTCCAATTTTGCTGTCCAAAGCACAAAAGAACAAAGCAAAAAGCTTGGTCCAAACTAGCAAAAGGTATTTCCATTATGATTAACAAGGTCCATAACATTTGCTTGAAAACAGAATGAACCCTGCTATTGCATATTCAAGCAGACACATTTCTGATCATTTATGGAATCTGTAAAAGGAACCAAAGGACATTAAAAGCATTTCAATGGTGCAAAGTAGAAGTTAAGGGAATAAACGCATACTCATTTGATCTTTCAAGATTTAGAGAAAGGTAGTTTAATAGCCCAAATCGTTCTAAAATTCTCGTAACATAGAGATCAGGAGGAGCTAGTGCAGCACAGCATTGAAGCAAAAATAGATCAAGCTCCAAACCATGTTCAGACCTGCAAGTAAAGGACATCAGAAAGAACTTGACAACTAAAAAATGGAAACTTGGAGGGGACCTTTTCCTGCCTAACTATATTCAACTTATAAAGCACAATTGACTAACCAGCGAGAAGAGAGATACCACTTGTAAGATACTAGTCCAGCATCCCCATTCTTCAGCCACATTCCAGATAAAACTTGAGAACAAAACACCCTGATCCGCAAGGGATGCTCCATAACTGAGGCAGAGAACCCAAAAGGATGGCAGCCCACAAAGATGTGGCCAAAGAAATCTGCATAAGTTGGTGACAACAAACTTGGAGAACAAGAAGAATTTGTTATATTTGGCATTACAGATTCACCATAACACGATTTTAATGCCTTCTGCAGAAGCAAGGAAAGTAATCGATGTAATGGTATGTGAACGGATATCTCTTGCGAACTGACATCATAAATAATATCAGGCCATTCAGACAGACTCAAAACAGGAAGAACAGCTAGACCCGTGCCAGTGCCTGTCTCCATCTCCATGTCATCACTTGCTAGATGTCCATTATATACAGGTGAAGAAGATTCTGAGGAATGATTTTCACTTGAACCAGTTAGTTTACCAAAATATTTGCCTCCTCTAATTTCATATTGTGTTCTTTTTTTTGCTAAAAGATTCCTATCAGAAATGCCATTACTATTAGGAGAAGATATACTCTGAAGAGCTGCACAGATACCGTCATCGACTTCCAACCAAGTCTCCAAAACCCTTAAGCACTCCTGTATTAACCAGATAGCAGAGGAAGGTACTGAAAGATGAGATATGGAATAAGATTCAATTTCAGTAACCTTTGACATACTCCTTCCTGTTAAACTACAAACAGAACTCTCTTGGGATAGCCTTCCTACTTTTGCATGCCTTACACCGTCTCCATCGTCCATATCTTGCTTAAAAGTATAAGAAAGAACATTTGTTCCTTCACTTACAGCAACAGAATATGCTCCATCCACCAAAAGGGAATGAATATTGGCAATAAAACTGCCTAAAACAAAAGGCAAATGCATGGAATCATTTTCTTCTTCTATATGGAGATTAGTTTCCCTCTTTATAAGGTTTATCCCTTGCACAAAAGCTAAAAGCTTTAGCCAAGTTCTTACAATGTCCTGTTGCTCATGGGTTGCATATTTGGAGACTACATCATGGCTCATAACAAACCGAATATGTTCAACTACAAGGTAAGCGGTATAATACAAACTTCCCAACTTAGTAACCTGCAAAAGAACAAAACACAAGTAATTTTACACAGACCGTAAAAATTTGAACATGTTACTGTTCTCATTACTACAACTCGAATGACAGAAAATGAGAACAAACTCCATTTCTACTAGGCTGTCTTTCTTATTTTTGAGTAATCCATTCTACACTTATATAGCATTCGTTACTTAAGTTGATTACCAATCCCTTTGAATAAAAGTGACCAAGTTGACCGCATATCCATATTACCCCAGTTGACTAAACAGCATCAAGTATGGTCAAAAGAATAGCAAATATTTATACGATTACCTTCAAATGGCCATCTTCCTGAGAACAAGAAATAAAAATGTTGCCCAGGCATTTCAGTAGCACTCCTAGTAGGTCCATCTCCTTCACAAGACGGGCAGTTAGGGTTCGAACTGTGAATATTTGGGCAGAGAAACTTGAGATTAGACGGTACTTGCTCTTGAGAACGCTACCACTGCCATATTTTATGGCTTCATTTATAACAGTAGGGTAATAGCTTAAAAATACTTTAGAAAATTCATTTTTGAATATAGGCTCTGCGAGCAATTTCAGCAGCAGTTCATGGAGTTTCTTCACAACACCATCACCTATAAACCTCTCAGCTCTGATCAGAATACCCAATAAACCATCTAAAGAAATCATCCTCTTAGATACAAAACTCAGCAAACTCTCACTATTATTGCAAAAGTCTAAAAGCATCTCAACAACTACGTAAGTTAGCTCATTAGCAGTTTTCCCCTGCTCAGTGCCACTATCACTCTCTCTCGTTTTCCCTTCGAAGATACCTTCAGCAAAGAATAGCTTGTTTCTCCAAAAAATAAAGAGTACATCAAGCACCGGCCCAACTGAATCCGCTATAGTCTCAGGAAGCTGTTGAATCTGTTCAGCACCTTTATGCTTCGAGCAAAAACCCACGTGTTTCCATGCTGTTTCATCCCCACAATCACAACAACCATCTCGCGTTTTAAAAATAGAAAAATCATGACCCTTATGATTCCCATTCTGAAAACAAGGGACACAAATAGCACAAGTTGGATCAACCTCACATGTTCGGCACCTATACGCAATGTCATTCGTTCCCCAAACCGCAGCACAAACACCTCGTTGATCGACGCTCAAATTCGCTAGGCTTCTCAAAGCATTCACAGGCTCACCCTGAAACATCAACCACTGTAACCAAACCAAACTCTCACGAAACCAGTTTTTCACAGATACACACAGCCATTTCTTAGACTTTAGCCTAGCATCTTGTATAGACTCTACCGTTTCTTCATCAGTAGGGAAGATTGCGAAAACTATCTCTGGTGACAACCCAGTATCACTAACGAAATCGACTATCCCTTCATAATGCCTATCCAAGTACTCCACTGGAATCCCTAAAGCTGCTAACCTCTGATCATAAATATAAACACAACCCTTTTTTCATCGGATACTAGTAGTTCAATATCAAGCAATACAAATACAAATGCTAATACAATATAATCATAAATCTTCAATAATTCACATTCAACCGAATTAAATAATAAAAAATTAAGTAGACAGATTAATACAAAGAACATACCTGTATGACTCGATCATGGGGTTCAATCGACGAAAAAATTGTAGGCGATTCCATGTTATGACAGTAAAATTTTAATCAAATTTGGAACTTTCAAAGAAAACCCGAATTACCCAAGTCCTAAATCATTCTAAATTCCCCGCCTTTTCACTGGTCGTCGACGGTGTACTGGACCAAATAGACCTTCAGTTATTTTTCTTTCTCATCAATTTGTACCTTTTTTTTGGCAAAAAAAAATTGTACTTTTTTATTATTAAAAATGGTGACTTTACTCAGAAAACTTAAGCCACGTTGCAGATTTTTATTTGTACGGTGAAAATAGACTTTGTGATAGTGATAAGATTTGCTAGGAATGTTTTTTATTATATATGTATGCCGGTGGATATACAACTATTCATTAATCGAATCGAGTCGGATCGGATTGTATTAGATTCGAATAAGATTTAAGCATGATATTAATATATATTATGTTGGTCCAAATTCGACATAGTTTGAAATCTGAACTTAAAATTTTATTTGAACTTATTTATATTTATAAAATATTAATTCAAGTGTATTTTAAGCACGTTTATATTATTTTTTAAACTTTTTTAAAAAATATAATTATTTTATTTTAATATTTAATAATTTTATATTTTTTTATTTATTGAAATTTTTTATATAATCATCTTAACAATTTTTTTAATGTTACTATTAGAGTAATAGTATATATTTAGTATAGATTTACTTTTTTAATGTAATCTAAATTACATATAAAGTATTATAAACTTAAAATGGGTCGTGTCAGGTCGGGCCGAATTCGGTCTTTAAATGTTCAAGCATAAGCTTGACCCATATTTTAAACGGACCTAATTTTTTGTCTAAGCCCATTTTTCGGGCCAAATATTTTTTTCCCAAACCCTCATGAATTTTGGGCAAGCCTCCAGGCCTGAGCAAGTAACCCAGCTTATGAACAAGTCTAGGTGGAAACTATGAATTTAGAGTATAAATATTTGTTTAAAAATAAAATATATGGGTTAAAACTAATTAATAATAACTCAAGAAATATATATGTTATTAAAATGAAAAAAAATGACATTAAATTATTTATCATAGTGTTGTGATCAATATTAAGTCAATCTTGAATTAATTTGTGACACCGACTCAATCAAATACTTTATTAATACTAAAAATTTTATCACGTGCGTATTCATGTGAAAACCACAAGTTTAGAACACAAATAATGAAATATATGTTTTGAAACTTATTAATAATAGCACATGAAATATGCACATTGTTAAAATGAAAAAAATTAGATTAATTTGTTTATCATGATGTTGTTATCAATCTTGAGTCAGTCTTGAGTTAACTTGTAATATCAACTCAATCAAATACATTATTAATATATATAGATAATTAATAAAGGCAATAAAGTGTGTGTGCATAATAAAATTAAAATGTATAAAAGTATTAAAAATAAAATTTTAACTTAGTGGTAAATTAGAAGTTTTACTAATGCAATTGGTGTGGGTTAAAATCTCGTCAAATGATTTTTTTTAAGTGAAAAATACTAAAATACCCTAAAAATATTTCTTATTTTAATTAGGAAAGGGTACTATTGTAACTTTTTAACCGAATTGGTGATCTGATTGAGGGTGACACCAACTCAATCAGAAATTTTATTAATAGTATAGATTTTAATGATTTTTTCGTTCGTTTTTTATTAAACCAATCATAATTTACAAAAATCAATCTGACGGAATTAAAGTTCAATAATTGATGTAACTGAATCCACTTTACGTCGGTCGGTTAATCGACTTTAGTTATTGAACTTGAATAATATTTTTTATTTTATATATTTTAAATAATTTAAAATATATTAAATTAAATCAAGGTTTTTTTTTTTAGCCGATTTGAAAATTTAAAAATTGATAGTTGACTGAAAATTGAACCCATAATTGAAAAAGTGCCCAAACTGAATTCGACTAAACAAATTGGGTCGGTTTAGTCAATTTTCTCAATTCTAATTGAAAAATTCTCTCCCACCTATTTGGCATTTAGATTACATGGTTAAAAACTAGATGTATCTAAGAATCTAGTTATCCGCCTAAGCCCAATGATCAGCCTAAAATTAAAAAGGTTTGAACAAAAATTTATGAATTTAGAAAGTAAATTTGAATAAAAAAATAGACCCGTTTAAAATATAAATTGGACTCGGATTCAAAAGTTTAAGGCTTGAGTTAGATTGACTTATTTTTTAAGTTTGTGATATATTATATCATTTATAATAACTAAACATTAAATCTATATTTATAACAACTAAGCTTGGGAAAGATGGACTTCTAGATTGAATAAAATCAAAAAAGTTATCAAAATAAATTAATTAGAATCGATTACTTTCATAATTCAAAAGAAATAAATAAGAAACAAAATTCAAGATGAATTATGAAATGAAAAAACAAAATTATTGAAGATAGATGAATGATGATGAACGACAAGATAGATGACCTAATCCCCTAAGATGTTTGGATTTAATTAGACCGTTATATAAGTTAGCTTATTTGTCTAGGTCCGAAAGTTTGTCCGGGATTGAAGAGGGTATGGATAAAAAAAATTATGCTGAAAAAATGAGCTTGGATAAAAAAATTAGGTCCGTTTAAAATATGGGTCGGACTCAAGTTTGAACATTCAAGGCTTGAGCCTGATCCGATCCAACCCAATCCGTTTTTAAGTTTATAATACTTTATATTATGTTATTTTTATATATTATATAATTTAAAATACATTAAAAAAATAAACATATACTAAATATATAATACTATTCTAATGTAAAACATTAAAATAATGTTAACATAACTATATAAAAATTTTCAACAAATAAAAAATATATAAAATTATCAAATATTAGAATAATATAATATAAATATTTTTAAAAAAATTAAAAATACTATAAACGAACTTAAAATGAATTTGAATTATATTTTAAAAATATAATCGAATTTGAATTTATCATAATGTTATTAGTAAACCTATTTATAATAAACTAAATCGCCATTGTATCATTAATGGAACCACATATTTGGCAAATGATAAGTATTACTCATAATATATCATAAATTAAACTTCAAAAAAGACTCAAAATCAATCCAAAGCTTAAAAAATTGTAAGTTTCATTTTGAACTTCTACAGAAAATTTTGCTTTCACGGTTTTACTAAAACAATCATAACTAAATTTTCAGATTTGTTTTGACATGTTTTAAATTAATATGTAACTAAAAGACAACTATTTAATCTTAAAGAAGCCTAGAAATAACTAAATCCCATTT
This sequence comes from Gossypioides kirkii, assembly GCA_005610355.1. Classification (NCBI taxonomy): domain Eukaryota; kingdom Viridiplantae; phylum Streptophyta; class Magnoliopsida; order Malvales; family Malvaceae; genus Gossypioides; species Gossypioides kirkii. Next base: position 37,406,841 of record CP032244.1, on the reverse strand, counting down.
TAGGCAAATATTCTAGTCTTGAAAAACAATGGTTTCGGTGAATTTAATTTAATAAACTTCACTCCATCTATGCATGTACCATGATTTGCTATAGACTCAAGCAAAACTAAGACATTGTGAACTTTAAAGAAAATTAGCCATAAACAACACAAATTTTTTTTTCGAAAATGCCTCTTAAGTGGGATAAAAAGGGAAATTAACAAATGAGAAAAAATAAAACATTGACACAAATGTCGATGCCAATTGTCTGTCAACCTGACAAGGAAGAAAGAAAAAAAAAGGGAAAGGGAGGGGTTCAAAAGTTTAGGTTGGTGTGGGGAACAAAAATGTATAAGAGAAGAAAGATTGATGGTGAGTCAATGACCGGTGGAGAAAGAGGTGAAGTTGTTGTCAAAGGTGTGCTAATAGTTTCACCGCTGGTGGGGGAGACAACTAAAAAAAAGGTAAAAGGAAGATAAGGAAAAAGGAGTGAAAAGAAGAAAGAGGGGAGAGCTGTGGTGGGTGGTCGACAACTGACCCTAATGCCACCACATGGATGGTAAAAAATGGCTATAAATGAGGAGAGTGTTATCTATTTTAAATTCGAATCTAATCTTATTTAAATCAAAGATGATATTTAGATCAAACGATTTTAATAATGATAATTCTAGAATTTGAATTTGATCAAAATATATAAGGATGGAATTTACTTTCACTTTTCCAATAATTTGTAGTAAAAAAATTTAAAGTTCGATACTTGAAAAACTTAAAATTAATTTAATTTGAGCCTTTTTAGCTTTCTGGTCTAGGAATAAGTTTTCATTTTTGACACCTCCCAAAAATTAACAACTCAATTTAAATCTTTTGAACCCTTTAATTAAATGAATAAAAAAATTATATTTTTAACTCTCTTGAAAATTAAAAATTTAACTGAGTAAATTATTAAATTAGTCACGTTTATTTGTCTTAAATTATATTTCGATCACTTATATTTGAAATGTTATGTTTTAGTCACTTATGTTATTATTTTGTTACAAAATGATCATTCTGTCGTTAAGATTTGTTACCTTCTAAATGACAATCCGACGTGATAATGAAAATGAGTTTTAAATGTCAACATGAATGTCTAGTTGGCATGAGTTTGTGTTCTATTTTTATAAAAAAAATTAATTTTTCTCATCCCAGGACACCTACCTTGGTATTTTAATTTCGTTTTAACTGTTACATCAGACTGTTATTTAAAAGGTAATATATCTTAACCATAGAATGACCATTTCGTAACAAAATGATAAGATAAGTGACTAAAATGTAATATTTCAAACAAAAATGATTAAAATATAATCTGAGATAAATAAAAAGGACTATTTTAATAGATTACCCAATTTAATTTATGGAAAAAGGAGAGGGAAAAAAAACCCCACTACACAACATCAATAATCTCTAAAGTAAATCAAGCGGCGAAGACAAGGGTGTCTTCAGAACGAGTTAAATGGTGGACTTGACTAAGCATTTGAGAATCATCAAGAGGAAAAAGTCTTCTAATTTCATGGAGAAGAAGCCTTCAACCATATACAAATTCTGGTTGGCTAAGCCATAGAAGAGCAACAGTTCATAATAGAAGAAAGAACCCATTCTTTTATTGTACTTTTTTGGCTTTGCTCATATTTTTATTAATTCTCCTCTTATTCCTAAGCTAAACCCATCTTCCCAAAATTGAAAAAAAAGAGGATCTTGCAACCCCAGTCACCACCTAGCTTTGATCTTTCTGAACAAGCAAGTTAAGTTTTTTTTTTAATTGTTTCCCCCCCCCCCTTTTCTGGGTTTTTCTCTCCTTCTGTATTGATGGGAGCTTGTTGGAGCAATCAAATAAAGTCTATCTGTTCTTCAGTCACAGGTGAGTTGGATGAATGTTTGTAATTTGCTTAACGTTTTGAACCTTTTGTTTTTGTTCATTAAAGGGTTGATCTTTGCATTGCAAGCATGAAATTTGAGCTTTAATGTGAAATTTACAATTGTTTGTAGTTAATTCAAGTAGTGAGAGCAGAAATGATAAAAATTTTAGTGGTTCAAGCAGTAAGGTTTCTTCAGCTTGGACAATACCACAACAACCTTCAAGGAGTGAAGGTGAAATTTTGCAATCTTCAAATTTAAAGAGTTTCACTTTCATTGAGCTTAGGACATCTACCAGAAATTTCAGACCAGATAGTGTATTAGGACAAGGTGGATTTGGTTCTGTTTACAAAGGATGGGTTGATGAACATTCATTTACAGCTACCAAGCCTGGTTCTGGTATTCTTATTGCTGTTAAGAGGCTCAATCAAGTTGGTTTCCAAGGTCACAAGGAATGGCTGGTTAGTACCCTACATATATGTGTATATATGTATATGTATGTAGATATTAAAGCAGTCTATTTGGGTAAAAGTACCGTGGAGGCTTTGTGCTAGAAGCTAAAAGATAGATAAATTAGCCCTTTTACGATTAAAAACTGGCATACCTGATGGAATATTTAGAAAATGACACGTGTTATGTCACTTATACCTCATGTTGACGTATAGGAACCAATTTTTAATGGTGAAAATAGATGAAATTTTTAATAAGACCTATTTGCTTTTTAATCTAACATATAGAGATTAATTTGCTCATTTTTCAGTAAAGATGACAAAATGTAATCTGACTCTTAGTATAAAGATTTTCATGCTACTTTTACCTCTATTTGGTGTGAGAGTACCATAGAGTCCCTTATTCTAGGATTCAAATTACATTGTCTCTTTTACTAAAAATGGGCAAATTAATCATTATACGTTAGATAAAAAAGCAAATTGGTCTTTTCTATTAAAAATTCAATCTATTAGTATTGTTAAAATTTGGCATGGTTGATGGAGTAATCAGACAGTGCCACGTGTATGTCATGCTGACGTATGGGGATCAATTTTTAATAAAAGGACTAGTTTGCTCTTTGATATAACATACAAGGATTAATTTGCCCAGCTTTTAAATAAAGAGGACAAAATGTAATTTGACTCCTAGTATAGGGATCTCCATGGTACTTTGGTCTATTTGGTTAAAATGTGTTCATAATTATAATAGTTTTAGATATGGTAAAATGATAATGGTGAGAACATCATTTGATTTTCTGGTATATTTTGGTAATACAGGCTGAAATCAACTATCTTGGACAATTATATCACCCTAACCTTGTGAAATTGATTGGTTACTGTTTAGAAGACGAGCATCGGCTTCTCGTTTACGAGTTCATGCAACGGGGTAGCATGGAAAATCATTTATTCAGGAGTGAGTTTCATTTTGTTGATGAAAACATTCATATAAATATCTGCAATCTAATGTTTTGTCTGATTTTAATTTTGAAACAGGAGGATCGCACTTTCAGCCACTTTCTTGGGGTATACGGATGAAGGTCGCACTCGGTGCTGCCAAAGGATTAGCCTTTCTTCACAATGCCGAAACACAAGTCATATACCGCGATTTTAAAACGTCAAATATCTTGCTTGATTCTGTATGTAGCTTAGCATGGTGAAAATATTGGAATTTTATTCATTCTACGTATGTGCTGCTATATATATTGTTGCTATATTACGATATTCGCAGGATTACAATGCAAAACTCTCGGATTTCGGGTTAGCTAGGGATGGACCAACTGGTGATAAGAGCCATGTTTCTACTAGGGTGATGGGAACACATGGTTATGCCGCCCCGGAGTATGTAGCCACAGGTATTGCTCCCTTCTCTGTTTTCTTTTGTAAATACTTTGTACACATTAATCCAGTTCGATTTTGTTTTCGACCTGCAACCTGTCTACCTATATTACTCAAACTCGGGTGTTAGTCAGGGCGTAGACAAGGGGGCCAGAATGGTAAAATTGCCTTGTAGTTCCTTCAAAATTAAAAAAAAATACAAGATAGTTTAATGGTAAATTTGCACTTTGGCTACCCAAAAATTTATTATTCATCTCTGATCCCCCCTAAAGCGATTTTCTAGTTTCGCCCTTAGTGTGAGTGTCAGATATGAGTATATATCCGATATGGGTATTTGCAGAGTTCTTAGAGGGTCATATCTTTCATATCAATGTCTACTTATTTGTCGGGTACGGGTACTTCTAGAAAAGAGTCCGAGTAAAATAGCATTTGTAGCTATTTGTTTCTCATTGCATTTTGCTATTTGTTAGTAAATCATATGAATTGAGCTGATATATCATATACTCGGTATCGAAATTGATATCAACATTTTTTTTCTATTGTAAAGGTCATTTGACTGCGAAGAGCGACATATACAGCTTCGGAGTTGTTCTTCTAGAAATAATATGTGGCCGACGAGCTATTGACAAGAACAAGCCGTCTGGTGAACACAATCTAGTAGAATGGGCAAAACCTTACCTGACCACCAAGCGTAAAATATTCCACGTACTCGATACCCGTCTCCAGGGCCAATATTCATTGAACCGAGTCCAAAAGGCGGCTAACCTTGCACTTCATTGCTTAGCCAAAGAACCTAAATCAAGGCCAAGCATGGATGAAGTTGTAAAAAGGCTCGAGCAGCTTCAGGAGCCAGGAGGTACACCGGGAAATGACATGTAACCGCCGGTAAACCAACCACTATTCCCTTTGCCTTTGCCGCCTCGTGTGTAAATGAAAATCTTTCGATGCAGCAGTGATATCGTTACTGATTTGAACATTCACAAGAACGGTTTTTCGAATTTAAGTGCGAGGATACGAGAGCATGCATGGAAATTTGCTGGTTTTTAGTATAGATATCGTACCATAATGATTATAAAAGTGAAGAATATATGTTCAATTTTATATGGAAAATGCTTTGTATGATGATGTAATTAAGCACATATTGGACCCTGTCATAGATTAGTGAGCTGCATGTGTGTGTCTATTATATGTCTGTATATGTTGATTTGATATTTTAGTACATATACATTGAAGTTATGTTCATAAATAAGTTACAAATATATTTTAAAGTATTGAATTAAAAAGTTATTAGTAAAAAATCAAGGGGGAAGTCAATTTTATTATTGTATTGATTTTATTTTTATCTTTTTTAAGAAGATTAAATTAGAATTTTATTATTTTTAAGGTACGAGTTATAATTTCATCATATATTAACTTAAAATTTTTAAAAAGTCTAAAACATAAATTTTTAATTTTTAGGGGTGAGGGTCCTGCCTCCCCTCACTTTATCCATGTAAAAATTATTAAAAAAATATATTTTGTTATGATATTCACTATTATCGATCCGTTATTTGATTATTAGATTGGTTCTCGATTAGTAACCTACGTGGTTCGCACATTAAGTTCACACATATAGTGTTCATGTCCATGAATGGGTTCGGACAATATGGGTTCACACCAGTATGTAGGTGAATTCACACATAGAAAACACATGTTAATCTTAGAGTGGAGTACATGTTAGCATGTATGTGGACTTAATTACGACGTCATATCCATGAACAATAACCGTATCATATAAATAGATAATTTAATCCTTTTGAAAGACACTCAAAAAAAAGATACTCAACAAATTTAATTGTCAATTTAATCAATTTGTAAAAATAATCGAATTAATCTCTTACTTCAAATTGATATTTTATTCGATTTTTTATATAACCTATCCAATTTTGAAAATAATTCATTTGATTCATTGCTTGTAGAAAAGTATTTAGAAAGCTAAAGCTAAAAAGCAAAAACGTGTGAGGAAAACATCTATGTCTCTCAATCAATTCTTTGATTAGTATTTGTGTTTAGCCCATTACAAGACCTGGTCAAATAATTGTTTGATTTTCAATTTGGTTTTATTAGTAAATTGACCTTTAAATTATACTCTAATTCCAAATTAGTCTTTAAAGTTTTTCAACTGTAAACTATAAATTTTATTTAAATTTACCCCCAAAATGATATCAAATTATAATAACATGACACATGATACATTCATAACGGAAGTTGTACACTTTTTGGGTAAAATACGACAAAATTGATAGTTTTAGGAATCATTTCTAACCAAATAAAAACATTAAGGACCAATATAGAAATTGAAGTATAGTTTTTGTAACACCCCTACACCCGGTTCACACGTATAAACCCGGTATAAGAGTATTACATGCAGTGTCAAAGAATTAAAAACGAATATAATAAAATTTTCTTTCAAATACTGTGTAATTGAATCGTTTTACTCAAAATATCACAAAATAATCAAGTATAATCAAAATCGAGACTTAAAACCAGTTTGAAAATAATGAAAATGTAATTTTTACTCAAAACAGGGCAAATATCGATACCACTATAAAAATATTGATACCTCTGTTCTAAAATCAAGAAATATAGCTAGAAACTTCAAACTAACCCCCTGAAATTATATAAAAACTTTACCAATAAATTAATTCAGTCTAAAACACAGTTCCATCCAAAATTCATCATCTCATTTTATAAGTTCATAGTATTCCATAATAACATTGATAACCCATTCATTGAGGACATATAAGTATCATTTGTACATGCCATTTTACCTCAAAATAAGTATACTTTATCTTGTAATCTTCCAACATTGATGTGATTTGATGAGAGGCACCTAATCCAACCTTAGCTTCTCAGAGATCTTGTACCTACACGTTGAATTAAACGCGTTAAGCCGGTGAAGGCTTAGTAAGTACTACAAGAGTCATTAATCATTCATCTTTTAATCACACATTTCAAACTCATTCATATAATTATTTATTCATGTAAAATACATACCTTTTATGTGTATAACATTTAACTTACAGTAGTGTTATGAATTCACATATTTTTTCTCATTTCACATTTTAGCCATTCCAATCTCTTAGCTTACTTAGTTTTATCATTCTTTGATTTCTTATACATATATTGTACTTACCTTTCATGTGATTATCATTTCACTTACTTCAATGTCACAAGTTGCACATTCTTTATTTTTCACATTATTTACCCTATTAACAAGACTCGGACCTTGACAGATACACGGATCCAACCAAATACACCAGAATGGCACTCAGTGCCTCATCGGATAGTTCGAAGCAATAAAGTGACACCCAGTGTCTCATCGGCCTAGTCGAAGTAAAGTAGTACCCAGTACCTCATCGAATCTATCCGAAATAAAATAATGACACCCAGTGTCTCATCGACTCAAGGTTGAAGTATCCCTGAACTCTTCCAATTCTATGGCATGCCAACTATATCCGACTCAGCTCGACTAGTTAATAAGGATTTTCAATTTACAATTCATATCACTTTCAATTCCAATTTCACTTTCACTTTCACTTTCACTTTCAAATTTGATCACAAATAATTCAAATTCAATTCAAATATACTATTAATTCAATATAAATTTTTATTCATCTCAATATTAACGCTTACCTTATATTCACTTATTAAATATAAATATCGAAGTAAACATTAAATAATAAATAATTCAGATTATAGTAATACAAATCAATAACAAATCAATTTAATCAAATAACAACCAAATATCATAAACAATTACTACTAATAACTTTGGAAACCTTTGATTTATCCATTTCATTCTCCTTTCTCAATTTTATCACACATCACTTTATATGCATCAATTTTTCATTTCTATTAAATTTTTCTTTTCTTTTTTTACATTAATTTTCAAAGTTGTACATTTGAGTCATAGTCACTAAATTATTTATATCTTGAGCTACAGAATTTTAAATTATAATCTGCTTGATGTTTTTGAAATTAGACTCAAATATCTTTTTACCATAAAAAATTCATAATTTTTACTTTATCCCAATTTGTACAGTAATTCTTTCAATTTACCCCTTCTTTGCTGCCTAACAGTTTTGACCTTTCTTTACTAAAAATTATTTATCTTTTAGTACAAGAATCCAATAATGTTCCCGTCTATTTATTTTGAAAATAGACTCATTATAGAATTAACCATATAAATTTAAGTCTCTAATAATTTTTCTACATTTTTCTATGATTTTTCAAAGTCAGAACAGGGGAACTCAAACTTACTCTGACCTTGTTACACAAAAACTAGTATATCTCGAAATATACAATTCCTTTTAATTTACTGTTTATTCCATATGAAACTACACTCAATAAGATTTAATTATATATTTAATTAAACTCTTAAATCTTTTTATACAATTTTTGGTGAATTTTTGAAGTTAGTCCTCTGATTCTGTCCAATCTGTTTTAATGAGAATAATTCCTTTCTCATGTTTCTTTATACTAAATTTCATTCAATCATACATAATTAACACTTATCATAATTAACCATATATGTTAAAATTATAAACACTTTAGTTTTATTAATTCTAAACCTTTTAATACTTGTAGTACTTACAACTCTTGTAGATAATCCCTTTTCACTCCTTGGCTTTCTCCTTTCCTTTTTCCTTCAATTTGGTCCTTCTCCTTCTTTTCTTTCTCTTCAATTTCATACAAAACACATATATTCATATTAAAATCCTTCTAACATATCATAATCTATGTTTCTAAACCAAAAACTAACATGTATTTAAAGAGGAGTTTAACTTTCTTACCTTAATCACTTGTATTCAACACTAATGTCCATTTTCTTTCTCCTCCAAGACAAGTATGGATGTATTTATTTTAACAAATGGATAGCTACTACACTTCTCTATTAATTTTATTCACTAATCTTGAAGAAATTTGGAAGAAACTAGCTTAATTGGTTTGTATTTGGTGAAAAAGGACTAATTTGAAAGAAAAGCAAAAGTTGAAATGGTGGAAAAATGGTGGCTAACGTGAAACACAATGGCTGATGGCTTTTTTAGCTTTCTCATCATTTCTTTTCTTTATTTCTCTAGATTTTTCTATCAATTTCTCTTTATGAAAATATTTTTTTTAATAACGGTAAAATTGTACTTTTAGTCCTTGGGCCTTCCAACTTTACACTTTGGCCCAAAACATTGCCTCCAAAAATATCTTCCACCAAATTACTCTTTTGTCCCTCCTTAATCACTATAATTCCCATAATGACTTATATTTCATTTTGGCTAAATTGCTATTTAGTCCCTAATGCTTTCTCACAATTTCTAATTAATCCTTAATTTTTCCTAATCTTCTTATTTTAACCACATATTTTGACTCTTAACTCTACACTATTACTGTTCCAACTCCGGTTCAAAAACGCGGATGTTACAGTTTTGGGGTCAATTTACTAATAAAGCACATCTTTCTTTGGATCAACAAGTGAATTATTTTATTTGTAAAGTGAATTTACTTGAGAGATCCCTCTAAAATCGAATTAGTCTCTCTATTATTAAATGGATCAATTTGGTCCAATGCTATAAAAAAGAATCTAATAAGGCCAAATTGGAATATAGTTAACATTTATTGTTTCATAGAGTTAATATTTTTAAAGTTTTTATGGTTCTGTAACTAAATCTTTTTGTTTGGAATTGAACTACAATTGAAAAAATAATTTTCAAGATATTTTTTATACACAAATATTAACTCTGTTACAATTTGAACTTATTTGATTCTTTTTAGTATAGGGATTAAATTGATCTATTTTAATAATAGATGAACTAATTTGATTCAATCCCTATAATACAAGGACCTCTTAAGTACTGTAACCTTATTTTTTAAGATTTTTTCTAGATTTTTTTTGTCGTGATTTAAAAGGAGAGGAGAGGGGAGGGTTGCCAAAAGTTTGAATGTTGGAGCTAATATATTTCATATAAGAATATTTGGATGTGCAATATTTATTTTATATTTCATCATAATGCATCAAGATAAATCCTCGTGTACGAGGTTGTTAGATATTTAAAGGAGAATATTTATAAATTTGATAAATTATTATTATATTACAAACTTTCTCAACTTTAAGGAGAGATAATAAATAGTTAGATAAATAATTATAATTACGTGGTCAATATTTATGATACTCACTAATATTGTGTGCATAAAAAGTTGGAATTATTTGTCAGATTTGGCGATGACATTAAGGGATTACATATAATAACGAACATATACCAACTAAAATTCTCCATGTGATTGTGACTTATAAAGACAATGTGATAGAGAAATAAGTCTAGGGCATGTTAGACACATGATGAACCAATTGGTTTCATAAAATGAAAATTTTCTTTAAAAAAAGTAGCAAATAACGAAGGTGGTCATAAGTTAATGGAGGCAGATATTCGTAAAGAAATCCAAAACATATCACTTGATAAAATTTCAAGAAAAGTTCAAGTACTTGAAATTATGAATATAATGAGATATCTCAATCAATTATATCACAGCAAAAAAAAATACCCGAAAAAGAAAATAATTATTGGCAACGATACTATACATAGAGCATTTTAATTTACGAAAAAGTGAAGATATTAAATGAAAATATATTTAAAAATATTGAGATAGAAACGATTTGCCAAAATAAATGGACACAAGTCTAAGCACTTGGAATGTGTAAATCCATTGGGGTCCAAGTTAATATTATAGCACAGAAGAATCGAGTCATAAATATATATAAAAAAAATGAAATTTTGTCTCAGATTGAGCATTCAACTAAAACAAATGGTCATACAACGATGTTATAAAGGATTATTAAGCACCTAAATAATGTAAGGTTTTTCTTTATTAGAATTTTTTTTCTCCGCTGATTTTTTTTAATAAAGTTTTAACGAGACATATTTATTATTCATTAATCAAGGAAATGAAATGAGAAATTTTGCATTTTGCCTTTCTATTATATTATTTTTTCGATAAAAAATATTATATTATCTCTTTCTCTTGATATTTCATTTGATAATTAATAACAAAAATTATTTAAATAATCAATTTTTAATAATAATTATTGATAAACTAATAAAAATATAAACAATCTTATTAATTAAGTTATGATTGTGTTGACAAAATTAAGATTTTAGAATGCATGCTCATGTTTAAGTGTATTCATAATTTTAGAGAGTGATTTTTTATTTTATTTTTTTAAAAATCTAAATTACATATATAATATTGGTAAAGTTAGCCAAATATGTCTGAAAAAAACATTAATTGGTAAAATAGGTCGATTTTTTTTTAAATTTAGGGAAATAGATCGTTTTGAAAGAGTGTGTGAAAGCGTGTCCAACTGAGCAAGCTTTCTTGTTGACATTTCAAGGAAAGCGCACCTAATTGGACGTAATTTTCGATAATTACAAAGAAAACGTGTTCAATTGAGCATGTTTTCCTTGACATGTTAGCAAGAAAACTTGTCCAACTAGACGCATTTTCTTACCAATTGTGAAGAAAGCGCGCCCACATTTTTTTTAAACAGAATGTTTCCTTAAATTTTTTTTAAAAAAAGTCAGCCTATTTTGCTAATTAACTTTTTTTTTTGACATATTCAATTAATTTAACCTATAATATTTATATAACCCTACTAATATATTACTTTTATTTTTAAATTTTTTGGGTTATTTGTATTTTTTTTCAATTGAGTTAGTATTCAATTAACTCGTGACACCTACTCAATCATAATTTTAAAAGCAACATACATAAAACTCACGATCAGATCGAATTCAAGTCAATTTTACCCACACAAATTTCTATTTTCTCTCTAAAAAAAATTGTTATTTTCAAGCTTTAAAGTAATTTACATCCATTTCATAAAAATAAAGAAAATCCAATCTTTTTGCAAATTGCTATTCAACAAGCAAAATGTTATATTCTATTCTATGGCAATTCTCCAACGCAAATTTATAGAACTTTGCCAATTCTCCTTTGGTTTTAACTTTGCATGCAAAGTATGACAGTGATAAATGCTATATTGGATTCACAAATATCAAGCAAAAGATAATGATCATTTTTTGGTACATATTCCATTCCCATTACCATCTCTTTGTCTCTACAAATCTCCCCAATTATATATATATATATATATAGTATTTAGTATACTGATAATATATTTTTTATTTCATAAATAATCTTAAAAAATTAATATGTATTTTTGTTTTTAAATATTTTACTATTTCTATATGACATTTGCCAACCTCTTAACATTGCTTGTGGAGTCTAAAAACTTCACTGACAATGTATTAAATAATTTCCACACAGGCCCTTTTTTTTTATATTTTTGGGGCCTTAAGCGAAATAATAAATTGAGACCCTAACCGTAATACAATAAAAAAATTTAGGTGCCAAATTAGAAAAAAATATTAAATTTAGATACCAAATATTATATTAACAAAAAGAAACCTATGTCAACATTTTAATTAGAACAGTTACCAATTTGAACTAAACAATTATATTATGAAAGCAAAAATGTCATATTAAAGTATAATGTTAAATCCTAATTTAAATATTATAAAATGACTAAAATCATAATTTGACCCTCTTTTTTTTCATAAAAAGTATTTATCTTTAACACTACCTAATACGAACATATATAAAAATTCGTACCAAAGTACATATTCACATTAATCATTCATGTAATAATATTAACTAGTAATTTATTAAACAAGGGTTCTACCCAGAGTCGTAACTAAGGGTTGGTAAGAACCTCACTTTCTTTAAAATGAATTTTTTTATTTAAACAATTTAAAATTTTTAAATTTAAAATTAATAAAAATAAAATTATATATTAACCTCTTAAAAATAATAAAAATTTAATTTAATATCTTAAAAATTATAAACATATAAATTATTAAAATAATAAAATTATATTTTTACTATTATAAAAATTATAATTTAATTTTAACTCCTAAATTTATTTTTTTAACTTCACCCGTAATTTTACCAATATCTTCAAGTATTGGAATCTTAACAATGGCCTATCTCCACCGGCCTATTGCTGACCTAAAAGGACATACACTACTATTCACTTTAAATAAATTGAATCTCAATTTTTACATAAAAAGTTATCTTTTATTTTTAAAAAAAAGTTAAGGAGATACCCTTTTATGTGAAAATAAGATTTTTCAAAAGGAAAAACATCTTTTAGTCACTGTTCACTAGAGTTGGGTCAAAAGATTGGGATGTTAGTACATAGCTACAATTTAGTGATGGTGAGTGAATTCTGTTATAATCAATGTCGAGGAATGATCGTAAAGTAATAAAAAGGAAAACTAAAAATACATAGATTTATATGAAAAATTTTTATCGGGAAAAATCACGGGCAGTGAAAAAGAATTTCACTATGTTGAAAAACACACGATACAAAAGTAGCTCGACTACATCTATTTAAGGGTTAAACAACCCTGTTATAATCAATGTCTAATAGAAGAAGTATAGTCTTATACGGATTCAACTTGTGCGACATGATCCCCTATTTTGCCTCTCTATTTTATTCATTTAATAAGTGACGAAATTCAGATCACACAACTCTAACAAATCTTTTCATTGATTTTGTAACTTTTTTTAATGGGTACTCTATTAGTAGTAGCAGTAGATGTCAATTTTCGTAATTAATATTAAATTATTTAAGTTTTGTTTCAATTAAAATTTAAATGTATTTCAATCTATTCAACTTATATAGTATTAATAGCATGGGCTGACATGTAATAGATGTCAAATCATTTAAGTTCTATTTTAATTAAAATTTGGGTGTGTTTCAATTGATATAGTATTAGTACTACAAGTCTATGTGTACTGTTTTGATCTAAAATCTGTATCAAATCATTTAAGTTTTGTTTCAATTGAAATTTTGAGATATTGATATTGATTTGTACGGATTGATACAAAATTTCGATATTTCTTTAAGAATAAAATATGTCATTAAATTAAATTATTTAATTTAATTAATAATTTAAAATTTTATATATGTGCATAAACATGTCTTTATGTATGGAATTGGGGTATATTAGTTATTTACATGGAATCTGTACAATTGGATTCATTTTCGTACTTGTATATTTTTTTTGTTTACATTAATCACAGAATTTGACAATTTTTTTCTCAACTTGAATTGATGTGAAATTATGAAACTGTGTCACATCATCACTCGAAAGTTTTTTTAAAAACATATAATTTTTTTAAGTTTTAAACAATGATGTGGCACAATCTTAAATAACCATGCCATTGCACTTTAATGAAATTCAAATTCAAGGGCTAAATTGAGAAGGTTTTATCAAAATGGATATAATTGTCAAATTTAGGGACCAAAAATTAAATTAACACAAAAGAAAATAATAGTTGAAATGGGCTTTTTTTTTCACTTCTAGAACTGGAATTTGATGCCCCATCAGAAAAGGCCCACTTTGTAAATCACTTGCAAATTGCCATGGGACAAAACAAAACAAATGCTCTTTTATTACATCATAGAGATTTTGTTTTGGCATGATATTACATCATAGAGATTGAAAGACATCAATTCTATGAACAAGTTGAGAACTTGAAAGAAAGTTCAAGAATTTGAATCCCCAAAAAAGAAAGAAAGAAAGAATGTTTTAAGAGATCTTTTAGTCATTTGAAATGATGACAGATAATTATGCCGGTTGAGTCTTAGTTCGATTAGTATTGATATTGTCACCAGTGCAGGAGACCGTGAGTTCAAGTGCGCTGAAGTGCATTGTTCTCCTATTTAAGGGTTGGGGAGGGGTTATGAGTAGTTTTAAGCACTGTATAAAAGCATATACGATAAGAACTTATAATGAGATTAATGTTCAAAAAAATACTACATGTAGATAAAAGAGAAATAAGTCTCCATCTTAATCTTAAAAAAATAAATAAATGAGTTGGTTTGTCATTTTTTTTTACGATAATTGAAGCTTTGGCAAAATTGGTGTAGGGTTGAGTTAGAAAATAAAAAAATGGATTTGAATCGAGATATTCATATGGTTTTTTTTGTAAAACAAGTTAAAGATTATGAATTGTTCGAAGTTTTATTTAATTTATAATTAAAATTATTTTTATGATATAAAAATAGATATTTTATATTTGAATCAATGAAAATAACTTAATTTTTTTATACAAAATATTTTTAAAATATTATATAAGAGTTAATTGTTTTTCATTTGTTTGAAAAATTAAAATTTTTAGAAATATTTATGAAAGAAACTTTGAAATTTTTTAAAATAATGTCCAAAGCGAATATTATTTTGTAAAAATAATTCCAAAATCCGAAATTCAAAATTCAAAATTAGTATTAAAAATGAAAACTAAACCAAATCGAGTCATCATAAATGATTTGTAAAATTCAGAAAACTCAACAAAATCGAACTAAACGCACCCTTAGTGGAAGGAAAATGATGGTCCCATGCTATTGAGAATCACTAGAGACATTGTGTGGCCCTAACATGTTTTTTTCCCCCACCATTCTTAGCATTATATCTATAGATTAGATAGACTAGACTATTTTGAATCGGATCAATTTTGATTGAGCGGATTCGAGTTTTAACATTTTTAAGTCATTTCAATTTTAAGCTAGATTCAAGTTCAAGTCATGTCGAGTGCGACTATTTTGTGTCTTCCTCAAATCATATTAGGTTTAGATTATTTTGATTACTTAATTGTTTCAGGATTTAATAATTTTGTATTTGAATTGTTTTGGGTATGATTTATTTTAAGTTCAATTTAATCTTTTTTAAGTTTATTTTTTTAGTGAATTATAATAACAGGAAAAAGCTCGAACAATAAATGCGACTAACACGACTCGAATCCAGACTATATCTAAAACGATAAACACCCTTAACCATCAAACCATTATATGAAAATTTTCAAATTTATCTTTTATAATAAAATAAAACTCCATTGATTTCTAATTCCGATTAATCAAACTTAATTTTCAGAATCAAATCGAAATTGACATATTCAATATGAAATATTAAAATTGGAACAAGAGTCACATTTATTATAGTAAAAACTACACAATACATTTATTTATATAGTAGAAAACTACAGTATCATAGTAACAGTGAAAATGTAAAATTACTACATAACCAAAGAGGTGCGGGCTACATTTGAAGCCGCTTCAGCCCCCTTTTACGACTTTTTTACCACTCACTGGGTTTTTTACTATTACCACCCAACTGCCTTACCCCCAAGGCCTAAGATTAGGTAAAAAACAAAAATTACCACACATAAATTCACTTCAATCACTTTTGTATCTATCACTGTAAAATCCTAACAAAAAGGTAAAAACCCACAATTTTTACCTCAACCTTAACTTTTACCACCGCTTCAGATTTTCCCGGGAAAATGAAGGACAATTGAAGGGCGGGGAACAACAGATTAAAAAAAAGAGGGGAAAAGGATAGGGTAGCTGTCTGTGACGGGTCTGTTATTTAATAACGGAAATTCTTTCCTGTGAAGGTTTGACCGAACTGCCAATTACCTGGTGCCACGTTCCAAGAGGTGGAAGTTCGTTTGTCACTGCCTTTGACACGAAACGACAGCGCTTGGCCGACCAAAACGACGTTGGATTGCCAGTTTTGACCCCAGTTCCGGCTCATGCTGGTCCAACCGGTATTGGTTCCTTTAATGCTCACCTTCACGATATCTCCTGCACCCGCGACGTTGGTGATTAAAACCAAGTTGAAGTAACGGAATCCGTTGATAGTGAATCGTATTCCCCCTTGCTTTCGGCACGGCACTCTGTAAAAAAATTAAAATGAAGGGTAATTTATGGATATTAAGAAAGTTTTTGGATTAATCTCAGTAAACATCCTCTAACTATTACTCAAATTTCAAATCAATCCCTAAATTAATATTCTTTTATAATTTGATCCATGTATTTTAGTTAGATTTAAGCTATGATTTAATGACCAAACTTATAGTTAAGCTAACAAAAGGATATAATTGTTATGATACTTAATTAGAATGTTTTGAAATTTAGAAATAAATTTAATATCTCAATCAAGGACGTCTGATGAAATTAACCCAAACGTTTAAGACCCTTCGGGCGAGTGACGGAAGTCACAGCGGAGGATGACGTAGATTTTGTCTTTTAGTCCCATGAAATTACATTTTTGCCCTTGAGCGCTTTTCTACCGGAATCAGGTAAGCTTTAAAGGCAAGGGCGGTTTGGTCATATTATGGATCACCGCGAAACCGTTGGTTTAAAAACGGGTAAACGACGGAAAAAGGGCGATTCCTTTGAGCCCCCTATTTGCTTTCCCGAGAAAGTGACCGAAAAAAGCCATAAAAACTTGCTTTTTGACAACCATACAAGAAAATAAAGGGTTAATTGCATCATTTTCTTTAAATTTTAAAATGTTTCTCATTAAGTCCATAAAGGATAAGTGTTGTATTAGTCTGGTCTTCCTGTTAAGATAACCACCACCTTTAAAGCTAAAGTACCCCTATAAAAAACAGGGATCAAATAATAAATATGTTTGTACCTACTGCATGAACTTTGGATATGACATGTTAAAAAAATAATTTATAACACTATATATATATATATTTATAATTTGATCCATATGTATTAAATGTACTCATTAATTCTTTGAAAATTCAATCAGAATATTTTAAAATGAAGAGAGATTCACTTACATCAGTGCAAAACTAATTGATATTTTAATAATTCGATCATTAAATTTATCAATATTATACTTGTCATGTATATAAAATTTTGAAACGATCTGATATCTTTATCATATCAATATTAAATATATATATATTTATATTTAATGGTTATAAATTTTTTTTACGTAAAACAAATAGTTAAAAAAATTTAAAACTCTGCTAGTTTAGTTTTACCTCGGTGTAAGTAGATTCTCTTTCAAAATATATACCAAATTGAAATTTCAAGGATAGTTTGAGTACTTTTAGTGAAATTAACCGGAAATAGAAAACCAACTTAAGAAATAGCAATTAGCAAGAATTAAATTAACCCAAAACGAGAGAGATTTTAGCGACTCACCGTCGGAAAGAAACAGGGACAATACCGGCACGGTACTCGGCGATCTTGAGGAACATAGGCATAGCAAGGTCAAAATGAGGCCGTGGCGGGTTACACCAACCACCATTATCGCTCGGAAGAGCGAAATTAGGAGGGCAAAAATTAGTGGCGGTGATGAAAATAGAAGGGCTACCAGGATGACACCACCTCGGGTCATTAGCACATTTGATCTCAAAACAAGCACCGCAACTAAGGCCATTGTTAAACAATGCGGTGCTTAGAGCCGCCGTGTTGACACCGTAGCCTTGGCTGTATAAATTCCCATACCCACACGCACCACCTGAATAAAAAAGGTAGTGAAATTTGAACAGCGAATAGAAATGGATTTTTTGTTTAATGAAGTAAAATTACTTACCCATTGTGCCAGAAGCATCACTGCCGCCATAGAAAGTGGCATGAGCAGTTTCCCAGGATCCACCGGTGTAAACACCGGGGATTCTTGCGTTAACTAATACGAAAATGGAGAAAAATGAAGCTAAACGAAGCACGGTAAAGGAAGAAGATGAAGCAGCGGTAGCCATTGTTTTTTGTTTGTATAAAAGAGGAATAGAAATGTTTTTGGGACGAATGAAATGTGAGGAAGAAGGTGAGGAGTACAGGGTACTTATTGAGAAGCTAAGGGAATCACAATTCAGTGATTCACAAGTTTTAAAATATAAAAAGATAATAAATTTTATTAAATTTGGAGTCTACTTAAATTAAATGTTTTAAGGAGAAGTAATGTGAATGTTTTTGGATTAAATTTGGTCCAATCGATTCAATTGATTTGTATTAGTTCGTTCAACAATTAATTTTTTTTTTCTTCAAATACTTTAACTGATCTAATTTAGTTCAAATAACATTCATGCAACTCAAACCCAATATTATTACAAATTTTATTTGATTTAGGCTTGTATTATCTATTTGTACTATATTTAATCGAATCTTGATCCTAGAATCATGAGCTTCGAACCTCAAATCATAAATCTCGAACTCAAACCTTAAATCCTGGATCTTAAACTCAAAACTTTAACATTGAACATTAAACCCCGAGCTTGTGATTTGAGGTTCAAGACTTAGGTTCGAGGTTTAGGATTTGGAGTTTTGGGATCGAGATTCGAGATTCAAGGTAAAAAAATTATTAAAATTATGTTTCAATGACATAGAAAAAATTGTTGAAATACCATTAAATAATTGAAAAGGGACATGAATGATGTGATGAGAATGATCCATAAAATAATTTCTCGATTTTAATGGTATTAATTTTATATTTTTATATTTTTTTCCAATTGTCATATAATTTAATAATGAAGTGTAAATTTTTAGGGTTATAATTCTAAGTATCTTTCAACCAAGTATTGATGGTTAAGATTTTTTAGTGTTTTTTTTTCCTTTAAAAATTCACATTAAACCTTTTTCTTTTGAGCATCTTTTCAATTTGCATATTTCTTCTTTTTGTTGAGGAATTTTCTTGACACTATTGAAAAGTTACATTTTTAAGATTTCTTTTTGATATTTTGAAGGATTTTTTTTTCTATGATCTTTATTCTTCATTTCTTATTTGGGACGATTTCATTGACTATATTCCACAAAGATGAAATGTTAAATGTAGACAAATAGCATCTCCATTTATTTTTTATTTGAGGAAATCTCTGTATTAAAAGTTAGATTAGATTGTTGATTAAGTTAGCTTGATTTGTATTGGTATTGTTGCCAGTACAGGAAGACGTAGGGTCGAGTGCGTTGAAATACATTATCTTCCTATTTTTTAAAGAGCAAATCGATCCTTTTTTATTAAAAATTGATGTAGTTGAGGGAATAACCATACAAGTACACATGGCGTGGCATGCCACATGTACCTCATGGTGACGTTTATGAACTCGTTTTTAACAGTAGAAATGAATTAAATTTTTAACAGAAGAATCATTTTGCTCTGTAATCTAACGTAAATAAACTAATTTATTCATCTTTTTAGTAAATGAGCAAAATGCAATACGATTTCTAATAAGGGTCTCCCTAATACTTTTGTTGCTTTTTATTTATTGCTCTTTTTTTTTCCGAAACCAAAGTATCCATTGCCAACCACAATAACTACTCTCTTCGCTACAGGAGCTTTTCGAAAAGTAAAATGATTGACAGTGAAATGTGCTCCATTCTCATAAGCAAACATGAATACAATTTTTTTTATGAAGCTCAATCCTTCCGCGAAAGGTATTTTTATTAATAATTTTTTTCATTCACTTTATCGTTATAAATATCTTTGAATCTAAACACACATCTAACCATTAATTTTACTTTCACTGTTACAATATTTGATCTTATTGCTATAATAATTAATTTTACTTTCACCGCTATTTTTAATTTAATTAAAATCAATTTTATCGTCCATCCAAATAAATCCGAATGAATATCACCTATTCATGAATTATGATGGCTACATTTTGTGAACGAGGATTAAACTTACATAAAATAGTGATGGACAAAAATATAATGAAGGGGGATCGAATAAAAAAAAGCATGTCAATTTATAGTTGAGATGTAATAACTTCGTAGGGTTAATATTTTTTTTTGAGATAATTCCTTAAACTTTAAACTATCAACGTATATTAATAAGGTTTGTTCGTTATTAAAATTGTTAAATAAAATATCGGATCTAATCTGACGTAATTTAAAATGAAAAAAATTAAAGAAATCTGAATATCTTAAAAATGGATATTGTAAAAATTTTGATTTTAAGATTTTCGAAGTTAACTATTGTTCACTCTCTATTTTTTTTTGTTTTTACTTTATTTTTAGTTTTTAATTTTAAAAGTTATGTGACAACATTTTACTTTTTTTTAATTTTCATTTTAAATTACATCCATAATATTTTATTTGTCATTTAATGATTAAATTAATGGTTTAATAATGAAAGGACTTGATTGATATAACATCGATAGTTTATAGATGAAATTAGAATATTTTAAAATTTGTGATGATTTAAATTTACATTTATTTATTTATTACAAGTTAAATATGAGACAAGAAAATCGTGATTTTTATGTGTAAGAGGAAGAATCTCTATCCAACAAATTTGTGAACTATTGTAGTTTTATTAAAGTACTGTCCCTGCATTGTGTAGGGGAGTAGGCGACAATTACTAAATTGATATTAATGGTTAAACCCGAGGTCGTGTGATGATAGTTCACTTTGTTTGTTAATCATGTGATTAGGAGTGAAGTTAGATTTTTTTTTCTCGAGTGACGGGATAATATTTTTATAGAAGTTAAAATATAATTTTGCTATTGTATTGACTTATATTTTTACATTAGAAAGATTAAATCGAACTTTATTATTTTCTGAGGGATAAATTATAATTTTACCATATATTTAGGAGGCTAAAACAAAATTTTTCAATTCCAAGAGAGGGGGTAACCCCTGCATGTGCTTGGAGGTTTGCTCTTCGTTCATGATAATGAAGTACATTTCGTGACTAATCATTTGCGATAAGGAAATTAGTAAATATTGATGACGAATACTAGTGGCGAAAGTAGGAAACTGGCAGGAACTTTGGCCCACCTTAAAATGAAATTTTTTTTCATTTAAACCCTTATAAGTTTTTTTTAATTTTCTATAAAAAAATTCTATTAATTTAATTGATTAATTAATTTGATAATAATACAGCTACAAAAATTTTTCTTCACTTGCAATAATCTCACTTTTATTCATCTTGTCCCAAATGCTTCTTCTTTCTTGGGTTTGAAATTATTATTTTTTAAACATTAATTTTATTAATTTTTTATAATATTTGTTTCTTTAATATAATACTTAAAATTATACATAATTCCTCTCAACATTTAAATAGAAAGATAATATGCTTCAACGCACTTAAATCCACGTTCTCTTGCATTGATAATAATATTAATACCAATCAAATTAAAACTTAACCAGCGGGTTTAAAATTATTTTATTCTTAGGATGGGTTTAGATAGGATGCGATGCGATGTATTTAGCTTATTTTTTATCTCATGCTACAATATCTAATTTTACTGTCACCACTATTTTTATACTAATCACAGATAAATATGCCGCTCATCCAAACCCACTATTAATATTATATTGAAATAAAAAAAAATTAAATTTCATAGTAATGCTGGGATGATGTACTCCATTATACATTAGATTATTATTCCAAATTAATACACAATCAGCATACTTTTTCTTGTCGGTGACAATAAATGCTATATAAAAACATATTATTACCTGTCAAATCATTTCCTTTATCTCTTATTAAGGCTAAAATCAAGTAATATTAATTAAAATTAAATCCAAATGTGTCTGTCAGCCGTAAGTATAATTATAAAAGTTTATAATTAATTAATGATTAATGAAATTAAGTTTCTTCCGTACCAAATGATGGTACACAGAGTATTTCTAAATTAAATACATTAATTATATGGATAATATTATTAGTAGAATAAAAAAAAATATGATTATAATGTCGATTGAGTCTTAGTTCAATTGACATGAATATTATTGTCAATATAAGTAGATGTGGGTTCGAGTGTGTAAAAGCATATTATTCTCTTATTTATGAGTTGAGAAGAGGCTATGTGTAAATTTAGACATTGCGTCAAAAAAAATAGATCACGTCCTATAATGAGATTATTAAAAATTATATATGACTATGATATATATATATATTTATTTATTTATTTATTTATTTATTCTTTTTTATGCATTGCCAAAAATTATCCGTAATCCCTCCCTAATTCTTAAATAGGATGATAATATGTTTCAGCGCATTCGTACCCACATCCTTATACACTAATAATAATACCGATGCTAGATGAGTTATCAATATTCATTAAATAACAGTATAATGGTGAAAAAATATTTATAACTTATTTTACAAATTGCATATCATGACCAAAAATATTTTTCTATAAAGGAATTGAAAAAAAAAAATTTGGATAAGACTAAAAGCATCGTGTGGGTACAAGCATGTGGGTGGATCCTTATCAAGGGGACAATGCTCACCATCCCAAATACATTTAGACTTTGTTCATAAACTTGTCTTGTTTACATTTATCTTAAGTTATTTTTTTATTGTATCGAAATTATTTAATTTGAATGGTTAGTACATATTAAAAAACTAAATATTAGGATCCGTTTTTATTTATTAAATTGATATATTGTTGGAAATATATTATTACAAAATGAAATAGTTAACACTGATAGAATAGATAAATTGAGTATAAATAAATAAAATAATCACTGTGTCGTGGAACAATCATTGTTTTCGAAGTAAATTTATCTTGATCGGTGTAATCGTGTAGTGGATGTCGCCTCCCAAGATTAACACAAAACTTCAATATTCGTGCACCCAAATAAGAAAAGTGGAACACAAATGGTATTGCTATTCTCACAAGTGTTTGGAAAAGTAGATTGGAAACTAAAGCTGAAAATTTGGTCGGAAACTTGACCGAAAAAGTTTTTCGAACAGAAAACAGACGAGCTAAGAAAGATAGAGAAGAGATTGTTGTTTGATTGTTGTTGTGTAAAATGAGAAAAATGACCTACTATTTATATTATTTTCTAAAGGGGCAAAATAATAAAACAGTAGTGTCGATTTCCAAAATAGTAGAAAATTTTCCTCAACTGAAAAAATATTTTTGATAAAAATAATAGAAATTTTATTAACAAAGAAACACGCGCTCCGTATTTGTGTGAACACGAACATGAATAAGGCCAGGCGACGACCGCGAGCATGTGTTGGGCCTTTAATTCCAATTGCTCAATAATAATAAAAGACGAGACTATATTTAAACCTTTTTACAAGTCTTTTCTCAACCAATGTAAAATTACTCACTTTGCATTAAAATTTGATTCGCACGAATTGCCTATTAGTAGTGCGTGAGTGGCAGTGCTTTGCTTCTGCTAATAGTGTGCTCGAGTTGTACTTACAAATATCTTATGACAATGTTTTAAAGAGAAATACATAAATAAAAAGGGACTTATTTGAACAAAATGTACAAATTTTAATATATTATCAATCTAAATTTTGCCCTACCTAAGGCCCATGAGATCTCTTCATCCTTTGTGATCTTCCTCTTTCTTTGCATCCACTTTGATTCAACAAATTTTATGGGCCATTGGGTCCACCCCAAAACCGACACTTATTTTCCTATTTGTTTTTTTTTCAACATCGATAATCACAATAAATTTCTATTAAATTTGCAATTAAATAATTAGGTTAAACTTAGAGTCAAGTTTTTAGACACCTATAAATAGTTAAATAGATTAGATCATCGATTTTTTTATTTGATCCATTCAATTTGTTTATTTGATTTAATTAAATAAATTATTAAAATATTTATAACAATTTAAAAATAAAATATATATTAGAAAAATAAAGAAAGCATGTTCGGCTAGTTTTTTTAACCCGATTCAATGATTATGAGTAGTTCGAGGGTCAACTGATCTAACCACTCTCTCTAGATTGGTATTATGACAATACTTGATCCAACCGGTCCAATTCGATAAGTTCTAGAATCAAGGACTCCAACATATGAATATGATGTAAAAAATAACAAAAATATTAAGTAAATATTATGTAGTAAAATGGTACAATTATTTTTTAGTCATTCCTAAAAATGGATAATTTAATTTTGTTTATTTCTAACTCCTTTGTTAGAATGAAAAATTTTCATTTTTGACATCTCTTAAAAATTAATGATTCAATTTAAGCAAATTTAACATAATTTTTTGCTTTTGACACTCAAAATTTTCTAATTTTACCTTAATCCCTATTACAAAATTATTGATTTTGTCCCTACTTTAGAATATTGACAAGCTCGAGCTCAGCTCGAGATATAATCAAGCTACTCAAGCTCGAGCTTGAGTTTGATTAAATTTGTTTGCCAATTTTTGAACTCAAGCTCAACTCATTAATTAAGCTTAGGGTTAATAATATATATTAAGGGCAATACCGTAATTTGATAATATAAAAATATGAAAAACTAGATAAAGCTTGTGAGCCGTTCGAGTCAAGTATTAATAAGCTCGTATTTAGCTCGATCGATAGCTCGAACTCGGCTCAATAATTACTAAATCGAGTTTAATTTTTTTAGTCGAACTCGAATAGCTTGCGAGTACCAGTGTCTTATTTATATCCCTACACCTATGCATAGCCTAGACGACATGTTTGGCCTAAGTTTGGACAAGGATTTTTTTATCCTTAGATCGGCTCACTCAGTCCTAATATTTGGAGAATTTGGACAAAAATATTAAACCTAAAAATTGATTTGAGCAAAAAAATTAATCCCGTTTGATATATGGATTGGGTTTGAGCTCCAACATTCAAGGCTTGAGTTCGATGAAGCTTATTTTCAATTTTATAATATTTTATTTTATTTAAATATATTATAATTTATATCATATAAAATATTTTAAAAAATATATTAAATTATTTATGTTTAAAATTTTAATAGAAGAAAAAAATATAAAAAATATTAAATATCAACTAAAAAGCATATTTTTTTAAAAATAAAAAATACTATGAACGGATCTAAACGGATTTGAATTAATCATTTACAAATATAGATGAATTTGGACAAAATTTGAAGTTCATTTGCAAATATAATGTTGATATCATACAACCACCTAGCTTGGCCCGTTAACATTTATACTCCATTTTTGTTTTATGATCTATTGAGACTAATCCTTTCGGGTTTGTGGTTGCCTTTCTCAACAATGTTGTTTTTAAGGTTTGAATACATGTTTTTCAAATGAGAGTGAAATGTACCTTACCATTATAACCAACATTAATCGGTTAAAAAAGTTATTTTGGATCAAGTTTAAATCAAAATAGTTCACACTGAATCGATTAACTTATTGTTTTTGTTTTAATACCCGGATTTCCAATATCATTCACTTTTAATATACAATAAGTAAAAAACCAAAGTAAGTCAATATCACCATGAAGATCAATTTACCTAACAATTGTAGTAAGGGACTTCGTAATATATATATTTTGAAAAATTTTATTATAAATTTTAATCTTTTTGACATGAAATTTAAAACTACCCTAAATCTCTCCTAACCCATAAAATAGGAAGATAATGCGTCTCAATATATTCAAATCTACATCCTCATACATTGATAACAATACTCATATCAATCGAATTAAAACATAATCAACGAAAATTCGTAATATATAAACATATTAAAAAGCGAATGGCTATTAAACATGGTGGTACTGTTGAAGTTTCGTACATGCAATTAATGCAGTGTAGAGCTAGAGAGTTCCACGTTTTTGGCATAAAAAAGTTAGGTGCATTGCGGAGAGAACATAAGACTGGATCTGAGATTTGGTGGTGCCGGCAAAAAGGTATGTGGTGGTATTTGCGGTGGTGGAGCAAAGTTACATTTACTTCGCTGCCTAGCTAAAAATTTCATCCATTCTACTGTTAAAAATTTCTTTATGTGCATTAGCATGAGGTACACGTGACATGTCATATGTTATTGTGTGGTTATTTTGTCGTATAGGAGCCAAAATTTAATGGTTATTATTATTATTATAAAGAACTGAATTTATTCATGTCAATTGAGTTTTAACTCGATTGATATGAACATTATTGTCAATACAGAAGGATGTGAGTTCGAGCCTGTTGAAACGTATTATCCTCTTATTTATGAATTGAAGAGGGATTATGAATATTTTAAATATTGTATCAAGAAAATCAAATATGATCAAAATTTATAATCAAATTGTTAAAAAAAATTGAATTCATCCATTGATATGTTCTAACTAACATTCTCAACATTCACAAGAAGGTGTTCATCTAATATTAGTCAAGGAAACGTGTTAGGTGCTAGAAGAATTTGAAGAACATTCAGACAACAAACACACAAAATCTGTCGTGAAAATTTATTAATTCTAGTATTAATTTTCGCTCACATTTTAAATTAATCCTCAAACTTTAAAATGTTTTAATTGAATAGTTAAGGTATAAGTATTGCATCAGTAGGTTTACTCGTCTTCTTAATCATTATGTTTAGTATTAAATATCAACTCAAATATAAGATGAAATATTTTAAAATCAGTGGCTCAAATTATAAATGTGTTAGATCTGACGCATTAAGAAATATAACTTTTTTAAATATTACTGACACTATATATTTTTTAACATGTCAATTTCAAGTTTTCCATGCAATAAATACATATGTGTTTATGGTTTAATTCACGTGTTTTAAATATGCTTCGTATCACCTTACTAGAACTAGCTGATCGATATGGATTACCTTGATTGTATTCACGAGTATATTAAGATAATCCCATGGTTTTTTAATGAACATTGGAGAAATTTTTTCCGTTCTTATTTTGTATATAATAGTACATCTACATTATTTGAATTTTGAACAATGACAAGAATGTAGACTACATTTTCTTTTTCCACTAAACATAAACGTAGGATCTAAGCTGTCACCGGTGTCTCGACGGCGAGTTGGCCGGCGTAACTAACGTCGGATTTGACATCAGTTTCCCATAGCTCCGGTAATGCCTGCTTGATGTTATGAATGCTTTCCAATGCATAATCAGCACCTTTTGGCCTTTGGGAAGTACCAACCTGCAAACAGATCAAATATTCATATACATTGCAAGCAAAAAATATTGTTAATTGAGACACCGAAACACTTTCCATGGACTTACCAACACAGTGTGTAGACCGACACGTTTTCCGGCTTGGATGTTACGGACGCTATCGTCAAAGAACAACTGAAAACGGGTGGAATCCGTTAGTTGACCGTAACAACTTTGAAGAATAAAGTACAGAAAAGAGTAAATTCATAACATAAATCTTACTGTTCTTTGAGGATTGATTTTGGCAATCTTGAGAGCAAGTTCAATGGCACTATCTTGTGGTTTGCAAACAATGGGTGTTTTAGGCAATGTTGCACCTGGCTTTGGGTCGGCAAAATGACCGATTATGTCGAAAATCTCGGGGGTTTTAGCAACACCGGCTGTGGCGGAAACTGATCCCAAGAACTCGACGTCGTCCTCGTCATCGGAGACCGTGTTCTTATGGGTAGGATTGAGGGTTTCAAAGCAAATAATCCCTTCAAAACAGTCTTCTAATCCAAGTTTTCTAAGAGCTTTACTTGCATGGACCCTATCAGCATTTGTGAAGATCTATATTGAACAACACACATATCAATTGGACAATACCATCAAAATAGGGTCAATATTTGCTTTATTGGGCATAGCCCATTACTTACAATTTTTCTAATAGGCAAAGTCAATAATAGGCTCCTCAATTGAGGGTCTGGTTTTAAGTTTTCATAAGGAAGCCCTCCATGGACATAGCTATGGTAATCATCATAGTCAAAGTCATAACCAACAGCCTGCAAAGGAGAAATAAAAAAGAGGTAACCCCAATTGAATTTATAGCTTTTACCTAATGAGAAAAAAAATTGATGTTGAAAATATACCCTAAGGCCAGCCATTGTTGTCCCATAATTCTTATACAAGTAGTTGGACAATTCAACAATTTTCTCCTTCCCAATCCCCAGCTTTTCAACCATGTAATCTGTAATTAAAAATAAAAAATGGGTTATTTTTTCTGGTATCGTACAATTAAAAGGTTAGTATCACGTGCATATGGTAGCGGCATATCCACAGCACACACGCACACACTATGTCCAGGGCGAAGGGAGGGGCAGGTAAGAGCCCTGACCCCCCTAAAATGAAAAATTATGTTTTTAACTCTGGAAGTTCTAGTTTTTTATTTAGTCCTCCTAATAACTACAAATATATATGTCAACATAATTGTGAAATTATAACAATTTCTAAAGTTCTAACATTTGCTCCTTTGGAGGCTCAAACCCGGATGAGTTTTACTGATGAACAATTTTTGACCACAAGATCAAACACGGGAATACAATTTGGGTTTAGTTTTAAAAAGAAGAAAAAAGTTAGATGATACAATTACAAAGATCACAATGGCAAAAGATCCTTTACCTTTAATGTTGTTTCCACATGTTTTAGCAAGACCAGAGCTCAAGGGATAAAGGGTATCATCAAGATCTGCAAATTCCAATAGAAAAAAGGGTTTCATTATATCATTTAAAACCCTTTTAGTTCATATATTAATTAATTAACCATTGATTTTTCTTTTTCTCAATTAGCTTACCAAAGAGAAGGCAATCATATTTAGGCCTTGGAGATAGTCCATATATGTCCTCATATGCCATTTTTTTTTCTCTCTTTTGATCAATAGACCTTAAATCACCAATGAAATTAGGTTAGCATCATAGTCCAAAAATGTTATTATAGAGCTTATTTTATAAAAAAAAAAAAAACTCAAATGGTACACTTTTTAAGAAGTTGGAATGGAAAAATGATAATTTAAAAAAAAATGCATTAAAAGATGGTGAAAATTAAACTAAGAAAAAACCCAAATTTGATGCTTTGTGTTGGCTTGATGGGTAGAATGTTCATCGTTTCAAGTGTGGTTTAAGTTCAAATCATGTTATTGATTGTAATTAAAAAAAAAAAACAAAATTTCTTTCCACCATGAAAGAAAAGATCAGAGCTTTTTTAGCTTAAAAAAGTGCATCATGTCAAGGTGGCACTTTTCATTTCAATATGGTAGGAAAAGAAACATCAAAGAAATGGTACCCAAAAGAAAATATTTTTATAAAACCCCCAAAGGAAAAGCTTTGACAAAGAAAAGAAAAATGCAAGAAAATTTAAGGCTGTAATGAGAAAGTAAAAACCATACCAGTTGCAAAAAAAACAGGGCAAAGCTAACAAAAGGAAGTGTCTTTAAAGAAGAAAAAAGAAACAGAGGATTTTGTTAATGTTCTATAGGAAGAACAGAGAGCCAAGGGGGAGGAAGAACAGAGCTAGAATTGGGTTTTTTTATAGGCAAAAATGGTGGGTTTCTTTGTAATTACAAAAAAGACATTTTTTTCCCATTAAGCTGTTAAAGTAATCACATTTAACTTGTGTCTTTTTCTTGTAATGCTCAAAGTGTATGAGAAAGTCAGAAAGTCACAGGAAGTAACCTAGAAAAAGAAGACTTTCTTTAAAGGTTTAAAATTTGATTTTAGTCCCTTTATTACGTTTAAAGTTGAGAATTGATCCTTTTGTATTAATTTGGTATAATATAATCCTTCGGTTTTATAATGTTATCAAGGGTGAAGCCAGAAAAAAATTTAGGGGAGAGGGGGCAGAATTAAATTATAAATTTTTGAGAGGTTAAAGTGTAATTTTATCATGTATGAACTTAAGATTTCATCATTTTTTAAGGGACTAAATAAAATTGTTTTTGTTTTGGGGAATCAAAGTATAGTTTTATTATATATTGACTTCTAATTTTAAATTCTTGAGGGGACTAAAAGGCCAACTTTCCATTGAGGGGAATAAGGCAAAGCAAATTAGTTCTTGTACATTAGATTAAAGGTCAAATTGATCTTTTCTATTAAAAATTTCATCCGTTTTTATTGTTAAAAACCGGTGTGACTAATAAAATAACCAGATAGTTACACATGGTGTGCCATGTGTGCCTCATTCTGGCATACGAGAATCAATTTTCAACAGTAGAAATTAATGAAATTTTTAACAAAACGATCAACTTACTCTTTGATCCAACGTACAGGGATTAATCTGTCCATTTTTTGAGTAGTGGAGGCAAAATATAATTTGACTCTTAGTATAAGAGCCTCTTCGGTACTTTTACCGAAGATGACTAAATTATGTTAAATTAAAACAGGGAAATTAAATCTCAAACTTCAAAATAGTAAAAGGACTAAAACAAAAATTAAACCTTTTAAAGAAAAATTAAGAAAAAAGAAGAAGGTAAAACCAAGTTAGCTGTCTGAATAAGACTCTCAATGAACTTTTCATTCCCTGTTTTGTCCCTATTTTTCCAATTGTCGAAACT
The DNA here is from genome assembly GCA_005610355.1 of Gossypioides kirkii. Lineage (NCBI taxonomy): Eukaryota > Viridiplantae > Streptophyta > Magnoliopsida > Malvales > Malvaceae > Gossypioides > Gossypioides kirkii. The sequence goes on along the minus strand of CP032244.1, from coordinate 37,376,098 downwards.
TAGGCCATTTGTTTATTATTAATTTATTACAACAAAAACCTATATTTGTCCGAATCTGAAGCAAAATTTAATGTAATTTGGTGAGCTGTAAACTGTTCTTTGGCTTCTTGTAATCAGTTTGGCACAAAATATTGGATGCAAATAGATGCTTACCCTAAAAAAGATTATTCTTTTCATTTTCTAATAAATATAAAATTTAAAGATACCATTTTTTTAATTGTAGTCTAAACCTCAATTATCAATGTAAACAACATATAATATTTGGGTATGCGATTCAATTCTCACTTTGCGTATGGAGCAGTTTTAAAATTTATAGTCAATATCTTTTTTAATGGATCTACAGAATGCGGAGGATTAGATCATTTTTTTAATTTTTAGGCTAAATCTCAATTATCACTGTAAACAACATATGATATCTGGGTATGGGTTCGATCTTCGTTCTCGATATGGAGTAATTTTAAAATTCGTGGTCAGTATCTATCTTTTATTGGGCTTACAGAATGCAGATGATTAGATCATTTTTTTTTATTTTGTAGGCTAAATCTCAATTATCAATGTAAACGACATATAATATTTGGATATGGGTTCGTTCCTTGCTCTGGGTATGAAGTACTTTTTTTTTTAATATACTGGTATGATTACATGATAGTATCTGTCTATACTTTCTTAATCCTTTGATAACGCACACACACCTTGCACATGCAAGTGCTCGAACTCGGGACCCTTAGGATTAACAACATCCTCTTTTCCACAAGAGCTACTTGTTGGGTTCAAGTAGTTTTAAAATTCATGGTCAATATCTACCTCTTAATAGGCCTATATAATGTGGAGGATTAGTTACTCGGCTTGCTCCAACAGATATTTTGAGAAATAAAAAAAATATAATACCAATTTAGAGTTGAAGATAAGATAAATCCTCTTTCTTTGCTATCTTTCTTTGTGGTGTATTTTAGAAAGATATTTTGATTTCGATTAATTTAAAGTCGATTTGGGTCGAACTCTTAAAATAGATAAACTCTTTTGATATTGTCTTCATCTACAAAGTTCATATTCAAAATCTTACTAATAAGTATTGAGTTTTTTATGATTCGAACCAATAAACGTTGGTATCCATGGGTTAGGTAGGTTTGAACTATGATGTACTTTAATCATATTTGGGATAATTCTGATTTTAGTCCTTGTATTTTGCTAGAACTTGGAATTTTCTTTCTTTGTTTTAATTTGACACAATTTGATCTCTCAACTTTAATATCAATGTTCATTCGCAAAACTTGTACCTCTAATCATGGTCTTACTCCTTGTATTATGCTGAAATTAGAAATTTAGCCCCTTTAATTTGGCATAATTTGCTCTCTCTATTTTAGTAACATTTTTTTCCAACTACAAAGCTCATACTTGTGGCATTACTTAAGGGGTATCAACCTCCTCTTCACTCAACCTAATAATGTTCCTATCCCGTATTAGGTAGGTTTGAACTATGGAGGATGTACTTTAATCAGATTTGGTCTAATTGTGGTTTTAGTCCCTATATTTTACTAAAATTTGAAATTTAATTCCTTCACTTTAATTTAACATAATTTGATCTATTGACTTTAATAATATTATTAGTAAATCTAAATCTTAAAGTGATCACATGAATTTTCATGAATCTTTTAGCACTATTAATATTTTTAACACTTATACCGTTATAAAAATAGAGTGATCAATTATACCAAATTAAAATACAAAAAATTAAATCTCAAATTTCAACATAATCGAAAGACCCAAGTTATAATTAGACCATCATATTTGTATAAAAAAAATTCAATTGAGTTAAAGAATTTCAACATAATTCTAAAGGTTTTCTTTTTCTTTAAAAGTGGTTTATTATACTTGGGGATTCAAAGTAAATATATTCAAAACTTGAAAGGCATCATATATTGAACTCAAATTCATGAATGTATATAATTTGAATTTAAATTTGTTCACTGATTTTAGTGTGTATCACTTTCAAAAGGGTTAGATTATCTATTTATATGATACTGTTACTGTTTATGGATAGGACGTCATAAGTAGGTCTCCATATATGTTAACACGTACCCTATCCTAAAATTAATACGTATTTTTTAGATGTGGATTCGCCTGTATAGTGATACGAACCTACATCATGCGATTTCATAAAAAATACAAACACCTCACATAAAAGCTCAAGGTGCAAAACTATCTAAACTATAGATCAAAATTCAATCAGATAATCGAGTAACGGGTTGATAACTTTACTCATAAAATATGTCCTTTATTTTATCAATAATGGAGGGAGAAGTACATGGGGTATTCTCTCATTATTATTTATCTTTTATTGAACAAGTGGTTGTACTGCTTTTCACAAATGAATACAAAAAGAATTATGTCACGTGTTTCCTTTGGGTATAAAAAAAACTACTAGGTGTGAACGTAGATAGGTTTTTTTTACTTCTTTAATTTGATTTCCACTCAGTACGGTATATTTAATTTTTTTATATTATAATATTATTATAATATTTAATATTATTATCACTATTATTTTTACATTAATTGTATATAAATGTTTTTTCCATTCAAAAATTTTTTAATGTATTTTAAGATTTATTTAATTATTATTTTAAAATTTATTGAATTTAAGAAAATTAAAATAAACTATATTTTAATAAAGTATTAAACTTTGACTATAACCTCGTATTATAAGAAAATAAAATATGGAGATGACAAGTGTTGATTTATAAATTGATTTTTGAAGTAAAAGGTAGATTAGGAAGGAACATCTAGACATGTGATTGCAGCTGAAGTTTTACATTACTCCACAATGAATCAATCATTGAAGATTGATGTGTTTGCATCAATCAATATATATTTTTTAAGTTACAATAGTTTGAGTTATTAATAATGTTACTTAAAAGTTATTAATTAATTCAATTGATAGAGCTTTAATTCGATTAATATCAATATTATTATCAATGTAAGAAGACGTAAGTTTAAATATGTTAAAGCGTATTATCCTTTTATTTAAGAGTTAAAAAAAATTACGAATAATTTTAAATATTGTATTAAAAATTTGAATTTAAATGTTCCATATCTTTAAATCAGAGGCATATATAAGGTGGTAAGCAGTGACTTTGATTCTAAAAAATGATAAATTTGTACTTTTAAAAAAATTATAATTCATAATGACCCATGATGAGCAATTTTTTTTTTTTGGGTTCACACTGTTTCGTTATAGCAACCAAGACATCATTAGTAATAATATGTATGTATATGTCATTTTCTATATAATTGAAGACAAAAGACAACAAAATCATGTCTTTTAGCCTTTTATAATAATCAACATATATAGATAGAATATTACCTTTCTTATAAAAGTGAACATAATTCTCATGTTTTGTGTATATAGATAGAATATTAGGATAGATTTTGATGATTTGATGAAGCAATGTCTGGAATAAAGCTTTATGAGTCGGGTAGAGTCAGAGTTTGAAAAGTAAAAATATATTTATTTAAAATTTTAATCTAATTTGAAATTCTTTTACGAATCTCATAGTATTTTACAATATAATAAAATATATTATAATCCGACTCTAGTCAGATTCGAACCCCCTTAAATACATTTCTAAAAATCCTCTTTGAGGGAGGAGGTTCTCCTGACAATCTTGATTTTTATTTTTCTTCTTCACCAAATAATCTTCTTCCTCTCTACTCTCAACCTTCTTTAACACCACATTGTCTCCTTTTCTACATTCGTTGACACTGTGTATAAATAGAACTAATATTTTAATTTACGAACTAGTTTAGCTTAAATTATGAATAAGAAATTTTCACAATTTTGGGTTTGGGACAAGAAATAAATGATGACATACATCATTAAAAATGTTTCCTAGATGGGAATTTGTTGAAAAAAGAAGGAAAAAAAATGGGGTTATAATGTAGATGTGTGTGTGTGTGGTGCTAAATGCTTCCATTGATGTAAGTGAAAAGGACAAACCCTAACTATAAAAGGAAAAGGACTAGTAACCCTAATGAAAACCAAAGACATAAAACTTGGCCATATTTAATCTAATAAGGATAAAATTCAGAAGATTTTTAAACAACGGGCAATGTACAAGAAAGTAGATAGAAAAAGGAGAGGCTAAAAACCAAGAAGCGTGTATACTAAAATTTATTGCAAAGGATGGAGATACATCGAGACAGATCGGAATTATTTTATCTATTCATATGAATGTTGGTAAACTAATTAAAGGATAAAAGTGTAAATTTACGGGAGATCAAAATGGAATTTTACCATGTGAACAAAGGGAGACCGAGGTCTTTGCCTTCTCCTTGGACACACCCTTGATCAGGTTGGTCTTGGATTCGATCAAACTGGATTAGGTTAATCTGTGTTTTACAATTTTGGATTCGAGTCATTTTGTAGTTAGGATCATTTCTGGTTTGAGTCATCCCGGCCTTCTAGATTTAAGTGTTCAACTTTTCATAACCAAATCGAGTTGATCAGATTGGGTTTTTCAATTTAGATAAAAATTAGCATGTTTAAATATAAACTTTTATTAAAAAAATTACTTTCACATTCAAAATATATTATTATTGTTATAATAAACATCGATAATAACAGTAGAATGATCGCAAAGCAATAAGAAAAAATAAGAACACAGATTTAATGTGGAAAATCTTTATTGGGAAAAATGACGGGCAAAGGAGGAAAAATTCACTATGTTGAAAAACACATGATACAAGAGGAGTTCAACTACATCTATTTAAGGGTTAAAAAACCCTGTTATAATCAATGTCAAATAGAAGTATAGTCCTATACGGATTCAACTTGTGCGGCATGATCCGTACCACGGGGTCGGACACCCCTAGTTGTAAACCCAATCTAGTTTGTTGCTTAATGGGGATCTGTGACGGGCTATAGCCTCGATCTTCGCCCCCACAAATCCCTCTATTTTACCATTCTATTTTATTTCTTTATAAATGACGGGATTCGAGTCACACAACTCTAACAATTACGAAATTCGTAAAACAGATTAGATTTAACCATATGAACAAAGGAAGACCACGACATTGGTCTCATCCTTAATCAGGTTGGTTTTGGGTTCTATCAATGTGGATTGGATTAATTCGTGTTTTACAACTTCAGGTTATTTTAATTCGAGTCAATTTAGAGTTAGCTTCATTTTTTGTGCATTTTGAGTTCAAGATTTAAATATCAAATTTCATTATTCGAGATTAAATTTTACCATCCTAATTTAATCTTTGGGACCTTTAGATTCATATAGAAAAAGATAGTTACGTAATTGACAAAAACACCAGCCAAAATCTAACACTTTTCTCCCTCAATTATTTCATCCAAGGATGGCCATGAATATGACTTGATTGAAAATTTTTAAAATTTAGTATACTATAGACAAATGGGGTTATTATTATTAAGGGCTCTTAGCTTTTAGCTTCCATTAGGTAAGGTTTGGTTTGATTGAGAAAAGTACAGCAATGGAGAGATCATAATATATAAATATTTATTATAATAATTATTAATTAAAGCAAATGATGTAAACCTCTTTAAATTAGTCAACAATAGATATGACAATAATTCCAATGGATCAAAAATGTCTTTTCACAACTATTCAAATAGGTTGACACAAATATTCACAGCAATTATATGAACTGAATATTGATAACAAATAATCATTTGAATTTTAGTTCGATTAGTATGAATATTATTATTAATACAGGAGAATGTAGGTTTGAGTGCGTTGAAGTGTATTATCCTCCTATTTATGTGTTAGGGAGGAGTTATGAGTAGTTATAGGCATTGTGTCAAACAGTGCAGATATGATTAAAACTTATAATGAGATTGTTAAAAAAAATAAATATATTAACCGGATTTGTTTCAAGATAGTTTGGATTGGGTCACTTTGAAATCTAGCCGCTTTAGATTATTTCGGGTTAGTTTATTTTTGATTACTTATTCAAATCATTCTGAGTACAAATTATTTTTAAATTTAGGTTGGACAGATTCAATATGTTGACTTTTATGATCAACTTAAATTAGAACGAGCTCAGAATTTCTAGGTTTGAATTAGAATTGATTTCTAAAATCGATAATCACATTATATTTCAATTAAATTCAAAATTAAGCTGAATTCAACCTCAAAATGAAATAAACCTTTTAGATGCTAAACTCATGAGGGAGGGGGGTGATGTGAAAATGGGGTTTTGGGGTTATATATAATTATATGCAAAATTGGATGACAGCAAGCAAATGAGATGATTGGTTCATTATTTGGCTGCTTCTTTCTGAACCTGCTGACTTTATGACCCCAGACCCTTTATTTTTAAAGAGAAAATATCTTGCAACCTTTGATTTTGATGTACTTTTTTTTTTGTATGATTGCCTTTTGCCACGAGGGTTAAAATGAAAATAAAATAAATAAGCAAAAACCATCTAATGTTGGACGGTAGCTCAATTCACCGACCTTCGTTTGAACTAGTTTTCAACCCAATATTATCATGTGTGAGTTTGAAAATATGGTACGATGTATTTATTTTATTTTTAATCTCATGTTATAGTATCGTTATAATAATTAATTTTATTGTTACTGTTATTTTTACATTAATCGCGAATAAACACACAGTTTATCCAAACTATACTAAAATAAATAACATAAACATAAATAGATTCTTGTTCTTGAAGTTTAATAATTCATGTGGGTTTCATTATCAACGATTATTATGAGGTTTAAGTGTATTCAAGTTTAAATTTAGATATACTTCGATTGTATCATTCATAATAATTATTCATGCTTTAAATATAATTATTATGGCACAAAAAACAACACGATTTGGCCGATTGAGTGCACTGAAACGTATTATCTTTTTATTTATGAAATAGATATGATCAAAATCTGTAATGAAATTATTCAAAAAAAAAAAAAACCAACACGGTTGGTCTAATTGTAAACTTTAGCCTTTTACTTTAAAAAAATCGAGAAATTAGTTCTTCAATTTTAATTTATTATAAGTTGATCCACATTCTTTATGAAATCTAAGATGTTATCCGAGCTGTTGATAAACATGTAAATTTAAGCTATTGATTTTTACTATTTAAAAGAACATAAATTATTGAATTGTTGAATTTTGCTAATTCGTTGCATATAAACTGTTAAACTGTTGACTTCTAACTCAACAGTTTTACAGTAATTGAATTAGCTTTTCAAATTTTGTAAAGTACGAAGATCAAATTACAACAAATTAAAATAGAAGAATCGAATTCATAATTAGACCTATACAATTATAAATATTTCCAAAGGTCTCTTACCCCAAATGCAAAGAAACTAGAAATCTTTGTCACCCTTTTTGGGTTGAGATGCGTTGTAAAACAAATTATATTGTATGTGCATTGTATTGTACAAATGTGTGTGGAGTTTTGTCTTTTTGGGGTGAAAACTTTATTTATTTATTTATTTAGTACTCAACTTGTCTTTGTTTATTAAAAAGAAATGTTAAATCTTTTCTTAAAATAAATTATTAAGAACACAACACAGTTCCAAAAAGAGACAACCTTACTAAATTTGATCCACCAATTATCATTAAGGCAAGTACGTTTAATTTAAAGGTTATGTTGCTCAAGGAACTAAACTAAACTAAACTAAACTAAACAACAAAATTAATTAAAAAAAAGACAAATAGTAGTGTTTGGGGGTAATTGCATGCAACTATTAAAGATATCCATTGTGGGCAATTACATACAGAATTGGTTCTAAGAATTCGGGAATTATGCAATCGTGAGAAGATAGTAAGTTTTGAACAGGTATTAAGAGAGGCGAGTTATGCTGCTCATATGTTGGCTGGAATGATGAAGAATTCTCCGATTAGCATTCAGATTTTTTATATAGCTCTCTCTTTGATCCTTTACCAATTAAAAATTGATAGCATGTCTGTGCTTTCTATTCCTGTTGCAAACTGATAATTGAATAATTTATTTTTCTTATTACAAAAAAAAATCCCAATAACAATAAGTATATATATCATAATTAATAAAGATTAAACAATAAGTAATTAAATTTAAACCAGCTCATCAGAATAAATATACATCAAATTCATTATCATAGGGTTTGAATTTAAAACCTCAAAATTCTCCCCTTTTTACATTATTAAAAACTTATTGTGGGTGAAATTTTTTTTTTTGGGTAGAAAATATATTTATAAATAGTTTATGTAAAATTCAAATGAAGTTTTAGTTGAATTGGTAAAGTTAAAACTCTGAAAATCATAATGTTTTAAGTTTAGATCTCATCATTTGTAGTATTTTTATTGATTTCGCATAAAATATAAAAAGATAAAAATATCTTCGTAACAATATAATTCACTTTGTGAAAGAAGATTTTTTAATCCTTAATTGAATCGGTATTCAGTTGACTTGTGATACACCTATGATTAGATAAAACTTTCAAACTCGTCCATATTTGTAAAAGAATAACTCAATCCTATTTTAGACCTTTCCAATTTTTAATTTTTTTTAAAATATTTATATTATACTATTTAATAATTTCATATATTTTTTATGTTAGAAACACATTAGTTTAATCTTTTAATAATTACAAAGTTGGTTCACATATATAAATATATCCCACACTTGAATCTAACCAATTTGGGATCTAAGCTTTCCATTTCATCAACATAATTCACAAGTAACTTACTTTGAGCATTAATTTTTCATTCATCACTCAATCATTTTGAGCATATGATATACCGTTGTAAAGGTCTCATGGAGTAGAATATAAAACCATAATTTTATGATTCATATCCCCACATTTACCAATAGAGAATATGCCTTAAAGTTTCCAAAAAATCTATTTTTCTCAATATTTTATTTATTGAAAAATTTTATATAATCATTTTAACATTTTTTTTATGTTTACATTAGAGTAGTATTATATATTTATTTTTTTAATGTGTTCTAAATTACATAATGTAAAGTATTATAAATTTAAAATGGGTCGAGCCCGACTCATATTTCGAACGGGCCTAATTTTTTTTCTCAAGCCAATTTTTCAGGCCTAATTTTTTTGCTTAAACCCTTTCAAATTTCAGACTGACCTTCAAATCTAGACGGATAACTCGGCTCATAAATAGATCTAACTATGATGTGAGTAAAATTTAACATATACATATATAATTTTATAACTGAATTAAGATCCGATTCATGCAGTGGCTATAAATGATTGGAGATGGATTGAATTATTAGTCCTGGTGGAGAGCATGGTATGATGTAGCAATTGCTTTTCCATCAAAGGAGGCAATTGATTAATGTGTTTTGGTCCTTTTAAGAATTAGTTGTAAAGCTTTCTTTCTATATCAAGTCTTTTCCATGCTGTCAAGCAAAATTAGAAAGAAATTTTGTCAATTTTTCCAGTCCTTGTAAGCCCACAAATGCCACAAAACCATCCCATTATCGTATACCCCTCATGAAATGTATGTGTATTATTATTTTGGGAGTTCTATCTAAAGTATAAATGTCCAAAGAAGACAATTAGTACACACTTTCCACCCTCTTGGTTAAAGCTTGGATGTAAAGCAATAAAGTTTTCAGCAACCTTCCATGGTGTCACATGCCAAGACTTTAGAGTCTTATGCGCTAGCTGTGATATGTTGAGTTATTTGTCGGTTATAAGTTAATTTATAATTAAAGAAATAATCGAAATAGAAGAATTTACTATGTAATTCGAAAGTATTTTTTATTTATACGAGAGTAATGTATTATGAACTAATGGTTTAAGTCGTTTTTTATGTTCAACTCACTTATTAAGTTATAATTTCACTTTTAAGAGCAAGAAAACAAAAAATTGAATTGTCAAAAGACTAATGGAAAAGACACAAAAGATTGATATAATCAGATCCTCACGCAGAGCAAATAGACGAAGAGGAGTGGATCCCAAGGCTCAAGGCTAAGGGATTGACATGTGAAAGGTAAGAATAAGGTAAGCATAAAAGGACATGAGGTGATATCTTCCTATTCATGTTCACCTTATTATCTTAACAACGATTAAAGTATCAACTCCAACACCCTCATAACTTATCATTTATACCTTTTGCAGATGTCGCCATCTTACAACTCTTTGATCAGCCCAAATTCACACCGATCCAAAAAAAAGAAAGACATGTAACATGCATAACAAAAGACCTGATAATATTTCCTTTAATTTTGTTTTTTTTTGGGCCAACTTTTCTTTTGTCTAGTTTAATTGATTGGTTTTCTTAATTTTAAATTGTATTTCAAATTCCTATTATATTTTATTTATATTAGGAGTCAGATAACATTTTGTCTCCTTACACAAAAAGAGAATAAATAATTAGTTCTTGTACTTTAGATCAAAGATTAAATTGGTGCTTTTGTAAAAAATTTCCATCTATTTCTATTGCTAAAATTTGTCCATGTACAACAACATGAGGTATAAGTGACATACCACGTGCAAATATCAAATTATCTAACAATCACTCCAATTTTTAACTGTAAAAAAAGATAAAATTTTAACAAATAAGACTAATTTTAACAGTTAAAAAAAACAAAATAAAAACGATATACAACCCAAATTACAACACGTATTAGAGAATACAATACATATATTAAACATATTAAACATGCTATATATGTTAATTATGTTTATATCCAAAATAGACATGTCTAAGATGGTTGAATCGTATGAATGTTGCTTAGCTTATTTGGAGTTTTTCAATCATTGAGCATTAATCATGCACAAATGTTAATATAATAACTACAAACTCTCAACACAATTTTGGCCACATACCAACTTCAAATACACATTAACATGCTTTTCGATAAGTTAATTCTAAAAATAAAAACATCTCAGTAATGGTAAAAATCTTTCATTTTCAGATTAGACATTCTGTTTTTAGTTCTTTTTACAGCTTAAGAGTTCAGTTTGGATAAGTGAGGGAGGCTGAATGAGCAAATTGTTCTGAAAAAGAAAAACCCTTGTATTTTAGAGAGCCAGAAATATATGTTCAAGAACTATGCTGGAACTACCTCAGGTTCCAAGGGAGTTGAACCATTATCATCCAGTCTTGCACTCTGTCGATGTGTCCTTGGATGCTTTATCTTCTTCTTGGAACCCTTGCTTGAACCTATCATAATTAGTGGGTTCACTCGACTTAAACGGCCGTTCACCAAGTACTCGGACAAGTCCTCTTGGTGAAGGACCTCTTTGTCTAGAAGCAATTCTGCAATCTGAGCTACGTCTTTATTGTGCTCCTCTATCAGCTGCACTGTTCGCTCGTATGCCTTGCGCACCCACTCTCTAACTTCGGAGTCGATGATTGCACCGGTCGTGCTGTTATAAGGCATGGTCTTCTCGAATGCATAGTCGATATGAGGGAAAGAAAGAAGACCAACCTTGTCACTGAAACCATAGACTGCTACTTGGGCGTAAGTCAGCTTGGCTACTTTCTCTAAGTCGTTCTGAGCTCCGGTTGATATCTTCCCCAATAAAACCTAGTCCCCATAAAATATGCATGACATGGTTTAAAATATATCATGCGAAACAGATAAGAATGGCATTGAAATGTGCAAAATGTGGTATCTTCTTACCACAAAACGATAGCAGTCATCAGGCATAAATACCAGCTAGGATTTCATCTCAATTTGAGATACAAACATATCAGAGATATCCATGAGACATGTAATCCATTGCAGGATATCAAACCCAAACCTAAACCCGAAAACATGTTGTACACACTTGCATGAGATACGTTGTCAATTTTGATATGTTGTACAAACATATCAAACCTGAGTGCCAAACCAAAATGACAATCAGAAATGATCTGAACTGAACTCAAAATTATCCAAATAAAAATTGACCTAAACATGAGACACTCAAACTCTAACTGACCCAAACCCCAAATGGCCTAAATATTTTAAAACCTGTATTGACCAGACCCAGATTGATCAGGTTCAAAACCAACTTGACCCGCCCAATTAACAGGTCTACCTGATACTAAAGGCTTCTGTTTCAACCTAGAAACTATATGTTCAAGCACCAAGGAGACCTTCGTAATTCAAGTTAGATACAACAAGCGTCTGATATTGCTGAAAATCAGATTTCTAAGTTCTAAAGAAGACTTTGTTCACCAGTTCAGGAAGACATTATTGAGATAGGAAAAGATGAGCATTGAGAAGGTGTTCTGAAATCTCACCTGCTCAGCAGCTCGACCACCTAGTGCCATGCAAGTCAAATCAAAGAGCTGCTCTTTGGTCATCAGAAGATTTTCATTGGGAACATACTGAGCAAATCCCAGTGTTGCAGTACCACGAGGAACAATTGTTACTTTAAGCAATGGTTCTGCATGTTCCAAGAACCAACCAGCAACAGCATGGCCTGATTCATGGTAAGCAACAGTTCGCCTCTCCAACTTGCTTATAACCTGCATGCCAGAACAAAAATTTTAAATAAGACAAACCTTCATTGCACACTGGAAGCTGGAACAAGTCTGGACAAAAAAATCTGTAGATCATAGATCTCTGAGACCACCTATTACTCTGTCTATAGCCCCCTCAAAATGTTCCATGGTTATCACTGCACTTTCATTCCTTGCAGCAATCAAGGCTGCTTCATTGCAAACATTCGCAATTTCAGCTCCAGCAAAACCAGGGGTTAGAGCAGCAAGTCGCTGAGAGTAATATGATGGCACACTCTTGCCGGCCCAATTCCAACAAACATTTCAATAAAATCTGATCCACACATAGAGAGGAAAGGCACACCAGATTCACCAGCAGTTGCCTTTGCAAGAAGTGTCTTCCCTGTGCCAGGAGGACCAACAAGAAGAGCACCTCTGGGAATCTTATCTCCTAATTCCTCGTATTTCTTTGGGTTCTTTAAGAAGTACACAAACTCCATAATTTCTTGCTTTGCCTCATCACATCCAGCAACATCTTTGAAGAAGACCTGAGATAGCAAGAAAACCGTTGCAGTAATTATCATAATGGTGACCTTTAAATCTCACTTCAGGCATATATGTATGATAACAGCATTGAAAAAGAAAACATCTAATGATGGTTTACCTTGTCCTTTGCATTCTTGTCCATTTTGGTTATTTGAGCCTTTCCCATAGTGTATCGTTTCCCACGACCACCAGCTCCGAAAGCACTTTGCAGTTTTCTCCACATAAACCATGCACGCCCTAAGATCAAGAGTGTGACCCACAACAATGCCAACACTAGGTACACGCGCACCTGACTTGCATAGATTACAGGAACATGATTATGAGGATCTATCCCCAACGCTTCTTGGGCTTCCTCTAACTTCTCCTCAAAAGATTCAACACTCCCTATGTTAAAGTAGTACTTATATTGACTTTTCTTTGTTCTGGCAGGGTCTCCATTCATTGGAGCTTCTACATGATCATCAGTTGTCTGATTTGCGTTGCGTGGTGAGCTCCTCACATACACTTTTGCAACCGATTTATTTGAAACAACGATTTTGTCCACCATGCCAGGATCCAGGAGTTTGTCTTTGAACTCTTGGAAACTAATCTGAAGAAAACACCAAACAGATTAAACGAAAACTGTAAAGAAAGAACTGGAAATTACAACAGTTGCAAGGAAAAAAAGGATAAGGTTTGCTTTTCGAATCACAAAGAAGCTTAAACATAGCCTAAAGGCATTAAATTTCTTTTTCCCCTGATAGAGGTTCCATGTTTTGCCCAATATATCCCATAAAACTCACAATAGGCAATCGACTTCAACATACAGTTTATAGTTCTGGTTTCATCGCTTTGTCTACTTGAACTTTAGTTTCTTACATGGTTATGGATAACATTCTTGAACAAGATAAGGGATATGCATAAACCGATCAGCCTAAGTCCAAAAAATTGCACTAAGACCAACTGGAACAAGAACCATGAAGATCATCAGTATACTATATCCTTCAATATAATAACTCATCTAAATTCATGTTTAGTAACGTCATAACAAGAACAATGAAATGATAGCTCAAGTTATCATCAAGGCGGTCCCTTGTAACATGCAATATATCGTTTTAAAACCAGTCTAAGTAATTTCTAAAGTCATGGGAATAATAGCTGCTAACCTCCTGCTGTTCACGAGGACCCGATAACGACCAGTACGTAATCCCAAAGTGGTAACGACGATTACATCCCAACAAAAGAAAAAGCGGTACCAAACTCGCTGCTTACCAGCACCTGAATCCTCTGGAGAATAACACATGCACCAAAAGAGCTCGAATTAGTCAACTGCATTTACCAATAAACCTTTTACTAGTCTCAATACTTCAACTAAATCAGAACCTAAAAGACGTACCTTTAGATCCAGATTTCTGTTCACTAGCCTTGGGAATATCTTTCTTGTTCTTCAGAAAGTAGTTTTCATAATCTACAATAATTCAATTTAAAAAAATCAATAAAAAACATTTATACAATAAGCATAAAAAAAAGCTACTCACTTCTTTTCTTAGGCCCTTGACTGGAAAAAAAACCGCCTGATCCTAGGGTTTGCAAGAATGGAATCCAAATTCGACAACCGTGTATTGGTACTAAGCTGCTTCCCAACTCCAGCCGGTGAGAAATAACCCCGTACAAGCCCTAATCCTTGATTAACTCGTGAAATGTTCTACAAAACGTGCAATCGTGTTATGGAACAAAATGGTGCGGTGAAGCAACGGTCTAGTTTTTTGAAATTCTGTTAGTTTCCGTTAATTGTTTTATTTTTGAGTTAGTGGAAACGCTGCGTTTCGCTTTACCTAAACGGTGCGTACAAGGAAAGCCTGAAACGTTTCGTTTTGAGTTAAATCGTGTTATGGAATGACGGTCACCATTTTTCTGATTCATCATCTCTCGTCTTCTTCCTCTCAACTTCTTCAGTTCTCTTCTTCTCCACCGTGAAAAATCCTCTTTTCTTATCCGTTCTCTATCAATTTGTTTCATTATAAAACAGTAAAAAGAAAGCATTAAAAATTAAAAAAAAAAACAAGAAAACAGAGAAGGAGAAGAATATTATTACTG
Source organism: Gossypioides kirkii (assembly GCA_005610355.1). NCBI lineage: Eukaryota > Viridiplantae > Streptophyta > Magnoliopsida > Malvales > Malvaceae > Gossypioides > Gossypioides kirkii. The sequence continues at coordinate 37,361,056 of CP032244.1, read as the reverse complement.
TTCGGAAATTAGAGCGGGAGAGAGAGCGGCCGATTCTGGAGAGAAACATTGTGAAAGTACCAACGATGTTCACAAGAACCGCTTCAAAAACAAAAACGTTAATTAACACTCAAAGGTTGAGTTTTTATTTTTTATTTTTTTTATTTTCTGGGTCCTGTTTTGTTGATGAGAAAATCCATATTTTTTCCTTTTCTGTAATCTGATTTTGAGTTTGTTTTTTTTTTTTTTTGGTTGAGGTTGAAGAAAACGAAGAAATGCGAAAAGTGCGGGATTTTTAACAGAGTCCGGTTATGGAGCTGCTTACTATTTTGCCTTATTGATTGAAGTGTTAGCAAGATGATATCAATTCGGTTCTGATCGATTTTGAATTGCACTTTCGATTTTGCAATTCAAACTAAAATCGAAAAGACTATCGAAGATAATTGAATTTCATTAGCTTTCTCTGAAAGTTTCAGTAATATACAGACAATACATACAAATTTAAATAACTATAATCAACCGCCAACTCGGAATTTTTTTTGAGAGTCGAATTTGAATTATAATTTTTTGACAGCGTTAAAATTTTAATTTTGTCATTATTATTATTTTTTAAACATTGTCATTACTATTTTTATTGAATTAAATTAGGGATGAACAAAATCCGTATTTATTCAAAAAATTTGATAAAATTTAAAATTTAAATTAAATATTTCTAGTTATTCAGATAAATTCGAATAAAAAATTAAAAATTTCAATTTAACTTGAATAAAAACCTATTGTTTTTTGGGCCATTTTCATGTGCCCATTTATTGGATTGTTATTAAAAACAAAGAGGTACCAATGAGAAATAATTCCTAAAATGTTGGTATCTTTTTGTTGTAATTGCATTTTAAGACCATTATGCTATACTAATTCGTTTTTGGGTCAAAATAAAATTTTTGAAGTTTAAGGGAAAAGATAAAAAATATTTTTAAAAAATCAAGTTAAATACCTTATAATTAAAAAGGACTGAAATTGATATTATACACTTTGACTGAGGGGCTAAGGTCATTAGCTACGTACTCTATATGATCTAAAAACAATAGATATATTAAAAAAAAAAAAACCCCTCTACATGCTTTGTTTTATGAATGAAATTGGCTTAAAATCTAAATAAATTTGAATTAATTATTTATAAATAAAGATTGATTTAGATAAAATTTAAAATCCATATTTCGAGTTGAGTTTAACTTGAACAAATACATAAATAATAATACCATACATAAATCCGATCCAAATCCGATCCCATTAACCTCTACCTAAAGGTTGATTTAGTTATTTGAAGTGTGAGTCTTAGATTATATTTTTATGCTTGTGATTAGATCCACAACTCTTTATTGGGACCAAGAATTGTATAGTACAAACCAAATGGGTTAATAACATTGTTCTGTAACTTGGGTATTTGAGATTCTTCAAACTATTGTTACTTTTAGGTACAATCAAGGACTTCAATGAATAGAATTCAAAGAATAAAGGCTTATTTGGTTAAAAAAAGCTTAAGAGCTTATTTGAATTAGATATGTTCAAGGGTCAGTCAAGATAGACTCATACTGTGTTTATGTATGTCTTTAACATGTTCCGTTCTTACTTAAGTTCAACCCGACTCAAAATATAGACATCAAATTTTGCTTAAATCTAACCTACATTTTAAATGAGTTTAAGTTTTTAATTAATACAATTTAACGAACCTAATATTTTTGTCTAGATTTTGAGAGCCAAAAGTTTAATATATTAAATCACACTAATTTATAAAACAATATATAAAAATAACATAAAAGGATATTTTAAAATTTAAATAATATTAAATTATGAATATATCAATATTGTAAATATATTAATAAATTATAATTAAAGGGATAGTGGAAGAGAGAATTAATTCTATTGGACACAAGAACTTGTTATGAAAATTGAAAGCTTTTTTTTTTTTACATTTGTAGGGCTTATACGATAGCAATTCAGTATGAATTAACAATTTAAATCATTTAAATTCAACTCACTTATTAAGTAGTAATTTTACTCTTGAGAATGAGGAAACAAAAAATTGAACTGTCAAAGGACTAATGGTAAGGAAACAAAGATTTGGCGTCACAAAAGGCTGACATGATCAGATCCTCACACAGAACAAGTAGACGAAGAGAATAAGGGGATCCCGAGGCTCAAGGCTAAAGGATTGGCACATGAAAGATAAGAACGAGATAAGCATAAAAGGACAAGAGGTGAGATCTTCCTATTCGTGTTCACCTTATTATTTTAACATTTTTATTTTCTTTGAATCCCAAATTGACTTAAGCATGATCAGAGTATCAACTCCAATACCCTTGTAACCTAACTCACCTTTTCTACCTTTTGTAGATGTTGTCATCTTCCAACTCTTTGAAAAAGACGATTAATATGCATAACAAAAGACGTGATAATATTTCCTTTTACCTAATTTTTTTTTTTGCCAACTTTTCTTTTATCTAGTTCAATTGATTAGTTTTCTAAATTTTAAATTGGATTTCAAATTCCTATTATCTTGTATTTATATTAAGAGTAAGATTATATTTCGCCTTCTCTATTATATAAGTAAGCAAATTAATTCTTATATATTAGATCAAATAATAAACTGATGCTTTTGTTAAAAACTTTAAACATTTCTACTGCTGAAACTTATCCCTGTACAACAAGATGTGGTACAAGTGGCATACCATATACAATTGTCAAATTATTTGAGGGTTACTCCAATATTTAACGGTAAAAAATAGATAAAATCTTTAACAAAAAAGATATATTTTAAAAGCAAAAAATGCAACATACAATTAAATTCTTAGTACAAAAACTTTCATGATACTTTTTACTTCAAAATTGACATATGTAATCCTAACTCACCTAATCGACATGTCTAAACGGTTCAATCATATGAATGTATGTTAATCATGTACAAATATTAATATAATAACTACAAATTCTCAAAACAATTTTGGCCACATAGCAACTTCAAATACATATTAACATGCTTTTCAATATCAAGAATCAATAAGTTCTCAGTAATGTTAAAAATCTTTCATTTTCAGATTAGACATTCTGTTTTTAGTTCTTTTTACAGCTTAAGAGTTCAGTTTGGATAAGTGGGGGAAGCAAAATGAGCAAATTATTGTGAAAAAAAATACCCTTATATTTTAGAAAACCAGAAATATATGTTCAAGAACTATACCGGTACTACCTCAGGTTCCAAGGGTGTTGAACCACTATCATCCAGAGTCTTGCTCTCTGTTGATGTGTCCTTGGATGCTTTATCTTCTTCTTGGAACCCTTTCTTAAACCTATCATAATTAGTGGGTTCACTAGACTTAAACGGGCGTTCACCAAGTACTTGGACCAAGTCCTCTTGGTGAAGGACCTCTTTCTCCAGAAGTAATTCTGCAATCTGAGTTACGTGTTCCTTGTGCTCCTCTATCAGCTGCACTGTTCGCTCGTATGCCTTGCCTACCCACTCTCTAACTTCAGAGTCGATGATTGCACCGGTCTTGCTGCTATAAGGCTTGGTCATCTCGAATGCATCTTCCCTTTGAGGGAAAGAAAGAAGACCAACCTTGTCACTGAAACCATAGACTGCTACTTGGGCATAAGTCATCTTGGTTACTTTCTCTAAGTCGTTCTGAGCTCCAGTTGATATCTTCCCCAATAGAACCTAGTCCCCAAAAATTATGCATGACATGGTTAAAAATATATCATGCGAAACAGATAAAGAATGGCATTGAAATGTGCAAAATGTTGGCTTATTCTTACAACTAAACGAGAGCAGTCATCAGATATAAATACCATATAGGATTTCATCTCAATTTGAGAGACAAACGTATCAGAGACATGCATGAGATATGTAATCCATTGCAGGATATCAAACCCAAACCCGAAAACATGTTGTACATACCTGCCTGAGATACGTTGTCAATTTTGATCTGTTATACAAACATATCAAACCTGAGTGCCAAACCAAAATGACAACCTGAAATGGTCTGAACTCAAAATTATCCAAATAAAAAATGACCTAAGCATGAGACACTCAAACTCTAACTGACCCAAAACCCAAATGGCCAAAAGATTTTAAAACCTGTATTTACCCAGCCCAGATTGATCAGGTCCATAACCAACTTGACCTGCCCAAAACAGGTCTACCTGATACTAAAGGCTTATGTTTCAACCTAGGAACTATATGTTAAAGCACCAAGGAGGCCTTCGTAATTCAAGTTAGATACAACAAGCATCTGATATTGCTGAATGTCAGATTTCTAAGTTCTAAAGAAGTCTTTGTTCACCAGTTCAGGAAGACATTATTGAGATGGGAAAAGATGAGCATTGAGAAGGTGTTTTGAAATCTCACCTGCTCAGCAGCTCGACCACCTAGTGTCATGCAAGTCACATCAAAGAGCTGCTCTTTGGTCATCAAAAGATTTTCATTGGGAACATACTGAGCAAATCCCAGTGCTGCAGTACCACGAGGAACAATTGTTACTTTAAGCAATGGTTCTGCATGTTCCAAGAACCAACCAACAACAGCATGGCCTGATTCATGGTAAGCAACAGTTCGCCTCTCCAACTTGCTTATAACCTGCATGCCAGAACAAAAATTTTAAATAAGACAAACCTTCGTTGCACACTGGAAGCTGGAACTAGTCGGGACAAAAAAATCTATAGATCATAGATCTTTGAAACGCTAAAGCTGGAGATAAAACGGAGAACAGAAAGACATTTTATAGCAGAAACCGGATTTTGAAATTTGGAAATTCAAATCACTCATCTACATACATCTCCAGTACCATAGCCAGCCACAGAGATTGAATACAAATCCCAATAATATAATGCAGTGCATAAGTAAACAAAACAGGCAGATGATGTGAAACAACATACCTTGTTCTTCTTCTCTAAACCACCTATTACTCTGTCTATAGCTCCCTCAAAATGTTCCATGGTTATCACTGCACTTTCATTCCTTGCAGCAATCAAGGCTGCTTCATTGCAAACATTCGCAATGTCAGCTCCAGCAAAACCAGGGGTTAGAGCAGCAAGTCGCTGAGAGTAATATGATGGCTCATTATCAAGTTTTAGTTTCTTCAAGTATATTTGGAAGATCTGGTCACGACCCTTAATGTCAGGTTTATCTATTGTAATTTGACGATCAAACCGACCAGGTCTTAGCAGAGCTCTATCTAAAATGTCAGGCCTATTTGTACCAGCAAGCACAACAACTCCAGAAGTTGTTCCAAATCCATCCATTTCTACTAGCAACTGATTAAGTGTACTTTCCCGCTCATCATTGCCACCAGAAAAGCCTCCACGGCCCCTTGCTCTACCTATTGCATCAATTTCATCAATGAATACAATACTAGGAGCACACTGCCTAGCCTCTTGAAATAAGCTTCTCACTCTTGACGGCCCAACTCCAACAAACATTTCCATAAAATCTGATCCAGACATAGAGAGGAAAGGCACACCAGATTCACCAGCAGTTGCCTTTGCAAGAAGTGTCTTCCCTGTGCCAGGAGGACCAACAAGAAGAGCACCTCTGGGAATCTTAGCTCCTAATTCCTCGTATTTCTTTGGGTTCTTTAAGAAGTGCACAAACTCCATAATTTCTTGCTTTGCCTCATCACATCCAGCAACATCTTTGAAGAAGACCTGAGATAGCAAGAAAACCATTGCAGTAATTATCATGATGTTGACCTTTAAATCTCACTTCATGTATATATGTATGATAACAGCATTGAAAAGTTCAAAAGAAAACATCTAATGATGGTTTACCTTGTCCTTTGCATTCTTGTCCATTTTGGTTATTTGAGCCTTTCCCATATTGAATAGTCCACGACCACCTCGTCCCCCAGGACCACCAACTCCAAATCCACTTTGCATTTTTCTCCCCATAAACCATAAGGACCCTAAGATCAAGAGTGTGGGTCCAAAGCGCATAAACTCCTGGAACCAGTTCACCTCACTTACATAGGTTACAGGAACATGATTATGAGGATCTATCCCCAACGCTTCTTGGGCTTCCTCTAACTTCTCCTCAAAAGATTCAACACTCCCTATGTTAAAGTAGTACTTATATTGACTTGTCTTTGTTCTGGCAGGGGCTCCATTCATTGGAGCTTCTACAGCATCACCAGTGGTCTGATTTGCATTGCGTGGTGAGCTCCTCACATACACTTTTGCAACCGATTTATTTGAAACAACAATTTTGTCCACCATGCCAGGTTCCAGGAGTTTGTTTTTGAACTCTTGGAAACTAATCTGAAGAAAACACCAAACAGCTTAAAGGAAAACTGTAAAGAAGGAACTGGAAATTACAATAGTTGCAAGGAAAAAAAGGATAAGGCTTTGCTTTTGGAATCAGAAAGAAGCTTAAACATAGCCTAAAGGCATTAAATTTCTTTTTTCCTGATAGAGGTTCCATGTTTTGCCCAATATAGCCCATAAAACACACAAAAGGTAATCGACTTCAACATACAGTTTCTAGTTCTGGCTTCATCCACTTTGTTTACTTGAACTTTAGTTTCTTACATGGTTATGAAAAACATTCTTGAACAATATAAGGGATATGCATAAAGGGATCAGCCTAAGTCCAAAAAATTGACCTAAGACCAACTGGAGCAAGAACCATGAAGATTATTAGTATACACTATCCTTCAATATAATAACTCATCTAAATTCATGTTTAGTAACTTCATAACAAGAACAATGAAATAATAGCTCAAGTTTTAGCTTGCTATAAAAAAAAGTTATCATCAAGGAGGTCCTTTGTAACATGCAATATATCGTTTTAAAACCAGTCTAAGTAATTTCTAAAGTCATGGGATAATAGCTGCTAACCTCCTGCTGTTCACGAGGACCTGATAACGACGAGTACATAATCCCAACCAACAATAAAGTGGTAACAATATTCTGCACCAACCTTTGAACGTTCTGGGAATTCCCAGGCTCACCAGCACCTGAATCCTCTGGTGAAGAATCACACATATATAAAAATATATATTATATAAATACAAAAAGAGCTCAAATTAGTTAACAGCATTTACCAATAAACCTTTTACTAGTCTCAATATTTCAACTAAATCAAACAAAAATAGTTCCCCTACTATCAAAGTTCTAATTAACCCCTAATCAGAACTTAAAAGACGTACCTTTGGATCCAGATTTCCGTTCACTAGCCTTAGGAACATCTTTCTTGTTCTTGGGAAAGTAATTTTCATAATCTACAACAATGCAATTAAAAAAATCAATAAAAATGTCAAATAATTATACAATAAGCATAGAAACAATAACAATTATAAATTAATTCACTTCTTTTCTTAGGCCCTTCACTGGAAAAAAACCGCCTGATCCTAGGGTTTGCAAGAATGGAATCCAAATTCGACAACCGTGTATTGGTACTAAGCTGCTTCGCAACTCCAGCCGGTGAGAAATAACCCCGTACAAGCCCTAACCCTAGATTATCGCGTGAAATGCAACTATTTGCTACAGGACTTGGCACATTCGATTCATTTGTTAACAGTTTCCTCGATATAACATTCTACAAAACGAGCATTCGTTTCATTATAAAACAATAAAAATAAAGCATTAATATTTTTTTAAAAAAAGTGAAAATAGAACACAGGGAAGGAGAAGAATATTATTACTGTTCGGAAATTAGAGCGAGAAGAGCGGGAGAGAGAGCGGCCGATTCTGGAGAAAATCATCATGAAAGTACCAACGGTGTTCACATGAACCGATTCAAAAACATAAAAGTTAATTAACACTCAAAAGTTGAGTTTTTTTTTTCTTTACTTTCTGGGTTCTGTTTGGTTGATGAGAAAATTTTTCTATTTTTGTTGAGTTTGAAGAAGGGAAGAAAACAGAGATGAGGGAAAAGTGTGGGATTTTTAACAGAGTCCGGTTATTGAGCTGCTTGCTTTTTATGACTGAATTTACCCTTTTAGCCTTACTGATTGAAGCGTTAGCAGGGGTGATATGGATTAGGGATTGATTTTGAAGAAAAATTGCACTTTCAATTTTACAATTCTAACTAAAATAGAAAAGAATATCGAAAATAATTTAATCAAATTTCATTAGTTGTTTGAGGGGTTTAAATTTGAATTATAATTTTTTAGATTTAAAATTTTAATTTCATCGTTGTATTAATGTAAAGTTATCAATTTTTAATGAATTAAATTATAATTTATTTTTGTTTTTGGAAAGAGCAAATTTTTTCAAATTTTAAATGGAATTAAAATATAATCTGATCATTAGATTAACTAAAAGTTTTACAAACACTCAAAAGATTAAAGGGATAATTTTTTATTTTTAAGGGAGTTAAAGTAAAATGAACAAATAACTAAAAAAAATCGAACTAATCAAAATTTTTTTTTGAAAAATATCACATAAAGCATAATCAGGGGTGAGAGGAAGACCCACACATCATATCTGTTTTTTTATACACTATTTATAGCCCCTCGTCAACTTTTGAATAGAAGGATAATACATTTTAGCGCACTTAAACTCACGTCCTCTTGAACTGATAACAATGTCGATGCCAATCGAGTTATTTTATAAAGTTATGAAAATAAAAAAATAAATATTCTCTTATTTTGAATAATTGTAATTTGACAAGGTTGGTTTTGTCATTTCAAGTGTGAGTTTGAGGGGTTTTTATTTGTGGTAAGAGGCTAAAACACAACTCTTTCTTGGGATCCACTAAAAAAACAAACCAAATGGGTCAATTTTTGGATTCTTATTAAAGTTTTTCTTTTTTGCCCCATTTTCCCTTTTAAACCCATCATTATTTGGGCCATTTTCATGTGCCCATTTATTAGATTGTTATTAAAAAAAAGTACCAATGAGAAATAATTCCTAAAATGTTGGTATCTTTTTTGAAGTTTGTGGGAAAAGATAAAAAAGTAGTTTAAAAAGAAATTAAATTAAATAAGGACTGAAATTGATATTATACACTTTAATTAAGGGACTAAGGTCAGTATCTACCCGTCTAGCTACATACTTTATAGATAAATTAAAATTTAATTGAGTTTGAATTAACAATTTACAAATAAGGATTCGTTTAGATAAAATTTAAAACATATATTAAAATCTAATTGTTTAAAAGTATCGTTGGAAGTTTAAGGTTCTTGACTATCACGTGATCAGACATCATGTATGCAATGAAAATAATTAGCAAATACATGGAGAAGCCAAAACAAAATCACTTGATTGCAGTAAAGAAAATTTTGATATACATCGAAGGTATTATGAATCAAGGTTTATTTTATACACACTCACAGAGTTCAAAATTGGTTGGTTATTCATATAGTGATTATGGTGATGACTTGGATGATCGTAAAAACACATCTGGATATTTATTCAATATTGGCTCTGCGACATTCTCATGGTCATCGAAAAAGCAACAAACAATAACCCTCTTAACATGTGAAGCGGAATACATGGCTGTTGCAACATGCACGTGTCAAGCAATTTGGTTGAAGAATATTTTGGGTGAATTATCTATTATACAAGAAGGTTCAATTACAATTTATGTTGATAATAAGTCCACAATATCTCTGACAAAGAATCCAATGTCTCATAGTTGAAGGAAGCATATCGATACAAAGTATCATTTTATTCGAGAGCAATTGAAGAATAAAAACGTGGAATTAATTTACTGCAAAACATAAAATTAATTGCCAGACATTTTTATGAAGCGATTGAAAGTGAATGTATTTCATAAACTTAAAAAAACAAATTTGCAAATTGACCTGTACAATGGATAATCACTATCATTCATGATATACTTAGAAGGATAAGTAACCATTAAGGCGGTAAATTATGTTTATATATATATATATTTCGTGTATTAGTGTGTGTTGTGAAATGTGAGTGAGCCTTCAGAGAAAAAAAGAAAGAAAATGTTGTGAGTGAAGAGAAAAAAAATGAAAACTAGCAGCAGTTAGTATAAAGAAAAAAACAACAACAGAGTTTGTATTTGTTTATTTGTATATAATAAAATTAGTATAGCAGCTATTTTTTGCTCTAATTTTCGACATCGATCATCAAATTAATTTGAATCTAAAATATGTTCTTTTATTCGTCGATGTATATTGATTTATCATATCGATTGTCGAATTGTCACTTGAAATTAGCTAGACAAACTTAAAAAAAACACTTAATAACTCAAGAGGATTTGACCATTGAATTAATTATTTTGCAAATACTCAAAGGATCAAAAGGATAATTTTTTATTTTTTACTTTTTGCAAATACTCTTTATTGTATACTATAAACCAAATGGGTTAAGTTTTGGGGGATTTTTTTAAGTCTTTTTTCTATTTGGGCCATTTTCATGTAACCATTCAAACCCACTTATGGGTTGTTATTTAAAAAAGGTTTAATGCCATTAGGCATCCCCAAACTATTGTTTAGATTCTAAATTAAACCATAAACTTTAAAATATTCTAATTAAATATTAAAAATACCAAAGTTTTTATTTTATTTTATTTTGACATATCAAGATTTTATTGATTATAAAATATTTAATCTAAATTTCAAACTATATGATCAAAACTATTTTAACCTATCAATTTAAAAAAAAAATCTGAAATTGAATACTGATAGTCTAATATCCTAATAACATTGTTTTGTAACTTGGGTATTTGAGATTCTTCAAACTGTTGTTACTTTTAGGTACAATCAAGGACCTCAATGAATAGAAACCAAAGAATAAAGGCTTATTTGGTTAAAAAAAAAAAGCATAAGAGCTTACTTGAATTAGAAGTGTTCAAGGGTTGGGTCAAGATAGATTCATACTGTGCTTATGTATGCCTTTAGCATGTTCCATTCTTACTTAAGTTCAACCCGACCCAAAATATAAATATCAAATTTTACCCCGACCTACATTTTAAATTAAGCCCCAATGTGAAAGTCATTACCAAGTTTAGGTCCCAAACAGTAATTTAACCCTAATGTTTATAACAAGTGAGTTAAAAGGTTTTTTAGGTTTGGCCAATCAAATTTGTTCATTGTGCAAGCAATTGAAATTCTTTGATCACGACCCTTAATTTCACCTCACTCTCAATCTACTAATACAATCTAAGTTATCTTAGGATATGTGTTAATAATTGGTGTAGATGGTGCATATAGAGAAGGTCATACAACAACGATTTTAACAATTTAGTTATTTAAATAAAAACTTTCGAATAGTTTTGTGACCATTTTGTTACTTTTTGAAGTTGAATGACCAAAATGTAGATTACCAACAATTTAGTGACCTTGAGTGTAATTTACCCTTTTAAAAAGATATCATGTGGCATGGATGATGGAACATCGTAGTCTCCAAACGAGTTGGTCGAAAGGAACATTTGCCAATTAAACTGACACATCGAACTGATATGTCTTATGGTCTGTTTTGTTTCAAATTTTTAAGGCTTGATTTTCATTTTTTTTGAAGAATTTTTAGGGCATGGTTTTCAACATACCTTTTTTTTATAATTTTTCTTTGGATTATTCGAATGATTTCATGTTTGGATTATTTTGGATTAAGGTCATTTAGGGCTCGTATCATTCAAGTTTGTCAATATGATTTTTCATTTTGGGTCATCTTAAGTTCAGATCTTTTCAGATTATTTTTTTGCATTACTTCAAATTCAAGTCATCTGGGGTTCATGTTATGTGTGGTAAAATTGTTTTCGAATTTGGGTTAGATGAATTTGGGTTAATAATTTTTTATTGTCAAATCAAATTGTATTGGTTTGGATTCAAGTTAATCGGGTTATGTCTTTGTATTACTAGATATATATCAATATTGGGTGGATTGGGTTGATTTTGGGTTGGATAAATTTGGGTTTACTTGATTCTAGTTTTAAAGCTTTTGAATAATTTCGAGTTCCAGTTGCTTTGGGTTTGTATCATTCAAGTTTGTCAATATGATCCTTCAGATCAAATCATCTTGAGTTCAGGTCAATTAGGATTACTTCTTTAGGTCATTTAGGGTTCAAGTCATTTTCGACTTTGAGTTGGATAGATTTAAGTTATTAACTTCTTGTTGAAAAACCGAATTGAATTGGTATTTGATTCAATTAATTAGGTTAAGTTTTCGAGATCATATAAAAATTGATAAGTCTATATCCAGGGTGGACCGTAATGGAGGCCCCCAATTTTTTTTAAAATTCTCACCATGCTTTTTGTTTTTGAAAATTTTAATTAAGTTCTCCAAATTTTTTTGTTGGAAATTCTCATTAATTTCACCGACATTTTTAAAAATTTTAAATAGTCCCAAATTTATTAAAGAAATCTCATTAAACTCGTAAAAATTTAAAAAAATTTAATTAGATCCTCCAAACATAATCCCAAGATCCGCCACCGGTTATATCCAACATATTTCGGATCATGTTACCCTTCTAACTACATTAAAAAGATTATTCCAATAAAACCCTAGTTGTGTAAAAGTAATGAAGTTGATGTTTAGCAATATAATTAAACAAAAGCTTGCTTTACATGGAAATCATTTAATAATAAGGTGAGAATATAATTTTGCCTTAGTTTGGAAGCCAAAATAGTTGAGGTCGGTCCAATTTGAGGGTCTAAAAGAGAAATTTAGAAACAAAGGGAAGTAGTAGGAAATACCTTCAAAATACCGTAACAAAGGGCACCTATACCATTGCTTGTTAATGTCATGGTTGAATTTTCATTAATTTCTAGAACTTACTTTGGTTACTATTTACGTTAATTAAGGAAATTGGTACCTTTCAAGTTTCATATTTATGCATTAAAAGCTTTGAAAAAAAATGCAAAACTCTTGTTTGAAGTGAATCGGATTGGTTGGTTGGACCAATTAAATCGAAAATCGATTGGGGTATCAGTTTGGAGAAAGACATTAGTCTTTTTTTTGAACAAAAAAAGACATTAGATTAATTGACTCAAAAATAGGTATGGATTGGTTGAAGGACAAAAAGCCCATTTTTATGAAATTTTAATGATTTATTTACTCAAACCAAACAAACCGATCAAATTAGTTGAATTGGTTGGATCGATGGCCTAACCAGTTCGACCACCCGTTTGATTCTGAAAATTTTGAGAAAATATTACATGTTTAACTATACCCATACATCTTTATTACTTAAGTGTAGAACTAGGTTTTAGGGGTTAAAATTGAATTTTAATTTTTCAAGGGGCTCAAATATAATTTTTAGCATTATATTAATTTATTATTTCAAATTTTAGAAAGAAATTAAATTGAAAATTTATAATTTCAAAGGACTAAAGTGTAATATTATAATTTAAATTTTTTTAAAGGGGTTGAAATGAAAAATCTTCACCAACGCTTGCGGTCCCTGTGAAGAACTTTCTGATATTACATTACGTAGGATTTGAATTTCAGTTAAATTCTTAACATCTTGAATACTTAAAACAAAAAGAAAAATGATGAATTTTTTGAATAATCTCATTATAAGTTCTGATCATATCTGTTTTTTTTAATACAATGCTTAGAACTACCCATAGTCCTTTCCCAAACTATAAATAAAAGGATAATGTATTTCAGCACACTCGAACTCACGTTCTCCTGCATTGACAACACTGCACATGTTAATCGAGCTAAGACTCAATCGACTTTAAACTTTAATACTTATCAAAATAATAACGAGTATTCAACCAATTGAACCAATCTACATTTTCAGTTACTGTCTTAATTAATGTGTTAAGTAAAAAAGTCACCATAATAAAAGGTTGAAGAGAAAATTCTTACTTCATCAACACTCTAAAATTCAGCTCGACCAACACCAAGGCTGACCAATTTTTGTCTTTCCAGTGGTCAATCTTAAACTCATCAGTCATTAATATCTATATATATACATATATTTGGCCCTTTTTATTACACATTCGCAGCTGTTTCTTCACCAAATCATCTGCTGAACCAAAAATGGCAACAACTTCACATCTTTCTTCAATGGCGATGCTTTTTATTTCATTCTTTGTTGTATTTATGGGAAATGCAGAAGGGGAAACTAGGCACTATACATTCAATGTATGTATATATATGTATTTATATATAACTGTTTTTGAATTTGAAGCTGATTTTTTTTTTTTGAATGATTAAGATTCGATATCATAATGTTACGAGACTGTGTCATACGAGGACCATTCTGAGTGTGAACCGACGATACCCAGGGCCACCGTTAGTGGCTCGAGAAGGTGATCAAGTCATTGTTAAAGTGGTTAACCATGTTGCGAACAATGTTAGCATTCACTGGTACGTAACCTTTTATATTATCATATATATATAGCGGTGTTTATAGCTCAACTAAATCAATTCCATGTATGATATTAATATACATAATTATTCAAATTTATCGAGTCGAAACATTAGAGACAACTGTCTATGCCCTTTTGTTCAAGCTCATTTTTTATACAAAATATTTTTATTCAAGTCTTCTTAAATTTCAGACTGATTTTTAAGTTTAGTAGACGATTAAATTGATGGGTTTTAAATATTGATTTGTACTGTTTTATTATATGGGAACAGGCATGGAATTCGACAACTTACGACAGGATGGTCAGATGGACCTTCATACGTTACACAATGTCCAATTCAAACAAATCAATCATACACATACAATTTCACAATCACAGGACAAAGAGGAACTCTCTTATGGCATGCTCACATTTCATGGTTAAGAGCAACAATCCATGGACCTATTATCATCTCCCCAAAGCTCAATCAACCTTACCCATTTCAAAAACCCCACAAAGAAGTCACCATCATACTAGGTAGGCCGAAAAGAAGATAAATTTGTATATTAGGGCCTTTTTGGATGGACGGTACGTTTATCTATGGTTAGTGTAAAAATAACTATGACAGTGATATTAAATACTGTAACATGAGATCAAAAGAAAGTTAAACATACCGTACTAAAGATAAACGTCCATCCAAAGACCCAAAAACTATATATATATGTATATTTATATGTATGAATTTGGGGTTTCAGGAGAGTGGTTCAATGTAGACCCCGAAGCTATAATTAGCCAAGCACTCAAAACAGGAGGTGGACCCAATGTTTCAGATGCTTATACTATCAATGGCCTCCCTGGGCTACTCTACAATTGTTCTTCTAAAGGTATAAGTTTAATGCATTATAAGTTTTGTTGATACATAGATGGGATGGTGACAGAGATGATCGGTTCACCCTAGGATGGAGAGTCGTTAAGATAGACAGACAGAGTAATGGTTGTGGATTGACCTTATATAAGTTGGTTGTTATTATCCCGAGGTGTTATGTGTCGAGTTGGTATTGGTGGATTAGAGGCATGTGGCATGACATCATAGGTTTAGGTAGGGACGAAAATAGAAAAATTTTCTAGGGTAAAATTAAACTATATATTTTTATGAGAGTTAAAATGTAAATTTATCATTTTAATAATTTATATCTTTTCAATTTTTAAAGGACTAAATTAAAATTTTACTATTTTAAGGAGGGGTTAAAGTGTAAATTTTACTATATACTAACTTAAAATATGATGAATTTTAAAGGGTCAAAAATAGATTTTCCCATTCCCCCTCTAGCACTGCCCTTGGGTCTAAGTTTGGATGGCGCTATGATGTGTTAAATGGGTCGTGGTGGTTGAGACCTGATATGACGATTAATGAATGGGTCAGCCTACCAATGGGTGAAGGGAAAGGGGCAGGCAGCCCCAAAAATGGTAAATTAGCTTTATAGTCCCTTTAGTTTTTATAAAATCACATGTTAGTATAATGGGAAAAATTTCATTTTGACTCCCCAAAATTTGTTATTCATTTTTGGCTCCAAAGCAATATTCTAGCTTCATCTCTGTCAATCAAATTGCTAGCCGAGGGATCTCCCTGAGAAGCCTTAGATGAGAGTGATATCTCGAAATTGCTCAGAGTCCTAGCTAGGTTAGCAAGTTTAGAACAACATTTAAGGTAAATTTGTAAGCTGTTTAACATGATTGTGTTTACATAATCATTTGCAGATACATACATGCTAAAAGTGAAGCCAGGGAAAACATATCTCTTACGACTAATCAACGCTGCACTCAACGACGAGCTCTTCTTCACCATAGCCAACCACACATTAACAGTAGTCGAAGGCGACGCGATATACACAAAGCCGTTCGACACCGATAAACTCCTAATCACCCCGGGCCAAACCACAAACGTTCTATTAAAAACCAAACCTGAGTACCCCAATGCCACATTCCTCATGGCCGCTAGACCATACTTCTCCGGTCAAGGCACATTTGATAACTCCACCACTATGGGCATCCTTGAATATGAACACCCATTGGAAAAACCATCCAAGAATCTCACTTTGATTCAACCAAATCTCCCACAAATTAACGACACACAATTTGTTTCGAATTTCACAATGAAATTTCGTAGCTTAGCCAATGATGAATTCCCTACAAACGTACCTATAACAGTGGACAAGAGGTTTTTTTTCACTGTTGGACTTGGGACAAGTCCTTGTCCTAAGAACAGAACTTGTCAAGGTCCTACCAATTCAACTAAGTTTGCAGCTTCGGTTAACAATGTGTCGTTTACGTTACCATCGGTGGCAATTCTTCAAGCTTATTATTTTGGACAATCGAATGGTGTTTACACGACAGATTTTCCGGTGGAACCGATGGTACCGTTTAACTATACAGGGATTGCACCGAATAATACGAACGTGATCAATGGGACTCGTGCGGTGGTGTTGCCGTTTAATACGAGTGTGGAGCTAGTGATGCAGGATACAAGCATTCTTGGTGCTGAGAGTCATCCATTGCATCTTCATGGTTTCAATTTCTTTGTTGTTGGACAAGGGTTTGGGAACTTTGATCCGGTTAAGGATCCAGCGAAGTTCAATCTTGTCGACCCGATGGAACGGAATACGGCCGGTGTGCCTGCCGGTGGTTGGATAGCCATTCGGTTCTTTGCAGACAACCCAGGTAAATAACTTGTTTTCGAATCAATTCGGATTTTAAAATTTGAGTTATTTGTTTAGGGGCAATTTTTCGTTTAAATTATTTCGAGATTGAATCAATTTTAGGTCTAGGTCATTTCAAATTTGGGTCATTCAAGCTTTTTTTTAGGGCTAGTCATTATAAGTTCAGATCTTTTCATGGTTCAATCATTTTAGGCTACTTGTCTGATTTATTTTGAATTATTTGTTGGGTTTTTTGAATTCGGGTCAATTTCAATTTTATGTTAGGACAAGTTCTAATTATTGACTTATTTAAATTTTTATGATCAAATCAAGTCATATCAGGTTTTAGGTTTGAGTTGAAATTTGAGTTTGAATCGTTTCATATCTTGATAGTTTTGATTTTAATCATTTGGGTTTAAAACTTGAATTTTTGAGTTGGGTCATTACGGGTTCAAATATTGCAAGTTCTAATACTTTGAGTTCTAGTCATTTCAGGTTTAAATTATTTTGAATTCGAGTCAGTTTGAGTTCAAGTTGAATTGATTTGAGTTATTAACATTTTATAATTAAATCGAGTTGGATTGAATTTGAGTTCAGATAGGGGCCGACTCAAAGGGCATGCAATGGCCTTGCCCCTCAATAGAAATGATAATTAGCTATATAATCCCTTCAAATATTATGAAATTATAAGTTAATATAATGATAAATTACACTTTTAACTCTCTAAAATTTTATTATTCATTTCTAGTCCCTTAAAAAATATTTTTCTAGCTTTACCTCTAAGTCTATGTACATAATTTCATGAATATGCAAAAATTTGTTGCTTCTTTTCTTCTGATTTGTGGAATCATGTTAAAAACTATAAACAGGAGTGTGGTTCATGCACTGTCACTTAGATGTTCATACAAGCTGGGGACTGAAAATGGCATGGATAGTCTTGGACGGTCAGGAACCGAATCAGAAGCTGCAACCACCACCGTCCGATCTTCCACGCTGTTGATATCGAGTAATCGTTACTGATCTTGTGCAACATCGATTCCACGCTACCATTCCGAACCGCTCTATAGCTATACAAAGTAACCATGTCATTCCCTTTTTGGTCATCGTTTTTGAGTCTATCAATTGTGAGTCGCCTACATTTCTTCATTGTAACTTCAATTTCATGCCATTGTGGCATTGAGTCTATCGATTAGGTTGTTTTGTTATGATTTGAGGGCATAAAACAGCAGTTGAGGTGTAAACATCTGATGGGTTTGTCTGGTTTAATTTTAATAATGTTTTGTTTGTAATAATTAAGTTTAAGCTGCTATCACTAATTGTTTGCTGCAAATAAAAGTTATGCAATTAGCTATAAGTTTCATGCTAAACTGTTAAAATTATTGCTATATGATTTTTTTAATCACATTGCCTATATAAAGTGAAAGTTCTCATTTCCCTTCACTTTTATAATTTAATTTTTTTTCATAAAACAATTTTTAACATAATAAATTTGTAAACCAAAATTCAAATAACTTTCTTTTTTAATCTTCTACACCGACCGTCAAATTGTATTGGATTTAAGGTATATTATTTTACTCATTGATGAGTACTAATCTATCGTACCAACCATCAAATCCTTACTTGAAATTCACTAACCAAACAAGTAACCTAAAATGAGTTAACATAAAATAACTTAAACAAGTAACCCAAAATAACCCCACTCGAAAAACCAGAGCGAATGATAAAGAAGACCCAACTGGAAAACTTGAATAACCCGAACCCAAAATGACCCGTGAATTGAATAGATAAGAAGAGAAATTCTATTGAGAAAAAAAAACACCTTAAGAAACTTTTATTAGTGTTAAAAAAGGATTTTACAGTTCTTTTACATGATTGATACACTTCGTTGGCTGTTGATTTGCATATGATAATGCCTTCTTTATGAACAAGGTGTCAAATTACAAAACCTACCATTAAACCACCTACACAAACCATAAGCTCCAAAAAGGGTAAAGGGTAAGAGAAGGGAAAAACCAAAACAAAAAGAAGCGTAAAACCCCACCAAATCCTATTTCTAAATTTAGTACTGCTTTGCCTGGTTTAACTGTCAACTTACAAGGGACCCCTTTTTCGCATCCTCGAACGGTAATGGTCTTTTCGCAAGGTGACTGCATCTGTGTGGTAGGATAACTTAAAAAGGGTATCATATGGTAAGCATTTATCGATCCTTCGAGTATCGAAAAATTTGTTATTGCCAAGGCAATGTAAAGGAAAAAAAAAAACCGAAGTGATATGTCATTTTGATGTTGATGAAGTAGATACTCTATCGTAAGCGGTTCGAAAACGAAGACCATTACCTATGTGTCTTGAAAATGGGCATATCCAGCAGAAGATACTTGGACCCAATACCTAAAATAATTCAGATGGCAACAGATGAAAATATGAGCTATAACTATAAAAATTAATGAGAAGACGGAATAAGGCAACGAATGAACCAAGTTAATGGATATTACCGTTGTTAGATTTTCGTAGGCACCAAGATCATATGGATGCTTATAGACAGTCCCTCCTTTCTCCGCAAGCCACATAGCTCTCACCCCTTCGTGATACTGCCGATTTAATTTTAAAAAAAATCAAGGAAAAGTAAAAAAATGGTAAAAGTACCATGGAGGCCCTTGTACCGAGAGTCGGATTGCATTTTACTTTCTCTATTAAAAAAATTAGCAAATTAGCCCTGTACATTAAATTAAAAAGCAAACTGGTCGTTCTATTAAAAATTTCATCCATTTCTAAGGTTAAAAATTGATCCATGTACGTTGGCATGAGGTACACGTAGCACGCTACATGTCACTGTTTGGTTATTCTATCAGCCAGGCCAGTTTTTGACAGTACAAATGGATGAAATTTTTAACAAAAAGGACCAATTTGCTCTTTAATCTAATGTACAAGGACTAATTTGCCCATTTTTTGAGTAGAGGAGGCAAAATGCAATCTGACTCCTAGTATAAGGGTTTCCATGATACTTTTACCATAAACAAATCATTCTAAATGTGAAAGGCAAGTAGCAATGAACAAAATACATAATAAATGTTTTTAATTACCTCAATTGTGGTCTTATTTTGCAAAATAAGGTAGATATGCCAACCCAAGAGAACACTTAAAGCTACACTTAAGGGGACTAGCAACAGTCCAGAAATAACCTGAAAATGATAAGCGATAAGCATTACATGAATACGGTAAATTCTAGCTCTAAAAGGTCGGTAACAGTTGACATTACATATGCGACTCTGAAAGTATCTGCACTGTGCTGCTTATCATTCTGGGAATCGTTCGTTAGGCTCCCCACTAGTAAAATCTGAAATTTAAGAGAACCAAAATGAGAAAAGGACCAAACAGTTTTGATCAAAGGGGAAATAAAAATGTTTATTTCGATATGACATACCAGGGAATAGATGCAAGCAACCACAGCATATACAACGAAGACGAAGAAAACCTTGTAGTTGGCATGGCCGACACAATTATTTATCCAATTGCAATGGTGATCCTTATAAATCAAGAAGAGCAGTTTTAGCACATTATTATCGACGGCATTTGAGACATGAAAGAACGACAAAATAGATTTGCACGTACCATTCTCAGAATGCATCTTTTGCAAACACGACAGTGATGTGCACGAGGAGGCTTAAAACAAGAACACTTTTGGCAAAATCTCAAGTCCCCTCCCTAGAAAAACATCCTGAACAAAGGTCACAACCTAGAAATAGATGGAACAAGATAAAAGCTATGCAATAAAAACATAAGTCTATTGACCTCCCAAACACGACAAAATAAATTGTTTTGGTTCCAAGTTATTGTTAAAATGTGAGATCAAACGTGATGCACAATTACGTCAACATATGCTTTTAAGTTATCCATTTCGACAAATTAGGAATTACAACATGACAGAAGATGACAATTGTTCCCCGGATTATGACAATAAAAGTACCGGTAGTTAACGGAGAATCAATGACAACCAGAGCATCAACATTACACAAATGACGCAGCGCCAGAATAACACTCTCGTTTATGATTAACGATGAAATAACACACATAACAGAATTCATTACGACAATAGATCAAATGTACAAACATGCGACGATGACATCGCTTAACTATGAATACAGTGCAGCTAAAGGGCATTAATTTTACAATGCTTTTTCTAAACACACTAATGAACCGATTATTTTTACTCGATTTTCCGAATAGATCATCAATTCATCATAGATTAGAACAGCCTCTTGACAATGCATTTTGTTCATCTAATTTTTATTGGCATCTCTGACACAGTATGAAGAATAAATTAATTATACAGATCTCAATTATCCAAAATTTCAAAACTTTCACCAAATCTAGGCATAATTCAACCCCTAAAGATCTTTTTTTTCCCTCCCCATATGCAAAAATTGCTAATTTGCATGCAATAATCGAGAAAAATGCAAGAACCCCAACATTAATCTCTTCATTTCTTACAAACCCAAATTGGATAAATTAATATTTTCATTAAAAAATTCAAAATTCATCCAAATTATTACCAAAAAAAAAAACAAAAATCAAACCTTAGCAGACAATCTTTCCTTTTTTTAAGCGTACCTTGCGTTTGATCTCATGGATAGGAACTTCAGGATCTTCAATGTCGGGCATGAAAGCAGATGGGACCCGACCCGGATCCGCAACGATGGCATAGGCGTAATTTAAGACACACATGAAGGCAACACCGGTAAAAGCGACGGCGTTCATGATACCAGGTGAGGTAATTAGACCAAACCAACGATCAATGAAAACGAAGACCGTACAAAAGTAAATGAAAACGATGGCCGATACGACAACGGTTACAGAAAAGCTGAAGCCTCGCTTCATGGCTTTTCGATGTAAATTCTTTTATATAAGTAATGTTCGGACCGATTGGCGGAAACGCCGGCGTGACAAACGACGGCGTCTCCGGTGGTGATGGTGGTGGTGAATTTCGAGGTGGATCTTTTTCCCTTTTTTTTTTAAAAAAAAATTGGATTTTTTTGGTTTGCAGGGAAAATTTGGAGCTTTAATTTGGAGCGGTCTCTAGATGGTGCGAAATGCTGTGCCATTGAAGTGTTCTTTCTTCTTTTTTTCCACAAATGGCACTTTCAATTCTTTTGAATTTCAAATTGGCCCCTGTTAGAATTTTGTTTTTACATTTTGATACGTTTTGAATCTCTAATTCTCGGTTTAATCACTTAAAATTTAAAAATAATTAAGAAAATATAATTTAAAATGTATAATTTTTAAAAAAAAATAAGATTTAGATAAGAAATTTTATCTTCAAAAATTCATAGATAAAAATAAACTATAAACATAATGAAAAAAATCCAAAATTTTGTTAAAATAATAATAAATCCATTTTTTTATCTCTGATTATATGTTTATATGTTATTGCTTAAATTAAATTTTTTTGAATATACTGGTGTGATCACATGGTAGTATCTGTTCATACTTTCTTAACTCTTTGACAACGCACACACACCTTGCACACATAAGCACTCGAACCCGAGACCTATAGGATGAACAATATCTTCTTTTCCACTAAAGCCACTTGTTGGGTTCATTGCTTAAATTAAACTTAAATTTGCTCTTTTTTATAAATTGTCTTATGCTTTTTAAAAAGGAAAGATAATTTATAGTAGAATTATTTATTTTTCATTAATCAATAAATTATTTTTGGTTGAATAAATTTTTTCGAGACAAATATAAGAAAATATAAAAAACATTTTTCCTAAGTCATATTTTGAAAAAAAAAAACTTAGATTTTAAACTTGGGATTATAGTTTGATAGATAGGATACTAATAAATTTATTATTATATTAATTTGTAATTGTTAATGATTTAATTATAACATTTTAAAATTTGGGACCAATTTAAAATCGAGATTATATTTTGATGACAACAAAACGCAATTAACCCTTACTTACACATTATCATGTCATTAGTGGAAACTATAATTCAAGGAATGCATGTAATCACTCTTGTTTACTTCAGATTATATTTAATCACTTATGTTTGAAATGTTATGTTTTTAGTCACTTATGTTATCGTGTTGTAACATTTTAGTCATTGAACTGTTAATTGCCATTAACAGTATAACGGGAAGCTATCGTGGCACGTTAAATCATCATTTTAAACAAAAATTTTATTTTTTATTTTTTATTCTTTTATATTCTCGTTTAACTTTCCTTTTTTTTTTCTTTTTTTCATTCTCTTTTGTTTCTTCTTCTATTTTCCTCCCTTCTCCATTTTTCTTAAGATAAATTTTCTATGTTTTCCATTTGTTAAAACATCAATGCATATAAGTTAAGCTCTTTTAGTTTGGCATTTTTTGTTTCTTGCTTTTCGGAATCACAGGAGGGAGTTCAAGGGGCACAACCAAGTTCGGTCCTTGTCTGGATGCAGAGGGTAAGAATTATGGTTGATGCGGCAAGGGGTTTGGAACATTTGCACCAAAAGGTTCAACCTTCAATTATCCACAGAGATATCAAATCTAGCAATGCCCTTTTTGAAGACTTCAAAGCGAAGACTGTTGATTTTAAACTCTTAAACTAAGCTCTCGACATGGCTGCTCGTCTTCATTCTACTCGTGTTTTGGGAATCTTTGGCTATCATGTGCTTAAGTATGCTATCTTAAGCTGCTTTATGTCATTGTTCATTTTTTTTTCGAACCAACCATTCATTGTCAGTTGCTGACATAAATAATTGAAGGGAGGAAAACTGAAGGAGAAGTAGAAGAGAATGGAAAAAAAAGAGTTAAAAGAACATGAAATAAAAAATTTAAATTGCTCAAAACGAAAAATATAGGGAATAATTATATAATTTAACCTAAAATTTTCGTTTAAAATGATGATTTAATATGTCACATCAGCTTTCAGTTACATTGTTAATGACAATTAACGACTCGGTGACTAAAATGTTACAACACGATAATATAAGTGACTAAAACGTAATATTTCAAACATAAGTGATTATAATGTAATTCGGGGTAAAAGAAAATGATTATTTTGATAGTTTACCCAAAAATAAATGAAAGTAATTACAATTTAGTACATGTAATTAATCATGGCAGCTTTGATATATTCATGTTTTGTCGGCAATGTACGGATTGGGATTTGCAAATTTTTTTAACAAAATCCTATATAAAGATACTTGTTAATCAAGGCAAAATGAAGATGTTGAATAGTTTGTTACTGTTGGAATCTAACTACTTTTGATGTTAACCTGATGTTGAATCAGTATTCAATAGTCATATTAAATTTCAATAAAATTTTAAATTAAATTGGATCGAATTTTTAGGTTGCGATTAAACTCTTTCAATGATGTGTTTTCCGTTCATAAAATTTGAATTTGAAACTTTTCCATTGATCTCCTTATCATTTAACCTAATGAAAACCCTTCACTATATAACTTCATTATTATGCTTAAAATATTGTAGTTTTTTAAAAATATTTCTCAAAATAAATACTTATATTTCAAAATTTATTTTTTGGGGAGTTACTCCCATAAGTATGGGTGTTGAGCTTAGGAAAAATACAAATGAAATACATTAGTAGCACCTTGTTCAGGGCCAAGTTGAGTTGGGTTTAAGCATGATATTAATATAATTTATGCTTGTTCAAGTCCAGTTCGACCCGAAATATGGATCTAAAATTTTATCTAAATCCATTCATATTTGTAAAAAAAAACTAATTCAAGCCCAATTTAGGCCCATCCATATTATTTTTTAATTTTTTAAAAAATTATTTATATTATATTATTTTAATATTTCATAATTTTATACATTTTTTATTTATTCAATATTTTTATGTACTCATCTTAACATTATTATTATTTTTTTATTTTTAAATAAACTGGTGTAATTACATAGTAGTATCTGTTCATCTTAACATTATTTTGATATTTACGTTAGAGTACTACTATATATTTAGTATATGTTTATTTTTTTTAATGTGTTCTAAATTACATAATATATAAAAATAACATAATATAAAGTATTATAAGCTTAAAAACGGATTGGGCTCAAGCCTTGAATGTTCAAGCCCGAGCCCGACTCATATTTTAAACGGGCCTAAATTTTTTGCCCAAACCCATTTTTCAGACTTAATATTTTTGTCCAAACCCTTACAAATTTCGAGCGAATCTTCGAGCCTGAACCGATAACCTAACCCATGAACAGGTCTAGTACCTCGACACCTATCTCTTTCATTTCGACAAAAAAAAAAAACTTTTTGAAAAATATTGAATGTCAATGAGAAGTTTGAAGATATTTATTCAATGGTGCAGATAAATGAGAATAAGTTTATGGAAGTTTATTGATTCATGTTAGTTTCAACTATTAGTAATAGAAAAACCACTCGTTAAGGATTTGGTTAAACACCACGTAAATAATTGGATGAAAATATAATTACATTTTATAAAAAATTATAATTCTACCTTGTAAATCCTAAAAGAGATTTTGTTGAGATCTAACTATCAATACCAAAATTACAAACCTAACATGTGAGCTACCAAAATGAAGTCCCTTTATGGCCAATAATGATGAACTTGTATACATAGGGTTGCCTTGTTTGAATTGGGTACATATATATAAATAGGTCCATCTTTACTTTTTACATCTTAAAAGAACTAAAATAGTGTTATTGAATCAACACCCAAAAGTTGGCCCAAACCTCTTCAATGTCTTAAATAGGGGTGAGCATTCAATCGAGTCGAGTCGAATCGAGTTAAAAAATTTTGAATTAATCGAGTTGACGAATTTTATTTTAGGACTCAATTTGAAAAATTTTCAAATCAAATTGAATCAAGTAAAAAATTTTCGAGTCAAGTCGAGTCTAGTTCATAAATCCTAATATTTATACTCAATGTTGCATTTGCATGAATTAATTACTTAACTAGTGGATGAATTACAAGATTATTTAACTACATCAACAATATAATGATTTTGCCTTTTAATTTAATGAGTAAACATTTATCAAAACGACGTAGTTTTGCCTTTTCTTATTCGGATTTTCTTATAACTCGAATTGTGTAATTCACATTCGAGTTAAACTAAAAATTTTGATTTTTTATTCGAGTTGATCCTAATAACTCGATTAACTTGAACTATTTAATTCAAAATCTGAATTTTTTATCGAGTTTTGCTCATCTCTAATCTTAAACCCTAAAAATAATTTCTATAACCTGATTTGAAAAAGGTTAATATACACCATAAGTCCCTGTGCTCTTTGTAAAAAAATATGGAATATAATTAGATTGTTTGATAAAGGATAATATAATATTAAATGAAATAAAATAAAATAAACCATGAATTTATTCTCTATTAAGTGATAAATAGGTCCCTATCTACTTATCATTTTCTACACTTTTTTGTAGAAAAAAAATTCTATCTATTAATTTTCATTGTAGGTTATCAAATGTGTTTAAAATAATTAAGTCGCTAAAATATTAATTTTCAGTTGATTAAATTTTTTCAACACTTTATCAAACAAGGCCTTAGTTTCTCTACTTTTTCATATTTCAAAATTCAGGTCCAATTGTTAATACTGTTAAATTTATTTTATTAAATTCAAGTTCATAACAATATCATTTTTTAGTTATATTGTTACCAAGTGAATATTTTTTATTTTAAAATGTCGCATAAATAAATTTAGCAAACAAAATTCAACAATATTAACAATTGAGATTTGATTTGAAATTTAGAAAATAAAAAAACTAAAATGTTAAAAATAAAAGTATAAGGATTAAATTTCGAATTTGTGTAGGGTAGAAAGCATATTTTAAACTTTGAAAAAGCAGTTTAAATCAATTACTTTATTATTGTCTCTTTCTTTTGATTTACTATGCTTTTTGGTACAAAAGAAATATATATGGTCCCTCCAAAGTATAACATTGTCAACTTTCTCATTAATTTTAGTCAAATACAACCAAAACTCTGCTACCATTTCAGTTTGAATTCAATTTCATCCCTCATTAATGCCATCATATGTGAGAATTGAAAATTTTTCATTGAAAACTGATGCTACAACATGTGAAATATCTGCCATTTTTGTTTCCTTTGGTTTACATTTTCCACATTTTGCACATTATAGTACAAGCTCAGCCTTGAATATAAATATATATAAGAGTAGAGAAACGATTGTATGAAATAATGATATTATTCATTTCTAATAGTTTAATGTGTACATCATCAATTTCATCTTTAAATTTCAAGATTTTTATTAGAATTTGATTTTTTTTCTGGGTAAAAAGGCTAAAATTCAGGATGAAAATGTTAATGGGATATTAAATTATTGGGAAAGGGATACAGATGAGATTGCATCACTGTTTCATATTGAAAATGGATTTTATCACTGTTTCATACAATCCTTTTCCTATAAAAGTAATCTATTTTCTCAAAGAGAAACAAAACTAGTACCACCATTACCATTTTGATCCGTGAATGAATATGAACTCATATTATCAAATGTTGAGGACATGAACGAATGCACAAAAGTGTCAAACCCTTCGCCAACTCCCCCATATATCGTCGATGGTTTCAAAACTTCTGGTAAATCAGCTTCTCTGTCGAGATATGTCACAACTTGCCTCATATTAGGTCGAGCCATAGGCGCATCATTTGAGCAAATTAGGCCTAGTTTAAGCACCAACAACATTTCATCTTCTTTATACTTGCCATTAAGCCTAATGTCTACCACATCAGAGAGCCTCCCTTGTGTAAACTTCTCCCAAACCCAATCAATCAACACTAAATCCTCTTGCGATACGTTGGACTCGATGGGTCTCCGCCCGCACACAACCTCGAGCAAAAAAGCACCAAAAGCATAAACATCGGAGCTCGTTGTGGCCTTTCCCGTCTTAGTTAACTCCGGTGCCAGATACCCTAATGTACCAACAACCCTAGTTGTCCCCGGATTTGAACCGTGTTCATACAGTTTCGCCAACCCAAAATCTCCTAACTTTCCATTCAATTCATCATCTAACAACACATTACTGGCTTTAACATCTCTATGAATCACAATTTGTTCATACCCTTCATGTAAATAAAGAAGCCCTGAAGCAACACCCTTTATAATATTCAATCTTTGTTCCCAATTAAGTACTATTTTAGGGTCACCAAACAAGAACTTATCCAAGCTACCATTAGCCATGTAATCATAAACAAGAAGAAGGTCACCTCTTCTCCTACACCATCCCAGCAATTGAACCAAGTTCCGATGTCGGAGTCTGCCGATACTAGCAATCTCCGACATGAACTCGCGTAACCCTTGTTTTGATTCATGAGAGACTCTCTTGACAGCAACTTGGGTTTTAGAATCCTTAAGATTTCCTTTGTAAACTTTGCCAAAACCACCATGACCAAGTAAAGCTTTGTCACAAAAACCCTTGGTTGCTCTTTTGAGATCATGGTAGGCATATCTTTGTGGCCCAATTTCCAATTCCCAATCTTCAATCACATCAGCATTCTTGATCTTCATAAAGATATAAACAGCAATGGATGAAGCTGTTATTACAAGAACAACAGATGAAACCGAGACACCAACTGTTAAAGCTGTTTGTTTTTCCGGTGGTCGGGGAAGTGAAGGTAATGAAGATAGATCAAGAGCTTGAGCTTCTCCATTGATTTTAAAGCTCCAACCTAGAATATAATGGGCACTAGCAAGTAAACCAGTTGAAGCTGAGAACCCAACATACATGAACTCTTGGAGAAAAGGTGAAAGATCTACCTTAAACGACAAGATCGGCAAACTGGGTTTTTTGGAACTCGATGAAATCGTTACATTAACAAGTTTTTCAACTGAGTCATACTCGATCCAAACTAGAATCGCTTCCCCACTCTTGAGACTAACATTTTGCTTCACCAAACCAACCCCATCGATGTAATAGCCAGCAGGAACCGAAGCAGTTGAGTTCAAGCTGTTTATGTCGATTCCAACATGGTTATCGTTGATGTCTTGGAACTCAAAATCTTGAACCGTGTCGAACTCAACCGCAACGAGATAATCCGACGAGTTTCCCACATTGGTAGCATTGAGGATCCCTAAGTACTGACTAGGAAGTGCTTTGAGGTCTTCAGAAGCGGCGATTGTGAAAGCCAAGCCATGGCCACCGAGCTTTGGGTACTCAGGGACTATGGCCATTGCAAAGGTGGTTGAAAAGGAGAAAGCCTGGCCATTTCTGGAGTTTTTGAATCTAAATGGCGAGCTATAAAAGGCATGACCCTGTAAACGAGTGGTGTCGTTTGTTAATTTTAGAATGCCATTGGCTTGAATCTCTGCAGTTCCTGTTAGCGTTAAGTTGGTGATGAGATTTGGGGATTTGAAACCTGGGAAGAAGAGAGTATCAGTGGGTTGGGAAGAAGAAGAAGAAGAGATTAAAAGGGGGATGAGAGTAAGAAAAAAGCGGAGGAAACAAGGCATTTTTTAAAGATAAATGAAGAGTGAAATCTAAAGGAATGTTGTGTGAGGTTTGAAGGAAGTGTGAGCATTTTTCTTTGGGGGTCTTTTTGTCGAGAGAGAGACAAGGGTTGGTGGAATACTAGGAGGGAAATGACAAAGATTTTGTGTTTTTTTTCATCTAAAAATAATATAAAATAATTAATTACGAAAATGGTATTGACAGTAGATTAATTACAAAAATAGGTATTTATTATGGTGTTTGTCGCCTCACATATTGGTGATACCAGATTAAAATATAACGATTTAAAATACTTAAAATATTTAAGTTCGGAAGGTCCTTGTCAAGATTCAAGGTTTTAAGTTAAAAAAATCAAGTGATATTTTAATGGTATGAAAAAAGATGTTAAAATGACACTAAATAAGTGGAAAAGGATACAAGATGACGTAACGCCCCTATAAATTTCTCGAGATTTTATAGAAAAATTTATTTTAGACACTAAATTATTCATTCCACATTAATGGGGTTTTACCTAAATAAGATAAAATAAATAAATATTGATTAATATGAGATAGACAGATCATTATTTACAAAACTAAGCAAAAGAAACCGTCCACCATTGATGCCGCCTTAGTAATCGGCGACACCAATTTCCCTTACCATCAAGTAATTATTAGTTTAAAAAAAGAATAACCTTTTTATGGTGTTGCTTGAGCAATCAATGGCACTGATATCAATTACTGAAAAAAATTGAAAATATGTTATCTGTGTATCGATATCGAATATGTATAGATCTTTCAATTCACATCCTCTCGTTGCACAATGCTGGTTCAATTATTCAACCTTCTCTTCTCATAGCTAAAGTAAATCATTTTCTATGTTTAAAAAAAAAAAACAAATTATCAAACAAAATAGGTATCGATATAAAAGAAAATTAAAGTTATTTTTGTAGTTGAAGTTTTTAGAAGAACAACGTACCTGCCTTATATAAACGGCTGCCATTGATGTAAAATCCAAAAGAAAACCTTAAAGATTGTCACTGAGAAATATAAGAAAAGAAAAAGAGAGAGACTCTACAAATTGATAGAGAAAACCCGTATACATTATTTTTGAGGAATTGATATCAATGCTGCCGATTGTTCAGACGACACTATAAAAATATATTTTTAAAAAAAATAATTAATCATTGCTTGATGAGAAGGAAAGTGCCGCCGATTATTCAGGCAGCACAGACTATACCTTTTACCTAATTTTGTAAATAATGATCTACCTATTCCATATCAGTAAATATTTATTTTTTATATTATTAAGGTGAAAAAATCCCACATTAATGGAGTGGACTTGGTCATGCCATGCCATCCCAAACCAGACTCCAATAGTCTGAACTGTTGACGAGAAAAGTAAAGGTTTCATTTATGGTGCATAGCTCGAAGAAAAAGACACATTTATGGAGTGGACTTGGTCATCCAATACGAGTGATGACTACTTTTCAAGGAGATAAAAATTGATTGCGATTATTCAAATTTGAGATTTATTGTGTAATTATATTTGTAATTTTTTTAATTTTATTATGTATTTTTGTAATGTTATTCAATGTCGATAATATTTGTTAGTTGTTTATGAAAATTAAATAAAATAGAAGTTTGGGTAAACTACGTTAGTAGTCATTCAACTATTAGTAAATTTTTTTATTATTCAATTATGAAAAAATACAAAACAGTCACTCAATTATTCAAATTTATCTTTTTTTGTCATTCAATTATATTGGATTTTTAGATGTTTTCATTTTTATGTTATTTCGTTGATGATAAAAAGATAAAATTGAATAATTGAATGATCATTTTGTAATTGTTCATAGTTGGTTGATCAAAACAATACTAATACTTAAGTAATTTATAGTGCAATTCACCCTAAAAGTTCTCATGTATAGAATTGTCCCAAATCAATGTTGATATATATTGAGTTAGATTTTATTTTATACAATATTTACTTATACCCATAACCCCTTTTAATATTTAAATAAAAAAAAATACGTTTAAACACACTTGAACTTCCGTCTTTTTAAATGTTAGAACTTCAAGACTCACTACGCGTCTAAAATCTTTTGTTCTTCTTGACATCTATTGTTTTTACACAAATCTTTTTGGTTCTTAAAAAGAAACAATTTGAGAAAATTCAAGTGTCCGAAATAAATTTCTAGATCCGTGAATTTATTGACATCAAATTTGTAAAAAAAAACAAAATTTTCCTGGCAATTATGTTAGGTATAATGAAAAAAACTAGGAAAAGTCTAGAGCAGGAGAGGGTAGAGCCTTTGCTCTCTTATTAAATGGAATAATAACAATTTCAGTCCTTTCCAGTTACAAAATTTTCAATTTAAACCTTTTTTAAGCAATATTTTTACTTTTTAACTCTTCAAATTGTTAAGATTTTATTCGAGACTCAATATTGAATTTCTGCCTTCACCCTTATCACTTACTCAATTGATTGAGACAGTGAATTAAATTTTGATAATCAAACTCAAATATAATCATAATTCTTAGTCAAAACTTTGAAATTTTGAGGGCTGAAATAAAACCTTCTTGTTGATGTTGGTAAACGTAATGTCATTTAAAACGACAGCACGTGATTAAGGTTACTTAGACAGATTTCTTTGTTCAAAATTGAAGGCTTAAAAGGACAAATGATATTATTATCACTACCATGCTTTGTTTCTTGCTTTTCAATTACAAGACATCTTAAAGGTAAATATTTTGATGATTTAATTTTAAAAAATTATAAAATAATTATTAAACTATTTAAAAATTTTCATTTAAGTCACTGAACTGATAAATTATTGCTATATGTCTTTCTCTCTGTTTGTACTACATGCACCAATAAAAAGTTTTCATTCCATTGCTTTTCTACATTTCAATTTATTTTCATTAAATAGCTTTGAATGCCAGTAAACTGCGAATCAAGATTCAAACAACTTTCTTTTTCGATCTTTAACATTGTCTGTCAAATCGACTTGGATCTAAGGTATGTAATTCTACTCATCAATGGGTATTTATCCATTGCACTGATCATCGAATCACCGGTTGGAATTCATTGGTCAGATTTTAAAAAAATATTTTACACCCCAATAACTTAAATGAAAACTTTCGAATAATTCATTAACATTTTATAACTTTTTAAAATTAAATGATCAAAATATAAACTCACTAATAGTTTAGTGACATAGTGCATAATTTAACCTACATTTTAATGGGATAAGTAGTACTAATAATACTCTAAACATCTTTTATAATTTAGGTGAGGAATGGGACAAGAAAGCCAAAATTATATATATATATGAGGGTAAAAATTAGATTTGATGGCTTAAGAAAGGTTAAATTTTGTATTAATATTTGTATTTTATGAAAGTTATGAATTTAGTTTTTGTACTTTAAGTTTTATCAATTTTAGCTCCTATATTCGAATTTCAAAATTTTAACTTTGATCCAAACAATAGTAGTTAAATTTAATAATTAGTCATGTATTATGCGTATTTAGCCCGTATTCTCCAACTGAATCATTCTAATATTCTTATGATTTTCGAATTTTAAAATTTCAGTTTTGACGCAAATGACAGTTGTTAATCCATGAGTTAAATTTTTAGTGAGTCATTTGTAAAAAATAATAAGCTAACATGGTATTACATATATAATAATATATATGTTTGCGCATCAGATTTTGGAAAATAGTGAAATTTAACCGTTATCATTTGGTAAGGATTAAAATTATAAAAATTGAAAAGTACAAGGATTAAAAATGACCAAATTAAAGTATAGAGACTAAATAAACAACTTTCGCAAAGTACAAAAACTAATAGTAAAATTTAACTTCTAAATAATAAATAAAGCACAACATATTGTTTTGTAGGAACTCTTACTATATATTTTCGATACAGTATCATCTTAAGCTCACATATCCACACATGCACAAACTACACTACCACATCAGCTAACTTGTGAATCGAACTCTGATCTCGAGTATATATGAACTCTCTTTCGATTAATGAAGCTAGCTCTCGAGTTCATCTTCCTAATATCATAACAAGGTATGAATTTGCATTTGTGCATGAAAGGAGTATCATTAACAATATCATACTTGCCAAGCTTGGGATATGGGAGATCAACCTTGTCTTCAAGATGTGCCTTGAAAATTAAAAACATTGTTCTCATTAATTAGTTTAATCACTAGATGGAGCAACCCTAAATCATAAGAAGAAACTTTCCCTATATTGGCTTTAAATTAAGTTGAAATTTTCACAGATAAAATATTGGAAAGCAAATAGTTGGAGCAATGCATGGGCACTCATGGTGTGCTTTTCACACAAATGATCATGTGTTTCATATTTAAAAACATCACCTTGGGCCATGTGGGAACTAAAGAAATGAGCCATGGGGTTGCTACTCCAAAATTCCCATAATGAGCTGAGATTTATGCATCCACTTGGGCTTAATACCATTTTACGTTTTTATCATTTAACTTCAAACAGTTACAAAATAATTATTGAATTATTCGAAAGTTTTTATTTAAGTCATTGGGTTGTTAAGTTTTTTTTAAAAAGTCAGGTTAGCGAGCTCTAAACGACAATTCGTCAATTGGTACAATGGATCAATACCCATTGACGAGTAGAAGAACATACATTAGATCAAAATAAATCTAACTCACAGATTCGTGATGTTCAAAGTTGTTTCATAAAAATAAACTGAACTATATAAGAGAAGGGAAGGAGAGCTTTTGATTGGTGCAGACAGTGTAAAAAGATAAGGCCATATAGCAACGATTTTAACAGTCTAGTGACTTAAATGAAAACTTTTGAATATTTCAGTGATCATTTTGTAGCTTTTTGAAGTTGAATGACCAAAACATAAACTTACTAAAATGTAATAATAATATTATTTTTTGCCTAGTTTTGTTACTAGTGTAATAATATGGGAAAATATTTATTTAATACATATGTGTTACAATAGTTAGACATAAAATAAGAAATACTTGGTACAAATTTGAACTTGAAATCCAAAAGATGAGTAAAACACT
Source organism: Gossypioides kirkii (assembly GCA_005610355.1). Taxonomy (NCBI): domain Eukaryota; kingdom Viridiplantae; phylum Streptophyta; class Magnoliopsida; order Malvales; family Malvaceae; genus Gossypioides; species Gossypioides kirkii. The sequence continues at coordinate 37,326,624 of CP032244.1, read as the reverse complement.
CTTGTGAAAAAATAGACTTCTTCGAAATAAGAAAAATAAATTCCTTCTATTTTCAAAAACAAGTCACGTGAGTGACTAGCTAAATTATCAATTAAAATTAATTTATTGCTAATTCATATACTAAAACATAATCAAAAAATAACTCCTATCAAACATAGCATTTTTGTGCTAAAATGACATGAAAATCAAAATCCAACATTTTTAAAACACAATCATCACTATTTTTTTTCATAGTCACTTTTAAAAGTGTAAATAGACACTGATGCTCACAAATTAATCGAGTTTGACTAAAAGAAATTTGAACTTGATTTGATAATTATCAAGTGAAGCTCAAATTTGAGCAACTCGAGCTATTGGTTGAGCAGAATTCAAGCTTATTAATACTCGGCTCGAATGGCTCATGAGTCTTTCATATTTAAAATATTATTAAACTACATTATTGCTATTAATATATGTTATTAACTTTAAGTTTAATTATTAAGCTGAGCTAAAGCTTGAATACTTACAGGCTTAATTGAGCTGAGTTGGAGTTCGAGCATGACTATGAAAATGATAAACGAGCTTAATCAAACTTGAGTTCGAGCTCAAGTAGTTGGATTATATCCTATGTTGCTCCATTGTTTAAAGACTTTCATATCTTCCAATAACGATCATGTTAGCAAATGCCACCTCTTTTTCTTCGATTCTCATATCTATATATACAACTCAACCCTACCAAAATGTCCACAATGGCAGCCTCCGTTCTCTCCAAATCCGAGAAATGCAGTGTTTGCAGCAACAAAACCGTCGGCTTCGCGTCCAAGTTTCGTTGCTCTAAGTTCCTCTCTTGTTGCCATTGCAATGTATCGTGCGCCACCGGAGCCAACCATTCGAATATCTCTTCCAATGCTGCTTTCCACCCTTCGGCTACACCTTGCTGCCCTTCACGGGCTTCAGCATCTTTGTGCCAATGGCTCTTAAGTTTACCTCTCAACATTTGCTTCAAATTCATCGGTAACATTTCGAACATGTACTCCCTAGCATCGTTGGTGATCATCTTCAAGGAATAAAAATAGGCTTCCGCCATGATTATTACATTAGCATAACGAAGAGCAAGCCCTGCCGCTCCCACCGTGTTATCCGGTGCCGATTGGACAAGCATTCGGTTCTTTTCGATGTTAACATCCATGTATTTGGTTTTGGTGATGAATTTATCGATTTTTGTGATGGACGAAAGGCGAAAAGTTATGCCTTTAAATGATTTTGGGTTTGAATTATAATGTAGCCTATTGAAACTTCGGTTCTTGGTGGTGATACAAGGAAGGGTTGGAACAAACGGTTCGAAAACGATACATATTCTAACGAAAATGATCGATACAATTTGTGCCATTAGTGCAATAATTTTATCGAATGTTTGATTCCAAAGAGAAATCTTTCGGAAATGAAGAACTTGTTTTCTTCGTAAAGACATTTCTTCGTTGAAATAATCAATTTTGGACCCACTATTTCGTCTCCATTTCTTCCTTTTCGATATCTCCATTTCATCGAGGCCTACCAAAGATGCATATAAAACAGACGTCGAACATGCATATTTCTCCATTTGATCAATGGTTTTCACAACATGTTCGGTGTTGAAATCGAGGGTTCTTGCATCAATGATCCCTTGTTTCATGTTATGATAAGCGATGTCGAACCTATTGAGTTCGACATCAATACATTTCTTGCCCAAACGAGAGACAATAGTGGCTGCTTGGTCGAGATTCTCGAGCATCTCTTCACATGCAAGGCTAAGGAGATAGGTTTCGTCATTGGAGTTCAAAGTGACAACGCCTGGGGATTTCATGATACCATTACGAAGTCTATGGAATTCATTGTCCGACAATGATTTGTAAAGGGCGACAAGACGGACCATACATTTGGCTGTCTCGAAAGCTAAGATTTGAAGCGTCGGAGAACAGGATGATGATGATGGTGATGATGATGATGATGATAATGATAATGGTGATGACGATGACGACGATTTTGTGTGGCGAGAAACATGGGATTTGTTTGAAGCTTTATTTACACCTGCAGGTCGCCACGCCATGGATGAACAACACGACCAGAATGTTGTTGTTTTGTTTTTGTTTTGGGGATCCCAACGTTGGAATCCGTTTGGTTTGGTTTAGGGTTTTAAGGATAAAATTATTTGGGGATGATTTGAGGAGATGATAGAGATTTAGGGACATTTCTAGGCTTTTTCATTGCCTTCCCATACATGGAAAATTAGAAACATAAATCATGGGTCTTTTTTATTATTATTTTGATTTGTTTTCTTTAGAGGAGAAACATAGAAGGAGGGAATATTACGAAAGACAATGGGTATATTATAAAGATTTATTGAATTGCTTGTATAAAAGAATTAATTGATAAACATGAAATTAAAGTCTAATAATAATACATTTGTCCATGGGTAGGACCGAAGCTTCGTCCGAAAAATGAGAAGACATAAGTAAAAATATAGACTCAAAAAATAGGCTTGGACAAAAAGTTAAGGCCTATTTAGAAAATGGACTGAGCTTTGGGTAAAGTTTTTTTTACTCAGGCCCGGCTTGAATTTGTTTTCTTACTATTTTCCCATTGTTTTGTTGCTATTTTTTTCTTGTTATTTTTTTACTATTTTATTATCATTTCACTGTTATGTTGTTATGTTTGGATATTGTATAACTCTTATTTTGTTGTTAGCTTTGATACTATTTAGAGTATTTGCTGGTTAAATTGCACTTATTTTAATGTTATTTAAGTATAATTTTTTTTAAAATTTATTTTTAATTTATTGGAAAATATTTATTTAATATTTTTAATGTTTTTAATGTATTATATATATTTTAAAATTATATAAAAAATTTAATATTGATGGGCCAGGCCAAACCGGACTCAAACTTATAAAACGGACTTGAAATTTTGTCAAAGTCCCGTCCAACCTATGAACAGATCTATATTTTAATCACTTATGGTGATTTTTTTAGATAATTATTTTTTAAATAAGGTTTGTAATAGCTTTGTGTACATTTTAAGTATAGCTTTTAATGGGCCAGACTATTACAAGAGAAATTAAGACACTACCATGTTTTGTTTTAAAAGAAACGTTATAAAGACCCATGTCAATGTTATATCCCCGTTTGACTTTCTTCTTTTAATTTGTAAGGTAGTGGACAAAATAATTATTCTAATTTTAATAATATAATTTCAATAACATTTATAATAATTTTGATACTATTTGATATTGTTGGGGATCGATCCGTATAAACAGTGAACAAGAAAAATAGGGAATAACAAACATAAATATTTTTCGTGAAAAACTCTTTTAAAGAGGATAAAAACTATGAACAAAGGAGGTTTCGACTTTTCATTAAATGAGTAAACAAACGAGAGTACAATAAGAAGAAAATAAATCTAAATGTATAACATGTACATTATCCAAAACCTCGAATATAAAGCTTAAAATCCTAAAAAGCAAACCGGTAAACAAAACCACAAAACTCTCATCAAAACTCATATGCGACTACATCTTATCGCTCCTAAAAAAACACTTTTCTAATTCGCATGTCAAAACAAAAACAAAAATATATTTTATATAATTTAGGTCAAATTATGATTTTGATACTATTTGCCTTGAATATGTGATATGTCTAAAAATAAGGTTGTTGAATTTTTTTTTGAATTTTTTTTCTGTAAAGCTTACATTTATCTATAATTCTTTCTTACTTTTAAATCAGGGAAAAATACACTTAAATACGTTGGAACTCTCATTTTTTTAATTGTCATAATAGCAATGGTGCCATTGAACTAAAACTCGATCAATATAATTTTGTTGAGAATAGGACTAAACTATGTATAAAAACAATCTTTCATTAGAAAAGGTAAATTAGAGATACGTTGTTCATACAAACTTTATTGACATCAATCATTACAAATATCGAACTAAATAATTAAATTAAATTAAATTAAAATAAAATAAAATATAAATATGCAAAATGCAATTTTATGATCAATTGAATTAACGCTCAGTCGACATTATTAATATTGCAATACGTGAAAGAACATGAATTTAAATACACTTAACATGTATTATCCTTTGATTTAAAAATTTTGAGAGGAAGATTTAATGGGTCAGGACTAGTGTTAAGAATTTTATTTATAAAAAAGCAACTTTATGCATAAATCACCTGTCATACTCTTATGAGCTTGGGGTGGGGGAGGGGCAATGCTAACTTCATGAAAATCCTACATGCATGCATGTATGTATGTTGAATATAATGTCAAAACTATGAATATGTTTTGCCTTCATTATCACTAGAACACATTATTAGAAATCGTATAGTATTTTTGAACAATTTCATTATAGGTTCTGATTATATCGACTCTTTTTGACATAATGCTTAGAACTACCTATAATCTCTCTCCAACCCATAAGTAGAAGGATAATGTGCTTCAGCGCACTCGAACCCACGTCTTTTTGCATTGACAATAATGCCGATGTTAATCGAGTTAAGATTCAATCGGTTAATTCATATAGAATTTATCTATATTGTATAATTCTTACAACATATCATGCATGTTTTTGCTTGAATTCTTTTTGAGAATAAAATTTTTAGCTTGTAAAATTCCCAGCATATGAAGTGAACAAAATACATGGATCAGATTATGATAAAAACTAAATATATCAGCTTCATGAACAAAATCAAAATTTGAATCTTCATAATTCACAAGAGAAATAGAGAATAGAGAAAGCTAAAAAAAGAGAAACCTTATTATTATTTGGATGTCAATCAAGCATCATCATCGATCGAAAAGAGCTTTTCAACTGATGCAAGGATTGTCGGATTACGCCCGCGATAAGATATTATCCATATCATAGATAAAGACCCTCATGAGGCTCGAGAGTCGGGTCCTAACCGTAGCTCAAGATCCAATTCCACCTGAGATGACGAACCATGACTCGATCCCGAATTCTCTTCAACACCGTGTTTTCCCTTGGGGTTGGCACCGGAACCATTATCATCCCTAGAAGCTTTTTTCTCTCCACTAGATTCTAATATGATTTCCGAAACTAGAGAACGATCTTGAACTTGAACTCGATCAAGTGTTACATCCGAAGAAAGTACGTTTTCTTCGAAAGATTCCCTAAGTTTAGCCCTATCTTTCCTATGGATGTTCATATGACCACCAAGAGCTTGAGCATTCGAGAACCCTTTTTTGCAGAAAGAACATGTGTAAGACTTTGAATGAATTGAGACATCTTCTTCTTCTAAGGACCAAACTGTTTGGTCTGATTTTTCAAGTTTTGGGTGTTTTGTCTCCATTTCTAAAGCTTGAAAACAAGAGAGGAAGAGATGAAAGAGAGGGGGCAAAAGAGAGTCAACTTGTAGGTTTATTTGTAATGTTTTTAATTAAGTACTTAAAAGGGTGTACTCCTTACATGCATGAACATTGAACAACATTAGTTTTATTTTGGATATGTCTGAATAAACATCCTCATTGACCAAAAATACCTGTCATGTTTTATGTCTAATACATGGATTTATATTTAAATGATCTATATATGCATTGATTAGTGCTGGTAGTGTGTCCAACATTTATAATTTTATAAAATTCAAAGATGTAATTTTACTTTGATATAACGATAAATTTAATCATTAACATTTACATTTTCTATCAGCTCTTTTTATTTTTTTTGAGCTAAATTTAGCCATTACTTTTTAAAAAAGAATCAAATTGTTTTTTGGTTGAAACAAGAGTCCTCACCGTCGGTAGTCCTGATTATTCCTTTCACCATGGTTGCTCTCTGAAAAGGTAAACAGCTGGTCATAAAATGTGTTCTATTTCCATAAGCAAGGATCAAACATGAATCAAATTGCTTTTCTTTAATAGAAATGTTGACTAAAATATTAATTTTTTAACAATGTTGACATGATAACCCGTGTAGAAATCCATATGCAACTTCATGCTGATAATGTGCTATTCAAATAATTTAAAAATTATAAAAAAATTCAAAATTATAAGAAGTTCATAAAAATTCTAAAACAAATAAAGTACACATGAATTTCTATGTAGGTTTCCATGTTTAAAAACTTAATATTTTAATCAATCTTTCCGTTAAAATAAATCAATTCGACTCTATTTCAAAAACTAGATGGTCAAATTTGATTTTTTTTTTTTTTAAGGTTGAGAGTTAAATTTAGTTTCAAATCAACTGTTGAAGCTCTATATCTGTATTAACAATGCCATCCGGGGTATGCTTAGCTCTATATGTTTTTTTGTATGTTTATGCTTGCTCTACGGTCCATATTTTGAATTCGTGATTATCTTTGTAATAATGTTATCTCCAAAATTTAAATATATATTTTTTTCCTCTTCTAAGTTTTTTAGAAATTTTTGTTTTGTTTATTTTGTAAATGAATGAATAAAATTTAAAAAATTATAATATTTTATTTAGAAAATCACACGATAAAAATGTTCAATTAGGCTACGTGGAATAATTAGTATGCTTAATTTTTTGGTTGATCAATCATTCAAATGGACCTAACTAATTATTATATTCTATATGTATGTATAATTAATACATGATTTAATGGACGACAAATACTGTTCACCCTCTAATCTAAGGGATATATATAATAACTATATACCAACCAACATCCTAGAACTACATTAATTAAATCCTTTTCTTTGGGTTAATTTTATATTAATATAAGTACCTATTTCATTAAGACATTAATATTGTCACAAATTGATCGATTGAGTTTTAGCTCAATTGACATGAGCATTGTTGTCAATGTAAGAAGGCATGGGTTCGAGTGCGCTAAAACGCATTATCCTCCTATTTATGGGTTGGAAAGGAACTATTGGTAGTTTTAATCATTATATAAAAAAGAACAAATATAATCAAAACTTATAATGAGATTGTTCAATTGATCCGATATAAGGACAAGTGGAAAGATGTAAGATTAAATGGGGTTGGAAGCATGATCGAGCTATGGGGGCTCTCCTATGGAGAAGGAAAAGAAAAAAGTGGAAGAGGAGACTCATTGTTCTCATAATTAAATCAACTGGTCAAATTAAGAATTGGTTAGATCATTGATTCAGAATAAAAGGTTAGATCGATCCACCCGTAAATCAATTCAACTGAAAGAATTTTTTCCTCAATTCTAACTAATTAGTTAAAAATAAATTTATTTAGAGATTTTTTGGTCCAACACCAATTTTAAATATGATATTTTATTAATTAGTGGATACACAAGTTTTAACTAAAGTTGAATTGGCCTCAACAACTATTCCCTTTTAACCTTTAAGTTTTGCCTGACCAAGATTCATAAACATTGACTATTAATTATAAATAATTGCCCCTTACAATTTTAAAATTTTTTAATTAAGTTTGCAGCCGTCAATACATTAAGAACGTGCCATGTCATATATAATACAATATTTTAAATTGTTATCGGAAGAGCTCATATTGATATTATTGCCATTGCAAGAATATGTGAGTTTGAGTGAGCTAAAACATATTATCCTCCTATTTATGGGTTGAGGAAAGGTTACGGCTAGTGTTAGGTATTGTATAAAAAAAATAGATATAATCAGAACTTATAATGAGATTATATAAAAGAATTTGTATAAATATTGTTAAAAACGTGTTCGATCATTAGATTATATAAAAGTATGAAAATACAAAAGTATCATCATAATAATATTAGTTATTATTTAAAAAAATTATATATTAGTTTTTCCCAATCGGGTTAGTGCATGGTTAATTCATGGCACCAACAAAATCAATAATTTTATAATAAGTATAAATACAATAAAAAAACTACGATTTTTGTTTTGAGGTTATTAAGGATCCAAAAACGAACATGAAAAATATCGAACCTTGAATCTCATGCTAATCAACTTGAAATCCACACAAATTTACTACTAAGCAAGTGGCATGATTGGTGCGTGTTACTCAATTAAACTATAACTTCTCAAATTTTCACAAAATATGAATGGAGGAGTTAGCTTATTTAAAAAAATTTAGAGTTAGCTTCATAGTTATATTTTTATCCATAGCACAATATATTCTATGGTTTCATTATATCTATTATATGTATTATTATTTATAGTAATAACCTTGTTTAATACTTCAATTTTTTTCTATTTTCATACATAATGTCAAATCATTTTAAATACTATATTATAAATGGAATAATTGGGTATAGTTGACAAATTTAAGATTTTAAGACCCAATTTAGTTGCCCCACTGAGGCTTTATTAAACATGTTTTACTAGTCAAAATAACATTATAATATTAATCAAATTTAAGATTTCACCCAAAAAGTATTAAATTATTCAAAAGTTTTTACTTAAGTCACTGAATTGTTAAGATTTTTTTAAAAGTCCAACTAATGAGCTCTAAACAACGATTCAATGATCAGTATGGTAGATTAGTAACTATGATGAGTAGAAGAACATACCTTAAATGCAAGCCGGTCTGACGATCAGTGTCAGAGATCGAAGAAGAACACTGTTTGGATTTTGATTTGTAGATTTGTGACGTTTTCATGAAAAAAAATGAATTATAGGAAAGGAGAATAAAAGCTTTCAGTTGGTGCAGACGATGCGAACAAAGAAAGCCATATAACAACAATTTTAACAGCCCAATAACTTAAATGAAAACTTTCAAATAATTTACTAATTATTTCGTAATTTACCCATATAATTTTTCAATTCTTAAACTATATGAATTATTCTTACATATATAGTAAATAAAACATAGTTAGTTGCACATGCAATGTATCTGAATATCTCATCTACCATCTATTTAAAAATTGATTAATTTTTTAATATCAAAATCCAGATTCCATCATCGATCTATTTCGTCTTGACGTCTACTTATGTTTTATAATCTTAAATTCTTAATCTATGTCAAAAATCAAGATTGGTTAACAACATTATACGATATTTTTTGGTGAAAAGACAAAAGTTTAGTTATTCCATCAGTTTTTCCGTTGTCTTCCTTAAGAATATGTCGAATGATTTAATATTTTATTCTTAATAAAAGCCGACGAATTCTCTTGACCAAAGTTGAATCTGAATCATTACAAATCCGATCTTTAATTTGCTAGGACTGCATTTATGCTAGCAATCTAAATTATCACGTTATCATAATTCCACTCTAAAAGAATCAGTAATCCATCCATGATGCCACACAACTCAATTTTGAAAACAAAACAAAATCCCAAATACCGGTTATAATCTAGTTGCAGTAAAACCGAAGTCCACTTTGATTACACCATCTAAATTGAAGCAAACCCAATTATTGCTCAAGGACGTAAGTGAGGATGTAGTTTGTAAAGCATCCTTTGTTGCCTTATTATTAAAGGAGACATATTGTTTGTAAGAGACTTTAATAATTTCGTTTGCACTCCATGGAATACCCTGAAACATAAGAATATTAAGATTTTTCCATGTACACCACACGGTCAGTCCAAAGAAGCACCGTGAATCAACTTCTCCCAAATGTATCTGATGGTGGTTTTGCATATTTGTCGCTAGGCACTCCAGTGGACCTCCCGAATAAAACAAAGAGATCTTATCAGTTGGGACTATCAGCTCCCAGATATCTCTAGCTGCAAGACAATCTCTTAAAACGTACAGCACATCTTCCAACTCGTAATAACAGAATCCACAAGAACTATCCAGACCAATTTGCCTCCTTATTCTTTCCACATTTATAAGAAGTCGTTGGAAGGCAAGTCATATGAAGTATCTAACCCTTTGAGGCCCCTAAAATTTCTATCCATTCTAAAAGTTAGATTGTATTTTGTTTCATTTATTTAGAAAATGAGTAAATTAATCTTTATACATTAGATCAAATAGCAAATAAGTCATTTCTATTAAATATTCCATCCATTTTTACGGTTAAAAATTAGTGTAACTCACGAAATAACCAAACAGTTACCTTACACGTAGCACGTGCTGACATACAAAGACTAATTTTTTACCGTAGAAATTAATGAAATTTTTAACATGAGGACTAGTTTATTCTTTGATATATCATACAGAGACAAATTTATTTATTTTTTAATGTGCTAATTGTATTAATTTATGAATTTAGTGGAGGCCTTTAATAAAGTCTCTACTTGCAATTTATTAATAGTATATAAATTTATACATTGATTGTGTATCAAATACAAACTATTAAGAATCCAACAAGTGGTTTTAGTAAAAAAAATGATGTTGTTCATCTTAAGGATCTCGGGTTCGAGTGCTTGTGTGTGCAAGGTGTGTGTGCGTTATTAAATAATTAAGAAAATATAAACTGATATTACCATATAATCACATTAGTATATTTAAAAAAATATACAAACTCTTAATTTATATTAAATTTTGCTTGAAATAGGGTTCTTTGACGCTGTAAAAGCTGCATCAAAGGCCAGAAAATATCCAATCTATGAAAGCTCCTTGAAGCCTGCAAAATGGGAAATTACGAATATTAATATATGCTCTGACAGATTTTCAACTCCTTAAAAAATATATATCTTTAATCTGTCATTCTTTCAAAGTCGACGAATTTTTCAACATGTTCAGTATTGTTCTAAATTTGAATTTTGTTTCTTAATTCCATCGAGAACACAAGACGAAAGCAAAATTCACAGAGCGGGAATGTTTCAAAAGTAGCACACCGTCACATTTGTAGCATTTATGCCCTTAGATGCCATTTAGGACGGTTCAAATCTTACCAATAGTAAATAGATACTATTTCCTTAGTTGGTAACCGTGCATCACGTATGACTCGATCTGACGAAGCATTCTCATTCCGTGAACTTTGCTTCCGATTTAGGCTCTTGACCAATGGCAAACTTGGTGTTAAGTTCTTTTTTTTTTTTTGAGGGGGCTAATTAAAATTTCAAAAAAATAAAGGGTTTAATTAAAACTTTCAAAACTTTCAGAGGGCTTAATGAGAATTTCCAAAAGTTTTGACAGGCCTAGCTAAAATTTTCATAAATTTTGAAGGGCTTAACAACAATTTTGCAAAATTTTGGGCAGCCAATGCCCCCTTAGCTCCCATGAAGATCCGCCAATGCTCTGGATGAAATGTATAGACAAAACCTTAACTTAGAACAATACTAGACATGTTGAGGAGTCTGTTAGCTTGAAATATACGACACTTTAAATATTTCTCTCGAAAAAATCGAAAATCCCTCAGAAAGAGCTATATATCTGATATACCTCAACAATGAAATGAGCCCATGTATTGTTTGAATAACTCTCCATTACACCCTTCAAGATTGTTAGATTAAAACTTCGGATCACTTGAGCTATCTCTAGAAATAGACCATGTTCATTGCAAAGCATCTGCTGCAGATAGTATTTAGCGATTAATAGCTAGTGTGTACATATGTGTATGTATATATATATTCATGTTATGATACCCAAAGCATACCTCTATGAGTAAGTGGCCTGGATATGGAAGATCTTCCACAACAATGGGGCATACATTCGGCTCATCTCCGATCTCAAAACCCCAGCATATTTCGAGTTGGTAATTTTCTTTGGTTTCAGATGATCTGATATTCTTACGACTGGTCACCTGTAAGTTCAAACTCATTACAGTTGGCTTAGTTTAGTATTGCTGCTGCTATAAGCAAGTACAATGGCAAAGCTAGAGAAACAAACACGAGCTCGACATACCTCGCGGTGCGCCCATTGCTGCAATTTCTCCACTTGGTTGGTCACTCTCCTTAAATACACCATGTGTTTAATGGTTTGATCCAAGAGACCATCAATGCTATACTGAATTTAGCAAACAAGTAACATTGATTACTTTGACAAAGCATATAAGAAACATAAATTCAAAGCTAGCACTGACCTTAGCACCATTTGGAACAAGTTCTCGAAGCTCTTTAAGCCGATCTCGGATCAACTGTCTATCCCTTGGCCTAGCCTTTGGGTTGTTACCCGGTTTAGCCCTCCTTACATTGATGCTGGACTGCTGTGGTCCCTTTTGAGGTTGAGAAGATGTAGGAAGTTGTGTATTTGATCCATTAGGCATATCGAAAGAACCGTCGTAAACATGACCAACCACAGCTTCCAACAGGTAATCTGGTTCACTGCCTTTGGCTAACATCGAGCCTGGCTCCAGGCCGCTAAAAAGGTCCTCATTCTCCCACAAACATTCATTGCTTTGTGTTCGAAAAGGTGGTCCTAGTAGTGCTTTATGTAATTCACAACCTTTGGGAAAGCTAAAGAAACTGGCATCGTCGACATTGATCCTATTTTCACATTCAATGTCCAGAATCTCATATAAATTTGTTCCGGGAACGTGGAACGTGTAGCAGTTGACAATGTCGACCGTGTTTGGATCTTCGGAGTTCAATAGGTTCATCGATGCAATGGTTGAAGACTCTTCTAAGTTCTCTGAGAGACCTGATAGTGGTGACGAAGGCAACCCCGTGTGAATGCTGTTACATGTAAATCTATCTTTGATGTATGCTGTAATGGACGAATCTTCAGCAACCTGATTCGATAATGTTTGCCACTATTCAATTCGATTTGATCATAAAAAGTTTTAAATAATTTAAACAAAATATTATCTGAATCTAAAATGATTCAAACCCGAAATGAATTAAATAATCAATCTAAAATTATCAAAATCAAGTTTCAAACTCAAAATGACCCGACCCAAAATTTTTCATTTTTAGCCTCTTGGCTTCTGACACACTTACTAAAGACAAGAGAAAGACTTTTTTTTTGATAATCTCATTATAAGTTCTGATCATATTAACTCTTTTTGCTATAATGTTTAGAACACCCATAGTTTTTCCCCAACTCATAGACAATAATTCTCATGCCAATCGAACTAAAACTGAATCGACGACAAAAAAACTTGAAAATTTTACAATATCAAAGATTTTATTTCAAACAAGAACACTATTATAGCAACAATAAGACAAGTTCAAACCAAATACACACCATCTCCAATGAAGCAAGTTGCACTACTCCATGTGGAAGCACAGGTATCAACACAATTGTCTGTGGATCATCACAAATAGTTGACATATAATCATCCATTTTAAAGATCAACATGTGGTAAATCTACCATCAACATGAATTGTACCCAAGATGATATTACCTTAATTCCTAATGCAAATTGAAATAGCCATTCCTCTGGACACTAGCAATTGAAAAAACAACACTAATTGTAAGTGAGAGTATTTTATTCATCTGTCACTTGCAATATCACAACATCATATGTAGAAACTTACCTCATCAACCATCTTCCAATTAGCTTTGCTAGTGAAAATGTCATCATAGGAAACCCAATAATGCTTCCCTGTATGTGCTACTTTACCCACAACCCTGTGGAGACACTATGTCAAGTCAAGTTAGATAGGTCAATTCAAAGTTTGGATTGTTCAAGTTAGGTCATTACAACTTCGAATAATTTTTTATTATGGTGTTCAAATCATTTAGGGTTACTTATTTATATCAAATTTTTTTGAGATAGGGTCAATTTGTGTTTGGTTCCATTTATGTTCAAGTTTAACTGATTCACATAATTAATTTTGATTGAATTCTCAAATTCAAATCAGAATCGATGGTACCCTTTTCCCAATGTGTACTTCAAATGAGACATATGTGCCACCACCAAGTCCATGCTTTCCCTTGGTATGGGATAAACACAATATTCATCTTCCCACGTCAAACTCCTGAAATCACCGATCCCACATCGGGAAATGTTTGATTATTTCTGGAAATAAAAGATTTATTGGCAGGTTATTGATTAAATGGTATATTATTCGTTTTAGTCCCTCCCTTTTATCAAGCATTTAATTTAAGCTTTTTAAAAAAAATTTACCTTCAACCCCAAAATTTTAAATATTTATTTTGACCCCAACACTGAATTCCTAGCTTCACCTTATTAACAATAACTAGCAGTGTTATCAATTTGAATCTATTCATAATATCATAAAAATAAAAAGATTAAATCATATCAAATCAAAGTAAAATTGATTAAATCTTGAATTATATCATAATGGGATTAAAATCATAATTAAATCAAAGACAACCAAATACAGAGATTAGTGAAACCATAAACTTTAACGATAGCAACTAACTATTTTATTAATTTAGATTTATCAATAACATTATAAAAATATGTAATTGCCTATTGATCAGATCTTCATCGATTCCGAAAGTAGTATATGTTCAAACCATCATTGTATAAAAAAAAAATTGAGATTCAGCCATAAGAAAAGATCATCCAAAGGAGAAACTTACATGGGGCTCTGGTGCCCAAGCTTCCAAAGTAGAGCATATTTCCATGGTGAATTGGTGCAAAAACTCTTCAGCAACTGCCTTAAACCAGTGGCAGCCATTTTTCAACACAACAGCAGCAGCAGCTACAACTACAACTACAACAACAAAACACAGAGATATCTCTCACTACAAACAATCAAACAACACAAAACTCCAAACCCATCTCCAGTTTTTGCATATTCAAACGAACAGTGCATTAAAAACCCAAACTTTCAAAGCAAAAGATGGAGCTTGAAAACTTAAAACATGGAAGCTAGAACAAGAGGAAAAAGGGAGCTTTGTGATAAGGGATAGTAGAAGAAAGAGATGTTGAAATCCATTGGATTTCATTGATTGAATTTTTCTTTTAATAGTGCTACAAGTGGTCGTATTCCAGAGCTTGACTTCAAATTATTTTAGGTTACAAGCATTCAAGTTTAAGGTTGTCGCTTATATTATTCCGGGTTGAGATGGATGTAATATTTTTATCGTATCGATTTAAAATATTGTATATATTAATATATTTAACAGTTAAAATTAAAAGAAAAAGAATTAATTTTTTTTAATTTACTCCAATTTTAAAGAATTATTTTATGAACTTTTTTCATTACATCATCAATGATCCTTTTCCAATTATTTAATGACATTTCAGTAATTTTTTTCATATCATTTATATATAATTTTGATAACTTTTTATCCTGAACCTCGAAATCTAACCTAAAACATTAACCTTGAATCCTAAACTCTAAACTCTAAACTTCAAACCTCAAACATTAAATTTTGAGTTTGAGTTTCAGGTTTAAATTCAAGTTCAGGGTTCAAGATTCAAGATAAAAAAATTATCAAAATTATGTATCAATTACATGAAAAAATTTGTTAAAATGTCATTAAATAATTAGAAAGAGACCATGAATAATGTGGTAGAAAAGATTTATAAATTATTTTTTTCTAATTTTGACATGCGTTATTTATGTGAGGTTCGGGTTCATTGGACATGTGTCTATTTGTCAATATATCTTGTATAAATACGTGTCAGGTTCGGGTTTTAGTTCAGTCCGATACAATTTATTTTTTAAATTTGTAATGTTTTATATTATGTGATTTAAAATACATGAAAATTAAATGTATTATGTAATTTATAACCCATTAAAAAAGATTAAAATGATTATATATAATATAAATATATTTTTTAATTTTTCTAAATAATATGACCTAGCTTAAAATTAACTTGAGTTAACTATATATAAATACGAGAAGTTTGGATAAAATTTTAGGTCATATTTCGGACCAAACTTGAGTAAACATAAAGTGTGTATCATATCAAGGGCCGATCCGGCCCATAAAACCTCTACTTCTCATAGTATTACTATATTAAATTTCCTCTTGATTTTACCTTCCTTCTTCAACATATGACAAAATCATCTTCTACGACTCTCAGCATCATGCAAATTGTCTTCAATCGTTAATCATATTTATTTATTAACAATTCTCGAAATTAAGTGATCATGTACTTCAGAGGCGAATTTAGAGGAACTGGCAAGGGCCTCGACTCCCTTAAAATAAAAAATTATTTATTTAAATTTTTTAAAAATTTTAAAATTTTAAATTAATAAATATAAAATTGCACTTTAACTCTTCTTAAAAATTATAAAAATTTAATTTAATCTTTTAAAAATTATAAAGATATAAAAATTAAAATGTAAAAAAAAGTTCTAACTTTCTAAATAAATACACGGGATGAAATTTAAACTAAAATAAATTTAGACAAAAATAAATTCAAATTTGAGTAAACAAAATTTTAATATCATTGATTTGAAACGTGGCGAGATGTTTTTATAAATTGAGACAAGACAAATAGGTTTTTTTTTTATTAGACATGACACAGTTTTTTAAAAATGTTAGACATTGACAAGACAAATAGATTTAAATTGTTGTTTTGGAGGTTAAATATATTTTTATACAACAAGTTAATGTAATTTAATAATTAAATTGCAGTCTAAAGTTGACATTCTTTTTTTTTTAAAATAAAATAATGCCGACATACTTAATTTCCATACCTTAACTATAATATAAAGATTTTTGTCAAATTAACATAATGTATAATATTTTTCTCTTTAAAAAATAATGTATAATATTAGTGTTCTCAAATTAATTTTTATATCTATAATTTTTAATTTAAAATAATTATAAAAATTAAGTTTGTAATCTTGAATAGTTATTATTGAAATATTTCAATTGTATTAAAATTGTTAAAGTTATGTGATTCGAGTTCCATGAGTTATACTTTTTCTATTAGACATTGATTATGACAAGATTATTTAACCCTTAAGTAGATGTAGTTGAACTCTTTTTGTATTATATATTTTTTAATATAGTGAATTTTTCCTCTGCTCGTGATTTTTTTCGATAAAATTTTTCACGTAAAATCTGCATGTTCTTATTTTTCTTACTTATTATTTTGCGATCATCCTACAACTATTATCAATGTGATTATAACAAAAATTAAGTTAGAATTAATTAATAGTAATCATGTATAATATTTTGAAGGATTCGAAGTTTGATCTTATCCGGCGAGGAGGCGGCCGTCAATGAAGAGAAGTTCATAATTAGTATAATAGCAAGCCAAAACTCTAATATATGACCTGCTTGTAGTATGTAAAACTAAGTAGAGAGAGCACTTATCATTGTGCATAGAGGAATGGTTGTTTTTTTTTTTTTTGTTTATTATAAGAGAAGGGCAAAGCCTTAACAACAATGCGATTAGTATGACTCGAACTCAAATCATATCTGGAATAGTAAATACTCTAATCATCAGGCCAACACATAAGATTTTGAGTGATTTTGTAAGTAAACTCGAATCACTTGATTTACAACTAATTTTAAAGAAAAAATTATAAGTGTGACGTTATAGCATGATGAGTGCGTAAAACTTAAATCATATCTTATACTTATGAAATTATTGTAAATTAACTCTCTTGACACATCCTTATAGTCATAAAAGAAATTATAATGAATTAGCTCTCTCGACAAATCCTTATATAATTTATTTATTTTCTTGTATAACTAAGTAATTAATTTGTGATTGTAAACTTCATAAGTCCTAAGGAAAAATAATATAAAAAAGCAAAGAAGGTGACAATGTGACGCAAGCTTTGCTCTCTTATCACCTAACCCTTTTATAAAGTAAAGGGCGCACCTGGTTTTTTCCTTCATTCATCTTAGGTTTATTTTATGTTTGTATTTTTTTTAATCCCCTTTATTATTTAAATTTAATAATTTGGTCCATTTTGGTTCTTCAATTTAAAAAATATAAAAATTTGATGATGTAATATTTTGAGATTATATCACATCATCATTTAAAAAATAAAAAAATTTATATAAATTTCAAGTAATAATATGATATAATCTCAAAGTGTCATATTCAATGTTTTAACAATCAGACCAATGATTGAACAGGTTCGACCATTAAACTAATAATAATTAATTAAAAATTCATAAAAATCTAAAAAAATCTATAAAAAATTGTTTAATCGACTCAAACTATTCAACTATCGATTTTTTTTAAATTTTCGATTTTTATCAATTTTAAGTAATTTTTTATTTAATTGATTCAACTGCTTTATTTGAACCGTTTATATCAATTAATTACTAATTTAACATTAATCGCACCATCAAATATGATAGAATTTAAATTTAAAGACCTTAATAGATGTAATTACGAAGTTTAGGATAAGACATTATATTGTCTCTTTTATTTATTAGATAAGATTAATTTCCAACCGTCTGATGACGCAAACAATGACTTCATCTACACTAAAAGACAATGGAGTTGGTATCAACTTTTTAATTTTAATAATTAGATTTAATTAATTTAGATTTTAAATATTTTAAATTTTGATTTCTTCCATTTAGAATTTTTTTTTATGAATCATAAAAAAAAATAAAATTCAATAATAACACGATTTAAATTCAGATTACATTTAAAATAATAAATATTTTAATCATCGGATTCAATTTAAAAGAATTTTAGATGTAAGGGTGTAAGAAAATGGAGTCATATCTTATTCCTATATGCCAACCCAAAGTATTGATTTGGCAAATTATTAATTACTATTTAAATCATATGATATTGAAATACAGCTAATAGAAGTCAACAATTTGAAGATATGGATGAGAGGATTTTATGCGTTTCCTTATTTGCGTTTTTACTCTTATCTATATATCTTTCATTAATTTCCTTTTAAGAATTTAGATTTAATTATTATCAAATTATATAGGTTGAGTTACAACTCGATTGGTATAAGTATTATTGTTAATAGGGGAGGACGTGAGTTTGAGTGCATTGAAGCGCATTATTCTCTTATTTATAGGGTAGGAGAGGTTATAGATAGTTTTAAACATTGTGTCAAAAAATATATATATATGATTAGAACCTAACTCATCATACTTAACTAGATAATTAGTGTTATTAGTTGTTTGGATTAACTAATAATATTATAAAATTAGAGGGATTAAATTTTATAAAATTTAAAGGCATAATGATAAATTTAGTCTTGAACGTTTACATTTTTTTGTCAATTTGGCTTTTATTCTTTTTTTTTAGTAAAAAATGACTATCAACCTTTTAGAAAGTGTCGAATTATTTTTTTAATAGAAATATTGATTAAAACGTTAAATTTTTAAACATGATAACATATATGATAATTTATAGGTACTTCATGATACTTTTTTACTTTTTATTAACTATATATATATACATTGAATATTTTAGCATTTTTAATTTATTTATTGATGTAACATATATAACAAATAGTATCTTGTCAACATGAAATACATTGAAATTGTCATATAAGTTATCATGTCAATATTGTTAAAAATTTAATATTATAATCTGCATTTTCATTAAAAATCAATGTCTCTTTTTGAATGATTGACTGTCAAATTTTACTAAAATAATTAGATGTGAGCAAAACTCGATTCGAATCGAAAAATTCGAAAAAAAATTCGAATTTCGAATTATTCAAATCAAGTTATTCGAGTTAAATGAATCGAGTTGAATTTTTTTTTTCGAATTTCAAGTTTGAATCGAGTTGAATTTTCTAATTCGAATAATTCGAATAAACCGAATAAAACTATATTATTTTTAATTTTAAATTTATATTATCCAAACCTAAATATTTTTACTTTACCCCATCTTCCCCTAAAATCCAAACATTTTACTTTACCCAATTTTTTCCCTAAAGGTTAAAACTTATCCATAAACTAAACCCAAATATTTTTAAGTTTTTACCTTTTATCTTACCCAAATATTTTTAATTTATTACCTTTTACCTTACCCAAATATTGTTTACTTGGACTTTTGCTTATGTTTTTTATTATTATAATATTATTGTGTTGTCATTGTTTACTTGAACTTTTTTCACTTATTTATTTCAATTTTTCGTTGTATAATCATGTTTAAAAACTTTAAATAAAAATATTTTTAAAAAAATTACATAAAATTAAACAACACCAAATTAATTATTTTAATTTAACTTTAACAAATATATTCGATTGATTCGAATTTCATCTCACTCGACTCGATTTGTAAAAATTTCAAATCAAGTTAGGATGATGAAATAAAATTCAAAAACTTGATTAACTTAAAAATTTTCTATTCGATTTGATCGAATAATTACCCCTAAAAATAACAAAAAATAAACTGATAAAAAGATGTAAACATTAAAAACTAAATTTATCGATATGCTTAAAATATAAATATAAAAACTAAATTCCAAGTTTTAATACACTAAAAAAATCAAAACTAGAATTTCATCAATACATATTTTTCAATCAAAGATGATATTTGGGAAAAAAAAAACAGCCTTGAAGAAGTGGTGGGTAAAAAAAGACAAGACAACATTGTTCAATGCTGACAAAATTGGTTGAAGAAAATACAAAAGATCACATTAGACATTGCCTTATGGGGACTATCAAGTTGTATAGTAGACAAGGAATTTGCCGTACATGGTTAAACCCAAATTCTCAATATCTTTATTTTTTTTTTTTCAAGATATTTATCGAAGTAAGTTTAGTAACTAATCATTTATATTTTGTAGGCAATAAGGGGTAAATGTTAGTCACAAGTTTAAAAATTACTCCTTATTCAAGATGAGAATCGAACTTTTGACGACTGATTAATATAAGAGAAACCATTATCATCTCACTTAATTCCTATATTTTTCTTTGTATTTGGTATCCTTAAAAAGTGTAAATTCCCTAGTTCCACCCTCTCTTCGAACTTCTGAAATTTAGTTCATTTGCTTTTAGTCTTAAGAATTTAAATTTTTATTTATTTGATTTAAAAGTTAAAGTTCTATTGGTGACCATGTTAATTGACTTCCATTATAAATTGGACTTTAATTTTAAAACCAAACAAAGAGGGATTGAATTTTTTGAATTAAAAGTAAAAGGACTAATTTTGAAAAGGTATAATGATAAAATTAGCCCTCAATATTTATATTTTTATCAATTTGGCCTTTATTCTTTTTTTTTTAATTAGATATTTGATTATTAACCTTTTAAAAACAGGAGATTGTTTTTTTTAGCGACGTTAGAGTGACAACCTGTGTGGCAATCCATGTGTATTTCATGTTGATATGATACTACTTGTCTTATATATCACCTCAACAAATAATTTACAAATCATAAAAATATTCAAAAAAGATAAAATTCATAAAAAAAATTAAAAAAAATAGCATAAAGTAGTGTGGATTATAATCATATTTAAAAATCAGAAGAATATAATATTTAGAACTACCCATAGTCCTTTTCTAATCCATAAATAGGTGGATAATGCACTTTAACGCACTCGAACCCACATCTTTCTGTATTAACAATAATACCTCATCAATCGAGCTAAAACTCAATCAAATATATATATATATAAAGATTTGTGGAACTACCACATATTTTCTAGAATTTATTTATTTATTCAAAATAATCCAGTACATATGATAATGATATGATTTCTTCTGGGATTGGGATATATATATAATATGCTAAACCAAGAATTTTTCCAAGATCTCAATACAATTGGCCAAATGATGTGCCACCAACTTAATTTAATTAAATAAATTGCTCCAAAACCATCTTCAAACAAACATATATTGTTAAACAACAAAGGGACACTGTCAGTTATAATGGCCGGTTGCAAATAGGGACCAAATTGTAAACACGTAAATATTTATGTATTTATAATTTAATCCATGTTTTTCAAACCAATATTTAACACTTAAATTTACGATTAAGCTAATGAAAAGTTCTGATTGATACAATATCGGTACTTTAAAGGTTCAATTAAAACGTTTGAAAATTTAGGGATCAATTTAAAATTAACACTTAATATTTGCTTAATTGGTGACTTAAAAGGAAGGACCTCCCGTTTTGTATTTATTACAGTTTAGCCATTCCTTTCAAAGACAGAGAATCCAACCCATTACTCCACGTCACCAACCTTCCTTTATTAAAAACCAATCCCCCCCCCCCCCCCCATACATTCCTTCCTTCAAAGCTCAAATCATAATCAAATTTCAGACCAAACCCCAAATCTCTCTCTGTGTCTGTCGGATACTTCCAATGGAGGGTCTTATTCCTTTTGTTTATAGAGCAATCATCCAATACAAAAATGGAAGACAAGGCCATCGTCTTTTAGCAACATGGCTCAATGACTCACCTTCAGCTTCTTACATGAGACTCCCAACTGGTGATTCTGGTCGGTTTCAAACATCTGATACACAACAACTGTTTCAATCAGATTATGTCAATTTTTCAGCCTCTTCACCTGTTTCTTCTCCCATCACCACCACCACTTCCTCTTCACCTCTCTGTCGTCGTTTCATCACCTCTCGCCGTGTCGTTTCATAATCATTACATTGAATGCAGTGACATGTCTGAAGGAAGCTGAAGGTGTGCCACTTACAATACATATCATGTTTTCTTTTTCTTTTTTATCAATTTTGTTGAGGGGAGATCAATCTCGAACCCTTAAACGGTGGAGGTATTGTGTCTGGAGTGTTGCTTGATTTTATCTTCTGTTTACACGGAACTCATTATGTGAGCATTTGACTTGGCATTAGTGGTACCCGGTAAGACACTCTTTTAATTTTGTAAACCTGATAAAATCGAACATAAACACCTCAAATACAATACTTCCATAGTTTGAAGGTCTAGACGACCTTCCTTCGACAAGCTTATTAATAAGTCATTTGTGTTGTGAAACAAAAAGTTTAAAGGATGTAGGGACACAACCAAAGGGGATTGATCCCTATCAACTTTTTGTTCTTGTTATAGTGTAAAGAAATGTAATAGAATTGTGATGTTTGATAAAAATGTTCTTTTATTAAATGCTTTGTAAAGACAAAGAAGGGGCTTCTTGTTATGTTATGTTATGTTTATTGTTGGATTAAATGTAGTAATTAAGAATAATTTGTGTTTGGGGATGTTCTTTTGTTCCTTTGAATTGTTGTGAAAGTGGGTGTGTGGGTTTTGGAGTTGGTGAGTGGGGTTATTGTTTCATATTATTATTATTATAATTATAAATTAGTATAATTTCAAACCCCATCCCTCTATTTTACAAAATTGAGAGGTTAATCCCTCTGTTTTAAATTGTCAAAAGTGTGTTTGTATTTTATGAAAATTGAGAAGCTAATCCAACAGGGTACATAATATTATTAAACCTTGCTATTAAATTGTTGACATGGAAATAAACTAAAAGCAATTTATAAGCATGGAATTAGTAAAAATTTAACAATTTAGTAATTTATATACAAGTTAATGTGTTTATAAATAGCTAAACTAATTTCTCAATTTTCATAAAATATGAGGATCAAATTCTAATAAATTGAAGTAGGAAGACTAATTTATCAATTTTTATTAAGTAAAAGGATGAAAAATCAAAATTAGACCTTTTTCAATATGTCAAATAAGAACAGCCGGCTGCAATGTATCTGAATATGTTTTATTGTTATGCAAGATTTCAACACATAAATTTTAAAAAAACTTTGATTGTCCAACAAACTCACAACTTTGATAGTTCTGTTAGGTTATTTCAGTTTCTGGTGTAATTTTTCGAATTCGAGTTTAACATTTAGGTTGGATAAAAAATTATAATTATGTCCTTTTTCTCATACTTTCAAATGGTAAGACTAAATTGCTTCGAAAAAAAAACATTTAAAAAAATGAATTGTTTGGTATTGAGATAGTTAGGCAGTCATTTTCTTAAACATGGATAAGTTTTAAAAAAACATTTAAAAAATAGTGTCTGAAAAAGACATTTAACTTCGAAAGAAGTAACGTGAAACATACCTTTGTTTCAAACAAGTTATCTACAAAATTGGTTAGAATTTTATTGTCAACTCTAAAGAAATAATTATTTAACATCTAAATATAAGTAATTATTAGAAATATTGAAATAGTCAACCTTTTTTCTCTAATACTAATTAAAGATGAAATATTGAAATATTGATCAGAATTTGGTAGTAATGCAACTCCGTTGTCAATATTTTCAAAATCAAAATGGATCGATTGGATCAAAAATTGATTAAGGTATCAATCTAGAATAAAAAGTTAAAGTGATTAACTCATGAATCGGCTGAATCGATTTGCTTTATTTTTTTTCATAATTTATTTAATTGAACCAATCAAACCAATCAAATTGAGAACCAACGATTTGATCGATTTGACCACCGATCTAATTTTGATAACCTTGAGTCAAATCTCTAAACTCCGACTCAAAACCTTACTTAACATCCATAATCTTACAATAATCAAAGGGTTAAAAAACATATCCTTTTAAATCTATATTGGATTTTGAAGGGGAAGATCTTTGTGAGTGTAAATAACCCCTTTGTCACCATTTACTACCTGCCCACTGCCTCTCAAAACCCTATAAAAAACACGTGAAAAGAAAATACGAGAGATGATCAATTTCCATCATAGAAAATCATTCTAAATTGAAATAATAAATTATGCAAGTTAAATGTGTCGCATACCATCGAGTTGTTAACAATCCTTCGACTCCGACCGGACCACGGGCATGAATCCTACTGGTACTTATTCCAACCTGTAATCCAAAAACCAGAACATCAATCAACAATGTTGTGTAACATTAAGAACTTGGAAAGATTAAATACCTCGGCACCGAGTCCGAATCGTGCTCCGTCACAAAACCGAGTGCTTGCATTATGAAATACAGCAGCGCTGTAACAATTAACAGATGTTTAACTAGTAACCCGAATGATAAAAACGAAAACTCTAAACCCTGAAACCCGAACCTGTCGACTCCATGTAAGAAAATTTCAGCAACTTCATGATTTTCAGTGATGATGCAATCAGTGTGAGAACTGCAAAGAGAAGTAAGTTTAATCATACTACCAAGCTGAAGAAAAACGAATTCGAGTTCAGATATTCATGACATGCCTTCCGTGTTGATGTATATGATTGATAGCAGCTTGGACATCGTCCACGATCTCGATTGTGCAAGCCATCGAGTTGTATTCATGATGAAATGAATGAGTCTCTGGTATGTTTAACAATGAACTTGCTCTCGGTCCACCGTAAAGTGTAACACCTTCGTGTTGGAGATCCAAAACGAGTTCATTGAGCAAACCGTTACTCGATAAATCCTTGTGTAGTAGAAGAGTTTCCTGAGAACCGATGGGAACCGAATAAACCTATCAATTGAACGGGTTAAGTTGATTCTGGGTTGGATCAATATGGGTTTCGAGTTTAAAATTCTCGGGTCATTTCAGTTTTGGGTCGGATCATTTGGATTGAAATGAAATTTTACCATAGCATTACATGCTGCAGGATAATCTATCTTTGCATCACGAACAATCTGTTTAGCCATATCCATCTTAGCAGATTTGTCCACATAAACATGGCAAATTCCATCTATACACAAACAAACGTCCAAATATCAATACATACATACATACATACATACATACATACGTTTTTTTCTTACCAGCATGACCAAGAACAGGGATTTTGGTCGAATTCTTAATTTGAGTAACAAGTTTATTGCTGCCTCTGGGGATGACAAGATCTATCACATCGTCGAGCTGTGCCAAAATACATCACATCGTCACATCGAATTCTTAATATCGGAGTCTCCATGGTACCTATAAATATAACAAAGAACTTATATCAACTCAAAATCGAACGAATCACCTTAAGTAAATTGGGAATATCCTCTCTCGAAGCCACTAGTCCAATGAGTTTTTCTCCGATCTTTTCCGGGATGGCCGAAGTAATCACCTAAGAAACAAAAGCGATAAGGCAACAAGGGTTATGATCTCATATAAAAAGAAAAAGCTACCCGAACCCAAGTCCGGGTTTGAGTTAATCGGATTGATTTCTCGAGAACATGGGGGAATTGAACCTTGTGCAAGATTGCATTAGACCTCTTAGCTTCTTTGCCACCTTTGAGCAATAGGCCATTCCCACTTCTAATGGCTAATGAAGCTATCTGTTGAATATCAAATTGTAATCTCAACAAACCCTTACATGCTAAAACGATACCAGATCGATATGACTTAAGGTCAATTCTCCGATTACCTGAACAAGAGCATCGGGTCGAGACTCGAATACGACCAACAGTACACCGAGAGGAGAAGATGTTTTCTCCAAGATGAGTCCATCTGCAAGCTGGGACAAAGGCAGTCGAAAGTGTCAAATTAAGGACATATATCGACGCATTCCTTAAACGTTTTTCGACGATTTTGTAACCTCTGTTCTCTTTAAAACTCGGCCGATAGGATCTTCCATGTCGGCAAGTACACGAATCGATTTTGCAAGACCGGATATCTGTAAAAACGAAATAAGTCGAATGAAACTCGTGCTAAAAGATTTAATGTGACCCCAAAACCAACAAATGCTTGCCTTTCCGGGTTTCAACGACAAACGAGATATCAATGACTTCTCGTATCCATCATTCTGAGCAGCAGTAACATCAGCTTCGTTTTCAATCTTAATTAGACTCTCATTAGCCTCGAGGGCATCAGCAATGTTGAGCAAAATCTTCCTCCGATCGTCAGAGTTCAT
This sequence comes from Gossypioides kirkii, assembly GCA_005610355.1. Lineage (NCBI taxonomy): Eukaryota > Viridiplantae > Streptophyta > Magnoliopsida > Malvales > Malvaceae > Gossypioides > Gossypioides kirkii. The sequence goes on along the minus strand of CP032244.1, from coordinate 37,300,242 downwards.
TGCCTGAAGTAGTCTCGAACATTCCCGTGCTGCAACCGCCATCTCACGTGCACCGAGTTCTTTAACCAAAGTCCATAAATGTGCATCTCGATGAAACAGAGTCCCAACACGCTTCCCTTGAAGTACCTTTATAATGTTATCAGTGGCATAGCCACTTTCAAAAACAAAGTAACATCAAAATAAAGAGAGGAGACACCGACATAACCTATTTACGGAGTTTGGTTCCGGAACATACCTCGTAATAACAGAAGGAATACCGGCATAAGCTGCACAGACAGCTGCATTAACCTTTGCAGTCATACCACCCCTACCAAGCCTAGACTTATCTCCAAAAGTAATTTCACATTGATGTTTCTCTTTTATATATGTATGAATCAGTTTCGAGTTCGGGTCACTCGGAGGTCTGCTGTAAAGCCCCTCGACGTCGCTCAGCATAACAAGGAGATCGGCTTTTAGTTCCATAGCTAAAAGACCGGCAAGACTATCATTGTCCCAAAATATACCCGAAGAATCCTTAAAAACAAACAAACAGGTTACTAATTTCAACTCGAATCTAACATGAAACATATTTAAAATTTGATCCACGGGATACCTCGTAAGGTGCTCTTCGAGTGCTGACTGCATCATTCTCATTAAAAATAGGGATTACTTTCAAAGACAACAAAGATTTCACTGTTTCAGACAACTGTTTTCTGAAACTAGTGTTCCTAAATTCAGTGTCGGTCACAAGATATTGTGAAGAAGTAACATCAAGCTGCATAAAGAAGTATAGGGATTAATTTACTTATTTCTTCAGTAGTGGGGAAAATGCAATTTGATTCCTAATACAGGTGCTACTATGATACTTTTACCATTGTCGGACTAATCAATTTACGATTAAACCGATTGGTCCAGTTCGATTATAGGCAAGACAAACTAACCTGGCTAAACAGGGTGTCATATAGAGCCATTAAACTGCTTTGCCCAACAGCTGCACAAGCTTTGCCATCAAGTTCAAATTGTGCATTTTGAAGCTCAGCCAAGCTAATATACAAATGAAAAAGTTTAATTTATGAAAAAAAGGGCATTTAAGAAATTGATTGATAAATGATAATCTTACCTGCTGTTGACCAATTTTCTATACCTAAGCCTTTGAAGACCAAGACCAACAGCACCTGAAGTGACCAACACTATCTCATAACCTTGAGAATTTAGTTCCTTGAGCTGCAAATAACCAATTCAATAAAAAAAGACATAAAAAATCTCATGCTTCACCAACAAGCTATTGGTCCCAATAAAAAAATAGGGTAAATTACCCTAATAGTCATTCAATTATTAGTAAATATTTTTGTCACCTAATCATGAAAAGTTATAAAATAATCACTCAACTATTCAACTTTATCTTTTTTTGTCACTGTTTGGTTAACAGTGGCATCTTTTAAAATTGAAGAAATAGCAATTTTAACCCTTAACATACATTATGTCAAATTACTCTTAATTTAAAAAAAAATCTAACCCTCAACATCTACTCATTTTGTAATTTGATCCTTTTTTCAATTTTGCTTTTTTTTATGATCTTTTCACTTAAAAAGCTAAAAAAACAAAATTATCAATTAAATTTGATTGAAAACACCCAAAAATCCAAGATAATGATTTTGATATTTTCTCATTTTTTTAAAATTAACCCTCAAAGTCTCAAAGAAAAAAAACTACAACGTTTAAATGGTAAAGGTTAAATTTTTTAAAAAATGGAGGTTAAATTGACATAATTTATAAATATTGAGAGTTAAGAGTAGCATTATACCATTTTTAAAAGTTGTCACTAGAGCGGCTAAAATAACCAAATTGAATAATTGAATAATCATTTTGTGTGATCAAAAAATAAATTTACTGATAGTTGGGTCACTCCTAGTATAGTTCACCCAAAAAAAAAATCCCATGTTTCCCATTATGCCCTTGTCTTCTTCAATTATTTACCTGCTCACATAAAGCACCGAGTCTACCCACCGCTAATCTTCCATCACCTCGAGTCACCACAGCTGTTCCTACCTTTTTGGGTTTTTTCAATAAAAAACCAAGAAATCAAAATTAGTTTTTATTAATTAAAAATTAATTTAAAAAATGAGACAGAAACCTTAACAATGAGACGCTTGACATTTGTGACAAAAGCACGAGAAGGATCCATGGAGGCAAGTGAGTGAGTCTAGCTGAGTCGAGTTGATCAACTCAGAGCTTCAGTTCTTCTATTTGGGATTGGGAGCTTCAGTGTACAACAGTGGAAGAGAGATGGGTCTTGGAGAAGAAGATGAATGAAGGCAACGTTTTGCCACCTTCTATAAATAGGGTTGTTTTAGAAAAAAAAAAGCGAAAATACAATTAAAAATTAAAATTATTATTTATAAATGTGACATAATATAATAGTGTCATATCAACATAAAGTACACATGAACTGTCATACAGAATATCAAATCAAAATTATTAAAAAATTAATATTTTAATTGACATTTTAATTTTTTAAAAAATGATTTGATTTTTTTTTTAAAAATTAATAGTTAAATTTAACTAAAATAATAATAAAAATCAAATTGATAAAAAATATAAAAGTTGAGGCTCAACTTATCACTATGCCTACAGATAAATATTTGAGCCATTGGAAAATCAAATCAATTGATACCAAGTATAAACAAATTAAGAACTGAAATAATTTAGATTAAACTTCACTCGCAATAATAACACATATTGAAGTTGAAACACATATAACAATTACGCATAATAAGATTTGGATTATTAAAATATTATTTTCTTAAAAGAAATTAGGTAGGGTGATAAAAGAAATTGAAGCTAATGTGTGGTTTTAAAAATTGAAATGAAATGTCGATTGTCTCTTAGCTTGATTGAGATGGGGTTTATTATCAATGTAAGAGGATGTGGTTTCGAGTATACTATCCTCCTATTTATATGTTGGAGAGAGGTTACAGATAATTTTAAATATTATGTCGAAAAAAGAAAAATTAAATCAAATTGAGTATCAAAGATAATAAAATCAAACCCAAATTCATTTTGTTATTTTATAAAAATAATTTGATTGAATCGATCATACTATTAATTTTTGATTCAATCAATTTAATAGATTCAACTTGTATAACAGCCCTAAATACAAGCATAGCTTAGGGAACCATGGCAAAAATGACCACATGGGAGTTTGGAGATAAGTCAAGAAAATGTAAGATATATGACAAAACATCATTAAAAGCAATGACTGACGACTGAAATGAAAGAATGATGGATTTAGTATCATTAAGTCAAAAGTATATGGATTTGAGTATATTTAAGTGAATTTAAAAGATCTAATATTATTAAGATTCATCGATATTTATTAATTGAATCTTTACTTAATCGATATTATTGTTATTGTAATAGTTAAAGAAAATTTAAGTTCAAACGCATTTAAACATATATTTTCATCTAATTTAATGATTTGAAAGGTTTATAAGTAAAAGTAGACATTATATATTTAGTTCTTAGTAATTATATTAAATTTCAGTACAGAAGTAATGGTGTGTTTATGATGTAAAGAATTTCAATCCAATCATTGATGATCAAAATTTGCTAGCAGTATACAATCACACCTTCGAAAGCAAATCATTATGAATTTATAATAGGCATAATGTTAACAATTATATTAACTTTTTTTAAAATAAAAAACATAATAAAATATAATCTTGTGATCCTCACAATTTTGTATGAAAATTCAATAAGATATCATGGATTACACAGATATGGGGTTTTCAAGCTGTGCGGGTCCAAACGATTATTTTGGGTTAAGCCCCTGAGTTTGGATTCAATTTTCAGTTTGGTACCCAAATCAATGAGTTTGACACATATGCTCTAGTAAAAAAAGCATAGGTACTTAATTGAGACAAAAACAAAAACTTGGTACTAAACTGAACATTGAAGTCAAACTCAGGTACTTAATTAGGATAAAAAACTCAGATACCAAAGTGAAAATTGAAACCAAACTCATGTACCAAACAATATATTAACCTTTTTTTCTCCTAGTTTGTGGGTGAGGCGAGTCGCTAACGTTGGTGATCAATCAAAATCTTCCCCAATGATTAAGTGAGAGAAATACAACCAGTCGACACGTAGTGCAACATGACAATAAAACTTATCGTCATTTATACCAACTGTAAAATTATTTGTGGTTTTGGTTTATTTACAAATTGAGACTTTAATTTGTCAAAAAATGGTTATAGTATTTTATGAAAATTGAGAAGTTGAGTTAATTGGGTATTAGCTTTAAAACTATCGATTTAAAAATCAACAGTTCAACAATTTATATGCAAGAAATTAGTAGAAATTTGTCATTCAAGTTTATGTATTTTCTAAAACCTAAATTAATTTGTCGATTATATGGTCAAATTCTAATAAATTATAAAGTGAAGAGTATAGCTTCTTGGTTTCATATCAAAATTTTTTTTTTTACATAATAATATCTAGAATTACTCAAAGCCTCTCCTCAATCCAATCTATAAATATGAAAATAATGTGTTTTAGTACACTCGAACTCACGTCGTTTGTAACATGATAGCATTGTTGAATAATAGGTACAAATATTGTATAAAATATGAAAATAATGTGTTTTAGTACACTCGAACTCACGTCGTTTGTAACATGATAGCATTGTTGAATAATAGGTACAAATATTGTATAAAAGAAGGATATTAGGACTAAATCTATCCAAACATCAAAAAAGCTTCAGCACTGTAATGAAGTTTCCCCCACCTGAAAATTTCCCAGAGATATAAAACATCTTTTCTAAAACATGTATTTTCTTTTGTCAGAAAAATGAGATGTCGTGGCAGTTCAAGATTCACATGAGATCTTGATGTTTTGCAATGGAAATGACAGGTTTTCCTTTCATTCCCTCAATCTTGTTTCAGTTGCTCACCAATCTGCTCAGCCTTCCATATTTTATTTATATTTTGTTGTTTACCATATTTTTTTATTACCGTAAACTATATTCAGTGTGACTATAAATAAGTTTATATTTTAATTATTTAATTTTAAAAAATTATAAAATAATCATTAAATTATTTAGAAGTTTTCATTTAAGTTACTTAACTGTTAAAATTGTATTGTTGTATGGCTTTTTTGTTTACACCGCTTACACCCTTTCTTTTCTACAATTCAATTTTTTCATGAAACAACTTTGAACGTCATGAATATTCAAATCAAAATCGAAACAATTTTCTTCTCCGATATCAGGCACTAACCATCAGATCGACTTAGATTTAAAGTATGTTTTTCTACTCGTCGATCGATGCTGATCCACTATACCAATCATCGAATTGTCGTTTGGAGCTCGCTAATTGGATTTTAAAAAAAAAAAAGCTTAATAGTAAAGTGACTTAAATAAAAACTTTCAAATAATTCAATACATAACTTTTTGTAATTAAAAGTTTAATGACTTTGAGTGTAATTTATCTATTTTTCATTATTAAAATTTAATTTAATTTTCTTGTTTATATACATATTTATCTATAATAAATTACTACCATTAAATTTTATCATTCATAATTTTAATTTATTTTTTCTTAAAAAGAAATGTTTTCTCATCCACATAGTGGTGATAAGAATTCTAATTTTCTATTACTTTTGAAAAGGCTTAATATAAGCTTTAGTATTTTAATTTTACACTATTTTTTAATTTGGTACTTTAGATTTTTTTTTGTCTAGCTTGGTATCTAAATTTTTTAAACATTATACAAATTACTCCATTATGCTAACAATATTATTTTTTTATGAAGTACCAAAAATAATCAATATATAACCAATATGTGAAAGATGACATACAAATTTTTTTATATTTTAAATGTTCAATTACTTCTAGTTTAATTTATATATTTTATTTTTTAAATTTGACATAATAAATTTCTTTTATATTAGTTTTTTTTTAACTCTTGTTTTTTTCTTCAACATTCATTCATTAGGGTTTTTGTTAGAGATCGTGTGATTAGAATCCTGTCGCTTGTCAAAGAAATAAAATATAAAGACAAAATAAGGGGATCTGTGAGGGTGAAGGTTCGAGGGGTTGTGACTGAATACGAACCATATCTCACAAGTTGAATCTGTATAGAACTATACTTCTTCTATTTGACTTTGATTAAAATAGGATTTTTTAACCCTTAAATATATGTAATCGAAACTTCTTTTGTATCATTTGTTTTTCAACAGTAGTGACTTTCTTTTCCTCTACCCGTGGTTTTCTTGCATAAAATCTGTGTGTTTTTATTTTTTCTTATTGTTTTGCGATTGTTCTACTACCATTATTGAGGTTAATTATAACAGGTTTCTTCTAATAATAACAATGTTTTCGTGGAATTAAGAGCTTTGTTAAAATTATGCCATACTTTAAGCATGCAATCTCTCTTAAATCATTCATACATTAACAATTAAAGTAATCTCGATCTCTATAAAAAGTAAAATTGAAACATATTATTTAACAAAATAAAAAAAACTCCAAATTAATGTAATAATTTTACCATTAAATTCTATTTCATCTATCATATATCGATCACATATAAATACAAAAAGACCTTATGTAAGATATAATATGAACGGTTAGCAACTTAGCATGATGTAATTTTAGAGCAAGTTTTGAACGTGTTTCACAATAATGCAATTTTAGGGCAATTTTGCCTCTTCTCTTTTATAATATAGATGTTTTTCAAGGTGTTTAATTCCATTACGTTGTTGATTCACAGTTGTTGCAGATTTATTAAGCAATCTACTTGTTAGAATATATTATTAAATTATTAATAAATTTACATTTCGGACATTCAATTTTAAATAGATATAAAATAGTCACTGAAATTTTCGAAAATTTTTGAAAGTTTTTATTTAAGTTATTGAACTATTCAAAAGTTTTTTTATCTAAGTCATTAGGTTATTAATTTTTTTTAAGTTTAACTAGCATTTTCTAAATAACGATTTGATAATCAATATGGTGGATCAGTTCCTTTTAATAAGTAGATACCTTATATTCAAGTTGATCTGATGATCAATATCAAAAATCGAAGAAGAAAAGATAAAAAAATTGTTTTTAATGATGGGATATGAAATTATTAGGTGTAGTTGTGATTATGTCATGTCAACGGGGATCATTATTTCATGGACAATATTTGCTCAAATTTCATAATCTTAATAATTAGTTTTGAGAATAGATTTGAATTCGTTAAATTAGTTATGTTAAATCGGTTAACTTATCGATTTAGTTTTAATTAGATAAATTAATATAAAATTTATAAAAATTTAAAAAATATTAAAAATTATAAAAATTTGATTTAATCATCATTTTAATCTTCTTTTTTCTCCAAATTAATGTATCAATCAATTTTTAATCTAATTTATCTAATCCATCAGTTCAATGTTAAATTCACTTAGCCACGAAACCAAGAATTTTATATTAATAAACTAAAATAAAAGAATTAAATTATAAAATTTTGACAGCGATACATAATTTTTCTATCAAATTTGTAGTATAGTAATATTAAAGGGTAATTTACATTTTGGGTAATTGAACTTAGTATCAATATTTTATGTAGGTCATAAACTTTTAATTTTATCAAATTACATCACTGTATTTTTATTATTCCAAACTTATTTAATGCTATTCTCGGCAAATAATTTCAAAAAAATATCTCACTCCACATCCATGTCTGACTTATTTTTTAAAACGAAGCTAACTAAGATTTTATCAATATTTTTGGAATCGGATTGGTGATTAAACTGGTCAAACTATCGGTTTTTGGTTTGATTGGTCAATCGATTCAAAACAATTAAATTATTAAAAAAATAATAAAAATATTCAACCAATTTTTTAGCTCAATTCAACCGGTACTTACAAATTTACAGATCAATCGGTTTTTTACATCTAACTGGACATGCATTGCATTTAATCCAGTTCAAACATTCGAAGATTTTGTGCTAAGTCACTTTACATAAGTGACATAATTTGTTAATTCTATAAGTTTAGTGATGCAATTTCATATGATTAAAAGTTTGAATGACACTTAATGCTAAATTTAAGGACCCAAAATGTAAATTACCCTAAATATTAAAATATCAAAAACTCTAATATAAAAATCCTTACTAAACAAATATGTATTTGATGTCACACTATTGCCATCCATGCAACACATATCACATTGTTAGCATTGAATCAATAATTGAACTGATCAAATTATTGATTTGATCAATTTAATTAAAAAAATATTTAATCATCTATTCAATTAAATTTTTAATTAATTTAATCGATTTTTATCGATTTACAATTCCAACAATTCATTATCCGTTTCTGAGTTAATATTTAAATTAAATTTCAATCCAATTAATCTAATTCATCAATTCAATTCGATTAAAAAAAAGGCAGTGGACAAGGACGTTATATCTGTCTGTCAGGCTCAAGAGTCGTGTTTGAACAAAGTGAAGCATGTAATGACAAGTTATCGACCTTAATTATTGCATCATTCGACTGTGATTGTTCTAAGCAGATAGCAGTGCCAATTGGCGTCATTGTTGTGGAGAAACTGCTGGAAATGGGTCTATACTAAACACGTAGGATTAGTGATTAAATTAAAAATCGATCGAGAGATAAATTTGAATAAATAAATTGGAACGAAGAATTAAATCAAGATAAAAAAATCGATTGAATTAATTGAATCAAATTTTATATATTCTTTTATTTGTATGATTTTTAAATAATTTATTTAATTAAAATTAAATTGATAGATTGAATAAAAATAATAATAATTTGATTAATTCGATTGTCAATCCAATTAAAAAAACATTGGATAGATGATAACTTGCCCCCACATCCCAATTTCACCACAAATTTCATTTTTATATCGATTTAATTATTAATATATACTGTGGCAAATATTGGTATATGAATTTGAGAGAGACAATTATAAGATTAAATTTATATTTTTAATTAAAATATATTATAAACTTGAAAATAAATTGGTCCAGACTAAACTCAAGGTTTAAATATTGCATTCAAAGTTTTATCCATATTTTAAACGAGTTTTTTTTATTTAAGTCCATCTTTCAAATCTAATATTTTCATCTTTGCTTTATGGATAGGGTTTGCAATCAAAACTCGATTCTTCCGTTACACTCAAGGGCCAATCTTTGTTTAGCCTAAGGAAACTTTTGCATGCCTCCATTGAATTATTGGAGGTGAAAGGAAAGAAGAGAGATGGGGTTTTTGGTTTCTCTCGCTTTGAGCATAATGGATTCCAAACAAGAGACTCACACGACGAGCTATTAGTTTTGTGGTAGAGCATATTTTTGATAATTGCATCTTTATGCTTGGGTTGTGAGGATTTTTTACCATATTAATAGTTCAATATACTGTGAGACAGAGTCAAAAGTGTTAAAAGGTGTCCTGTCGCCCTTAATATATCAATCATCGAAGACATATTAATCTAATGTACTTCTCTTGTTCGAACCGGGTTTGAAACCAAACTTTTGAGATGATAAATGGGATTTTTTTTCAAAAATTTATTTTTGAAAGTAATCTATAAATAGGGAATGAAAATAAATTGAAGAAATGTAGTATTTGCAAATGCAAAAGAAGTCTAATTAGAGTTTGAAGCCCAATTCAATGGATCCTCAAAGGGTACCATTTAATCTTCTTCGGCATATCCCACATCGGTATACCTTTGATAAATATAGGAGGATAATAGGTTAGACATGTGTAATTTTTGTAATATTCGAATTTAAAATTTGAGTCAATTTATTATATTTATTAAATTAGAGTATTATTATTCGAATTTGGATTAAATGAATTATTTTTTTATATTTAAATCTATTAAATATTCGAGTTTAGTGATTTAAATAATTTTTAAATTAACATTTTAAAATTAAAGCAGATAATAAATTTAGATTTGAAAATCATAAAAATAAAACAAATTCAAATAGTAAATATTTAAGTCTATATTCATTATGTCGATTGAGTTTTAGTTCGAGTAATGTTAGTATTGTTGTTAGTGCAAGAGAACGTGAGTTCGAGTGTTTTGAAATGTATTATCCTCTTGTTTAAGGGTTTGGGAGAACATTGTATAAAAAAAAAAGCAGATATGATAATAACTTATAATGAGTAACGTTATTATTCGCAATATATATATATATTATGAAACATCATCTTAAAGGTGCTCATGGGTCAGGTCTAAGCATGGTATTAACATATTTTATGCTTATCTAAGCTTGGGCCGAGCCGAAATATGGCCTAAAATTTTACCCAATCCTACTCATAATTGCAAAAGATTAAATCAAGTTCATTTTAGGTCCGTCCATATTATTTTTTAATTTTAAAAAAAATATTTATTTTAATATTTAATAATTTTATTCATTTTTTATTTATTGAAAATTTTTATATAGTATCTTAACATTATTTTAATGTTTACATTAGAGTTGTATTATATATTTAGTATATACTTTTTTTAATAAGTTCTAAATTAAATAACATAATATAAAATATTATAAACTTAAAAACGAATCGAGCCAAGCTTTCAATGTTAAAGTCCAAACCCTATCCATATTTTAAACGGCCTAATTTTTTTACCTAAACTCTTTTAAATTTCGAACAGATTTTTTGAGCCTGAACGGGTAACTCGACCCATTAACAGATATAGTTTAAGATGATACTCTAAAGAAAGGAATAATAGCTGCTTTCACACTGATTCTCAAGTCGTAAAAAAAAAAGAGTAAATTCTTAAAGTTCTAAGGCAGAGAACAGTTTAGAACAGAAAAATGAAATTTACAAAAAAGAATTCTAAATTGATTGAATTCATAATTTAGATGAAAACTCTATAAACCATACCATTTGAAAATATATTATCACCAAAAATTGACACAAGTTGTATATAAACCAGACATTGTTCATTAAGATAGGGAAACCAGCAGCAGCATTGCCATCAAACACCGAGGTATCCACTGTCACAAGAACAGCCGCCGTTGCTGCTGCTTTCGTCACCGTGTCGGCGTTGACGTTGTGTGCTGAGACAACAGCAGAGGAGACCGACCAATAACATGAAAACCCAAGCTGATGCTATAGCTTGTGCCCATTTCAAGTAATGCTCCATTTTTGTAGTGTTTTTCTCCTTTTTCTTTACTCCAACTTTGATACTTATCTTTTTCTTTTGGTCATTTATCTCATAAACTTGACTACCAAGTTACCTCTATATCTTATATCCTCTTACAATGTTAATGATATATAACATATAAATGTACAATGTATATATGCATGCATATATCATATGTTCAATAAAAGTACCATGAAAACCCCTGACTAGGAGTTAAATTACATTTTACTCTCTTTGCTAAAAGAATGAGTAAATTAATCCCAGTATCACAGATCAAAGAGTAAAGTGTTAAAAAATTCATCCATTTGTATTGTTAAAAGTTGGCATGATTGGTGGAATAACTAAACAATGGCACATTGTGTGCCATGTGTACCTCATGCTGGTGTATAGATGCTAGACCTGTTCATGGGCTAGATTTCCCGTCAAAGCCCAAAGGCCCACCCAAAAATTGAGAGGGTTTGTGCAAAAAATTAGGCTCGTTTAAAATATAGGTTGGGCTCTGGCTCGAACACTCAAGCCCAAGTCTTGACTTTGCCCAACTTTTTTTTTTAAGTTTGTAATGTCTTATATTATATAATTTATAATACATAAAATTTAAATCTATATGTAAACATTAAAAAAATGCTAAGATGATTATATATAAAATTTTAATAAATAAAATATATAATATTATTAAATATTAAATTAAAAATAATATAAATATATTTTAAATTTTAAAAATATGAGTTGACCTAAAATGAACTTGAGTTAGCTATTTACAAATATGGGCAAACTTGACAAAATTTTAACAGACGGGCCAATTTGTATTTTGACCTAATGTACAAGGACTAATTTTTTTTTATTTTTTAATAGAAAGGGCAAAATATAATCTAACTATTAGTATGAGGACCTCTATGGTATTTTTACCGTAATAATCCCAGGCCCAAAAAGAAACTCGGAGCACCATAAAACCAAAATGCCAAGCTATAAAATCCAACTGCAAATAAGGGAAAATTGCCAATGTCTGAGCCCGGGTTCGAACCGGGGACCTCTAGTGTGTGAGACTAGCGTGATAACCAACTACACCACCCAGACAACCCTTGACTACCCATCACTTAATTAAATTGGTTCTATTTAGAAGATGTAAACACAAAATAAAACCTTAATAGAAAAAGGGTAAATATATATTTTGGTACCTACTTTTTTTAGTTCAATTAGGTACTTGAACTTTGCTTTAAGGTTCAATTTGATACCTAAAGTTTATTTTAATCCAATTAGGTACTTGAACTTAGTTTGTTTGTTCTGTATGTACAAAGACAGTATCCTTAAATTAAGGAACGAGGTGTACCAATGAACTATTGATTGGCACACTAAAAAGTGTGTGTTGAAGTTGCAAATTTATCAAGCCCACAATCAACAGAATTTGCCTTACCTGCCTAGTATCCAAGCACTTCTTCATGTCAATTTGGGGGTGGTGTCAATCCTTTAAACTCACCAATATGTGGAAGGAGCATATTAATGAGGCATTGATGGGCATATTAGAGAGTGCGTGTTGGAGTTCCCAAACTGGTCAAGCTTTGACCTACTTATCAAATAGGCAAAATTTGCCTTACCTACCTACTCTCCAAGCACTTCTTATGTCAATTTGGGAATGGTGTTGGTCTTTCAAACTCAACTTGTTCCCTAATTAGGAACCCATAATGAATTCGTCAAGTATTGAGTTTAAGTTTATTAGTTTTTCGGACTTCAATTATCGAGTTAGATGAGTGGAGGTAATGGTTTCCAAATTTCAATTTGTTCCCTGAATTTCGCGTGTTGACCTGATAATTAAAGTGTTCATCGCTTTAAATATAATTTGATTTCGAATCGCACTAATCCCGTTGCTAATAAAATTTTACCTTCTTCTTATAATTTAATCCAACCTCAACTTGCTAAATGAAAATTTGACACACAAAGCACCAAATCTTTCACTTTAAAAAAATCAAATATTAACCCTAAACACACGTGTTAAGTTACAAAAAAAACCCTAAACACACACGTGTGTTAACATCCCACCGTATGTACAAATCCTCTGGCTCAATAACTCTTCACTAACTCAACTCTGGGAATCAAATAATAAAAGGAATCTTATACGTCTCCTATCTTACAAAAAGCTCACCACTCAAACTTACGCGCCGCCGCGTCTCAGCGTCTCCACAAAAGCTTTCATTTTCACAGCCGCTTAAACAAAGGGTTTGTTTCTTCTTAAAAGCTGCTAACTCTTTTTTCCTTATTGTAAGCTTCAGCTATCTTTGGGGTTGTAATAAAGTTGCAGCTTTTTGCAGTTTCAACAATTTGTCGACACAAAAAAATGTCGGGTTTTGGATTGTCACATTCGGTGAATGTTAAGAACGATGTTGTTTTAAGGAATTTATGGAGTCAAGATTTGAGCTTTTTTAAAAATGGTGGTAAAAGATTTGTTTTGTCAATGAAGAAGAGACAAAGGGTAGTGATTTTAAGCTTAGCTCACCGGCCTGAGGCGGAGGCGGAGTCGCAAGCTGGTGCGGCGATGAGTATAGTAACTAAGGGAAGTAGTGAGAGTAGTATTAGGAAAGAAGAAGTTAGGATTTTGGGGAAGCTAAAATTGATGAAGGAAATGGTGGGGGTTCTTTTTATGGGAATGGTGGCAATGGTGGCGGTGGTGGAGGAGACGGCGGTGGTGATGGCGGTGATGGTGAAAAGGGTGATCCTGAAGAAGAAGAATTTGGACCATTAATGAAGTTTGAGGATGTAATGAAGGAGACAAATGCTAGAGGAGCTACTCTTCCTTCAGACATGATGGAGGCTGCAAAGACTGTTGGGATTCGTAAATTGCTTCTTTTTCGATATTTAGATTTGCAGGTAATGGATTGATTGTAATGAAAGTTTGAATATTTTTGTGATTCGATTGTGTTTGATGATGTTGTCAACTTGTTGTTATTACAGGGATCAAGTTGGCCTTTAGGATTTGCAATGAGGTCATGGGGAATGCTTCGAAACCGAATGTTAGCCGACCCGTCTTTTCTTTTCAAAATCGGAACTGAGGTTTGTTCAATGAATCCGTCTTTATACTTGCATTGTTCAATGATCGAAACTGGATGGTGATTTTGCATTCCTTTATCGTAACACAGATAGTGATCGATTCGTGTTGTGCTACCCTTGCTGAAGTTCAAAAGAGGGGAAAGGATTTTTGGGCAGAATTCGAGTTGTATGTTGCCGATCTTTTAGTCGGAGTGGTAGTGAACATTGCTTTAGTTGGTATGTTAGCACCTTATGCACGTATAGGACAACCATCTATATCGAAAGGATTCGTTGGACACATCCAAAATGCTTATAATGCTCTCCCTAGCAGGTTATCATAAATTTCTTCGATATAGATTCAGCATGATGTGCTTATTTTATTATGTACTTCTGATATTTGCGGTCTTGTACAGTGTGTTTGAAGCGGAACGGCCAGGTTGTCGATTTTCGGTAAACCAGAGAATCGGTACATACTTTTATAAGGTAAAAAGTTTATTTATAGGCTGAATAACTTAATAGCTTTGTCTTCGCTGGATGGATGTTAATATGATGAAAAAAATTTCAGGGAGTATTGTATGGAACGGTTGGATTTGCATGTGGTATTATCGGCCAAGGAATTGCGAATTTGATAATGATTGCCAAGAGGTAAATGCATCCTTATTTATCACTTTGCCGACTTCCACTTATTCAGTTATGTGTTTCCCTGTACAAGATCTTAAACCGTATGGGAAAATGATGGTTTCTCATTAAATAAATTGTGGTTCTTTCAATGTGCATGTCATTTTCTTGAACATTCTCGTTTCTCACCGAATGTTTTTTCCGTCTTTTAGGAGCATGAAAAAATCGGAAGAGGACATACCTGTTCCACCTCTTATAAAGAGTGCAGCTCTCTGGGGTATGTATGCCTTCACTTCTCAAATTCATGGAATTGTTGCAATAACATGATCGAAAAAAATCAAGTTAATGACCTTGATAAAAGTACCATAGAGGCCTCTATATTAGGAATTAGATTGCATTTTACTCCCTCTACTAAAAAATTAGGTAAAATTAGTCATTGTACTGTAGATCAGAGAGCAAACTAGTCCTTTCAGTTATTTATAGGGACTAATTTGCTATTTTTTAAGTAGAGGAAGCAAAAAGCATGGTAGTTTTACCTAATGACCTTGTATAAAGTTCCTTTACGTTGTTTCCGTAATTGTGATTCATCATTCATCTTGAATTTCGCAGGTGTTTTTCTCGCGGTCTCATCTAATACTCGATACCAAATCATCAACGGATTGGAACGGTTGGTGGAGACATCACCTTTGGCCAAACAAGTCCCACCTGTTGCAATGGCGTTCACCGTCGGCGTGCGGTTTGCCAATAACATATACGGCGGGATGCAATTCGTAGATTGGGCTAGATTGAGTGGTGTGCAATAAACTGCAAACTTGGTTTTCATGTACTTTAGCTATAAATATCCCCTATTTAACCATTTGGGGGTATAGTTATGGTATTGATGAAATTATAAACACATGCACTCATTGTGTTGACACATGTTAAAAGGTAATTTTTTTTATAATATGTCAGTATCCGAGTTTTCATGCGATAAGTACTTACATGTTTAAATTTTGATCCATAAGTTTTAAATAAATTCCACGTTAGACCAAGTCCGGTAGCTTTAGTTTCATGTCGATTGGCGGTGCTTAGATATCCAATATGTTCTTGGGTCAATGCCTTATGCTCCTCTTCAGGTCGATCTCGTCCTTAGTGGTAAAACAATATATGTGTGTATGTGTGTATGTATAGATAATGTTGGCTCTTGGATGGTAATGAAATTTATGTATGATTCAATTAGGGGATGATGATCTTCACCCTTACGGTAATAGTGCCAAAATTAAGGCCACCAACATGTATTGGCCAAAGCAACTGTATAGACCTGAAGTTATGGCAGTTGAGTATCCTTTATGCCGGTTTAATATTGATGGCCATCGGTGCAGGCGGGATTAGACCTTGCAGTATCTTGTTCGGGGCAGATCAGTTCGATACGGCGATGAAGAAAGGAAGATCGCAACTTGAGAGTTTTTTCAATTGGTGGTACTTTTCATTTATGTTTGCTCTTGTGATAGCATTAACGACTGTTGTTTATATTCAGACTTCCAACTGCTTGTCTTTTGGTATCCATTGTGATTTTTGTAATCGGTCATCATGCCTACATAATAATGAAGCCTCAAGGGATTGTTTACGTGGACTTGGTTAAAGTGATCAGATATTCAAGAATAAAGTTGTTTGATGAAAAAAAAGTAAAGAAACTGAACTATAGAAAAGGAGAATGAGAGGTTTTGAACATTTTAAAGTTGAATGATCAAAACATGAACTTATTAATAATTTAATAACCTTGGTGTAATTTTTTTTTTTTTTTACAAGTAGCTATATTCAATATTCACCTGAATTCAAATACCGATCACTCTTCGTACCGAAACATAGACACCCTAATTTCTGGCCACCCACCAAAAGAAAATGAAAGAATAAGGTAGAATCATTACAGCCATATATGTTGATGGAGAGTCCCAAATTGTGCATGGTGGGGACTTGTAACTTTTGATAGTTTACGGTGTCCCTACATTGACAACATATATTTTTTGTTGCATCTTATTGAAAAGGGGTGGATTCGGGTTCGGATCGAAATTGATAGGTCTAATATCGTTGGATTCTTTTTTCGGCTTTTCTTTCAGGCCAGCTGTTGTTGATCATAACATTTCACAATGCAAACAAAAATCTCAGTCCTTAAACAAAAATATCAGCATGTAAAACCCAATTTCTACCTCTCATTCATTTCACAGTTGCACTATATAATGGTAATTAGCTTAGAACCTTCTTCTATTCATCGACTACATACATAGTTTTCATAAAAGGATGCTTGAAGGAAAAGCCGTAGTGCGTGAGAGTGATATGCCAATGGAGATGCAGAGCCGAGTAATGGAGTTAGCATATCAGGCACTTGACCTCCATGAGGTCTCGGATTGCCAATCCATAGCTCGGTATATCAAACAGGTCTGCTTTTAGTCTCGGAGCCTTCTATTTATAAGTAGCACAAATCTCTAAAATCAATAGTATAGTCATTGTTTCATCCAAGTAGGCCTGTCAATTTGAGTTGGAGTGGGATGCAGTTCAATCAGACTCCCCGAATCAATTCAAGTTTTAAAATTTTCGGGTCATTAGAGATTGCATATTGAGTTTATTTTGGTGGGTTATTTTGAGTGTTTCCATTTCAAGTTTGGTATAGGAATTCAAGTCACTTGTTGGGCAGTGGTAGGAGAAAAGATTGTATGAAACAGGGATATTATCTCTTTCTAATAGTTTTATGACACATCAATAATTTCATCCTAAATTTCAGGATTTTAATTGTAATTTTATTTTTTTCAGGATGAAAATGTTGAAATTAAGAATGAGAATACTGATGTGGCATAAAACTATTGGAAATGGATAATATTCCTGCGCAGTCGTCTTTATGTTGATCGTTACAGGCCTCTTGAATCTTCTATTTACCTACTTATTTCTTTTTCTTTGCTTTGATTTGTTCTTTGTATGAAATGTGGCTTTATTCTTGTTTTCTTTCTTTTTGATAGGAATTCTCTTGTTAAGACCCTATGAATCAATTGAAACTTCAGATTCATACCAGAACCGCGATGATTCAATAAAACCTTCAAACTAAGTCCAAAGATTCTTTGAGTAAGAACCATCGGATCATCACTTATTCAATAGAATAGATATAATAAATAAAAATACAAAGAAAAGAAAGGTTTGTCCTTTGATCAAAATAAGCATAAACTAAATGAGAGTTTGAAAGAATAAAAAATCTTTCGATTTATAAATAATATAACTCTTTCTTTGAATTTTTTTTTGAGTCCGCAGAATTAAATTGTATATTTTACGATTGTAAAAATATAATTTCATCATTTTAATGGTCTATATCTTTATAATTTTTAAAGGATTAAACTAATTTTTTTATTATTTTGAGAGGGACAAAGTGCAATTTTACCATTACTAATTTAAAATTTTATAAATTATAAAGGGTCTAAATGGAAAAAATTTCATTTTAGGGGCAGAATTAAATTGTATATTTTTATGATAGTAAAAATGCAATTTCACTACTTTAATAGTCTATATATTTATATTTTTTAAAAGATTAAATCAAATTTTTATTTTTTTGGAGGGCTAAAGTGTAATTTATCATTACTAATTTAAAATTTTATAAATTATAAAGAGTTTAAATGAAAAAAAAATCATTTTAGGCCTGCCCCCTTGGCTCTGCCACTATTGTTGGGTTCATTTGGCATAAATTATTCTAGGTTTAGGTCATTTTGAGATCTAAGTTGATTTTTTTTTTATGGTTAATCAGGTAGAACCAATTTAGATTGCGTCAATTTGTGTTTTTAAAATTTTTGGGTTCATTTTAGTTTGAGTTGTTTCAAGTTTTAGTTATTTGGAGTTCGAATCTTCGAGTTTAGAGTTATTTTTAGTTCAGATTGGATAAATTTAGGTTAATCTTTTTATAGTCAAGCTAGATAGAATCTAGGGATGACAACAAAAAAAACTCTAAAATCGACGATGTTCGACCTGTCTTGACCCTATAGTGTCGAGTTTTTTTTTTTTGAAAATTGAGTTGGTATAGGATTAGTTGAATCATCTCAACATTTACTACTTTAATTTGTTCAACAATTTATGCAGAAATTTGATGAAGCTTATGGGACATCATGGCATTGTGTGGTGGGCAAAGACTTTGGGTGTTGCATTTCACATCTATGTGGAACCTTCATCTTCTTCCATGTTGAAATAATGGAGTTTCTCATCTTTAAAGATGACAAGGACTTAAATGAAACCAAGGAAGAAGCCATTGGAGTGATGCACAAAAACCCAGAAAATTAAACCATCATTTAATAACAACATCATGAATAATTGTTACAAAAAGGGCATTATTTTAGCAACAAAAATTTTGCATGTTGAAGATTTTTCAATATAGTGTAACCATGGTTTATATTACAGGTTAACTTTTGCTATTCTTCCCAGTACTTTTTAAAAGTTATGGATTTAGTCCTTATACTTTAATTTGATCATTTTTAGTTTTTATAGTTTTTAAAATTTGAAATTTCAATCCTCGCCAAATAATAACTATTAAATTAATTTAGTAATGTTATTTCCAAAATCTAATGCAACAAATATATTATCATACTCAACTTGTTATTTTCACATATTTCTTATTAAAAATTCAATTAGTGAATTAACGACTATCATTTGTGTCGAAATTAAAATTTCAAAATTCGAAATTGAAGAATATAAACTAAATCTACAACTATATACAGAGTACATGACTATCATTTGTGTCAAGATTTAATTGTTACTTTTTAGGTCAAGACTAAAATTTTTATGTTTAAAAAATGCAATGGACTAAAGTTGATCAATTTGAAAAATATAAAAACTAAAATTGATCAAATTAAAATATATAAACTAAATTATATTAGATGGATTTTTTTGTGAATTACAAAAGGATGGTAAAATACTAATAGCAACGTGATTAGCGCTAGTCAAACCCAAATCACACTTGATGTGGTGAACATCCTGACCATCAAGCTTACTAATAACAACGCGATTAGAGCTAGTCAAACCCAAGCCACACTTGATGCGGTGAACATCCTGACCATCAAGCTAACACACAAGGTTTTATATTACATGTTTATCTAAGTGTGGGTTCTGATGAACGATGCGTTTACTTGATGTTAATGTAAAAATAACGGTAACAATAAAATTAAATACTGTAATAATATTCAATAAAAAATAAAAAATAAAAAATAAAAAATAAACTAAATTCACTGCATCCCTCTTCAAACCAATCGTACACAACACAGTGGGGGATGGTTGCCATCCACTAGAATTTCATTCTGTTTAGAGAATTTACTGTCATTTCAAATGTCATAAACAGACATCTATGATTAATGTGATAGATCAATGTCAGGCTTGTGGACAAGGAAATGAAACATGTGTCTGAATTTTTATCACTTTTATTTTCTTTTTATTTGAAGTAGCATCATCAATGGAATCTTTGAACATTCTTCTTTTTCTTTTGTTTCACTTAGACTTGAGAATAAATCCATGGTTACTTTACAGTTGTATTCAAATTCATTTAACTTGAATTCGAAATTGATTTAAATTTAAAAAAAATGTAAATTTAAAATAATTCCAACAAATAATTTAAAATGTTCTTTTTCGTTATACAATACGTCAATAATGATAATAAAAATGATCGCAAAATAACAAGAAAGAAAAATAATAATATGTAGATTTTAGTAAAAACTCTTATCAAGAAAAATCATTGACAGAAGAGAAGAAATTGATTAATGTTTAAAAATAATAATACAAAAGATTTTCGATTACACTTATTTTAAGGATTAAACAACCTTGTTATAATCAATATCTAATAGAATAAGTATAATCATACACAGATTTAACTTGTACGATATGATTCGTACCGTAAAAACTCAAACCGAATCAAATGAAATTTGAATCATACAACTCTAACACTATTAATACTCAAAATGTATGAATCTAGACCTAAAATCAAAAAACACAAGCTCAAGCCCAGGGCCACATAGCATAAAAATGTTCAATCAATGAGTAGGCTAGCTAATCACTAACAGACCTAGAAAGGGATACTTTCCCATAGTAGGATCTTTTCCTTGACATGGCATCCTCTTCATGCCTTCATGAAACAATTTACCAAAATTTGTTAAATAAAATAAAACTCGTCAATTCAAGTATACCAAAATTTGTTAAATAAAATAGAACTTGTCAATTCAAGTATGAGAATTATCCTTGACACGAGAACAAACAGCCATGAACAAGTATTACAATATTTATAAATGCCCATTTAAGTTTTTCTCCAATACCTTAATAACTCAAACATCAAAAGTTGCTCTCAAGGATATCCTCCTATACTCTTTGATCGGTTTTCTATCTTATATTTCACTCGAGCAGTTCATTCGTCTTGTTTATAAATCATCTAACAAAACTGACATCAATAAATTCAAATATAAAATAATCAAAATTTAAAATTATATAAATCAAAAAATTCAACACTCAAACAACCCAAATTTGAAACAATTTAAACTCGAACAATCCCAAATCGAAATCATCATTCCATTATTGCCTAATCTTTTTACTGACATACAAATCTTTGGCCAGCTTTTCTAACCCACTTTTTATTGGGTGAATTTACTTTTTTTTTCACTTTACTAAGCTTTGGATTAATTGCATGTATAAACATTGAAAGGATGCCTAACCTAACTGCTAGATTTACATCTATGCTACCATCATTATAATCATCTAGAAAGTATAAAAAAAAACCTTTTATCCATGTTTTTTTATAGATAAAAAAAAGTAAATTAATTACAGATTATCTGCAGCACAAGTAATCACATATTGAGCATCTATACGTAACTGCTTCACCAATGCACTCGGAGTCTCTTGAAACACTTTAAGACTGTAAGGAAGATTCTTCATCGAACCAGCAAATTCATGCGCAACAACATTAGCCTCTCCAAATTCCTTCTATACATGGTTTTTTAAGCTCAAACGTAAACCCACATCACCTAAAAAACTTAGGCAAAAGTATGCACCTCTCCAAATTTGTACTTGTATTATTGGGATCAGATCAAATTAATCCCTCTAATTAAATGGATTGATCTAGTTTCTATACTATTAAAAACAATCAAATAATTTGTATAAAAATTATCATGAATTTTTTTTAATTGCAGTTCAATTTCAAAACAAAAAATTTCATTTACAGAACCATAAAAACTTTAAAAATATTAATTTTGTTAAAAATTAAATAATATTTTTCAAATAATAAATGTTAACTCTTTTGACATTTTTTTTTATTTTTTTCAATAGTACAGGAACTAAATTGATTCATTTAAAAGTTGAGGGACTAAATTGATCATTTCTCTATCATAGAGAGACCTACCTCTGAATACATTCACCTTTTTTCTCTCTCAATTTCTCAAGTGTGAACTACAAAGTGAAAACCCTTTCACTTTTGCCCTCTTTTTCCCTCTACCTCTTTAGGGGGAAAAAGAAAGAAAGCACTTTCACTAACTAGTAGATCATCACCTACCATCCATGCAACTACATGGTTGCCTTCCCTTCAATCTAAAATTTTATTCAAGACCCTAATTTTAGATACATTTTTCGGGGTTAAAGTAGGTACGAGGTCCATGTATAATAGGGACTAGAATGAATTACTTTTTTATTATTAAATAGATAAATTTAGTCTCTATATTAGTAAAAAAATTAAATAAGTTCAAATTGTAACAGAACTAACATTTATTGTATGAAAATCTCTTAATTTTTTTTCTAATTGCAATTAAGTTCCAAACAAAAAATTTCCTTTACAAAACTATAAAAATTTTGAAAATATTAACCATGTTAAATAGTAAATATTAAATCTATTCTAGTTTGACCTTATTTGATTCTTTTTAATAATATATGAATTAAATTGATATATTTAATATTATAGAGGGACTAATTTGATCAGGTCCTTATAACAAAAGGACCTCTCGAATACATTCACCCATTTTTATCCTCTTTTTTTCTTTTCCTATTTGTTCTATACATCTAAAATTTATTTACTTGAATCAATGCTTGGGCAAAGATTTAGAATTAAGAACCAAAGGGAAAGCTAGAAATCTTTTAGGGGCAAAACTAAATTAAATTGACTCATTTAATGGTGCACTTTGAATCTTAAAGCAAATTTATGCTTAGTCTAAGGCAAGCATGATTTCATGGCATCGAAATATTTAATTTTTTCATCATATAAATTATAAATTTACATAACCTTAATCATGTTTTTCAGCTTCCCACTGATTATAATAAATATATGGCTCATCTACATGAAACCCTTTGTTAGTATATTAATAACTCTATTCAATTGAATAATAATGACCAGAAAAAGCTTTTCTTTTTTCTTTTTTCTTTTTTGCTTGCTTATAACATTTTTTTTAACCCACAAAATCATGCAAAAGCTGCCCTCCGGCAACATCCCTTCCGAAATGCCGACCACCAATATCGTAATCCTCACTGTTTACTTCGAGGCCAAGACCGAAACGATGAGCCGTGTTTATGGGAAAGGACTCCGATATTCCAATACTGTTGTTCTGATGAAGACCGAGTGTTAAGGAAACACTGCTGCTATACGGATGGGTAGAAAAGCAGTTGTAAGAGGTTGACATGTTCGGCTGTTCATTTCCCACAGGTACATCTGGAAGTTCATTTCTAGTACGCTTTGTTGGGGTATTGTCTTCAACCCTTTGGGTTGAAGTCGATGGGTTTTCATCGCCTGACTTGTTGGCATTTCTCTCGTCCTTTTGCCGTGTTTCGAGCATGTGTATTTCTTCCACCATTGGTTTCCAAAGCCGAACTCTTGCATTGATAAACCAATTCGAGACCTATTCCATATAGGTATGCTTTTCCATGTTAAACCGAAAGCCAGTCCTAGTTACTCTAAAAGAAATAGAAATGACAATAAACCGCACACCTGGTTACGTGAAAGACCGGTTTGTTTCGCCAACATTAGCTTGTCCGTGTCGGTCGGATAACTGAAACATAGATAGCATTAACCGTCAACACCCTAATGCATACTAAACGGTTTATCTATACGGTAAATTTTAAAGTACTTACGGGTGTAAGAAGTGTTCAAATAGCCATGCTCTAAGTACGGTCACTGCACGTTCAGGAAGGCCTCGTTGAGGACGCCAAACTGGTTGGTTTTGAAGGAACCCGGAGTTTTGAACAGCTTGGTTATAAAAGCTTCCATCACTGTTTCCGAACCTCGGACCTTCGTTTTTCCCAGGGCTTATCTGAGCATGAGCTTTATTAGTAAACTGAAGCTGTTCGGTGATGGCGTTCTTCAAGTACCTGAAATGTTTAGACATAGATTTCATAGCCAAGTTTGCAAATGGAGCTGCATTCCCTAGTCCTGCGACACATTCAAACGACGCAACAACCGATTGCATCTGTTGATAGTATTGCTTGTACCTCTTGTAAACCTAAATAACGATAAACACTGTTAGCAAGTTGTAAAGCAATGCAATGATACCATATACTTCGATAAATCGAACTCGGATATTAGCTAACAGTAAGGAACACAAATTGAACCTATATGAAGTGAAGAGCAATATGTTGGAGACTACTAGAAACTATAGTTACCCCCATTTAGTTCAAGTCAAGCAATATGTAGGAGACCACTAGAAACCGTAGTTACTCGGCTTATGATCTCTTTATTTGCATTTCCACCATGAAACACCGAAATATTTCAGAAAAACGAAGGAATGCATCGATCTTATTCATCACCATATTGTCTTTTAAGCTACCTTGATAGTAAACAAAAACCGAATTAAACCGTGCAACATTTAGTTACCCACTTATACGAGTGAAGAGCAATACATAGGAGAGTACATTGACCTTATCAATATTGTCCTATAAGCTACCTTGATAGTAAACAAGAACCAAAGGGACAACCTATTATGTTTGTGCTATCGGTTACACAAAAGCTTCATTTTCGATCTTTTATCGTTACCGAAAACAATTTTTTAAAAAGAAAATCTACAGAAACTAAGGTTACAAGCAGACACGCACACTAAAGCTTTAAAGGACAATAATTCAAAGGACATTATAACCCAACATGGTATACCCCATAGGGGAATTCATGATTAATCCCCTTTTATGGTATAGACAATGAAAGATCCCAGAACGAAAAACAGTACATCCTGAATGAAACCCATCATTATACCATCCGAAAAGGAGATAAATAATCATTCCCAGTCCGATTTTCAATCAAGATCACCGGTGAAGTTACAGCTTCATTAGGCACATTAAGCCCTTAAATTTGGGCAACATTGGTGAATATATTCCATCCTATACATTTTCTGTGATCATCAAGGCAAAAGCTTTCACTTTTAAAAAATTGGTGAACATGGGGTATAATTTAGTACCAATTATGCATGCAAAAAAGAAACATGAGTTGCATGATGGCTTCCAAGACCCTAATGGCTGACCCGATGAAGATTTAATGACATAAATTCAAATAAAAGTATACCAAAGAAGGGAAGCAAACCTCGTCGAGAATTGAAATTAGTGTTGATTTTTTCCTTTGGCCATCACCACCGCCGCTATCTCCGCCGTCAAGGGGGTTAGCATGGGGATTTTGAAATGGAGGAAGCTCCATGAGAGAAGCTTTTTCAGTGTAAATTCCCTTACCAACATCACAAAGCTCTTCTAATAACTGTTGTGCAGGCCTTAAAAACCTTGAACCTTTCAAAATGGAAGCATAGCCAGTGAAAGGACCGAGTGGGACTGAGATCGATGTTGAACCATTAGCACCACTGAAAATGGCTGGAACCATATCAGTATAGATACCAGAGTTTTGGTGGGTATAATGAGAAGATAATGAAAGAGATAAAGGTTCAGGCTTATACACCACCACTTCACCACCCCCACCGCCACCGTTATTATTATCATAAGACAGGTTTTGTGGGGTGTAAAGAAACTGGTTGTTGCTGCTGTTGTTGTTCATATCATTAATGGAGCTAGGGTTCAAGTGATCCAAAGAAGGAGACGAGTTGAAAATCCCACCAACAAAGCCTGTGAAGTTCACACCGTCTTTTGTACCCGACGGAGGAGGGTGGTGATATTCATTGCTACCGGCGGCTGCGGCGCAAGTTAGCAAATCGGAAGAAAGGAAAGAAGGGTCATAAAAAGGGAGTAAACCCGAACAACCCGAAAGAGAAACACCCGTTGTTGGCTCATTTTGAGCCATGATTCTTAGCTTATCTCTTCTGCTTTGTTGTGGGACATGGTAGGGCTCAAAACCCTCCGCCATAGCCCCAAAAAAGAAGCAAAAAAAATAACACAACACCAACCTCTCTATAAGCTAAAACCTAAATAACAGTGAAAGTGAAAAGCTTTATTTGATTAATTTAAACGATGAAATGATTGTAATCTTCTGAAACTGGGAAAATATAAAAATGGCAGAGAAAAGAGAGAGAAGTGGCGCAAGTTAGCAGAGTATGATACGTTCAAGGAACTGAGATTTTTGGGGTATCGATGCACGTTTTTCACTTTGACGAATCTTTTTCTATTTATTTTATTACAGAATATATAAAAACATAATCTAATAATGTCTGTCACTCACTTTCAAACTAAAACAAACACTCAAACTCAAAAAAAAAAAATCTTTATTACTGTTTTCTTATGGCCAATGACTATGAGAGAAGTGTGGTGGTAGTGATAATAGGGGTGGAGAAAGGAAAGATGACTGGTTTTTTGCTGTAATAATTGAAACTAAACTGTGTTGCAGATTTTTCCGACTGGTTTTTGTTGAAAGGGATTTTGTCCTTCTTTTATCAAAAAAAAATATTTATTGGAATTATTGTTTTAATTGGGCAAATTAGAGCTGATAGTGGGTAGGATCGAGTTTTGGTCTGGTTTTAATAAATTTTTAGGTTCAATTATTAAGCTTGAGCTCGGCCCGATTCGAAAAATAGATTTAAAATTTTATTCAAGCTCAATCTAAATTATAAAAGTCAAGTCCGAGCTCAATCAGGCCCGATCCATATTAATTTTTTAGATTATTTTATTATATACAATAAATTAAAAATATATATATAATATATTAAATAAACTTAAAAATATTAAAAAATAAATAAATTTAAAATACATTAAAAAAATTATATTAAGATAGTTGTAAATAAAGTAGTAAAAAAATTAACAATAAAACATAAGTTCTACAATATTCAAATAATATTAAAAAAAGCGAAACAATAGTAAAAACATATAAAAATAACATCCAAACAATCAAAATAACAACCAAAACAGTAGTAAAAAACAGCAAAACAACAAAAATAACAACAAAAATAACAGCAAAAATAGCAACAAAAGCAGCAACAAAAATAATAACATCAAAACAGTAAAAAAAACACCAAAACAGCAATTAAAACAGTAAAAAAACTAAAACAATAAAAAATAACACCAATACAGCAAAAAATAGTAACCAAAACAGTAAATAACAACACCAAAATGACAATATAATTTTTTTATTAAAAATGATTAAAAACTCTTACCCGAGGCTCGTCCCGTTTAAAAAACGGGTATCACTTTTTTGGGCCTATATTTTTGTCCAAACCCTCCCATTTTTCAGGCAGGCCTTCGGGTCGGGTCAGGTCAGGTTAGGTGGCCCGACCTATGATCAAGTCTAGAGCAAACTATGCACAATTTTAATAAATGATTGGTATGTTTACATTTTAGTCACTTGATCTAAAATAATAATAAAATGATCATTAAAATATTTAAAAATTAAATTTGATTGAAAATATACAAAATATGAAAACACCCAAATATTCAATATAATAATTCTCATCTTTTCTCTCTCTTTTTTAAATTAACCCTCAATATTATAAAGAAAAGTAAAAATTATAAAAAAAATTAAATTATACAATGTGTAAATAGTTTTAAAATTAAGATTAAATTAACATAATTTATAAATGTTGGGAGTTAAAGTTGTTATTATGTCAGTTTTAAAAGTTACTACCTTTAACTAGTTGACTATTTTATAACTTTTCATAGTTGAGTAATTAAAAAAATTATTAATAATTGGGTGACTACTAATGTAGTTTAAATAAAATAAAATTTTATGTAATATAAATTACAAAAAATATAAAATGGATTGGGCTTGACTCAAGCCTTGATTGTTGGAGCCCAAGCTCGACTCATCTTTTAAATGTATTCTTTTTGTTTTTTTTGCTTGAGCTCATTTTTTAGACCTTATATTTTTATTAAAATTCTCTCATATTTTAAACGAATTAACTTGGCTTTTGAACAAATCTAATCACAACTTATATATATATATACCATCATTGTAATCGACATTGACGTGGTTGACAAAAGTAACGAGAAGTTAACACATGGTAAGCCATGTCTTTTCCAATGCATGAATAAGAAGATAATGCGTTTCAACGCACTCGAATCAACATCCTCATAATATTGACAACAATATCCATGTCAATTAAGCTAAGACTCGACAAAGTAAATTGAACTTATTCTTTACTAAGCGATTTGTTATTTTTAATTCTATTTAATTGAAATTTTTTATCAAATAAATTTTAAAAATATATTACTAAATATATTAATTTATTGTTAATTGAATTTTTTTCAATAGTAAATCAAATAGAGTTAGCAAAAGAAATTAAGAAAGAAATATAATATATGCTTTATATTTATATAAAACCTATGATGAGAAGTATTATGGGTTAGGCTTGAACTTGGGTTTAGATTTTTAAACCTCGAGTTGACTTGATGCAACCTATTTTATTGTTCAAAATTAATAAAAATATATAAAAATAACTTTATATTAACATTTATATATTTTATAATTAGATTTAAATAAAAATATTTTTAAATAATAGAATGAATATTTTATAATTAAATTTTAAATAATAAAACGAGAAATTTATGCGGGTTGAGTCGAGTCTGATACGTGTTAGAGTCAGAAAAATTTTTGGAATCAGATCTTACCCTGGCCCATGAACTTCTACTTGGGCAAAATTTAAAACATGCTTAAATTAACTATTCATTAACATAAATATATTACCACAAAATTTAAAACTCATATTAAATTTGGATAAATATAAATTATATTAGGATAAATTACATTAGTAGTCACTTAACTATTGGTAAGTTTTCTTTTTTATCACTCAAT
This sequence comes from Gossypioides kirkii, assembly GCA_005610355.1. Lineage (NCBI taxonomy): Eukaryota > Viridiplantae > Streptophyta > Magnoliopsida > Malvales > Malvaceae > Gossypioides > Gossypioides kirkii. The sequence continues at coordinate 37,271,310 of CP032244.1, read as the reverse complement.
TATGAAAAGTTACAAAACGATCAATCAACTAGTCGATTTTCTTTTCGGTCTCCAATTGTTAAATGGCTAATGAAAAAAAGATGTGGCAACTTTTAAAATTGGTATAACAACAACTTTAACCCTTAACATTTATACATTATGTCAATTTAATCTTTATCTTAAAAATTTAACCTTCAACGTTTACACATTGTGTAATTTTTTTTCAAATTTACTTTTTTTGTAACCCTTTCACCTAAAAAGCTAAAAAATAAAAATAAATTGTCAATCAAATTTGATCGAAAATAAAAAAAAATTCAAGATAATAAATTTTATCTTTTATGATCCTTTTAAAATTAATTATTAAGGTCATAAATAAAATTCAAATTCAAATTACATAACTTTTAAATGTCGAGGGTTATTTTTTTTGAATAACATTAAATCAACACAATGTATAAATGATGAAAGTTAAAATTGTTATTATATCAATTTTAAGGCTAAATTGTGTATGTATGTCGTTTTTTTTGTTAATTGACCAAATAAGTTTTTTTTCAAGATTTAGAAAAATAAGTCGATTTTGAAAAAAGTGTGAAAGCGCGTCTAGCTGGATAACTTTTCCTGCTAACTGTGCAAAAAATACGTCCAGTTAAACGGGCTTTTTATGTTTTTTCTCTAAAATTAACTTATTTTTGAAGTCTTAAAAAACGACATATTTAACCAATTAAAAAAAATAACAATATATATAACTAATTTAGCTCAATTTTAAATGTTGCCAAATTATTTTCCAATTAATAATTTAACTGTTGCTGTTAAAAAAAATTCGAATAATCGGATGATAAGAAAGAAAATCTTGAATAATTAAGTGAAGAAAAAAGAAATTTAATATTACCCATTTATGAATGATTTAATTGGAAATTTAATCTGATTGGACCCATCACCACTTTTACTTGTTTTATATAATGTTTTATTCAGAATTACAGATACAATGGAAGGCTGAATTTGGCGTTCTCAACACTCATCGCTTTTATCCATTGCCATTCTCGTTTTCCGAGGTTTTGCACCTTTTAACCATTATTTCAATCACATAAATTCCTCGTTAATAGTCTATTAAATTTTAGTTCAATTGATATGATATTATTGTTAATGAAAAAATATATGAGTTTAAAGATATTAAATTATATTATTTTTTTATTTATGAGTTGAAAAGAGATTATGGATAATTTTAAACATTGCGTAAAAAATATATATGATCAGAATCTATTAAAAAAATTATCAATACAAATCAATCCTGGAAATGTGAAAATACATCTTGAATTTTTATAATTTTGAATCTTTTTAAATAAAAAATGTTAATTGCACTAGATATTTCAAATAGGGTAAAAGCATTATGGAGGATATTGTATTGAAAATCGGATTACATTTTATTTTTTTACTAAAAATATAAATAAATTAATCCGTATACGTTAGATCCAAAAGTAAATTGGATCCAAAAGTAAATTGGACTTTTTATTAATAAATATATTCATTTTTATTATTAAAAACCAATCAATATATATTAACATAAGACATACGTAACATACCATATGTAAAAATATTGATCAACAATACATAAAACTCATATATTTTTGTTGACATGTCAAGAAAACGCATCCTACTGAAAGTGTTTTCTGAAAATTCCAAAGAAAACACATCCAGTTGAGTGCACTTTCCCTAACATGTCAGCAAAAGCTCGTTCAACTGGACGTGATTCGTTGTCAACTGTGCGAAAAGCTCGTCTAACTAGATAATCTTTTCTGTCAATCGTGTAAAAAGCATGTTCAGCTGAACGAGCTATTCGTACTCTCTCTTAAAAAACGACTTATTTTCCTAAATCTTAAAAAAAATAATCTAATTTGATCAATTAAAAAAATAATGGATAATTTAACCATTTAACCCTTAAAAAATTGGGAAAAAATGACTGTAATAGCGTCAGCAGTTGCGTGAAGAGTAGGATGGATTCCTTGTTTGAGCATTGAAAGTAGTGTGTGTGTATATGAGCATTGAGCAAAGAAAATCCTTTGTTCAAAATTCCAAACAAAAATTAAATAACAAAAAGGAACACTCTTACAGTACTGCAAAAGGACGCTAACTTTTCTCCCTCGAAGTTAGGGTTTCAAATCTACTGTTACTGTCACAGTATCTACTGTTTGGCGGCCTCCATTACTGTAATAAATAAAAAAGGTCTATTGGTTACTTACTTACGTTTTCTAGAAAATCCAGACATTGGCTTTGTCCAATGAAAAACCCAACTTAAAGTTGCTCTGGTTTTTTTTTTGTGGTGCTGGTAAGAAACCATGTTTTGGACTCTTCTTTGTGGAAGTAGTACGATGTTTTACGTTATAACTTATATAACCCTTTACACTTAAAAAGGCATTAAATTATTGCTTCCATTAATTAATTTCAAATGACGATTTCCCAATCGATACAGTAAATTAATATTTATTAACGAGTAAAATTAAAAGTGATTATGAGTTCAAGCTAGAACATAATATTAATATATTTTATATTTTTTTAAGCTCGGCCTAATTTGAAATATAAGACTAAAATTTTATCCAAACTTACTAATATTTACAAAAATTAACTTAAACTCATGTTAGGTCCGTTCATATTTTTTTAAATTTTTTTTAAATTTTTTTATTTTATTTTAATATTTAATAATTTTATACTTTTTTTATTTACTAAAATTTTTATATAGTCATCTTAAAATTATTTTAATATTTATATTAGAGTAGTATTATATATTTTGTATAAACTTTTTTTTTTTGTGGTGCTGGTAAGAAACCACGTTTTGGACTCTCCTTTGTGGAAGTAGTACGATGTTTTACGTTATAACTTATATAACCCTTTACACTTAAAAAGGCATTAAATTATTGCTTCCATTAATTAATTTCAAATGACGATTTCCCAATCGATACAGTAAATTAATATTTATTAACGAGTAAAATTAAAAGTGATTATGAGTTCAAGCTAGAACATAATATTAATATATTTTATATTTTTTTAAGCTCGGCCTAATTTGAAATATAAGACTAAAATTTTATCCAAACTTACTAATATTTACAAAAATTAACTTAAACTCATGTTAGGTCCGTTCATATTTTTTTAAATTTTTTTTAAATTTTTTTATTTTATTTTAATATTTAATAATTTTATACTTTTTTTATTTACTAAAATTTTTATATAGTCATCTTAAAATTATTTTAATATTTATATTAGAGTAGTATTATATATTTTGTATAAACTTTTTTTTTTTTGTGGTGCTGGTAAGAAACCACGTTTTGGACTCTCCTTTGTGGAAGTAGTACGATGTTTTACGTTATAACTTATATAACCCTTTACACTTAAAAAGGCATTAAATTATTGCTTCCATTAATTAATTTCAAATGACGATTTCCCAATCGATACAGTAAATTAATATTTATTAACGAGTAAAATTAAAAGTGATTATGAGTTCAAGCTAGAACATAATATTAATATATTTTATATTTTTTTAAGCTCGGCCTAATTTGAAATATAAGACTAAAATTTTATCCAAACTTACTAATATTTACAAAAATTAACTTAAACTCATGTTAGGTCCGTTCATATTTTTTTAAATTTTTTTTAAATTTTTTTATTTTATTTTAATATTTAATAATTTTATACTTTTTTTATTTACTAAAATTTTTATATAGTCATCTTAAAATTATTTTAATATTTATATTAGAGTAGTATTATATATTTTGTATAAACTTTTTTTTTTTTGTGGTGCTGGTAAGAAACCACGTTTTGGACTCTCCTTTGTGGAAGTAGTACGATGTTTTACGTTATAACTTATATAACCCTTTACACTTAAAAAGGCATTAAATTATTGCTTCCATTAATTAATTTCAAATGACGATTTCCCAATCGATACAGTAAATTAATATTTATTAACGAGTAAAATTAAAAGTGATTATGAGTTCAAGCTAGAACATAATATTAATATATTTTATATTTTTTTAAGCTCGGCCTAATTTGAAATATAAGACTAAAATTTTATCCAAACTTACTAATATTTACAAAAATTAACTTAAACTCATGTTAGGTCCGTTCATATTTTTTTAAATTTTTTTTAAATTTTTTTATTTTATTTTAATATTTAATAATTTTATACTTTTTTTATTTACTAAAATTTTTATATAGTCATCTTAAAATTATTTTAATATTTATATTAGAGTAGTATTATATATTTTGTATAAACTTATTTTTTTTTTGTCAAGCCTTTTTTTCGAGCCTAATATTTTTGCTCAAACACTTCCTAAATTTTGGTCGAGCTTTTGGGCCTGGGCGAGTAGCATGACTATTAACAGGTCTAAGTAGAATAATATATCTTAGATCTAAATCAATCTAATAGTCACTATCGAAAATTAGAGAAGAGTGTTATTTGTATTTTGGTTTGCAAATTCATGATGTTCAAAGTTTTTTCAATAAAAAAAAATTAAATTGTAAAAGAGAATGAGGAAGAAAGAACTTTAAATTAGTGTAGGCAATTCGGATGGAGAAGAACATACAGTAATGATTTTAACCGCGCAATGGCTTAAAAGAAAATTTTCTAATAGTTCAATAATCTTTTAATAACTTTGTAAAGTCGAGTGACTAAAACACAAATCCCGTTAATAATAATAATAATAGTGATATAGTTTGTATTTGACGTATTCACATTACATTTATTAAAATGGTTTGATATTTGATTTGAATCCAATCATCACTTAAATACAAAGTGGTTTGTTTCGATTTTGGGTTTACAAGTTAAAACATTCACGATTATTCGATTTGATCCAAATCAATTTTTTTATTTGATTAAAAATTATTACTAATTTTAAAATCGGAGTAGATATAGATTGAGACTTAACTTAACCATCATCGTTACTATTGTAACAACGAGAAATATATATATTCAGGTATTGCTATTGTCAAATATAATTCATTATAATCCATTCGTTTTAATTAATGGACTAACAACTATTTTCATATAACGCTAAAAGAAAAGTTATATTGTTTTAATTAATAGACTTAACAATTAACGTTTGAGTGAAGATTGAAATTTCAAAATTCAAAAAATAAAAAGATTAAAAATATCAAATTATAAAACACAGAATAAATCCACAACTTATAGGACCAATAGCAGACTTTGACCTAACAACTTTAATTGCTATCATTTGGTTCAATATTAAAATTTAAAAATTCGAAAAAACATAACAATAATAGAGGCTAAATCCATAACTTAAGGGACCATCAACAAACTTTGAATTAACAGATATAATAACAATTATTTAGTGTGAGTTTGGATGAGCGATGCGGTGCAGCTTACTTTTGTCTCACACTATAATATCGTTATGATATTTAATTTCATTACCATCACTATTTCTACATTAACTACTTTCTATTCAAATCTACCTTTAATTCATGATTGAAATTTTGAAATTTAAAAATTACATGATGAATTAAATCTAATTCATAATATCTGGATTTGGAATTTTGCGGTTGGCATTAATTGTAGGTCCCAAACCCTAAATCACAAAAAGATGAAACTTCGAAAAGTTTAAAACAAAAAACATTGTTGAACTTTGTGACCTTTGGCATTTGGCATTTGGGATCATGATTATGATCCAAATACAATCTCTGTTCAAACTTTTTTTTTCTTTTTTTGCTGTAACATGAATTGGGCATCCAGCTCACTGATTTTGCAGTCCACTTCATTCTTCAAAACTTCACTTCAAACTGTTCCTTGGGTCATCTTTTGTCTCTCAAAGACAGCTTCTTTGTTTCATGACATGTTTGATTTTATTTGAACTCATTGGCGATCGAGGGGAACTCAGACAAGACGTAATCGGTGTGTTTTAGCTTTGACATTAGCAGTGAAATAATGGGTTAATTTCTTTGGAAGGTCGCTGTGTTATAGGTTTAAGAGCAAAGTACTCAAAAAAAAAAAAAGAAAGAAAGAGAAAGGAAAGTTAAAAGAAAATGGATAAAATTTCTCAAAAAGAAAAATAGTAACTAGTTGTCAAATTTGACTTAAAATTTTGCCATTTCAACTTGTCATTATATTATTAATAACAAGTAACAATTTATTAGTGACTAAAATATGACAAACTAATAATTTAGGGACCCTATCATAATTTTAGATTTGAAATTTGTAGTTTAGAATGAAAAAATATTAAAGGTTAAAATCTGCTTCTTAGATTAAAAAATGCAAGTTTAATTATTAATACCGTTAAAATTCTTTTGTTAAATTCAAATTAATTACTATCTCAATTTTTTTTAGTTACATGACTACCAAGTAAATTTTTTAAAACTGTCACATCAATAAATTTAACAAAAAAAATTAACAATAATAACGATTGAATCTGAATTTTAAAATATGAAAAACAAAAGGACTAATTTATTGTAAATAAAAGTGCAGGGACTATATTTCAAGTTTACGAAGCATAGAGACTTATATCATTTTTTAACCATAATAAATTATGCTAAGAGTGAAAGTTCACTATGAAAATAGTGAAAATAATAAAATGTTAAAATATGCCTATAGTTCTTGTACTTTTCAAAAAATAGGAATTTAGTCCTACTTATTAAATTTCAAAATTCAAATCCAACTGTTAATTTTCTTAATTTCAAAACATGCCCATAACCAGATCGATGGTTAAACAAGTTAGACCGTTGATTCCCAATTCAACCGTTAGACCAACAATAATTAAAAATTCATATAAAAAATTTAAAATATAAAAATGTATTAGATTGGTTCAACTTGTTCAACTGTTGATTTTGTCTCGATTTTTTATTTTTATTAATTTCAAACAGTTTTCGAGTCAACCAATTCAACCCATTTGTTCAGACCGTTATATCGATCAATTCTCAGTCCATCTGATCCGATCATGCTCCAATTATATTGATCACATCATCAAATCTCGACAGAATTCAAGTCAAATACCAAATTCAAAAATAAAAAAAAATCATATCAATATTGGTATGATCCATATATCTTTTATATCTATTTTACTATTTATAAAAACTAAATATTTCGATAGTTGTGAGAAATTGAATGATAGAAAGATGGCATACACAAACATATTACAAGTTGTAAATGTCAAATTAATGCATTTGTAAGATGGACCCATAAGAGAGATTAAATAATTGTAGTGCAAGCTGTAAGCACTAAATGAATATAACTAAAAAAGCAAGACAACCCAAATGTGTGTTTGAAAAACATTTATGACTGTTTCCAGTCAAATTGTGTAAGGGGAAAGTGTTGCAATTATCTTCAATTATGGTTCTAAATCAAACTTCTTAAAGCCACTAACAACGATTTCAACCCTTTCTCCTCACCGACTTAATTTTAACTATATAATTATTGATTAATCCGCATCCATCTATTCAGGTCGAGTGATATTCAGGTAAAATCATCCTAACAATATCGATTTTGAGATTCGAATTTGATCCAAATACTTGAAAAATAAATTATTTCCACTTCTTGCAAAGACTTATTGGTTCGGGAAAATGAAATTTTACTATTGAATTAATTTGTAACTTTAAAATAAAGGGATTAAACTTAAGTTTTACTATTTTTAAGGGCAATCATCATTTGTTTTCGATTCAATTAAAACATTAACATTATTGTCGATTGAGTCTTAACTCGATTGGTATGGATATTATTGTCAATGCAGGAGGATGTAAGTTCGAGTGCGTTGAAGTGCATTATCTATCTATTTATGGGTTGGGAAGGGGCTATGAGTAGTTTTCGGCATTGTATCAAAAAGAGCAATATGATTAGAACCTATGATGAGATTGTTAAAAAAAACATTAACATTATAATTCCTAAATCATAGTTGAAGTATTGAAAATTTTAAATTGAACCACAAAGGCATATATTAAAAATATAAATTCAAGAAAAGATACATACAAAGTTTAATATCATCTAACTAATTAAAAATCATTTCAAACAATAAACACATTAACAAAATCCATTATCGGAAACTAAAATTAATTATATAATAAATATCTAATTAAAAATCATAGTTGAAGTATCGATTGGCATGGATATTGTTGTCTATGTAAGAGGACATAAGTTACGAGTAGTTCTAGATATTGTGTCAAAAATAATAAATATAATCATAACTTATAATGAAATTTTTCAAAAAAAAAAACTAATTAAGCTTAAAATTATAAATATACATATGAAATTATTAATAATGAATTCAATTTAAGGGTTTTATTTGGATTTTAAGCCATATTTTTATGTTGGATTTGGGCCAGATTCTTATTTTGGGTTTATTATTTGAGCCAAGTTTAATGGGTTTGGGCTAGTAAATATAACAAATCACATATTTACTCGTTTTTTATCGGTTCAACCGATTTCAAATCTCGATTAATGACGATTTTGAACGGTTTGCTCAAAAGTAGGTTCAATACCCTTGTTTGAACACTTGTTGATTGCGCATTATCTATAGGTTTAGAACTATTCATAGACCCTCTCAATCCATAAATAGGGGGATAATGTGTTTTAGCGCACTCGAACTCACATCTTCTTGCACTGGCAACAATGCCCATGCCAATCAAACTAAGACTCATTCAATATTAATTTTAAATTAAAATTATAAAAAAAATCTGAATATCTAATTATGCGATTAAATTTATTTCAACTAATTAAAAGAAAAAGAAATACCGAAATCAAATTATTTTAAATCATTAAGGTTTAAAAAAAACAAAAGAGAACTTATTTAATTAAAAATAAAAATATAAGGACTTATTTAAAAAGTATACTAATTTAATGATTGTTTTAGCACATTAGCCATTTTTAATTTATATAAAAAATTTCATCTACCTAACCCAATCTATCTAGTTGGTCCTAGTAGGTTTTGACTTGTCTACTATTAGCCTTCTTTAGGTTGGGTTTTTCAACTGACCCATGTGGCCATGAAAGACTAGAACTGGCCACCCTTGATCAGCTTGGCTACTTTAGGCTTATGACAAGTTTTGAGCCCAACCAAGGTATTCATGGATAGGGTCGGATGATTATGGATGGTAATAGAGCGGTGGCGAGATGGATGTTATTAAATTCATCACCGTTTCACAGTTAGTACACTCTACTTCATCACCCGTCCCGCTCTGCTATGGATGTATAATATTGAAAATCACTATCACCTCAATAGATATTAGATGCATTCATACTCATCCTACTCCGTTCCACTTTAATTTAAATTTTAAACTTATCTTTAATATTTTCAATCTTTTTAAATCTAGTAAATATTTAAATATAAAATTTATTCTATGATACTTTATTACATTTTACCATTTTAATAGTTATATATATACAAGAATAAAATAATAATTTCATATAGTGGAGCGGGATGGGGCAGGACAAGCAATTACCATAATCATTCCATAGTATTGTCCAAAAGAAAAAAAATCCATACTGCTTTCTCTCACATCCACTTTTCGAAAAAAAGCTACCCCATTTAAAGCGGATCAATTCGGAATCCATCGAACAGTTCGGGTTTTATCATCCCTACGAACGATTCTATAGTATTAACACAATCTATTCTCACTCTAGCTCAACCTGCTAGAAATATGTCTCAATTTTTGCTTAAACTACCTCAACCAAAATTATTCGAATCAATGAAATACAATTTGATATGAACTGATAAATTTTGATTTGATATAATTCAATCCGACAAAACACTCTCATTCTATGAATCTCGCCTCCAGTTTAATCTCTTTACAAAGTTAAAAGACAAAAATCTTAATTAAACCTAAAGGCAATACCAACTTGTTAAAAAAAAAACCCATCAATTTAAAAAAAAAAAAAAAACACTTCACAAACTTTTCAGAATAAAATCAAACTCCCCTCAATTCCATCCCCTTTTCCTACAAAACCATGTCCACTCAAACCCTATCCCTGCCATAGATATGATTCCTACACCTCTTACTTTTACACATATATATATACATATACATATATGTATATTGTAATATTACCAATCATTCTCACTCATTTTTGCTTCACTTTCACGACTCAAAATAAAGTTCACCTATATCATAGTGTCTTTACGTACCTTTTTCTTTTTCCCCATTGTATAAAAATTGTTATTCAATAAAAAGTTATTGGAATAAAAGTCTTGTGTTCTTTTTTTCTTTTTCTTTTTTTAAAAAAAAAAACTATGGGTGTGATTGGAGAATAAAAAAAACCAACATGATGTACCAAAATATTCTTTTTTTCAAAAAAAAAATATAATTGATTTATCAACTTCGGGTTTAGTTTAATTAATGCATACTAACACGTATTTAACATGATAATCATGATGTTCATCGTTCCAGATGTGACTTGAATTTTAGTTGCGTTAATCGCGTTGCTATTAAAACTTTATCATCCTCTTGTAATTTATCAATATATATATAAAAAACCCTAAATATTGTATTGTTCCTATATTTTACTAATATAACATGATATATGTGATAATATATTTACCACATCATATCTTAGAAATAATAAAATTTAACTTAATAAAATTTTAAAAATATATTAAAACTTGAAGAGCTGGCCATTAGGCATTAGCTACCTGTTAAGGATTTTTAATTGAATAGAGACAATTATGAACCCTAACAATGAGTACACCTAATTAGGCACAAGGGGTTGTCACCGACAGCAGCCATATGTAATGATAAGGTAGTCTTAATTGGCTAGAAACTAGCCAGGTTGTCATTTGGGCGTCTTCTTCTTCTAAAATGACCCAAAGAATCAAACAAGAATACATTATGTTTATATTATAACATCCATGGAACATTCTATGTTAAAAGTTCCATGTTAAATAAATGGAAACAACAAAAACTCTATTGTCACCATCCTTGTCTACTTGAAGATGACATATTAATTAATTTGTGTATGCAATGCAACGATCAAGAAAAATAATTAAGAGATTGAAAATATCAACACATAAATTTAACGTAAAAAAATTTCTCAAAAGAAGATAAAAAAATTACGGGTAAAATGAGTTTCACTATAATAATAAAAGAAAACAAGAGAAGGAGAAAATCAAAACGAAACTCGAAACCCAAAAAAAAAACCTTCAAAACAAAAAATAGAATTCTCTCATTCTAAATATTTCTGTTATTGTATCTAAAACCTAAAGTAATTAAAGTCTATCCATAGACTGAAATTCATAGCATTTATGATTAGAATAACCCTAGGTTAATTAGAGTTTAAGTGTGAAACATAAAACAAAATTTAACTGAAAGAAGAAAGTCGAGAAACTTGAGGAACACATCGTCATGTTGTGACGAAAAAGGATTACATTGTCGGGACGAGGACTTTTTTCTCGTCATGAAGTCGATTGCTCATCGAGATGAAGAGCTTCTTCTCGTTACGACGTTACATACTATTTGGTCGAAATGCAAGGCATACTTCCACAAATTCTAACCTTGGGTCATTTCAAAAAATTGTTTTAGAGGGTCAAAGATAAATCATAAATTATTAAATGGGTCAAAGTATAATTTTATCATTATATTAACTTATAATTTCATAAAAATTTAACGAGAAAAATGTCAAATCTACCATTTTTGGAGACCAAGGCCATTTGTGCCTGTATGCAAAGTCTATAACCTCTCAAAAAATATTAAATTACAGTTTGATCCCTTAAGAAATTATAATATTGTAAGTTAAAATAATGATTAAACTGCATTTTAACCCTTGAAATTTATAATTCAATACTGGCACTCTCAAATTTTTTTGACTCTCTATACTTCTACATATTCGCCAAATATAAGAAAAAAATTAATCATACTTGTATTAGTACATATTTATATCCAACATCACTCATATCTAAGTATGACTACTAATAAAAACTCGCTTTTTATTATTTCCAAACTTTTAAATTCAACTGATAATAAATTTACATGTTAGCATATTGGAAGGTGCAAGTAAGACCTATGCTCCTTCAAAATACAATATCAAGACTCGAACCTTGAATTTTCTACTGGCAGAGAAATTCTCTCTACCATTTTGTCTCTCCTTCGAGCCTAACGATGGGAGTAGTGAGTGGTTCGATTTTGGTGGTGCTAACCAAGTGGTCAAGTGGTGATCTATGGTTCCTTTTGATTGTGCAGTTAGAGTTAATGTGGGCTTATTACAAATTCGATATAAACGATAACAATAAATATATGTGAGTCAAATATTAAATAAATTATAAATAAACTAAATGATTAAATAACGTTATAATTAATAAATAAAAAATTAAAAATTTAAATAAAAATTATTTTAACCTTAATTATATATTTCAAATTCTCATATTAAATCTCAAATTTAAATATAATTTATAATTTCATACATTTCAATGCTTACCTCACCTTTATTCTAAACAAATCTGTAACCCCACATTTGCATACTTTTAAGGACCTACTTTTACACCTTTGAATTCAGTGAACCATAACTCACAAAGCTTCCAATTAAATAATTTTTTCCCTAAATTAGCTGAATAAAAAAATTTGATTAAAATGGGTCTTTTTTTAAATTGAGGAAAATAAATTGTTTAAAGAAAAAAAAAAGAGTATGAAAACGTGTTCAATTAGATAAATTTTATTATTAATATGTAAAAAAAAAAACACATTCAATTAAATACATTTTCTTTATAATTATAAAAAAAAATATTCAGCTGACCATTCTTTCACGCTCTCTATAAAAATAATCTATTCCTCTAAATTTCAAAAAAAAAAAAATCAATTCTTTTCTCAAATTATCCTACGATCATTTTGATTCTTTTATAATCAACGGCTTAGATTTACTCATTTATCTTGATTTTTTGCATTAAAAGTAGTGTCTTTTTGTTACTCTTTCATCTTCCATTGTCTCTCTTTTCTTTGTAATGGAGACCTCTTTTTCTTCTCATTCATGGCTACTGAGAATCTTAATTTTCATTACTCTATCAACAGTACACGCTCAGCTTCCCGGCGCGTGGGAACTACTAGTCTCAAACGCCGGAGTAGCTTCCATGCATACGGCGGTGACACGTTTCAACACGGTTGTTCTTTTAGACAGAACCAACATCGGTCCATCGAGAAAAATGCTACCGAAGGGACACTGTCGTTACGACCGACACGACGTCGTTCTAAAAAAGGATTGTTACGCTCACTCCGTCGTGTTCGATTTACAAACAAATGAAATCCGACCGTTGATGATCCTCACCGACACGTGGTGCTCATCGGGACAGTTCTTACCCGATGGGACGCTTTTGCAAACCGGAGGAGATTTAGACGGGTTTAAAAAGATACGAAAATTCGAACCGTGTGAACCGGACCGATTTTGTGATTGGGTTGAGCTTAAAGACGTGGAGTTGATAGACGGAAGGTGGTATGCAACGAACCAGATATTACCGGACGGAACGGTGATTATCGTCGGCGGGAGAGGAACAAACACCGTCGAATATTACCCACCGAGAAAAACCCAAAACGGCGCCGTCGAACTGAAGTTCTTAGCTGAAGTAGAAGATAATCAAATGGATAATTTATACCCTTACGTCCATCTTCTTCCCAATAGTCACCTTTTCATTTTCGCTAATAACAAAGCTGTAATGTACGATCATGAAGATAATAAAGTAATTCATGAATACCCAGAATTATTAGGTGGTCCCCGGAATTACCCATCGGCAGGATCATCGGTAATGTTAGCACTCGACGGCGATTTTAAAACGGCGGTGATTGTTATCTGCGGCGGAGCTGAATATGGAGCTTTTATAGAAAGGAGTACGGACACACCGGCTCACGGTAGTTGTGGTCGTATTATTGCGACGGATCCGAACCCCGTTTGGGAAATGGAAGATATGCCATTCGGGCGGGTTATGGGAGATATGGTAATGCTTCCTACAGGTGATGTATTGATCATTAATGGCGCTCAATCGGGTACCCAAGGTTTCGAAATGGGTTCAAACCCGTGTTTGAATCCGGTTCTTTACCGACCCGATCAACCTATCGGTTTACGGTTTATGACTTTGAACCCGGGTACGGTTCCTCGAATGTATCATTCAACTGCTAATCTGTTACCTGACGGTCGGGTTTTATTAGCGGGTAGTAACCCGCATTATTTGTATAATTTCGCCGCCGAATTCCCAACGGAGTTAAGGCTTGAAGCATTTTCGCCGGAGTATTTATCTTTGGATCGGGCTAATATCCGACCCGTAATTGAAGCGATACCCGAAACCGTACGTTACGGTGAGGCGTTTGACGTTTTTGTGACGGTGCCGTTGCCGGTTGTTGGCGTTGTGGAGGTTAATTTTGGGAATGCGCCATTTGCTACACATTCGTTTTCGCAGGGTCAACGGTTGGTCAAACTTACCGTTACACCTTCGGTTCCGGTTGACGGCCGGTATAGGATTAAGTGTACGGCGCCGCCTAATGGAGCGGTTGCTCCGCCGGGTTATTATATGGCTTTTGCAGTTAACCAAGGCGTGCCAAGTGTCGCACGTTGGGTTCATTTGGTTCCTTAATTTGTTTAATTTTTTAAAAACATTTTTTTTCTTTATTGGTTAGAAAAATCATGACCAATATTGCAAAAAATCTTGCAATTTTATTAACTTTTTTCTCTATATTGAAATTTTCAATTAATTTAAATTCAACAAAAAATCAAGTAATATTTTTAAACCATCTTATTATCTGTTCTGATCATATATGTTCTTTTCGACAAAATGCTTAGAACTACTCATAGTCCCTTCTCTAAGAGGATAATGCGTATCAACGCACTCAAACTCACGTTCTCCTGCAATGACAACAATATCGATGTTAATCGAACTAAAACTCAATCAACTAAAATAAAGTTATTAGTTTAATAGAATTTTAAGCATATTAATTATCACTTAATTAATATTAGAGTTAATTATATTAATCAATTATTATTTTGAATAATATTACTTTGCATTAAATACCTAAAGTAAAATTATATTATATGTTGAATATATTAAAAATGCTTTAATTATAATTTAAAAATTTTCTATTATAATATTTGAATTGTTAAATTAAAATATTTTAATTATATTGAGTACTTTAAGTAATAAATATTATTTTACGTTAATTATTACAATTAAAAATATAATAGTTAAAAAATGATTAAATATTAAACGCGTAAAATTACATGTAACTTATGTATCATTAGAAGCTAATGCTATATTAAGATATTTAATTGAATTAATACCACGAGTTAGTTAAACACTAATTTAATTGGAGAAAAGATAAATAAATCAATTTATTATAAAAAATAAAGTAAAATGGGAAGGTTATATAAGTAATTTAATTTTTTTTAAAACACTTCTCTATTTTTTTGAGCTTTTTATTTTTTGGGTGTCATTTATGTTCGTTTTAAAGTCTATATTAAAATGTTTGTGACTGTTTTTTTAATAATATCATCTCCAAAATTTAAATTTGCATTCTCTATTTGATAATACAATGTGTCTTACCATTATATTCAACACTTATTGGTGACATTAACTTTTTATGATTGTTGATATTTTTTCATAATTTTTCCAACATCATAATTGAATAATTTCTTTTCACTTTATTAATTTTATACAAATTTTTCAGTTTGTCACCTACTTTTTTTATTAAAATTATTTATATTTATATTAATATTTATTAGTTTTTTAAAAATAATTATGGGTGTTTTTATTGGATTGGGTAGGATTAGTGAAGAATAAAGAGTAAAGTTTAAGTTATATGAATTATGAGCTTAATAAAGTAGATTTATTAAATATTAATCACTTTTGAAGATCTATTAGATTATACTTTTCCCTAAAGATTATACCTTTTTTATTAAAAAATTTGATTTTTTAACAATTTTATCATATCTGTTCTTTTTGATATGATGTCTAAAATTATTCATAACTTCTAAACCCATAAATAAAAAAATAATACTCTTCAATATACTCGAATTCGAGCCATCTTGTATTGACAAATATACTTATACCAATCAAACTAAGAACAAATCTATAAAAATTGAATTACATTTAACTATTAAAGGAAATTGGAAATGCCCTTTTGCTAGGTTTACTTTGGGAAATGGTCCCTACATTTTGCAAAAGACACCACCCTCCCAACTTATTAGCTGGCCACTGATAATGTTTCAAAAAGAGCACTTAGCTTAGCTTAACTTAGACATTTTGTAGGACAAAGATTAGTCATTAAATCTATATTTGATAGTTATGAAAATGACTTCTCTACTCATTTTCTTTTAGGACAAAAGAATTGTAATTTGAGTTTAAATTTAGGGTAAAATATTTATTTAATCATTCGAGTTTACCCGTATTTTTTTTATTTTGATCATTTATTTCAAAAAATTATTATTTTAATCATTCTTGTTAGATAAGTTGTTAATTTTAATTACTCTACTTTTAAAATGGGTTTGACACCAAACAAAATACTGAAATGGCTTGGTATAATAATAAAATTAGCCCTTAATGTTTACTCATTTTATTAATTTTATCCTAATTTTTTTAGAAATAACAAATTTAACCTTTAATATTTACATATTATACCAATTTGATCATGATTTTAAATCCCAGCATGAGGGGAAGAAGGTTATATATTTAGTAGTTTACAAAAAAAAATTAAAGTTGAAGCCTTCGTATTAAAATCCTTGAGGTTGGCCTTCCATGATACTCTCTAATGAAGGTCTCCACGGATGATATATGTTGAGTACTTTGCTTTGCACCATTATTATTGTTTTTATAATTTTTTGAGTATTTTATATATTTTAATTGTAATTTGTATTTTTTTTAATTTTTAAAATCATGATCAAATTGGCATGCATGATGTGTAAATATTAAGAGTTAAATTTTTTTAAAAAAATTAGGATTATATTAATAAAATGAGTAAACATTGAGGACTAATTTTGTTATTATACCAGACCACATCAACATTATGCTTGGTAATCAAACCCCTTTTAACGGTAGAGTGATTAAAATTGATAACTTATCTAACATGAGTGATTAAAATAATAATTTTTTTAAATGAGTGATCGAAATAAGAACACAGATAAACTTGGGTGACTAACTAGGTAGTTTACCCTTAAATTTATTGGCAACTGTTTGTTCCACATAATTATGAAAAGTTACAAAATGGTCATTCAATTATTTGATTTTTTCTTTTTGGTTATCGACGGTTAAATGAACGATGGAAAGATGATGTTACACTTTTAAAATTGACATAATGACAACTTTAACCCTCAACAATTATATATTATTTTAATTTAGTCTTGATTCTAAAAAAAATAACTCTCAACACTTACACATTGTGTAATTTGATTTTTTTTTTCCAATTTTGATTTTCTTTCTGACCCTTTCACCTATAAAGCTTAAAAAAAATCAAATCTATCAACTAAAATTGATCGAAAACATACCAAAAATGGAAACACTCGAAAATCCAAAATAATAATTTTAATATTTTCTCATTCTTTTAAAGTTAACCCTCAATATCACAAATAAAAGTAAAACTTTCAAAAAAAATAAATAAATTACACAATGTGTAAATATTGAGGATTAATTTTTTTTGAAATCAAAACTAAATTGAAACAAGGATAAAAATTATTATTATGTCAAATTTAAAATCTATCAAGTTATTTTTATGTTAATAATTTAAAAAATCTTATTAATTATTACAATAATAATAATAATATCAACTGAATTAAAACTTAATCGTTGGTTTATATAAATTACAGGTGTAAATGAGCAAGTTGTTGGGCCATTGGGACTTGACCAACACCATGCAAAGAGCTGGCAGAGGATCTTCAGCAAATAATTATGGATTAGCAACCTAATGCAAGCTCATAAGCTGACATTACCAACCTTTTTCCAAATATATCTCTACTTCTAAATCTTTCTCTCCAAGATAGTGGAAACCCCATGCTAATTTAATGCATTGTCTCAAGTTTTTGGAGCATCCTACCGCTAAGTTAGGTTACAAGTTCCAAGCTGAAATTAATTTTGCTTAAGTTAATTGCATTGGACCATCTTTTGGTTTTCAATATCTGTCATGTTTTGTAAGTTTATTTAGGAGTATTATTTTTAAAATTACTGTATACTTAGAGCGAGAATTAAACTATTAACCATTAGTTAAGGTAGAGGAGATATTTATCATTTCACTTAACTCCCGTGGTTGCATTAGGACATCTTTAAGGTTGACTATTTAACACACTTGTATTCAATATATAACTATACAAAGATTTAATTGCACCAAATCTCATTAAACTATGATTTTCATTCTAAATTATTATTCAAACCTTAAAATATTCTAATTACATCTTCAAATTATTGATGTTATGTTCATAAGGTCTTTCCGTTATTAAAATCATTAATTTAACCATTAAATGAGATGTTAGATCTTATGTGACATAATTTAAAATAAAAAAAATTGAAAAAGAAATTAGTATTATAAAAATAGACGTTGTAAAACTCTCGGTCTTGAGGTTTTCAAAGTTCTTTTTTTAAAAAAAATTTTCTTGACTCTCTCTTTCAATTTTACTTTATTTTTAGTTTTTAATTTTAAAAGTTATGAGATGATATTTTTTTTTTTAGTTTTCATTTTAAATTTATGTATCATTTAATGACTAAATTAATGATTTTAATAATGAAAATACATGATTGATATAATATGAATAATTTAAAGATTTTAATTAAAATTTGGGGATGAATTAAAACCGAGGGCAATAACTCCTATACAAATTCATACACAAATTCGAGCAATATGGATTAACCTAATGACTCCTTTCTCTCCACCACAATGTATATAGTAAGTGATTTTTTTTGTACAAAAAAAAAATTTATGACTAAATCATCATGTAATTTTTGAAAGATTTTATCCGAATGTTACAGATAAACACTCTTACCTCGATGTCTTGAAAATTATTACAGTAATATCATCAACAATTCGATTATTCTCTCGAAACACATGCGTTACTGAACCGTAAAATAAATAAAGAGATGTTGTTCCCTTAGATTGAAGTCTTGGTTGCATTTTCTTAATATCCTAATCGACGCACGTGACGTGTATTTTTCTCAACAGAGATTAAAGAAACTGTGATAATTAATGCTTGGAATCCTGCAACAGGAAGCTTCATCAGATCCCATGGATGATGCATTTTAATTAACTCAAGCTGTTCTTCACTTGTGTGTATATTTATCTATATATATGTATGTGTGTGTAAATATATACACCCAAACCTACCCTCAAAGGGCCAAAACCAGACCCTAAAAAATGGCTTGGTCTTTTCTTCTTTGCTTGGTGTTGTTCAATGCTTCCATTGCAGTGGCCACTATTGAAAATGGTGAAACCAAGCTCCATCCACCAGCATCGACACCCACGATAAAGAGACTTGGAAAGCATGAACCATCAGTTTCTAGCCCATCACAAGCGCCGCCCCATAGTGGCGGAGTAAGCCCCTCCACCACCATTGAAGCAAACAATGGAGAAAACATGGGTGGTTTTGAAGGACAAGCCGCCGCTCACCTTCAAAAACATCAACATCATTCCATGGACAAATCCATCGCCTGCGGTGGTGTGATCCTCGGAGGTCTTGCCACCACTTTCTTGGTGGCGGTTTTTTGCTATGTAAGAGCCACCGGAAGACACAAATCAGAGATTCATCAAAGTGAAATCACTAAGTAAATTATATATAGGGAGATTTGTTTATACTATTAATATTATAACGATTTACCGTATAATTGTAATTGTTATGTATATAAATTTTTGAACCAATCTAATCTCTCTATTATATCAATCTAAAATATTTTATATATATATATATATATATTAATATTTAATGGTTGTAAGTTTTTTATATAAATTAAATAGTTTAATTTACATCAAATTTTAAAATTAAAACTTACACTTTCAAATGGTTCAGATTAATTTGGATTTTAAAATTATAAGATTATTTTGATTTCGATATGGATTATTTAAGTTTCGGGCTTAAGTTTTTCGGATTGATCATATGAGATTCAAATGATTTTGAGTGAGTCATTTTAAGTTATTTATTCGAACTATTTTTGGTTCGGGTCAATTTTCAATTTGAGTTAATCTGAATATGAGTTGGAATGGTTTATGATCAAATCAAATTAAACTGATCTGGATTCTGGTTGATTGGATTAGATTCTTGAGTTTGGATTGTAATTAATTGATTTAACCAATTTTACGGTTAAGTTAGGCAAAATTAAAAAATAAATAGATTCAAAACGGTTAAAGTTAAATTATATCATGACACACTCATTATATAGGGGAAAACAAAATTACGTAACGAATATATTTATAAAAAATGTATAAATAATGAATTAGACTTTGGTTAAAAATTGAAATATAAATATTCAAAACTTTAGAGGCTTGGATTAAAATTCTATTATAGGGGTATATTTTTCTATTTTTTAGCATCATATTTTTCTATTTTTTAGCATCCTTAAAATAATAAAATTTACCTTGTAAAATAAGTATATTTTCGTCATTACTGAATTAAGTTGATGTCCAATTAACTTGTGACACTAATTCAATTAAATGTTTAATATATTGTAAGTCTAGATTAAAGTATTATTGATAATTTTATATTAATGAATATTTTTTTAGAATTTAAAATTACGTAGTTGTATAGTTACAACTTATACTACTAAACACGATATAAAATTTATAATATAATTCTTGAGAATTAAAATTCTTTATAATTAAAAAAGGGTGTAGTAATTATAATTTTATCCAATTATTTTGTACTGTCCAAATGCACCCCAAGCGGATTTTAGAAAAATTAGATAAATTTATACGAAATTTACATATCATAATCCTTGAGATGTTAGAAAATAATTGAAAAAAACTCATATAAACTTGAAAATTACTTAAAAAAATGGAAAATTCTACTGTACGTTTCGAAAAATAGGGTAAATTACACCTAAAGTTACTAAGCTATCAATAAGTTTACGTTTTAATCTTTCAACTTCAAAAAGTTATAAAATAGTCACTGAACTATTTAAAACTTTTTATTTAAGTCATTGGGTTGCTAAAATCGTTATTGTATGGTCTTATCTCTTTGCACTGTCTGGAACAATTGAAAGTTATCCTTCCCATTCTCTTCTACAATTTTTTTTTCATGAAACAACTTTGAACGTCATAAAACTACGAATCAAAATCCAAACAGTTTTTTTCTACGATCTACAACACTAACTATTAGATCGACTTGATGAATACTGATTCGCTGTACCGATTGTTGAATCATCGCTTGGAGCTCGCTAGTCGAATTTTTTTGAAATTTATCAGCC
Source organism: Gossypioides kirkii (assembly GCA_005610355.1). NCBI lineage: Eukaryota > Viridiplantae > Streptophyta > Magnoliopsida > Malvales > Malvaceae > Gossypioides > Gossypioides kirkii. The sequence goes on along the minus strand of CP032244.1, from coordinate 37,250,011 downwards.
TAGTGACTTAAATGAAAAACTTTTGGATACTTCAATGATTTAAATGAAAACTTTCGAATAATTATGTGACCATTTTATAACTTTTTAAAATTTTGTGACCAAAACGTAAACTTTTTAATAGTTTAATGACATTGAGTGCAGTCTACCAAAAATATAACCCAAACCACAACCCAATTGACCCTAAACCTCAAATAACTAATATTCAAGCCCAAATCCACAGCTTTAGCTGACCTTTCATATCTCTGCTTGCAGCATAAGTTAACTGGACTGTAGAACCTCTTCGAACTCTCAAAAATCTCGAACCTTTCACTATTCTACAAACTGATTTGATCGCTTATCAGACACCCAAATTTTGTAATCGATCAAAAAACAATTTTTGTTCTTCAATATGTCGAACGAGAGATCAGTAATGGCAGTCATTAGAGCGGCGAGACCTTCCTTTAGAAACGACACCGACAAGATCGCTTTTGCCGTTCACGCCGCTTTTCTTTCATCGGGTTTTGTCCTCACCGCCGTCGGTCCTAACGCTTTACCCGAAAACGTTATCTCCTCGCCATCTACTGGTATTCTTCGTCTTTTCCCCTCTTGACTGTTGCAATATATTTCTTTCATTTTCCTGAGAATGGTTTTTTCTTCTTTTGAAGATGAAGTGGGAATCGATAATTGGAACCAATTTGAGGATCATTACGCGTTTGTTTATGCAAATCCTGAGAAAGGGTCGAAAAAAGTGTTGGTTAAATGTCTTTATATGAATGGGAAATTGCTTGTTGATGCTTTAGCTCATGGCAGTTCCCAGCCTGTTCATCTTGAAATAGAGTAATTTATCTTTTCCCTTTTTTTCTTTTTTGTATCTATTTTAGTTGAATTTTTGCATAATTTGTTTAAATTTAATGTTTTTTTGGGATTTGTATGGTTATTTTCAGTATTAATAACTATGTTGGGGAGAATGGAAATGGAAATTACTCTGCACAGTATAAGAATTTAGATAAGTTGGTGAGTAATTTGGATAAAGAAGTTATATCCAAGTTATATGGTTCAGTTTCAACTTCAGGTTCATCGAGTTCATCAAGCAATCCATCTAGGTAATTAATTGATCTAATTTTAGGCTTTTAGATTTCTCTAGGAATGAATGATTTTATTTTCCATTTTATGTACCTTGTTCGTTTTGTGTTTTGTAGCTTAGAAACAGGGTCAAGGCGCAATGTGATCGGGGATGGTGTTAGAATTAATGAACCAACAGGCCCTCAGCCTCATCCTTCAGGGTATCTTTTGCATTCTCTTTTTTGATTTCTTTTTGGTTCTTTTAACTTTTCAATTTCGGTTTAATCCGGTTTGTAGATAATTGTTTTTGTTCTTTGTTTATGTTTTTCGATTTCTTAGTTGCCTTTTTGGAACTTCATTACTGAGCTCGCAAGGTTAAACTTTCATTTTTGTATCGGTAACCAAGTTTCAATAATGCATGATATTCATTGACCAACTTGTAGATTAGGTTTATTGACAATGTTTAGGTACATGTAAGATTTCCCGATATAAGCAAGACTTGGTAGTAACTTCTGTCATTTTGGTTTACATTCCTTCAGAGAACAAGCTGTTTGCAGTAGTATATTGGAACTAGAAATCCATGATTCCTCTGATTACTATGCAATAGATTTTGTTTTAGATGTTTAAAGGGGTTTTTTTTTCCTGTGTTATGAGTCAGGTTAATTGTCCTCGCATATCCATTATCTTCCTTCCAATATCTCATATAAACATCAAAATTGTGAAACTTGCTTACAGGGTAGTTATTCCTCCTGTTAATCCGGTAGGTGGTAGTGATTTGTTTCCGGGGCCTGGTGCTGGAATGTATCCTACCAGGTATTTTTTCATTCCAAATCAGTGTTTTAGCAGTCACCATTGGTTAACCGGTTGGTTTTAGTTTCTGACTCGAGTGTGTTTTCATTTGTTAAATGGTTTTCAGGGGTGATTTCGGTGGTGGCGACATGCTTCTAGGTATGCAACATTTCAACTTGTAATTGTGCATATTCACGTAAAACCCTTTGAATTCATTATGTTGTAATGTGGAAACAGGACCAAATGATCCTCGTTGGTTCGGTGGACTCAGTGGAGATCACGGTTTCCCCGGCGCACAACCGTGAGCACTTATCTATCTTCATTTTTTTGTTTGTGTTGGTACTGCTTACTTAGTACTAAAGATTTTATTTTGGATGAATTTGTTTGAAACAGGGGTGTTCCTCCTGGTGCGCGTTTTGATCCATATGGTCCACCTGGTGTTCCTGGTTTTGAGCCTAATCGATTTATCAGGTACATCGGAACTTGCTGATCTCTGTTTTCGATCCATCGAGTTGATTTCTAACTTATTACGATATAAGCAATAACATGATACCTAATTGCCTTTTCTTGCAGAAATCCGCCACGGAGGCCCGGTGGCGGTACTCATCCGGACCTAGAGCATTTTGGAGGTGGGGATTTTATATAGATTAGAACTTAGGGTCCTTTTGGTTTATCCATGAGTTTGATATCTTTTACTATTCTGTTAAATATAAGTGGTGAAGGATCTAAAGATTGTACTTAAAATAATATTTTAAGCATGTTAACAGTGCTTTTTATTTGATAACAAATATACAACAAATTGAATAGTATGTTAATTGCTTTTGTAACTCTCCCTGTTTATGTTCCTCCATTGCCCTTGTCTATGTTGAGCTTTTTATTTATATCTTAAAGCATTTCTTTCCGACCTAGTTTTAGTAATAGCCGATTGAGCTTTAGTTTAGTTGGTATCATTGCTTTTGCAACAATTAGGAGGATGTGAGTTCATGTGTGTTTAAGTGTGTTTTTCTTTTGATTTATGGGTTGAGAGGGGTTGTGTGTTGGGGGTGTAATCAAGCTGAACCAAGCTCAAATATGGTCAAGCTCGAGCTTGAATTGAAATTCGGAGCTCGATTGAATATTTGTTTTTGAGCTCAAGTTCAATTAAACTTGTTTATTAATTTTTGTATTCAAGCTAAAACTCGGCTTGGTATTTATCTTCATCGGAATTATGATTAAACTAAAAAATCTTCCATTTATAATCTCCATTTGTATTCAAGATTGTACATTTTGAGGATGTTGCATTCAATGAAAATGTCACCACTTTATATCTAAGAAGTTTCCCTAAACGTGGGAGTTTAATTACTTCGTTTGCATACGGTGAGTAGAGAAAAAGAGTGTATTCGTTCAAAACAATCCATCCATATGTTGAAGCACAAGGTGTAGCGTCTTCGAAAAACTTACTGATCGATTCTCCTCCGGCAATGGACTGTTGAGAAATAGGTTCGAGCAACCACCTCGCCATTGCTAGGTGCCCAAGGGACTTCTTTATTGTTAAGAAAATGAAAACTTAAAAAATTATTTCTGATTTTCATGCATAAACTTATAAGATGATTTACAAATAGAGTAAACTACAAAAATAGTCACTTTTGTTTGCCCCAGGTTACATTTTAGTCACTTATGTTTGACATGTTACGTTTTAGTCACTTATATTATTATTTTGTTACGAAATGATCACTCTGCCGTTAAGTTCCGTTATCTCCCTAACAATAATCCTACATGGCAGTCCAACTAGATTTTAAGTGCCAACTTGGATTTCCAAATAGAATTAGAATAGTTTTTAATTAAATAAATTTAATTAATTAAATTTTTTAAACTTAAATCTTAGCAAAAAAAACCCTAAACCCATTTCTACACACTTATCTTCTTCATCTTCATATTCTTCCCTTTTGATTTCAACATCTTTAATTACAAATCTGTCTCAAAACTTAAATCTTTGAAACCCATTAACCCAAAGAAATTTAACGGGAAGAAAATATTGAATCTTTGAATCTTTGGGTTAATGGATTTTAAAGATTCAAGCTTTGAGACAGATTTGTAACTAAAGACATTGGAATAAAAAAGGATGAAGATGAAGATGAAGATGAAGATGAAGAAGAGAGGTGTTTAGAAATGAGTTTAGGATTTTTTCAATTAAAGTTTAGGGTTTAAAAATTTTAATTAATTAAATTTATTTAATTAAAGATTTATTCTTATTCCATTTGAAAATTCAAGTTGACACTTAAAATCTAGTTGGACTGCCATGTAGGATTACCGTTAGGGAGATAATGAAACTTAACGGCACAGTGACCACTTCGTAACAAAATACTAACATAAGTGACTAAAACGTAACATTTCAAACATAAATGACTAAAATGTAATCTGAGACAAACAAAAATGACTATTTTTATAGTTTAGCCTTACAAATATATACAATTAATAAACTATCAACTAAGCAAAACTGTTCTGCTAACTGATTCTAACTAATTGAAACTAACAAACTAACATTCAGTTTTAACACTCCCCCCCTCAAGTTGGTGGTTGAAATACATCTTTAACCCCCCAACTTGGATACTAAATGTTCATGTTGCTGTATACCCAAAGTCTTTGTAAGGATGTCTGCTAACTGCTCTGTGGAAGATACATGCTCAGTCCTTATAAGACCATTCTGAATTTTCTCTCTGATGAAATGGCAGTCCACTTCTATGTGCTTAGTCCGTTCATGATAAACCGGATTTGCTGCTATCTGTAAAGCAGCCTTACTATCACAAAAAAAGCTCGACTGACTTCTTTCTCCTGACTCCAATCTCAGTTAGCAAACCATCTAGCCAAACCACTTCTGTTGCTGTGACTGCCATTCTCCTGTATTCAGCTTCTGCTGAAGATCTCGCTACAGTGGATTGTTTCTTTGGTTTCCAAGAAATCAGTGACTTGCCAAGTTTCACGCAAAAACCTGATACAGACTTTCTTGTCATTAGGCAGGATGCCCAGTCAGAATCACAATGTGCAACCAAGGAAATATTCCTTGTCCTGGATTTTTCTTCAAGTATCTCACCTCTCTTAGTGCTGCTTCCAAGTGCGACTTTTTTTGGTCGTTGCATGAATTGACTCGAATGATGTACTGAAAAAGTTATATCAGGTCTGGTATGGGTTAAGTAAATAAGTCTCCCACAAGCCTTTGAAAAATTGACTTGTCATCCAACAACTCATCACCATTCCTTTCACCATTCTCTTGCTGTACATTCTCATCATATTCTACTGAGGTCAACTTATTATTCAGTTCTAAGGGAGTTGCAGCTGGCTTTGCTCCCCCTACTCCAGTTTCTTCAATCAATTCCAATGTATACTTCCTCTGGTTGATTAAAATTTCTTCTTTTGTCCTTAGTATTTCAAGACCAAGGAAAAATTTTAACTCTCCCAAATCTTTCATTCTGAAGTTCTGATGTTTGTCAGCTCTTCAATCATACATTTACTGCTCCCAGTAATCAGTAAATCATCCACATTAATGAGCATGATTACTATTTCATTCCCTTTTTTCTTGGTAAATAAAGAGTAATTATGCCTGCTCTGTTCATATCCAGCTACTGTAAGAGCCTCTGTCAGCTTCAAATTCCATTGTCTTGATGCTTGCTTCAAGCCATATAGAAAAAAAGGTGAAGATTTAACTAAGGGAAGGTGAAAAGGAAAGGAAGACTCATGAAAGATCACATCCCTGTTAACAAAAAATTTATGTGTTTCAAGATTAAACAAAATATAACCTTTCTGTGTAGTAGAACAGAAGGAATAGCTTTTGGAGAAAACTTATCATGATAGTTAGGCTATGTAGCATAACAAAGACATCCAAAAATCCTAAGATGAGCTAGACTAGGAGGTTTTTTATAAAGACACTCATAAGGAGTCTTTCCTTGTAAAAAAGAAGATGGCAGTCTGTTGATGAGATAACAAGCAGTGGTGACACACTCACCCCAAAACTTAAGAGGTACTTTGGATTAAAAACGAAGGGCTCGGGCTACTTCTAGGATGTGTCTATGTTTACGTTCAGCTACCCCATTTTGTTGAGGTGTATGAACACAAGAACTCTGATGCACTATACCAAGAGAAGAAAAAAGAGTAGAACATTCCATATTGAAAAATTCTGTCCCATTATCACTACGGACATTCTTAACTGAGAGAGTAAACTGAATTTTAACGAAGGAGAAGAATTGTCTAAGAAACAAAACCGTGTCACTCTTAACCCTTAAGAGATAAATCCAAGTCATACGAGTACAGTCATCTACAATAGTGAGAAAAAGCCTATGTCCACTATGTGTTGAAACACGATAGGGGCCCCAAAGATCAACATGAATGAGTTCAAAAGGTATGGCAGCCCTTCAATGACTAAGAGGAAAAGGCAACCTCTTCTGCTTGGCTAAAGGACATATACTACAATTATGCACAACATCAGCATCAAATTTGCAGGAATTAAAAACAGGTAACTTATGCATTGTAGTAACAGAAGCATGTCCTAAACGAGCATGCCAAACATGAGTATTGTTGTGCAAAACAGTAGGAGACTGATCAGAAGACATTGAATCATCATGAGAAACAACATTTGAAAAAGGAAAAACGCTACATTGAACGGAAGATAACAAACCAGAAGCTCCTTTAGCAGACTCAAAAAAATATAGCCCTCTAGACTCTCTACCAATCCCCTTGATCATGCCATTTGAGAGATCCTGCAAGAGACAAAAGTCAGGATAGAACAGGATGGAGCAATTAAGTTCTTTGGAAAGTTTAGACACTGAAAGCAAATTGTGAGAAAAATTTGGAACAAGTAAAACATTGGTAATGAGGTTATCAGGGGTTAATCTATAAGAACCTATGTGGGTAATAGTATACTTTTTACCATTTGGTAGATGGACATAACAGGTGTAGCACATGAAATAGGAAACAACAAACTCTCAAAATCAGATAAAATATGATCTGTCGCCCCTGTATCCAAAATCCAACGAAGAGATCCATTAGTAGCAGGTAAACATCCAGAAACCGTACCTGCAAGATTCACAGTGGAATCTGTCGAAGGAGCATTGTTGATGAGATGCAGAATTTGGTTGTATTGATCAGCCGTGAATACTGGTGAAGACAAAGCAGTAGGAGTAGCCAATGAACTAAGTTCAGAAGTCGAGTGATCAGTTACCTCTGAATTGATGGTCATAGCTGCTTGTGGAACCTTCTTCTTTGTGAACTTAAAATCTGAGGGGAAACCAATCAGACGATAACAATTATCACGACGATGACCCTTAATTTTACAGTAGTCACAGATCCCATTATACCAACGGCGATCTGAATTCTTGGAAGCATTTGAAAACATTTCAGCAGTCTCCACAATAGGAACTCCAGACATGTGCACACGCTGTGATTCCTCTTGTACTATCATCGAATATGCTTGATTAACCGAAGGAAGTGGTTGCATAAGCAAAATCTGACTCTTAACGGCTGAATACGTCTCGTTGAGTCCCATGAGAAATTGAAATAACTTTTGTTGAACCAGATGCTCATGATTCAATTGTGAAACCTCACAATCACATGATGCAAACGGGATCAAAGCACTATACTCGTCCCACAAAAGTTTAAGACGTGTGAAGTAAACAGAAACAGTAGACTCACCCTGGTTAAGGGTTGCAATCAATCGATGAAGGAAGAAAATCCTTGATCCATTATCTTTGTCAAAACGTTCTTTCAAATCTTCCCATACCAACGCTGCACTGGAAGCAAACACAATCCCAGCCGAAAGTTCTTGACTCACGGTGTTGAGTATCCAGGATAACACAATCGCATTGCACCTCTCCCATTGTGGATGCAAGGCCGACTGATAATCATCTTTGCGACAATCTCCATCAATGGACCCTAGCTTGTTTTTCGCAAGAAGGGCAATCTGCATCGATCTGCTCCATATACTATAGTTTTCCAGTCCCACAAGCTGATGAGAGACCAGATGCACTCCCGACGTATCCGAGGGGTGCAAAAACAACGGATGATTGAAATCAATGATGCCTTCCATGCTTCACGTCAAAACCCCTAATTGAACCCAATGAAGATGACTAACACGATTGGGGAAATTTGATTAGAAAATCTGAAGGAAAAAAAATGACCAAAAAAAAAAAAACAAAGAAATGAATTACAATTTCAGAGGAAAAAACCTTGCTCTCGATACCATGTTAAGAAAATGAAAACTTAAAAAATTATTTCTGATTTTCAAACATAAACTTATAAGATGATTTACAAATATATACAATTAATAAACCATCAACTAAGCAAAACTGTTCTGCTAACTGATTCTAACTAATTGAAACTAACAAACTTTCAGTTTTAACATTTATGAATGGGAGGAATACGATGTTAGACTTGCTTTTTAGCTCCATCCAGTCCAACGAGAGGCCAAGTTCCTTGTACAGGCTGCTTCCCAACATGTCTTTTGAGTTGAGAGACATGAAGGGTGGGATGGATGCGTGACCCTGATGGCAATTGGAGTCAATAAGCCACCTTCCCGACCTTTACTTCCACAGGAAAGGGACCAAAAAATTTTGGGGTTAACTTTTGGTTGAGCACTTTTCTCACTGAATGCTGTCCGTAAGGTTGAAGTTTGAGGCAGATCAAGTCCTGTCACTTCTCCTTCGGTCAGCAATTTGTTTCATCCTATGCTGGGCTCCTTTAAGATGAAATTGGAGAAGTTTCCTCGCTGCTTCTCTCTGTTGCAGACTTGCAGTCTTCTGTCAACACAAGCAACCGTGGAGGTCCCGATGTTGAGGTGGAGGCTGCCCATAGAGAGCTTCATAGGGGGTAGTTTGTAGAGCAGAATGAAAGATCTGAGTTATACCACCATTCAGCTAAGGGTAACCAAGGAAGATGTAATTTTGGTGTTGTTTCAAGGACGAGGATCCAAACCGTAAAACATATATTATATATATATATATATACCCTTTTAACTGCAGTTTGTTTTATATATATAAAACTATTTCTTCGGAGGAGATTTGGTTTTTAGTGAAGCTTCGCGCTCATGATTTCTCGGATGCAAGTTGGTGGGACTGCTCTTGGTCTTGCATTGCTCCATCTATTTGGAGGACTAACAGTTTGAATGCTGCCTGGATTCCTCCTGATGTGGGTAGTCTCAAATTTAATTTGGACGGAGCTTCGAGAGGGAACCCGAGAAGAGCAGGTTGTGGGGGTGTACTTAGAGACCATAATGGAAAGCTCCTTTCTTTGTTTTCCTGACCTTTGGATGAGCTGGACTGTATCTTTGCTGAACTGCTAGCTATAAAAAATGTTTGGGTGTCTAAGAAGCAGATGTTGCGGGAAAGCATTGTATGAATCAATAACGTCACGTTATTTGTATCTCCTTTTTAATAATTTTATATCACATCAATATTTTCATTCTAAAATAAAAATTCAAATCCAAATAGAAATTCTAAAATTCAGGATGAAATATTGCATAAAACTATTGGAAATGAATAATATCCCTATTTCATATAATTTTATTAACTATATCATGGTGCTGCAATCAATCTCTTCACCCATAAGAGTTTGCTGAATTATTTAAAATCCGACTGGTGTCCTTGTGAATGATCTTTATTTTTAAATTTTGAAGAGGCCCTTTTCATAATTTTTGAAATTAAAATTTTTATTCATGATTTCTAAAATAATTATTTTAGATTACAAATTATTCTAAACAAAAGAACTAAAACCAAAAGCATGATTGAAAAACCTAAAACCACATTAAAACCCTAAGAAATAAATTTAATGTAATCCTAAGAATTCTTTCTTTCAAGCATTTGCTTGAACCAATATGCTGATAGCTTGGGATATCTCTTGAGATCATTGTGATCAACATAAACTAAACCAAATCTTGAGGTATATCCTAACAACCATTCAAAATTATCAAGAATTGACCAAGCAAAGTATCCACTAACATTAGCCCCATCATCCATTGCTCTTTTCAATTCCTTCAAGTAGCTTCTATAAAAGTTCACTCTATTGCTATCATGCAATGATTCAGGAAATGTAAGGTTGCCAGGATCATCCATTCCTGCCATTCATTAATAAAACAAAATAAGATTCGAACATAGTTGCTTTAAATAAATACAAAAAGGATAAACAAAAAGATCATATTGGAGTTGAAAGATTTGTCGCCTCACCATTTTCAGAGAGAATTATATTAGGGCTTCCATAACGTTCTTTGACATAACTGACAGCTTTGTACATACCCCATGGAACTTCGTATAACCATTCCGAGTGAGCCTGCATTTCTTGTGCATTAGTATTAACATTTGTATATTCCCCATGGAACTTCATAAAGACATATACTTTTCATAGTAAAAATAATAATACTAGTTTGGAAAAATAGACATAATTAGCATAATATTACCCGACGACCAATTGGCACTCCATTGCGTTCATCTATTAAATGCAAACATAAATTAGTAAGTTTATATTATAGTAATAATAAAAAAAGTATGTTGGTGAAAAAAAATAAAGGATGAAGAAGTACAAGCAAAACCAGCATTCCAATCCTGTTGGTAACCAGTCACATTGGATGGAGGTCGACGTGGGTCATATATGTAGTAAGAAGTATAATGGTTTAGACAAAGCATATCGAAGGAATTTTTCACTTTCTCCACTTCACTTTTGGTGAATTCTGGAAGTCTTTCTCTTACAATTTTTTGCATTGTTCTTGGATATTTTCCATAAACTAGAGGGTGCAAAAACCTACAAAATCAAATTCACAATAATTTTAAAGACTATAAGTCAATAACAATATGTTTTGGATATGAATTTTTGCAAGAAAATGAAGTTATAGTAACGAGGACATGTTATATGTTTTGGGGCTTTTGGATTAGAAATGTTTTATTTGTTATATTTTCAAAAATGTATAAACCATTATATAAAACAACTAATTTGTCTATTTATTAAAGATTTTACCATCCAATATGAAAGTCTCTTGCTCTTTGTGCAGCGTAATTGTCAGCTTTAGATCTTGTTAGAGGTTCATACCAAACAAAATCCAAGAAAATACCAATTCTTCCATTCTGTTTAGCCTGTAAACAAAAACTCATCAATTTCATTCAAATAAGTATATTAGATTATATACCAAAATTTCGAAACAATTACTTGATATTTTTCACGATATCTTTTAACAGCTTCAGCATGACTTAAAATCAAATGATGTGCTGCAATATAAGGCTCGGTGGCAGAGTTTCCATTAGTGCAATTTCCAAATTGCTTTGAACATCTATTAGGAGGATTGATGCCATTGTCAAAACCAAGAGCAGCAACCACTCTTGGTTCATTAAATGTCATCCAAGTCTTAACCCTATCACCAAATGTCTTGAAACAGAACTCCGCATAATCAGCAAAATCTTGGCTACAAAATCCAACACATAGTAATTTTTGAACAATTTAATTAATTTTTCTCAAAAATTAGCTTTTCTTTAAAAAAATATTAATTGTCTTTGAACTTACATAACTTGTCTATCTAGTAAGCCTAGATATCTTTCTTGAAGTGCTAATGGCAAATCGTAGTGATATAAATTCGCATGTGGAGTGATTCCTGCGTTCATGCCACAAGTTACAAATGTCACTCAATTCTCAAAGGCATAGTTATCATGCTATTATGTATCATTTGTTTTCTCTAAAAAAATTCTTTTATTATTATTAAGCTAGTGAAAATACTAGATTCTATTATGCTCAAAATGTAGATACACACCTTTTTCAAGCAAATAGTCAATTAATCTGTTATAGTACGCAACTCCTTTCCAGTTTACCTCTCCTGTCCCATCTATATCAAAAGTATGAATTTTTCAATAATTAATCTTAAAATGTATATGATAATTATTTAAACTTAGTTTATTGTCGATATAATCAAGATAAATAGTTCATATACTTGAAAAAATTCTCGACCATGAAATCGAGAATCGATAGGCATCAAAATTCAACATTTGCATCAAATCAATATCTTCCTACAAAAGAGAAGAATGAGAATTAGTAATGTTGAAATTAGAAACATGGGAAGTTTTAAACCGACTAATTGCTTTTCTAATAACATTGTGGAAAATAAAAAGGGAAAAAGACACCTTATAGTGATGATATTGATCAATAGAAACTTCACCAGTATCATTATTTGCAATATGACCTGTTTCAATCATATCTTTTAGAATTAGAAGAAAATGATGCAAAGAAAAAAGGAAAATTAGAAACAACCTGGCATTTTAACAAATGCATCCCATATGCTCGGCCCTCTACCATCTTCACTAGCCATCCCTTCCACTTGATACGCTGATGCTGCTGTTCCAAATAGAAATCCCTCTGGGAAGCTATCTCTACTCAAACCTCCTGTATCAAAATGTTGTTGTGCAGTCACACTTGTTTCTGAAGATGTGCTAACCAAAATCAAAGATACTAAAATTACTAAAGCCTTCATCATGGTGGTTAATGTTTACTCTTCCCAGTGAATAGAAAACCTTCATATCAACCCATATTTATATAGGTGAGTGATTGAGATTTTAATATCAAATATCTTTTTTTTTTATATTTAAAAATATATTGTAAAATATCATAATCTTATAAAAATGAAATTAAATAAAAACAGAATTTGACCAAATCTAAAAATCCATTAATCCGAGATTTTCTTAAACGTTAAAATAATTTTTGTTTTTGACAATCTAATAATTTGACTTGTTCTTAACTTTGTTTTCTTTGTACAAAAATTTGAAATAGAAATATTAAATATAAGAAGGGTATTTTTAAAATGTATAAATTCTTTTTTTCTTGGAATCTTTCATGTTCATTTTACAATTCATGTTCGGGATTTGTCATCTTCAAGATTTGAATTTGGGTCCTCCCTTTGAGAGTGCAACGTGCCTTATCATTATACCCAACCACTTGTTAGTAACTATTTAAATTTTTAAAAATGCATTGTCGAGTATTTTTAATAGTACTTTATTGAGGCCGAATCATGGAAAAAATATAAGACTATATTGAAGATTTTTACTGCCATCAGGTTTCCCTTATATGAAGACTATATCAAGGATACCCATGTTACCGGGCTGAATTCAAGAGAATTAAAGCTTCGCATGAGCAAGTTAATCGGTTAAATTTTGGTATTAGTTTTTGTACTTGGTGAAAGTTGTGCATTTAATCCCTATATTTTAATTTAGTCAAATTTAGTCTCTATACTTTTTAAATTGGTCAATTTTAGTCCTTATACTTTTTAAATTTTGAAAATTTAATCCTAACTCAAACAATAGCAATTAAATCTATTAGATTAAATTCAATTATAAGTCCTATAGTATATGTATAATTGTAGATTTAGTTCATATTCTTCATTTTGATCATTCAAAGTTCGTATACATCTCAAATTTAGAAAATTTAGTTTTGACGCAAATGACAATTGTTATTCCGATAACTGATTTTTTTAATAAATAATATGTGAAAATGACAAACTAACATAGAATTACACATATAATAATATGTTTATTATATCAGATTTTGAGAATAATATAACTTAATAAATTTAACAATTATCATTTAATGAGAACTGGAATTTTAAAAATTAAAAAGTACAAAAATTAATAATAACCAAATTAAAATATAATAATTAAATCCACAACTTTTACAAATACAAAAACTAATAACAGAATTTTATTCAAGTTAATTTATAATAGATTATTCTCTAAGAAAAACCCGTAGACATAAGAGGCTTTTGAACACAGAAAAGCCTTCCTAGAAAAAGTCCTTGCGGATGTAAAAAAAATTTCAACAATGTAATCAAACTTTTGTATCTATCTCTTTATAACCGATAGTAAGTTAATCCCATTACAATGAATGCTCATCTGAAAGGTAAAATCAACAAATTTACAGATAATACATCTTATGTACCATACTTTGGATGATCTAGATTTTGTAACACATTCAACATTTATAAAAAATGAGCCCACATGCCGGTTGAGTATTATTGCAAATGCAGAAAGACGTGGATTCGAGTGTGCTGAAACGCATTACCTTTTATTTATGGGTTGGGGAGAGACTATGGGTAATTCTAAGTATTGTCAAAAAAAACAGATATCATCAACACTTATAATCAGATTGTTAAAAAAAAAAAAAAAGAATGAGCCCATCATGCAACAACCAAGAACCACCCAATTCTCCACACACTACTTGAGCTCGCAAGTGCAACTCTAAAAGAGATGAAGTCTCCTGAATTTATGTCTGTACCTCCACCTTATCATACTAATCATTAATAAGAATGAGCCCATTCATTAATAAGAAACAGGGTAATGCAAAATTTACAACATAATATGAACTTGAAACTACAGAGAGTAGAATCAGAGCATATTCATTAAGAACAACGAGCCCTTTGTGTACGGTAATTTGTTAGATCATGTGTTTGATTTATCATCATGAGGTGGTAGCTGATCACCGTGTGCAGTGGTCGACTGTCAAAGGGTATCTTTAGGTTTTGCATACTCTGTGAATATCACCCTTCCATCAAGAAACTGCAGTGTCAAAAACATAACAAAGATATTCCATGGAAGTTACTACAGAAATGAAGTTGATAACTAAAAACCGAAAACATGACCACCAACAGTTCCAATAAACAAAACAGAATCCGATGTTGTCTCTAAAGATGATGATAGCACTAAAAAAAAAGACATACCTGCCCATCCATTCCTTCCATTCCCTTTTCTGCATCTTCTAAATTAGAATACCTCACAAATCCATAGCCTTTGGAGTGATTAGAATGAGAAGAGCGATCCGTAACCACTTTAGCTATAAAACACAACCAAATCAAAAACAGAAACAGAGAAAAACTTGTAAGGTAAGAGCTCAGTTGAACTAAATCACTACAAACATCATATTAATGTTCTTCGAAACGGAGTATATTAAGATTCAAGTCTTAGACCAACTATTGTTCATTGAGCTTGAGTCTTAATACTGGGTAAAAGTACACTAGACGCCCTGTACTAAAAGTTAAATTGCATTTTGCCCCCTATACTAAAAAAATGGACAAATTAATTCCTATATATTAGATCTAGCAGCAAATTAGTCCTTTCTGTTCTGTTAAGAATTTCATCCATTTGTAGAGTAAAAAACTGACATGTATGACGGAACAATCACCAAATTAGTGACATGTGGCATGCCATGCGAACCTCATACTAACGTTCAGGGGCCAAAATTAGTACAGAAGTCTCCATGATACTTTAGCCTTAATACTAATCTGATGATTGGAAAATTGGATATTGAAAAATGGATTTGCATTAAAAAGAAATAGTGTGAATTATATGATAAAACACTTAAAAATGGATTTAATACATATCTTCAAAATTTTCAAATATATAATCATATTGAATCTCAATTAATTCTTTTCATAATATATACAATAAATGAAATCAAAACCCAAATCCAAATATTAAAATTTATTCGAAACAAAGATTACCTTGGATAACATCACCAAAATTAGCAAAAGCTTCACGAAGTTTCTGGTTTGTAGTTCTTCCGCTAAGACCTGCAAAAAAAAAAAAGAAAAGAAAAATCCCCATCTTAAGAATAATGATTGGAATGCAAAGATAGTTTTTCGATGAATTAACATAGCAAAAAAGATTACCAGAGACAAAAAGGGTCGTTGAAGGTTGAATTTGGTCAGTAACCCGAGCTGCTTTAAAGGCAGATAAGGGCTGATCAAATAATGACGAAGTTGTTGACAAAAACCGACGCAAATTTCCACTTCTCAAAGCCATTTTTTTTTCTCTTTGCGAAAACCCAGATCGAAATGAATTCACTTTTGATATGCAAAAGGAAAAAATTGTTTGTAGAAATTAAATTGAAAACCCTAAACCCTAAAAGGATTTTAATTAGCTAAATTAAACTTGACCTCAAAATCAAAGCGATGTCGTTTTAGTTCCCGATTACTTTCTTCCTACGTTGTGAATTTATGAAAATGGATCCATTACATATTTTAACCATTCATTAACTATTAGATAAAGGGTAAACTATATCCGATGTGATTAAATTATTAGTAAATTAACGTTTTAATTACTTAATTTTAAAAGTTATAAAATAATTATTAAATTATTTGAAAGTTTTTCGTTTAAGTCATTACTATATATAGATTTTTTTATTCATATTGTCTGCACCAATTGAAAGTTTTTTTTTTCTTTTTTTCTTTCTATAGTTCAAGTTTTTTTCCATGAAACAAATTTAAACATCACGAATCAATGAATTAAAATTTAAACGGCTTTCTTTTCCGACCTTCGACACTAACCATTAGATCAATTTGGATCTAAAGTATGTTCTTTTATTTTTCTATGAACACTGATCCACCATACCAATCATTGAATCAATCACTTAGAGCTCGCTACTTGAACTTTTTAAAAGAAAAAAATTTAATAACCTAGTGATTTAAATATTTTTTTTGAATATTTCAATAACTATCGAATACTAAAATGCAAACTTATTAGTAGTTTAGTGACATTAAGTAGAATCCAATGGTTAATATCCTTTCCCCATTCATAACCCCAAAACACAAACCCTATTTGAACCCCATTTCATATCCTTCCCTTTCAAGCAATCAAGAAAAAAAAAAAGATCCCAATTCCCTCTAGAAAAAAAAGCTTTGATTTTTCAAAATTGTCGGGCCGTGGAAAAGGAGGCAAGGGATTAGGGAAAGGAGGAGCAAAGAGACATCGAAAAGTTCCCCGAGATAACATTCAAGGTATCACTAAATCGGTGATTCGTAGATTAGCTCGTAGAGACAATGTGAAGAGGATCAGTGGATTGATCTACGAGGAAACTCGTGATGTTCTCGAGATCTTTTTGGAAAAAGTTATACGCAATGCTGTTACCTATATGGAACACACTAGGCGCAAGATTGTTACCGCTATGGATGTTGTTTATGCTCTCAAGAGACAAGGAAGGACTCTTTATAGTTTCGGTGGTTGATTTTGGATTTTAGGGGTTTTTTTTTGTAAATTTTTCGTTGCAACTGTTTGTTGTAGCCTTTTTTTTTGTTTTTCGATTCGATCATTGATGAATTTTGCTGAAATTTTCGCTTCGAAAGCTAATTGGGTTTTTAAATTTTTGACATTTGAATTTTTAAGGGTTCATCTGAATTATGGTTATACTCGCTTATCTGCATTTCGTTTTCTTTAACAATCTCTTTAATTATTATATAAATTTTGAAAAAAATGTGGTAAATAAATTTATTAGCCTTTCCCATTAAAAATCTTTGTAGAATTAAAATTGGGTGTTTTGGATGGGTGGTGCGATGTTTCCTTATAAGTAAAAATCGCACCACCCATCCAAAACACCCAATTTTAATTCTACAAAGATTATTTATTAAAGAAAAAAATTAAATTGTTCAAAACGAAAAAAAAATATAGAGATCAATTATATAATTTAACCTAAAATTTTTATTTGAAATGATGATTTAAAGTGCCACATCAGCTTACTGTTACACCATGAACAATTAACGTCCAATGACTAAAATATAACCTGAGACAAATAAAAGTGACTATTTTGACAGTTTACCCTTTTCTTTTCTTTTTTTCTTTTTTTGAACAAAATTTTCTTTTCTATTAAAATGTTGAAGTGGGCTAACTTTAGTGTCCTTGATGGTCGGAGTTGGGCCTTCTCCAACTTGGAGAAACTAAACCTTTGTTTTCCACCAAGAATTTGCAAATCATTTTCAGATGGTTTGAAAGAGTTCAAGTTTATTAAATAAACATTACACATTTGCAAAGAAATGCTGTCATTTTCAGATGGTTTGAATAGTGGTCGACTAATGTACTACACAAGTGGCAACTAATTAGTGTTATACTACACATCGATAATAGAGTAGGAATGATTACAAAATAATAAAAAAAATAGAATATGCAAATTTTACTTGAAAATTCTTTATCGAGAAAAATCACAGGTAGGAAAATAGAAATTCATTAATGTTGAAAAACAACAATACAAGAGGTTTTCGACAGTGCGCAGTTTTTAAGGGTTAAACAACCCTTCTCATAGATTATATATAATCCTATACGTATTCAACTTGTGCGGTAGGTTCGCACCGTGGGGGCTTCGAACCTCGAACCTTCGCCTTCACAGATATCCAATTTTGTCTCACTATTTTATTTTTTTAACAAATGAATTGTATGTCGAATTTTTCAAACCGGATCAAACAGAATTTGAATCACACAACTCTAAATTAGTTGATTACATTAGAGGCTATTAATTTTTTACTTTTTCTAATTCACTTGTGATTGAAGAAATTGAGTGATGTTGAAAGAAAATTGCAAAGATAAATGAATGTGGCAACGAAGAAAAAATGATCATCATATATGAAAAATTGTCAATACAAATAGTTTCATCACATGCTTAATGAATTTTAAAATTTAGAACATTTGTCAACAAAATTGTAAAATGGAATCCAACCAAACATTGAACCATATAAAATTGAAAAGAAATTCATTGATTGAATATTAGCTTAATTGGTATGGGTATTGTTGCGAATGCAAAAGAACGTGGGTTTAAGTGCGCTGAACGCATTATCCTTCTATATATGTGTTGGGGAGAGACTATGGATAATTCTAATCATTGTGTCAAAAAAAGTAAATATAATCAGAACCTATAATGAAATTATTCAAAAAAATTGAAAAGAAATTCGAACACTAGTGTTTGGTTTTATTTGGATATGGTTTTATTAAATTCCATTCGATTTCAATTTTGTTCAAAATTTGATTCACAAAATAAACATCATAAGTATCTGAATCAAATCATTTTTCTTAAAATTAAAATGATAAATTGAATTGAGAATATTATAAAAAAATTAAACGGATTTCAAACATAATCTTAATTGAAAAACTACAATATCAATTGTTGAATTTAGAGGGTAGCCCGATCCTCAGATATGAATCTAAAATTTTGTCCAAACTCACTTATATTTGTAAATAGTTAATTCAATCTCATTATAAGTTATGATCATACATGCTTTTTTTGACACAAAATTTAGGCCTACTCATAGCCCCTCTTTAACCCATAAATAGGAGGATAATGCACTTCAGTGTATCGAATCCACGTCCTCCTACATTGACAATACACATACCAATCGAATTAAGACTTAATCGATAAACCCAGTTCATAAATAAAGTTGAAATCTCTGTGTAATGCATGGTTGGTGAAGAAATATGAAATTATGAAATGGGTTGGGATAAATGTACCAGGAAAAAAAAGTTGGAAACATGATTATTAATAATGTCATTACCTATTTAATGCAATGCAATTATACATATATAGAACAAAAGCAAAGACTTTTTGGTTAATATAAAAAAAGTAAAAGAAGGTAATCTCTAGTAAGAAGTAGTCATTGAAAACGTTTTGAATTTGAGAAAATATGAAACTAGTTTGTTTGTTGATTTGATAGTTAGAAAATTTATCGTCTTAAATATGATTTTAGTTCGAATCGTATTAATCACATTATTTTTAGGGCATTATCTTTCTCTTACAATTAAAAAAAATGAGAAAACATTGTAATAGAAACTAAAATAAATAATGTCAAAAGGTAACCTCAATACTTTATAAATAGAGGGTTAAATAACATATTAAATATTTAAATATTTGTGCTTGTGACAATAACTAATGAATTTAACTCCAATGTTTTCCTATGCAAGTGGAATAATTCGTGATCAGGTTTGGAGTATGATTGCATGCTTCACAAAAAATATTGGGGTGTTATTCGGTGCTTATGGTTGAACTTTTGGGTATGATTGATGGTCATCAAATAATACAGAGTCTCGACTTGAAGAAAGTGATTCTTGAGATAGACAGTAAGAAAACTATTCAAGCAATTCAAGAAATTGAAAAGGAACCACATGATTCTTAAGATGATTTGACAAAAATGACATTCTCAATACCTTTAAACAAATTTGTATTTATACAACTCCCAAATGAAATCTGCATGATAATCTATTTTATGTAGTATGAACTCGTTTTTACTTCGTTTCGATTTAATTCTTTTTAATAAAAAATATCTCAAATGCTACTAATTATTAAGCTTTTAACATAAAATTTGATGGCACTAACAAAATCAGATAATGTCCACAGAACCATCATATAATAATAAAATATTTTATTCAATTTATGATTGAATATTATTTTTAAGATTCATCCTTAAAAGACGTTTCTAGAAAAAAGTAAATGATGTGGGAATCTCTTTTTTTTTTTTAATGGCCACTACATAGATAATTAATTTTATCTTATAGATGAATCCAATGTAATAATTAATTTTCATTAGTATTTACGAGAACAAATTACAAGATTCATCGTCCGTTCACATATGTTTTTTAAATAATTTTGTTATAAATTTTAATCATTTTTTTTATAATGTTTAGAATTATTCACAATCCCTCTTCAATTTATAAATAAGAGGATAATATTTTTCAACGCACTCAAATTTACGTCCTCCTATTTTGATAACAATATTCATAATAATCAAGCTAAAATTTAATCGGCACATCTGTTTCTTTAAGATATAAATATGAAGTCATTTTGTAACAAATAATTTACTTTTATTATTATTTTCTTCATATGAGGTAAAATTTGTAATTTTATTTAAACATTGAAGCAGGTTGTCTATACACCACCCCTGAACCTATATTTAGAAGAAACCAAATATAAATTTTAATAGTTAATTTTTACGCAAATACTACTTACAACATAAATTTTATATGGACCCAATATTTTACTAATAATGTGGGATATAAATTTTTATATAAATTCGTAATCTCTTATCTTTTTATTCTTAATTGATGTGAGATTCATTTCTCTACTAACATAAAACTTAAGATTAAATTTCATATTTAAAAACTAAAGATAAAATTCAACAAAAAAAAATCTAAAGACAATAGCTAAACTTTGTGCAACAATAAACATTATAGAAACATATTTTTCAATGAGTTGATGTTGATATTCAACATTTCCCTCAAATTCTTTTAATCTCTATGATATATATATATATTCAGTTAGTTTCATTTTTGTGACAATTTAAAGAATATAAATTTGAGTAAGTTTAAGCACCTAGTTTCCTCTAATTTAAAATTTTGGAATTTAAGTGTAGTTTAGAAATTGTATAAAAAAAATTTAAATTACCTTTAACTTTTGATCATTAAAATGAAAAATATTATATACTTAAATATATTCAAACTGACGACCTTTAGATTATTATAACAACAAAACCAAATGAATTAAGATTCAATTGGAAAGTATACTTATATATATATATATATATGAGAGAATTAGTTCCACACGTTTTCATAAGGTTAATATTTGGAAAATTCATATCTATTAGGGTTGTTCATGAAAATTTCTCCATCTATCACATTCTTTGTCATAAATTTCGATAATTTTAACAATTTCGTTATAGATTTTGATCATATCTACTCTTTTTAACATAATGCCTAGAATTATCCATAGCCCTTCCTAACCTTTAAATAAAAAGATAATGCGCTTCAGTGCACTCGAACGTATGTCTTCCTGTACTGGTAACAATATCTATGTCAATCGAGCTAAGACTTAATCGACTAATTTATATATATATATATATATATATATATATATATATATATATATAATTAGATAAACACTATGATTAATTTTCATTAATCCATTGCTTGCGCACAATAGAGTCCACTTTGTAATGAAATGGACCTCAATCAATGGCATTAATCCAAGGTGATTAGCTTTTGTTTTAACACTACGGACAAATTGTTGGATTAATTTTTGTCCAATTTTGACCATTTATATTCTGTCGTCCTCAAATTCGAAAATTTAATTAATTAGCACTATGAACAATGAAAAATTAAACTTATAATAATTGGATGATTCATGCACACGTTTTAAAGTGCATTAATTAATGTTAATTCATAGGACACGTTCATATGTAGAAGAAATTTCAACGAAATTATCATACATTTTCCATGCAATCATTCATAATAATACAAATTAGATGAAAATTACATTGATGACCAGCAAATAATTTTTATTTGAAAATAATTATCCTCTTGTTTACTCCATATGTACATCCGAATAATTAAATTTGAGTGTAATTACATGTTATATATATGTGACATGCTTGGATAAACATTGTAATTAATAGATCTTATTGAATAGAATGTAATTAGAGCACCTTATTTACGCTTTTCAATTTTTAAAAAAAGGGTGAGAATTGAGGTAATTACAAACAATTGATCTCAAATCCAATTACCCTATGACTTTTCAAGCATACACATTCATTATTTAGAGTAAATTTCCCAAAAATGTCGTTTGTTTTTTTAAAAAAATTATTGGATTAGGCTTTATTTTCTAAAATTTACGGGATTATGTTGAAATAACGAAAATACTTCTACGAAAGTGTTTTCAACGTATTGGCAGAAAAACACTTCCAGCTGGAAGCTCTTTCTACCACATTAGCTGAAAAAGCTTTTAGCTGAAAGCACTTTCCTAGAAATCTACTGAAAATGCTTCAGTTGGAAGCATTTTTCTGCAAATTCGTTGAAAATACTTCAGCGGGAAGTATTTTCGTTATTTCGGTCTAATCTTATAATTTTCCAAAAAATAACCTAATCCAGTAATTTAAAAAACGACACTTTCAAAAATTCAACCCATTATTTAAGTTTAAAAAATTATTTTATACAATAATAATAGTATTTTAATTTTAAGACATATTTTGTTTTTTAAAATATAATTATATTTTGAAAATTTTATTGACGGGAGATAATTTTCATAGGTTTTGAGTTACTAAATATTTAATTAATTTAATTAGTATTTATTATTAAATATTTATACTTCTCAAGAACCCATGGATGATGACAATGACTATATTTTTAATGTTACGGAGGAAATAGCTTAATAAAAATAGAATGTTACAATAATTAGATAAAATTGAATAGTTTAATATATTATATATGATTATTTGATTTTTCGATACTTAAATGAATTTTTTTTCAAGTATTATTGATTATTTCTTATACTAATTAATATTATTTTTCAGAATTTAAAAGTACGCAGTTTATAACTACAGTTCATACTACCATTATGATATATGAAATTATGATATGATTATACTCTGTCACCTAAATACGTCTAGGGAATTACGATTCATACAAACTAAACTCTTTCAAAACTCGTAACTATCCCTCCAGATAATATCTTCTTTAAAATCCGAATATTTTAAATACCATAAAATTCAACCCTTTTTCCATTTGTCTTAAATCGCACTTGAAACCCAAATCTAACCCAACTAAAAATTCATCACTTAAAATGAATAGATGAATGATAGATCTAATCACTGGATTCATGAAGTCAACTTTATAATTTAAAGAACTTTCATGATCTAAATGTAAAGAAAATGCAAAAGGACCCCCCCCCCCCCCCAAACAAAAAAAAATGTGGTGTAAAGGAGGCCATGGAAGCACATGTAAATGCAGATACCATGGTGAAGAAAATGACACATAGAATTATGGGTAGAAAAATGAAAATGGCCCTCCCAATTTGAACGGTGTTCATTTTAGTTAGGAAAAGGTATCTTCTTCTCCTTTCTAGTCAATCTATATAAAAAAAATTATAAGCAATTATTTAAAGTGTAATCATGGCTTTAGTTTTTGTGGTATTGATGTGACTCTAAGGGTTTAAAGTCAAGGGTAGTAGTGCATTCTCCTCTCTATGCGCGTTTATTTGTTTTTATAAATTATAAAAACTTAATAATAAGATAATTAACACAACTTGAATTCAAATCACACTTAAAACGATGAACATTCTGATCATTAAGCTAATATACGAATTTCTAGACTTTTCATTTCTTTGATAATATTGTAACCTTCCTTGATATAGAATTAAAAGGGTTAATTTAGTAAAAAATTTATAGAGACTCTTGGGTTAAGAGTTAGATTGCATTTTATTTTCTTTACTCAAAAAATAGGTAAATTAGTCCCTTTTGCTAAAATTTTCATTCATTTCTACTATTAAAAATTGACGTGGCTAACAAAATAACCAGATAATTACATGTGGTATGTCACATTTATCTCTTGCTAACATAAAAAAACCAATTTTTAACAGTAAAAATTGATGAAATTTTTTACAGAATGATCGATTTGCTCTTTGATCTAACGTACAAGGATTAATTTGTCCATTTTTTTAGTAGACTTGCAAAATAAAATCTGACTCTTAGTACAAGGACCTCTATGATATTTTTACTGATTAATTCCATCAAATGTTTCTTATGATTCAAATTAGACACTAAATGCAATTTATGGTATGACGTAGAATATATTTAAAACACGTAGAACTAATTTTAAACACTTGTGCAATTACCACACAAACAACTTAGATTTGATGTGTTAAAAATAATTTGTGTAAGTGTAGAGTTAATTGTTTGTTTAGTTAAGATTTAAGAAACAATTTAAAACTGAAATAACAAATAATAAACACAAGTGATTGCTTACGCGGTTCGTATTCAATCCTACATCTGGAAAGCCTTTTGTAGAGGGAAATTCACTATAATCTTCACAGTACAAGAGATGATTTTAGACCAATTAGACTCACAAATGTTGCAACCTCACTCACATAAAATTACAATGAAGAACTTTCTCCCCAATGAGATAATCAAATTATCTTCATTATAATTTCTCGTTGTTGCTACGTCTTTTGTAACTTCATGTTTGACACGAGTGAGCTCGGTAATTAATCTTTCGCATTCTATATGCCCATTAAGAGAATAGATGCTGGTCACTAATTTTAAAACTGCTTCATATTCAGAGTGAGAAACAAACCCGTGATCACTAGCATGTATGTAATACTATTTTGTGTTAACTTTTTTTTACTCGTCTCGTCCCCAAGTTGGAAAAAAAAAAACAGAAACGAAAGCCAAAAAGCAAGCTTGTTAGTGTGTGTTAGCAAGAGATTTACGTGAACTAAAGATGGAAGTCAAAAGACTCACGGATGAAAGGATACTTAGCACTAGCTTGCCTCACGTTTTCCTTCTTCTTTTCACATAAATTATTAAATATGTTTAGTTTAAATATGAATACATTTTATATACTAAACATATAATTTTAATCATATTTATTATAATATATTTTTGGTTTATTGAAATTTATTCACGAAAAAATAAGATTATACGATCATCGGTTGACTAAAAAATTAACAATCATAGACGACGAGTGAATAAAGTCACATCCGACCAATGAAAAAAAAAGCGACAAGCTATCTAGCAACAAAAACTTAAAATATTTGGATGAGTTGGATAATGGTAAATGTACCTTTGATACCCTTGTATTAGGAGTCAGATTGCATTTTGTCCTCTCTACAAATAAATTGGCAACTTAGTCCCTATATGTTAGATCAAAGAGCAAATTGGTCCTCTTGTTAAAAATTTCATCTTTTTCTACTATTAAAAATTGGTCCTTATACATCAAAATGGGATAAATGTGGCACGCCACGTGTAACTATTTAGTTACTTCGTCAACCATATCAATTTTTAACAGCAAAAATGGATGTTCTAATCATATTTGCTCTTTTTGACACAATGCTTATAACTACCCATAGCCCCTCCCAACCCATAAATAGGAGGATAATGAACTCAAACACATGATCTCTTGCATTGACAACAATATCTATATGTCAATCGAGTTAAGACTCAATCGATAAAAATTTATTACTAATAAAACATATAAAGGTTTGTTTTAGTTTTCAAGTAAAGTTTAAAGATTTATTTATATCTTAATTATTATTATATTTTTCTATAAATATATCCTTAGTCGGTGCATGGCTATTGTATAATCACATTAATTTTTCCCTTTAAAAAAACATATGGTTGAAGCATTTTCTTTTGGGGGGTTCATAGTCATTATAAAGCAAATTGATTGTCAACGAATCATGAGCTGCATCTGCCTAAGCATAATTTTGACTCACGGGCTTCTTGCCCTAAGATACCTTTCAAAATCATATGAAAGTATAGTTTTTTGGTTAAACTTTATTATTAGTCCCTGTACTTTGTAAATGTTGTTTATTTGATCTTTGTACTTTTTGAATTTTAAAATTTTAGTCTTGATTCAAACAATAACAGTTAATTTCAATTATTAATCATGTACTATGCATACAATTGTAGATTTAGTTCATATTAACTAATTAGATCGTTCTAGGTAGTGGCGGAGCCTGAAACTTTTTTTGGGAGGCCAGAATTAAATTGTTTATTTTTATGATAGTAAAAATGTAATTTCATCATTTCAATAGCCTATATCTTTATATTTTTTAAAGGGTTAAATCAAATTTTTATCATTTGGGGGGTAAAGGTGTAATTTTTTTATTGTTAATTTAAAATTTTATAAATTATAAAGAGCCTAAATTAAAATTTTATCATTTTAGGGTATGCTCTGCCACTGATTCTAGTTCCCTATATTATTCAAATATTGAAATTTCAGTCTTGACGCAAAAGACATTTTTTAATCCATTAACTGAATCTTTTTTTTAGTAATATGTGGAAATAACAAGCTGTCGTGGCATTACATATATGATAATATGTGTCGCATCAAATTTTGAAAATACCAAAACTTAGCTGAATGAATTTAACAATTATCGTTTGATGAGGATTGAAATTTTAAAATTTAAAAAATATAAAGACTAATAATATCAAATTAAAATATATAGATTAAATCCACAACTTTCACAAAGTATAGAAACGAATAATAGGGTTTAATTTTTTTTTCAAACATTGGGAAAAAAACCCTTTAAAAACAAGTAATTATATCATTTGTAAATGAAAGATGATTTCTTTTGCTTGAAAAAGTTGGAGCATACCAAGTTGCTTGCTTTATTCTTAAAAATAACATAATTTTTTATTATTTAATATAAAAAAATTGAATTCAAAACACAATAATAGAAAATAAGGAAAAAGTGACAATAAAAATATAAACTATACTTTACAGCTCATGTATATCTATATTGTTTTGGTCTCACTAATTAATTAAATACTAATTTAATTAAAAAATTTGAAAAGTAAAAAATTATTATAAGAGTATTTAAAAAAATCATAGCTTAAATTACCATTTTAAAAAAAATCTCGAAATGGACTAATAGTTAAATTTATTTGGTATATTGCTTAAAATTAAATATAGAATATAATTAAATTATTTGATAAATGTAAATTTTAAATTATGAAAATTTTATTAAAATTAAAAGAAAATTAAATTAATTGGAAATATTTTTCATTTGTGTGATAAATAGCTCTTAATCTACTTATCATTTTCCATACATCTTTATACAAAAATCAATAAAATTCGATCAGGTGGTTTTTATTCCAAACTATCAAACGTGAGTTTGATTTAATTTTTTCAATGATTTATCAAACAATGCCTTATTTACGTATTAGATCTTAGTTTAATGCGAAAAAGAAGGGTTTTGGAACTTTATGATTTCAGGTCCGTGAGTTAGTTTGAGATTTAATTAGTTGTTGAGTTAGTTATTCACTTCGGTGATTATAATGATTGATTATGACTGTTGATATATAACTTAAAAAAGCTTATAACTTAATTATATATATATTATATTTGCCAACCAAGCCCATCCGTCATGTAATGATAAAAGACTTCCATTGAAACGAAGTTTCGGTTGACATTAAATCTTGAGTTTGATCCTTGAACACTTCTACTTCGGTAAAAGTATCATGGAAGCCTTTATACTAGGAGCCAAATAGCAATTTGTCTCCTCTACTCAATAAATCGCTTAGATCAAAGAGTAAATTAATCATTCTATTAAAAATTTCATCCACTTCTACTATTAAAAACTAGTCTCTGTATGTCAATATGAGGTACACATGGCATGCCAATTTTTAACAATAGAAGTGGATGAAATTTTTAACAAAAAAGACCAACTTGCTCTTTAATCTAATGTATAGAGACTAATTTGCTTATTTTTTAATAGAGGGAACAAAATACAATATAACACTTAGTACAAGGACCTCCACAATATTTTTACCCCCACTACCCTTTAAGCCCTCCATATTTTTTATTTGTTTTGTAATATGTTTTGTCAAGCACTCCATTATTAAAATAAATAAATATTTCCAAAAAAAGAATAAACTCTAGAAACGGGCATTTATTTTTAAAGAGCATTCACATTTTAAAATAAGGAAAAAAAAGGGAGATTTGGTATATGCATTTCTGTTTTTGTTACATTCACACATTTAAGACATTATATATAAGAATCAAGTGTGTCAATTCCTAGAAGTCAATTAATTTCCTATAATTAAAGTATCTTAAAACTTAAAAAACAATGCCCACTTTTAGTATTTTTTTTACCGATTAAGTTTTAATTCATTTGATATGAGTATTGTTGTTAATATAAAAAGACGTGAGGTCGAGTGCTCTGAAGAGATTAAGCTATGAATAGTTCTAAACATTATGTCAAAAAGAACAGATATGATTCAAACTTGTAATGAGATTGTTCAAAAAAAATACTTTTTCATCAATTAGCTATGAAACCTTATAAAAACAAGTTCATAATTTTAATATTTTGTTTATTGATAAATATATGTGTTACTTTTTATACCATACCATATCATATTTTATATATTTATATTTTTTAGATAATTCTCTTTATTTTCCAAATGTAATGCACCTATTAGACATTAATATTCAAAATTAATTGGTCTATTACTAATATTATCAAAATAGGTTCGAATTTTGAAAACGATATTATTATGAGAAATAATTATCAATCTTGAATATAAATCAAAATAAAAAAAAATTAAAGGGAGCTAAAAGTAAATTATAAATATTTGAGGAACATTAAAATATATGTATTGTTTCTCGATAAAGCAAGAGGTGGCAATATGAAATAATAGAATAAAAGGGGTAAACGTGTAAACAAAGCCCCTTTCCACACGCCAAGGAAAAATAAACTGCAAACAGCAAGAAAAGCTGGCATTTAGTGCATTATCTTTGAAAAATGTTTCCTACATTAAATTTTTTTAAAAAAAAAAATTAAAATAATAAATCTATTGAGTTTTAGCTCGATTAGTATGGATATTATTGTCAATAGAGAAATATGTCGATTTAAGTGTGCTGAAGCGCATTATCCTCTTATTTATATGTTGGGGAGAGGTTATTAGTAGTTCTAGACATTACGTAAAAAAAGATTGGATATAATCAGAACTTGTAATGAGATTGTTCAAAAAAATTACAATAGCATTACATAGTATTATTGAATGGGTTTTAAATTAAACTTCATTTATGGAGGATAAAAATTAAACTTATTATAATTTTTTTTTAACATTAATCTCATTATAGGTTATTACCATATTTGATAATACGCTTCAATGCACTTGAACTCACGTCCTCTTGTACTGACAACAATACCGATGTCAATCGAGCTAAAACTCAATCCACACTTTATCATATCTGCTTTTTTTGATACAATACCTAGAATTACCCATAGTCCCTTTCCAATCCTTAAATAGAAGAATAATGTGATTCAACACACTTGAATCTACATCCTCTTGCACTGACAACAATACCAATATCAATTGAACTAAGATTCAATCGACACCTTATTTTAATTTTTAAATTGTGATTTTTTATGGTAAAGCATTTTATTATTTAATGGTTAGTGAGGAAAGTCGTAGTGATTGCAACATGTTTTGGTTTCATTACTAGGGATTTGGATTACTAATTAACTTTCATCAAGACAACAAGAAGGGCAGACGTATTGGGATAAAACTCAATTTGCTTGCAAAGTAAATGAATATATCATTATTTTCTAATCAGTCCCTTTATTATTAAAATTCATTATAAATTCTGACCATATCTGTTCCTTTTAACATAATGATTAAAATTATCAATAGCTTCTCTCCAACTCATAAATTGGAAGATAATATGCTTCAGTGCATTCGAACTCACGTTTTCCTGTACTGACAATAATGCTCATTCCAATCGAACTAAGACTCAATTGGCTTATTAAAAATAATTAAATAAATGTCAAATTCGAATAGAGTTAATATTTACCGTTTTAAAAATGATATTGTTAAAAGGAGTAGTTATGAACTTTGAAAAAAAATTATCTTTTATGGATCATAAATCAGACATGAAAAATAAGTTGATTATAAAATATATACATAATGTATTTATGATTAATTCAAGTTAGGGTTGACTCAATTACTATTAATTTCACAATTGTGATAAATATTAATATTATACATGTATTTTGATTTGATTCAGTTTTCTTATCAAATTAATTCAAGTTTCGTGTATACATATGAACTGCAATTCAAATTTCATGTATATAATTGCACCAAATCAAAATTAATATATCAAATTGCACATCAAACCAAAATTTATATGTAAATTTAATATTTATCCCTTCACAATTCATAAGTAAATTCTATATGAATATATAAATGATTAATTAATATAAAAATAATGAGAAAAAAGACAAACCCTAGTGTAATATTTTCTTTTTCTTTTTCTATTGATCCACATGGCTTTATAATGTAGCAATTAATTAGTTAGTCTTCTCAATGAAAATGAATGTTTTAACTTTTCATTATTTATATTTTAATCCTTACCATATTTATACGAGTCAATGATTGTAACCTTTATCGATTATTTAGTTGGATGAAGATATAGAGGAAACATGTGATACATCACAAATGATACTAATCTTCAACCTTACAAAATGTTTTCGCACTCAACATCATTAAATTATTAGTAAATTTATATTTAGGTCACTCAACTTTAAAAAATTACAAAATGATTAATAAATTTTTCGAAAGTTTCCATTTAAGACAATGGGCTATTAATTTTTTTTTTTAAGTCTGACTAACGAGCTCCAAGCAACGATTTGACGGTCGATATAGTGGATTAGTATTCGTTGACAAGTAAGACATACTTTGGATCTAAATTGATTTGACATTTAGTGTTAGAGCGTTTGAGTTTTAATTCATAATTCGTAATGTTCAAAGTTGTTTAATGAAAAAAAAAGTTGAACTGTAGAAGAGAAGGGGAATGAAGGCTTTCTATTGGCAACAGAGAAGACCGTGCAACGACGATTTTAATAGCCCAATGACTTAAATGAAAAGTTTTGAATAGTTCAATGACCATTTTGTAACTTTTTAAAGTTGAGTGATCAAAACATAAATTTACTAATAATTTAATAATCTGAATCTGAAGTGGAATTTACCCTTAATATAAACTGAATCATGCTGATAAAAGTGCAATTGACGGCATCTTTTAAGCCCATGACATCCATCCCCTACAAATTTGGACACAATTGAAAATCAATTAACAATGCCACCTTATCATGCCACCACCTCCCTTTGTGCTTATAAATTCCCACTCTCCTCTTCACATGTTCCACTAATTTCTTCAAATCTCTTCAAAAAAACCAAAAATCACCTCTCTTTTTTCTATTTGATGAACAAATTGGATCCAATTTAGACCTTGTTTTCATTCAAAACAAAATGGGTTTTAACATTACCGCCATTAAAACCTCATCCAATGGAGCTTGGCAAGGTGACAATCCACTCAATTTTGCCTTCCCTTTGTTAATAGTTCAAACTACCTTAATCCTTGTTCTTAGCCGTTTCCTAGCTTTCCTTCTTAAACCCCTTCGTCAACCTAAAGTCATTGCTGAAATTGTTGTAAGTATTTTTACTTTAATCTTTTATGCTATCGATTTCGGTTGGATTAAATCAGTTATGATGAACAGGTTAAGTCAATTTGTGTTTTATTTCTTATACTTGGAAAGAACAAAAAAATATATAAAATCAATTTAATTGATTGAATCTATCGATGTTAAGACAATGATTAAATTTGTTTAAATCTAAATCGATGATTATTTTTATCCATAACCCGAAAGCAGAATAAACGTAATTACTGAAACTTAGTATGCTAATGGACGTAAAGCATATTTTCAGGGGGGAATTCTTCTTGGACCGTCAGTTTTTGGTCGAAACGAAGATTACATGCATCGGATATTTCCGTCATGGAGTATGCCGGTGCTTGAAACGGTAGCGAGCATTGGACTACTTTTCTTCCTTTTCTTAGTAGGTCTGGAGCTCGATTTAACATCAATCCGTCGTAGTGGCCGTAAAGCGTTCGGTATAGCCTTCTGTGGCATATCATTACCCTTCATCTGCGGCTTTGGCGTAGCGTTTGTCCTCCGGAAAACCGTCGACGGAGCCGATAAAGTCGGGTACGGCCAATTCATAGTTTTCATGGGAGTAGCACTTTCCATCACAGCTTTCCCAGTCCTAGCACGTATCCTAGCCGAACTCAAATTATTAACCACCCAAGTCGGTGAAATCGCCATGGCCTCCGCCGCTTTCAACGACGTAGCCGCATGGATTTTACTAGCACTCGCCGTCGCTCTAGCCGGAAACGGGTCGGGTCAAGAAAAGAGCCCATTAATATCAATCTGGGTCCTTCTCTCCGGCATGGCTTTCGTCATTTTCATGATGGTACTAATCCGACCAGCCATGAAATGGGTCGCTCAACGTTGTTCGCCGGAACGAGACATCATCGACGAAGCTTACATTTGTTTAACACTAGGTGGTGTAATGGTCTCCGGTTTCATCACTGACCTTATCGGAATCCATGCAATCTTTGGTGCTTTCATCTTTGGATTAACGATTCCTAAAGAAGGTGATTTTGCTGAGAAATTGATAGAAAGGATTGAAGATTTCGTAACGGGATTGCTTCTTCCACTTTATTTTGCGTCTAGTGGGTTGAAAACCGATGTGGCGAAAATCAAAGGTGGGAAAGCTTGGGGATTATTGGCACTGGTTGTAACCACGGCGTGCGCCGGTAAGATTATAGGAACGTTTGCGGTGGCGTTAATGTTCGGAATGGCTATCAGAGAATCGTTGGCGCTTGGGATTTTAATGAATACTAAAGGATTAGTTGAACTCATTGTTCTCAACATTGGCAAAGAGAAGAAGGTAATTTTCTTCCTTTTTGTTTTTATTTATATAAGCTATTTGAAATTGAAGATAATATTCTTCCATTTATTCGAACCCATATTTTTCTGTATTAATAATAATACTCATATTAATCGAAATAAGAATCAATCGACGAAATTTTGTGTATATATATATAAATGCTTTTTACGTGTGACATAATTTAATATAAATGCTTAATTGATTTCAATTTGTTTTAACACATTTCAATATTAATAAAAATACATTATAAGTGTGGATTAATAGTTTTATGTACATTAATTAAATAATGAAATACTTAAAAATTGAGTAAATTACATCCAAAATTATTAAATTATTAGTAAGTTTATATTTTAAACATAGAATTTCAAAAAGATATAAGATAGTCACTAAATTATCCAAAAAAATTCATTTAAGTCATTATGTTATTAAAATCGCTATTGTATAACATTCTTTGTTTGCACCACTTGCACCAATCGGAAGATTTCATTCCCTTTCTTTTCTACAATTCAATTTCTTTTATGAAACAACTTTGAACTTTATGAATCTACGAATCAAAATCTAAATAGTTTTTTTCTCTGATCTCCGAGATTGACCATCAAATTGACTTGGGTATTAGGTATGTTCTTCTACTCGTTGATGGGTACTAATCCATCATACTGATCACCGAATCGTTGCTTGGAACTCACTAGCTAGACTTTCAATTAAAAAAAAACTTAACAGTTCAGTGACTTAAATAAAAAAAATTTAATAGTTTTGTGACCATTTTGTAACTTTTTAAAAATTGAATGATCAAAATGTAAATTTACTAATAATTTAATGACATTAATGTAGTTTACTCTAAAAAATTTTACATATACCTATACTCATCAATCTATGCCTAGATATTATAAAGCCCCGATTAAGTTGGTGTATACCAATTCAGTTGGGAAAAGATGAAAAAACCCTCACTTTATAATCACGATTTACTCACGTGGCTAAATTAAGTTGGATGAGTTAGGTGGTAGTGGTGTCTCTAACCCATTGTGTAGGTATCCATAAAAGTAGCTTCACTCACATGAAAGAGTAGCTATTTGTCAACCTTTTTGGTTAGTGAGCTGTTGGTGTATTGGCATCTATCAATAGTTAGCTTAATCTTTCATACTTCAATTCATGCTTAAATGGCAACATTTTAAAAATCATAAGAAATATCTATATCTATATATATTAATATAAAAATATATGTTAGATACAATTTTTTATTTATAAAAATGATAATCATTCAATATTGAAATTGCAGGTACTAAATGATGAAATCTTTGCTATATTAGTCCTCATGGCACTTTTCACTACCTTCATCACAACCCCAGCCGTTATGGCCATTTACAAACCGGCAAGAGGTTCATCCGTCCTCACTCACCGCAAACTTCGTGACTTAACCAACACCGACAAATCGAAAGACCAACTCCGAGTCCTAGCTTGTCTCCATGGCATTAGCAACGTACCATCAATCATAAGTCTCATTGAATCGACCAGAAGCACCAAGAAAGCCCAACTTAAACTTTTCATCATGCACTTAGTTGAACTCACTGAACGTTCATCTTCAATCATAATGGTCCATCGAGCTAGAAAAAATGGGCTTCCTTTCATTAACAGGCTTAGAAGAGGAGATTGGCAAGACCGAGTTACCGGAGCTTTTCAAGCTTATAGCCAGCTAGGTCGAGTCTCAGTTCGACCTAGTACGGCTATCTCGGCTTTGTCCACTATCCATGAAGATATTTGCCATGTAGCTGAGACTAAAAGGGTTACAATGATAATTTTACCTTTCCATAAACAATGGAGGGGACAAGGTGACTTGCAAGTAATTGATAATGTTGGACATGGGTGGAGATTGGTTAACCAAAGGGTGTTAAAAAGTGCACCATGTTCAGTGGCTATGCTGGTGGACCGTGGGCTCGATAATGGTGCTCAAAGGGTTTGTACTCTGTTCTTTGGGGGACCTGATGACAGAGAAGCTTTGGAATTAAGTGGTAGAATAGCTGAACACCCTGCTGTTAAAGTGAGTGTTGTGAGATTCATTGAAAAAGATGGGTTACAAAGTGATGGTGTTGTCTTGAAGCCTTCAGCCAGCAAGTGTGCTGAAAAGAATTATACCTTCTCCACTGCCCATATCAACACTGAAAAAGAAAAGGTACCAGTACTCGGGACTCAAATTGCATAAAAAATTGAGAAAATTAGTTTTTGTTCATCTATTTGTATTGTTAAAAACTGGCATAGTTGACGGAATAACCGGATGGTTACATGTAAGGTGTCACGTATACCTTATAATGATCTATGGGGACCAGTTTTTAACAGTATAAATGAATGAAATATTTAGTAAGACTAGTTTACTTTTTTATTTAACGTACAGGGATTAATTTTCCTATTTTTTTAGTAGGATCAGAAGAAATGGATTGAATGTTTTTAACAAAATGATTTAGTTTTTAACTGTCAAATTGGATTAGTAAAAAATGATGGTGAAATTATTAATTTTTAACAATAAAAATGGATGGATTTAATAGTTAAAAACCAATGCCCATTTCTTCTGATCCGATTTAACAATTAAAAACTGATAATTTTATCGTAGATGTGCTCATTTTTAACAGTTTTTAACAATTTGTTGGATTACAAGGACCAATATTTTCCTTCCATGATATTTTTACCATGTCATGGATTTAATTCAATTTAATCATAAAAAAAGTCAAAATTGATTTTATGTTTAAAATTACTAAATGTACCCTTTTTTGTTTCTTAACCAGGAATTGGATGATGCTGTAGTGGCAGAGTTTAGAAGCAAGCGGGATGGAATGGTGGAGTACGTAGAGGAGACAAGTAGCAACATTGTTGAGGATGTGTTGGGAGTAGGACAAAGTGGGGATTATGATCTTATAGTCGTCGGAAAAGGGCGGTTCCCGTCACGAATGGTAGCGAAATTAGCTGACCGTCAAGCTGAGCATGCTGAATTAGGGCCGATAGGGGACTTGCTGGCATCGTCAAGTCACCGGGTACTGGCATCGGTGTTGGTAATCCAACAACACGATACAATGCATGCGG
This sequence comes from Gossypioides kirkii, assembly GCA_005610355.1. Classification (NCBI taxonomy): domain Eukaryota; kingdom Viridiplantae; phylum Streptophyta; class Magnoliopsida; order Malvales; family Malvaceae; genus Gossypioides; species Gossypioides kirkii. The sequence continues at coordinate 37,214,097 of CP032244.1, read as the reverse complement.
AGGAAATGCCAGTGGCAAAGGTGGATCAAAATGAACATGATATGGTTAAGGGAGATGGGGAAGCAGGCATGGGGGAGATATCAAAGGTTGTATAATAGAGGCTGACGAGAAGAATAAACAAAAACCTTGTTGCTAAATCATGATGGATGTTGATGGTATAGTTATGAGGCTAGGAACAAGTAGAACCGGTTGATAATGTAGTGGAAGCTACAAGCAGAGGAATACTTCCAATTGCATTAAAACCTTGTCCATACATGTTATAAATGATTCCCAGAAATAAATCCATCTAATTATGTTAGAAGTTTCTTTTTATGATATTACTAGTAAATTGAATATGCCGATGGAGGTCGTGCTAGTAATAAATTGCACTATATCTGTTCAAATAAAAACACATATAAATTAATTCTTTATTTTTTATTAAAAATTTCTTCTATTTCTACACTTAACAGATAAATTTTTAATAAAATAAAACCAATTTGTAATTTGATCTAAGATAACAATGATTAATTTATCCATTTTCTTTAATAAAACATATCTAACTCTTTACACAAAAACCTCCATAATACTTCAACATTGATGTTTGATCATTCACCGATTGAGGTTTAATTCAATCGGCCTCAAAAAACCACGCTTAAAGGCATATTATACTCCAATTAACGGATTTGAAGACCATGAATAGCAGTGGAATTTGTATATAAAAAAAAAAATTCACAAAAATTCAAATCATATTCAACTAATAATAAATTTAATCAAATTTTTAAAAAATCCACATCACTGTCAAATTACTAAAATGAAAGAGGATTAGATCACAAATTTTAACATAGTAAGTGAGAGTAAAGCCATGATAAGACAAAATAAAAGAAAGCACACAAGAAAAGGATAAAAAATAATAATGATCAAGAGCAAATGATACTAAGTTTCATGTCACAAATAATGTTTTCTCACACTCACACCCAGTTGGCTTTCCAATTGGACAATTAGCCCTTTCTGTCCACAGTTTCACAAATATAATAATACTACTCTCAACCATGAATGTTGCTCCAGATATTACTTTGTAAAAATTTCAAAGATAAGATAGATACATAAAAAAAAAAGGGGTAAATTGCTAAAAGGTATACAAACTTCAAGAAATTTAATATCATTTTGTTCTAAATTACCTTTTGTGGGCACGATTCTGATAAATGTAGTTCAAGTTCACCTACCTGGCCACACATCAAAGTAGTCAAATTTATGCCTTGGAACTCCAACAAAACACCATCACATTGTGATGACTAATAAAAGGTTAAAGTATATCAAATTAAATGGATCAATTCAGTCCCTATACTATTAAAATTTTCAAATAAGTCCAAACTGCAACAGAGTTAACATTTAGATGCTGTTTGATAAGCTGAAAAATTAAATGTTGAAAATTAAGTACTGAATTTAAGTTATAAAATTTATTTGGTATATTAGTTAAAATTAAGTACGGAATGTAATTAGATTGTTTGATAAATTATAATTTTAAAAAAATTAAAGGTAAAATGTTCATGTTAAAAGACTAAAAATAATTGAAAAAATTCCACATTAAGTTCAACTGTGTTTTTAGTTTGGATTATCAAACATGCTTAAAAAATTAAATCATTGAAAATATTAATTTTCAGCTGATTTAATTTTTCCAATGACTTATCAAACACAGCCTTACTGTATAAAAAATGTTTTAAAATTTTCTTTTTTCAATTAAGTTCAATTCCAAATAAAAGATTTCGTTTAAACAATAAGAGATTCCAAATAAAATGTCTTAAAACAGTAAATGATATTTTTTAAAACAATAAATGTTAACCCTATTTCAATTTGGCCTTATTTGATTCTTTAAGGACTAAATTGATCCATTCAATAATAAAGGGACTAATTTAAACAAGTCCCTATAATAAAGAGACCTCTCAAGTACAGTCACTATAATAAAACAATAAAATGTGATGGGGAATTATGTAAGAAACTAACCTTAAACAAAGCCTCCACCGGTCCATGCGGCATCTGATTTCCCATTGCAACCAACAGCATTTTTATCAGATGCACCATTATAGAAACTATCATATCCATCATCCTTGGGGTCATCCCAACCAGCCCAACCATCATTGCTATGAGAAGCAGTCACTTTTGTAGTATGTTCCTTCCTATTGTCTTTTGTGTCCCAATCATCCCAAGAATTTGAGTTATAAGAATTATAGTTTACACCAGAGGAAGTTTGTCCACCAGAAGTAGAATTCCATCCCTTATTCTCCTGCTTAAACTCCTGATAATATCCATTCTTCTCGCTATCATTTCGTTGCCAGTTACCATCATTTTTCCAGTTCATGCCATCTTTAGTGTATTCCTCGACTTTCTGTGAAGCTATTGCCATGACCCCTTTCATGATGCCCCAAGTCTTCTGGCCAATTTCACTCGTCTTTGCAGTGACAACACCGACCGTTTCATTAACCCTGGCATCATAGCCACCCTCCTTAACCTGCAAATGAGGGCGCATCATATTCATGCCTTGTGTGTCTACTTCTAGATACCGATTACCATGTATATATATAGCAACAAAAAGATCAAAACCATCAAGCTATAACCATAACATCAAGATGTCAGCCCAAAATTAACCCAGGTAATCCCAAAACAAGAGTCACAATAGAGACAAACATTCATATGACCCAATAGACAGTCAAAAATTCCAATCAGTAAAAGGAATTGATATTTTTACTACTTCTGTATAAATTATGATTTCAACAATAACGTCTCCACAATGACATCCAGGATACCTAATAATGTCTTAATCAATTTCATTCTTTTAATTAAGAAAGGATTCTCAAATTCTTAAATCTAGCTAGCAAATCTTCCTTCACAATTTTTATTATTAAATATTTATATTTCTATATGCTATTTTATCTTTTTAATCTTATTTATGTTACATTTTTAAATGCAATTACTTCACCTTCTATCATAAAATTACAACCCAATAGACCTCTCTTTCAAAGATTCCAATATGTAAAAGGAATTGCTATATTGTTACTACTTTGGTATAACTTATCATTTAAACACTAACTTCTCCAATAATTATAACCAAGCTACCTAATAACGTCATAATTCAATCAATATCGTTCTTATTAATAATATTTTACATTTCTATATGTTATTTTATCTTTTTAATCTATTTATGTTACTTTTTAAAATGCAATTATGCCTTTTATTCAACTGATTTTTTTCTATATCTTATACCATAAAATTGTCACCAAAAAACTTGTTAGAGAGCAAAACAATAAAAAAAAAAAAGGAAATTGTAGCTGCAAGTTTCTCTTCCAAGTTAAATTCTTTGACTTCAACTGTGCCCCTCAATCAATGGGTTAAAGTTTGTCAACAACAGTTAAATGTTTAGTTTCACTTTATTGCTCTCCTAGTATCTTGTTTAATTTCCAAACTAAAGAGAAGCTAACTTTCACTCCATTTAAAATTTCCAAAGGCACTGTTAGGGTCAAAGATGCTCCTTTAACTTGCTGGACAGCTGGAATGTAATATTCTTTATTTATTAAACCACTAGGCTGCTTGACTATGGTTATTCAATATAGTATATTAAACATTAGGTCCTATATACATCAAGTATTTTCACATACCATTCGGGGCCTAATGATAGAGCAAATAAGGATTTTGATTGTTCATCATGCATCTTGTATAAAATCATACAGTCTAAAACAATTTATCAAATAACCGTATAAAGATAAACCATGTCAACACATCTAAAAGAAGCTTAACGTCCAAATATCAATAAAAAAGGATTCAACAACAGAGAATATTCCTCACTAATCAATTTAAGATATCGACATGCAATACAATCACAATTAAAATTCCCAAAAATACCTTGGAGGTGAGCTCCTTCGTCCCTGCTTGGACAACATTTGCAGCGGATGCAGCTACCAAAGATAACCTCCCAATCCCCTGCACCATTATCACCAATTAAAAGGGGGGAGAACAACTCAACTAAGGAAAACAGCAAAAAGAGAAAAAATCTATTAACCTGAGAAACAACAGAGAACACATCACCCTGAGAACTATTATTACTACTTTGGGTAGACATGGGAGTCGAACCAAACCCAACATATTTCCCCCCTTGAGAAGGTGGTAAACCTTCAGGCCTGGATTCGTTCTCCGCCATTTTCCTCGCAAAAAAGCTCTCCTTATTAGCAGCCGAGGCTTCCAATTGAGATCTCGTGTACATATCCTCCGTGGACTTCGACCTCACCGGAGCACCTCCCGTTCTACCACCATTATAATAACTCCCTCCTCTAAAATCACTCGCCGATTGGTTCCTCTTAATATCACTACTAGATCTAAACGAATCATCATTATCCCAACTATCCCACCCTCCATTATCCCCTGCATAATTACTTCCCCTACCACCACCACCGCCACTACTCAACGGCGGCTTCCTAATACCACCACTACCACCTCCGTTGAGATTCTCTTTCACAACCGGTGGATCCCGCCACGGACGACCTTCAGCTAAAGCTTGGATCCGATCTCGATAAACACTTGCGGCATTAGTATTATACTTAGCAACAATATCCGTTTCTTTAGGGATCCCATACTGAGCCAAAAAGGCGTTAAGCCGTTCGTTGCCACCCGATTCCATTTTCTTGATCTGGATCTCAGACCACGAATCCATAGTCACAGATCGGACGAACGAGATGTGAACACCTAAACCACGGTGTTTACCAGAACACTCCAAACACATGAAGATCCCGTACGAAACCGATGCCCATTGAGGATTCTTTTGATTACAATCGACGCAAGTCTTGTTACCCGGCTGCGATTGGAGATCACGCAATCGTCTCGATGCTGCCATTCTTTAATCCAAACTGAATCGGATTCGGTGCAAAAAATAGATCCGAGATTCAGCGAGACGGATCTATAAAGAACAAAAGGAAATAAAAAATATAATCGAAGGCTAAAAAATCAGAGCGGAGGAGGAGATCACCGACACCGTCAAAGCATATTTAGAGAATGAGATATATGGTGGAGATGGCTGATTGGAATTTTGGAGTTTTATTTATTTGTATTTTACAGAGAAAGAGATTTTTTACAGTATTTATTTTTAACGAAACACGTGTTGTTCGTGTGAAAAAATATGACTCGGTTTGTGTGAGTTGTGTGTGACTCGGTTTCTCACTTTATAATGTAAAGTTCATGTTGATGCTATTATTTTATTTATAGCACCAACTAGAGTTTTAATTACTTTATACAACTCTAACTCATTATTAATTTAAAATATTACAAAATAACCGATGCTCAATGCTTAGCAATACTCCTTGACTCAATATTCAACACAATTCATTCTTTTTAACATTTTCGTCCATTATAATTAAAAGCACGTTTCGTTACCACCTTATATAGGTCTACAGTATAATAGATCACTTGTCGCTGAACCTCTTTACATGTAGATCATTTGACATTGAACTTTTTATGAAAACTCAACACATGGCAATTCAAGACTAAGTCTAAGGGTATATAAGGCACGAAGTTTGGAGGCAGAGGTAGACTAAATTGTGCATATATGTCCTTTTTTTTTGTTAATCGGTCAAATAGTTTATTTTTTTCAAGATTCAGGGAAATAGATCGATTTTGGAGGAAGGATGTAAAAATGCGTCCAGTTAGGTGCGCTTTTTTTTACATGTCAGTAAAAACTCGTTCAATTGAACGTACTTTTTTGCTAATTATGCAGAAACTGCATCCAACTGAACACGTTTTCATACTCTCTTTCCAAAATCGATCTATTTCTCTAAATCTTCAAAAAACTACTTATTTGACCAATTAAGAAAAAATAACAGCATATATAACTAATTTAACCCTAGAGGCAAGCTCTCTCTCCTTCTCTCCTTGCTCTTCTGATCATCTCCTCTTATCTTCTTTATCCATGTTCTTAATAATCTTGAAAGGTAGCTCTCTTTGCCTTGTAACGAACAACGTGAATTGTATTTCCTTATTATCATATTTAAAACAATGTCGATATTAGAAAAGATAAAAATTTGAAATATTTAAAAAAATAAAATAAGAAAAATTAAAAAGTGCTTTAAGGAGAAAAGGCCTGAGAGAGAAGAATAATTTGAAATATTTGAAAGAAAATGTACAAGTGATTTAAGGAGGAAAAGAACAAGATTTTTGAAATCTATAATAAAATTATGCTTAGTTGAATCATTCAAATTTATTTATTTTAAAAAGGGAGGGAGAGAGATAAAAAAAAAAAAACAGGAAATGAAAGAAATGAAAGGCCCAAATTTTGGCCAAAGGAAACAAGAAAATAAGAATCATTCAATTTTAAGTATTTTATAAGAAAACGAAATTAAAGAAAGAAAAGCCATAAATTTTGGCGTGAGGAAAGGAGAAAGTTAACCCATGGTTGAATTAGTTGAATTAAAAATCGAAAATTTTATCGGTTTAATTTTTATTTCAATTTTAATAATTATGTGTATAAATCTAAAAAATTTTAATTTTCATTTTTTTGGATATAACAAAATGACATAATAATTTCAAAATCTATTGATGTTTTGTTCAAATTAGTCTTTTAACTTAGCAATTATTCCAACGCTAAGACTTAAACTTTTTTTTATTCAAATTAATCCCTAATATTTCTTATAAAACTCTAAAGTTTATATCCCGATATGCAAACAATTGCTAAATTGAAAGACTAAATTGGATAAAAAAATATTTAAACCCAATATGAGAGTAATGATCAAGATCAAACACCAAATAATGATTTAACTCTTACTCGTTAAAATTTTATCCCAATGGTCATACAAAACAATTATTTTGTTTTATATTGGGGTGAGAGATGGAGATCACATGGTTCAAAATTGCACTAAAAAGGTGTCTGATAAAAACTTTAATCACCGCTTTATACAAATTAAGACAACAACGGTTGAACTTTAATATTAATCTAAAGGCTAATAAATACTTTAATCACCTGAATAATGGTAGTACTTTTTTATTTCTAAAAGTATTTATCGGAACGAGTCCAGTAATTAATCATTCGTATTTTATAAACCTTTTAATAAGGTAGACGCTGGACACGAGTTTTTATAAAGTAAAAAAAAATTACAAAAATGTTGGCTTTTGATGCCTCTTGTAAATTTACAAAAACCAAAAACTAACATAACAAATGCCAAACATTAAGAATTTTTGTTGCTAAACATTCTTCTTTACAAAAAGAAACCCAGTTTAGTCCAGAGCCCAAGCCTGCAATAATTAGAAAAATGAGTATCAGAAAAAGGAAAGTTTACTTAGCAGGTCCCTCTATTATAAAGATTAAATCAAATTAGTTTTTATTTTTAAATAGATCAATTAGCATTTGTACTATTAAAAAGAACAAAAAAGAAAGCGAAATTTCAATAGAGTAAACATTTATTGTTTAAAAAATAATAATGGATCTTGAGACTAAATTTTGAGGGGCTTAACTAAAATTTTCAAAAATTTTAAGAGTTTGATGAGAATTATTTAAAAAAATGAGGGGTCTAATCAAAATTTTCTAAAGTCTTGTGATGATAATGAGAACCTCCAAAAATTTTAGGAGAATTTAATAAAAAATTTAAAAAAAAAGAATTCAAAGGAATATTGAAAATTTCCAAATCTTCTTTAGCCACGAGTGTTGTCCACTCTGAAAAATTATCATTTACTATTTAATAAAGTTAATATTTTAATAACTTTTTATGGTTTTATTGGTAAAATATGTTGTTTAAAGTTAACCTATAAATGAAAAAAATAATTTTTATATATTTTTTTAAACAGTAAATGTTAATTCTTTTAAATTTTAATTTTATTTTATTCTTTTAATGGTATAGTAATGAGACTCGTTAGTATATAAATAAACTTTTAAAAAATGATATGAGTAGATATAAAATAAGTTTTTGTTAACCATTTATGAATATGGATAAGTTTACGTAAAATTTTATGCTCATATTTTGGGTCAAGCAAAGCTTAGATAAGCATAAAGTGAGTTAATATAATTGTTGAGGGGATTGACTCCTTCAGAACAAGTCTTCGAAGTATCGTCCTCCAACCAGCTAACCCAGACCCCAACAAAGGTACTATCCTCGTGTCGAGGTTTTGTCTCCAAACTCCGTAAAGAATCATGTATGATTCACAAAGGGAGGCACCTCGATTGTTGGACGACACTTTGAAGATTTCTAGCGAATGAGTCGACCCCCCCCCCAACAATTATGCTTAAGCTCGGCCTGAACCTGAATCTGACTCGTCCCATGGACACTTCTAACTGTAACTAGTGACTGACCTGGATTTTGCCATCAGAGGAAGCAGCAAAAAGCATTCCACTATCCATGTCTGAAACCAGAGATGTAACCTTTGCATGTCCTTTGCTGTTCATTTTAATGGCACCAACTCTACTTATCCTTTCTTTTAACCAAACTTCAATCATCCCAAGCTTGGTGGCTGTAAATATGAAGTCATTGTTCACAGCAATTCTTTGTATGTCGAATCCGATCGGAAATGTTCCCATCACTTTCTTACTTGATCGACAAAACACCTTCATAACGATAATGTTTCGAAGTTTAGAAATCAATTTAAAATTTGAATTATAGTCCGGGGAGGTATGACGGAATTAACCCATGTATGTAATGTAAATAATATAAAATATTACCTTTCCTGAAACTCCATCAACAGTAGAACCACCAGCATAGAGAAGATCATCATGAATGTTGAGAGAATTTACAGTTTGTTTCCCCAGCAATTTTCTTGTTCCTAAATGGAATGTGCTCAATGTAGAACTGCACAGGTCCAGCTCCTGATATGCATATATATATATATAAACATCTTTTCTACGGTAAATATTAACTTCGTTACAATTTGAACTTAGTTAATTCTTTATATCGAAAAAGTGTACTAACCTGTATGTTGTACCCAGAGCAACCACAATACAGCTTATCTCCTGACATGGCTAAGCACTTTACATTTTTATTGAAATTTATATGCTTTGGAATTCCAGTCCAATTATAAACCTGCAAAAAATATAAATACTTATTTTTTTTTTTTTATATAATTACAGGTGTCTTTATCGATTTTACGATATAAATCTAACCCCGACCTTAACTCCATTTCCTTGCGAAACAAAACAAGCAAATTTAGCATTGGCTGTCAATTCATACACTGCCTCTTTCACATCATGTACTTGCATACACTGTATTTCTTCTGGTTTCAATGCCCATACCTACATAAAGAAACCAAATTTAAGCTACATTTTATATATATATATATATAAAAACCCGAATATTGGACCGAACACGAGATCGTTTACCCGAATCGTTTTGTCCAACGAACCACTATATAATCTGTCACCTGAAGATGGTACATACAAACATGTAACACCTTTGATATGTTCATGTGCTTCTTGCACTAGCCTTAGCCCTCTTTTCCCAGCTTCCCAAACCTATAGGAAAAACGAATTTATGTTACGGTTATCGCCTTATCGGATGAAATCGAGTTAAAATTGAGCATGTTAGGCTCAAACCTTTATGGTCCCATCTGAATGACTGCTTATTAGACAACCTTTATGGTATAACATACATAGAACCTCGCCATTCGAGCTCGAGTCTGTTTCGCCGATATCGGTATAGCTCCATAATTCGGTCTAAAACCGAAAAATGTTACGAAAACAGTTAGTTATTTGATATGCTCATAGCATATATGGTAAAGGGTATGAAATTATTGACTTACTGCATTGACAGATGATAAATTCATTAAAGCTTTTAGTATATCAGTTGCCATAAATGAGTTCCTCTTGAGCTTTCTCAAAGTTTTGTATATGCAATTAGCATATTTTCCCAGTTCTTCAATGGCAGCTATGAATATAATGGATTCAAAGTTAATGATTATTTGATATGGAAATGAAATAGGCCTCGAACTTTTCCGAAAAAATCAATTAAGCCCCTCCGAACCTTTTGCACCTAATTGAGCTCTTTAACTAACAAAACTGGTCTAGACAGTATTTATAATATTTTATACTTTTAGAATGAATCTAGACAAAAGGACTTCCAAATTCAAATGAACCTGGAAAATTATTTGTCTAGATTCATTGTCTGGATTCAAACGGTTAATGTCAATTAAAGGGCCTATTTGGCCTGTTTTGTTAGTTCAGGAGCTCATTTGGGTGCAAAAAGTTTGGACGAGCTGAATTGATTTTTTCGAAAAAGTTTGAGCGCTTATTTTACAAATAAGCCAATGAAATATGATATGTCTAGTGCAATTGTAAATGTTACTTACTTGGATCATTAATGAAGGTTTTCAAAGCAAGGACTGCTAATATCTTTTCTTCTAAGTTCTTTGATGATTGAAGGACATTTATGAATTCGTCAAGCAACGATTTACGAGCAGCGTCTCGGACACCGGTATCCGGCAATATCGACAGCATGTAAATCAACCATGTAGTTATCACAAGGCATGATTTAGCCATTTTTAATGAATTGCTTTTGAAACATTCTTCTAATGCTTTGAAAATACAACCTTTTTCGTGGTTACATAGCACAAATGCTACTCTTTTTTCCCATGTACATATAGCTTTCTCTTCACTTTCCTGCAATTAACGGTACGATTATCATGAAATCAACTCGAAAACTGGAAAAAGAAATCGATTTTCAACATTAATGTTAAGTACTAACCATTGTCTCAGTCCAATCTTGAGTACCATTGTAAGGTTGATCAAAGCCTGCAATCTTGAGTAACCAAGCTTCAATATACGACTCGCCTGAAGAAGTAATACGACCCGGAAGTGTTAACAACGCGTCGAGTACTATCGTTTGTTGATTCGGGAACTCCTTTTTTCGAAGTGATTCGATCAATGCCTCTATTGCTTCTTCCCTATAAATACTCATCTTTCGCGGTTCGACCTAAAAAAAGTTCAAACATGGTATGTAAACAAATTTTTCGAGTTAAATTTCGAAGGTTTTTCGATGCTAAAAACGAACCAGTAAGTCGAGCTGCAATAGAAGAGTAGCAATGGCAGGTTGATGTTCCATAGGAGCCATTTGAAGATACACAAGGAATGTATGCATGGTACTAAAAGCACCTTCAGTTTTAATCATTTCCAATATTTGATTGCAGAGTGTTCTTCTATTCAATTGAACCAATTCCGAGAGAAACTCGATGCATATGCCTCGTATGGTGTCATTACTGGCGTGAAATAACTCGAGAACATACGATAGCTCGGTTCCGGTCACTATCAAGTACTTGCAACTTTTATCAACCTTCATACAACATAATAGTATGGATATAATAGACCTCCTTGAATCCACCCTATGCATGCATTTCACTAGGGAAGGAATTGCATTACCCGAAACGATGCTTAACGCATTCAACGATCGGCTATTTTCATCTCCATTCATCAATATTTGTTCGAGTATTGCTATAGCAGCGTCCTTAGGCTCGATCATCAATGGAAGATCATTGGATTCTTCAGTTTTACGGAGTATTATTTGTATAAGGGAAGGGACGAGGTCATAACACGAAAGCTGAGCGAATGCAGGTTGTAGTTGGTATATAAGTACTGCAGTTTCGGCTAGACCATTTTTGAGCAAAGCGGCGAGACAATCGAAATCAGAATCTACACTTGTTAACGTCTCTCCGATGTTTTCGTCACCGAAAATTAGTTCCGAAAGAATATAAATCGAGGCCCGGAGTACTTCTCGGTCAAAAGAAGCTGATAGTATTTCCATAAAACCGTTAACGATTGTCGGTTTTGATAAATACGAGTGTATTGCAGCATCACCTTTTGAATCCTTCCAAAGTTTAGCAATTTCAAGAACTGCTGATTCACATTCTTGTAAATTATTTGAAGTACACAGACACGATACAACCGGTTTTAATCCGTTGATGATCGTCTCGACCATAGCTTGAGATATAACACTGGTCGGCGATGTGGATACTGCAGCTCGTGTAAACCGTTTACCCCTTTGGTTTACGTAATCGTCTATGCCCTTGTTCGATAACTCTGATGTTCGATTTGATGGGGACACCAATACAATTTCTTTCCCTAAGGAAGAGTTGAACCAAGTCCTCGGTGTTTCAGAATATGAAAATTCTTGAGCAAGATCGGGATGCTGTTCTTTCCATGATGTTATTAGCCTCTTCAAAACATAGTTTGTTTTAGGCAATGTGTTCGATGAAAGTGGTTGCCGAGTTATCGGGCACGTTGTGCTCCCTCGGTTAAGCCATTCTTCGATCGCTTTTCGTTCGTATGTTTGTCCTGTTTCAAGTGTAACAGGGTCATTGAAAATCTGTCCTGTAATGGGACAAACGAAATCTTTCGGCGGTCTTGATTGTGGTGTAAGCTTCTCAGATAAAGGAAGCGAAATACAGCTATGACTACCTTCATCGCTTTCGTTCTGATAACTGCAAAACCGAAACAAAATACGAATCGTCACGAGAAAATTACAGATAAAAACCCCTTAGTACAACAAGTTTGTTACCTATTTTCCAATGATCGAATGTTCACATGATCGTTACTCGTACTTGAAGGCCGACCACGAATCTTCCTACAACCTTTGGTACGTTCTGAATTGTGACCTACTACCACTTCACCATCTGAATCCACCGAGCTTATGCTATGATCGGTACTCTTGCGCGGTGAGACAGGCAAAGATATAGCATCACTTGTATCTGCAATACGACACGATAAAAGGCGCAACAGCGATTTCGATTCCCTTTTAGAAGTAGCGTCTGATCTCGGAGATGAATTCTTCGAGGAAGATGTTCTAGGTGAATCAACAGGAGAAGAAACCGACGGGGACTGAGTTTGGTTTGTAAGTTTTATCGGTTGTTGAACTGTTGATCCAATCGCCTCATAATCAGAATCATCTTCATTTTCCTCAGGTACACCATCCTAAAAAGCAAAAAGATGACCAAAACCGAAAATTGTCGATAAAAAAAAATATTCGAATAGATTCAAGTTTCGGGTTCTTACTTGAGGATCCCATGCTGCAGAATCATCGATACGACGCGAAAAAACCGAAGAATTTATATTCACTCTGCTATAACCAAAAGTGCACATCAACATAATAAGAAACATGTTATAGTTTTCTAATAATTTTCAACGGTAATTGAAGCTAACCTGTTTACTTCTCTTCCACCATGTTTCGATTTAAGAACCGGCGAAAATCCGGCACTTTTTGGCAATATAGGACCAAATTTGACATAATCCGGGATGGACCGACTTACCTCATGAAGCGGAGTCATCGGTGGCTCAGCAATCGGTAACATAGGAGCCATAACTTTCTTGTTAACACCCGAACTTGAATCAGAATTCATACAATCTTTATAATATTTAGCAAACAATCGCGTGTTTTCGTCTAATGATTCGCTATAAAGTTGTTCGAGTTTCTTCATCTTCTCGATTTGATCGGGCCGCATTGAAAAAACCAACGATTCATTGAAAAATTGATCTAAATCAGCAGTAAATGATATATCATTTGAATCAGGTAATACTTCCATTATAAGTTTATGCCTAGCTTCAGCATACCACCCTGCAATTGAACTCATATGTGGTAAGAACAGATTTTTCCAAAGCTCGGGTGCGAAATCGATCCGAGAAAAAAAGGGTTCGATGATAAACATCTCGAGAAAATAAATCACCGAGTTACGAACATCATTACGAAGTTTCCATAAATACGAAAGATTCAAATAAGCCCATGCTGATAAATAAGAATTAGGCACACCAGCAGTTTTTTGATTTGAAACCAACATAGCACAGACTTGTAGCATCTTTTCAGCATAATCTAATCTAGCATGTTTGGTTTCGATATTTGACGTATTAATAGCTTCTTCGAGTGCTTCGATACCCCAATCGAGATTCGCTAACACTGCTTGATCGGAATATCGGACTTCAACATCGTTCCCCGAGCTTCCGTTTTTGGCAGCTAATCTTTCAGCACACTGTTCTTTGTGTTGAACCCTTTGCTCTTTATCGATCAGTCGATCTTGAATGAAACTTCCCACTGTTGTAATCAATGTTCTTACAATATCTTTTTGATCCATTGCAAACCTATAGTTTCCAGCCATGAGAAAACACAGTGAAGAACAAGCTACCTTGTTGAACAAGTAATCATAAAAAGGTAGCTTCAATGGAATTATGAAGAAGAGGATTTATTTCAAGAAATTTCAGGGATTATTACAAAAAGAAATGAAGGCCGGACATTGAATTATTACAAGGTGTTGTGTTAGCTGTGCCGGCTTTGGGTGTTTTTATTTTATTTTTAAGTGATGATCAAAGCATTTGGTAGACCAAGGATTAATTTATTAACAAATCAATGTTTAGTGTAAGCATATACTTAATGGCTAAACTACATTACTACTCATAAATTTCTTTTTTATCATTCAATTATGAAAAGTTATAAAATGATCATCCAACTACTCAATTTTGTCCTTTTTTTTATCACCGGCTGGCTAACGTAAAAATGAAAACGATAAAACACCCGAAAATCCAAGATAGTTGGGTGACTAAAAAAGATAAAATTGAATAGTTGAGTTAATATTTTGTTTGGTGAATTTTTCGGTCACTAGCTAACTAACGTAAAAATAAATTTAAGATATTTGGGTGACTAAAATAGACAAAATTGGATAGTTGAGTGGTCATTTTGTAACTTTTTATAGTTGGGTGACCAAAAAAACTCATCCAACTATTAGTAAATTTCTTTTTTGATTACCCAACTATTCAATTTTGTCTTTTTTCTATCACCAATTGGCAAACGTAAAAATAAAAACAGTAAAACACCCAAAAACTCAAGATAGTTAGGTGACTAAAAAGATAAATTTGAATAGCCAAGTTACTATTTTGTAACTTTTCATTATTTGGTGACTTTTTTTGTTACAAATTGACTAACCTAAAAATGAAACCATTTTATAATTTTTTATTGCTGGGTGACCAAAAATTCTTTACTAATAATTGGATGACTACAAATGCAATTTACCCTTTTGTTTTTAAGCGATGATGAAAGCATTTTGTAGACTAAGGATTAATTTATTAACAAATCATTGTTTAGTGTAAGCATATACTTAATTAATTTATTATAAATCAATGTTTATTATAAGCATATACTAATTAATATATGGTTAGAAATTAAATATTTTAAATTCTTCAAGGGGCAGCTTTCATTTCATTTTCATATATTTTTCTTTGACTAGCTTTTGGAATAGTTTGTTTATTATAGGCATAATGATTTTTTTTAAGTTTGCCGTTAATTTTTTAAACAGTAGTCAAATTAGTTTTTTTAGTAAAAATATCGATAAAAACATTAACTTTTTTAATGATATTAGTGTAGCAACTTACGTGACAGGTCATATGTGTTTCAAGCTGATATAACATTATTTGTTTTATATATTATTGTTAAAGTTATGTGACTCAAATCTTGTTTAATTCAATTTAAAAAGTTCGATGTGCAACTCACATGTTAAATAAATAAAAATAAAGAGGCAAAATTAATGATCTATGGGGCGAAGGTCCGAGGGCCGAACCTTGCAGCACAAATTGAATTTGTTTAGAACTATACTTTTTCTATTGGATAGGTTGTTTAACATTTTAAAAACTGCGCATAACCGAAAATTTTTTGTATTGTTGTTTTTCAACATTAATGAATTTCTCATCTGCTCATGGTTTTTTTCGATAAGGATTTTTCACGTGAAATCTACATGTTCTTATTTTTCTTTCTTATTGTTTTGCGATCATTCCTACTAACATTATCGACGTATAATATAACAGTCACGTTAACAACTAATCTAATAATTATAAAAATATTCAAAAATAATAATAATAAAATAACTCAAATTTCAAAAAATATAAAAATTCAAAAAATAAGCATGAAATACACATAGATTATCATGTTGGCTACCATGTTTAAAATTTTAACATTTTAATCAATATTTCTATTAAAAGATAACAATTAGATTCTTTTTTAAAAAATTGGAGATCAAATTGACAAAAAATATAAATATTAAGGGCCAAATTTTTCATTATACCGTTTAATTATTGCTTTAGCCTCTTAATATGTTAAGTTTTTAAATTTAATTTTTTGTTTACTTTAGTTTGATAAATTTTGATCCCTTATTTTTAAATGATAACTAATTCACGAAATACAAAATTACTTGAAAGCAAATCTTATTATATTCTTCCAATAGAATTTACTTTGTTTATTATTATTTGGGTTAAAAACATGACAATTACTCTCACATTGAATTTTAAACTTTTTCTTATTCAAATTAGTCCTCATCCAAGCCCGATTTATAGTTTTTTTAAAGATCCCTTATAATATTATTAATAAATCGAAGTTGATAATATTGTTAATGGTAGAGTTTAAAGTGGTAACGGTTTAAACAATTATTTTGAAGTTTAGACTTAATTATAAAAAATAGAGAAGTTCGTGTGTGTTGACCTGATAGTTAGGATGTTCATCGCTCTAGGTGTCTTATTGGTAGAGTTTTGTCTTTCTCTTGTAATTCACCAAAAAAATTATAAAAAATAGAGGATTGCTAAATTAAAGTAAGTTAAATGTAAAATTGATCTTTAAATTACGTTTTTTTATCTATTTGGGTATTTTAAGTTTTTTTTTATTAAAAATGGTACCCATATTATTACAGATAGTCTTCTATAACAGTTATCCGCTATAACAACATTTCGCTATAATAACTAAATTTTTAGTAGAATCATTTTTATGTTTTATTTTAATCCTATATAATTTTTACTTATAACAGCAAAAATCATAGTTTTGTAATTAAGTCTAATAATAAGAGTAAAATTGAAATTAGACCATTCATTTTTAACTCCATAAATATTGAAATAAAAATATGACATTGTAAAAAAAGAGAAAAAGTTAAAAAAAATGACATGTCTCTAATTTTTAATTCTTTTTTAATTCTTTTCGTTTGTCACATTTTTCATTAAAAAAACTCTAATGAGACTGAGTCAAGCCCAGGTAGGACCATTATATATTTAAGTTTGACTCAAGCAATTATTTATATAATAAAATTGTAATTTTATTTATATTTAATGATAAATTGTATAAGAAATTAATTTTAACAATGATATAGATCTTAGGGTAAGCCAATTTGAATATCGGATTCTACTTGTGCTAAAAAATATTAATTATTTTTAAAATAGCAGTTCGATTTAAATCTATTAATTCTAATCTAAAATTCTGATCTAATCCAACTGATTATAAAAAAATAGAACTCAAGCTTATTCAAATTTCAAATCAATTAGAATCCAAAAATAACTGGAATAAATAATTCAAAATGAGTTTTAATTGATCAAAACCAAAAATTATTTGAACTCGTAATGATCCGATATGAAAAACTTGAACCTCAAATCTTAAAAGCAAAGAAAATTTAAATGCACCGAAAATAATTTCCCACAAACTAGAGGCACAAATGGTTTTACAACTAAATTGGTTGTTAGATCAATTAAACTATCAATTCTCAATTCGATCAATTGCTCTGATTTGATTACAAAAATTATTAAAAATTGAATTATTTAATTTTTCCAAATAACCAAAAATACATTTTTTTTTCATTTAATCATAGGCTAAAGAGGTTCAAATTAAATATTTTTATTTGTATGAGGAGCTTAAACGAAATTTTCTCATTTAGCAAGGGGGCCAAGGCACTGCTTGTCTTTGGCTACGTTTTTATCAACTATGCCAAAGAATAACAACTTTACTACTCCAATTGTGATTTCTTTACCATGAAAAATATATTATTTATTTCAAGAATAAATTATCAAAATAATCACTTAATTTAATGTGCTGTAATATTTTAATCAATGAACCGTTGATAGTAGTTAATAGTGTGACGATAAACCAACGTAACATTTAAATTAAATTATACAATTGATCATCATATTTTTTTCATTTTAAACAATTTAATTTTTTTTCCTTTCATCTTCCCTTAACCTTTTTCAGTTTTCCTACATCTTCCATCTCTTTTAACGCAATTTTTTATATTTTTTATTTGTTAGAACTAGTCCCTTAACTTTTTTGAACAAATTAATTTTTTCAATGTCCTTCCACCTAGATTTCAACGATGAAACGCTTCTCTCCCTTTTATCAGGCTCAATCCGGGAAGAACGTATAAAAACCAGTAGGCGGCGTGGTTGACGATGGTGACACAACAATGGCAATGGTAACTCCATATATATTATTAACCTTTGAAAAAAATTTAAACAAAACAACCGACAAAACAATCAAACAAGTCAAAAGCAAGAGAAAGATATTAGTTGAGAGAAGATGATAAAGCATCATTATTAAAACAAAGCATTCAAAATTGGCATCCAAATCCAATACTTAGCCCATCACCCAAAAAAACAACACCCAAAAAGTAGTTCAAACTTGATAACCAATCTCACACCAACAATAATATTTTGTACAAATAAATCTGCAATCAAATCCAGAGTCATAAATAATACCAAAATAATAAAAAAATCAGTGACTCGTAAGCCATGAAAGCATATGCCCTTTTTAACACTCTGAAACAAAACAAACAGGGTCAATATTCAATGAAATTAAACCAAAGAAAAAGAACTTGAAAATGAGCTAAATGTGTTGTCTAACCCTCACAAACAGTTGCATATTAGCGTTGAAGGAGATAAAAGACTACAGAAACGCACTCAAAACATAGGTACTATAGATAACAAATCACATATACCCGAAACTACGGGTTTATCATCATTGAGATTGATAAAAGTCTTTATGGCGAAACTTGGAAATCGTTAATTATCCAAGTTTTGCCATTTCGAAACCTATAAACATTTCACTTAAGTAAAAGACATACTGTAGGAAGGAAGGAAGCTTCCCGGTTGCAAAAGCCTTAAAGAACTGTATTCAGTTAGCACGGCTTTTGAAGACATCGAGACCCATCTCGGTTGGATCTGTTGCTTGCAATTCCACTTGGATTCCATCCAGTTCTCGCTTGAATCTGTCTTTGGAGCTAGCGTATATCATCTTGCTTCTGATCCTTGATGTATCGGGAGACCTTCATAGGACGACAACAGCATATAGTAAGTAATAAAAGGAAACAATGGAACACCACGATTAAGGAACTTTGTAGTACCATGCGATGAAAAAGATTCTGCTCTTTGGGACGTTTTCAGCCGTTAGAAAATCAAAATCGTACACAGCATAACGACATTCATCAGCGGGAAGGCATTTAGTAAAATCCTCATAGCTCTCGGTTGGCTCACCAAGCTTCTCCACGATAACTTGCTTCTGCTTCTCCTCGATTTTGAAAACAATAAAGCGGTGGGTTCTTTTTGCCTTCAGTTCCAAGAACTTCAACTTGCAATCATCATGCACAGCCATTCCCGAAGCAGCGTTGGCCTGGGATATAAAATAATACCACATGAGAAAACAAAAGCAGTGCCAATGTTTAATAACATCAATAGCACACAAAGGAACGATAAATGAAGAAAAAAAATAAACTATTCCAATACTCTATATATCCATGATTTGATCCTAACAAAATGAACAATAAATAAACAAAACAAAAGCCGCACTTAAATACCCTTTACATAGACTCTAACTTGATCTCTTTCAATGGCCCCCTATGCTGGTATAACATCACGTGTCAACAACATCTTTAGGATGAAGCAGAGCTCATCTTACATTGCCTTTAGAACATCCTAAATCAGCTAGTTGAGCTTCACAAAGCTTCACAATGGGGCGTGTTTATTGTTTACGATCATAAAATCATAATATTATGTTTGGATACATAAAATAAGATTTTCTTTGGCTTCAGTAAAAATAAAAAATAAAAAACAACAAAAATACAAGGATCCAAATTACAAGCGCAGACAATTGGGATTAATATATTAAACAAGTAAAAAAAGACAGTGTCAAAGAAAAAACAGTTAAAAATATACTCATAAAATAGAAACCGATACGTACTTAGATTAACAGCAAATTCAGTAGAATCAAGCAGCTAAAGAGACTAGAAGCTAGATCAGTAATGATTCCATTTTCAGCACAAATTAGGTACATCTAATTTCATAGAAATCAAATCAAATCATTAACTACAGATTTAAAATCCTAAGATCTAGACACTTAAAAATTTCCGGGGATTTTCAAGCATCAATATGATTACTAAGAAATTACACAAAAATACCAGAGATATGATTTAATTCTAGGATAGACTATTAATTTAAAACTACAAAAAATAATCAACAAGAAAAGAGACGATCCAGTCGAATTACTAAGAAATTACACAAAAACACCAGAACTACGATTTAATTAAAGGATAAACTATTAATTTTAAATTTAAAAGTAAGGATCCAGTCGGATTACTAAGAAATCACTCTAAAATACCAGAAAATCGATTAAATTCAAGAATAAACAAAAAAAAAAGTAAAGAACCAGTCGGATTGCTAAGAAATTACACTAAAAATCAGAAAATGATTAAATTCAAGCTTAAACTATTAATTTAGAACTTAAAAAATCAACAACAAAAAAAGACGATCCTGTCGAAATTACACAAGAAAATCAGAAATACGATCTAATTCAAGGATAAACTATTAATTTTAAACTTAAAAAAAAAAAAGTAAAGATCTATTCGGATTGCTAAGAAATTACACTAAAAATAAAAAAAAAATTAACAACAAAAAAAAGACGATCCTGTCAGATTGCTAAGAAATTGCGCAAAAATATCAGATATACGATCTAATTCAAGAATAAACTATTAATTTTAAACTTCAAAAAAAGGCAGCTGAAACATTACCATCTTTTTGGAGCTTTTTTTAAAACGAGGATAAGGATCGAGATCAACGGCGGTGGAAAAGGAGATAAGAAAATAGAGAGAGAGAGAGAGAGAGAGAGAGAGAGAGAGAGAGAGAGAGAGAGAGAGGAAAGCTCTTCCGATGACGAGGATTGAAAAAACGGTGGGGAGGGGCAAAAGTCCTTTTATTTCGGTGAAAACTTGCCCAGTTGAGTTGAGAATTAATAGGGTGTTTGTATTTGTACATTAAGTTATCGTACGAAACATTTCTTTGCCTAATCTTGTGTTGCCACGTCGTGTTCGGTTCATAGAGGGCACGGGTTTTGGGTCGTGGTCATGATTAAGCCGCGCTGTATTTTTTGGACTCGGCTAATAGACAACTTCACTCGTTGGCGGCTTCGTTTGACTCGGCTGAACTTTTTAAAGGGTTAAATAGTTTTGACCCATCAACTTGGCAAATAAATTCATTTCGGACCAAAATTTGAAAAAAAAAATTGGTAATTTAATATTGTGCTGCATCATCACCTAAAAATGGATCTAATGACGTGACACAATATTAAAATATATATTATCGAAATTTTATATTTTTCAAAATTTATGAATTAAAACCAACCTAATTTTCAAGTTTAAGTACCAAGATAGACTTAATAACGAAATTCATAAATAATTTAACCTATCTTTACATTGAGTTGATATTACAAATTAACTCGACAACAATACATAAATAATTTCATTTATTTTTTTAATTTTAATATCATACATGTTGAAGCCCAATTTTGATTGGGCCCAACTTGGATCAAAATTTTGATTTTTAAATTAAGTTTGAATTGATTTTAAATTTAAATACATTTAAAATCGTTTTAAACTTAAAATCAAATTTAAAATGTCCAAATACAAGCCCGAATGGGCCCAAACAAATGTCCAAATTACAAATCAAAGGCCCAAATTTGGGTCCAATTTCTAAACTAACCCAATTCTAAATTACCCTAAGTCCTAACCCAATTACAATCAGCCCAAAAGCACCTAAATGACCCGAAGTCAACACAAGTGGGTCTGTTGCCACCCCACTTGCACCTGCTGCTGCCATCCACAGCCACTCAGAAGGCACCACGTTAGCCCAAGCAGCTCCTCAGCTCGAACTTGCACTGCCACCAGCTGCTCCAATCGCCACTGTAACCTGCAAAAGAGATTAGACGTACATTTAGCTGTATAGGACAAAAGAGAATGAATGTAAATCTGGTTATAAAACCAGATTCAAATTAGTTGTAAGGAGGTTACGAAGGTTCTATAAAAAAAAAAAACTCTTTAGATTAATACAACAAAAAAGAAATTTCCAAGCAAGCCAACAAATATTCGAAGCAATCAGCAGTGCCTAAAGCATTTAAGTTTCAAACAAACCAAATTCATAATTCACAGACTTTGAACCGCCTGGTACACTCAATTCATGTCTGTTATCATTTATGATTTGAATTTTTGACTTAATCAATTTCCAAATACGTTTCAATGTATTAAATACTTTACTGCGTCCATTTATTATTATCTATATGTTGAAAAATATATTAAATATACATATTAAGCATTTTAATGGCATTGATGATAATAATAATAACAATAGTGGTAATAAATGTGTTTAATAATAAGTATAATATTAATATATTTAATATTAAAAAAAAAGAATTTTAAAGGACCATTAAACTCCCCTGACTCGCGTCTCCGTCGCCGGAGTTCCACCATCACCGTCATACCCCCGAGGCGAAAATCTGCAAGGAAACAAAAAGAGGACTTCAAGTCCTTCAAGAGGGAATCAACAAAACCGAAACAAATGAAACAAAGGAGTTTTAAAAGAAGAAAATCAAATCTTTAAATAACAAAAGGGTTCTAAAATTTTCAGATCTGGTTTGAAACCAGATCTGGTTTTGAATGAAAATAAAAAGGAAAAGAGATGAGTTTTAAAAACTATTTTTAAGAAAATTGAAAAGGAAGAAGAAGGGAGAAGCTTCTTACCTAGGATGATCGGCGTGTGAAAGAGTCCGGACGACGCAGGGACGCACGCGCGTTGACCAGCGGACGACGACGGGTTGGGCAACTAACGGCAATGGCGCGTGTGGTGTGTTGCCCAGCGGCCGGAGGTTGGCCGGCGTGAGGGAAAGGGATAGAGCTTTTGAGAGAATTTTGGTTTGTTTTTGAAAAAAGGAAGAATGAAAGTGAAAAAAAAAATTAAAAGGGGTATTTAAGGGCCACCAAAACAGCGCCGTTTAGGGTGTGGCCCAAATACCCCAAAACGACGCCGTTTCAAGTGACCCGATCCATGACCCGACCCGAGCCGTCGAGGATCCGTGTGTTTTTAAAAAAAGAGATATTTATACATTTGGTTCTTCCGTATTTTTTAATTATTTCAATTTAATCCTTTTGGTACTTTAATTAATTTTAATTTGGCCCGATAATTTACATTGCTTTTCAATTTAATCCCTTGATTTTTTGGAAGCACCAAGTGCTGCCACGTGTCACTATGTTGGTTTATTTTTGCAATTGGTCCCTTTCTTTTTTAATTTGTTTTAATTCAACCCTTAAATCAACTTCTATTTAATTACAAAATTGGCCCAAAAAAGTTTCATGGTTTTCAAATTGGTCATTTGGCTTCAGGATGCTTGTGGGGTTGCCATGTGTCACCTATTTTTGGTTTTATTGCATTAAAGGTCCCTAAACTATCCAAAAATTACATTTTACTCTCGAACTTTTGAAAATTACATTTTTACCCCGAACTTCCGTAAATAACATTTTTTACCTCAAAACTTCCAAAAATTCCATTTTTAACCCTAAAACATCCAAAAATTCCATTTTTGACCCCCAAAACTTTCAAAATTATCATTTTGCCCTCAGATGTCCAAAAACTCCGTTTTTGATCCTGATTTTTCTAAAGATTACCGTTTTACCCCCGAATATCTAAAATATCATTTTTAGCCTTAAATTTTCCTAAAATTCCATTTTTGCCCCTCGAGAGTCCAAAATTACCATTTTGCCCCCGGATATCAAAAAGTCCCGTTTTTAACCCCGATTGCATCATTTTTCTTCCTTGTCAATATTTGCATTTATTTTTATTTATTATGCACCCGCATTTTATATTTTTGCATACATTTTATTTGCTTATTATCTTAATTCGTGTTATTTAATTTCTCTTATTAATTGCTCATTCGTATTTAAAGATTATACGTTCGTTTTCAAAGTTGTTTTAAAACCAAGACAATGTTCCTTTCGTGTGGAAACTTCGGGAAATCATGTCCTAATGTGTCGGGTGTGATTTTTCGTATAACTCATACGAATCGAATATCCTTTTTCAAGTTTTTATGCTTGTTAACTTCGAGATTCCAAGAACGTCGTGTCCTAATGTGTTGGTCACGACTTTAATTCTTTGCGAAAATCGAAGTAAATGGGCATTCCATATGCAAATTTTCCAAATCATGTGTCCGAGGATTGCATTTTAAATTCAATACTAAATTTTCAAGTTCTCAAATATATATATATATATATATACAAATGATTTTAAAACAAAACGAGGCAATGTCCTTTCTTGTGAAAACCTCGAAAAATCGCGCTCTAACGTGCTGAGCGTGATTTTCGTAATTCATGCAAATCAGATATCCTCTTCAAAATCATTCAAAACGTCCTTCAATTTTGGAACTCCGAGAACATAGTGCTCTAACGTGTTGGACACGACTTCTAATTCTCATAGAGATTCGAAACACGGGGACGGGTTTTCTCAAAAGGCCTTCCTTTGAAATATTGTAAAGTTTTCTAAAAACAAAGATCGTATTTTAAATCTTACTCAAGTTTTCAACGTTTTCACAAAACCAGACCCGAAAGTAATCAATGTGGTACCAATTTTGGGCGTATGAGGGTGCTAATTCTTCCTCATGCGTAATCGACTCCCGAACCTGCTTTCTGGATTTCAAAGACCTACATGTTTTTTAAAACGACTTTTAAACGTTTTGTGGTGTTTCAATCACACCAAATTAAAGATTGATGGGGACACCCATTTTTTCCAAATTTTTAAACTAATTTTTTCGAAACTCTGTTTTAAAATAGTTTCGACAATACATATTTCATTTAAAGCCAATGATGAGATTTCTAATTGCAGTGAAATTTTTGACATGACAACGGAATGTTAGAATGTTAAGAGTATGTTGGGGATATTGATGAGCCTAGCCGGGAAAGCAAGCGAAGCCCAATTGAATGTCGAAAGCCCATTAGTTGAGAACATGATAAAGCGTCATTATTAGCATTCAAAGTTCGCATCTAAATCTTCTACTTTAGATTGAAAAAATATTTATTTAAATCATTCAATTATTCGAAAATTTATATTTAATACATTAGATTATACAACTTTTTTCAAATTTATTTAAATTTTAATTCATAAATTTATAGCATTCAAACATGTTTTATAAATCTATTAAATTTTGAATCATAAAGTCATCACATCCAAAAATATCTTATAAAAAAGTGAAAGAAAAACAAAAAAGAAAGAAGTATTTTCGATTATACAAACAATGCAAATAGAAAATACCGTACAAAAACAATTTTAACACCTTTAATAACTATTTTATAACTTATATAAAAAAATTAAATAATTTAATGATATTCTTTTTATTTTTTGAAGCTAAATGACCAAAACAATACATAAACTTACTAATAATTACTAGTTGGGAACCATTCTTGCACTTAAAAGACCAAGTCTGAATATAGCAAGAAATATCAACCAGCAAAAAATCTCGTACAAATAAATTTGCAATCAAATCCAGTGTCATAAATAATGGCAAAAAGAATCAGTGACTCGAAAGACATAAAAGCATTCCCTTTTAACACTCTGAAACAAATAAACAAGGGTCAATATTCAAAGAAAATTAAAAAAGAAAAAGACTTGAAAACGAACTAAATGTGTTGTCTAACCCTCACAAACAGTTGCATTTAGCGTTGAAAGAGATGCAGACTACATAAAGGCACTCAATACATAGGTTCTATAGATAACAAATCACATATACCCGAAACTACGGGTTTATCATCATCGAGACTGATAAAAGTCTTATGGCAAAACTCAGAAATCCCAAGTTTGCCGTTTCGAAACCTATAAACATTTCACTTAAGCAAAGACATACTGTAGGAAGGAAGGAAGCTTCCTGGTTGAAAATGCCTAAAGAACCGTATTCAGTTAGCACGGCTTTTGAACACATCGAGACCCATCTCAGTTGGATCTGTTGCTTGCAATTCCACCTGAATTCCGTCCAGTTCGCGCTTGAATCTGTCTTTAGAGCTGGCATAAATCATCTTGCTCCTGATCCTTGATGTGTCGGGAGACCTTCATAGAATGACAACAACATATAGTAAGTAATAAAAGGAAACAATGGAACACCACGATTAAGAAAGTTTACAGTACCATGCGATGAAAAAGATTCTGCTCTTTGGGACGTTCTCGGCCGTTAGAAAATCAAAATCGTACACAGCATATCGACATTCATCAGCAGGAAGACATTTAGTAAAATCCTCATAGCTCTCGGTTGGTTCACCAAGCTTCTCCACAATAACTTGCTTTTGCTTCTCCTCAATTTTGAAAACAATGAAGCGGTGGGTTCTTTTTGCCTTGAGCTCCAAGAACTTCAACTTGCAATCATCATGCACAGCCATTCCCGATGCAGAGTTGGCCTGGGAGTATTAAATCATCAAATGAGAAAACAAAAATCTAAAGCAACCCCAATGTTTAATAACATCAATAACACACAAACACAACATTATCAATTATAGTAGAAAGGGCCAAAATGAAGGGGGGGAAATCAACTATTCCAATACTCTATATCTCCATGATTTGACCCTAACAAATTGAACAATAAATAAACGAAACAAAGTCGCACTTAAATACCCTTCACACTAGATTCTAACTTGATCTCTTTCAGCTGCCCCTTTATTATCATATAAGGTCACGTGTCAACAACATCTTAGGATAAATCAACTGGTTGTTGTTTGCAATGGGGCGACAATGTTTATTGTTTATGATCATAAAATCATAATACTATGTTTAGATAGATAAAATAAGATTATTTTTTGGCTTCAGTAATAGTAAAAATAATAATAATAACAACAAAAATACATGGATCCAAAAAACAAGAGCATACAGATTGGGATCAATATATTAAACAAGTGAGAGAGGTCAGTGTCAATGAAAAACAGTTAAAAATAGAGTATTCATAAAAAAAAAATTGACACTATTAGCTTAACAGTAAATTCAGTAGAATCAAGCAGCTAAAGAAACTAGAAACTAGACCATTGATGATTACATTTTCAGCAGAAATTAGGTACATCTAATTTCATAGAAATTCCAAATAATCAAATCATTAACTACAGATTTAAAATTATAAGATCTAGACACTTAAAAAAACAGTGGTTGCATAAGAAAAACTTAAAAAAATCTGATTGCTAAAAGAATACTAGAAATACGATTAAATTTAAGAATCAACTATTAATTTAAAACTTAAAAAATCAACAACAAAAAAAGTAAGGATCCAGTCGGATTGCTAAGAAATTACACAAAAATCTCAGAAATACGATTAAATTCAAAACTTAAAAGATCAACAAAAGAAAAGACGATCCAGTCGGATGGCTTAGAAATTACACAAAAATATAAAAAAAATACGATTAAATTCAAGGATAAACTATTAATTTTAAACTTAAAAAAAATCAACAAAAAAAGGACGATCCAGTCGGATTTTTATTTGTTCAATGACGATCCAGTCGGATTGCTAAGAAATCACACAAAAATATCTGAAATATGATTAAATTCAAGAATAACCTACTAATTTAAAACTTAAAAATCAACAGAAAAAAAGTACGGATCCAGTCGGATTACTAAGAAATTACACAAAAATACCAGAAATACGATTCAATTCAAGAACAAACTATTAATTTAAAACTTAAAAAAGACGATCCAGTCGGATTGCTAAAAAATTACACAAAAATAATACGATTTAATTCAAGAACAGAAGTATTACTTTTAAACTAAAAACAAAAAAGGCAGCTGAAACATTACCATCTTTTTTAAGCTTGTTTGAAAACAAGGATAAGGATCGAGATCGACGGCAGTGGAAAGGGAGAGAAAAAAAAAGGAAGCTCTTCCGATGACGAGTGTTGAAAAATGGTGGGGAGGGGCAAAGGTCCTTTTATTTCGGTGAAAACTTGCCCAGTTGAGTTGAGAATTAATACGGTGTTTGTATTTGTACATTAAGTTATCGTACGAAACTTTCCTTCGTCTAATCATGTGCTGCCACGTCATGTCCGGTTCATAGAGATAGAGGGCACGTTTGTGTTCGGTTTTTGTGTCGTGGTCATGATTAAGCCGCGCTGTATTTTATGGATTCGGCTAATAGACAGCTTCATTTATTGGCGGCTTTGTTTGACTCGGCTGAATTTTACAAATTCTACTGTTTTTTTTTTTAAAAACACCTTATCAACAATACGACTAGTGCGACTCGATTCTAGGTTACATTTGTTGCAGTAAACACCTTGACGATCAAGTCAACACACGTGTTCAAATTCTACGGTTTTTTCATCCCATCTAATTTGCACTTTTTAATTGGTAACAAACATAAAATAAGCAAATATTAAATAAAATGTTATAATCTATGGTAAAAGTATCATAAAGGTATTCATATTACGAGTCAAATTGTATTTTATCCATTCTACTTAAAAAATGATAAATTAGTCTCTATATGTTAGATCAAAAAATAAACAGGTCCTATTAACAATTTTATCCATTTATATTGTTAGAAATTTATCCATGTAGATCAAAATGAGATACACATGACATCTCACATGTTACTATCTAATTATTCTGTCAGTCATGATTTGATTAATTTATTTTCTAATAATTTTTAGTATTTTTTATTAAATTTGACTTGTATAGCTACTAATATTTATTATTTATTAAATGTTTTATTAAGTGGTGACACTCTTAATCAGGTCACTAATTTAATTAAGAATTACGAAAAAAATTGAATTTAAAAGAATTACATTATTTGAAGATAATGTATTTTAATACATTTAAATTTACACTTATTTATATTGATAATAATATTAATAACAATCGAATTAAAATTCAATCTGAGTATGTTTGGGATATGGTTGAGCGAAGCCGGGGGTAAGGGTCGGCTATGTGAATAGAAAAGAAGTGGGAAGCATGAGCAAACACCTGGAATGGGTCCACAGGCATTAAAAGATTCGCCACCCTCCACCTCCCCTTTCCCTGCGTCCATCTAACGCTACCCTTCCTTTTTTCCTTTCCCCCTATTTTCTTTTCTTATATTTTTCATAATTGGACCCCCAGCATAGCCGCCCAACCACCTTTTCTTTCTCTTTAAAACTATTTTTATTTATTGAATTTCTGTTGGGTTTTAATTTTCAATGGATTCTTTTATTTAAAACACTCTACAGCTATATCCAGAATACGAATTTCTTTTATGAGAATTTTAATAGTTATATTTTTAGTTAAATTTAATTAAAATAAATCGAATTTGACAGTCACTGTTTTTAAAAAAAGTAAAAATGGTAGCGGATTTGTCAAAAATTTTCTATATTGAAGCTCGGGTCTTATTTGAAAGAATTAAGTTTATTTGGTCGTGAGTGATACTTATTGCAAAAGTAGCAAGGTAGTAAATTGTATTACAAAAGAGGCTAGAGGCACTCTGAAACTGTTGGTGGTAATCCACAATGACTCACCGGATTCTATTAAACATTTGTTGGAGGATGATATTCTTGAAGCTAGGCGTATTCCTTTTGACAATGATTAGCAATGATCTAATCTTAGATTAAAGCTATTTTCTATCTACAACAAATGGAGTAAAAATGTTAAATTTTTAAACATTACCGCTTGCATAGTCATCAACATGTATTTCATATTAATTTTTAATTTTTATAAATTCTTTTATTTTTTGAATTTTTTTATAATTTTTAAATTATTTGTTGTTCGTATAAGATAAATAATATCATGTAAAAATGAAGTACATGTGAATTGTCACGTATATTGTCACGCCGACTTCAATCGATTTTCAAGTAAGATTGAAAAGAGGTTTTTCAAGAACGAAAAGATTGAAATTGATACGTTCTTAACAAATTCAACATCAATGTGTTATACAAAGAAAAATAAAGAAGTTGCGGATACAACATTACAAAAGAATCAACTAATGATGATTGTTTTTCTTGTAGTGCAATAGATGCAATTCTTAATTTTGTTTATTCTAAGGTTAATTTGAAAATTGTTTAGAACTATCGAAAGGTTAATGATGGTGAAATATACATCTATATAGGTGATTGTAATTCGGTGCAAGTTGAAGCAATAAGGACATTTAAATTATTATATTATTATTAAGGACTGGATTTTATTTGGATTTGAATGAGACTTTTGTTGTATCGTATTTTAGGGGGAATTTGATTTCCATCTAGCATTAGACAATTTAGTTACTTTTGTTCATTTGAAAATGGAAAATTTAGTCTCATTCATAATTCAAGTTTAGTTGATTTTGATTCTTTTTAAGAATGTTTATTTACTTGGATACTAATTCATGTTGGTAATTGATTTATTTGCCATTTTGGATCTTTCGCTAATTGCATTTAAGTCTTTAAGCTTTTGACCTATTAAAAACTTATAGCAATAAGACTTTTACGATTTAATCTTGTACCTAAATTAAACAATTAATAAACAAAATTGATGGGCCCAAATTTAATATTCTTTTATACCATCTCCATGAATATTTACGAATTCAATTTACGAAAATGAGATTCCAAAATCACCTTTTTAGGCACCACCAAAAATTGGGTTGTTACATGTTTAGATTACATTGCATGTAATTTCCATGCATTCATATTTGATCTATATAATTTGGTTGTGTTAATATACACGATCAATGATGATTTTAGTTACGATATATGTAATGAAAGTCGAATTGGTTCCATGTTGACATAATTAATTGACGAGATTTTTTGGAATATCTTTTGAATATGATAGTAAAGTTTTGAGCTCAAAAGGTTATATAATAACATGTAATTATAGAGTAATTAGTGTGTATATATTTCTGTGTGTGGTCCAAGTGGGAGATTGTTGAAAAAATTTGGACACCATATATATATAATAATAATAATTACATGTTATTATTTATTATCATAAAATGTTAGCCCAAATTAAAATTGATCTGGTTAATGCTTATTAAGTTTCAATTATTAAATAAAGTATGAGTCAAATATGTGTAGATACTCTAGTAACTAATTAGAAATTAAGGTTAATGTACAAAAGTTATATATTAGAGTTATGGTCCTCAAATTACATATGTAACTTTTCTAACATCCGATCTTGAGAAAAGAGAGAGCTACATTCTCTAAATTATTTGTGGGTTAATTTGAAAGATCAAAACCATAAGACTCGAAGATTTCAAGATATCGATAAATTCAAGTACGCTTCCACATCTAACTTTGTTCTTGATGATCTAATATGCCATTGTAATAAGTGTTATTTTTATTGAATTCCTTTTTATTAAAATTTGTTCGATTTTTTATCGTTGCTTGTAACATTAGTAATATAATATTTTACAGCCTTAATTGAGAAGATGGTGAATCGAATTATGGGTCTAATCCATTTGAATGGATATATTATTTCGATTAAAGATATCTTTGTATTTAGAAAATATGTCACCTTGGAAGATATGAAAAAAAGGATTTGTTACATAATTCAAGCTAGAGATAAAGATATTAAGAGGACGCTTGATCCGAAGTATAAAATTGCGAGGTTTAATCGAAGAAGTTGCAAATATTATGCAATTGATCTTAATGATGGTGAAGATGTCGAGACAATGGTGTTTGGACACTGAAAAAGTGGTGATGTTGCAATCGTGGTTTTAGTTAAGCTCAAAGATGTTCTATATAAAGGTTATCGAGAAGCAATTTATTGTTCAAATACATCGGTGATCCCGATGACAACATATCATCCGAAGTTTCCTTCAATTGGTACCTTTCTCGAGGTTAATACTCATAAGTCGACGATGCTCAAATGCAATAGTTATACTAAAGGATGATGAATCTATCATAATTTAAGAATAATTTGTAATTTTATTATTAAATATTGTTATATAAAAATATGTTATATCAAAGCTAACATGACGAACCAAATCAATAAAATTGGATCCGAATAAATCTATTTGTCTGTGGTATAGTAATCATTTCATTATATTTACATTTAATTATATGTATTTAGGATAAAATTGATAGAATTTATAAATATAAAGGGGTAAATTTATTGAGTTATTTAAAATTAGGATCAAATTAATAAAATATGTAAATATTGATGGCTAAATGTGTTATTATACCAATTAAAAAAAGGTCACACTATCGTGCCTCTTAATTATTTAATAGAGAGTGACAAAAACAGAAACAATCTAAAACATTAATGAAAAAATTGAAATATTGTATAGTTTAGTGACCAACACAGAAACAAATTAATAGTTAGGCAACTAATGGTATAATTTACCCTTAATTATTTTTTTATTTCTCATGGTATACATGCCGAAGCGAGCCCATTAACTCATCTTCCTCGTTCTGTAAGCCCATTAAAGGGTAGATGTTGGTCATGAGTTTTAAAACTGCTCCATACCCAGAACGAAAATCGAACCCTTGATCACTAATTAAAGTAAAAAAAAACCCTTACCATTTCACCTAATTCTCGTGATTTTATTATTTTAAATTTACCCAACCGTTATATAAAATACAAAAAAGAAAAGGCAAGTAATTAATTATCATAACATTTTTTGTTCAAATTTAATTACAGTAACTTATTACCAAATTGGAACAAATTATCATAAATTTCATTCCATATATAATTCAGAAATAAAGTTGGTATGACTTGTCACCTTTATTTACCTTATTTATTTTAGTAAATCCTAGTTTTCCATTAATTTTGCTTTCAATTTTTTATTTTTCTAATATGGTATGTAATTATTACTATGTAACTTCAAAAGCATTATTTATTTATAAATGAGATTTTATAATTGAACTAATAATTACATCAAAAGAAATATAAATATTTGAGAAATTAATGGGATGAATAATTTTTCTTCTAGGTATGAAGCTGTTTTAAAATTCGTGGTCAACATCTACTCTTTTAATAAACTTACAAAATGTAAAATATTAGTTACTAGACTTGCTCTGATAATATTTCGAGAAATAAAAATAAAAATATTTTTTAAAATATGCACATAGCTTGAAATTGTATTTATTTTATCAAAAGTAAACTTTTTGTATATTTATTCACCCAAAATAAAAATGTTTATAGAAGATTGAGTTAAATTTGAATATACATATTTTTCTATTTGATCCGGTTTAAATTAAATTTGTCGGAACATAGAATAATATGATTAATCCAATTGATTGGCTTATCTTATCAAAATATAAGCGAAATAGAGAAAAAAAATATATAGGTGAACAAAATGATTCGGCATGTTAGATGGCTTGATTAATCCAATCGAATGACCTATCTATTAAAATATAGATAAAATAGGGAAAAAGAGGAGAAAATCTAGGTGAACAAAATGATTTTAAATAAATTTATTTCTAAATCCATCAAATTAAATTCGAGTCTTGAATCAATTCAAATGGAATATGTCGAGCCAAATTATTAATCGAATCTTTAACTATTAGTATAGATTAACTAATTAATCTAAATAAAATTGTTTATGGATTGGTTGAATTAATAACGTCTAAATGACTTTTTACTTAATCTAATTAGTCGAATTATATACTCGTACCCAACTAAAATGTACCCAAAAAAAAGTAGACAATTCAAATTAAAATTATCCGATTGAATTATCAACCTAACTTATAAATAAATTGATTGATCAATTAAATTCGAGTCGAGTATATATATTTATTACATGTTCTAAGTTTAAAAACTAAGACAAAACAACGAGGGGCAAAGATCAATCTTTGAATAATTGAAAATTTTATTTATAATTATTTAAGGATTTTATTATCAAAACTAAGGGCAAGCTTCCTTTTCTTTGATGCATGAAAGCTTAAACATAACATAAACCAAACAATCAAACAACACTACTTCAAGCTTTAGCATTTTTGGTTTCCTCGCCGTCTTTGGTCTCCGTCGCCACATTTTTGGACGCCCCAGTTGGTGTCGAAGTTGTAGGCGGAGGAGGAGTTGCGACACAAACCACCTTGGGTGACGGTGCTTGGGTGGATGGTGTAGAGTTGTTAATCTCCGTTGCATTGTAGGATTCAAGAGCCAAGTTGTTGTCGAAAGACCCGAAAATAAATTGCGAGGGCTTCCTTTGGTGATGACTGCGTCTTGAAGACATCTTGAGAGGAAAGACAAGAAGAGAAGAAAAAGCAAAGGAAATTTTGATATTTTCTTGCAATACATAACACAAATGTAAAACAACTCCATTGGTATTTATAGGGAAATGAACCAAAGGTGGCGGGAGGGGTAGGTAAGGGCCTTGACTCTTAAATTTGAAAATTTACACTTTTTACCTTCTGAAATGTATAAAATTATACTTTAATCCTAAAAAATCAATCTTCATAGATTATAACACGAACATGAAGAAAAAATAGTTATACCAAAAATAATACACCAAATATGATTCTATTCATTTTAGAGTAAAAAACAAAAGTGTAATGATAAAAAGATACCATATAAAGTTAAGTGGTTTTCTACTATAAATTAAAGTTTATAATATTTTTTAGAAATAAATCTTAAAATTATACATGAATTACGGTTTAATGTGCAATTGTATACATGAATTTTGATTTTGTGTAATTTTATACATGAAATTTTGATTTGATCTAATTTTTGTAAATTATTAACACAATTATTGATATAACATCATTTTATGTTTATATGTTGCATACATAAATAATTATTTTATCCAATATAAAAATAAATGTATTTATTTCTTTAAATGTATATGATTAAATCAAAATTAAAGTTTCAAGTATACATTTGAACCACAATTAGAGATTTACGAATATAATTGCACCAAATTAAAGTTCATGTATATAACTATACATTAAATTAAAGTTGATGTATAATTTTGATATTTATCCCAATTTTATACTAGAATTTTGATGACCACTACCAAAAAAAGGTTTTTCATCTTCATGCTTAGTGAAATTGGTCTCCAAATTTTAAAATATTTTTATTACACATTAAACTTTTGATGATATATCAATAAAATATTTTCATTATTAAAATCGTTAATTTAACCATTAAATGACATGTAAAATTTTATGTAACATAATTTAAAATAAATTTTTTAAATAAAAGTAAAATGTTGTGGCATAACTTTTGAAATTAAAAACTAAATGTAAAATCTAAAGAGAGAAAGAGAGTAAAAGATAGTTTCTCTAAAAGTTTTGAAATCCTCAAAATCAAGATTGACATGAGCATTGCTGCCAATGTAAGAGGATGTGGGTTCGAATGTGCTGGAGTGCATTATCCTCCCATTTAAAGATTGGGAGGGGTTATGGGTAATTCTAGACCTTGTGTAAAAAAAGAGCATATATGATTAGAACATATAATGAGATTGCTCAAAGAATGTCACATATGATCTAACGTCTCATTTAACAATTCTAATAACAAAAGGACTTTATTTATATAACATCGATAGTTTTTTGATGTAATTAGAATGTTTTGAAATTTAAGGGTCAATTTAGAATGAAAGTTGTAATTTAGGGATGTTTGATGGAATTATCTCTTTTTAATATTTATAGGCATTAGTTTTTTTTTAAAGTCTCACACCACTCGCAAGAGCAAATTATTGTCAACACTTACTACAATAATTATGTATAAATCAAATTACATTCAAGTCTAAATGACTTTTTATTTAATAAATCCAATTCAAATTTAATTTGTTGAATGATATGCTAAAATTCACAGATAAGGAAAAAAATCTAGATGGAAATAAAAGTATTTATAGATAAATCAAGTTAAATTCAAGTCTCAATATTTTCTATTTAATTTAAATAAATTTGTTGAAATTATCTGGTTGAATCGTCAACTTAATCTATAAAATCTAATGTATCGAATCAAATTCTTAATCCAATTTATTTATTTGATCTGATTTAAACTAAATTTGTCGGAATGTTGGATAGCATGATTAATCCAATCGAGCGACGAGTCTATTAAAATATAGATAAATTAGGGGGAAAAGAGAAATTTTAGGTGAACAAAATGATTTTAAATAAAATTGTTTATGCATCGACCGAATTAAATTCGAGTCTAAATATATTCTTTTGTTTGATTCAAATAAATTCAAATGGCGTATATCGAGTCAAATGATCAATCTAATCTATAACCGTATCTAATATAAATTAACTAATTAATCTAAATAAAATTATTTATGAATCCAACAAGTGACTCCAATGGAAAAAACGATGTTGTTCATCCTAAGGGTCTCGGGTTCAAGCGCCTGTGTGTGCAAGGTGTGTGTGCGTTGCCAAAAGGTTAAGAAAGTATGAACAGATACTACCATGTAATCACACCAGTATATTCAAAAAAAACCGTCTAAAAGACTTTTTACGGTAAAATACCTCTTCAGTCTCTTTCAATTTCGAATTGAGCAAATTAGTCACTCTAAAACATTGGAGCAATTTAATACCTATCAATTTTGAAGTAAGAAATTTAGGACAATTTATCACAACGTTAATGTCTTTTGTGAATTGTGTATAATTTTGGTTGGTATAATAAGCCCCGATGTATACATATTTTGTTAATTTGGTCTTAACTCTTAAAAAATAAACAAACTTAGCCTCAACATTTATACATTTGCAAAAATATACAAGCTAAATTTGTTAAATAATGACCAAATTGTTAGAATGTGTAAATTATGAGAGTTAAATTTGTTATTATACAGGTCAAATTTATGTAAAATTGATGAAAAACATTAACGATGTGGTTAATTATCCTTAGCTGCTCACTTTCAAAATTGAAAAGGATTAAATTGCTCCCATCTTTTTGGGATGGACCAATTTGCTCAATATCAAAATTAAGAAAGACTAGAGGTTCTTTTTACCGACTTTTTATTTAATCTAATATATTTCAAATTAATTTATCGAATCGAATGCTTATACCGAATTAAATTGTAAAAAAAAGCAGACAAATTTATCTAAAAAAAATTATGAATTGATCAAATTATTGGATCGAATTATCAACCTAACTTATCGATAAATCAATTGAACTAAATTCGAGTCTAAGTACGTATTTGTTATTACATGTACTAGATTGAAAGGCTTAACCTGTAATGGATCACTAAAAGCAAAGATCAATCTTTGAATAATTGAAAATTTTATTTATAATAATTTAAGGATTTTATTATCAAAACTGAGGGACAAGCATCGTTTGCTTTGATGCAAGAAAGCTTAAACGTAACATAAACCAAACATGCAAACACTACTTCAAGCTTTAGTATTTTTGGTTTCCTCGTCGTCTTTGGCCGCCACCACATTTTCAGACACCCCCACACCAATGCTTGAGCCACAGGAGGAGGAGAAGTCGGGGTGCAAACCGCTTTGGATGGTGGTGCTTGGGTGATGGTGAAGGTTTGTTAATCTCCATTGCGTTGTAGGGAACATGAGCCAAGTTGTTGTCTAAAAACCCAAAAACAAACTACGAGGGCTTCCTTTGGTAACGATTGAGTCTTGAAAACATCTTGAGAGCAAAAAAAAAAACAGCAAAGGAGATTTTGATATTTTCTTGCAGTACGTAACACAAATGTAAAACAACTCGATTGATATCTATAGGAAAATTAATCGGGGTGGCAGAAGGGTAGGCAGGGCCTTGGCCCTCCAAATTGAAAAAATTATATTTTTACTTTTTAAATTGTATAAAATTATAAATTGATAATGGTAAAATTACAGTTTGCCCCAAAAAAGATAAAATTTTAATTTAAAAATTATAAAAATATTAGCTAATACAATGGTGAAATTGCATTCAAAATAAATATTGATAATTAGGTGTTTTTTATATCCTTCATATTCGTTTTATGATCTATATTCGGGGTTCATGGCTGTCCTCCCCCAATAATGTTGTTTTCAAGATTCAATCTCGCATTCTTTTTTTGGGAGTGCAATCAGGGATGAAACAAAAAAAAAATTTAGGGAGATCGAAATTAAATTATAATTTTTACGTTATTAAAAATATAATTTTTAAATGATTAAATCAAAATTTTATCATTTTTATGGTCAAAGTGCAATTTTATCTCTATTAAATTAAAATTTTTAAAAATTTTCAAGATACTAAATGAAAAAATTTTCATTTCAAAGGGGGTCAAGAAGTGCAATGTGCTTCACCACTGCGCTCAACACTTGTTAATTGATAATTGTATAGATTTGTGGATTAACAATATATCAAATATGACATTTTTATGAGAGATAGTT
Source organism: Gossypioides kirkii (assembly GCA_005610355.1). NCBI lineage: Eukaryota > Viridiplantae > Streptophyta > Magnoliopsida > Malvales > Malvaceae > Gossypioides > Gossypioides kirkii. The sequence goes on along the minus strand of CP032244.1, from coordinate 37,175,868 downwards.
ATGAACCCAAAAATTGAGAGAAGTGACAATATTCAAATATGACACGTTAGTGTTTTTATATAATTGGAGGAAGAAAATGTGATTACCTAGGGTCGAACCAAAACTCTTATGTTTACAACATAATACTTTTACCACTAAATCAAAATATTGTTGACAGGATACATCCTAAATAATGCACCAAATAATATACCATATAAGGTGAAGTAGTTTCCTACTATAAATTAAAGTACATACTAGAATTTGATGTCCACTACCAAAAAAGGGGTCTTGGGTTTAAGGGTCGACCTAATTTAAAATTATTTAACTATTAAATGGTTTTTGCATTTATAAATAGTTCTATTATTGAATATAATAAAAAAGAATGAATTAATTATTTAGTACGAAAAATCACAGTGATTAAATTTGTAATAAATATTTTATTATTTAATTATTAATATGCACGACATTGAAATAAATTAGCTGCTTAAAATTGTAATTATTTTTATCAAAATGAAAATTTTATATGATTAATATTTAAGCATATTATTTCCCAAATTTATTAATGAAATATATACAAAATAAGGGGAAAAGGAGTAGGTAGGTTTTTTTCAGCTAAAATATATTCAAGTATTTCTTTTATTTGATCTAGTTAAAATTAAATTTGTCGAAATGTTAAATAGCATGATTAATCTAACCGATCGACGTATCTTATTAAAATTATTTATGGATCGATTGAGTTAAATTCAAGTCCAATATTTTCCTCAAATCAAATTTATCGGAACATTGAATAATATGATTAATCAACTCGACGTATCTTATTAAAATTATTTATGAATAAATCAAATTAAATTAAGGTCTAAATGCTTTTTTTAATTAATTCAACTCAAGTTTAATTTGTGGAACGCCATACTAAAACAATTAATTTATATTATATGTAATTAATTAAAAAATTAAGACAAATTAAAATGTAACGAAGATCAATATTGAAATATCTAAATTTTATTTGATAAAATCATTACATAAAGGATTTTTATTAGTAAAATGAACAACAAAGCTTCAATTTTTTAAAGTCTTAAACATAACATACTGAATATCATCCTCGATCTGACCAAGATTATGCTTAGATTATAAAATGGATGAAAACACCTGTGGTTATCTAAAAAAAACACTTAAACAAAACATAAACCAAACAAGCAAACAACATTGATTTCAAGCTTTAGCATTTTTTGGTTTCTCGTCATCTTTGGCCACATTTTCAGAAGTCCCTGCCGGTGCTGGAGGTGGAGGTGGAGGTGGAGGTGGACGAGGTGAGAGACGGGCCACCTTGGAAGGTGGTGCTTCGGTGAATGTTGAATCATAGAATAAGTCAGGTGACATGTCCTCAAATGACCCAAAAACAATCTGCGGGGGCCTCCTTTGGAGACGATTGGGTGCTTGAGAGGGCCTCCTTGGACGATGATTGGGTGTTTGAGACATTTTGAGAGCAATTGAGCAATGAAATCGGGAGGGAAGAGAAGAGAAAATTAAAAGGCAATGGAGCTTTCTTTTATCTTCTTCTGCTATGACTCCAACGTTAACAACTACGTTAGTATTTATAATGAGATTACCATAGAAATATTGGTAAATTTGTTATATTAGTCCCCATATTATATAGAAGTTGTGAGTTTAGCTCCTATACTTTAACTTAGTCATTCTTAGTATTTGTATTTTGAAAGGTTAAAGTGTAATTTCATTAGGTATTAATATATAATTTCATCATTTTTAAAAGGACTAAATAAGATTGTTTTCATTTTAAGGGGGACAAAGTTGATTAATTTATGATATCATCATTTATATATATTAGGACTAAGTGACAATTTTTCATGTTAAGGGACAAGGTCAGTGGGCCACTTACCTACCCCCACAGATTTGCCCTTGTTTTTAATCTTTATATTTTTTAAATTCAAAATTTTAATCCTTACTCAAATATTATCAGTTAAATTCGTTAATTAAATTATGTTATTTACAAAATCGTACGTGAAAAACATATTATCATATGAATAATTTCATGTGATATTGCAATTTTCACGTAATACTTATAAAAAATCACGTCATCTTTATTAACGGATTTAACGGTTACCATATTGTATGATAAAATACTTCGCCAAAAAGCTTTAAAAATAAATATAAGTAATTAAACTTTTTAACTAATAGCATCACCCAATATATTGTTTTAGATTTGCATAGACAAATTACCAAATATGATTGTTTTTCCTTTTAGAGAAATAAATTGTAAAGATAACGATGCCATGTAAAGTTAAATAGTTTTCTAAATTAATTAAAATTTATAATATATTTAGAGAAACGTTTTTCATCTTCATCCTTTGTATATGCGTTTTTTTTTGTTTAAGGGTCCACTAATTTTTGGGGTTTAATTAAAATTTTCAAAATTTTAAAAGGTTTATTGAGAATTTCTACAATTTGAGGGTTTAATTAAAAATTTAAAAATTTTGAGAAGTTTAATTGAATTTTTCAAATGCTTTAGAAGGTTTAATAAGAATTTCCAAAAACTTCGTGGGGCTTTTAAAAATTTTGAAGAGCTTAATACGATAAGGTGTTGCGATCTACTAAATTCTTAGTAATAGAAAAAAGCGCTTTTTTTCCATATAAGATATCACTTATTAATATCTAAAGGTTACTTTGGACTCCATCACGTGATAAAATTTTACGAGGATTGTCGGGAATTTTCCCTCCATCGATTGGAAACTCCTTTAGGTGCATTTTGATGCATCTTACTAGGTTTTTTACCCATTTGAGTTCAAAGGGTTTTTTTATGCATTTTCTCGTACGTACGTACGTACGTACATACATACATACATACATACATACATATAAGACGTGGAATGGAAAGGAGGAGGAAGAAAAATAATAAAAAAGTTGTAATGTTAAGAGGTTGATACAAAAGATAGAATTGCTAATACATAAGAGAAGTTAAAATGAACTTGTAAAGATTAGATTGACCTTTAGTAAAATTTTAAGATTGGAAAGTGACCGAGAATGTATGAAAATGAAATAAGGATGTTTAGATATTGTTTCAAAAATGTTTACAACTTGATTTGTAGATCTTCTGTTCGAGTCTTTGAGACAGAAGAACCAAAATCTCAAGATAGGTCAATTTCGAATCTAAAATGCTACAATCCCAAGACCATGTCTCGAGACATGCACTTTTGTTTAGAGACAAGAATTTTTTGAACCAATATTGATACGATATTAGAATAATGTCTTGAGACATACATATTGTGAATAGAAATGTTCTTGTTTTGCTTTGAAAAGGACCGCGAACAACCTCCCATTTGAAACTAGGTCATAAGGAAAGTTTAGAAATTGTATAAGAACATTTAAATAACCTTAAACATGCATGAATGATAAGTGGAACGTGAATAAATAATTTAAACTTTTGTGAAGTGATTGACTCAAAAATGTGGCATTCTTTGCTCAGGTAAGCGGTGTTATAATTTTATCGAAGTTTGAATTAATAAATTCGTGAGACTTATTTTCACTTTATTTTTTCTTTATTTGGTATTCATGCATCTTTTGTTTTAATTACAGTTGCTCAAGTTTATTGAATATGTGGTCAATTTTCAATTGCTTAGAATGGTTAACGAGTCAATTAAGAATTAAACTTGTAATTGTTTAATTTATTCTAATACTAGTGACAAACTGTGTATCTTGTTTATGTCGTAATTTACGTTTATGTGGTGTGAATGTGTGATCTAGCTTAAATAAAAGTAGTGAAGTTATTTTTGTCTTAGGAAATTAATTTCAAGCGAGTTGCCTCTTGATTACTAAACAAGTAAGGAGAGATTGGTTTAAGCCAACAACTAGAACTAATTTATTAAAGGCGTTGAAGTTATAATTATGTCGATGATCACATTCATAAATCAAATGGAGATTTATCTCTAACTAGAGCTTTTTCCGGCTGATTTTTCTAGAACTTTTAATTATTGCTTTCTTCAATTTGAGTTTTCAATTTAAATTTATTTTTTTAATTTAATTTCAATATTTGCTTTTACAAAACCACTTTTTATTTAGTTTTTTCTATTTTTGTTTAATGAATAAAATTATTACCTATCTTTACGAATACGACCCTATTTGTTGCTATCTATTAATTTATATTTTCAAGTAGATTTTCATTTTTTGTAGGTCTCGATAGCCTATCAAATTTTTACCCTAAACCCAAAATAAGGGCAAAGTCAAATTTAAAGGTGGCAGACAGGGCCTTGGTCACTCAAAAAATGGAAAAGTTGCTACGTAACCCCTTAATATATGGCTAAAATGCATTATGGCCCCTTCAAAATAATATATATATATATATACCTTTAATTGGTTTTAATATGTTTTAAAATTTTTATTTTGATTTATTATAAATATAGTTTTTGTACTCTATTTGGTCATTTTTAGTCCATATACTTTTCAAATTTTGAATTTTCAATCCTCATCAAATTGTAACAATTAAATTTGTTAAGTTATATTGTGCTATTTTCAAAATCTCAAGTAGAATCAGCTTGTTGTTTCCGCATAATACTCACAAAAAATCCATGTCATGGATTCAACGGTTATTGTTTCTGTCCATATTAAAATTTAAAAATTCAAAAACTACAAGAACTAAAATTGATCAAATTAGAGTTTATGGCAAAATCCACCACTTACACATAATATAAGGACTAATATGTGAACTTCACCTTCTTATTAAGTACTATTTAAGTTTAAACATGTAAGAGGTCGTTGTGCTACTTTGAAATTTAAAATTTAATCCCTATACTTTCATTTTGAGATATTTTGTCACTCTACTTTTTTAATTTAAACATCTTGGTCCTTTCACTAACTTAAAATGTAATCAATCAAAAAAAAATTAAGACAATACAACAAAGGCTTAAAATGTAATGATGTTCAAGAAGCAAATATCAATATTTGAATATTGAAATTTTATTTGATAAAATCATTACTTAAAGGATTCTAATCATCAAAAAGAACAACAAAGCTCCCTCTTTCTCAAAGCCTTAAAAGCCTAAACATAACATAAATCAAACAAGCAAACAACACTACTTTAAAGCTTTAGCATTTTTTGATTCCTCACCCTCTTTGCCACATTTTCGAAAGCCCCCTTCGGTGTCAGTGCTGGTGTTGATGCCAGAGGTGCAATCAGAGGAGGTGAGACACAAGTCACTTTGGAAGTTCGTTCTTCGCCAGATAGTCTAGGCTTGTGAATCTCCATCATATCATAGAATATGAGAATCAGCATGTCATCAAATGACCCGAAAATAAACTGCGAGAGCCTCTTTTAATCAGGATTCAGTGTTGGAGACATTTCGAGAGCAATTGAATTGAATAATGACATTGGAAGAGAACTTGACTTCTTGTTCTATGACTCAAATGTGAACAACTCCCTTAGTATTTATAATGATATTGACATAGCAAAATAAAGGTCAAATTACGATATTAGTCCATGTGCTATACTTAAGTTGTAGTAGTTCTTGTACTTTAATTTGGTCACTTTTGTTGTATTTTTTGAATTTTAATTTTCAATCTTGACTCGAACTGTAGCCGTTAAATTCGTTAATTAAATTATGTTATTTTCAAAACCATACATGACAAACATATTATCGTATGTATAATGTTATGTTAACTTCTTATTTTCATATAATACTTAAAAAAATCATATCATATTAGTTAATGTATTTAATGAATACGGAAATGTAAACGTTGACAATTTACCAAATATGAATTTTATTCCTTTTAGTGAAATAATTTGTAATTATGAAATGCCATATAAAGTTAAAAGTAGTTTTCTACATTAATTGAAGTTTATAATAAATTGTAATTATGAAGATGCTACATAGAGAATTCACTGCCATAAACGTTTTTCATCTTCATGCAGGGTACACTAGTGGATTAAGTCTTAGTTCGATTGGTATGTATGTTATTGTCAATGCAAAAGGACGTGGGTTCGAGTGCACTAAAACACATTATCCTCCTATTTATGGATTGGAGAGGAGCTACGGGTAGTTTTAGGTATTGTGTCAAAAAATATTTTATTTTGTTTTAATATAAATATAATCCATGTACTCTATTTAGTCATTTTTAGTTCACGTATGTTTAAAATTTTAAATTTTCAATCCAAATTAAATAATAGCAATTAAATTCATTAAGTTATATTGTGCTATTTTCAAAACCTTATGCGAGATCAATTTACTATTTTCACATGATATTCACAAAAAATTCACGCCATTTTAATTAATGGACACAATAGCTATTGTTTCAATTGATATTGAAATTTCAAAAATCAAAACCTACAAGAACTAAAATTAATCAAATAAGAGTACATGGACAAAATTCACAACTTAATCATTTTAGAGTACATGTACTCTATTTAATTATTCTTTTAGAAAATAAAAACCCATAATATATTAGTGTCTAATATTTGGGATAAAAATAAGGGTAAATTCCACCTAAGATCACTAAACAATCAGTGAGTTTACATTTTGGTCACTTAACTTCAAAAAGTTACAAAATGGTCATTAAACTATTCGTAAGTTTTCATTTAAGTCACTAGTCTATTAAATCGCTATTGTATGGCCTTCTTTCCAACAGTTTGGACCAATTGAAAGCTCTCCTTCCCCTTCTCTTCTACAATGTAGCTTTTTTTTCATGAAACAACTTTAAACATCACAAATCTATTAATCAAAATCTAGATCGTTTTCTTCTTTAATCTCTGACACTAACCGTCGGATCGTCTTGGATTTAAGGTGTGTTCTTCTACTACTAGATGGAAATTGATCCACCGTACTTATCGTCAAATCGTCATTTGAAGCTCGCTAGCCTAACTTTTTAAAAAATAAAACTTGACGGTCCAGTGATTTGAATGAAAATTTTCAAATAATCTAATGATCATTTTATAACTTTTTAAAATTAAGTGACCAATACATAAATTGACTAATAACTTAGTGACATTAGGTAGAATTTATCCTAAAAGTAATTTTATGGATACGTGGCTTTTAAAGGACACTTTATCCAAAGTTGTCTCTCTACCCACGTCACATCTCGTGTTCATCCACGTGGTTTTCTTTTACAGGTCACTTTATCTGTAGGTCCCACTATATATCCAGTTGTCTTCTAGTTCCTTCCAAAATATCCTAAGCAACCATTTCAATTTTCCTTTAAAATTTTCGGTCTAATTCTGATTTTAGCCCCTTTACTATGCTAATATTTAATTTTTCTATTTTATTTTGACATAATTTCTTTTATTTACTTTGTAATGTTGTTAGCAGATTTAAACTGGTAACACTATTAACATTAAAGTAATAATATTTGAATCGGTCGGATTATCGATTTTAAATTCAACAGTGTCACATTAAAAAAACAAAATATGTTTTAAAAAATCAAGATTTAAAAAAAGTCACAAATAAATAGTAATGGTAATAAACTTTCATAACAAAGTTAAAATTTTAAACTATCATCCGTCCAATCAAGACTAGGTAATTGAACTTTACAAAAAAATCAAAACTAAACTGGATTGGATTGAAAAATCGGAAAATATAATTATTATGGCTAAATTAATTAACAAAAAGGGAAATTCAAAACTTATCAAAGTCCGATAAAATAGATTTTATACTCAATTTTTCGATTCCGATGAATAGTTTTTAATGATTTAACCATTTGAATAATCGATTTCTAGTTTAATAAATTCAACCAATCAATTCAGTTCAATTTAGACTATATTATCGATTGACATGTAAATTTATTATTTGTTGAACATGAAAATGCAAAGCTATTTTCAATAAAAGAATGTGTAAGTTTTTAATGGTCTGTCTCCCTCTCTCTTTTATAAACTAGATTGAGAGTTCCTTTTAAAATAAAAATTCTATGCCCGATTGATAGGTCTAGGTCCGGATAAAAAATGGGCTTAAATTTTTATTTAAGTTTGGCCTAGATAAAAAAATGTTAAAACTCAAGTTCGGCCCTCTCATATAAAATTTTTTTATTCTATTTTTATATAACAAATTTAAAAATATATAGTATATCGAAAACATTAAAAACATTAAAATAAATGTTTCTAAACAATTTGAAAATATAATTAAAAAAAATTATACTTGAATAATATTAAGATGTGTGCAACTTAATAAGTAAATGTCTCTAAAATAATAGTGAATTTAACAATAAAACAAGTATTATTCAATATCCAAACAGTAACATCATAATAGTGAAACGGTAGCAAAATAACAATTTTTTTTACATTCGGGTTGGGCTAGATCCAGGCCAAAAAACTTTACTCGAGGCTCGGCTCGTATTTTATGTAGGCCTTATATTTTGTCCAAGTCCATTTTTAGACTTATATTTTTATCCAAACTCTCACACTTTTTAGATGCACTTTCTAACCCGACCCATGAACAAATTTAATAAAAATATAAATTCAGATATTTCATTAACATAAATTAACAATGTCACTATAAGTCACTTAAATTGTTAATAATTAAAATTAAATGATGCAATATGATTAAATCAAAAGTTAACGCTTTATTTGAAAGTTGAGATTATTTAATGATTTATAATGTAAATTACCTAATATACACTATACTTATTGTTGCTAAACGAGGATTACAAATTAAAATCTCCGGTAGCAATGATTAATAGTAAGTTTTGGTTTTTTATTATCTTTAGTTCGCTGGCACATGGGAAAATTTTAATAATTTTATAAATTTTTAATTATTAAAGCAAAAATAAAAAAATGGGGGTCAAATTGATGAAAGTTATAAAAATTAAGGGGTTAAATTTGTGATTGTACCTAACTTTTTTGAAAAGTTAACGGAGAGATTGAAAATTAGTAAATCGTAAAGTATAGGGACCAATTTTGAGCAAATAGTAGAGGGACTAAATACGGATAAATCAATAAGTACAGAGACTATCCTCGGAATTTAACCTTTAAAATAAAATATTAACTACTGAATATATTTGAATTAGATTTATTTTCTCTCTCTATCTTTTTTTTTTGTTTCTTGAAAAAGTTAAATCTGGACCGCGAACTAAGCTTTTTCTCTTCTTGTTTGTTGCCGCCCTTCTCTCTCTGTTTTCATTTTTCCTTTTTTTTTCCTCTTTCAGATAAACAATCAAAAACCCTAGCCCAAATCTTTCGCGCTTTGTTTAATTTGTAATTCGAACCTTAAATTTGTTTTTTTTTCCCTTTTTCATCAACTTTCCACGAATCTCAGATCCACGAGATTTAAGTCTGGCTTTTTCAATCTTCCTGCATGGTTTATTCTTCGATTTGTTATAGGTTTCTATGTGATTTGGATCCAATTTCTGCAATTTTTCGTTGATTTTTTTGGCTTTGTATAGGTAATTATTTTTCTTTTTCTTTTTGTTGAAATTTCTTGTTTGGCAGTGTTATGTTTTAAAATTAAATAACGGTTAAGCGGTTATTTGGATTGAATTGAAATTTTCTTCTTTTTTGTTTGTTTGTTTTGCAGTTAGTTTTTTTTTCTATTCTTGAATTCGAATTTGGATTCGAGTTTTCAGTTTACGAGCAGTGAAATCTAAGGTTTGTTTCTTTTTTCGGATTTTCCTCTTATGAATGCTGTAATTATCGGAAATTGGGGAACGAATTCGTTGTTGAATGGAGGAAGAAGCAGTTTGTTTGAGAATCTCAACGGAGGAGATTACGGAGAACGGAAATGGTACGAAACCTGAATTGAAGCGAGACCGTGAATGTCTTGAACCGGAGGCATCTCCTAACAAGAAACAAGCGAAAGAAGTTTCCAATGAAGATATTCGATCGGAGGTTTCGAATCCAATTGTTTCTCCTAAAGAAAACACGTCTAGTTTCCATGACATAAGCAGTAGGAACCATGCCGGTAGCGGTGAAGTTACCTCTGTTTGTTCCAGGAATTCGAGTTTCGATGAGAGTCTGAGTGATAGTTCTCAAATGTGTGATACTTCGGGGGCTATGTTGAGTTCCCATGTTACATTGGAAATTCCAAAGCATTTGAGTTCATCAGGGATTAGGAAAATTACGTTTAAGTTCAACAAAAGGAAGGAGGACTATGATAATGAAACTTCGTATTCAGTTGGTGGGGATTGTATGAATATGGAAAATATTTATGGGGCTAGTTCAGTCGAATGGAGCAGTCGATATTCTTGTGCTCCCAATTTGGAATTGAAAATGTCTAAGAAGGTTGTGCCTAGTAACTATCCTACAAATGTTAAAAAGTTGTTAGGAACTGGTATTCTTGATGGAGCCCGAGTGAAGTATATTTCAATCTCGACTGAGGTAAATTGGTTTTTCTCTATCTAACTAAGGTTAATTTCCTTTTTGTTAGCTTTGACTTGTTTTTTAACATTATTACAATTTTTCCTCATGGTTGTTAGAGAGTACTGGATGGAGTTATTCATGCGGGTGGCTATTTGTGTGGATGCTCATTTTGTGATTTCTCCAAAGTAAGTAATACAACTGTTCTAACTTTTACTGTCAATTTTTCTGTAAATTGCTTAGTTCTTAGGATGTATTGTTTTAGCTGAATGGTTTGTCTGGGGTGTGAATAGGTGCTAAGTGCCTATGAGTTTGAGCAGCATGCTGGTGCCAAAACTAGGCATCCTAATAATCACATATACTTGGAGAATGGGAAGCCAATATATAGTATTATTCAAGAACTCAAGACTGCTCCACTGAGCATTCTGGATGAAGTTATAAAAGATGTAGCTGGTACATCTATAAATGAGGAGTCCTTTCAGGATTGGAAAGGTACTAATTTCCATTTTCATGCTTTGATTAGGTTTATCTTGGTTGTCTGTAGTCCTATACCGTCTGTTATTGGGTCCTTTTGAGTTTGTGAATAGATTTATAAATTTTTTTTGGGGGGCGGGGCAGGGCGGTTCTCAAGATACAGTTTATTTGATACACAGTTAATTTCTTTGAAACTAAGAGAAACAAAAAGATAGGAATTCAGTTAGAGGACTGCCATTTTGCTAGAGGTTGCTTCCCTTGTTATAGGCAAATGTATTTGGAGTCTCAGGCTTCCAAATCTTGGGATAGGTTGCTATGTGAAAGTAGTAGCTTATACAATACATCTAATGCTTGTGAGTATTGCTTGGAAATCTAGTGTAATAATAGAAATTAACTGAAAGTGGGAAAGAATGAATTACAAAGGAAAATTGATGTAACTGCCATAGCAACCTATCCCTAGATTTGGAAGCCAACTCAAGTGGCACATGCAAGAGTAAATAAAACAATGCAGACTCTTCTGCTCTCTAACTTGCAGTTGTGCAATAAGAATACTTGATTCTTTTTCCTTATTGCAATTCTTTTGTGTTGCAAGCCAGGTCGAATTTTTTAGGCATCAAATGTACTATTCTGGGTATATTAGTAGCCATACTGCCAGCCTTCTTAGAGAAAAGGGAAACCTGGTTTTATGTCTGCCAGTATAGAGCCACATTTAACTGTTACTATCGTTAATGTTTTAACATGCTATGTTCTGCAGCTAGTCTTCAGCAAAGTAACGGAAATGTTCAAGCAGAGAAGATATATAACATGAAACCTCCTAGTTTGCCTAATTCTCTAAGGTAAATATCAAGTTCTGGTGATTCCGATTTCTATGGTCTTGCATGTTTCAACTTCTAAATTTTTTTTCTTCTGTTATCTGATAGACCATCTCATTGCATTATCTTGGTTTTGAATTTGGATAAGGATTCTACTCTGTTGGTTTTATCTGGGTGCTTATGGAATTGAATCTATCATGTGTCTGTCATGTTTTAGTTAAGCTATGACTTGTGTCGTTGTTGGTTTTTATTTTCTATTTTTTTTAATTTCTCACTTCACTAATGTTCTACCTTTAGCAGGCCTAACTCAGTCATGAAGCGAAAGAAAACTGCTGATGGTGGTATGAAGAAAAGGTATTGTATGGCCTATTGTGCTCCCGCTCTTTGCAAATCTTAGATCTGCCTGATTTAACCTTGAATTTCTTTAAATTGTTCGCAGGGATAATGATTTACACAGGTTACTTTTTATGCCAAATGGACTTCCTGATGGAGCAGAATTGACCTACTTCATCAAAGGGCAGGTGCGATATTTTTTAGGAAATAATATGGTTTATTTGCAATAATTTATGCCTATTAGTGTTACTAACCAAAATTCTAAATGTGTTTTTCAGAAGTTACTTGAGGGCTACAAGCAGGGAAATGGTATAGTATGTTGCTGTTGTGAGAGAGAGGTATGGTTCTAATTATCAATTTGATGCTGGATTACCTCTCTCATTCATGACTTTTGTTTAATTTTTTTTTTTTTTGGTGTGAGCAGCTTAGTCCTTCACAGTTTGAAGCACATGCTGGAATGGCGGCCAGAAGACAACCGTAAGTGTTCTTTACAGAATTTGATCTTTCTCTACAATGTTACAAGTAAATTCTTTGATAAGTTTCTTTCTTTACACAGGTATCGCCACATCTATACATCTAACGGATTGACACTTCATGATATAGCATTGTCATTAGCAAATGGGCAGTGTGTTACAACTGGTTCCAGTGATGATACATGTGCAGTATGTGGAAATGCTGGAGATCTGCTTCTTTGTCGTGAATGCTCTCAGGCTTTTCATCCATGTCTGTATTTTCTTCTATTTTGAACTGTTTCTTTTTGGTGTATGTTTTTGTTTAGAGAGGTACTTCATTCACTGTTAGTATTGTAAGCATTTAATTTAGTGGTCAGCATCAAATGATTCATGTGATAAATTCATCTACTACACTTACATGTGGGTCAGCATTTGGAGCTCTAATTGCATTTGTGCTTTCATGCCAAATGATTATAATGACTAGCTTTATACAAATTATTTTCAAAAATAAATGGTGGATGTACACTCTTGTTTTCATTGTACATCTTAGTTGTAAAAATAAATTGGTACTGTTATTCTTGCTAAATTTTCTTTTTGGTGTAAGATTTCCTTTCATCATTAACACTATTGAATGTTCTTTTTGCAGCTTGTTTGAATCTAGAGCACCTTCCTGAAGGTGAATGGCGTTGTCCAAATTGTGCTGATGAACATGGTTCTAGTAGGAAAGCTGTTTCTGGAGAAGCTTCAAGCACAGCAAGACCAATTGTGATACGATTGACAAGAGTTGTTAAATCACCAGAGTTTGAAATTGGTGGTTGTGTTGTCTGCAGGTTGGTACCAATATTTTTTAAATAAGCTTGAATGTGTGACTAAATCCCTCTATGCCTCCATCAATATAAGTCAATAATTTCTTGATGGTTTCTTATTTTATTTTTGGATTTTTTTTGTTGGTTCTGATTTTTATTTATTATTTCCCATTTTATTTGTGGATTTCTTATATGTTTATGCGTGTTAGTAAAATTTTGTTATGAGATATTGATTATTTTTTTGTCAGGGGTCATGACTTTAGCGGCTCTACATTTGATGATCGGACAGTTATTCTCTGTGACCAAGTATGTGCTGTTTCCTCATCCAATTTCAATCCAGGCCAGCAATATTTTTTTGGTATAATATTTTATTTTCTTTTGTAGTGTGAGAAGGAGTTCCATGTTGGTTGCCTGCGCGAAAGTGGACTATGTGATTTGAAAGTAAGTCTGAATGAATGTTCTGGCAGGTTAATTGTTAACACATACATGCTATTCAAGTGTTTACCTTTTCTTTTTCTTCCACCCTACAGGAAATTCCCGAGGATAAATGGTTCTGTTGCGATGACTGCAACAGGATTCATGTGGCTCTCCAGAGTTCTGTTTCCAGTGGGGTGCAGATAATTCCAACTACATTTGCAAATATAATTAGAAGAAAGTATTTAGAAAAAGGATTACTTCTTGATGGAGCCACAGATTGTGTTCAATGGCGAATACTGAGCGGAAAAAGCCGTTATTCTGAACATCTTCCTTTACTTTCAAGTGCAGCTGCAATATTTCGAGTAAGTTTTTCCTGATATAAAACTAATGTTTTTTGGTGCATTGACCTAGTTGCTCAAGATATTTATACTTTTTTGTTGATCTTTTGTTGGAACATGTTTTACTTTTAACCATGCTTTTTCAGTCGTACTGTGTGTTTGTTTGGAACAATCTATGTTGACCCAACTTTTTCAAATTGTAATTTGAAGATAAGCTCAGTGCCATTAGTGGCTATGACTTTTGAACAATATGTTAAAGGAACTTGTTCTTGGAGTGAATACAGATTAACTTACAGACATTTACGGTATGGCTGCTATCTGCATATACTTCCATTCGCGTTTCAGCTTACGGTTTTTTATTAGAGCAGTTGAAAAATTCTTAAGCATACAATCATGACAAGAAACTCATCCATACAAATGTTTAGAATTGCAAAAATAGAACAATTTTGTAACTGAATTTGATTACAGTCTCAAAGTATTTGTTTTTTCTATGGGATTTTTATGAATTTACCTATATGATATATACTAGCTGCCTTTAGATTGTTGGTTATCTTGCAGATATTTTATTACTTAGGCTATATGTAAGAATTGCATGTTTGCTCAAATTATTTGCACTTCCTTTTTATAGGAATGTTTTGATCCCATTGTTGCAAAATCGGGTCGTGATTTGATTCCTGTCATGGTCTATGGGTATGTATTCATTCTTACACCAGTCTTTTTCTTTTTTGTCTTGAAAAAATGTTCTCAGGAATATATGTTAATATTTGTGGTTAATACGATATCTCGATTTTGAACTTTATAGGAGAAATATATCAGGACAAGAGTTTGGTGGAATGTATTGCGTGGTTTTGATTGTGAGGTACATTGCTCTCTCATGCTTTTGTTATATTCTTTAGTGCGGGGTTGCGAGGTTTGTTATCTTGTTGATTACTTTATTATGTATGAATTTATACATATGCATATGTGCAGGTCCGTCGTTGTATCAGCTGGCCTTCTTAGAATATTTGGTCGGGAGGTTGCCGAGCTCCCGATTGTAGCTACAAGTAGAAAACATCAAGGAAAAGTAAGAATATGCCATTGCTGTCAAGTTTATTCCTTTTTTACATTCCTTTTTCATCTTAAAATGCTTTAAGATAGATCCCCAACTCCTTTACACTGTCACACAGTTCGTCAGTTTTGTTCTTAAGTCTTCCAATCTAGTCAAAACATGAGTATGCTAATGTCGGACCAAGCTAACTAATTGTTATTTTCGTCTTCTTATAGGGATATTTCCAGGCATTATTTGCTTGTATTGAGAGTTTGCTAAGTTCCCTGAATGTCGAAAACCTGGTGCTACCGGCAGCTGACGAAGCTTTGTCAATTTGGACGAAGAAATTTGGTTTTACAAAGATGAGTGAGCAGCAAGTAAGTGCTGTCTAAATCTTTTACCTTTACAGAAAAGACTTGAATAAACTTTCCAACTCTAACATGAACACTGAAACTCAACTCACCTCGATTTAACCATAAAGTTAATAACATGAATCCAACCAATTTGAACTCAAATTGACCTGAATCCAAAATTAACTCAAACTCGAAACAATGTAAACCTAAAATAGTCTGGATATGAAATGACCCGAACTTGAAAATGATAATTAACTTTAAACTAAACAGAATCGAAATATTTAAAAATTTTAAAACTCGAGTTGATCTAATGTAAAACCAAACAGAACCGTCCCATTGACATGATGAACATGCCTAAATCTAAACCTAAAAAGTCTGGCTATGAAATGACCCAAAGTTGAAAATGAGTAGGAACTTGACGTAATCCAAACTTCATAATGCTATGATTTCAGAAATCTGTACCTTGGACCTGAAATGATATGAACTTGAAACTAAACAGACTCGATTAAAACCCGAGTGGCCAAATTTAAAACCAGCCTGACCCGTTTAGTTAACACAATGAACATCTCCATTTTGATCTGTTTATACCAAACATCAAATCACTAAGAGAATTAAGCCATTGTGAACTTTATTTGATGTTCAGTTATCCAAGTACCAAAAGGAGCTTCAACTGACGATCTTTAAAGGAACATTGATGTTGGAGAAGAAGGTAGAGCTGATACCGGAATAATGCCGATCATTTCCTTCCGGATAATTTTAATCGAAATACCAGTATCTGGCATTAACATCGGTTCTAATTTTGTGGTGTTGGTCTTAACGTTTCACTTTTTTTCTTTTGTTGCATCCACCATAAATGGTTTTGTTTATTTTGTACAAAACTGGAACTATATACTGAATGAAGAAGGATGTAAAGACATTATAAAGAAAAAGTGACTGAATCAAACTCCTTGCATGCTGACCATTTTTATAATGCATGCATTGGAATTTTGCATGCAACGAGGAAAAAAAATCGGTAATATTTTTCTTTAATTCAATTGAATGATTAATGGATTTTTCTAGTTGTTTTTCAAATATTTTTACTCTTTTGATTATTCTTAAATAAACAAATGATTAATATTTTAGACATTTATAATTTTATTGAATTTTAATTAAATTAATAAATCATCCAATATTTAGTATCTAAAATTTGATTTTATTTAATTATATATTTGAAATTTAAATATACGTGTATTTGGTATATTGCTAGTGTATTTTTTTTATTTTGCAAGCATATTAAAAATTTGCCGTGTTTTTTTAATATTTTACTGTATTTTTATAATATACATGCTAATATTTTGACTTTATTTGTGGAGTCTAAAATTTTGGTTATCAATGTACCAAATAATTTTTCGTAAATTAAATCATTAATATTGTTATCATTGTAAGATAAACTAGAAATATGGAAAATAAATAAATTTATATTTTTTGAAATATGTACAATTATATTAATTAAATTTCATGTAAAAATTTAGAAAAATAATCTATTTGTAATCATTGAATCTTGCGATGAATGGATTTCATTCTACTCGAGATTTTATTTTTTTTTATTTTTGATTTAAAATATTTCGATATTTAGTAATTACATTGGATTTAATTATAATTAAATTCAAATAAGTTCAAACCATTTAACAAAAAGCAAAAATATTGTTTTTTTCCTCAAGATCTAGAATTAGGGACGGTAAAAGAATTCGAAACCGACGGGTTTTAAGTCAATAAGACCCGATAAAATTGAAGGTTTTTTCTTAAAATCGAGGTTCAGGACAGATTAACTTTAGAGAATGGTCGAGATTGGATTTAACGTGAGATCGTCTCACTCACTTTGAAATATTTATGAAATTACCCTTATATATATTTTTAATGATAATTTTATAATAACCAATATCACTTTACCGCCCCTAGTTCCATTTCACATTTGTTTCTTTTCCCTTCTCATTTTAATTTAATTTTTCAAGTCTCTCTCATTTTCTTATTTTTTTTCTTCTATGATAATATATATATATTACTTAGTCATCCAAAGCATTTTTAAAAAAATATATAAATTTTTGAATTTAATTAATCATAATTTTAAATAAAAAAATTGAATTTAAGTCGGATCTAATAAAAATCGGGTATATAATTAATTTTTGAGGTCATAATTGATTAATTTTTTTTTAAAACTTGGGATATAGCCATAGCAGTAGAATATCGAGTTGAGATGGGGACGGGCAAAAATCCATCTTGTCGTTCCATTACCATCACTATTTTTTTTTTGTGAATTACAAATAACAATTAACACAATTCGAACTCAAATCACGTTTAAAACGATAAACATCATTGATCATTATTATTTAAAATAAAAGCTTTGCATAAAAGATATCGCGCTCCTATCACTGGTATTAATTATTAAATTTAAAAAAGTATATATATTATAAACATGGGTAATCAACTCCATCAATGGCTGGGATGTTACACCGACCTGCACTTCATAGTCACGCATGCAGCGAATCAATTCATCAAACATGTAAAAGGGTTTTAGTTCAGACCCTTCGTTTCAACTGTTAAAAACCCTTAAACCCTAATAGAGCCCCGTTTCTTATTTTTCCGACTATTTTGGCTCCGTTCTGATGGCTTTTATTTCCCGAGCCCGCCGCGCCTTCACCGGACCCTTCCCTCCGTGTTCTCACTTGGCTTCGATTCGTCTCAATTCGACTCTCACTTCCCCCAAGCTTTTCATTAGCGGTATTCTCTCCTTCCCTTCCTTTTATCATTCTTTAAATTCCTCCGTAAAAGTGATTAATTTTCATATTCATGTCCATTTCTTCAATTTTTGTTTTGAAAATCGATAGTTTTATAAATTGAATCGTCGAATAAAATGAGGAATTTAGATGTAAAATGGAAGCCATCTTATAAAATTAAAGAAATAGTGGTTTAATTATCAAATTAAATGCTTTAATAAGATGCTAATCCAAAGCAGGGCCTAAGTAAAGCCTTAAAGGCATCAACTTTATTACTACTAGCCCTATTGTAAGTGAACAAAGGATTGAATTAGTATCTATGATGTTGTGCCATTGTGCCTATTTCAGACAAGGGGTACTGGTTTCTTGGCATCTTCTATGGCGGGTTTAGTGGTTGTGAGGGGTCCCTTTGCAATGCAATAGCTGGTTCAGGGTCTTTAGTCCAATATGAAAACTGAGCATTCATTGAAATAGCAGCTAGGAATGCCTAGTGATAAATAACTCAGAGTTAACTCATATTGGATTAGTCGGGCTGTGTCTCACGGAATCGTGATAAATGACTAGTGGTACCATGAACTTTAATGCTACTATCCACTATGATTGATTGGCATTAAAATGAAAAAATTTTGGACTAAGGGGAAGGATTTTGAGCACTGTAGTTGCCAATATCTAGGAATTAATTCGATTGGATTAGTTGAGCTGGATGATAAATAACTTGTACCGTGAAATTCAGGGCAGTTATCTGCTACGATGGATTGACATTAAAATGAAAATTTTTAGGACAAAGGCTAAAGGCTTTGAGCACTGGCTTAATATAGCTTTCTTTCATTCTATGTGCTATATCCTTTTTTTTTGATTGATTGACTTAAGCTAGGGTTTCGAAGGAAAAAAAAATCGAGTATATCATGTTGAACCAAGTCAGAATTTTGGGTTATATGAAGAATGCATAGTTTAGAATAGCTTTTTTTCATGCTATAAGCTATCCTGTCTTTTTGTTTGGTTGATTTAAAGTTATCCAAGGGTTTCAAAGGAAAACCTAGTTAGAATTTTGGGTTATATGAAGAATGAATAACTTATAATAGCTTTCTTTCATGCTATAAGCTATCCTGTCTTTTTTGTTTGATTGATTTAAAGTTATCCAAGGGTTTCGAAGGAAAATGTTCAAGTTTATCGTGTTGAACCTAGTCAGAATTTGGGTTATATTAAGAATGAATAGCACTCATAAAAAGAGTGGCAGGAAAAGAAAAACGCATGTTCTGATAAGATGCATATTCTTTCATAGCTTGTTAAAAGTGAACGGTTTGTAATATTAAGCATAAAGGCAAAGGTCCCTTTTGTCCTTTTTGATTTTACCTTTTCACTTAACCCAAGATCATGTCTAGGTTCAACCAGCATCTCTTGTTCTTTGAGACTTAGGGTGGCCCTTGTTTTATTAAGTAGAAGTGTACAACGCGGTATAAATAACTAGAGCGAGTGCTTATTATATGAAACAAGAACTAAGAAAGGAGGTGTATGCCAGGTGCCCACTAGAGTTCCCTCAGCCACTTCAGTTTATTTGTCAAAACTTCTTTGCCGTTTACTGAAGTGTTTGGGGGAACTCCGGTTGCCATCTGAGATGGTAATATTACGGATAGGGAGAACATTATGATTTTCCTTGTAATGACTCTGTTAATCATAGTCTGCTGAAACGTTTTCAGATCATTTTATCACCCCTTTTCTTGGTGTATCAAACAGGTCTCTCAAGGGAAACAACAGATGAACAGTTCCAAGAGGCATTTAACCCGTTTGGTCGGATTGTTGAAGGTTTAATTTAACAGTTTCTCGTTTTTATCTGGCCTTAAGAGTTATACTTCTGCACTTGCATACTTGTTCATTCAGCTTTCATCATGATATATTATGTTTAAAATATGTCTCAGCCAAAGTCGTGAGAGATAGAGCCTCCGGAAGGTCAAAAGGGTTTGGTTTTGTTACGTATACATCCATTGAAGAAGCTGAGAAGGCTAGAGAAGAAATGAATGCCAAGTTCTTGCATGGATGGGCTATTTTTGTAGACCCCGCCAAACCAAGGGAATACAGACCTCCTCCACAGAGACCGGAATTGGGGCCATCTGAAACTGGTTTCCGGACGAACAAAACTGTCGGATGGTGCGGGTATAATTCAACTTAAAATAGGTTTATTCAAAAAGCTTTTAAGTTATTCATATATTGTGACTATAGTCGGCTGAATCTATGATTCATTGTATTTTGTTAAAGCTCAATTAATACTTTCAACCATTTTAATGATTTCATAACTCCAAATGCAATAATATTTGCCATTACAATCTTTTCATAATTCCATAATACAGAAAGCATACAAGAGCTTATTTATCTACTAGTAAAAGGATCGTGGAGGTTTTTGTACTAGAAAATGATTTGTACTTTGTCTCTTTTACTTAAAAAATGGATAAATCAATACTTGAATGTTGTAACAAAGACTAAACTAATCATTTTTATTGAAAAATTCATTTATTTGTTTTTAAAAATTTAGGCTAACAAAATAATCAAACGATTTCACGTGATATATCGCATTTATTTCATTTAGGCAAAGCATCATTATCCACCATGAATTCGGAAAGGGTTTCTTCTTTTCTTGTGTTTCTTTTTTTTTCTTTCTCTCTTTAATTTTCTTGTAGATTAGAAACTAGGTTCTTTTGTTATTGGGTTGTTAGGGTTTTTTTATTTGGGTTATTGTTATGGCGAGTGATGTGGTGTAGGTGGTGGTTGATTTTAGCAATGGGGGATGAGGATGATAGAGATTTTTGGTACGTAAAGTTGGTTCGGGGTAGAGGTGACAGAATGAGTTGATGAAGTGTAAGGTGGATGGTTGTGTTGGAGGATGAAGATGGAGGGAGATGAGGAGGAAACTATATACAAATGTGGGGAAAAATATGGCGTGCTAGGTAGGATTTTCGTCAACCCTTGTACCCTATAGTGATCAAAATCAAAACATTTGTTAATTTCGATCATGTTAATGCTGAAAATAAAAATTTACCCCAAAATTAATTACTTGTTAATACATCCAACCCTTTCCATCAAGTTGATTGGATGGTTGCATTTCACGAGGATTGCCAAACAAGTTACTTATCCACCGTCCATTAAACAAGCTATCAAACGGCTCAAAATCTCCAAATCCGTAAACCAAATGTCTCCCATTTTTCTCACCTCGCATATAAAGTGAACCAATTTTTCCTACACGAAATCACAACCATTTTCCCGATAAAATTTCACTGCGAAATTTCATTTCCGATTTCTAGTCTTTTCCTCCAATTTGGACTTGAACTGATGGATATCGGATCAAAGGTGAAGAAAGGAGCCGGTGGAAGGAAAGGCGGCGGTCCAAAGAAGAAACCGGTTTCTCGTTCAGTGAAAGCCGGATTACAGTTTCCCGTTGGTCGAATTGGCCGGTACTTGAAGAAAGGGCGATACTCTCAACGTTTGGGAACCGGTGCCCCGATTTACCTTGCTGCTGTTCTTGAATACCTAGCTGCTGAGGTAATTTCATTTTTCCCCAAGCGTTGAATTAGGTTAACCGTTGAATTATCCCCATTGAAGTTGGGGATTTGGTTGATTGAAACATAAAGTGTAGATGCACCCTTAAGTATGTTTCTAAAATTGGTTTTTTTTAAAAATTATTTAAAGGTTCTTGAGTTAGCTGGTAATGCTGCAAGAGACAACAAGAAGAATAGGATCATTCCAAGGCATGTTCTATTGGCAGTGAGGAACGATGAAGAACTTGGGAAGCTTTTAGCTGGTGTGACCATTGCTCATGGTGGTGTTTTACCCAATATTAACCCAGTTCTTCTACCAAAGAAAAACGACAAGGTCGCGGCCAAGGAGCCTAAATCACCATCCAAGGCTACCAAGAAGTCACCTAAGAAGGCGTAGTTTCATTTATTTGTTCATGTATGTAATTTCCTCTGTGTAGGAAAATGTTAATGTTGGTAATGGTAGGAATTTAGGGTCATTGTATTTCTAAAATCTAATGTCCCAGTGTTGTTTAAAGTAGGTTCTGTTGAAATGAATGAGTGGAATTCAGATTATAGGGGGATTTTGTCCCTTGCAGTAGTTGCAGCATCCTTCTTCCTCGTTGATTATTGGCAGTGGTGGGTGGGTCCATATGGCATTAATGTCCCTTCAACATCATCTTCTTCATGCGCTATACATCTAACCATCACATTCCTTTAACACTCCCTTAAACTGATTCATGCTGGTTGTTTAAGTGGTTTGGTCAGAATATCAGCGATCAGTTCATTGCTTCTGCGGAGCTGCAACTCTACTTCTCTTCCTTGTATAGATCCCTCAAAAAATGAAAGTGAACACCAATATGTTTTCTTCTCTCTTGCATCATTGGATTTCTTACGAGCACGATATTGCAATTTGCCATTTTGAACCTTGCAAAAATCTCATGAGCGTATTTCTCTTGATAAATAAAATTACCAGCGGCAGTTTGAGTGACTTTTAATCCCACAAAATATCGCATTAATCCTAGATTGGTCATTTCAAACTCTCACATAGCTTAATCTCATTAGTCAACTTGTTAAAATGGAACATTGACAATGATGGAACATTGACAATGAAAAAATATTGTAAAAAAATAAAAAAGAGAAACAAAACAGATTTTAGGTGAAATTTTTTTTAAAAAAAATTCATGGGCAGAGGGGAAGAAAATTTATTAATGTAAAAAATTGAATAATTACAAAAAAAAAAGATTACGATTATTTATAGATCGAAAAATTTTATTCTAATCAATTTTTAATGGAAGTAACATAATAAGATCGAAACATCTTATTTTAAACAAAAATAAATAATAAAAGTATATTTTGGTACAAATCTTTTTATTTTGTCACATTTCAATATAATTATCGGTAAATATAAATTCATCAACATAAAGATAAACAATAAGCATTTTACCTCCATTAGACTTGACATAAAGGGTATGCTCAAAAGGACATTTCTCAAATCCCAATATTGCAAAATGAGCATCTATACGACTGTACCAAGTCCTTGGTGCTTGCTTTAGTCCATCTAGATCGATAAACTTTCTTTTCTAACCCTTTCTTCGCATAACCAGGTGATTGATCAACAAATACTTCCTCTTGTAAGTTGCCATGCAAGAATGCTGACTTAACATCTAATTGAAGAAGCGGTCATGAGTGTTGTATTGCAAGTGAAATCACCTGTATCCAGCCTTACAATTGGGGCAGAAACTTCCTTATAATCAATCTCATGCTCTTGCTTATAGCCTTTTGCCACCAACCAAGTCTTGTGTTTGACAATTTCACCTTTCTCATTCAACTTCGTCTTGAAAACCCATTTGACATCAATGCTTTTTTGTCCTTCGGGCAGATCTGTTAGCTCCCAAGTCTAGTTTTTTTTAATGGACTCTCCATTGCCTCTTTCCATTTCTTCTCTTTCACAGCCTCATAAAAAGTATTGGATCACTATCAACATATAATGCAAAATAAGCATCATCATCTGTATTAATATCATCGCAATCCATCATCCATGCAGGCTTTTTCCTTGAGTTTTCAACCCTCAAATTATATCTCCTTTCTTCTTCTCCTTCCAGGCTAGACCTTAAGGTAGTCCAAAAGTGCAACACCTAGGGCCAACATTGGAAGGGGCCCAAAAAAATTTATTTTTTTAGTTAAATTTTTTTACTTTTTTTTTACTTATTGTTTACATTTCATCTTTATTAGTAGTTTAATAAAAAGAAAAAAAAATCGTAGACAAGAACAAAAGAAAAAGACTTTCATTTTAATTCTTACATAGGTTTTTTAGTTAAAACAGTGTTGCAAGGTTAAGGGTAAGCCTTTTTCTCTCTTTATTTATATAATATTTTTTCGTCGTTTGTGTGTTTGGATGATGAGAAAAGTTGGGAGGGGGTGAATAAACGATGAGTAAGAAAAAATTTGGATCTATGATGGTTTTTCTTTTCTGAGTTATGTTTGGTTAGTAAGAAAAAGTTAAAAGCAATTGAAAATATCTGATTTTTGACTTACTTTTTATTTCATTTTTTTTTGTTTCTGGGTAATGAAAAAGTAGATTTTTTTAAAATAATTTAAAAATTTTGGATAGGTTCTAAGAACTGAAACTTTAAGAATTTTTATGGTATTTTAAGGTAGTCTAGCTTTGGTTTAATTTTTCGAGAAAATCATTATTATTATTATTATTTTTGAAGTATCATTGTTATTATTATTAATGTTAAATTTTCTGGGTAATGAAAAGGTTTAACATGATTTATTAAATATTTTGGTTAGCTGAAAATTTATATTATCTTTGTATTATATATATATCTCTCTTACATATTTACATGCTATGAATATGAGTATGATTCTCTAAAACTATTAAAATATTACAAAAAAATAATATCTTTATTAGACATACACCAATATTCATGGGAATAAGCTTAACATAAATCATGAAAAGCTTATTCATGCTATTAATAGTATTTTTTTTTGTTTTATTTTTTATTGAATAGTGGATATTCATGTTTTTTCTCCCTTGTATTTGGATTTTGGAATAAACTTAGTTTGGTTGCTTTTTAATGAATTTTTTTTCTTTTAAAGGAGTAAAAGTTCATATGCTATATTATTTATATCTGGGCGTGAGTGTTAGTCATAAGTTGTGTTAAATACGAGCATAATTAATTTCTAAGATCGTATCTACGTAGTTATGTCCGAAAATTTGTTATTTTATCTATAATTAAAAGTATATCTTTTTCTCTTAAAACTTATGATTTAGTATGTTTATATGCAAATCAAATAAGCATCTTTTGTAAAATCGCAAGATTCTGCTGTTAGAGTTGACAGTAGATCACAGGCATCCGATACTTCATAATCGAGATCCATAGCTACTTCTAAAGGTTTTAAATTATCGGTTTCTTACTTACAACTATTCTTTGTTGTGGCGATGTGCTTTATATTCGTGTTTCATTGTATATATAGGGGTTAGTGATAAGGAGGGTAATACACTGCCGGGATTTCCTTTTGTGGTTAACGAACAAAAGAAGATTGGAGCTCAGGTGAGGCCAACTGAAGAACGGTTGAATGATCTGGCAATTTTATCAATCGAGAAGGATTTTTTGAAAAATATTGACAATGATGTTATCATTAATAAAATATATCTTTTTACCATTGGAAATTGGATTGATGGGTGAACTAATTCAAGCACAACTTGAGCTCTATCAGCTTTTCTGCTTGGGAAAGTATCCCTATGCTGCTTTCCAACAATACATTCTTCAGAGTGCTTTGATGGAGCCATTTGCTTTTACTGAAGAGTCCTTAGGCCATTAAAGTTCAAATGACCATATCTATAGTGTCACTTCCATGGTGAATCATCTACTTCACCTAGGTGACAATCATGAACAGTTTTAATCTTCAAAGGAAATAATATGTTTGCACTCATTTTAACAACAACAATGGACCCCTTTTTTTGAATCATACACCTCGCATTCTCCATTGAAAATTGTGATACAGTATCATTTATCTTGTAACTGACGAGCACTCAAAAGATCAGTTTTCCGATCAAAAAACACATTTGGTGTAGGCTTTGAGAGTTGTTTCCTCATCCATAATGTTAGGTCAATTGACTTTAGGCTCATGACAAATTAAAGAGCTTTGCAGGTCATCAATGGACAAATGACTAACATCTTTAGATTCTTCAATGGAACAAACAACATATAATTCCATTTTGGAACACAATTTTAGCATCTTCCAAGTTTGCACCATGACAGTGCATCTTGTTTGCAGTTCCCATTGTTCTTCCAACGAAATCTGTGACAGATTCTCTTGATTTTATTTGAAGAAGTTCAAATTCTCTTGTCAAGGATTGAAGCAATGCTTGCCTTTAACCTTATTTAATCCTGAAAACTTCGTTTTCATTGAATCCCAAATCTGCTTGGAAATATCCTTTTGGAGAATTGTCTCTAAAATTGAATGATCAATTGCTTGAAATGAGTAGTTTTTTACTTTTAAATATTTGAGTTTTCAATCTGCCAAAGCCTTAGCTTGTGCTTCAGTAGGCGTTTCTCTTGTTGTTGATTCCACTACACCACTCTCCGTCAAAACGAGGAATTGATGGAAGTCACTGCTATCAAATGTCATCTGCTTCAAGCTGTGACACCAAATGTTAGAGTTTATTAGTAAGGAAGGAGAACTTAAAATCTTTTTGACTGACTAAAAACTTGTCATCCTTATTATTGACGCACTCTTTCAGAGTTTATACAGAAGAACAAAATAATCTGTCGTAATAGTTTTGCAAATCCTTAAAGAGACTAACAGCCTTTAAAGACTAGGACTTTTACTCAACAAAATAACCAATAAATCAGGATAATTATTTGATACTAATTTGGCTAAATCTCCTAACTAAGATAACAGAAAATAATCTAATTTAAAATCTCTTTCTATGTGAATATTGATTTGAAATGTAATCTAGTAGTTAATCCACATCGTTTCTGAGAAACCCCAAGTTCTTGCATGGATTGGTTATTTTGGCAGACCCTGCCAAACCAAGGGAATACAGACCTCCTCCACCGAGACCGGAATCGAGGCCATTTGAAACTGGTTTCCCAACGAACAAAAGCACAAAACTGCAGGTATAATCAACTTAAAATAGATGGAGCTATTGTTGGGTTTATTCAAAAAGCTTTTAAGTTATTCATATACTACCCACATTTTCTGCAGACGATGGTCAGCTAAATCTATGATTCATTGTACTTTGTTAAACCTCACATTAATACTTTCAACCATTACAATCATTTCATAACTCCAAATGCAATAACAATTTAGAACCTATATGTTAGATTGAAGAGCAAACTGATCATTTCTATTGAAATTTTCATTCATTTGCATTGTTAAAAAAGACTAACCAGATAACTACACGTGATATGTCACCTATACCTTATTCAGGTTAAGTGTCGTCCTCCATCATGAACCTTAAAAGGTGGAAATTATATAAATATGTGGAAAACAATTAGATATGGCATGGTAGGTAGCATTTTTGTCAACCTTTATAAACGTAGAGTGATCAAAATGAAAATATTTGCTAACAATTCTGCCTTTTTTGCAAACTTTTTTCGGTGCTTAAAATGAAAACATATGAAAATCGAGTTACAAGTTGTGTAGTGTACCCTATTTTAAATTTTTTATTACTTAAATGAAAATATTTTTGTTAATGCATTAGGGTAATTATTTGGTAATTTTGTTAATGATAAAAAAATTAAGTGATCAAAACGGAAGAAATTAATAGTTGAGGAACTATTTATAAAATTTACCCAAACTAATTACTTATATTAATAGATCTAACGCTTTCTAACAAGTTGATTGGATGGTTCATTTCACGAGGATCGGCAAACAAGATTATTATCCACCGTCGATTAAACAACCTATCATGCGGCTCAAAATTTCCAAATCCGTAAGCCATATGTCTCCCATTTTTCTCACCTCGCATATAAATAAAACCAAATTTTCCGATAAGAAATCACAAACATTTTCTCGAGAAAAATTGACTGCGAAAATTTCATTTCCGTTTTCAATTTTTTTTCCTCCAATTTGTATTTGAAGTGATGGACACCGGATCAAAGGTGAAGAAAGGAGCTGGAGGAAGGAAAGGAGGCGGTCCAAAGAAGAAGCCGGTATCTCGTTCAGTGAAAGCTGGATTACAGTTTCCCGTCGGTCGAATTGGCAGATACTTGAAGAAAGGGCGATACTCTCAACGTGTGGGAACCGGTGCTCCGGTTTACCTTGCTGCTGTTCTTGAATACCTTGCAGCTGAGGTAAATTTACTTTTTCCCAAGCGTTGAATTAGGTTAAAATTTTCTTATAGTCCCTATACTTTTCAAAGAGTATTGAATTATCGCCATTGAAGTTGGGTATTTGGTTGATTGAGACTTAAAAGTGTTGATATACCCTTAAGTATGTTTCTAAAATTAGGTTTTTCTTTTTAATTGTTCAAAGGTTCTTGAGTTAGCTGGTAATGCTGCAAGAGACAACAAGAAGAATAGGATCATTCCAAGGCATGTTCTATTGGCAGTGAGGAACGATGAAGAGCTTGGGAAGCTTTTAGCTGGTGTGACCATTGCTCATGGTGGTGTTTTACCCAACATTAACCCAGTTCTTTTACCAAAGAAAAGCGAGAGAGCGGCTGCAAAAGAGCCTAAGTCGCCATCTAAGGCTACAAAATCTCCAAAGAAATCACCTAAGAAGGCGGCTTAGTTCTTAGTCTATTATAGGGTTTGTTTTGATTTATCTGTTTATGTATGTAGGTTCCTTTTGTGTACTTTGGTTGTAGGAAAATGTTTGTAATGTTGTTTAGAACATGTTTTGTCTGAAATGAATGAACCGAAATTCAGATTATATGGCTTTGTGTTAATGGCATTTGCTTATTTCATCAAATTGATTATCGTCAGTGATAGTGTCGATATGTCATTAGCATTCCTTCAATCGATCTTCCCCCACTGAAAATCTAACAATCATCTTCCTTTGATTTGCACGGCTACTCGATCTTAAACCTTCCCGTCGCCCCGGGTCTATTGCACGGCTACCGTGTGCGGAGGTTTTGACCCTTCTGCCCTTCCTTTCCGGTTATCTTCTTGTCATTGTTCTCCTTTGACTTCTGTTGCTTTTTGCCACTAACGATGTGGGATACCGGTGTTGTTGATTTCTTTAGAATTAGGATCCATTTGATACAATTTGTAAACATTAGAGGTCTAACTTTATTATTATGCCAATAAAAAATTACACCAACATTCCGTCAGACAAAATCAGTGATTAAAATAAAGAACATAATTACTTGTCAATACATCTAACCCTTTACATCGACTTGATTGGATGGTTCCATTTCACGAGGATTGCCAAACAAGTTGCATATCCACCGTCGATTAAACACAACCAATCAAACGGCTCAGAATCTCCAAATCCATAAGCCAAATGTCTCCCATTTTTCTGTCCTCGCATAAATAGATCCAAATGATCAGATACGATATCTCAAACATTTTCTAGAGAAAATTTAACTGCGAAATTTCCTTTTCGTTTTCAAACTTTTAACTCCTATTTGTACTTGAAGTGATGGATACCGGATCAAAGGTGAAGAAAGGAGCCGGTGGAAGGAAAGGCGGCGGTCCAAAGAAGAAACCGGTTTCTCGTTCAGTGAAAGCCGGATTACAGTTTCCCGTCGGTCGAATTGGCCGGTACTTGAAGAAAGGGCGTTACTCTCAACGTGTGGGAACCGGTGCTCCGGTTTACCTTGCTGCTGTTCTTGAATACCTTGCTGCTGAGGTAATTTCATTTTTTACCAAGCGTTGAATTAGGTTAAAATGTGCTAATAGTCCCTATATATAGGGACTAATTATATTTTAACCGTTGAATTATCCCCATTGAAGTTGGGGATTTGGTTGATTGAAACATAAAGTGTAGATACACCCTTACGTATGTTTCTAAAATTGGTTTTTTTTTTAAAAATTATTTAAAGGTTCTTGAGTTAGCTGGTAATGCTGCAAGAGACAACAAGAAGAATAGGATCATTCCAAGGCATGTTCTATTGGCAGTGAGGAACGATGAAGAACTTGGGAAGCTTTTAGCTGGTGTGACCATTGCTCATGGGGGTGTTTTACCCAATATTAACCCAGTTCTTCTACCAAAGAAAAACGACAAGGTGGCTACCAAGGAGCCTAAATCACCATTCAAGTCTACCAAGAAGTCACCTAAGAAGACTTAGTTTCATTTATTTATTCATGTAGCTTCCTTCGTGTAGGAAAATGTTGATATTGGTAATGGTAGGAATTTGCCAGTGTTGTTTAGTGACTTTTGTTTGAAATGAGTGAAGTGAATTCAGATTATATTGCATTGTGTTAATGGTATTTGTTGCATTGTTCTGTTTCGTCTTGTTAGTGTAAAAGCCTCTTGTCCCTTGCGATAGTTGCTCTGCTGAAGCATCTTTCTTCTTCGTTGATTATGGCATTAACATCTCCTCCTTCAACATCATCTTCTTCACGCACCAAAGATCTAATAATCCCATTAGAATGGTGGTTCATCATTCAAACATCTCGTATTAGGGAAAGAAACATCTGAATGTTATTCGCGTTTTAGCTTTTCATTAATTCTATATATATATTGGGTATAATCAAAACAACTATCATTGAATCCCAAAACCTAAAACTCAAGAACATTAAACCATCATTTATAAAAACCCCAAAAATCCCAAATCAGATAACCGAATCAGAATCCAATCTCAAACGAAAAGAAATAGAAATCTAAGAACTAGTGAACTTAGTAACAGCCTTCGTTCCTTCAGAAACGGCATGCTTAGCCAATTCACCAGGCAAAACCAATCGAACGGCGGTTTGAATCTCCCTCGATGTAATCGTCGGCTTCTTATTATACCTAGCCAATCTCGATGCTTCTTGGGCCAATTTCTCAAAGATATCGTTGATGAAACTGTTCATTATCCCCATCGCTTTGCTCGAGATCCCGATATCAGGATGAACCTGTTTCAATACCTTGAAGATGTAAATCTTGTAAGTCTCGACGCTCTTCTTAACCTTCTTCTTCTTCTTATCTGCGCCGCCTTCTTTTGAGATCTTCTTCTCCGCCTTTGGCCTCTTCTCCGCCGGAGCCTTTTCCGCCGGTTTTTTCTCGGCGGGCTTCTTCTCACCAACCTTTGGTGCCATTGGAGATAAAGATTGAGACAAATGAGGGTTATATTGAGAAGGGAAACAGGAATGAAAGAATATGAGGGATTGGAGAATGAGTGAGTTGAGGGTTTTGGGGGAGATGGGATTGTTTACATATAGAGGAGAGGTGGTTTTTGATTGGTTGATTGAGTATCACTCGGATCGATTACGTGGCGACCTTTGAGTTGGTTAGATTTGAGGCGCCGTGCGGAAAGAGATGAAGGTCTGTTCACCATAGCTAAATTACTTAAAAAGCCCTTACACTAGTTTTTTTGGTTTAAATTTTACTATTAGTACTTAATTATGTGTAAGCTGTGAATTTAGTCTTTATATTTTAATTTGTTCTTTTTTAGTCCATGTGCTTTTTTGATTTTAAATTTCAGTCTTAAGCAAATGATATTCGTTGAATTCATTAAATTTTTATATTTCCTAAATCATAAGTAACAAATACATATTATCATGTTTGTAATCATAAGTTAAAATCCTAAAATTTGAAAAATATAAAGACGAAAAATGATTAAATAAGAGAGAATGTGAACTAAAACTACAATGTAAAATTTAATCAGATTAATTTCCAAAATTTCAATTTATAAAAATATAATAACTAAAATGAACAAATTAAAATATAAAAATTAAATTCACATTACACCTAATACAATAAAAATTTACTTTTATTTTATCAAGTAATTTCTTATACTTCTATTCTAGTAAAATAAACTTTTATCTCTTTTTTTCCACTTAATTTATTATTTTTTAAGATTTTTTTTAATAATCTCATCATAATATAAGTTTTAATTATATTTGTTCTTTTTGACATAATATATAGAATTATTCATAGTTTCTATTTAATCCATAAATAAGAAAATAATGTATTTCAACGCATTCAAACTCACGTCTACTTACATTGACAATAACACTCATATCAATTGAACTATTACTCGATAACTTTAAGAATTTCTTTTCATCCGTAAAGGAATGATTATATTACGTAAGCAATAAACATGTTCAAGTCAAAAGCAATTTGCTTTAAAAAAAATAACATAAAACTATCATTATTTATTTAAACTATAATTACCTATTTTCTTTACTTTTTAGAGTCCATAAAGAAAACAATCAATTTTTATTTAAATTATAATTTTTTTATATTCATAAAAGTTTATATTTTTTTAAAGTTCATAATTTTCCTTACCAACAATTTATCATATCTCCTGTTTAAATCGAAATTTTTCCCATGAAAATGTAATCTATTTTATCATTATCCTCAACATTTATAGTTTTTACTATTCTTTTTAGAAGTTCATCATTCATTTAAGTTGTACTAGAAATTTTATCACATGCATACATATGTCGAAGTAACGACAAAATACAAATTTATCATTATATTAACTTATAATTTCATAAATTTCAAAATGATTAAAAGACATATTTACTTTTTTTTTTAGGAGGGGGAAGGCCATTACGTGCCCCCTTATCTACGCCTCTAGTTTATACTCCACATCGAATTTTTTTTGGTAGAAAAAGACAACAATTAAGCGATTACAAAGATAACCATATCAAATAAACACCAACGTCGTCCATATCCTCAAATAGATAATGAGCCATTGAAGATGGTGGATGTTGAAAGAGATGAAGCAAAGAATCCTCGAAACTCGAATGTTTTGCCAATGAATCCGCAACAACGTTAGTAGTTATTGAAATATGTTTGATACGAATCTCCCAATTACGTTGTAACAATTGTTGTAAAAGCCGCACCTCTACCAAGTGGCTGTCGAGTCCGCCCCCGGAGTGAAGAAGCTCCACCAACAAGGCATTGTCACTCTCAACTTCAACACATTTAAACCCCTTGTCCAAAGCAATAAACAATCCCTCAAGCATAGCTCTTGCTTTCATTTTGAATATTGTCTCATTGTTGGAATTCATGGCGTACACCCACAATCATCGTCCCTCCGAATCTTGTAGCACATTGCCAATTGATGCTCGCTGGCCATCCAAAGCAACAGCCACGTCAGAGTTCAGTTTAATCCAACCCTCGGTTGGTGGCATCCATCTTGAATTCATACTGGGCGTACTACTCCACATCGAATTTGAACTATCATTTAGAGCTCAAATTAACGATGAAGCCGACAAAAGAACCTGATTGAAATAATAATGATAATATAAGGATTCCACCAGAACATTATATGAAGTATAGAGTCTAATTTAAAATTTAGGCCATAATTTAAGGACATCACATGAAATAAACCCTAAAGGATAAGAAAAACCGTTTCCGTCCACCTCACGTCCACACAGATCTTAACACAAAATATTAATCCGACGGTCAGGATTTGATTCCGATCAACTTATTTCTTCAAACGATACTCTTTTTTCAAATCTTCTTTTCTCCTCTTTCTCACAGAAGAACAAAAAAATTCAGCGGCCGACCGTTGGTGGCGTACCGGAGACGCTTCTCATCTCATTTCACCAGATCTCAACTCTTCCTTCGCCGGTATTGCTTTTCTTTTTCAATTTACCAAAATAAAATTAAAAATAAAACATTTTATTTCCACTATTTTATTTTATTTTTAATTTGATTTTTTACGACTATTTTTTTTCTAGGGTTTATTTGTTCTTTCTTCGTTTTTGGCTGTTTTCGATAAATTTCTTCTATTTTTCGATGGCTGCTCCACCTGCAAGAGCTCGAGCCGATTACGACTATCTCATAAAGCTCCTTTTGATCGGCGACAGCGGTAAGTTTTTTTAATTTTAAAATCTCTTTATATATGTGAATATTGATTTGAAATGCGATCTAGTAGTTAATCTACATCGTTTTTGAGAAATGTTAGCGCTCTTTGATAGGATTTGATTCTTTTTCGTAATGTAGAAAACCTAGATGTGAGACCATGATTTGGATTTCAAGATCGTTACCTTAGATTAAGCTTAGTTTTAGGTTTATGTATTAACTCAATTGCGTTAAGCGAGATTGATTCAGAAAAAGAAAGGCCTATTTGGTTTTTTTTTTTTTTTTATGGTGGAACTATGGTAGTGAGCTTTGTTCATCATATATTTTGGGTTGTATCTATTGATTTCTATGATTTAATATAGCTCATTGCCATGTGAATATCCTTTGTCTCGATTAGGGATTAATGATTGATGTTGTATTAATTTACATTATTATTTTTTTGATATTCAGCATTTTCTTATTTTTTTGATATTCTGCATTTTCTTTTGAAAAAAAATAGGTTCTATTCAGTGTTTTCATGGTGAATATATGCTCGTGGGCTTTTTTTTTTGTCATATATTTTAGGTCATCTCTATTGAGTTCTATGTTTTAATATAGCTCATTGCCATGTGAATATCCTCAGTCTCAATTAGTGTTACTGATTATTAATATCATGGAGGCATAGAATGTACATTTGCATGAAGGAACTGTTTCCTAATTCATGGGATGTCTGCTGCAAATAGCTGTATACTTGCCTGTAATTAGGAATTAATAGTTGATGTTGTATTAATTTACATGATTTTTTTCTTGATATTCTGCACGTTCTTTTGAATGAGTAATGAAAATGTACGTTTACTTTGTTATTGGGTTGCTGGGCAGGTGTGGGTAAGAGTTGCCTCCTTTTGCGTTTTTCGGATGGCTCATTTACTACAAGTTTTATCACAACCATTGGGTAGGTGTTTTCCTGATTGCAGTACACTGATCTTATTATTATTGATTTTGTTACAAAGGGTATGTGGGTTAATAATGATGTGTTACTTTGGCAGAATCGACTTTAAGATTAGGACTATAGAGCTTGATGGAAAAAGAATCAAACTGCAAATTTGGGATACTGCTGGGCAAGAGCGGTTTCGGACTATTACAACTGGTTTGTTTTTGGCTCTGAAGGTGTCATTGTTTAGAAATTAATCGAATTAGAATTACTACCAGTTTGGTTTATAATAATTTTGATAGCATGACTTGGGCATCGATTTATCCAAGTCTGTTAGTTGTGAGTGTCATTGCCTGATGTGAGCTATCATTTGCTTTAGCTATCATTTGCTTTCACTCTAATATTGTCAAATTTAACATCTCTAGTTCATTGTTGCTCTCCTTTCTGTTTCTCTGGCTTTTTCAGTCTGTTTGGAAATTAGGAGTTTGTATGCTTCCACAGTTTGTCTCTAATGCTGTCAAACCCGCATATTGTCTTACACCCGAGTTTTATTACAAGACTTGGAAATAAGATTACAAATTCAGTTCTTTCTCGTGTCTTCTAGAGTCTTGTCTGGTTGACGTATGAATTAAGTAATGTTTTCTATTTGTGCAGCTTACTACCGTGGAGCCATGGGCATTTTGCTCGTCTATGATGTGACTGATGAGTCATCTTTCAATAGTAATTACTGAACTTTTTAATCGTTTTTATTTTGTATTTTCTTACATATGCTGTTTGATCTTATCTACCTTTGAATCTTTTTAACTATGTTTACTGTTTCCTGTTAATTTTCCTTGATTTTGGATCTTTTCACTTTCCTGTAATTTGGAAACTCAAAATATCCTTTTCCACTAAATTTTTTCCTTTTTTGCTTAGACATTAGAAACTGGATTCGTAATATTGAACAGCATGCTTCGGACAATGTCAACAAAATTCTGGTGGGTAATAAGGCTGATATGGACGAAAGCAAAAGGGTCCGTTTCTCTTTTTCCCTCTTCCATATTGGCACATACGGTTTTCCTTTCTTTCAATACATTTGCAGCTATCCTTCCGTTTTTCGTTTTTCCCATAGATATTTTTCAAGTCAAGTTGATTTTGCAACTTTTTTTTCAGGCCGTTCCTACCTCCAAGGGCCAAGCTCTTGCCGACGAATACGGCATCAAGTTCTTTGAAACTGTATGTAATTTTCACTACGGGTATTTTATTTTATTTTTTCTGATATGATTAGTTGGTCTTGCTCAAGAGCCACACTTATCACCATGCAGAGTGCAAAAACAAACTTAAACGTTGAGGAGGTTTTCTTTTCAATAGCCAAGGACATTAAACAAAGACTTGCCGACACCGACTCAAAGTCTGAGGTATGGTTTCTTTAAACACGAACATATTATAATTATTCAAACTCATTTATCATTGACAATATATTTTTCCCTTCCAACAGCCACAGACGATCAAAATTAACCAAGGCGACCAGGCAGCAGGGGGTGCAGCGCCCGCTCAAAAATCAGCTTGCTGCGGTTGAACGAACTATTTCGAGGATGAGATAAGATTTGAAGGGTACATTCTCTATTACTGTAGTAGCTGTTTTGGTCTTAAAAAAAGGAAAAAAAAAAACTAATTTGTTACAACTTAAATATATTGTTTGTGTTTGTATTCACTTCTTTGCTTATCATTATTTTTACAATCTGCTAACTCTTTTGTGTGAAATGTTTGATTATATTAGATTAATTTTTTTCACCTAAATAACATGTGTTTGATAGCGGTAAAAGTATATATTAGGAGTCGGATTGCATTTTTTTTCATTTACTCAAAAAAAAGGGGCAAATTAGTTTTTGTAGGTTAATTAAATTATTCATTTTTTACTGTTAAAAACAGGTTCTTGTACGTCAACATGTGTACGTGGCATATCATGTATCATTGTCTGATTATTTCGTCAGTTACATTAGTTTTTAACAGTACAAATGAATAAAATTTTTAATAGAAAAGATTAATATACTCTTTGAACTACCGTACAAAGATTAATTTGTTTTTTTTTTAAGTAGAGGGAGCGAAATATAATTTAACTCTATAGGGGCTTCTATGATACATTGAACGTTTGGGATTTTTATGTATACATTTCTTAAAAAGGTTACATATACAATCTAGCAAATTGAATGTGAAGATCAACTTTGGGAGCATTGTTCCCAAATTAAAAGGATTAAATATTAAAAGTTTGAGTGTTTTAGCTCAAACGTGGAGCTTATCCGGATATATGTATAATTGTTGTTCCAAAATAAAAGGGTTAATTTCACCATATATCCTCCAATTATGATAATGTCTTAAATTGATCTTTGAGCTTCAAAATATTCTAATTGAGCCCTTAAAATATCAGTGTCTTATATCTTATCATTCTTTTTAGCTTAACCATTAGTTTTTATACTAAATACCAACTAAAATCTGATTAGAATCATATTTAAAAAGCATATGAATTAAATAAATGATCGATTAGGATTTTATAAGGTGTTATAATTTTTTGCCTTTTATCGATTGAGGCAAGATGATAAGTCTAAAGGCTTGTTTGAATTAGTCAGTGTAATTTAATTTCCTAAGTTTTATCGATTTAATCATTACTATTATTTTATAGAAAATCTCTAATTAAGAAAGTCCAAAATTTCCTTTTTGTTTAATGTAGACAATGCAATTGTAATTAATGAAAAATTAACAACTTTCCATAAACAATCATTTATTATTAATTATATAATTCCTATCTATACAAAATTAAATGGAATATGAAAGCAAAACAAGAATAAAAATCCCTTTTAATTCGGAATGGGATTTTTCCCATTTTCAATACATAATTATCATCACAAGAAAAAATAAAAAAGAAATTAAGGTTCACTTTTTCTACTTTCTTTATTTATTCCACATCTATCTATCTATATATATATATATATATATATATATATATATATAAAATCTTCTCTTTTTGTTATGCTAAAATAGGTTCTATTGATGATTTTTTTTTTGGTACAAAGAGGAAGAATAAAACATAACTACATTAAGCGAGATCAAGTCATTTTAAAAAAGTTATCGTGTAGTAAATTGAATATTTTATCTGACGATTGCATAAAAATATATTTACTCAATGATTTCGAGAATATTATTGAAAAAAATAAATTATTATTAGAGTATTTATAAATTGAGAAATAGTTGAGTTATGTCTCCATTGTTGAATGATTACAAGGTTAGTAATACTTCTAAACTATTCTCTTATTTTTATTTTTTTGTTCAATTTTGATATTTTTAAATATTGAGTTTAGTAATTTCCCTTATCCCTGAAATACTCGTTTATGGCTAAGATTTTTTTTTAATAATTTCATTATAGGTTCTGATTTTTTTGACACAATATTTAAAATCATCTATAACCTCTTCTCAACTTATAAATAGGAAGATAGTGCACTTTAACGCGTTCAAACTGCATTGACAACAATACCCATCCCAATCGAACTAAAACCTAATCGACGGTTTATGACTAAGTTCTATTATTATCGCAAATGGTTTTAACAAATAAATGATTTTATGAAATCAAAACTTATATTATATATTCTTAATCAAGTTATCAAGTGATGAAACTTTTTTTTTGACCGGCAAGTAGTTGTGAGTAATATAAAACATATTATATTCTCAAGGAAACAACTCATGTTAAAACCTTAGAGATTACATTGTTAGGAAGAACAACCACGAACCCTAAACCCTAAACATGGACCATAAAACGAAAAAAAAAATATTCATGTATAATAATTATTTATATTTTAAAATTAAATCGAATCTAGCAATCGGATTACATTCTAACTTAATTTTTAACTATTTTTAGGCCTTGTTTGAACGGAAATCAGAGCAAATGTACTACAACAATGAATTACAATCAATGAGAGATGAATTTATAGGTGAAGCTGGGATACACCAAGAAATGACCAATGTATTCTATCAGCTATTATTTAAAGCCTGCTATGAAAGAGATGAAGCTAAACAGCAATTGAAGCAATCAATGGTGGAAATCTCCGAATTGAAGAAATTACTCAACAAACTGTTACCATCGTCCAACTTTTCAGCCGAAACCAATTATTCCGACAACGTTTCATCGACGGCCGATGGTTGTACTCGTCGGAAAATGTTGAAAGCCTCATTGGTTGAAAATTCCGGTGGTCGGATTCACGTCGGAAAATGTTATTCTATCGGAAATGTAATTGATGCCCTTATTGAAGGAAGGCCGTTGCCGGTGAAAGGGAGGTTATTTGAAGCTGTTATTGATACTCCGCCATTGTTGGAGACGCTTATGATTATGGGTGAGCTTCCTAATTGGCGAAGCCCTCCGCCATTGCCGTTTAATCTTGTTGTTAATGAAATCCCTAATCCCCAAACATTGAACTATAAGAAATCTAGTGATGTAAATGATGGTTGTTTTTGGTGAATAATTGTAGTTTAAAAAGTTAAAAAATGGGAACCACTAGGTTGGTTTGATGATCAGGATGTTCACCGCTCCAAATATAGTTTGGGTTCGAGTTGCGTTACTATTAGGGGTGAGTATTCGATCGAGCCGAGTCCAATTGAGTAAAAATATTTTGAGTTAGTCGAGTTGATGAATCCTATTTCAACAATCAGACTTAATTTGAACTTTTTGAATTGAATCGAGTCAAAAAGTTCCAAATCAAGTTGAGTCAAGTTAACGAATCATATTATTTATACTCAATGTTGCATTTATATGGATCGATCATTTAATTAGTAGACGAAATACAAGATTATTTAATTACGTAAATAATATAATGGTTTTGCCTTTTAACTTAATAGGTAAACATTTAACAAAGCGAAGTAAATTTGTCCCTTAACTTAATGGTTTTGAGTTTTAACTTTAGAAAATGTAAACATTTATCAAAACGATGTAACTTTGTGTTTTCTTATTTGAATTTTTGGATAACTCGAATTGTGTAATTCATATTCGAGTTAAACCGAAAAATTCAATTTTATATTCTAGTTGATCCTATTAACTTGAATAACTCGAACTATTTAATTCAAAATTTGAATTTTTTTATCGAATTTTTCCGAATCGAATCGGATTTTACTCGTCCCTAATTTCTGTTAAATCTTTACCCTCTTATAATTCACCAAAAAAAATTAAAGAATGGTTACAAAGTATTCAAAAGTTTTTATTTAATTTATTGAATCATTCAAAATTTTTATTAGATCATTTAACTATGATTTTTTAATCTAATTTTAAAATTTTTATTGTACTTGTGTGTGTACATTGTCAAAGAGTTAATAAAGTATGAACAGATACTATCATGTAATCACACCAGTATTTTATATATATATATATATATATTAGTAATTTTTTTATCATCTAAATATAAAAAGTTATAAAATGACCACTCAATTATTCAAATTTGTCTTTTTTGATTACTAGGTAACTAATGTTAAAATGGAAACACGTAAAAATCTAAGATAGTTGAAAAAAAATGGTTACTGTCAAAGATCGAGAAAAAAATTATTTAGATTTTGATTTGTCAATTCGTGATGTTAAAAGTTATTTTATGAAAAAAAACTAAATCGTAAAAGAAAAAAGGAAGAAAATGTTTTGATTGGTGTAAGTGATACAAACAGAAAAAATCATATAACAATGATTTTAACAGCCCAATAACTTATATGAAAACTTTCAAATAATTTAATAATTATTTTATAATTTTATGAAATTAAATGACGAAAAAAAAAAACCTTACTAATGATAATTTAGTGAGGTTAGATGTAATTTACCATTTGTTTTCAAGCAAAAAAGTAGTTTTAATATGGGCCTTGATTTAGCTATAAAAAATTACACATAGAAAAACCACTCCATGCTTCGATTGAATCCAAATTATAGATTTTCTGGAGCTGCTGCTGCAACCATATTCAACAATGAAGCTCATATCCCTCTATTTATCGTCCCAAAGGTCGCCAATACCCGTTTTTGGTTTTCATCAACCTCGTTTGCGAATGCTTGCAAGTTATTCGACGAAATGTCTGACTTAGATGTAGTATCAGCCACTTCCATAATAGGAACCTTTTCTAAGCAACACCTTCATAAAGAAGCCATATATTTGTTTACCAGGATGCTTTTCAACCATATTAGACCCACTGAATTCACATTTGGGACTGTGATTCACTCTTCCACTTTGTTAAAAGACCTCAGCATTGGCAAACAACTTCATGGCTGTACAATCAAAAGTGGTCTAAATTCTAATGTTTTTGTGGGTAGTGCAAGCTTGGATCTTTATTCAAAGTTAAGTACAATAGAGGAAGCAAGAAAGGTTTTTGAAGATACCCATCAACCAAATGTTGTGTCTTATACAACTTTGATATCGGGGTGCCTAAAAAAT
This sequence comes from Gossypioides kirkii, assembly GCA_005610355.1. Classification (NCBI taxonomy): domain Eukaryota; kingdom Viridiplantae; phylum Streptophyta; class Magnoliopsida; order Malvales; family Malvaceae; genus Gossypioides; species Gossypioides kirkii. Next base: position 37,135,079 of record CP032244.1, on the reverse strand, counting down.
GAGAGATTTGAGGATGCTTTATGGTTGTTTGAAGAAATGCCTGAGAGAAATGTTGTGACTTGGAATGCTATAATTTCTGGGTTTAGTCAAACTGGTTATAATGAAGAAGCTGTAAAATCTTTCATTGAGATGTTAAGAGAAAGGGTAATGCCTAATGAATCTACTTTCTCTTGTGTTATTATAGCAGCTGCTAATATAGGTGCTATTGGTAAAGGCAAAAGCTTGCATAGTTATGTTTTTAAGTGTTTAGGTGATAAGCTTAATGTGTTTATTGGCAATGCTCTTATTAGTTTTTATGCTAAATGTGGAAACATGGAAGACAGTCTCTTGGTTTTCGATAGACTTCGAGGACGGAATGTTGTTTCTTGGAATGCTTTAGTATGTGGTTATGCTCAAAACGGAAGAGGAATCGAAGCTATCGAGTTATTCGAACGGATGCTTGTAAGTGGTTTAAAGCCTAATGATGTTACAATTCTTGGTATATTATGGGCTTGTAGTCATGCCGGTCTTGTTACTGAGGGCTATTCATATTTCAATAAGGTAAGACATAAAGAACCTAACTTGCTTAAACCAGAGCATTATGCTTGTATGGTGGATATGCTTGCTCGGGCTGGGCAGTTCAAGGAAGCTGAAGAGTTTATTCACCGGTTGCCTTTTGAACCAGGTATTGGTTTTTGGAAAGCACTACTCAGTGGCTGTCAGATTCACTCGAATGTGAAACTCGGGGAGTTTGCAGCAAGAAAAATCATGGCGTTGGACCCTGAAGATGTTTCATCATATATAATGCTGTCTAACGCGTATGCTGCTGCAGGCAGATGGGAAATTGCATTGACGGTGAGGAAAGAGATAAAAGAGAAACAAATGAAGAGAATTCCGGGTTGTAGTTGGATCGAAATAAGAAACGAAGTTCATGTTTTCCTCAATAAGGATTGCAAACATTGCCAGATAGATGATATCTATAGAGTCTTGAAGATTTGTATGCAGCATTCATTGGACTGTGAAGCTCTAAGCATTTTAATGGAGTTTTCCATCTAATTCGTGCCATTTGGACACGAACATATGTCGAGAACAATTGATGGGATAAACTACACTTCGGACATTCAGCAGAATATGAGATCAAGTACTGAATTATTTGAACCTTTGGTAATTCGGTTTCAAATTTGGTGTTGCTGCTAACATCAAAACAAAATTTTGATAGCCCCTGCAGGCAGTCTCGAAGAAGAAATATTACCGAAGTGAACAACAAACTTAACAGCACCAATGTATTAGAAAATGGAACTAACTTCAGTTTGAAAATGAAAATTTTTGCTATTTCCATGGTGTGCATGGTGGATTTAGTACTCATACTTAAGTTCATCCGCCTTGTTCTATTAAGCTTTCCTTTGCTCTTTCCCAGCTACAAGCATACATGCATACCTACATACATATCTACACATGTGCATATACATACATACATACATACATACATACATACATACATATCTACATATGTGCATATACATGCATGCATATGTGTGAAGTGTGAACAGAGTTGCACATTGTGGTACTGTTAACGGGTCTTATACGGTAGCATTTGCATGTGTTCTTTTGCTTTTGAGACAAAGGTCTGTGACATGACAAACTTATCTGATCATACGACAAATTTCTGAAACTGACCCTGTCATGTGCAAATCTTTCCTCACCTTGCTCATTTTATGTTGTTATTTATATTATTCAAATTCAGGGTTAAATTTATTCGAGACCACCAGAATCACCCCCTCATATCCCAAATTGTTCAAATCCCTTCTAGTTTGAGCTAAGCCTATACAAGTGTCTACCAGCCTACTCAATAGGTCAGACTCGATTCAGGTCTAGCATGGTTCTACACGATTTTAATAGTTTTGGGTGTTTCTTTTAACCAATAATTTTGAATAACTAACACGAACACGACATTGAACCACACAATAATCTTAACTTTGCCTACCTTTAGTGTCTCCATTCCCTTTTTTTTAAAAAAAATCTTAAAATGCAATGTTGAATCTATATAAAGAAAAGGGCAAAATGCTTTAAGACCAAGAAAACAAGAATTGAAAGTGACAAAGTAACTTAAAAAAAAAAAGATGGGAAGTCAATAATGTAATGCCACAACACCACAGTAAAAATGAATGATTGGGACAAAACATACATGTTTTTTGGCTTGTATTTGACTTGTGTATCATTGTCTTAAACCCACAACATGCCATTCGTAGCTTATACCTTCAAAGATGGCTCTATTTTTCTTCAGCTTGTTAGGTCTGTCTCCAATTTCAACCAAAAAAAAGCTAAGTTCCATGTACTTAAATTGAGTATAATATAGGACTTTACATGTTTGGAGCTAAATTTGGTCAATTAATGAACCAAATCATTGTTCTTAATTGAAATACTGACTAAACCATTATTTTTTTAACGATGTTGACTTGACATTTAATATGTATTTCATGATGACATGAAACTATTTGTCCTATATTCATGTCAGTAATTAATTTAAAAATTATAAAAAAAAGTTGGTATGAAGTATACGTGGATTGTCGTGTTTAAAATTTTAGAATTTTAGTTAGTATTTTTGTTAAAAAAGAACAATTCAACTCTTTTTGAGGAGTTGATGATCAATTTCAAATTTTTTTTGAAAGTTTGAGGATCAAATTTAACTAAAAAAGAAACTATGACTAAATTGATAAAAGATGTAAGCAGTAATAGCTAAATTTGTCATTATGCATATAAAATAATATAAGGCCATAAAAGTATAATTTGACTACATTTCAAGTATTGTAAGACTAGGTTGATATAATCAAAGATTAGGGCTCTTAATATCAAGTTTGATAGCCAATGAAAGTGTGGCATTTGTCTTCTTAATGAAGCTAATATTGTCTTTGTAAAAGGTTAGTAGACAATTATAGGTATTCAAAAGCCTTAATTGTTGTTGATTATTACTTGATTACCCTTCCAAATCCAATACCTTCAGTCAAACCCTTTCTCTTTTATCTTTAATTTTTCCTTTCTTTCCCATCTTTAGCAAGCAAAATTCTTGAAGCTTCTCTTAGATCATTTCCATGGTGTTGAGTGTGTCTCTTTTTTTTGGAAGCTAAATTTATATTTATAAGTCACGGTCTCTTGATTTGACGTATTAGGATTAGGTACGTTCCCATGCAGATCAATACGTATATTATTCTAAGATCAACACATGTCTCCTGAATATGAGTTCGCCTGCATGGTGAAACAAATCCATTTGTTGCGAACTTGTACAGGCGAATTATATGATTTGGCTAGCTATATACAAAGTTGGGTTAGTTTTAATCGGATAGCGGGTCGATTATGACGAACACCATAATAATTGTCCCCCATCTAGTTAAAGAAAAGTTACAAAGTGACTCTTCTGTGAACTTATCTTAATGAAGTGAGGGGACTTTAGACTGAAACTTATTATATATGCCTTTTGTTTAAATTTACTGTATACGCTTTGCGACCTAATAGGTTCGAACTATCATGCAAGCGAACTTATATTTAAGAGACACGTATTGATCCTAAAATAAGATACGTATTAATCTTAAAATAAAATACGTATTAATCTACATAAAAATCTACTTAATTTTAATACGTCAAATCGAGAGACAATAACTTATTAATAAAAAATTGGCTTCCATGAAAAAGGGAGATGAGAGCAGTCAACACATGGCTATCAATGAGGCTATAACATAATCAAACAAATAACCAAATTCACCTTGGCAGGAAGAAAAGACATATGCACATTATGATCATTACAAGACAGTAAAAAACAGTACAAAACAAAAACCAGACAACAAAATGCTAGAAAAAAATGGGTAAAAAAAATAATACATTAGAATTCATGGGAACATTGTTGTTTTGTGAGTGGTGGGGACTCTTAAAGCAAAACCTTCTTTGATTCATATGTTTCTACAAAGGAAATAAAAAGGGTTAATGTCAAATTTGATATTTAAATTTATTTTCAATGTATAATGTGATTTAAGAAATGTTTGGCACTTGTATTTTAGTAAAAAATTATAAATACTTAATTGAAACAAACAAAAAAATTCAAATACTAGATTAAACGATGAAATCAAATTTAAATATTAAAATAAATATTAAAATTAAACTCGCGTATCAAATAATAAATTAATCCAAAAAATCAACCTTTGGATCCCTTGATAAATCAAAAGTGTTTCTAGAAGTGAAGAAGAATCATTGTGATGGAATGAGAAAAGAAAAAGAAAACTTTATTGTATAGATTGGGGACAACTATAATTTTTTCTTTGTTATGGTGTTCTTTTTTGCTTTAGCTCTTTCTTTCTTTTTTTTTCCTTTTTCTTTTTACACTAAAATAAAGGTTTTTCTCAGCTAATCATGCCTTGATGAAATATACCAAAAAGATGAATATATTATTGTTGGAATTCGATATTATTTTTTTTAATATTAATCTTATTATAAGTTTTTATCACATCTATTTTTTTATACAACACTTAAAACTGTTCATAACCTTAAATAAGAGTATAATGCGCTTCAGTACACTCGAATCCACACCCTTCTACACTGATAACAATAAAAGTGTCAGTCAAATTAAGACTCAATCGACAGACATTCGATATTGTTAAAATCATCATTTTACTGTTTATATAATTTATTTTAATAAACATATTTTCGACTAATTATAATGTATATGTAGAATTCAACTAGTACAAAAACACATTGGATAAAGCTGAACAAATTCAGAAAAAATTACACAAAATCCACATATAATATATACACATAATAAAACTAAGACTCACATATCATAATTACAAATGATGAAACTCGAATCCAAATAATAAGCCTAGATAACTTTTTCCAACCATTACAATAACACAATATAATCAAAGGTTTTTTCTATTATTAATATTAATATTATTTTGTAGCATTGCTTCAATTACAATCTTGAAATTAATAATTGTTGAAGTGATTTGATTGGGTATTGACATGCCTTAAAAGGGTTTCTTCTGATCCGAAAATCATGCAAATTGATCAACTTTGATTATCAATATAGTTTATGTCAAAACCCAAATCATCAAATCTTTTCGATACATTTTTATTCAATTTTTAATAAATTAATTTTTATACATTAAATTAAAAAATAAATTATTTTTTATAAAAAAATTTATCTATTTTTACGGTTAAAAATTAGTGTAATTGATAGACCCGTTTGCTCTTTGATCTAACATAATAAAGGAAGAAAAATGCAACCAAACTCTTAATACAAAAGCTTCTATGATATTGTTATCGTCTATCCGCAAATATTTTAAACACAATTATGATGAAAATTAATATAGACATAATAGAATACATTAAATATGTCAATATTGCTCGGAACTTGAAAATCTAATCCAATCAACTTGATTTAATCATTAACAAAAAATCTAAATTTGAATGACTCAAACTTAAAATGATTCCAACTTCAAATTACACAAACTGAATCCAAAATTATCCAAAAATGATAATAATTATTAAAATATGAAATTATCCCAACTTGACTACCTAATTGAATTGTGTGTCTCTATGTTTTGAATTTGTGCATATACATAATATATGTATAGAAATTTGGGTCTATTTGGTCTTTTTATTATTTTTGTCCTTAGTACCTTACTACTATTAAAGACACAAATCCCATTGACAATGTATTATCCCAAAACACATAAATCTGCAAAGGGTTGAGTCAATTTCAGAACCCACCAAGACACAACATAACCCCAAAGGTTTCCCCTACGTATCCCCAAGCTACCTAGCCACTAGCCGGTCCGGTCCCCTATGTATTAATGTTTTATTTATATATTTTTGTTATACATCGATAATCACTAACTCGAGTATTAAATAGGATTCAGGTCACTTACCCGTGACTCGGGTAGGTTCCACCAGATGATTGAGTGCAAGACGAACCGCAAGAGGACAACAACCTGTGTTTGCTGACCCAACATGTAAGGGGAGTTCGCGAGTTCAGCTCGCATGAACTAAGGGAAGACCATCGTCTCAGTTCACATATATCCAAGGAGCTCATAGAAAGAACCGCGTGCTCCATAGGCAACCCAAACACGTGTCAAGTAAACCCGGAGCTTGCTCAGAATATCAATCCCAAGAACAGAAATGACTGCAGTACTAGGGACAGAGAATGTCAGTACTAAGAATAATAGAATCAAGACAAAACGGTGGGGTCATATCATGAATTGTAATAGTATGTATAAATACTCAAATACTCACATCAATAACACATGAGATAAAATTACTCAACAATTTTCATAATTAAGTTTAAATAAAAATATTTTTATTATTTTTAATAATAAATCAAGTCATTTGAACACATTAAACTTGACTTGAAATTGTTTTTTCAAAGTCGGTCTCGACCCAATTTATAAACTCCTTTAACCATAAGTAATGCTGAATAATTAACTTTTGAAAAAAAATTAAAGCTATAATAATGTATTTTTTAGATAACATTAGTTTATCGTTGAATATATATAAAATTTATTTCATATATATAATAATATATATTAATATCCAAAATATGGTTAATATATTAAAATTAAATTTTGCAGATTTATTGCTTAAAAAGTATTTTATATCACATATATCAAAATATTAATGAGTTAAAATGAATTATTTTTTTTTATATTTTTATTGAAATGTCATAATCTAACAAAATATAATACATTTAAATACATATTTTTTACTTTACAACCTTAGTACAAATATATATTTTATCATCTCAAAAATATTTTTTTACCACAATACCAAACACTTAAATATTAAAAGTTAAAATATGCTATTAGTCCATATTCTTCTATAAAAATTGAGATTTAGTCCCTATATTTTAAAAGTTAAAAATTCAATCCTCTTACTTCTTCAATTTAAAAATTCTAGTCTAATCATTATCGTCGTCGATAGTTTTTGTTAAAGTTTGTCAACTTATTGTGTTTATTTTTCACCAATCATATGACACGAACAAGTCACATGAAAGTAGCTTAATCAACATGCCAAATTGACAAAATTTAGAGATACAATACTTACGATTTTAATAATTGAACTGATATTTCTAAATCTAAATGGTTGGATTGCTTAATTTCTAAAATTTTAAGTGCAAGAATCATAAATTTTACCAAAATACATGGACTAACAATATATTTTAATCAATTTTAAACTAAATTTTTTAAAAATTACATCTCCACCCCACTTTTCAAAATAAAGGCTATAACTAGCACTTAGTATTAGTGTATTAGTACTCAAAATTAAAAGATTCCCATAAACTTTGTTTGGTCCAAGTCGCTATCTTCATTGTCTAAAATTTTATTCAATTCTTCTCAATCCGTATCCCGGTTACCCTAAAATAATTTTTTTTCATTTAAATCCTATATAATTTATAAAAATTTAAATTAATAATGGTAAAATTACACTTTGACCTCGAAAAATGATAAAAAATTGATTTAATCTTTTAAAAATTATAAAGATATAAACTATTAAAATGGTGAAATTACATTTATACTACCATAAAAATTTATAATTTAATTTCGACCCCCAAAGTTTTCTGGTTACACCACTGTTGATATAGACTACAAGATAGTAATTTACCAATTTAATCCCACCGTTCCATATTGTTTCACTAACAAACGCAACATTAAAATAAATTTTTAGTGTAAACTATAAACCCAATTATGTCTTTCATTTTATTTTGGTCACCTAACTATTAATTTTTTTTATTTAATCACTACATTTTTTGAAATGAAATTTTTTAGTCACTTACCCATTAGTTGCCATTAGATGAGTGACGGTAAGCTATGTGGGCTTTTTTTTAGTCTAATAGCAAATTTAGCCCTCTAATGTTTACACATTCTATCACTTTGATTCTAAATGTAAAAAAACAACAAATTTAGCCTTCAATATTTACAAAATTTGTCATTTTAATTTGAATTCTAAATAATTTAATAAATATAGCTCTCAGCATTTAAAAAAAATATTAACATAGTTCTAATTCTAAAAATTTCAAAAAAATTTATCCAAGTGATGAAAAACCCAAAATTAAGTGTTTTTAGAATATAAAATAATTAAATTACTCACTTTTTTTAAACAACAGGTTCTGATCATGTCTATTTTTTTGACATAATGTTTAGAACTACCCATAACCCCTCCCAATCCATAAATGAGAGGATAATGCACTCTAGCGCATTCGAACCCACATTCTCTTACATTAACAATAATACTCATACCTTTCGAGCTAGAACTCAATCTACTATTATTTTTTTCATGTCACTTTAAAACACAATAAAAAAAATCATACCACCAAAAGTTAACAAATGTGACTAATTCCAACGGTTGAGAAGTCAATTTTCTGAATAAAAGAAAGATTCTTTTGATTATATATGGATAAAATACTAAAATCATCACTAAATTTCAATACATTTCAATTCATCATTTCAATCAGACCTAAAAGCTGTAGAAATTTTAGTTTACTCTCTTTAGAAATTATGAAATTGTAAGCAACAATGATAAAATTATATTGTAATTTTTTAAAAATTTATAATTCAAAATTGGCTCGTCAAGAAAAGGTTTATGACTTCTCTCTTGATTTCAGTAAGATATTTTCGTAAACTTAACTATCAGCTTTTCGTTAAATGTCAACTTATATTTAATATGAATTCCAACTCTTGGTCTAGTAGTATTGTGTACTCACTGCAAAAACTCAGGTCGTGGGTTTAAATTATAAGAACAATGGTGAATTTAAAAATTATTTAAAGAGGATCGAAATTAAATTAAAAAAAATTAAGAGGTCAAAATATAATTTTATCATGTATTAAATTATAATTATATTATTTTTGAAGAAACTTAACGTATTTTTTTGGGAGCCAAAGTGTTATCTGACAATATATTAATTTATAAATTAAACATTTCTCAACGAGCTGAATAACAAATTTTTTATTTTTAGGGAAGCTAAAGCTCTATTTGCAGCCTTAAATTCGCCCGTGCATAGGGGCAACGCTATTGAATCTTAGCTATATTTATCGATTGAATTTTAGCTCGATTAGCCTAAGCATTGTTGCCAATAAAGGAAATGTAAGTTCGAGTGCGCTGAAGTTCATTATCTTCCTATTTATGAGTTGGGGAAATGCTATGAGTAGTTATAGGCATTGTGTCAAAAAAATAAATATGATCAGAACATATAATAAAATCATTCAAAACAAGTCATAATTTAAATTAACCCTACTTATCAAATTCTTTTAACATCCAAAATTTTATTGAATTTTTTTTTGACAATTTATGAATCCCATCCAACAATGACTTTCAATCCAATATATATATAATTTGGCTAATATACTAAATACTAATCCAAACATTAATTATTAACCCTTGAGATATAATTTGGCTTGCAAGAAATGACAAACTTGTTTTCAAATCAATTAACTTACATTAATTATAATATTGCCTAAAGTCATGTTTACTTGCAACTAAGGTGATTTGGAGTGATAATTAAGCCTCTAATAATGTTAGTAAATAGGATTTTTTTTTAAATTTTAAAAAATGTCATTGTTTGGACTTGATTGATTAAAAAATCATTAAAACTTATTATTAGGCCTTAAAATTATTGTTTTACCTAATGCATATCTTAATCCTTATAAATTAATCTTTTATCAATTTACTTAGTTAGCAATTAAATTATAATTATTTATCATTAATTAAATACTAAAAGATGATTAAATATTTTGATAAAATAATATTTAAAAATAAAAATGAAAATTTCATATTATTCCATATATAATTTATGTTGGAAATAAAAAAAATTAAAATATAATTTTTAACTCCCAAAATACCTTAAAAAATATTTTTTAAATTGATTTTTCTGATATAAAAAATTTAAAGTGAATTTGAATCAAAAGTACTTTTGAACAACTAAAATTCATAAAGGGATCGATCCCTCTACATAATAATTTTTTTTTCTTTTGCTCCGTTATAAAAGCACGGTTTATATAGTTTTTAACAATTATTTTTTAATCTTAGATGATGATATAATATAATCCCATAGTATCACATTTAATAATCAGATCGATGGTTGAATAGGTTAAACCATCGGTTCTCGATTCAATCAATTTGATCGGTTTGATTATCAGACCAACAATAAGTAAACAAGTAATTAATAATTCATAAAAGTCTAATTTTTTTTAAAATACAAAATTTTATTAAATTAGTTCAACCTGTTCAACTATCAATTTTTGTCTCTATTTTTTATTTTTATTAATTTTAATAAGTTTTCGAGTCAAATCGATTTAACTCTTTGTTCAAACCGTTATATCGATCAATTCTAGATTAGTTCAATCCGGTATTGTTCCAATAACACTAATTATATAATCAAATCTTGACAGAATTTAAATTTAGGTACCAAAATTGATCTAGTTTTCAAGTTCACGGACAAAAATAAACCATAAAATATAGATACGACAATAGACCGAATTATAAAATTCAAAGACTAAATAATTATATTATTATTTTAATTAATGTAGAAAATAATGGCAAAATTTCTAAAAAATATAATTTTTTTTAAACTACTGGATTAGACTGTTTTTTAATTACTGAATTAGGTTTTTATGTGGAAGCATTTTTAATGTATTTGCAAAAAAATATTTTTAACTGAAAACGTTTTCAATATATTGATAGAATAACACTTTTTTTACCACATTATATTGAAAAAGCTTCCAGCTAAAAACTTTTTTTTATAAATTCATTAAAAACACTTTTAAGTGAAAGTATTTTCGTTATTTCGATTAAATTTAAAAAATACAGCTTAATTTAATAATTTTTTTAAAAAAACGACATTTTTAAAATATTTACTTGAGAATAATTATAAAAAAAGACACGTAGACAAATTAGTTAAGGTAGGGACAAGACAAGGGCATGGGGATCTCCACTTGCCCGCGCAGGGTCCCCCCCCCCCCCCCTTTGCCTTAACCCCTCTCTCTCTCTCTCTCTCTCTCTCTCTACCTCTTTCAGTATTTGAATGTTCAAAAAAAAAAAAAGCTTTCAACTTTCTTCAACGGACCCTTCTTTATTGCCGCCGTTCTCACGCTCTCCATTGTCACCTCTCTGCTAACATTTCTTTCCACTTTCCTTTTTTTTAAAAAAAATCAAAATTTTTCTTCTACTTTCTTTCAAAATTCTTGATTTTCCCTCTAAATTTCCGTTCTAGATTTCTGGGTTTTTTTTGGGGTTTAGAGTTAAATGAGTGAAAAATGGAGCCATTTGGGCATCGAAGGCCTAAGATTTCGAGCTTCTCTGATGATCTAAACTTCACTCATTTTCAACTTTCTTCAACAAGAGGTTCGCTTTTCTCTTTTTTAATTTTTAAATTATTTTTGAAGTAATATTTTCGCTTGGTTTTGGGGAATCCGAGGCAAAGGAAAGTTTTTTTTCTTCTTTTTCTTTTTTGAATTTTTGGTTCCTTTATTATATCAAGATTCCATTTGTTTTTTCTCTTTTATTCTGGTGAATTTAGTAAGTCCAAAATTTTTCTGGTTCTTAATCTTACTTTCCTGGATTTTCTTAGTTACCAAACACAACATTTTCCCGCATTTGTTATTGTTTTTTCGTCCTTAGTTTCTCACTAGTTAAATGTTAAAGCTTTCGAAAATGCTGTTTTTTTTCTCACACTTATTCTTGAAAATTTATCTTAATTTTTTAAAATCATTTCTCTATCTAGCATGCATTTTTTACTATATGATTTCATGGCTTTTAAAAGCTTAGCTTCTAAAATAATTTTAAAGCCTTAACCTTTTCTTTACTCATGGAACAGCTTATCCTAATACTTTTATAGGAATTTTTTTTCTCAGGAAACAAACAGGTTAAAAAGCAGAGAAAATTTCCAAATTTGACATCTGATTCTGTTTCCTCCATTGGTAATACTAAAGACCAAGATCAGGTGATGATTTTTTACTATATGATTAGAATGAATACTCATTTTAGCTTTAGATTCTATTGAATAGTTATGTGAATGCCAATTATGTTTATGTTTTTTTATAGTTAATGTTTGAATTGGGTTTGAGATCTTCAAAACAATCAAGTGGGATCCCGATGAAGAAGTTGTTAGCACGAGAAATGTCGAAAGAAATCGAATCTCGAAGACGATCGTCGAGCGTTATAGCTAGATTGATGGGGCTTGATGGATTACCACCTGAACAAAAACGAGCCGAGGGTGCCAGGTTTTATAACCGGCGATCTTCTAGGAGAAACTTGAAGGAGGAACCGGAGTTTAAAGATGTTTTCGAAGTTTCGAAAACGGAGAGGAGCGGCAGTGGTTATTCTTCGCTGGGGACTGTAAACTTGAAGCTATCTAATGCTGAGGTTGCTTTTATCCAACAGAAGTTTATGGAGGCTAAACGTTTTTCGACTGATGAAAAGCTTCGGGATTGTGAGGAATTTGATGATACACTCGAGATGTTAAATTCCAACGCGGATCTTTTGTTGAAATTCCTCGAGCAACCGGATTCGTTATTCGCTAAGCATTTGAATGATCTGCAAGGTGTGCCATTGCAATCTCATTGTGGTCGAATATCGGTCTTGAAGTCATCACGCACTCGAAACAATGACGATGGCCAATCGAAGCACCGTAGTAAATCTCCTCAAGGTCATCACTTGTATGGGAAGCACGCAGCTCATAATCGTCCTGAATTGCCTATGGTTCAATTAGACGAGAAAAATGAGCCAACTATTCTACCGACAAGAATTGTTGTATTGAAACCAAATCTCGGGAAATCATGGAATTCTACTAGAACCGCTTCATCACCTTGTTCTTCTCATCATTTTCCGTCTGAATGCATCGAACACCTTGAAATTTCAGGTATCGAGAGTAGGGAGGCAGAAATATGGCGCACGAAAAAGGTTCACCAAGATATCGGGCTTTCAAGGCCTAATTCTAGGGAATCGAGGGAAATGGCGAAAGAGATTACTCGGCAAATAAAAAATAGCTTTAGCAATGGCTCGATGAAAATTTCAACTTCTAAGTTTCGAGGATATGCGGGGGATGAGAGTTCGTGTGATGTATCCGGTTCTGAATCTACAAATGATTCTGATGTAACAACGTCCTACAGGGATAAACGACATAGGAGGCTATCATCCCGTTCTAGTGAATCATCGGTTTGTAGAGAGGCTAAGAAGCGATTATCTGAGAGGTGGAAATTAACACACGGATCTCAAGACGTGCAAATGGTTAGTCGGGGTAGTACACTCGGTGAAATGCTTGCTATCTCTGATAGGGAAACGAGCTCAGCTAATTCGAGTAGCCCGGCTGTTGGAGAAGGATGCAGTGAGATCGGTGATTGTTCTCTGCCAGCAGTGTGGAATGAACCTTTAGGGATTAGCAGTAGGGATGGTTGGAAAGATGGATGTCTCGGTAATCTTTCAAGATCACGATCTGTTCCGGCTTCTTCTACCGACTTTGGAAGTCCTAGAATAAGCACTCGTCATGGAAGTCTACGTAGAGACAAGTATGTGATCCCAAAAGCAGTAAAAGGCAATTTTAATCCATGGGAAGCTTCGTTGGTTACCAGTAACCAACGATCCAGTGGTAATAAATCTCGATTTTCGAGTAGTAGTTCCAGTAGTATCAAGGAAAATAGCGACACTTCACCAGATATTGTTATCACCCCACACCAATCGTCCACAGAATCTGCTAGCACTGCCATGGATTCGAGTTCTGTTGTCGAGAATACATTGGAAGTTAATGATCCGAAAAAGCCTTCGGACATGGAATTATCTGCTCCTCCTTCAGTGAATGCCGATGTTTCTAGTGGAGATGTATGTAACTCGGAGCCCAAGGTATTCATTTTTCGTTCGAATGGTGTTTTAGCTCGTATGTTTCCAAATACACACATTCTAATACTCAGTTTAATAAATGCAGGAACCATCTGTATCGGAACTAGGATCTCGAGCAGGCTCTAAGGAGGGAGATCAACCGAGTCCGATTTCAGTCATAGAAGCTCCTTTCACCGATGATTTATCATCCAGTTCTGAATGCTTTGAAAGTATTAGTGCTGACCTCCATGGTAATTCACGACTCTTGTTCATTCCGTGTCTATCTCGTGTTTACTTGTGATCCTATCTTTTACGTATGTTTTATTAGGCCTTCGTATGCAACTGCAACTATTAAAACTCGAAACTGAGGCGTATGAAGAAGGAACAATGCTTCTTTCAAGCGACGATGATGGTGATCGAGTATCTATTCAGTTAGCAACGGCTGAAAAGAATTTGGAGTCCCTATACATAGTCGATGTCTTGGTTGATTCCGGAATCAATGGAGCCGACCTCGATACCTTCTTCGCAACATGGCATTCTCCAGAATGTCCGGTGAATCCAACGGTATTCGAAGAACTCGAGAAAAAATACCATAATCTGAATTCTTGGTCAAGAGCTGAAAGGAGGCTGATGTTCGATAGGATCAATTCGAAGCTACTCGAGATCTATCAACAATATATAGATCAATTCCCATGGATAAAAAAGCCTGTAAGAAAAATTATTCCGGAGTGGAACATACGAGAGCTCGAAGATAGCTTGCACAAATCATTGGTAAGTGAAAACAAGAAACCGGACATGGATTCCGAGATATGTGAATGGTTGAACTTGAGGGACGATATCGATGTAATCGGTAAGGAAATTGAGAGATTGTTGGTTGATGAACTAGTAGGTGAGGTAGTAGTTTGGGTTTAGAAAGTTGAGCTTTATACAAAATGATTGAAATATTATCATTTTATGAATGTATAAATAAGTTCTAAATCTTTACACCAGCAAGAAGTATCATGAAGGTATCAATATCTAATATAATTTGGTCCATAAATTTGATAATTTTTTCAATTTAGTACTTGAATTTCTTTTCCCGGTTTTGACTCATATGATAATGTGGCACAAAGATTTTCTGATCGTCCCGCTGTGAAACTACTAAAAATAATGAAACATGTACCAAAAAATGCCCTAAAGTGGTAAAAGTATAATGAAAGTCTTTATATTTGGAGTCCAATTGTATTTTGCTCCCTTTACTAAAAACATGGGTGTTATGATATCCAAATTATATTAGATATATATATATATATATATATATATATATATATTGGTGAATTACAAGGGAAGGACAAAGCCCTAACAACAACGCGAGTGACGCAATTCGAATCTAAGCCACACCTGGGGTAATGAATACACTATCAGACCAATACATAGGGTTCTAAATATTTAAATTTAATACATATTTAATCATAATTTTAATTATAAGGTAAAAGTACCAAGGAAACCCTTGTACTAAGAATCGAATTGCATTTTGCTCCCTCCACTCAAAGAATAACAAATTAGTACATGTAGGTTAGATTAAAAAGTAAATTGGTCATTTTATTAAAAGTTGGTCTCTGTATGTCGGCATGAGATACAAATGGCATGTCACGTGTAACTCTTTGGTTATTCCGTCAGCCACACAGTTTTTAATCATAAAAATGGATGAAAATTTTAATTGAAAAAAATAATTTGCTTTTTGATGTAAAATAAAATGATTAATTTATTTATATTTTTAAATAAAAATAAAATACAATTTAACTAATACTTCCAAAAGAAATAGAGGTAACAATGCCAAATTCAATGTACAAACTAAAATTCCATTGGATTTTCTTGTTCAACATTGGTAATCTTGACATCAAATCTTGGTAGTAGACATGTGAGATGTCCAAAATTGAGCAGACTTAACCTTAGAAACACTAGCCAAGACTTGTAATGGTGCCACATCTCCAACAATTGTCACCTTCTTTGCTCCAAAATCTATGTTAAAGGATGTCACACCTACTCAATTCATTTCAACAATGGGTTTATGTGCTTTGTTAAGGTACCCAAAACCATACACAAAATTATTATTTTTTTAATTTTAATAATTTAATTATTCTATTTTTTATATTTAAAAAAGTAAATTTTTTTATTAAATTAAAGTTTCTTGTAATATTTTTTATTGCATAGTAAATCATACATACCTTTCATTTTAGACAAATGTTTCCTCACTTTTCCTTCACAACCTTTGCAGTGTAATGACACCTTTAGAATCACAACCTGAAACCACATTTTATTGAAAAAAAAAAGATAAAAAGAAAATTACTTCAATTAATCAGAATTTGAATATAATATAATTCGATTTTATTTTTGATTTCCAACATATAATTTGAATCTAAAACAATTTAAATTAAAAGTGAATTAAATAAAAAATAATTAAAGATTTAAATCAGATGAGACAACTCATTTAAAAAAACAAAGACATTATTATTTATACGTCAAATCAAAGAATAACTTGGTATTTTCTGTTAAAATTTCTATTCATTTGTACTATTAAAAATAGGTGTGGTGTGTCATATATACATCATTTTGACATATAGAGATTAGTTTTTAACAGTAAAAATGAATATAATTTTTAACAAAAAAGATCAGTTTAATTTTAATCTCTAATTTGTCCATTTTTTTAAATAGAGAAAGTAAAATACAATTTAATTCCTAGTGAAAAGAGAGTCCACCTACCCACCTAGACTCGAAAGTCCGCTCGAAATTTGAGAAGATTTAGATAAAAATATTATACCCGAAAAAATTTTTTGAGTAAAAAAATTAAACCCATTCAAAATATGGGCTAGGTTGGCCCGTTTTTAAGCTTATACTAATTTATATTATGTAATTTAGAACACATCAAAAAAAATAAATCTATACTAAATATATAATACTACTGTAATGTAAACATTAAAATAATTTAGACAAAATTTTAAATTTATATTTTTTATCGATTTGAGCTTGAATAAGTAATATGTTAATATTATATTTAAACTCGAACCGAACCGGATAGGTCACCCCTAGACTCCATGCTACTTTACCCTCAAAATTATGTTTTAACAAAAAAACACACCAACCCAAAACGAAGCGATCCAAACCTGAACTAAATGTAAAATGAAGGAGAGGAGGGAAACCTGGTGTGCAGAGGGTTTTGAAACAATGGGTTGATCTTGTTTTATAGACATAATCTTGTTATTACCCGCATCTGCACCAGCATCTTTCATGTCGGAAGAAATGCTTTTCCTTGTAATAATATCCATTGCCTTCAATGAACTTTTCTTCTTCTTCTTGACATCATTAGCTGAAACTGAAACTGTATTATTTGAACACCATTTGTCATAGTTCTTAAGCAAATGGTAAGGCAAAGGATTGATTGGCGGCGGGTGAGCGGTGCAAGGCAGGGTTTTTGTGAATCTTTTGGCTGCAGCGGTGGTGGTGGTGGTGGGGTTTTGGCCACCGGCGGTGGCTGAGACTTGGTCTATGCTTAAACATATGGCTGTTGAAGCTTGGGATGCACACAGTATCTTCATTCCTTTCATTTATAACTAATGGCTTAGAGAATATGTAATAGAAGAGAAAAACAGAGCAAGTTCTTCATTTATTGCAAGAGAGAGAGGGGGGAGGAGAATGTCTAATTATGAATTCCACTCTTTCACTTTCTACAAATTGATAAGTTACTCCCTCTATTTTAAGTTATCGGAATTTTGTCCCCAAGTTAGTCTAGTTATTGGTAAGCCATTTGTCGATTTCCCAAAAAACGATAATGTTTAACAATATAACTCAATTGAATTAATTTTTCGATTTTCATAAGATGGTTAAATTTTGACAATTTAAATCAGAGTCACTGACTTCTCAAAAGATGAAATTCACAATTGATAAATATCAATATCAATACGTGCCGTTTCAGTTTTCAATCAATACCGAATAATTTAAAATTTGTTTCAATCAATCTGATGTTTGTTTTACAATCCATAGAGATTAATCTTTTTGAGGGTTTCACTATCCTTTCAAATAATATCATCTTTAAGATTCAAATTCAACGTGTCTTACCATTATAGCCAACATATATTGATATTTGGTATAAGAATTTGATATAGAAAAGGAGTATTGGGGAGAGCAAAGTGATGGATGAGGAGACATATACATATGGGTGAGTTAAATAAAACATAAAAAGTGTCATCGTTTTCGATTGAAGACAGAACTGTTTGGTGTGTCGGTCAGGTGGTGGGTGGGGGGTGCCCTCTTCACACCATATGAGACACTCCAACGGTTAATTTATCACCACCCAGCTTCCTATTATTATTATTAAGGCTTATACTAAGAAGAATATAGCTCAAAAAATTAATTAATTAAATATGAGATTTGAGTTTAAGATATTAATTGCATTTGATATTATTTATTTATTTAAAGGTATTGTTTTTTTAATAATTTCATTATAGATTTTGATCATATTTATTGAGATTTTTGACACAATATTTAGAACTACTCATAATATTTAGAACTACTCATAGTCATTCCCAATCCATAAATATTTTAATAGTTTCATTATTAGTTCTGATCATATCTATTAAGATTTTTGACACAATGCTTAGAACTACATATAACCTCTTCCCAACTCATAAATAGGAAGATAATACCCTTCAATATACTCGAACCCACGTCCTCCTGCATTGGCAACAATGCTCAAACAAATCGAACTAAAACTCAATCGATAATTCCAGACATTATTGAATTAATGTTATGATGTTCAATGGCGGAGCCTATTAAAGGCCCAGAGGGCCATGGTTCTTAAAGTTTTTTTTTTCAATTTAGTTCTTTGTAAATATACTATGATCCTCTCAAAAATATAAGATCAAGTTTAAGACTTTTGTAATTTCCCTTTTGTATATATATCATAATCTCTTTAAAATGGTAAAATTTTAATTTAAACCCTGTATAATTTATAAAATTTAGAATTAGTAATGATAAAATTACATTTTATCTCCTAAAAAATAATAAATATTTAATTTAATTCTTTAAAAATTATAAAAATATAAACTATTAAACTGATGAAATTGCATATCGTAAAAATATAAATTTAATTCCAGCCCTTCCAAAAAAATTTTTTAACTGTCACTGATGGTGTTATATTTAATGTCAATCGAGAAGTTCTTTTATTATAAAAATATGATTAAATTAATTGTTTTAATATTAAAAAAATTAAATAAGATCAAATTTGAATAAAATTAACATTTAATGATTGAAAAACTATTCATTTTTTGTTTAACAAAATTAATCAATAGTGAACATATGAATAATTTCGACTTTAAATTGTTTTAGAGTTGAAAGCC
This sequence comes from Gossypioides kirkii, assembly GCA_005610355.1. Taxonomy (NCBI): domain Eukaryota; kingdom Viridiplantae; phylum Streptophyta; class Magnoliopsida; order Malvales; family Malvaceae; genus Gossypioides; species Gossypioides kirkii. Next base: position 37,115,877 of record CP032244.1, on the reverse strand, counting down.
ATTTTAAATTGATATGTTCAAATCAAATTTTATAAATAATTTATTATAGTTGCTTAAAAATATTGAAATTTTGTATTCCATGTTTCATAATATTAAACTAATTTGAATATGATGCTTACAATAAACAATTCAACTTTTTTTTTTGACAATAATAAATTTTCAAGAGAAAATTCATAAATTCATAAATCATTTGAGATTGGAAATATGGAATTTTAGTGTGCAAAAATTCTTATTATTAACAAATAATTAGATAGAAAAAAGAAAAGAAAAACTAAATATTATTTAACTACACAATGTAGATGTGAACAATTGGAGCTGATTATCATAAAAGGAAAGAACAACATATCTTCCTGTATAGAGGCTCAAACAAACAGCTAAAATTTCCAGGTAATGTAGAACAAAGATCATCATAATAATAGTAATAATAATAATGAAATGAATTGACAAAAATACAGCTGCAGTTCACACTATACATACTTGTTTTCCGTATCAGTTCGTTTTTCGGTTTAAGCTCCCTTTCCTTCATCTTCATTCAAAATACGATTCCGGAAATCGTTCACCATAAGGGGTAACCCTTCTCTTAGGGGTACTTTCGGCTCCCAGTTCAGCAGCTCCTTTGCTTTGCTGATGTCCGGTTTCCTCATATGTGGATCATCCGCAGTGTTTGGTTTATATTCTATCGTTGCACTTGGATCGATCGTGTCTTTGACGACCTGAAGTGAATTTGGAAGGCTTTAATGAATTGTAAGGTTCACTTAGTTAATGAAAAGTAAGTTGGGTTCAGAAAAACAAACCTCGGCTAATTCGAGCATGGTGAATTCTCCCGGGTTGCCGAGATTAAAAGGTCCTATGTGCTCACCTTCCATTAAAGCAACGAGTCCATCAACCTGTCATTCATAAAGGTACGAATTTTCTTCAAATTGTATTCTACATATGTTCTTTCAACTTCACAATACTCGAACAAATACCGATAGAAGTCACCAAGAAAAAGGCAGTGTACCAAAAGAAGTCACGATAATAAACAGGTAGACATACCAAATCAGAAACATATTGGAAGCTTCGTGTTTGTTTCCCATCACCATAAACAGTCATCGGTTGTTTCCGAATGGCCTGTGATACAAAACGACAGTTGTTACAAAATGTTAAATGATTCAAATCTTAACCGAATCCTACACATGAACGCCAAAAATTATTAGAATGAGAATCAACCTGAGCAACAAAATTGCTAACAACACGTCCATCATCCAAGCACATGCGAGGGCCATAAGTGTTGAAAATACGAGCAATTCGCACCTGCAGCCACCAATTATAACCATCTGAGTGTCGTGGGAATGGTATCTTTCAATTATCATGTGACCTACTTTATCTCCTTTCGAAGCACTATGGCCGATTTATGGGTCTATAAACCAATTAACCCATCACAAGTTCTTTCGCCCTTGTTGAGTATCAAATGTTACAATAGTCCAAGTTATAACATTAGATCAGGCTATGCTAAATTGTAACTCGACTGTCAATGCCAAGGGATAATTAAAAGCATACCCTATTATCTTGTACACGATTCAAGCATTCCCACATAGTTCAACTACAAGTAACGAAAAACCATACCTCAACATCGGCACCTCGATGATAATCCATGGTTAAGGTTTCAGCAGTCCTTTTTCCTTCATCGTAGCAACTCCTCTCGCCTAATCACATTAACATTACACCAAGTAAACACAAAGAAGATTCAGCAACCAAAATAGAAAAACTTGTTGCGCTTTTATAAGCTCCTCACCGATCGGATTAACATTTCCCCAATAGGTTTCTTTCTGAGGATGCTGAAGGGGATCACCGTAAACCTCACTCGTGCTCGTAAGCAAAAACCTGGCCCCAACTCTCTTTGCAAGCCCCAACATGTTAAGAGTACCCATCACATTTGTCTTGTAACTTCACCAAGCTAAGGATCTCAAATAAACATAATTCAACCAATAACAAAAGCCCATTAATTCGAGTCGTTTTGTTAAACATAAAATCTAAAGAAAAACACCAAAACCTAACGCGAATTCGATACAAAAAACCAAAAATTTTACACTCTTTACAAGCCCCAACATATTAATAGTACCCATCACATTTTTCTTGTAATCTCACCAAGTTAAGGATCTCAAATAAGCAATAATTCAACCAATAACCCATCCATTTGAATCGTTTTGTTAAACATAAAATCTAAAGAAAAACCCCCAAAACTAATGCGAATCCGATACAAAAACCATTAAATTCACACTCTTTGCAAGCCCCAACATATCAATAGTACCCATCACATTTTTCTTGCAATCTCACTAAGTTAAAGATCTCAAATAAGCATAATTCAATAAAAAACAAAAACCCATTAACTCGAATAGTATTGTTAAACATAAAATCTAAAGAAAAAAAAACAAAAAACTAACGCAAAATTTACACAAAAACCCATTAATTTCACTCTCTTTGCAAGCCTCAACATATTAAGAGTACCAATCACAAATTTCTTGTAATCTCACCAAGTTAATGATCTTAAATAGGCATAATTCAATAAAAAACAAAACCCCGTTCAATCAAATAACATAAACTATCATAGAAATCTAAAGAAAAAACCAAAAACTAATGCAAAATTGACACAAAAAACCATTAATTTCAGTCTCTTTGCAAGCTTCAACATATTAAGATTACCCATCACAAGTTTCTTGTAATCCCACCAAGTTAAAGATCTAAAATAAGCATAATTCAATGGAAAACAAAAACCCATTCAATCAAATAACATAAACAATCATAGAAATCTAAAGAAAAATAACAAAAACTAATACGAAATTGAAATAAATTATAGTAAAAAAGGATATGATGGTCTTAACGGGATTATATTTATAATGAACCGGTGAAGCAGGGCAAGCTAAATGATAGATCTGATCTACTTCCAAGAGAATCGGTTCAACGACGTCATGTCGAATCAATTCGAACCTCGGATTCCCAAATAGATGAACCACGTTTTCTTTCCTCCCAGTGAAGAAATTATCGATAACAATCACTTCATCGCCTCTTCCAATTAGCTTATCAACGAGGTGACTACCGACAAACCCAGCACCACCGGTGACGACGATCCTCATCCTCCGTCGACCGATCCCGACGGGAACACGACCCATTTTGCCATGATTAGGATTCCGATTGGAAACGGAGAAGTCTTGGGTGTGGGAAACGACATCGTTGGAGAAAGATTTGGGGATCGAAGGGTGAGTCTCGGTTGGGCCTAAACGAGAGAGAGTTGGTTGGAGGATGAAGAAAGTAGAACCGATTAAAATGCCGATGAAGATGAACAAAAGGCGTTGTTCTTTGAAGAGATAGTTAATGGATCTAGGGAGAGATCTGGGGTGTTTTAAGGATTTGGGTGAGTAAGGAGGTGTTTGAGGTATTAAGATCTCTTCATCTCGCCTATGGTTAATGCTTGCTTGCTTGTGTAACTGTTTCATGGCTTAAAATTTCTGGGTTTTTCCCCTTTTGGTGCGGGAATTTGAATGAATGAAGTAAATATATGTTTTTCCTTTCAGCTATTGAGTTTGAAGAACTGAAGCTGAAGTTCAAAGAGGGAAAGCTGAAACACGTTTCAATTCATTGTTTTTCTCAGCCAAAAAAAAAAAGCTTGAGATTGAAGGAAAGAGATGAGAGCGATGAAGGAAGGATTTTTTTTTTAAATTTTATTTTAATTTAGAAACATTAATGATCGAGAGAAATAGAGTAATTTGGAAGATAATTTGATTAAAGATAATCATGAGTTAGAAAAATGCTATTTAATTTTTTCTAAATATATATATAATTATTGAAAATATAAATACTCTTCTCTTAAAAATTATGATTTTTTTTTTAGATATTATCATTTTATTTATGAAATAGTATAAGTTATGAATAGTTTTAAGTATTTATATAAAAAAATATGATAAAAACATATAATGAGATTGTTTAAAACAATTATGATTTATTTTTTTATTTTTTTCGATTGAATTAATATCTAATTATCTATACCATTGATCCAATCATAAATTTTATATACATGGTGTTAAAATTTTTAAATCAATAGCAAAAAATAAAATTTTAATTAAAAGCTCGAAATTTCAATATCAAAATTTGTTCAAATCAATTCAAAATCGAATATAAATGGATTCAAAAAGAATTTAAATATCAAAATAAATAAATTTTATTAGACAAGTGCGTACTTTTTTATCATATTCAACTTTAGTTTGTATTCAAATAAACAATTGATTTCAAATTTATTGGGGAAAAGAGTGACTTATTGATCCAATGAGATTAGTTTGGGTTTGAATCATCATGATCTCAAAAGGATAAATTAATTACAAATCAAAGTTTAAGACTTATATGCCGATTGAGTGTTAACTTGATTAACATGATTATTATTACCAGTAGAAGAGAATATGGGTTCAAGTACGCTGAAGCGCATTATCTTCTTATTTACTAGTTGAAGATTATATTGATAATCTAATCAAAATAATATTGTAAAGAGACACCAAACTAAGCATTTCATTAGGCCCATAAGAAGAAAAACCCTTTAATTATGTAACTTTGGGTTAAAAAGGAGAGCCCAAATCAAGAAATTTCAATGCTCCAAAATCAAGCCCTTTTAATGTATGGGTATGGACCTCCTAAATCCAATTAAAATCTTTTTTATAGAATATTAATATTAAAGGTAAAAGTATTATAGAGGTATTTGTATTAAAAGTTATGTTCCATTTTAGTTTTTTATTTAAAAAAAAAGTAAATTAGTATTTTTTATGTTAGATCAAGAGTAAACTAGTTATTTTGTAAAAAATCTCGTCCATTTTCACTGTTAAAAACCGATTCTTATACGTTAGCATGAGGTACACGTGACTAGTTATTTTGTAATGTTCTACTTATTTTGTCAATCATGTCAGTTTTTAATAGTCGAAATAGATGATTTTTTTAACAAAAGAAGACCATATTACTCTTTGATCTAACCTACATAGATTAATTTACTCATTTTTTGAGTCGAGAGGGTAAAATGCAATATGACTCCTAATACAGGAGCCTCCATGGTACTTTTACTCAATATTTAACTGATTTTGGATAGAAGTTTTATAATTTTCTTTGGATTAAACTATTACTATAACCAATAAGGGTTGGGTACAATGGTAAGGTACATTATATTCTCAATAAGTGACACAGGTTCAAACCTTGAAGACAATACTATTGGGAGTATTATAATAATTAATATTTAATAATTTTATATATTTTTTATTTATTGAAATTTTTTATGTAGTCATCTTAACATTATTTTAATATTTACATTAAATTAGTATAAGTTTATTTTTTTATTGTGTTCTAAATTGCATAAATATAAAAATAATAAAATATGAAATATTATAAATTTAAAAATAGGTCGGGCCGGGCCGATTTCGGGTCTTGAATGTTCAAGCTTAAGCCCGACCCATATTTTAAACAAACTTAATTTTTTTTGCTTAAACACATTTTTCGAGTCTAATATTTTTATTTAAATCCTTTCAAATTTTAAGAGGGTCTTCAATGAACAGGTCTAATGTGAACGAACATGAAGTATATGTATATATCATCACTGATCTGTCACTAAAATACAATGGAAATTCATCATGATCCTCAAATCGACAGCAACACGTGAGAATATGTGAAAAAAAAAACCCAGAATTTCCATTGGAGATTTTTTCAAACACCTGTCGTACTTGTTTTTGCAAGTAAAATTCAACAATATCAAGCACATGCATCAAACTCTTCTTAACAAATGTAAACACATCAAGTCTCTATTTTTTTTTGTTCTTTAGTCATTCAAAGAAAAAAACCAACAAAAATGGAAATTTGGTACGGAGTTACTATATATTCAACGTTGAATCATAATCTTCTTCACCTTTTTCTTTGATCTTTTTCATTTTTCAGACAGTTGGGTGATGCATGATTGTTACAACTTGCTTTGTTTTATTTCTTGTTGTGGCAGCTGATGTTGTGAACCTCGTTGTCTGGGTCATTTTTCCTTTGGCTTTGCATGGACAATTAGGGCGGCAGCAGCCATTGTTGTCACCTAAAAAATATACAAATACCAGCAACTTATATATTGTTAAATTAGCCATATATACAGTAAAAAAAAAGTTAATTGGTCAAATGGGTCGTTTTTTTTTTTTTTTAAATTTAGGAAAATAGACCTTTTTTGAGAGAGTGTGTGTGAAAGCTGTCCAACTGGATGTGCTTTCTACATAGTTGGCAAGAAAGCTCGTTTAGCTGGACAAGTTTTCTGCTGACATGTCAAGGTAGAGCGCCCAGTTGGACATGTTTTCTTTGTAATTTTTAAAAAAATGCTTCTAGTTGGACACGTTTTCTTGACATGTCAATAAAAAGCTCGTCTAGCTGAACAAATTTCACACTTTCTCTCCAAAAATGATATATTTTTCTAAATTTTCAAAAAAAAAGACCTATTTAGTTAATTAACAATTTTTTTTTGACATATATGACCTATTTAACCTATATATATTATATATAAGGCTGAAAAAATATGTATAAAAAAATAAATAAAATTTTGGTTGAAATGGTAAAATTAAAATATTAAAGATAATGGTTTGAGTTTGGGATTTAAATTCATGTATTTTTTTCTTTGATTTTATGTAAAAATATAAAAAAAAATCTTGTAGTATATTTGTTAATTTGAAAAAGGGGTAAATATCAAAATTATATTTAAAATTTGATTCAGTGTGTAATGTCATACATAAATTTTAATTTTGTACAATTTTATACATAAAATTTTGATTTGATTCTATTTCCATAAATTACTAACATTGTCGAATTAACACCATTTTGCATTGATATATTGCATACACAAACATTTTTATTATTTCGATATGAAAATAAAAGTTTGTATTATAAGTTCTTTAATTGTGTACAATTAAATCAAAATCATAGTTTCATGTATACATATGAACCATATATAAATCAAGTTTCATGTGTATAATTGCATCAAATCAAATTTCATGTATCAAATTACTCATTTGACCAAAGTTCATGCATAAATTTAATATTTATCCCTTTAGAAAAGAGTAATTTCCTAATAAAATTGGGATATGGTTGATGGATAATACCAACTTAACCCGTCACTTAATATATAGTATAGAAAGTATATATATACCTAGGATGAAGCTAAATGGTTTAATTTTTAAAAGATTAAAATTTAATTTATTAATTTTGGGAGAGTAAAAAAATATATATTTTTTCATTTAAACAACAACTACAAAGTTTAAAATGAAATATTTAATTTTTGGAATGAGCTAAAAAGAAAATTTCCCATTTAATTAAGGGAGCCAAAACTTGTTTACCCTTAACTTCGCCCCTATATATAACTTAAAGTTCGTGAGTCAGGTCGGGTTTAGGTTAAGTTTAAACATGATATTATTATATTTTTTGCTTGTCAAAGCCCAGCACGATTTGAAATATGGGTTTAAAATGTTGTATAAATTCACCCATATTTGTAAATAGCTAACCCAACCTCATTTTAAATTCACCCATGTTATTTTTTTAAAATTTTAAATATATTTATATTCATTTTAATTTACTATTTAATAATTATATATATATTTTTATTTATTATAGTTTTATATATAGTCATCTTAATTTTTTGAGTGATTACTATATATTTAATTTTCATGTGTTATAAATTACATAACATATAAAAATAACATAATATAAAACATCACAATTTTGAACAATGGGCCAAGCCGGGCTGGGTTTGGCACTAAATGTTCAATCTCGAGCTCGACTATATTTTAGATGAACTTAATTTTTTTGTTCAATCACATTTTTCGAGCTTAATTTTTTTGTCCAAACCCTCCCAAATTTCGAGCTTAAATGAATAATCCGATCTAAGTCTAATATAGCTTTTAACTTTTTTGATTCCTTCAAACATTTAAAATTTAATTTATTATTTACTAAAAACTAATAAAATTATATTTTGAACATATTAAAAATTTATAATTTAATTTTGAGGCTTAAATATAATTCATAACTTCACATATAAGAAATATTAGAAGGCACCTATCAATTAGGGTTTATTAATAATTTTTTAATATATTTGTTCGTGATAATCTCTTTTAAGGATAAAATTATGATAATTATGCTCGTAAATCATTTAAATTTGATTCGATCATTGTTGAGTTGAGTTCAAGCTTAAGCAATGTGAAAGTCTAATCTAACTTGTGTGTACAAGGTATGTGTGTGTTGTCAAAGGGATAAGAACGTATGAGCAGATACTACCATATGTAATCACACCAGTATAAATAAATAAAAAGTATTAGTTAATTTAATTTAATTTAAGAAATATAAAATTTAAATAAATTAATGGCGTTTATGGGTAAACGTCGCTATTGCTTAACCTTTAGCGGCTTTTCTCCCATAAACGCCGTTAGTGCTTTGACCTTTAGCGGTGTTTTCTCATAAACCCCGCTAATGCTCTGACCTTTACCGGCGCTTTCCCATAAACGTTGCTAATGATATGATTTTTAGCGGCGCTTTCTCATAAGCGCCGCTAATGCTCTGACTCTTAGCAACGTTTATGATAAGGTGCCGCTAATGCTCTGACATTTAGCGGCGTTTTTTCTATAAACACCGCTATTACTTTACCTTTTATGGGGTTTTCTATCCAAACACCGCTAAAAATGCCACTAATAACCCGTTTTGTTGTAGTGTCTCACTATTCAAGTTTGTTATAACAATATGTTAATTTTTTTTATAACAATAGGTATCTTCATCCGTTTACGATTTGAACCTAGACCTATTCGAGTTGGGATGATATTTAACTAAATTTTAAATCGAGCTGGAGCTTCTTACGATTATGATTCAGTTCAACTCAGTTATGGCTCCAATGTCATACACTACCATTCAGTTTTGGGGCAAGCATGCAAATAGGAAAACAAACTTAATGGAGCTAATCTCGAATACAATTCATTTTTATTTTGGGAACTTGAACTTTTATAATAATATTTACTTTAACTCGAGACAATTTTTAAAATCAAAATCAAACTCGAAATTCTCACTATTCAAGTTTGTTGAGTATTTATTCTGCAGCAATTAAGAGCAAAACATACAAAAGTTGCATTCGAGGACCAAAAAATTGTGTAGTTTAGTCGTGGAAACACACTCGTGCATGTATCAAACTGTCTAATCAGACGCATGGATATATATGTATACGTGATTGTGAAGTGAGTTTCATTGCAATTACCAAAGTTGAATTTTGGTGTACGGCGTCGAAGAATTTGTGTGTTTTACGCAAAAACCCTAATAGCGTGTTGGAATTTGGACATTATGTAGTTTTCTTACAACGCTGTTCGCCATCGTTTCTTTTTACGACAAATGCATGTACGGGGTGAATATAGATGCCAACACGGTGGGATGGGGGCAGGGACCAAACCCAAAGTTTATTTTTAGGGACCTAAAAATAAATTATAGAATTTTAAAGAAGTAAAATTACAATTTTATTTCTCTATATACTTGTTATTTTAGAATTTTATAAGGACTAAACTGAAAGTTCTCCATCTTTGAAGAGGTAAAAGCGTATTTTTATCATTAAAATTGATCCCTGTCAACTGGGGCGAAATCAAAATTTTTTTTAAGAGGATCGAAATTAAATTGTAATTTTTACGATAGTAAAAAATGCAATTTCACCATTTTAATAGACTATATCTTTATAATTTTTAAAGGATTAAGTCAAATTTTTATATTTTTAGCGGGTAAAGTGTAATTTTAACTTTACTAATTTTTTTAAAAATTTTAAAGAGATCATATGAAAAAATTTTCATTTCAGGAGGGTTGGGGCCTGTGCCAGCCCCTCTAATTTCGCCACTACCTGTCAAATATGATAATTATTCACAAATTTACTTATTCCTTAAATTGATATTGATAGAGACAAAAAACGTATTGTGTAAAAATTCAATAAGTTACACAAAAGAAATACAACTCCACTTCCAACCAAACATGATGATATATATAACTAATATGACCATATACTAAGGTAATTTTTTGAATAATTTCATTATAAGCTCTGATTATATCTATTTTTTTTGACACAATGTTTAGAATTATCAATAGCTCATCCCCAATCCATAAATACGAAGAAAATGCGCTTCTGGGCACTCAAAAACACATGTCCTCCTGCATTAACAACAATACATATGTCAATCAAGCTAAGACTCGATCGACTATATTAATATAATGTAATTAAATGTGATAAATGAATATGATTGTTTTGAGAATACATTTGATTAAATACATGAATTATTAAGCATACATTATTTTCACTCAAACATAAAGTAAACATAAAAATCGTCATTATGTGGTAGTTGAAGCTTGAAAACAAATATATATATATATATTGACTATTGATGAAGGGTTATTTTCTACGACAAGGACATGAATTTAAGTTGATTTACTTTTGTGGTGCCGGTGTGCCTTATGTAAGATTGTTTTTCACGATTAAAATGTTGTGCTCCAATATGTGGTTAAATAAGTAATATATGTCAATTTTTTTAATTGATTAAATAAGTTTTTTTTGCAAGATTTAGGAAAATAATCGATTTTAGAGAGAAAGTGTAAAAGCTTATCTAGCTGGGCAAGCTTTCAGCTGACATGTCAAGAAAAATGTGTCCAGCTGAACGCGTTTTCTTTGAAATTTTCAGAAAACACTTCCAGTTAAGCGCACTTTCCCTGACATGTCAGTAGAAGGCTCGTTTCAAAGTTTCTTTTTAATTACAAATTAAGAAGAAATTTATTACCGGTTTTGAGGTTTTCAGCAAGTTTTTTGTTATTTAATTGCAGTTGTAGAGGCATATCATTTCTATACTAATGTGTGTACCAACTTTGATTTTTATGTATATATAATTTAGATTTTAATTTAATTTTCATAAATTACTAATATGTTATTAATATGACATCATTTTAATTTCATTCATTTTATACATAAATAATTATATTTATTCGATATGAAAATAATTATATTTACTTTTTGAATGTATACTATTAAATCAAAATTAAAGTTAATTTCATTTATATAATTTGATAAAAATTAAAGTTTAATATTTATAAATTGCACTAGATATAAAATTTTACATATTATATTGTATATTGTATATTGAATCAATGTTCACATGTAATTTTTAGGTTTGGATAATTATTTGATTCACGAGGGAGAGTTTTTTAACATCATAAGAAGGGTTAAGAAACCACTACATAATATTTAAAAATAATAAATAAATAGGACATATGACTAGTTTTTAGTCCCATTTTTTGAGTTCAAAAAAATTATACTTTAAATTTTTGGAAATATTTTAAAACATCTTTCTATTAGACCTTTAAATAGAAATATAATATGTATTTAAATGCAATTAAATTGGAGTCCTTCTGATTGTTATAAATACAAAAAAGGTAAACCACTAAACTAGTCGCTTTTATTTACCTCAAGTTACATTTTAGTTATTTATGTTTGAAATGTTACATTTTAGTCACTTACGTTATCGTTTTGTTACGAAATGGTCACTCTGCCGTTAAGATCTATTACCTCCCAAATGATAGTTCGACGTGACAGTTAAAATGAGTTTTAAATGCTAACATGAATGTCCAGCTGAGATGAAAAAAATTAAATTTTTTTTTATGAAAATAGAAACAAAATTTTGCCTAATTACTTTTTTTTGTTACCATCAAAGAAGTAAAGAGAAGAGAAGAGCAGAACGCCAGAGAAGAAGAAGAAGAAGAAGAAATGGACACACCAACATCTATAACTGCTTGCTATTGTGGTTGCCCAGTTATGTTGAGAATTTCATGGTCGAATGAAAACCCATTTTGACTGCCGCGTTGAACTACCTTTTGGAAGGTAGTAGATTTTAATAGCAGAGTGACCATTTCGTAACAAAACGATAACGTTAGTGACTAAAACGTAACATTTCAAACATAAGTGACTAAAATATAATTTGAAAAACAAAAATGACTATTTTGATAATTTACCCATAAAAAAATAAAATTTAAAATTTAGTGTGATGGAGGTTGACTTGGTAAATTATTCATTGCCGCAAATCGAATGCATTGATCATCCTCCTATTTAAAAGTTGGGGAGGAACTATGAGTAATTCTAAATATTATGTTAAAAAAACAGATATGAACAAAACTTATAATGAGATTATTCCAAAAATTTTGTTTATATCGATAATCTAATAAATTATATCATATAAATTCTCTGTTAAATTTTATTTTTTTATGCTTTAATTTGAGTAATAAGAATTCAAATATTTGTAATTAATGTAATAAATTCATAAGCTCAGTAGGTGTTATTTTTCTCATAAATTTCCATATATAATAATGTTTTAAGACTTTCAAAGTCAATAGGTCCATACACGTACTAAGTCGTCTTGTTTGCAATTATATTGATTGTAGGACTATTTCACAATATATGCTTTTATCTCTCTCGTAAATTAAAATAATATAGACTCAAACCTAACTTGAAGTGACCAGCAATTGAAATGATTTAAATTCATAAAGTTTTGATTTAAAAAACTTGAGTGACTCAATCTTAAAATAATTTAAACAAAAAATGAGTCGATCTGGAACAAATCCGAAATGGCTTGAAATTTTTAAAATTCAAATTATCTCGATTAAGATTCATCAATTCCAATCTCTTTGTTTTTATACTCACACACACTTATGATACGGAAATAAACAACTATAGATTACATTCAAAAAGAATTATCCAAATAAAAGTTTACCACTTACTCTCCCGAGAGCTTGAATCTAAATGAGTTCTATTAGTGAAATGTCTTGATCGCTAAACCAAACACGAGAATTTAGTTTCAATCTAAGAATTATAATGGGTATATCTTGTTTATACTATTTTATCAAAAACATATATGATAAATGTGGAATAATTTAACAATATTCATATAGTTGTTTTGCTTTTAAGTCCTCATATCTATCTAAGATTTAATATTTACTATAAATAAATTATTTTATTTATTACAAACACTAAATTAGATAATTAATCCAATTAATTAATTATAACTATAATAAAAAAGAGAAGAAGTCGCGTATTTACATAGAATAAGATTAAACTTAACTTATTTTTTTATATTGATTTCCTAAGATCCAGGGATATCCACGTATGCATATCTACATTTTTCAAAATAAAAAAAAAACCCATATTAATTTGAGGGATTTGTTGAGAAATTATTTTTTGGATCCTTTCTACCATAATATTTATGGTTTATTTCAATAATTTTTTAATATTATTGACGCATAATTTTGATAATTTTTTTAATTTGAACCTCGAACTCTAAATTTCAAACCCTAAAATTTAACCTTAAATCCCAAACTTGAATCTTTAACCTCAAATCCCAAACCCGAACCTTGAACCTCAAATATGAGTTTGAGTTTGAGTTTCAAGGTTTAGGGTTTGAGATTTAGTGTTCGGGGTTCATGATTTAGGGTTCAAGTTCGAGTTCGAAATTCAAGGTTCGAGGAAAAAAATTACCAAAATGACAAGTTAATGACATAAGAAAAAATTACTGAAATGTCATTAAATAATTAAAAACAAACCATGAATTATGTAGTAAGAAATATTCATAAAATAATTTCTCGAATTTGTAGAAGAGAAAGAAATATTATCATAATATTTTAAAAAAAGAAGGGAGATTTTTGTTTTATTTTACACAAAACGAAGTTGACCAGATTAAAGGCTTGAATAAATAAATAAAAGCTCCATTGTTGGTTATGGAAGACAGACCACTGATAAAAACAAATATATATAATTAGATATAAAGAGAAGAATTCAAAGAACAACATACGAAAGACTAGGTAAAATCTTCTTGAAGTTGGATATAATTTATAAATTATGTCCATTTCTTTTGTTGAAAATGTTTTTTTTTCTTAAAATTTCTTTTCTCCTCATCAGAGATATTTTATGCATAAAAGTTGGAATAAAAAGCATCAAATCAAATTTAAGAAGAATTAGATATATTTTAGCGCGTTAAAACTCACAATACTAATTAAGCTAAGATTCAATTAGCATCAAGAAATTTTTTTATTCACTAATATCGGCTAGTAAAATAGTAATGAAAACCATAAAGGATGTATGACTGTATTTAGAGGTGTACATGAATTGGGTTGGATCTAAACATGATATTAACAAACTTTATGTTTGGTAAAACTCGGCCCGATCCGAAATATGAGCTTAAAATTTTGTCTAATCTCGATCATATTTACAAAAGAATAACTCAAGCTCGTTCTAAACCCACCCATATTTTTTAAAATATTTATATTATTTTAATTTAATATAGTTATCTTAACATTATTTTAATGTTTACATTAAAGTAATATATAATATAGATTTATTTTTTATGTGTTATAAATTATATAATATATAAAAAAATGACATAATATAAAGTATTATAAACTTAAAATTGGGTCGGGATCAGGCCTTGAATGTTCAAGCCTTAGCCCGACCCATATTTTAAACGAGCCTATTATTTTTACCAAAACCCATTTTTCGAGCTTAGTATTTTTACCCAAATCTTCTCAAATTTCAAGCGAGCTTGCGTGGGCAACTTGACCCATGAACAAGTCTAGCTTTATCACATGCATGGAAACAATATAGCTTCCATATAATGGGTAAAATTCTCATGGAAGCCCTTGTATTAGGAGTGAAATTATGTTTTTGCCCTTACTTGAAAAGTGGGTAAATTAATCATTGTATGTTAGAGCAAAGAGCAAATTGACTATTTTGTTAAAAAGTCCATCCATTTTTACAGTCAAAAGTTGGTCATTGTACATCATAATGAGGTATATGTGGCACATCACATATAGCTATTTGGTTATTCTATCAGCCACGCCATTTATTAATTGTAGAATTGAATGAAATTTTTAATCGAAATGATCGGTTTACTCTTTGATCTAACATATAGGGACTAATTTACCCATTTTTTGAGTAAAATTGGCAAAATGCAATCTGACTCCTAGTACAGGGGTCTCCATGATACTTTTATCCCATATAATGCTATTTCTTTTGGTAATAGCAATGCAATTTTTTTAGGGTTAATATAGTTTGATACCTGAATTTGACTTCAATGTTCAATTTGGTACTTGAATTTGATTTTAATGTTCAATTTGATACCCAAACCAAATGATCCAATGAATGTTTCATTTGTGTACTCTAGTAAAAAAAACATAGGCACTTAATTGGAACAAAAAATAAAGCTCAAGTATCTGATTGAACATTAAAATCAAACTCAAGTATTTAACTAGAATAAAAAAACCAAAAACTCAAGTATTAAATTGAACAAACTAAGGTACCAAAGTTAACATCAAAGCCAAACTAAAGTATCAAATTTAAACAAAAAATTCAGATATCAAACTAAACATTGAAGCTAAATTTAAGTATCAAATAATACATTCACCACGGCTAATATTTGACTTAAATATATATTCTTTGATAACATTATTATCTCTAATTAAAACCTTGATGTGGATCCAAGTCATCAATATATCAATAGATTTTGACAAAAGTAAGTGTAACATTGTTTTTTAAAAGTGATACGATGAAATGAAAAAAAATTATGTGCATGTATAAAATAGAAAAAAAAATATGAAAATAATAAAATTATTTTAAATCAAAAGTTAATTTTTTAAAATTATAGAAGTAATATTTTTATTTATTTTAATTTCAAATCAAACAAGATGGAGGTGTTTTTTCTTTTAAATGGACAAAGCAAAGCAATTATTTTGTTGATTATATAAGCCGTATATAGTGTCATTTTTTTCCACCCTTTCAGACACAATTTTCATCATTATTTTTATTATACATTAGAAAATGTAAAAAGTGAAGTTTTTTAAAATAATATTTTTATTATATTCACATTTAAAATTTAATTTTTATATTTTAATTTCACATAATTAGTATTAAATTTTTTAATTAATTAATTATTTCATAAAAATAGAGATATTAACCGATTGAGTCTTAGCTCGATTGACATCAATATTATTGCCAATGCAAAAGGATGTGGGTTCAAGTGCGCTAAAACGCATTTTCCTCCTATTTATTGGTTGGAACAAATTATGTGTAGTTCTACGCATTATGTCAAAAACATTATTAAAAAATAGATAATATCATACAAATATATAAAATTAAGATTGAAAATCATATCATATAGTATCAAAGAATGAAAAGGCGAATAAGAAAGGTGGGAAAACAGTTTTAATATCTTATCGTTTTAAGTGTAGGGGTTTTATTTGAAAGTTAGTCTCTATACTTTAATTTAATGCAATTTAATCCTTTATTTTTATATATTATATTCATGTAGGTTTTGTGTTGAAATGAATGTTTTTAAGAAGAGAAATATCATGTTTGTAGTTTAGTCAAAATAATTAAGGGTATTATTTTTTTAGATTAATTAATGAGTTTATAAAAATAAAAGATTAAATTAAGTCAAATTAAAATGTACAAACTAAATCTCAAATTCGAGTAAAAAAAGGGTCAAAACCATAATTTTAATTTTTTAATTAGAAGAATGTATAAGCAAAAGGAAAACAATGATTTCTTGTCCTTTAAGCATAGGGGTTGATTTGAAAAGTTAAACATCAATATGAGGGCCTCATATTGAATAGACTTTTCTAAGCATATGGAAAATTTCATGATATATATGCTTACGTGTATTAATTTTTTAATCGTCACAGCTTAGCTTTCCTCTATCTGTATTTACGCTTTTTAGAGTATCAAGTCAAAGCATTATTATTTTTTTATTATTATTATTATAAAACAAAGTTTAGTATTTTTCAACATTAGAACAACTGTTCAATATTCAACTTGCATGGCTTGCCTCTGTTAAATCAAATCCAATTTGAATATAACCATTTAATTTTTTTCTAATTTTTTTTTATAAAAGTTTCATGGAAGTTATTAATTGAATTTTAATTTGATTGGCATTGATATTATTGTCAATGCAAGATGACGTGAATTTGAGTGTGCTGAAGCGTGTTATTTACCTAAGGGTTGAGGAGGGACTATAAGTATTTCTAGGCATTATATCAAAAAGAACAGATACGATAAAAACCTATAATGAGATTAATGTTAGAAAAATGAAAAAACCTTATACGTTAAATAAAAAATAAACTAATTCTTCTGTTAAAAAAATCATCTATTTCTATTGTTAAAACTCGGTCTAATTATTTTGTTAGTCATGTTAGTTTTTAACGATATAAATAGAAATCAAAATAAATTATTAATTTTAAAATTTTTTAAAAGTCAAAATATGTGATAAGTCTTTGTACTCTTCGTAAATTTAGAATTTAGCTCCTATACTCTTATTTCTAGGAATTTAGTCTTACATTTTATATTTCAAATTTCATGTCCAAGTGTTAATATTGTTAAAATTATTTTGTTAAATTCAAGTTCATTATAACAAAATATTTTTAGTTACACTATTATCTAAGAAATATTTTTTATTTCGAAATATCAGACAAATAAATTTAACAAAAATATTTACATTATTACTACTTGATTTAAATTTTGAAATCTAAAAATAAAAATAACGAGACCAAATTTCGAATTTATGAAGAGTAGTGATTTATAACATATTTCACCTTTTTAAAATTCGATTTACATTTAATATTTTTCTGGATTGGATTATAAAGAGACACGTGTACCGCGTAAAAAGTAAATTGTTTTGACTTAAAAAGTCAGTCTACACGCCCCCATGTTCTTCCCCATCGCGCAACGGCGTCGTTAGTCGAAACGTCTATAAATACACCCTTCCCCACCATTTATTTATTACTCTAAAAGCTCCCCCGAAGCAAGACGAAATTCAAAAATCCAAGTTTCTGTCTGTATTACCTAATTATCTATTATCATCTGCCGCCAAACAAAAAAAGAGCTTCAAAACAGAAA
The DNA here is from genome assembly GCA_005610355.1 of Gossypioides kirkii. Classification (NCBI taxonomy): domain Eukaryota; kingdom Viridiplantae; phylum Streptophyta; class Magnoliopsida; order Malvales; family Malvaceae; genus Gossypioides; species Gossypioides kirkii. The sequence goes on along the minus strand of CP032244.1, from coordinate 37,097,918 downwards.
TCCTTACCTCTCAGAAAATGCCGAGAAAAGGAATGAGGAGCCTTTGTTTTAGTCCCAGAACGCCGTCGTTTTCCACTTCTCGTCAATCTACCACATCGGAGTCTACGGCCGGTAGTACTAATCGCCGGAGATTTTCAGAATCCATGATCGAGCAAACGATCGACGCCGCAGCTACAATCATCATGAAATGGGATGCTGATACGTCGGCTTACGCTAAAGTTACTTCTCTTTTCTACGAAAGCAAAAGAGAAGCCTTACAGTTCATTAGAACTGTTAACGAGTTACAAAAAACAATGCATTTGTTAGTTTCTGATCAAGATTCCGGTTCGGAGAAACTAGTTCGAGCTCAAATTTTGATGCAAACAGCGATGAAGAGGCTTCAAAAAGAGTTTTACCAGATTTTATCGATGAACCGGGCTCATTTGGATCCAGAATCGGTTTCTACAAGATCGTCACGGACCTCCGCGAGATCGAGTACGTCGGATTTTGATGACGATGATGAGATCCGAGCCGCAGGTGATTCTATCTCTGAAATAGAAGAAGTTTCTTCTATGGCCATGTCGGATTTGAAATTGATAGCTGATTGCATGACTGCTTCTGGTTATGCTAAAGAATGCATGCATATTTATAAAATAATTCGAAAATCGATTATCGATGAAGGTATTTATAAGCTGGGAATCGAGAAACTGAGTTCGTCTCAGGTTAATAAAATGGAATGGGATGTACTTGATGTAAAAATCAAGAACTGGTTAGAAGCTGAGAAGATTTCAATGAGAACGCTTTTCACCGGAGAAAGGATCCTCTGCGATCAGGTCTTTGCTACGTCCGATCGCATCAAAGAATCTTGTTTCACGGAGATTTCAAAAGAAGCAGCGATTCTTTTGTTTGGATTCCCGGAGCTCGTCGCCAAGACGAAAAAATCTTCGCCGGAGAAAATGTTCCGTGTTCTCGACATGTACTCGGCGATTTCAGAAGACTGGAAAGACATCGAAACGATCTTTTCATTCGAATCCACTTCAACCGTTCGATTACAAGCTCTCAACTCGCTGGTTCGACTCAGTGAGTCAGTTCGTTCGTTGCTGATGGACTTTGAATCGACAATCCAAAAGGATTCATCCAAAACGATGATTCCAGTTGTCGGTTTACATCCACTAACGATCACCTCGATGAATTACCTCACTCTCCTCGCCGATTACAGCAACATCCTCACCGACATTATCTCGGACTGGCCACCATTGGCAAAATCAACTTCACCGGCTTCTTTCTTATTCAGTCCAGATTCCGAAGATTCAACGGCGCCGGAAATTTCCGTCCGCTTTGCTTGGCTCATCCTCGTCTTACTCTGCAAACTCGACGGTAAAGCAAAGCATTACAAAGACGTTTCCTTATCATACCTCTTCTTAGCCAACAATCTCCAACACGTAATCTCCAGAGTCCGCACATCGAATCTCCAGTACATACTCGGCGAAGAATGGATCACTAAACACGAGGCTAAGGTGAACCAATTCACATCAAATTACGAGCCGTTAGCGTGGGGCGAAGTGTTCGCCTCGTTGCCGGAGAATCCAACGGCTCCACTAACGGTGGGGAAAGCCAAAGACTGTTTCAGAAAATTCAACGCAAGCTTTGAAAATGCGTATTGGAAGCAAAGTTCTTGTATCGTCCCGGATTCAAAACTGCGAGAAGAGATCAAAGTTTCCATCGGAGCAAAACTGGTGACATTATATCGAGACTTTTATAATACGCATAAATCAACGGTCGGAGATGAAAGGAGTGCAAGATTATTTGTTAGGTTTTCACCTGAAGATATCGGGAATTACTTATCGGATTTGTTCTATGGGACGGTGAGTTCTGGTACTTCATCGACGTCGTCTTCGGTATCATCTCATCACCGCCGGAAAATGCTGCGGTCGCCGTTAAGAGTGTAAAGCTTTTTTTCTTTTTGAAATTTGAAGATAAAATAATCGTAAAATAATTTATGGCGATTTTTTGAAACCCTTAAAATCGGCGCTATCTTTTTCAGGTAGTTATATAACGACCTTGTAAACTTTAATGGCTTTCATATCTGTTTCTGTTTAAATCTGTTTATTCTGTTTACCACACAGATATGGAAGTTTCATTTCTCTTTGTATTCTTTGCTGCTGATTTTTACGTAAACTTGAGAATATAAAATGTTGTAACTTATGAATTTAATTGAAATTCTTAAAAATATTTTTTAAATATTTTACTTATCAAATTATTTTTTAATAAAATCAAGTAGGAATTTTAACCCATGTTGACACTCGAATGAGTTCCCTTATTAGCTCTCCTACATCTCGAATACAAAGACAAGTGTTCAAACGAAGTTTTTAACATCAAATAATCATGAATAAGCATATAAATTCGAGTTGTTTGATTATATCTTAAGAATAAATTGAGTAATTTGATTATATATTATCTCATAAAGCTTGGGTTTTGAAAATATACTCAATTAAGTGATAGAATTAACTAATGAGAGCCGTGATTTGAGTAGAATTCGAGGTTATCATTATTCGAGTTTGAATCAACTGAATTATAACCTTAAATACTAATATGATACACATGCAAAAAAAAACAAAACTAATGTCATGAAACATAAATGATTTTAGACATGATTAATACGGTAAAAATATATACACTCATACATTGTATATATAATTATCAAAATTCGATTATATTTGAATCGGATTGGATCAAATGGATGGAGAATCAATTAAGATATTTGTTCGAAAAATTATCTTGAATCAATTGAATCGAGAATTGATATGAATCAATTGAACTGATTAAAAAATCAATTGAATCAAATTTTTTAATACTTTAATCAAATCGATTTGACCGACGAATAGATGACCTAATTCGATCGTTTATATAAATTCATGTAAAATCCCACTAACCTTTTTTTTTTCATTTTTAGCTAATAAATAAAAACATAAACCCATAAACAACATGTTTTGGATTCAACAAATTTAAGAATAAAAAATTCAATTAGATGCGTTCTCCGATAATTACAAAAAGAAAAACGTCTAATTGAACACGTTTTTACAAGCTCTTCAAAAATAATCTATCTCTTTAAATTTCAAAAAAATAGATCTATTTTATCAATTTAATTTTTTTTCAATATATTCAATTAACTTAGTCTTAATAATTATTCAAAATTTTATTTTAATTTAATCTTTTTGGTAGTAGCCGCTAAACCAGTTTTCAATTTGAAAAGGAGAGAAAACGATGGAAAAAATATACAAATTATAGCATCAAAGGTGAAACCAAGGAAGACAAATTTTCCAGTCAAACTGGATTAAAAAAAAACTGCTGCTAATTTCATAATAATAATAATAATAATAATAATAATAATAATAATAATAGAAGATTCGTATCGAGAAGCAGAAATTTCTGGAGGGAAAAAACAATGGAAAAATAAGAGAAAATTGAATATGTGGTAATGATTTCAAAATTGTCATGCATTTATATTCTAGAAAAAGGAAATTTAGTGTTGAAATGAGATTATAAATATGTGGTCTAACAGTTTGTGATAGTTGTCTTTTAGGAAAAATTTCGAAGGGTGTTAGAAATTAGGACCGACCACCTTTTTGAAACCTTTGCAAACCTTTGAAAATGGCGGAAGCTAATAAAAACTAACAAAGATTTTGTGGGGGCGTGATCCGTATACCTTTAAAAATGGCGGAAGCTAATAAAAACTAACTAACGAAGATTTTGTGGGGGTGTGATTCATATTTTTGGCGGAATAGATTGCGACGTTATGATGAGAAATATTTAGACGTTGTGATGACGGACGACGTCATGATGATGCAAATAGAGATGTGGAGACGTGTTCCCTCACATAAATCGAGTTTTTTCTCTCAGTTAAATTTTATTATCTTCTCTCAGTCTTTAAAAGAGCCATTTTATCATTGTTTTGTGAGGTCAATTAAAAAGCAATTAAAGATGTAATATTACAAGACTTTTCGTTTGGGGGTGACAAGATATAGTTGTAAATGAGTTTTGATAGGAGTTTTCGTGATAACTATGAAAAGAATTTTGTTCGTGAGTTAGGTTTTTGTTTTTGGAGTTTGGATTTGTACGTTTAGTACATTTAGGTTTATTTTCTTCATATTGTACTCTCTTCTGTTTTTTCATTTAGTGAAAAGTCTTCTTTTGTCTGTGATTTTTATCCTTTTCGAATGAGTTTTCCACGTAAATATTTGTGTGCTCGATCTTCTCTACTTTTTTGTTATTGTTAATACGGATTGATCCCCAACATATTTTCTCAGTCATGATTGTTAGTGATGGTAATTTCTTTTGGCAATTAGCAAATTATATATATACACCAAAGAAAAGCAAACAAATAGCTTTATCTTCTGTTGGAGCAAAGTTAGGAAAAAAATTTGGGAGTGAAATTTAGTTGTATATTTTTCTGAAAGTTAAAATGCAATTTTATAATTTTAATAGCTTATATTTTTATAATTTTTAAATAATTAAATTAAAATTTTATCATTTTGAAATGTAATTTTACCTTTTACTAAATTAAAATCTTATAAAAATTAAAGGGTCAAAGTGAAATTTTTTATTTTTAGGGGGTCGAGGCCTCTGCCAACCCCTCATGACTTCACCCCTGATGCTCTATTTGGATAGGCAGTGAGATTGATTTTGATGAGATTAAAAATAATAGTGGTGGTGAGATTAAAACTAAAATTTTTAATGCTAACTACATTGATATAAGATTAAGTCTAGAAGACTCTTGGATCGAAACTTCATCACCGATCTTCCAAATCAAATCCCAAAGGCCCTAAATTAAATCAAATTCTCAAATAAACATCTCTTCAAATCTACTTTCAAGATCAAATCTAAATGACCACTAACTTGAATCTTCATTAAAAAAAAAAGAATGGATGGTTGAGGAATGAGGAGAAGTAATCCCAACCCTATGAAGTAAGGATTGAACCCACAAAACCTCATCTTATGTCATTAGCAATAGATTTATATTCACTAAACTCGGACTTGAAGATATGAAACTATAATTATTAAAGTAATAATTATACTTTCTCGTAATTATAAATAGTTATAATTCTTTAAGATATGTTTGGCCGAGTAGTTACATCGTAATTTTTCGTGTCATGTTTGGTAATGTAAATTATAATTACATAATTGCTGTTATAAAATAATCGAATAAAAGAATACTTAAAGTAAGTAATAGATTTAAATCAATAAAATTTTTTCTCTTCTCTCACTATTTTCATTTCAGGGAGCTTTATTTATAAGCTCATTTACATTCAATGAAATACGTGTAAATGAAGTCTCTTTAGTTTCTTAATTGAAACATATAATTTACTCTCATGATCATAAATGAACCAGAGAGTTTTATCTCATTACTTTAATGAGGGTTTAAAGGAGTTAGACATCCACTTAATGTATTTATAAAAATTACATAATTATATAATTTTAAATTTAAAAATTTTGTATTCAATATGATAGTATGAGAAATTATTCCACAATATGATTACTACTAACAAGAAAAACAAACACCATATGCAATTTTATCTAAAAACTATTATATTCATAATTTGTTGGGTTATTCCCTATTTAAAATTAAACATATACTCCTCCTTATCATCGATTGATTATAGGTCAAAACATATATGAATTTTGAAAAAATATATATATACATGTTTTTTTTTTAAATTTATAATATTTTTTTTATTTTTTCTATTTAGTTTTAAATTATGAAGATGTGTTTGAGGATTAAATTGATAGAATTTGTATATGCAAAAAGCTAAATTTGTTGAATTATTTAAAATTAGGACAAAGTTGATAGAATGTGTAAGTATTGAGGACTAAATATGTCATTACATCAATTAAAAAAATCTCATGTCATCATTTTCGTTTACGATTTATAATGAAGGGTGACCAAAATAAAAACGATAAAAAACATTACTGACAAGATTGAAAGTTTTTGTAGTTTGATGATCGAAACAGATTCTTTAACTTTTTATAAAATCAAAGTAAAAAAATGGGTTAAAATATGTTATTAGTCTCCATACTTGTATAGAATTTGAGATTTGATCCTTATATTTTAAGTTAAAAATTCAACACTCCTACTTTTTCAATTTAAAAATTCAAAGACAATCATTATGGTCATTATTAGTTGCTATCAAAATTTCTTAATTTAAATTGTTTATTTTCGATCGATCATATGTCGAGTCATTTGAGAACAGTCTAATCAAAATTTCAAGTTGATAAATTAATTTTTCGTATAATAATATTGTTGCACAATCATTTAAACATGACACTTCGAATGACACTCACTTTCAAATAAATATAAAAAAAAATTTGGAAATTTATGAAAATATTAAATATAAATCTAATCGAACTCAAATTTTAGTAATTAAATTTCATTTTGAATTAAGCTCGAGCTTGAGTTGAATATTAAATTTATTATGATGTTTGTCATTACTGATCTGTTACTCGGTTATCCAACTGGGATCGACCCATAACTTGCATAGTTCGTATCCTTACATGGGCTCGCATATGGTGGGTTCGCATCACCATACACGCAAACCCACACTTAGAGAACACATATTAATTTTAGGATAGAATAAGTGTTGGCATGAATAAAAACCTACACAAATTATAATGTTTAGGATAGAATATCATGTAAATAGAGTTGGAGCTTTTATCTCTATTTCGGCTCTTATCTGAAAATTGCAGCAAGCGTTGACAAGAAAGGCCAAGCAACTTTACTTATGGCGTTTAAAGCGCAATATACTGCTTTGAAATGGAAAATAAATAAAGATAGTCCAATGCAATTGAAAATCAAGCCCCTTGTTATGAAATTTTTTTATATAAAATTTTAATTATTTATTACTAAAATTATTATTTAACATAAATATAAATTCCATATATATTTTTTTGACTTCTTAAGTTATCTATCGGAGAGAGTCTAATAATTAATTCTCCACATTCTATAGGCCCATTAAGAGGGTGGATGCTGGCCACGAGTTTTAAAATTGCTTCATACCCAGAACGAAGACCGAACTCTCGACCACTAGTTAAGGTAGAATTCTATATATATATATGCACATATATTACATGTATAATAACTTAATGCAATGTTCATAATAATCCTTTTTTAATTCTCACTTTATCGTTACAATCGCGTTTGAATTCAAATATGCATCCCACCGATGCTTTTAATGTCAGTGCTATAATAAACAATTTTACTATTGGATTTAGGATTCAAGGTTAAGAGTGGAGTTACTTGGGATTAGTTAGATGGTTAGTATTAAGGTTGAGTAAGAAAAATATAAAATAAAATATCCAACCAAATTGAACTGAATTGATGTGTTTAAATGGTTTAAAAAATTGTAGTGGGTTGAATTCTATTTTTATTTAATTTATAATTAAATTTAATTTTTATGATGTAAAAATAAATATTTTATATTTAAAATAGTGAAAATAATTTAAAAGTTTTATATAAAAATATTAAGATAAATTGCATCTAAGATCACTAAACTATTAATAAATTTACGTTTTGATCACTCAATTTCAAAAAATTATAAAATAATTATTAAACTATTCGATAATCTTCATTTAATTTACTTATCGAACTCATAGTAATGCCATTTTATGATTGGATAATAGATCTTGCACATTCTATTCAACATAAACAAGGAAAGTTGGCATCCATATGTATACAAGTACCCTTTAAAACGCACTTTAGAAAAACAAAAACAAAACAATTTTTCATCCATAGAAGAAAAATGGAAATCTAGGAAAGGAAAAATTCAAGAAAATAGATATCAAGATCCTGAGCAAGTACAAAAAGCAAAGCTGCTAAAGTTTTTTTTTTTTTTAAGTAATTTCATTATAGATTCGGATCATATCTGGTTTTTTTTACACAATGTCTAGAACTATTCATAGCTTTTTTCCAATCCATAAATAAGAGGATAATGCGCTTCAGTGCACTCGAACCCATGTCCTTTTGCATTGACAACTATGCCTATATCAATCAAACTAAGACTCAATTGGTATAGTGGGGTTAAAACTAAACTATTGTTTTGTTATTTGAACATATAACATAGGCCGAATGTGAAAAAAAAATTCAAAGTGTAGAACCGAAAAAATGATTTAACATTGCTACAAACCCCAAAGTTCACTTGCATTTTTTTCCTTTTGAACTAGAAAGCTTTTGAGACATCTTACAATGAACAATGGCTCCTTGTATTGAACTCTCGACCTCTGAATTCGAACTATTGCTTCGTTTCAACAAATGCAAATCTCCAAATCCGCTCGAACCGAAAGAAAACGATGATGATGATGATGAAAAAGATGAAGAAGATGATGTTGATAAAGACATTATTGGTGTAGAAGAATACCTTTGAATTACACCAGAAAAAGACCTCCTATGGCTACCATTTGTATTCACACTTGCTTTAACACAACAACATTTATATGAACACCCAGATTTATTAAACAAAGACTTCAGCTTTTGTGTTATTGTGGAGTACTGTTTGATTTGCTTAAGTTTCCTACACCAAGATTTCTTCAAGTTATTACCAATGAAACCAGATGAAGAAGAAGCCATGGATGAGCAGTGTTCTTCAGTTTGAAGTAAAGTTTGAAGCATTTGCAGACGAGGAGGAAGATGAAGGGGAAGGAGCTTTCCTTTATAAAAGAGTTCATCAGCTGGTGAAGTTGTTGAAGCAATTTCACCATGAAATGATGAACATGTTGGAAACTCAAATTGGTAAAATAACAAGTTTGAAGATGATGAACTTACCTCTATATCTATATAATCTTCTTCATCTCCATTGTTATATGAAGCTTGGGTTGTTTCCATATCTTTTTATTTTGATTTGTTAAAGCCTCACAAGAGAATAACAATGGTGAAAAATTATCTTTGTTTCTTGGAAATTGAGGAGGAAAGAGAGGGACAGGGGTATCCTTTAAAGTGAGAATGGAGACAAGTTTTAAAAAATAAAAATCATGTGGTAAGGATCCCATGTGTGTATTACTAGTTTTTTTTCCCAATTTCATCCCTTCAATTGTACATCAAAATGATAAAAAAATAAAAAAAAAACCTTTAAGAAACTGCAAAAAGGATCAAATTGTGATTTTCATTTTTTATGAAAGATATAGAATTTGTTTTAACTAATAAATTTGTAGAAAATAATTATTTTTTGGTGAATTATAAAAGGAGGTAAAACCCTAACAACAACGCAATTAACATGACTCGAATTTAGGTCACATTTAGGACAGTGGACATCTTGACCATCAAGCCAACACACAAGATTCATGAAAAATAATTACATGATAATCATAATTTTATCTTTTAACTGATATAGAGAATTTCGATTCAAATTTTTAAAAAAATCAACATTAGCCAATTAAAATACAATTAGTAAATCTCAAATTGAATATAGTATAGGAGAAAATATATCATGGACCTTTCTCACCATATTATTTATGGTCTCTTTCCAATTTTTTTTATGTCATAAATACATAATTTTAATAATTTTTTTTTACTCTGGACCTCGAACTCAGAATCCTAAACTTTGACGTTGAGCCTCGAATCTAAACTCTAAACTCAAACCTTGAACATCAAACCCCAATCATTAAACTTTAAACCTCAAACCCAAACTTAAACCCTAAACTCAAGATTTAATGTTCAAGATTCGAGGTTTAGGATAAAAAATTACCAAAATTATGTGTTGATGACATAAAAAAATTACTGAAATACCATTAAATAATTAGAAAATGACCATGAATAATGTGATGAGAAGAGCCATAAAATAAGTTCTCTATAGTGTAAGGACAAAAATAACAATTTAAACCAAAATTATTATTTAATCATGTATATTAATTTTTAACTATTTATGTTGATCAATATCCCATTGATTATTTTTTCATCTATTAATATTCAATGTAGGACATATTCATTAAATATGAAGATCAACTTATTAATAATAATTAAACATCAATAGGATATATGAACAAAATAAAGGTAATGAAATATGTTAAATCTTGTGTTTGTATTCTATTTTTAAAGAATGCAAATAATCTTTCCATGATAGCAAGGTTTTATATATTGAACAATTTTATTATAAGTTCTGATTATATTTGTTTTTTTTTACATAATGTCTAGAATTATTCATAACTCCTCCTTAATCTATAAATAAAAAGATAATGCGTTTCAATATACTCAAATCCATATTTTCTACATTAACAATAGTATCCATACCAATCGAGTTAAAACTCGACCCGCATGAAATATGCTGCAAAAGGGTGAGAAATGAGAATCTTGCACTACATGAAATAAAGGTTATTGTGTACCCTTTTACTTTTTTTTTATTGAAAGTTTCAATGCAAACAATCTTCAACAGGTAAAAGAAAATCTTATTTGAAATTCATGATAGTGTATCCACTTTGGAAAAATTTCAAGTATTTAATCATTTACTACCTGTAAAGTTGTACTCATCTTAATCTAGTTGGTGATTAAAAGGTCGGATTATTTACTTGAGTTCGATAGGATTTAAACGAGGTAAAATTATCAGTCACTCAAAATAGCTCAAATTATTATTATTTTTATATGACAAGAAACATATATTTTAATTTACATTTTTTAAAAAGTTTTTTTTAATATATTGAAAAATTGTCACATTTATTAATGCAAGATATCAATCTAAATGACAGAATATAAATTTAAATACTAACTAAGAACATATAAACAAAATCAAATAACAAACTGTAAATTAATCCAAAAATAAAAAATTTTAAACTATATCCCGACTCATAAATAAATTTATTTTTTCGTATACGATGAAGATAGTAAAAATAAGATAAAAAAAAGATTGCAAATGCTAAAATCCGAATGGTGAATCTCTTAAATACCACCCTTTCACATGCTAATTTTTTTTTTTTCTGATAAAAAATAAAAAAAAAATACCACCTTTGTAAAGATTACACATCCACAAATATCTCTGCAACAAAAGTTAAAATTTCAAAAGGGCAGCCCTTTTGAAAAAACCTGGTTTTCTGCACTGTCAAGTTTACAATTCTATAATAAATTATAGCCTAAGATATATGTAATATTATATGTTCAAGTTTCCAAACAGCTTAACATAGATATGTATTATTTCATACTATAAATATTGCTATGGAGACTATATATTATTATATTTACAAGTTTTGATCTTCGTCTTGCGTATGGATGTTCAGCATTTATTCCTTCATAAATTTATAAAATATGAAAAATTAATTACTGAATTCATTTCGATATTTTCTTACGAAATCAAAGAAATATTATATCTACAAGTTTCAAAAAGAGCCTAACATATATGGGTAATATTATATTGTATTCTTCAAGAACTGTTTTGTAATATTGCAATGGAGACTGTATTATTATATGCCAACCAGCATTTAACCATGGTAAAAACATGGGATAATTTTCAACACTCTTATTATTCTTCCATTTCAGGAATATTTACTATAGTTTTTTTTTTTTTACTGAACTAACAAAGGGTAAAAATATTGTGAAGGCTATTTTATTAAGAGTCAGATTACATTTTGTTTCCTCTACTCAACAAATGGTTAAATTAATTACTGTATGTTAAATCAAAGAGTAAATTAATTTTTTTGTTAAAAATTTCATCAATTTATACTATTAAAAACTTATTTCTACACATCATAATGAGGTACATGTGACATGTCATGAGAGGTATAGTTAGGGAGGTTGGTAGGGCCTGACGCCTCTTAAAATGAAAAATTTTTTATTTAAACTTTTTAAATTTTAAATTGGTAAAAGAAAAATTACACTTTGGCTCCCCCTAACAAAATTTTCTGGTTTCGCCCAGATGCCATGTGTAATTGTCTCTTTGATCTAATTTAATAAGACTAATTTGTTTATTTTTAATAAAGGGATAAAATACATTTAAACTCGTATTTTAGGATTTTCATGATACTTTTACCGATAACAAATATAAGCAACATTCACCCAAAGAGGAGGGGAAATCCCCATGTTTAAGCTCCAACACTTTGCTTGTCTCATCTCTTATTAACTTTTTGACTTCGATCCATAACCAGCTCCAATGTTCAATAAACACATTGCAACAGTGGGAGTGGTTGTCGTCATCCGCCCTCTTGACTCTTGTTGTGGCCTCTATCTTGTTGGCGGATGTTTGTTTCTCTCTCTCTATTGAAACGCTTGTCTTTTTCGTATTTACGATGTCAACATCTCTTGTGGGGTTTGATGATGTTTCGGTGTCATTGCACTAATTTTTTGCCAGATGGCTGTCTATCGAGTTTTTGATTTCGTTTCGGCTTCGACTCCTCCTCCATTGGATTTAGTGATGACCTCCAGTGGAAGGCGTGCATGCCGATGGGCCAGGGACTCAATCAATGGTGGAGTTTACTAAAGGGCTAGGGATCAAGATTTTTACAATTTTTTAAAAATATTATTATTTTTAGATAAATTATTTTTATATTTAAATTAATTATCATGTTAAAATATTATTTTTTGAATCGATTACTACGTAACAAATTTAAATTTAACTTGGTCCCTGAGATTAACAATCTAAATGATGTTCCCTCTTCCTCCTTGCTTGGTGGCAACAACGAACAATCCTACGGCTGCTCTAAGTTTTGAGTTTTGGGCTTAGCTGTTGTATTCTATGGGTTCTGGCCCATTTAATTATATCTAACTTTTAAAATTAATGGATTTTATCTATTGAGAAAAACTCTTCTTCCACCAAAACTCATGGAAACATGTGTAGACAATTAAGAAAATAAAAGGCAAATACTTAATAATAATAATAATAATATTCACAGTCCCTCTTTAACCCATAAATAAGAAAATAATGCATTTCAATGCATTTAAACCCACATCTTCTTGCATTGATAACGATGCCAATCCCAATTAAATTAAGACTCAATCGACAAGACAAATACTTATTTAAATTCAAGTGAATGTCAATATATATATATATATATATATGTATTTCAATGTTTTACATATGAAAAGAGTTATCATTTCAATGCAGAGAACAGTGAGCTAGGAATAATTTAGGCAGCCACAAACAATAGACTTTGACAAAACAGACATACTTTTATATAAACTCCTATTATTTATGGGGTTTGGTTATTGGAATTAAAAAAGAGGGGGGGGGTATCCAATGCAATATATGCATGCCTTTCTTTCTCAATTTAACCCTTACATAAATATTCCCATTTTTAAAAACTCCCAAACACTAATATACCTAACAAAAGCCCATAGTTTAGGGGAATACACATGCATCAAACATATGCAAACATATGCATACACACAAAGTGGATGTTGTCAAAAAAAATTCTAGAGGAAGAATATAAATTTGCTATCTTATAAGTTGAATATGAATATATATATTCCATAAATATTTTTTAAGATTATAGGTTGATATTCATATCACTTATATGTAAATCTATTTAAAAATATTAGATTATGGTATATCCAATCACGTGAGTTGATTGAATTAATTGAATACTCATTAGTATTTTAGTAAAAGTTAAATTAGAATCTCATCAACAATCCTATTTTATAAGTAATTTATAGGTCGCATTTTAGGAGAAGAAAACCCTATTTCTCATAATATGTATAAGTCTTACTTAGCTCTAAGCATTTTGAACAACTTAAAAAAACAGATGTAAAAGTATTATGAAAGTTTATGTGTTAAAAGTCATATTTTATTTTGCCTTTTTACTTAAAAATGGGTAAATTTCATTCATTTCTTCTATAGATAAACTTGGTGTGCAACATATATCTCATGCTGACGTACAAGGATCAGTTTTTAATTGTAAAAATAGATGAAATTTTTAACAGAATGATCAATTTGCTCTTTAATCTAACGTACATATACTAATTTTTACCTATTTTTTAATAAAATGAACAAAATATAATCCAACTTTTAGTAAAACAATTTTCATGGTACTTTTACCCAACAACACATTAAATAAACCCAAAACCGTATTTCACTTAAACATGCATAAAATTAATAAAAAAAAAACCAAAATTTTTCAAAACTAAACATTCCTTTGATCTGAAACATCAACACTAGCATAGCAAGAAAGCAACCTATTAAAAACCCTAAACAAAACGACCTTCACTTTCCTCCAAACCAAACACTTCCTTTTAATAACAACACGTACTCTCCTTTGGCTACTCTTCTTCTTCTTCTTCCTCCTCCCACCATGACCCATCTTCTCTTTAACTTTCCCAAAGCATTTCATAGTCTTTTCTGGCACAGTTTCTTTCCTGGAAAATCTATAGCTTCTCAAATACATCTGCCTGCAAGAGATACTGTCAATAACTTGAACACTTGGTCGACAATTATCCATTGAAGAAGGAACTGATGAGGTCCTTGATCTTAAAAACTCAGCATCTGAACCTGGCCACTTGTAAAGATTCATATAGGTTGCTCTCATAGGTTTGTTGGGGTCTTTAGCATCGTTCAAACAATTAGAAATGCAAATAGAACTCATTTTTGAATATGGGTTTTTGGACTTATGAAGTATAACAAAGCTATATATGTATATATTTAATGGAAAAGAATGAAAAAATGGAGAGATGATGGAGAAAATGGAGTTGGGTTTTTTCAAGTGGGATATTTTATGCCATGATTTAACATAGTTAGACTAATAGTGCTTATTTTTGTTGACCCATGAAGTAGACTTATAGTTGGAATATAGGATGATAATGGGTAAATATGTAAAATCATAAAAAAAAATTTTAATTAAGTCAACTCAAAATAAGAGTCTATTGTGTTGCTAAATTGTCAAATTCTTATTTTAGTCCCTGTACTTTAATTTAACGTATCTCTTAGTCCAAATCGTTAATACCATTAACAAATTTTGCTAGTAAATTCTTATTTTTTTATTTTAAATTCTTAAATATTACGGGGTTGAGCTAGATTTCTCTAAAATGAAAAATTAGTGAAAAATAATTATTTTAACAACCATAATTTCAACTTGTAAATAACATAAAAAAATTTTGAGTTTTGAGGTTTAGGTCTTTAAAAAAAACTCTACATCGTTTGAAATTTATTAAGCGGTGTTAATGAAATACAAAAAGAGTAAAAATAATAAATTATGTACATTTAAAATAAAAGGGTTAAACAACATCAAATAGATACACATAGGGACTAAACATTCAAATAAAACATAGTATAGGGAGAAAAACCAAAATTTATCCAATTTGTTCATGGCATGATTTTAACTTAGTGGTGGTGGTTTAGCAATGGTGGCGTGTGATGTTAGGCAAAGTTTGGATTGGCTAATGATGTTCATTTTTATTGACCAAAATGGGCCACCATAAAATAGGTTTTATAGTTCGGCCGTGGTCAAGGCTGTTAACCTATAAATCCACTCGAGTTCGAGTGTTTAAATGAGTAAACTCAAAATAATTAAATATGTGATTGAATTTTAACTCGATTGATATTGAGATTGTTGTAAGTGCAAAAAGATGTGGGTTCGAGTACGTTGAAGCTCATTATTCTCTAGAGAACGTGGGTTCGAGTATGTTGAAGCGCATTATTCTCTTATTAAAAAGTTGGAGAGAGACTATGGGTAGTTTTAGACATTATATCAAAAAGAGTAAAAATGATAAGAATCAGACCCGTTCTTGACATTTTTAGGGCCTTAGGCAAAATAATAAAAAGGGGTTTTAGATTTTTTACAAGTTGGAGAAAAAAAAATTTAGGTCTCTTAAAAGTTAGTAAAAATATTTTCGACCCTTAAAAGTTAAAAAAAAATTGAACCCCTTAAAAGTTGGTAAAAACTTTGTTTTGACCTTTAAAAGTTTAAAAAAATTGGATCTCTTAAAAACTGAAAAATAATATTTTAGATCCCTTTCAATCTTGAGCCCTGGGTGGCTGCACCTCCAGACGATCCCAAGGTTAAGCCTGATAAAAACTTATAATGAGATTGATTTTCAAAAAAAAAAATTAAATACTTTTTTGATTTACTTCCTTTCATATGAACGTAGCATCACGATTTCTAATTTTTTATTTTTTGATACAATGTCCAGAACTACGCATAGTCTCTCCCTAACCCTTAAATAAGAAGATAATATGCTTCAGTGCACTCGAGCTCACACTCTCTTATGCTGGTAAGAATATCGATACCAAATGAATTAAAAATTAATCGGAATACTTTTTGGGTTCCAAGTGTTTGTCCAAAACACGTTTTAACACTTGGAATTTGATTTTAATTCATCAATATGGGAGAAGGGTCTTTTGATGTTGAAATCTGCCTACTTTTGTCACTATTATTCAATTCCACAGTTATAATGGTGAAAGAGAGTGAACTGTCTAGAATTTAGGTAATAGTTTATTTATGTTTTTTGAAATTTATTTTTATTTTTATTATTTTGAATAGTTTCATTATAATATTTATTTTTTTACATAATGTTTAAAATGATGTTTAATCTCTTTCAACCCATAAATAGAAGGATAAAACGTTTCAACGCAATTAAATCCACATTCTCTTGCATTGACAACAATGCTCATACCACGTCTTTTTTATTTTTTTTATTTAAAAGTTAAAATTTTATTGATAATATTGTTATGAATTTTATGTACAATTTTAATATTCAAATTTTTTTATAGCACATAATAAAATTTAACAAAAGTCCATTGTTCAGACTTTATTTTTTTTAAATTATATAATTAGAGTGATTAAATTATCAATATTACCAATTAATAACACAGATAAATACAATTAGTATGATATAATCAATAGTTTGAAATTTTATAAAATAGTGAAATATTTTAATTCGATAAGTAGAATTAAAATAATGTCACAAGTTTTATTTAATAATTAATTTTTTTCTGTATTATAAGGGATTATATGTCACTTTTTTAATTTATATAAAAATTCAATATTATTGTACCAAATATTTAAACTAGAATGAATTTAGATAGAATTTACGTATAGTTTACGATGAATATATTTGAAAGGCGTCTTTATTGTAAGAATTAAATCAAATTAATTTCTAAAATATTAAAAAGAATCAAATAATGTCAACGTTCAACAAAGTTAACATTTACTATTTAAAAAATATCATTTACTGTTGGACTTAATAGGTACTTTCATCTACAATTTACACAAGGTAAAACCCAAATTAGAGAAATCCTCATTGACAAATAACTAAGCATTCTTTTTTTTTTTTAACAATCTCATTATAGGTTCTGATCATATATATATCTTTTTTGGCGCAATGTTTGAAACTATTTATAGTCTCTTCCAACCCATAAATAAGAGGATAATGTACTTCAGTGCACTCGAATCCACATCCTCTTGCATTAACAACAATAACCATACCAATTGAGTTAAAACTCAATCAACAATAACTAGCTGAAACTTTGTGTATATAATTTACATGAATATGTAAGATTAAATTATTAACAAATTTAACATTAATGTCTCTTCATTTTATAAAAACAAATATAGCCTTGCTTTATTGGTAGCTTAAGGCCCATTAAAGAAATACTAGAATTACAAAGACAAAATTACTTTATTTTTTAAAGTTAGAAGCTCAAGCCCAAGCATAAAAATCAATAATTTTTTCTTTTTCTTTTTTCTATGGAAATTTACTCAAAATATTATGGAACAGTTTTAAAACTCGTAATCAACATCTACTTTTTAATAAATTTAGAAAATACGAAAAATTAATTATTAAATTCGTTCTGATAAATATCTTAAATAAAAAAATTACTCAAAATATAATCAATGGGAAAGGGTTATTGATGGTCCTACAACAAAAGCATCCTAGGCTAATAATTATTTTGATTTTTTGCATTTTAATTTTAGTCAAAAACCTTAAACCTTTTTGTTGTGTTCTTTATTCCTTTGTCTGTCTGTAACATTTCTAGATTCTTTTCTTAAATTTTTGTCTTGTTTGAAGCTTTGCAAACAATACACATGTTGTTTTCTAGTTTAATTCCAATAAAATAAATTGGAAATTATTTATTTTTAATATAGAACACTTTAATTTAAATTTAAATTTAACATAAAAAATCCTATTAATTCAAGTTTGAAGGTCTACCCGATATTTAAAACAGTTTGAAAAACATGTACGAGTAAAAAATATTAGACCCATTTAATACAAGGGTCGAGTTTGAGCTACCATAACCAAGATTCAAAGTTAGCTCAATTGATTTTTGGATTTTATAACGTCATTTTTATTTTATTTTTATATATTATGTAATTTATTTCATATTAAAATATTATATTGAAGTTAGATTTAATAAATATTGAACAAATATAATATATATTTTTATCAAAAATAAAAAAATAATATGAACACATCTAAATAAAAGGTATGTTCGATAAATCATTAAAAATATATTTATTTTATTAAAAATAAAAATTTTCAACATTTAATATTTTCTTTAGGTAAATACATACATATCAACTAAAATTCAATACTAACAAATGGGTGAGCACACTAAATCACCAATCCTAGAGAAAGAACTTCCAAAATCTTAGAGTGCATAATCTTCCATTCGAAACAATTTCGCGACATAATTCGCCACTCGATCAGGTTCGTTTTTTATATTGTTGAGGCCCTAAGTGAAAAATTAAAAGCTCTAAGCATTTAATTAATGGCATAAAGTCAAAATTAGCCCCTAACGTTTAGTGGTTTTGTCATTTTGGCCCTTATCTCTTTTTTGAGTCATTTTCATACACAACCTTTATTTTTTTGTCAAATTGATCAATTTTTAACGGTCTTGCTGACGTGGCTGTTAAAGAGTTAACGATGCTGATGTGGAATTTTTTCCCAACTAGATTAATACACGTAAGCATATGCTGACGTGGCATATAAGACAAAAATGCCATGTCAGCAAAAAAATTAAAATTTAAAACATAAATTAAATTAAAAAACAAAAAAAGATTTACCCAAATTAAACGGTTAACTTTAAACCAAACCCAAACAAAAGTAAAAAAGAAAAATAGTCGATCAGATTAGATCAAAGAAACATTTCTGCCAACCAGCAAAATGGCTGACAGTATCTACAAAGAATTGATTTTGATTCTAAAAACAACCCAACTTCCCCTAACAATTCAACCAAGGAATCAGAGAATCAACTGACTGCGGAAAAAAATAATTACAGATGAAACTGTAACTCTTCCAACCTTTGGTTTGAGATATTCTGCAATATGTTCTTCTACATCTCACTATGATAACCTGTAACGACAACAGCTTTTGTTTTTCTTTTCTTCTAACACCAAGCCTTTCCACTTCCAAGGGTGAGCTCAAGATCATCCAATCTAACTTCATGAATCCTCTCTCCTTCCCATGGCTTCACCGGTCCACTCTCAAACTAAACTTCGAACCATGCCATTTCTCTTTGATCAAATCATTGGGCAAACTTTGTGGAACAACGGGCTTCACGAGATTAAAGGTTGGAGAAGTTGGCATTTGAGAAGTAGAAGGTGCAAACTTTTGAAAGCTTATCTATTGACCGGATTCGATTGATGATGCATCAGACTCATCGCATTCAGGTATAGCAGTCGGGGCATGAAAATGACAGTGAGTGGGACTAGCTGGGGCAGAGACTGCTTACAATGGGTAGTTAAAAGAGGCCATCGACTCTTTAGCAATGGCCTCCAAGTTGGGAATTGGCTTAGGATTTCTTGAGGTTGGTGATGAAAGCGATGGTGTCACTGGGGCACTGTCCTCCAGCATATAGCGTTGACAAACCAGAAATATACAGAAAAAGACAAAACACAAACAAGTTTTTTGGGGTTCGAAAGCTTACATAAACAAATCATCCAAGGGAGTCTTTTTTTTAATTTAACTTCAAATACATGAAAAATGCGCAATAAAATAAAAAACCAAAACAAATCCCAACAAATAAAAAAAGAAAGAATCATACAAAATAAAGCAAATTACCAAGTCGAACAGTTTGTACCTTTTCTTCTCTATGATTTTGAGCATCAATCTTCACCAATCCTCACTGCAAAATTGGGGGATCACGTTAGAAAAAGAAGAACAATAAAAATCTCCAAAATATTTGAAATCTAAGTCCTAAAAATCCCCAAATTTTTAAATTTAAACCAAAATCCCCAAACCCAACAACCTCAAAAATCTCAAAATTTCCAAATTTCCAAATTTCTTAAACCTAAACCAAAGTCCCCAAATCTAACAACCTTAAAAATCTCAAAAATCCCTAAATTTTTAAAGCCTAAATCCCCAAATTCCCAAAAATTTTGAAATCTAAAACCCAAAATACCCCATATTTTTTAAACCTAAACCAAAATCCCCAAACCCAATAACTCTAAAACTTAATCGAAAGTAAAAAATTATAGAAACATATCTCAAAATTTTTTTTAGGTTAGGGTTCTAAACAAAATTTTGGTTGAAAACTTAATTTGATCGACTTTTTTTTTTTTACTTTTGTTTGGGTTTTTCATTAGAGTTAACCGTTTATTTTTTTTATTTTTCTTAATTCTTTTAATTTTGAGTTAATATTTTATTGTTTTTTAATTTAATTTATGTTTTAACTTTAAAATTTTTTTGCTAACGTGGCATATAAGACAAAAATGCCACGTTAGCATATGCCTACATGTATTAATCCAGCTGGGAAAAAATTTTACATCAGCGTCGTTAACTCTTTAACGGCCACGTCAGCAAGACCGTTAAAAATTGATCAATTTGACAAAAAAAATGATCCAAAAAAAAACGATAAGGACCAAAATGACAATACTACCAAACGTTAGGGGCTAATTTTGACTTTATGCCTTAATTAATTTATTCTAGTTTGAAAACTTTTTCCCATATTAAAAGTTGAAATAATATTTTTTTTAAACTCCTTTCAACCTTGAATCTTGAACGACTGTACTCCCAAACAACCTCCAAAGTCGAGCTTGCACTCGATTATTCTCCCTGAGAATGTATTGTACCTTCACACTTCATTGCCATCGTAACATCGACAGAATGTGTCACAACATACTAGAGCAATGCATATCATCGAGGTCCTCCCCCAATAGGCTCATCACTTTCCAACACCACCGAACAATAGCCACTATTCCACTCCTCCTTCAGCCCCTTGTATGCCTCACATAGCTCCGTTGAAAGTAAAAACAGCATCGCATTGCACTGTATCATTCATCCAAATCTATACTTTATTCAATTTCATGTAATTTTTTTTATTTAACCTTTTAAGAGTCTTATTATTTTCAAGCATATTCTTTTTGGAAAGTTCAAGCATATGTTATTGCAATTTGAGACCTAAAACACAACAACATCTGGCACTGAGTAGACAAGTTTTAGATCTTTTATTGATTTCTAAGTTTAGTGGTCACTTACAATTTGCTCTTTCAATTAATTGGTAGGGTCATGATGTGAATTAGGATCGAAAAGTATACGGTGTGACCTAAAAAGCATTGGAGTTTGTGGTTTAAGATGTTATATGGGTGTTATACATTGAAGAAAGAAGCAACATGCCTAAGCTCATAGTCCTTTGCTTGCCGGGTTGGTGCCTTCAGTTATGATATCCAACTTGGTCTTTTTTTATGTATGGGTAGACTTGTTGATGGGTTGGGATGTTTGAAAAGTGAGAGGGTTTGAATAAAAATATAAATTCGAAAAATTAGTTTGGATAAAACAAATAAGACCCGTTTAGAAAACGGATGGACCTCGAGTAAGGTTTTTTTCGGTCTGGCCTGAGTACATATCTAGAAGTATTGCTACCCTTAACAAAGTATTGGTGCTTTCACAAAGGTATCGATACCTTGCTTGGTATCGATACTGCTTTAAGTTTCTATGTTTCGGAAATTAAAGAAATTTTGTTTGAGTATCGATATCTTTTCCAAGGTGTCGATACCTCATAGCAAGTATTGATATATTCTCTATTGTATCGATACTGTTTTAAGTTTCTATGTTTTGGAAATTAAAGAAAAATTGTTTGAGTATTGATATCCTCCTTAAGGTGTCGATACCTCATAGCAAGTATAAACTTTAATACGAGCCATATTAATCCGGGTTCGAGTTTAGCATATATAATCTAAGTCGGGTTTAGGCAAAAAATTAAATCTATTTTTCAAGTCAGGTCTGTGCCTATCAATCAGGCCTAAAATTTTGTGAGGGCATGGCCCAACCCATATTATTTGAATGTTGATAAAAATCTTTAGAAATCTATTAATTTTTCTTTTACTTAAAATGTATTTTTGGGTAGAATTATTATTTGAACCCAACCTATTCTTAAAGAATGTAAACTTTGACCATTAGACCACAAAACTTGGGATTCACTCAAAAGATAATTTAATTCAAATTCAAATAATATGACACGAATTTCATTGGATAATAAATGGATTCGATTTCTAAAGCATATTTGCATAATCAAATTTAGATATTTGATTTTTTTTCTTTGAAATATAACAATTACAACCAAAATATAAATACATATCAAAATAATTACAAGGATCAAACTATTACAATTGTCCGAGTAATCATAAAACAAAATCAAATCATTACAGCACAAATGGACTAAAACCTACAAATTAGATTAAAACTCACACATGATAAATTTTAAATTTGGGTATTCAGAATCCAAAGCCTCTGTGTTAGCCAATTGAGCTAAAACGATTATTGACATCATATATATCATCAATATATCAAATAATAAAATTTTTGTATTGACCTGATGGTGAAGGTGTTTACCATCCCAAGTATGATCTAGATTTAAATCGTGCTAATCATATTGCTGTTAAAACTTTGTCTTTTTTTTATAATTAAAAAAAAAGTTGTAACTTGTTCCAATTGAATTTTCAATCAACTTGTGAGGACCAACATGTTGAAAAGTGGGAAGTTAAAGACAAATAGCAAACATTAATGATGAAAGATTTTGGTGATGGAGATGAAATTTCCCGTGGGGTGCCTTTTATTATAGCATTCCAACGTAGAAAATAAAATAAAATCACATCCCACTTCACGAGATCTCTCGATTCAAGTCATAAATTGACTTCTGTATGTTGTCTTGTGGAAAGCAAGCAAAGGTAATTATTTTGGTTCATGATGTTGATTTAATTTGTGGTTTGACTATACTTTGAATTTTAAAAAAAATATATTAAATACTTAAATTTCACTTTCTAATGAGTAATTTATCTACACTGTCGAGAGATTCTCTTCTTTTTTAGAATAGTTTTTGAACTGTTATTCGTCGAACAAATGAAAATATTATTTTCAACATTTATGCTTAGTTTTAATCTCGAGTTTTTATCACTATTTTGAACGGAGACCCGAATAATTTACAAAATCCTCAAATAAAAATATTATTTAGAATTTGATGGAAGTATCTAATCGCCAAAGAAATGTTTAGTATTTGATTTTGGTGGAGTTTGAACCTTTGCCCTTAAAAGGTCTTAATGGAAAAAAATACTGTCACTTTGCTAGAACTCGAGGATGAAATCAAGTATAGGCATCTCCAGAACAATACCTCCATTCAAAGGTCCGATTGGTTGTAAAAACTTCTTCTAAAAGAGAGTTGAACTCTCTCGACAGACACTTTATATAAATACTAAATTGAGTTGGTATTTTTTATCAAACAAGTTTTAATTCAATTGCGAAATTATCAAAAAGTTATTTTTTTAACAAAACAAAAAATATTATTTTAAAAATATTCTAGTTCTTTATATTTTGATGAATTTAAAAAAATAATGCAATAACGTAAAATTTAAACTTAAAACATCATAAATTGAATAATTTCAACATCATTATTTCGAACAAAACCACATTTAAAATTTTTTATGAAATTAAACTATAAATGAAAAAAAAATGCAAATGATATGACAATTTTAGTTTTATTTTATTTAACACCCTGTATGAACAAATATTATTTCAAACTGAACAATAATATTTTTTTATATGGAATCAATGGAGGAAAATTACATTAACAAGAATCGGAATTTTTTTTCTTATTTAATTATATCTAGTGTTATTTAAATTGAAAATCTATTGGTGTTTCGATTCAAACATAAAGATTAATTTGATCTTTAAACAAATTATTTGAAATCGATAAAAATTCAAAAATTAAAATAAAAAAAATTATAATTAAATTGATTGAATCGATTTTATAATTTTACAATTAATTAATTAATTATTATTAAATCAACTATCGAATCAATTAAACTAAAAATTAACAGTATAATCATTTCACCTCTGATCTAGTTTTTAAAGCATTCATTATATTAGACCTCACCTACGAATACGCATATTTTGGGTAAACTACAACAAATGTCACTAAATTATTAGTAAATTTATGTTTTAGTCACTTAACTTTAAAAATTTACAAAATGATCACTAAACTATTCGATAGTTTTTATTTAAGTCATTGGTCAGTTAAGGTTTTTTTAAAGTTCGGCTAGCTAGCTCCAAGTGAAGATTTGACGATTTATATGGTGGATCAATATCTATCGACGAGTAAAAGAACATACTTTAGATCTAAGTCGATCTGATAGTTAATGTCAGATATTAGAGAAGAAAATTATTTGAATTTTGATTCGCAGATTTGTGATGTTAAAAGTTATTTCATAAAAAAATGAATGGTAGAAGAGAAGGAAAAAAAATTATCGATCATCGTATGCATTGTAAATAGAAAATATCATACAATAACGATTTTAACAGTCTAATAACTTAAATGCAAATTTTTGAATAATTTAATAATTAAAACATAAACTCAAACCTTATATATTTTGAGTGCTTTTTTTTAACAATCCCTATATATTTTGAGGGTTTTTTTAACAATCTTAATATAAGTTCTGATTATATCAACTCTTTTTTATATAATATCTAAAGCTATTCATAATCTTTCCCTAATCCTTAAACAAGAGGGTAATATATTTTAACGTACTCAAATTTACGTTTTTCTATACAAATAAAAATATTTATACTAATTAAATAAAGATTCAATCAATATTTTAAATCTGTTGTTATTAAAATATTATATCACACACTCCATCATTTTTTGACCAATATTTATTTTGTATAAAAAAAAAGGTCATGTTGATGAGATGACTGAGCATTGGGCAGCGGGCAATCCTACGGGCAGAAAGGGCTTGCGTGACTTCGACACTGACAATGACAGATTACGAATCAAATAAACTTTTAATCCTTTACGGCAATTGGAAATGGGCCATTTGTATTTTAATGGCAAATTTAGTATTTTACCCCCTGTTTTTCAATTTTTTATTCAGTCCATGAACGTTCTAAGAAACCTCCAAGCACACACTTCAAAAACCCCCCTAAATTAAATATTTTCAAAATTTTCCTTCTTTTTTTTTTTTTTAATTTTTATCCATCCGATTAGATCTTATCATCCATTATGAAATATTTTATTTATTTAACTTTTTAATATTTTCACACATTAAACTATATATTAAATTTCAAAAATCTTTTTATTTTATTGTATTGTATTTTAGGGATAATATAATTTTTGGCCCCTAACTTAGTAATTAAGTTCACTTTTATACTTGTATTTTTTTAACCATTTAGTTTTTGAACTTGACAATCGGTCAGATCATTAGCTCTCGATTTAATTGGTTTGATTGGGTTAGCTACTAGATCAACAATACTTAAACAAATAATTAAAATTCATAAAATTTAAAAAATAAAAAAATTACACCAGTTCAACTGCTAGCTTTGTCTCGATTTCGATTTTCACCGGTTTCAAATAGTTTTAGATTTAATGAGTTCAACCCTTTTGTTTGCACTAATATATTGGTCAATTTTTAGTCCAATCAATTTGACCAACCAATCCAGCCATGTTTCAATAACACAAGTCACATAATCAAATCTTGACAGAATTCAAGTTTAGAGACAAAAACAGATCTAACTACGAAGTTTAGATATCAAAACAAACCAAAAAAATATACATATAAGTACCAAAATGAATCTAATTATTAAATTATGAAGTAAAAAAATTTATTATCCCTATTTTATTAAACAATCTTATTATAGATTCTAATCATATTTGCTCTTTTTAACACAATGTCTAAAACTATCCATAGCCCCTCCTCAACTCATAAATAAGAGGATAATGCGCTTCAGAACACTCAAATCCACATCATTCTATATTGATAATAATACACATACCAATCGAATTAAGACTTAATCAATTATTATTCCTATTTTATGCCATGATCTAATTATTTATTTATATTATTGTCGGATCATGCTTCTCAATGGTCTATTGCCATGCTTAGGAAGAATATAAAATAAACAGAGTTTGAGACTGGCAAGGAAGTCGTACAATGAGGACTGTATTTTAATAATTGGATGGCTAATTATTGTCATACACATGTTTTCAATTTCAATTAATTAATTCTTCCGTATGATCTAAACTATATATCTTACGTGAACAATGCTATAAAAGATTCCTCCTAATTTAAGCATATACTTAATCACCTCTTAAGGTCAACTACTTCCACTAACAAGGGCTTCTCAAGTTCAAGTTCGATATGTGCCACGAACAGTAAATATGACAGTAGATGCTATAATCAAAGAGGTTAGGAGTTATACAATGGAGTTTCACTTCTTTTTTTACTCTCTTCGATGGTGCAAGATGTAATGATACGAGATAAGTGTTAAGCAACCCAATTTCTAGCTCTCTTGGTTGAGAGCCTTGTAGTTCAACTTTCTTTTGTAACCCCCAAAAAAAAAGAATAAGAATAAGGGCTCGTCTATTTAAAGATATTCGTGTACCCATAATTTGTCATTCGATAATTTTTTTCTATCACATCTCGTAAAGTTTTTGAGAGTTTATTGAAATTTTATCAAGCATAATTAAGTTACATTTTAGTATAACACTTCATAGCTTTATTGGTAACTCTTCATGGTCATATATGTATTTAGATGTCCCTTTATTATAGCGATCAGATTAAATTAATCATTTTACAATTAAATGGATTGATTTAGTAATTATAGTATTAAAAAAATCAAATAAAGTTAAATTTGAATAAAGTTAACATTTACTATTTAACTAAGTTACTATTTTTAAAGTTTTTATAATTCTGAAGATGAAATATTTTTGCTTGGAATTGAGTTGAAATTGAAAAAATTAATAATTTTCATGATATTTTTATACAATAATTATTAACTACGTTACAACTTGGATTTATTTAATTCTTTTCAATAACATAAAAAATAAAATAATCTATTTAATAATAAAAAAACTAATTTAATCCGATCCTATAATACAAGGATCATTTTTTTCAGATAGAGAAGTTAAAATTTTTAGCTTTTTCATCCTAAAAATACTTTTGACAACTCAATTACGTTTTCACCCTTCTAAGACATGATACTTTCCCTTTTTTGATTAATTGCTTAAAAATATTTAAAATTTATATTTTATATATTAAAATATTAATAACTAAATATAATAAATTATTTTCTATATTCTTATTAAAATATCATAATTTTAACTAATTTGAATATTGTTTAAATATTTATTTATTACTTTATAACACATGTCTAAAATGGACATTTTTTTTCTTAAAAGCACTTTTTGACAGTTATACTAAACATTTAAATTTTAAACCTAATTTTTCAAAAGTACTTTTCAAAATCATTTTTCCAAAGTACTTTTTAAAAGCACTTATCAAAAGCAATGCTAAACTAGCCTAAAGTACCAAATTAGAAAAAAAAATAGTCAAATTCAGGTACCAAATTGGCCCCCAAAAAAGTATAAGTACCAAATAAAGAAAAGATGTCAAGTTTAGGTACTAAATTAGATAAAAAAAATATTTAGGTACTAAATTAAAAAAAATTATTAAATTTAAGTATCAAATATTATATTAAGCCTTAAATATATTTTGTTGATAAGAGATAATGACATATGGTAGGATGGCTGTAGGCTTTGGACTCTTGAATCTTTCAATTCCATAAAAGAAAAGAAAATATGAAAAGCTTGAATGTCAATATATTTTAATTAAAAAAATAGAAAAACTTGGGAATTAAGTAAATCAATGACCACCATTGAAAGTGACAGAATAACAGTTTTAAGAAATAAATACTATAATTTATATAAAGTTGTTATGTTTGGGGAAATAGGACATTTAAGTATTACATTTTAAATTAAAAAAAAAAGAGAATTTTTAAGTGTATTTCCTAAAATTGAAAAGACTTAATTACTTTTAATTATTATTGTTGTTATAATTTTAGTTTGATTGAGATAATATATTTTTTGGTGCTTGAATTTGATAATTAAGTTTATTTTGATTTTTAAATTTGAAAATTATAAAAAATAATGATATAACACTTTGAAATTGTATCATATCATCACTTAAAAATTAAAAATTTATATAAATTTTCATATGATAATGTGGTACAATTTAAGAATGTCACATTTAGTGTTTTAATAACAAGATCAATGGTTGAATATATTAGACCATCGATTTTCGATTAGTCCAATTTGATTGGTTCAACTATCGGATCAACGATAATTAAAAATTAATAAAAATCTAAAAAACTATATACAAAATTATTAAATCGAGTCAACCTGTTCAATAGTCAATTTTTACCATTTTCAAGTAGTTTCTTATTTAACTGGTTCAACCCCTTTATTCGGATCGCTATATCAATCAACTCTTGGTCTGTCTAGTTCAATCCTATTCTAATAACATTGGTCACATCATCAAATATTAATAAAATCCAAGTTTAGAAACCAAAATAGATTTAATTGGATCATGTTATACTATACGTCGATAATGACAGTAGAAATGATCGTAAATCAATAAGAAATAAAAGTAAGAACACGCAGATTCAAGTGGAAAACTCTTGTGACGAAAAATCATGGGTAAATGAGGAGACAATCACTAATGTTGAAAAACAGCAATACAAGAGTTTTTTTGCTACACACGTTTTAAGGGTTAAACAATCCTTTTATAATCAACGTCTAATAAAAAAAATATAGTCCCTCGACCCTCGATCTCGATCCTTTAACTAGTGAGTTGTACCTCAAACTTTTCAGACTGAGTTTTGGATCATACAACTCTAATATATATAAAAATAGTAAAAAAAACACAAAAACTTCATTTTCTTCCATTTCCATCCTTGGCACCATGTAAAAAACAAAACAAAAAATAGTTGAATTAAGATTGAGATACAAGGTACCCAAATTTGGTGCTATGGATGGGATGCTTTACCTATGTTCCAAGTTATTATTTTTCCTCCCTAATTTACAAATTATATAAAAAAATTTAGTACAAAAACAAAAGGTCAAATTGAAAGATGACTATTGGTTTATTTCCAAAGGACAAGTCCTTATATTTGAAAGAAAGAAATTAAAAAGTCAATAAAAAGAAAACAAAATAGTAAGAACATTTTCTCAATGGTGGGTTTGGTGATTTTTTGAATGCTTTTTGAGTTTTGACCATTCCTTCAAAAAGTAGTGTTTCTCTAAGCTTTTTCATATGCAATTGTCTTGAAGCTTCCTCTTTTGTGACTTTTTACTGTTCAATTATTATATTTGTTTGGGATAGATCTAAAGCACCTTTCAATTTGTTTTAGATATTATTTTAATTTAATTGCATCTATTATTTATTATTACTTTTTATTTAAATTAGTTTTTAACATTTACATAAGATTTAATTTCTGTGTTTTTGTGTCGATTGAATCTTAGCTTGATTGGTATTGATATTATTATCAGTATAGGAGGACGTTGGTTTGAGCGCGCTGAAACATATTATCCTCCCATCTAAAAGTGAAAGAGAGGCTATGAGTAATTCTAAGTATTATGTTTTATAAAAAAGAATAGTTATAATGAGAACATATAATGAACAAATTAATTCCGCTTTCAACCTCCTAAAATGAAAAGTTTTTTATATAAACTTTTTAAAATTTTTAAAATTTTAAATTAGTAAATGTAAAATTACACTTTGATCCCCTAAAATAATGAAAATTTGATTTAATCTTTTAAAAATTATAAATATATAAATTATTAAAATGATAAAATCATATTTTTAGTATCATAAAAATTACAATTTAATTTTACTTCCTACACTTTTTTTTTAATTTCATGTTTGGATAACGTTATATATTATTGTCTAATTATTCTATTAATTAAATAAGTTTTTATCAGTAAAAATACAGAAACTTTTAACAGGAAAAATAGTGCAAGACAGAAATATTTTAATATATTTAAAAAAATGAAGGTAATATTAAAAAGGATAAAAATAGGCATCCAAAGTGGAATAATTAATTTAATAATATATAATTTTTAAAAAAATACTGATTTTTCCAATTACATATCATAATTCTAAAATCTTTCCAATAAGAAACTGCCAAGTAAGAAAAAAGATTTCAGATTTGCCAGCTGTCAACACATTACGTAATATATTTTACCTCATTTAGCTATGGTACGCCGAAGTTTCGTTCACAGTTTCTTAAAAAAGTTATTATTATTAAAAAATATTA
Source organism: Gossypioides kirkii (assembly GCA_005610355.1). Taxonomy (NCBI): domain Eukaryota; kingdom Viridiplantae; phylum Streptophyta; class Magnoliopsida; order Malvales; family Malvaceae; genus Gossypioides; species Gossypioides kirkii. The sequence continues at coordinate 37,067,464 of CP032244.1, read as the reverse complement.
GGAAAAAAAAAGAATAAATAAAGCAGTGGGAAACATCAAATAGCACAACTGCCTTGGGTACGGTGAAAACCAAAACTTCCATTTTCTCGTCCTTTTTTCTCGGTAACCAAACAGATTTTAATATTCCTCCCTTAACCTAGATTTTCTCAAATTCGATCTTCGTATTGTAAAAAAAAAAAGAATGGGAAAAGGAGGGGAAAATTATGGAAAACGAGAGTTTGTCAACTCTAAACCAACAGATCCAGATGTGTTCGCCGCTTGGACCAAAGATATCCATGAATGCGAGAAGCATTACGGTGTTAGTCGGAAATCGGGATTATCAACGGCGGAAGTTGAGAATCGGCGCAAGATCTATGGATATAACGAGTTGGAAAAGCATGAAGGGCAGTCAATATGGAGTTTAATCATGGAACAATTTAACGACACTTTAGTTCGAATCTTACTGCTGGCGGCGGTTGTTTCTTTTGTGCTCGCTTGGTATGACGGTGACGAAGGCGGTGAAATGGAAATTACGGCGTTCGTTGAACCGTTGGTGATTTTTCTGATCTTGATCGTGAACGCGATCGTCGGCGTTTGGCAAGAAAGTAACGCGGAGAAAGCGTTGGAGGCTTTGAAAGAGATCCAATCGGAGCAAGCTACGGTGATTCGTGATGGAATCAAAATACCTAATTTGCCAGCCAAAGAGCTTGTTCCTGGTGATATTGTGGAACTCAAAGTAGGGGATAAAGTTCCTGCCGACATGAGGGTTTTGGAGTTAGTTAGTTCGACTTTGAGAGTCGAGCAAGGTTCGCTAACGGGTGAGAGCGAGGCGGTTAATAAAACTAACAAGTCAGTTAGCGAAGACGCTGATATTCAAGGTAAACGAAGTATGGTTTTCGCCGGAACAACGGTGGTTAACGGAAATTGTTTCTGTTTGGTTACTCAAATTGGGATGGAGACGGAGATCGGTAAAGTCCATACTCAGATCCACGTGGCGTCGCAGAGTGAAGAAGATACACCGTTGAAGAAGAAGCTGAACGAGTTTGGGGAGGTTCTAACTATGATAATTGGGGTAATTTGTATTTTTGTTTGGTTAATTAATGTTAAATATTTTCTCAGTTGGGAATATATTGATGGTTGGCCTAGGAATTTCAAGTTTTCGTTTGAGAAATGTACGTATTATTTTGAAATTGCTGTGGCGTTGGCTGTTGCCGCTATTCCCGAAGGATTGCCGGCAGTTATCACCACTTGTTTAGCACTTGGGACACGAAAAATGGCTCAAAAGAACGCGTTGGTGAGGAAGCTACCGAGTGTTGAAACATTAGGGTGCACTACTGTGATTTGCTCTGATAAAACTGGTACCTTGACGACCAATCAGATGGCAGTAGCTAAGCTTGTGGCTATGGGGGGTCATGCTAGTAGTTTGAGAAGTTTTAGTGTTGATGGCACAACGTATAATCCTTCTGATGGGAAAATACATGATTGGCCAAGTGGTGGAATGGATGCTAATCTTGAAACAATTGCCAAGATTTCTGCTATATGTAATGATGCTGGTGTAACGCATTCTGACAATAAGTATGTAGCTCATGGAATGCCTACTGAGGCCGCCATAAAGGTCAGTGTTCAGTGAAGCTTTCATCATTGGATTTGATGTATGTATATATGTTGATCTATATCTGCTCTGAAGTAGGCTTATAGTAACTTCATCTCTGGTTCATCTCTATACAGGTTCTTGTTGAGAAAATGGGTCTCCCAAAGGGATTGTATAGTGGTGGAGCAGCTGGAAATGATGTTCTACGTATGTTGGATCTTCACATGCTTCACTAATTCTTTTATCATTCCTTTCTAGCATTATGACTTGTAAACTTAGATATGTTACTTAATGTGATCTTAAGGTTGTTGTCAATGGTGGAATGAGTATGAGCATCGGATTGCAACCCTTGAGTTTGATCGTGATAGGAAGTCAATGGGTGTTATTGTCAAGTCCAAATCAGGAAGAAGGTCATTGTTAGTGAAGGTACTATTGCTATCTCACTCGTGATTTTCTTACATAGAAGCCATAGTTATTTTTCACTATTTGATTATCTTGTGGAATGCCAGCAAATGCTTGTTTTTAGTTGCAAGCCAAAGCGATCTGTTTTTCTTTCCTCAGTTGAAATTTGAATTTTTTGCCCTGTTAAGTTAAAAAATGGTGGGCATGATGTGGTTTTGAATGATCTATGGTACTTATTGCTGCTGTTTAACATTTGCATGGTTTATGTTAATGTTTCTTGCAGCTATTGTAACTTTAACTTTAATCAATTATTTTGGCAGGGAGCTGTAGAGAACTTACTGGAGAGAAGCTCAAAGATGCAGTTGCTTGACGGTTCTGTTGTACCACTCGATCAAAATTCAAGGATTCTTGTTTCCAATGCTCTTCAAGATATGTCAAGTGGTGCATTGCGTTGTTTGGGTTTTGCATACAAAGATGAGCTCCCTGAGTTTGAAACCTATGATGGCAGTGATGATCATCCATCTCATGCCCTATTACTTGACCCATCCAACTATTCATCAATTGAGAGCAATCTTACTTTTGTTGGCTTGGTTGGACTAAGGGTGAGTTATAATTAATCACTGTCTTCACTTACATTTCCTCTAATTATATGTTTCTCTTATGAACTAACTCTGCTCGTTGGTGCCATTAAATGTTTGTAGGACCCTCCACGTCAAGAGGTACATCAAGCAATTGAGGACTGTAAAGCAGCTGGAATTCGTGTTATGGTTATAACCGGAGATAACAAAAATACAGCAGAAGCTATATGCCATGAAATAGGTGTTTTCGGGCCGATGGAAGACATCAGTTCAAAAAGTTTAACTGGGAAGGAGTTTATGGCACTTTCAGATAAGTTAGCTTATCTGAGACAAAGTGGTGGGCTTCTATTTTCTAGGGCTGAACCGAGACACAAGCAAGAGATAGTGAGATTGCTAAAGGAAGATGGAGAGGTGGTTGCTATGACTGGTGATGGTGTAAATGATGCCCCTGCCTTGAAACTAGCTGATATTGGAATTGCTATGGGCATTGCTGGAACGGAGGTATTTCTTTAAAAAAATTTAGTTCACTAATTTCAGATTTTCTTTTCAAAGTGTACCTCCATATCAAGTTTAAAAGTACAAGAGATGAAAGGGTAATTATTAAAAAAGACAACTGAAAAGCAAATTTAACTGGAAGAACACTAAGCTTATTACTAATGTTTCATGTTCGTCAATTGGAGTGGATATCAGTGGGTGCTGGGTGCTTGGAAATGAACGTATTCATCGGATTAGTTGGAGGGAACCATGATTTGTTACTGTTCATGATGCTCTGTTCTAGTTCATGCTTTTCTGTTTCTCTTTTATCTATCCCATATAATTTTTTCCCTCAAATCATTTAAATTCTTTCCATCTGCCAGGTAGCAAAGGAAGCTTCTGACATGGTGTTGGCAGATGACAATTTCAGTACAATTGTTTCTGCCGTTGGTGAAGGAAGATCCATTTACGACAACATGAAAGCTTTTATCAGGTTGGTTTTAAGCTTTTATCATGCTTTTACAGTATGAAGGTTATCCTTCCTCGATTTTCTCGAACATTGATTGCTGCCTATAATAGTTTTTTTGGAGTTCTTTGATGCTAAGACACATTATTTCAGGTACATGATCTCGTCAAATATTGGTGAGGTTGCCTCCATATTCCTAACAGCAGCATTGGGTATTCCCGAGGGCCTGATTCCAGTTCAACTTCTCTGGGTTAATCTTGTTACGGATGGACCACCTGCAACAGCTTTGGGATTCAATCCTCCCGACAAGGATATCATGAAGAAGCCTCCTCGGAGAAGTGATGATTCACTCATCACTGCTTGGATTTTATTCCGCTACCTGGTAGCTTGTTTAGACCTTTGCTTGAATTTACGAGTATGTTTTTCTCGATGATTTAGTGGGATTGAGTTCTTAATCTTATATCATTGTTTCACACAGGTTATTGGACTATACGTCGGAGTAGCAACTGTTGGCGTCTTCATCATTTGGTACACACACGGTTCCTTCTTGGGCATTGATCTTAGTGGGGACGGCCACACCCTTGTCACATACCCCCAGCTCGCCAACTGGGCCCAGTGCTCATCCTGGAAAAATTTCACTGTTTCACCTTTCACAGCCGGGAACCAAGTCTTCTCCTTCGAAAATAATCCCTGCGATTACTTCCAAGGCGGCAAAGTGAAAGCAATGACACTTTCCCTCTCGATTTTAGTTGCCATCGAAATGTTCAACTCCCTTAATGCTCTCTCTGAAGATGGAAGTCTCTTGACAATGCCTCCGTGGGTCAACCCTTGGCTTCTCCTGGCCATGTCCGTGTCATTTGGCCTGCACTTCTTGATCCTCTATGTGCCATTCCTTGCTCAAGTATTCGGTATTGTACCTTTAAGCTTTAATGAATGGCTGCTGGTTCTGACCGTTGCATTCCCTGTGATTTTGATCGACGAAGTCTTGAAGTTCATAGGGAGGTTGGGACGGCGGATGAGATCATCCAGTCAAAGACCTTTGAAACCCAAAACAGAGTGAAGACAGTTTTGGTATAAATCCGATAAGTCGGATTGTGCTTTTCCGATACTAGACAGCCAATACTAGCCTAAAAAATGATTAAAATTCCTAGGAACTGTCCTCTAACATGGTGTTTTTACAATCTGTGTTATATATGTAATATTGGCTTCATCTCACTCAATTTCAGGATGGTTTGGACCACAAAGAAGTAGCTAAGCTAAACTATGCCTTTATTACTTTTGTTTACTGGTTTTTTCATTATTCAAACTCATTTTTTTATGCAAAAGTAAACTTTTCTGAATTAGTAATTTGTTTAGATGTGCATTAACTTTGCAACTTTAAATTATCTTATATTTATTAAAATGTACATCTGTGGATAATCAAAATTTATGTAATATAGATATGAAATTAAATATATATTTTTAGTACTCAAATATAATTCTAATTGTTAATTTTAGGTATTAAAATGTATAATTATAGTGAAGTGAATAAAAAATTACACAGATAACATGTTAAAAAATTAATACGGTTACTTTTAGAATTTTTTAATTAAATCCCAGATAAAATTGAATTCAGTGTCCAATGTTGGCTTGAAGTTAGAATTTGGTTCAAATTATCTTTTGAATCCGAGTATAGTAAACTCAATTCAATTGGATATGTTTGGAACTTCTAAATTGTTTTAGTATGAAATTGTAATACCAATTGAAGAAGGGGAAGTTCTTTAACTTATCACTTCGATTCATTATTTATTTTCTTTTATAATTTTATGTCTTTCAATAAATGGAGAACATATTAAAGGATAAAAGAAAAAAACTAAAATTGTCTTGCTAATGAACTATTTTCCCATAAATCTAAAATCATAACATAGCTTTATTACAAAATGTCTAAAACCATTATTCTAAATAATGAAAAAGCTAAAACTAAAAGCATGATAGAAAAAAAAAATATCCTCAAACAACATTAAAACCCTAAAAGCTAATCTTAATTAATCCTAAGAATCCTTTCTTTCAAGCATTTGCTTGAACCAATATGCTGATAACTTGAGATATCTCTTGAGATCATTGTGGTCAACATAAACCAAACCAAACCAAACCTTGAAGTATAACCTAATAACCATTCAAAATTGTCAAGAATTGACCAAGCAAAGTAGCCACTAACATTGGCTCCATCATCCATAGCTCTTTTCAATTCCTTCAAGTAGCTTCTATAAGAGTTGACTCTATTACTATCATATAATGATTCCGGAAATGTGAGATTGCCAGGATCGTCCATTCCTGCCATTAATTAGCAGAACAAAGTAAGCTTTAAACATGATTGCTTTAAGAAAAAAGCAAATAGATTATATTGGAGCTTAAAGATGCATTATCTCATCATTTTCAGAGAGAATTATATTAGGACTACCATAACGTCCTTTGACATAAGTTACAGCTTTGTACATACCCCATGGAACTTCATAAAGCCATTCTGAGTGGGCCTGCATTTTTTGTGCATTAGTATTTAACACTTGTGCTAAACTTGATGATTAACAATAGTGAAGATTGAAAATGCCATCAATTTTTTATTTTTCAGATAATATTAATTCCATCATTTTGCTCATGAGTTTTATAATCAATTTCTTTTGGGTAAATCTCATGAAAAGATTTATGGGTTTGGAAAAGTTGATAATGTAATTGACATAATGGCATTTATTGTTGTACAAAAACATTAATAGTTTTGCGAGTTGATATAATTACATAATGATTACTCGACGATCGATTGACACTCCATTTCGTTCATCTGTTAATTGAAAACATAAACTAGTAACCTCATATGATGGAAATAGAAAAAAAAATTATATTGGTGTGGAGAAAAGGATGATGAAATACAAGCAAACCCAGCATTCCAATCTTGTTGGTAACCAGTCACATTGGTTGGAGGTCGACGTGGATCGTATATGTAGTAAGAGGTATAATGGTTTAGACAAAGAACATCAAAGGAATTTTTCACTTTCTCCACTTCGCTTTTGGTGAATTTTGGAAGTCTTTCTCCTACAATTTTTTGCATTGTCCTCGGATATTTTCCATAAACGAGAGGGTGCAAAAACCTACAAAATCAAATTCACAATAACTTGAAGACTATACTTCAACAACAATATGTTCAAAAATGTATAAATAAATAGGTCGGATGACTATTTTGTCTATTATTTATCACAAAATTTACCATCCAATGTGAAAGTTTTTTTCTCTTTGTGCAGCATAGTTGTCAGCTTTAGACATTGTTAGAGGTTCAGACCAAACAAAGTCCAAGAAAATACCAGTTCTTCCATTTTGTTTATCCTGAATGGAAGAAAACTCATCAAATTCATTTAAATAAGTATGTTGGAAGTTAAAAACAAAAATTTCAAAATAATTACTTGATATTTTTCACGATATCTTTTAACAGTTTCAGCATGACTTAAAATCAAATGATCTGTTGCAATATAAGACTCTATGGCAGAGTTTCCATCCGTGCAATTTCCAAATTGCTTTGAGCATCTACTAGGAAGGTTAATGCCATTGTCAAAAACCAAGAGCTGCAACCACTCTTGGTTCATTGAATGTCATCCAAGTCTTTACTCTATCACCAAATGTCTTGAAACAAAACTCTGCATAATCAGCAAAATCTTGGTTACAAAATTCAAACCATAGTAAAATTATTTTACAATTTAAGAAAAAGTTCTCAAATATTAGCTTCTTTTTTTTTTTTGAAAAATATTGATTGTATTTGAATTTACATAATTTGTCTATCCAGCAAACCTAGATATTTTTCTTAAAGTGCTAGTGGCAAATCATAATGATACAAATTCACATGTGGAGTGATACCTGCGTTCACAGGTTACAGATTTCACTCAGTTTAAGAAAGCATAGCTGTCATGTATAATTTGTTTGGTCGAAAATTTAAGTATTTTCTTTTTTATTAAGCTATTGAAAATATTCGATTATGCTATGCTCAACATGTATATATACTTTTTTCAAGCAAATAGTCAATCAATCTATTGTAGTAGTCAACTTCTTTCCAATTTATCTCTCCGATCCCATCTACAAAAACAAGTGAGATTTTTTCAACAATTAGTCTTGAAACGTATTTGATAAATATTTTGACTCTGAATGTTAATATAATTGAGATAAATTATTTATATACTTGAAAAAATTCTCGACCATGAGATTGAAAATCGATAGGCATCAAAATTCAACATCTGTATTAAATCAACATCTTCCTGCAAACAATAAGAATGGTGATTGGTAGTGTTAAAAGTGGGAACATCGAAAGCTTCAAACACTAATAAGAAAAGGACTTCTTTTCTTGCAACATATTACAAAATAAAATGGAAAGGGAAACCTTATAGCGATGATATTGGTCAATAGAAACTTCACCAGCATCGTTGTTTGCAATATGTCCTGTTTCAAGTCATATCACAACTTTTAACATTACAATAAAAGAATATTCACAAATAAGAAAAAAACAGGAAAAGTCTGGAATTTTAACATATGCTAGGTCCTCTACCGTCTTCACCAGCCATTCCTCCTACTTGATACGCTGATGCCGCTGTTCCAAATAAAAATCCCACTGGAAAGCTATCTCTACTCAAGCCTCCAGTATCCCTATTTATATAGAGAGGAGAGATGAAATTTTTTATATCTAATGATTTTTTTGGTTAAGAGAATAAATTTAAATCAAATAAAACAAATCAAAAGAATATTTTATTTATGATTTTGATTGAATTGATATTTATGATATAAGTGTTATCAATGCAATTGGTGAATTTATAAAAATAGATATTAAAAAGTTATTATAATATAAAAAAGAAAAGGTATGTTGATTGAGTTTTAATTCAATCGGTATGAATATTGTTGTCAATGAAAGAGGACGTGGGTCACAAAACTTTAATATAAAAGTCTTAGCTAAGCTAAATGTCACAACTAACACAAACTCACTTGGAATTCGTATATATAACTATAAAAGATGTCATTCTTTTAAAAGTTTCTTTGAGCCTCTAAACTTTGTAAGGGTGTATATGTTTGAGTTGTGTGATTCGAATTCCGTTTGATTCGGTTTAAAAAATTTAAGGTGTAACTCACTTGTTAAAGAAATAAAATAGAGAGGCAAAATTGGGCATCTTTGGGGGTGAAGGTCTGAGGCATTTGATTTAAAAAAAATTGAGAACCCGTATAGAACTATACTTCTTTTATTAGACGTTGATTAAAAGAAAAGTTGTTTAACCCTTAAAAAACTGTGCATACCCAAAAGCCTCTTGTATTATTGTTTTCCAACATTAGTGAATGTCTTCTCTTCTGCTAGTGGTTTTTCCCGATAAGGGTTTTTCATAGTAAATCTCTGTGTTCTTATTTTTCTTTTTTATTGTTTTGCAATCATTTTTATTATCATTATCGACGTATAGTATCACAATATAGTGTGTTGGTTGATAATCTCGATTAGAAGGGTGTCAAATCGTTGTTATAAGGGGTCAAAAGAGAAGGAAGGTTGAGGTAGAATTTGTTTCGAGGAAATCTAAGACTATTATATCATATAGGAGAACTAGTATGCTTGATTATTTGGCAAGTAAAGTTAGAGATAGTGGATCGTACATGAAGGAATGTGTTTAGAGCTTCGCCAAGCAATGTCCATGAAGCTATATGTTTGTATGATACATTACAAGATGATATGGATAATATCATTACAAAAGTGGTATGGATTGTCTAGGGTGTTGTTGTCTTCTATAGAGGGTGAAAGAAAGAAATTGACGACAATGTATACAATGCTATGGTTGCAGCTTTGGCAATAGCAGGGATGAGAAGATCGGTGTTATTTAAAGTTTGGTGGTGACATATTTTCTTTTTGTTTATTAGTAGTTTGCACAGGTGATGATTGTTGTGTAATACCTTGTTTATCGGGTCGTTTTGTAATATTTTTGTTTAGGAAAGAGGTTGGTATTTATCAACATCTTTTTATTATTAATATATTCATATCGACTTAGCAAAAAAAAAAAAAACCTCTTGCTTAGAATAATGACGTTTTAAGAATAGTAATGTTTAGAATTACCCTTGTTTGAAACAACTTCTATTTAGAAAATTGTGTTCTTTCAGAACATGCATTATTCAGAACAAACTCTTTTAAGAAAAACATTACCATAGAACTACTCTTGTTCAAAACAGCCTCTACATTGAGAACCTCTATATTGAGAGCCGCTCTGGTTTGGAACAAGTCTTGTGTTTCAAGATATATTCCACGAAAAATATTTCACATGGTATTGCTTCACCAAAGTAGAAGTGGAAGTAACTCCAAAATATGGCAGGGTTCTTGAGTTATCTATAACCTTGAGATGTTCCGGAGAATTTGATTTGATAAATCAAATATTGAGTGCTTCTACCTTCTTTTAAAAACATGGTGAGTTCTTCTTCTCTATTTACCATCATCATCACCAACAAAATCCTTCACGATTCTCTTTTGTCCATCAAGTCAACTATGTATCATTTCCTCCCCTATTGACTTCACAACCATGCTCTCTATTCCAAACTATTTGTCAATCAACATCTTTCTTCTTTGCAAGATCAAATTTTAAACAATATTTTAATTTTTAAATATTTTGTATATTTTTAAATTTTTTTATTGATTTTTAGAATTTTTTAAGATTGAACTTTTTAATATTATATAATATTTAATTTTTTTAATTCAATCAATCGTAGTTTGAACCATGTCCTATATTAACGAAAATATTTAACACTATTTTATTTACTTACTTTCAAAAAGTATAACGAGCAAATCACTTTTTTTTTCATGGAGCAAATTGCCCATCGTAAAATTAAAAATGAGTTCATTTAAAAGAGTTTGTATTAATTATTTGAATAAAATTTAATGTTCATATTTTGTATCAGGTTTAAAAAATATACGTGATCTTGATATTATATGTAAGTTTGATCTGAATCCGGCCTGAGAAGTAAAGTCAACCAAGTCAATGATCCATACACGTCAAGCTTAAACATTACCTTGCAATGACCGCCGGCTGCCGGCCATGGCGTCAGCTGTTAGTTGGGTAAGGTGTTGACTGACAAAAGCAGTTGAGATGATGAGTGACTTATTACAAATAGTAGTAAAAAATATCTCTAATTTCATTTTCTATTTTCTTTTATAAAAAAATATCTAAAATCGGATCAGATAGATATGTTTATAGATTAGATTAAATCATATTTTAAAATTTTTATAGTTGTTAATTCAAGTTCAATTTAGGTTAGGCTTTGATATGTTTAGAAATTAAGATATTTATTTATTAAAATTTATATTTTTATATTTTATTATTAAAACTGAATAACAATTTGTATTGTTGATTGGTAACTCGATTTGAAATCAAATTTTTTGCAAATAAGTAATTTGATCTTTGAATAGATCTAAATCATAAATAAGTAATAGTTTAGTTGTATTTTTTTTAATACAAATCTTATTATTACTCATAAGTCCCTCCTAACCTATAAATAAGAGAATAATGCGCTTCAGTACACTCGAATCCACATCCTTCTCCATTGACAATAATATTCATGCCAATTGAACTAAAACTTAATCAATATTTTTTGTGTTTTTTAAATGTACCATATCTATAACTTATTTTAGTATCGTTACTCAAAATAATTGGATCTTGATAAAAGCGATACAATTATTTACTTGTATGGTTACAATAGTAATATGACATATACAAATAATGAGAGGTTTAATTTCATTAATGTAGTTGTAATTAACACAATGACAATTCGAGTTTGAATTTCACTTTATGTAAATTTGAAGTTCTTTTAGTTAATTTCCAGTTTAATATTTATAATGATTACATTGTAACTATTTTAAAAGAAAAAAAAAAGGGTCGAGTCAATACAAAAGTACGTGGATTCAAATGTGCTGAAGCGTATTTGAAATTGTTAAAAAAAAAACCAACTACAACAATAGCATCTTTAAAGCAAAATGCACATTAAATGCATCAAATCTATAAGGTGTCCTAATTTACCACAACCATACCAAAACTATATTCCCTAATTTGGGATAGCTTGTCCTTTTGAATTATCTCCTCTATAAGGTGTTTATTGAAGTAGTAAAGTAAAAGAGATCATAATTAGGGATGGTAGTGGTTGTCATAATCTCAGTATTAAATGCATCAAATCTTCGTAATTAAACGTGTTTGGACGAGAATAGTATTAAGATAGGCGAGTCTCTCAAAAGTTCTTGTGTTGCATCTGTTTGAAAAAACTTAAGTTGTAAAATTTTTTTATAGTTTTTTATCATAAATTATTTATAAAATAAAATAACTTTTTAAAGTTATGATAAAAATTATATTATTTAATAGAAGTGATAAGAAAATTTCGGACAATTTATAAAATCGTTTTTAAAAGTTATATATTATAAATTTTATATTATTTATAAAAAAAGATATAATCTAGCCTAAGTCTTTTTCAAGATTAGTTTATATTAATTTTTATAATTAAAGTTACAGATTATTTGGTGTGAACCTAAATATTATGAGGTCAATGTTAATTATGTGAATAGAAAAAGTTTTCTTGTATCATATCGTGGGGTATGATACCATTTGAGAAAATGATACCAGACACAAGTACCATAGATAGCTCGCAAATTCTTTAATTTAAGACATTCAATGCTTTGAAATGTGATTAGAATAGATTTGCTGTTCTAAAAAATAATTTTCATATTAACATCTCCTTAGTATAACATAAAAAAAAAAGATTGGATCGTACTAGCATGTTGCATATTTCATAGCTTCAACCATAGGTGGAATTAAGATGGTCCATACTTCGTAGAGTACATGAAAGAAAGAGATTTTGATAGTCTTAATGATGCGGTTCAAATTCAGATGATGATGAACTCAATCGAGAACCAACAAATAATAATAAGGAGCATGTGTTAAATACTAAAGAAGGATTAACCCAACAAATATACACTTGCATATGATATTTATTTTTCTTGCTATTTTTATTAGTAAATCGTGTTATCGACTATTTTAATCGTAATGTGGTAATGTAGAAAAGGGATTTCTTGTGTTCATATTCAAAACCATTTCTAAATAAACCTTTCCTTGACTAATTCAAGTGATTTTCCTTTTCACTTTTTCTTATCTTCTAAACCGAACCCATTTCTCAATTAGGCATAACAGATGAACACACCCACACCAAACATTAATATTCTTATATATCTTAATTGCATCAAACATCCTTAAATCATACACTAAATTCTAAATCGATCCCTAATTTCAAAATATTCCCAATTGAGTCCCCAAATTAAAGTAATAAATATGAGCAGAGTTTAAATGAATTTGTGTTAATCATTTACAAATACGAACACTTTGAATAATTTTTAAAACTTATATTTTCAATCAGATCAAGCTTGAGAAATATGTATAATCTTAATACCATATATAGATCTGATTTAAACCCGATTTAACACGGCACATCAACACTTCAAATGTAAAATCAATTTTTTCCCCTAAGAGTATGTAAATTCAACCGAGTCAATGATCCATCTGCCCTGCCTGGGCCAAGCTTAACCCCTTCCATGCTTACCTTGCAATGCCATCAGCCGTTAGTTGGGTAAGGTGTTGACTGATCAAAGTAGCTGAGGTGAGTGCTTATTACAAACAGCAGTAAGTTCACAGCATCACCCATATGAAGCAATATTTGAGTTATCTTAATGCTTACTACAAAGTATTCCTTTAGTCAACTTTCTTTAATATTCTTTTTCTATTTTTTTAATTTTAGGTAATTGACATTATCACACTTATACATAATTTAAAGTTCAACTTGATGTACTAAAGTGGATCTAATTATCAAATTCAGGGTCAAAAATTATATTAATCTTGTTGTTGGGGATCCACCCGTATAAACAACGAAATAGAAAAGGTAGATAAGATCGAACACAAATTTTACGTGGAAAACTCCTCCGAATAGGATAAAAACCACGGGCAAAGGAGGCTTCGACTTTTCACTAAACAAACAAGAATACAATATGGAGAAAATAAACCTAAATGTACTAAACGTATAAACCCAAACCTCGAAAACAAAACCCTAACTCTCATAGAATTCTCTCAAAAAGGGTACAAAATTCTCTCCATAGTTACCACAAAAATTTTTATCAAAACTCATATGTGATTACATCTTGTCGCCCTCAAAAGAAAAGCACACCCACACCTACCTTTAAAAGAAATTTCTAAAATGGATGGATAGATCATGATAAAATAAGTTCAAGGGCTCTTTTAGTAGTTTAGCCAATTATATGTTTATATTATTTTTTTAATAATCTCATTATAGGTTCTGATCATATAATTTATTTTTTACACATGCCTAAAACTATCCATAACCTCTCCTCAATACATAAATAGAAGAATAATAAATTTTAACACACACAAACCCACGTCCTCCTACATTGACAACAATATCTATACCAGACGAACTAAGATTCAATCGACACATATTTATATTGTTATAATAGTCATATAGCATATACAAATAATATTGAGAGATTAATTTCATTCATGCAGTTGTAATTAAGAGGAAGACAACTAAAATAAAGAAAAAAAGTTGAAAAAAAGTGAAACAACCACCATCTTTAATCAAATGCAATTTTCATCTCAATAAAGTAAAAACCACCATTGTACCAAAACTACACTTCCTAATTGGGGATGGTTTGCAAATTTGAATTATCTATTGAAGTTGAAAAAACAAAAGAGTGAAATTTGTGTGTTAGTTTGATGATTAGGGTGTTCATCGTTTTAGATGTGGTTTAGGTTCGAGTTGCGTTAGTTGTGTTGTCATTAGGACTTTGTCCTCCTTTTATAATTCACCAAAAAACCCCAAAAAAATTGATAAATAAAATAAAAGCAATTTAATCATTGTCAATTTTGAAAGTGAGTAACTAATGACAATTAATGACAACGTTAATGTTTTCCATCAATTGTACATAATTTTAATTGATATAATAACAAATTTAGCTCTCAAAATTCTATAAATTTGATCCTGATTTAACAAATTTAATCCTCAACATTTGTGTAAATCTGTGAATGCTAAGGCTAAATTTGTTGAATTTTTTAGAATCAATACCATATTGACAAAATATATAAACATCGATGGCTAAATTTTTTATTATACCAAACAAAATTATGTACAATTAATAAAAGACATTAATATCGTAATTAATTGTTCTTAGTAGCTCACTTTTTAAATTGATAGAGGTTAAATTGCTCTGATTTTTTGAGAAAGACTAATTTGCTCAATATTGAAATCGAGAGAGACTAAAGAGATCTTTTTACCAATAATAATCAAATTAAGATATTCTAATTATTAACTTCATCAGATTAAACACTAAAAAATTAACACGGTTACCAACAAGTGGTTGGGTGCAATGGTAAGGCACATTGCACTCCCAAAGAAAGGATTTAAGTTCAAACTTTGAAGACAACATTGTTAGGAGGGACAGCCACGTGCCCCGAATACGGACCGTAAAATGGACATGAATTAACACGGTTACATTTTGATACCATAAATTTTATTAAGTAAAAGTACTAAATTAAAAAAAAACACACACAAATACTGAAATTAGACGCTTTGATCGAAGAGGGCATGCCATTATTTGTGGGCTTAAATTTGCTAGAGATGGTAATTTGGATAATTTTACCATTCAATGACTGTTACTATGTAATTTCTAAATTTGGACTATCCTTTAGACATTTATGACCTTATACCTTAAAGGAATCATAATTTAAAATTTAAAATTATTAAATACCACTTCTAGAAAATTATTTTATGAATAAAATAAATAAAAGTATAATGTGAAATTTAACTTTTGATGTTTACAATTTTTTCTATTAGATCTTTGTTCCGGATTGAGTACTTACGAGATGATTTTATGTTTTGTCTTGAATTATTTTTATTATTTCTCTAGAGTCGTCTGGTTAGTTTATTCTGTGTTACGTTCCATGTTGTTGTAATCGCACTTTAATCAATATAAGATCTTTTTCTTTAAAAAAAAAATAGGTGTTTATTTTGACGATGTTGGCATGATAACTAATGTGACAATCCACGTGTATTTCATACTTACATAATATTATTTATCTTATATATCACGTTAGCAAATAACTTAAAAGATTTGAATGGAATTGTTGAGTATTTTTGTGTGTGTCTTTCAATAGGGTTAAATTCTCTATTTATATAATACGGTTATTGTTCCTGGATGTGACGTCGTAGGTAAGTCATCATGCATGCCAACACGTACCCTATTCTAAGATTAACAATGTTTTTATGCGTGTGTTTGCCTGCATGGTATTGTGAATCCACATCATGTTAGTTCATAAAAAGATGCGAACCATGCAGGCTACGGATCGAGACCCAATCAGATAATCGAGTAGCGGGTCGATAATGACGAGCACCATAACAAGAATATATTTAAATTTGAGAAAAGAATTTGAAAGATTTGGAGGAATATAAATGAATGAATTACAACATCATTGCTATGAATAGTGGTGTTTTCGTGAAGAAAAGGAAAAGGTGTAAAAGCTAATAAATTAGGAGAATGTAGCTCAACCGATCTCTTTATTCTTTCCTCACTAATTAAATGATCTCAATGCCTTTACACGACACGCTTTACTTGTTGTTTGTTGAGACTTTTATTTAATACACATATTTTAGTTGTTTCGCTTCTGGTTTTGGGTTGCTTTGTTTCTGTTAGTTTTCTTCTAAACAAACCCTAATTTTTTTTAACAACCCTAATTTATGTTAATTACATCGGGGCAAACACGGATATTATCCCTTTCCAATAGTTTAATGCCACATCAATAATCTCATCCTTAATTTCAAGATAAAAATGTTAATGTGACATTAAATTATTGAAAAAAGGATACAAATGACGTGACGTTTCTGTTTCATACAATCATTTCTCATGATTACATTAATATAAAACAAATAATTTTATATGATTTGATGTTGAACTTTATGTTCTAATCACAAAAATTTGAGTAAATTAAAATGTTTAATAATTTATTTTAAGGAAAAATATTTAGCACACTGTATCACTGAGTCTTTAACTCTATAAGTAGAGTTAGGTAATGACAAATGTCTTATAGAGTATAGTAAAATATTATAAAAATAAATATATAAAAGAAACGATCACGAAAAGTGTACCAAATACTAACCCTTTACTTAATATAAAAAGCTTTCAACTATCAAATAAAGATATCAAATTGATTTGAAACTTTATATGTATAACAAATACAATTGATTTGAAAAATTTAACTGTCTAATTGTTAAGATATCTTTCATAGAAATGTACATGTATATATATATATACTATTATTAAAAGCTTGAGTAAATTGATTTCACCCATTAATCGAGCCCAAACTTAAATGTAAAATTACTAAAAACCTTTTAATTTTACAAAAAATTAAGTTAGTGTCACCCATTAAACGAGTACTGTTAAAAACATTTCAGTTTTACAAAATTTTGATGGAGGTGTGAGTGTATATATATATATATATTTGAAGGATGAAGACTTGGTAAATGGTGAAGGATATTTAGCAACTTTTCTTTCACCTACTATATACATTACGCCAAGGGTTAGATGTTAAAAGTTAACCAAATGAAGCTCCCACTTTTCAACAATACTTCCCAACAAATGGAGCTCCAAAAACACCCCAAAAAATCTAATTCTACACTAGCTGAGCTTCTAATGCGTGTAGATGATGCCCATAGTGATGTTTCCGGCAACAATACTCCGGCCGATAACCGAGTCGTCGATGTCGGTTTCGGTTCTACTTCACTACCATTGTCCAACCCTTTCGTTCTTTCTTTCACTAACTTGAGTTACAGTGTTAAAGTTCGAAAGAAATGGGGGAAGAAGGTTGAAAACAGTAAGGTGTTGTTGAATAATATCTCGGGGGAAGCTCGCGAAGGTGAAATAATGGCGGTTCTTGGTGCAAGTGGGTCGGGTAAATCCACGTTAATTGATGCACTTGCGAACCGGATTTCGAAAGAGAGTTTAAAGGGTTCTATAACTTTGAATGGTGAGACATTGGAATCGAAGCTTTTAAGGGTGATTTCAGCTTATGTTATGCAAGATGATCTTCTTTTTCCGATGCTTACCGTGGAGGAAACACTTATGTTCTCGGCGGAGTTCCGGTTACCTCGATCACTTTCGAAGAAGAAGAAGAAAGGTAGAGTTCAAGCTTTGATTGATCAACTGGGGTTGCGAAAAGCGGCCCAAACGGTGATTGGTGATGAAGGGCATAGAGGGGTCTCCGGCGGTGAACGACGACGGGTTTCGATCGGGACCGACATAATCCATGATCCCATTGTCTTGTTTCTCGATGAACCAACTTCGGGTTTGGATTCAACGAGTGCTTTCATGGTGGTTAAGGTATTACAGCGAATAGCTCAAAGTGGCAGCATTGTGATCATGTCGGTTCATCAACCGAGTTATCGAATAATGAACTTACTGGATCGTTTGATTTTCCTTTCACGTGGAAACACAGTTTACAATGGTTCACCGTCGAGCTTACCTCGTTTCTTCGCTGAGTTCGGTCATCCGATTCCTGAAAACGAGAACAAGACTGAGTTCGCTCTTGATTTGATTCAAGAACTCGAAGAAAACGGCCCTGGTGGAACGAAAGCTTTAGTTGAATTCAACAAACAATGGCAAGCTAGAAGAAAACCCAGAACTATAATCACCAGAAAACCAAATTTTTCTCTCAAAGAAGCCATTATTGCAAGCATTTCAAAAGGAAAATTAGTTTCTGGTGCAACGAATGAATCCAGTTTACCAGATTTCGCAAACCCATTTTGGATTGAAATCATAGTGATTGCCAAAAGATCGATTACAAATTCAAAGAGAATGCCTGAATTGTTTGCAATTCGATTAGCTGCTGTTCTTATAACTGGGTTTATATTAGCCACCATGTTTTGGCAACTCGATGATTCACCAAAAGGGATTCAAGAACGATTAGGGTTCTTCGCTTTCGCCATGTCGACTACATTCTACACTTGTGCTGAAGCAATCCCAGTTTTTCTTCAAGAAAAATATATGTTCATGAGAGAAACAGCTTACAATGCTTACCGTCGATCATCATACGTTTTAGCTCAATCCTTAATTTCAATCCCATCTCTAATAATCCTCTCAATCACTTTCGCCGGAATAACTTTCTTCTCCGTTGGACTCGCCGGTGGTTCCGCCGGATTCTTCTTCTTTTTCTTAACAATCCTCGCTTCATTCTGGGCAGGCAGTTCATTCGTCACCTTCCTTTCCGGTATAGTCCCTCACGTGATGCTGGGTTTCACCATCGTTGTCGCCATTTTAGCTTATTTCCTCCTTTTCAGTGGCTTCTTCATATCAAAGAATCGAATCCCCTTGTACTGGTTATGGTTCCATTACATCTCGTTGGTGAAATACCCATACGAAGGTGTTTTGAGGAATGAATTTGATGACCCAAATAAGTGTTTCGTACGGGGAGTTCAAATGTTCGACGGTTCGCCGCTGGGGACGGCGTCGGAGGCGGTGAAGTTGAAGTTGTTGGAAAGCATGAGTGGCGTTTTGGGTGTGAATATTAGTGGCTCGACTTGCGTGACCACGGGTAAAGATTTGTTGGTGCAACAGGGGATCAGTGATATAAGTAAATGGGATTGTTTGTGGATTATTGTTGGGTGGGGATTTTTTTTTAGGGTTTTGTTTTATTTCACCTTGCTATTGGGGAGTAAGAACAAGAGAAGGTAAATAATATATTGGTGATGATGATGATGATGATTATTGTAGTAATTAAAAGATGTACCAAAATGAATTATAGTAATTATAAAAGGAATTTTTATTAATGGGTAAATCGCATTTAATGTCACTAAATTATTAATAATTTTATGTTTTGATCACTCAACTTCAACAAGTTACAAAATAATTATTGAACTATTCAAAAGTTTTTTATTTAAGTCTCCAAGTATCGTTTACACCAAAAGCTCTCATTCTATTCTCTTCTACAATTCAGTTTTTTTTTCACGAAATATATTTGAATGTCATGAATTTGTGAACCAAAATCCCGATAACTTTTTTTTTTTATCTTCGAAATTGATCGTTAGATCAACTTAGATCTAATAAAGTTGTTCTTCTAATATTTGTCAATGAGTAATAATCTATAGTATCGATTATTGATAGAGCTGATACTTTCGTCGGAGTCAGAAAATAAAACCCTACCAAACGCGAGTCATGCACGTCCCTTTAGTATGTGGCCAATGTGTCATGTGCGACTGGTCACACTTGCACTTCATCAACATTGCCTCCAGCTTGATCTTTCGTTGAAATTGGGAAACAAAATTCCGATTCAATTGAGAACAATACTGACTCATGACTCAAAAGTATACCTTCCTTTTAACATTTCTAAAAATGTATCAAACCCAAATATTGAGAAAGAAATCTACATAACATTTGTTTATGCTTCAATTCTCTATTACTTAATTAAAATTCAAGCAACCATATATCTAATCACACTACTAAAAACATTATTTAAACATAATATGTACCACAATTATTTCAAATTTTTTGAGAAAATAAAAAATAAAATAAAATTAGATTTGTTGAGTATTTTTGTGAGTCTATCTCTTAAGGAGGTTAATTTCCCTAATTATATAATACGGTTTTAGGATGTGATGTCCTAAATAGATCCCATATGTGCCAACACGTACCCTATTTTAAAATTAACATGTGTTTCCTAAGTGTCAGTTCGCTTGCATGGTGATACGAACCCACCACGTGCAAACTCATGTAAGCGATCACTATTGAAGCAAAGAGGATCGAGTTAGCTCCAATCAGATAAGCGAGTAGCGGGTTGATAATGGCTAACACCATAACAAAATTTATTAATTTTATTTCAATAAAACTATCCAATAATTCAGATGAATTATAATAATAATAAAAAGAAATGCCGAGGTCTAATTTCGGTAGGCTTCGGCCCAAGCAATTAAGCTTAAGCCCAAATCTACATTCAATAGTATCGTTGATCCTCACCCTTCGATTAAACCAAACACATCCTAACTGTAAATGTGTTCGGTTTATAAATATTATAAAAGCCTCTTTCTTTTAATTATTTTTCGTTTAATCGAATTATCGAAGTAGGTTTCTTGACCTGGCAGGTATGAATGATCAATTTTATCTCCTGGCTCTTTATTTAGGGTTCTTTAGCGATTTTAATTGCCCTTAATCTCTTGATTTAATTGGTAATCGCCTCTAAATTTCACTAATTTCACCCAATTCAATCAATTGGGGTATGGATATTTAGAACAATTGAATTTTAGGGTTTCGAGTTGTTTTTTCATACAGGTTAATCTTGGTGATTGATTCAATGCTATAATTGGTTTGGGTTTGTCAAATTATGTTTGAACGATGCCCAAATTTGTTCTTTTTATGGTTTTCTTTTTTTCTTTCTAATTATTTTTTTTTTATTTTCACAGGTGCAGTTTCAAAATGCCTCGCAATATTGATCGTTATGGTCATACTAATCTCTTTGTTGGCCGCATCTCCTCAAGAACACAAACACGGGATCTAGAACGTCTCTTTAGCCGATACGGGAGGTAGTTACGATTTCCTCGGTTTCAATGCTGTGAAAGTTGTTAAAATCTTACCAAATTTTAGAGAAAATAATTAACTACTGTATGTATGAATCATAGTTTGATGTCACAGTTCGCAATAACCATATACATGCATTGCTTACGCTCATTTAGGTTATCCATAATATGGATTTTGGTCATTTGGCAATGTATGAATTGCGACTCTCTTTGTTCTTAATGTTCGTTTGAGTTAGGATCAGCAATGTGAATTAGCGGTAAAAGTATCATGGAGGCTTTTGTATTAGGAGTCAGATTGTATTTTGCCCCCTCTACTTAAAAAATTGGCAATTTAATCCTTGTACTTTATATCAAAGGGCAAACTAGTCCTGTTAAAAATTTCAACCATTTTTGCTGATAAAAATTGGTCTTTGTACATTAGTATAAGGTACGCGTGGCATGCCATGTGTCACTGTTTGATTATTTTATCAGCCACTTTAGTTTTTAACATTACAAATGGATGAAATTTTAACAAAAAGAATTGATTTGCTTTTTAATCTAATGTATAGGGACTAATTTGCCCCTTTTTTATGTAGAGGGAGCAAAATGCAATCTAACTCTTAGTATAGGGGTTTCAATGGTACTTTTACTATGAATTAGCAGTATTAGGGTTTGGTGAGAGGAATGGTCTCTCGACGAGATGTATGAGTGCTTTGGCCTTCACCAAGCTTTACGTTATGCTTGGATTTGCACCGGATTTTGATGATCTTATCTGTGTGGGAACCACCTGCACATAGGTGTTTTAGTGTATTTTAACTTGGATGAATCTTGTTGAAGGTTTCTGGGATTTTGCCAAACCTGAAGGCCTATGGTGAGAGGGGCCGACCTTGGTGGAATTGGTGGGAATTCTTGCCCCGTTTATAGGACCCTTTGGCGATTCTTTCTGTAGTATTATTCCGTGTTTTAGTGGAAATGGCAACAATCTCAAACTGGTGTTTAGTTCGTCTATGAGGAGTGAAGTATCATGCACTTGTAATACTTAACTACTGATGGCCTTTCTGTTTCTGGCAACCGTTTCCGCAGAATACGTGATGTGGATATGAAGCGTGACTATGCCTTTGTTGTAAGTGATGCTCTTTTTTTTTTTATCCATGTTTTTGTTTTCTTTAGCTCACTTTTTGTAAACAGGACTTTAGCGATCCCCGAGATGCTGCTGATGCAAGGTATAGCCTGGATGGCCAGGACTTTGATGGAAGCCGTATTGTTGTTGACTTTGCAAGAGGGGTGAGTTTTATTAACTTATTCTTTTAGCATGCTTGAATCAAACTTTCGTGCTAGATGCCTGAAATTTTCTATCTTTTGTTTTGGTTAGGTGACACGAGGTTCTCGGGAATATCTAGGAAGAGGCCCCCCTCCTGGATCTCGTCGCTGCTTTAATTGTGGCATTGATGGTCATCGGGCCCGAGATTGTAAAGCTGGGGACTGGAAGATCAAATGTTATCGTTGTGGAGAAAGAGGTCACATAGAACGAAACTGCAAGAACAATCCCCGAAAACTGAGGTAACCCTTTCTGCTATGACTTGCTCACCTTGTCAATCTGATATTGTGTCCCCTTTTTTATTCTGAGGTAACCTTTCATGCTCATGTTCTGTTAGATCTCGTTCACCTATTAGATCTCGCTCACCTTGCCGTGGCAGAAGCCGGAGTCGGAGTTACGGCCGAGGCCTGAGCTACTCGTAAGTAAACTTTTAGTGCAAAATTTTTTTAACTTCAATTAGTTGTAGTTTTTCTGACAAAATAGAAGTAATGGAAGCATCATCTATCATGGATGGGTAGAAAATGGATTGACTACTAAAGAAGTGCACCTTTACTTTTTCGTTTCTTTAAAACGGTTTTTAGAATCGTCTTTATGCACTGATAGTTTGTTTTTCTATCGCATTCACGTTTTTATGCCAGTCGTTCAAGATCTCCAGTTAAGAGAGAACGTAGTTTCGTGCATGTTGAAATATTAGAGACCCCTGAGGCTGAGAACAGCCCATCCCTCTCCAAGGGGAGGAATCGCAGTCCAAAACCTAATGGGTGCAGCCCTTCTCCCCGAAATGGGAAATCGTCTGCTCTGCAAGGTGAAGCCGATTATAATGGCAATAGTCCCAATGAAGTGAACCGGAGCCCTGCCAGTCCCGATAGAGATGAGAGCCCTGACAGAAGGCAGTACCGAAGCCCTTCTGATGGCAATGGTCGCAACTGAAGTCCCAGTCCGAGGAAAAACAATAGTCCTGTTGATGCCAAAAATGATGACCCACTTACACCGAAAGGAAGCGGGTCACCTTAAATGTCCCCTCCCCTTGCCTCTCATAATCATCTGTGTAATTTCATCCCCTACAAATTTCATTTCCAGATAGATTGTCATGTTACATAAAACCATAGGATGTTACACTTTATAAAGTCTTGGGATAAGATTGGCTGGCAATATAAATTTCTGAAATTTCGTTGGTTGGTTTACTTTTTGGTTATTCAAACTGGATTTAAAAGTTTTCGTTTAAATCATTGAATTATTTTAAAGTTTTTTTTGACTTACTGAGTTTTTTTAAAAGAAAAAGTTTGATTAGTGACATTCAACGATTAGTATAGTAAATCAATACTCATCGATAAGTAGAAGAATATATTTTATATTTAACTTGGTCTAACAGTTGCTAAAGTTGTTTGGATTTTGATTCGTAAATTCACAATTTTCAAAGTTATTACTTGGAAAAAGGAATTGTAGAAAAAAAAGAGGAGTTTTGGATCAGTGATTTTAACAGCTTAATAACTTAAATGAAAATTTATGCATGATTAAATAACTATTTTGTTGCATTTTAAAATTTAATGATCAAAACAAGAATTTACTAATAGTTTGTGACGTTGACCGTAGTTTACCCTACCTTACATACTTAAAAATACAAAATTTCAATCCTTCAAGTTTTTGAATCAACAAAAATGTCTCATATCACTGCGCTGCCGAGTTTCGGAATCGTATGTTCAGCTCGCAAGGCTGGGCGAAAAGGAAAGAAGACAGCAGCCAAAACCAAGCCGAGCAAAGACACCATGGGCTTTAGTTCAGGGAGGAAGGAGATATGGCGGTGTGTGGAAAACTGCGGCGCATGCTGTAAATTGGCCAAAGGCCCTGCTTTCGCCACGCCTGAAGAAATTTTCAGTGACCCTACTGATATTGAGGTTCTCCTTGTTTTGTACAAAAAATGCGCACCATCTGTTTGATAAAATGATTGATAATTAGGAACCCAGTTATAGAAACAATAGCATCCTGGTTTCAATGCCCTTCATTGAAACACTATTTTTAAGAGTTAAATCATATAGGTTGATCTATCATCTCAAACTAACATAAAGGTTTTTTTGTTTTAGCTTTACAGAAGCCTAATAGGTCCTGATGGATGGTGCATCCACTATGAGAAAAACACACGCACTTGCTCCATTTACCCTGGTCAGTCTTCTCTATCATTTTTTTTTCTTCATTTTTACAGTTCTATGAATTTCACATTAATGACCTGAAAAAAAAAAAAACAACCCCAACCTTTAACATAAAAAGATGATTTTTATACATTATCAATTAATGTTGTTTAAATCAAACCTTGCAAACAGGTTGAACCGAGGATTGATTCGGAAAAAAATCATTAAATCAATTTATTTGGAGATTGATACAAATTAATTGAATCATATTTAATTTTTATTTTTAAAAATTTTTAACAATTTATTTAATTGAAAGAGACAAATCAATCAAACATAAGATAGAAGTTGTGAAATGGGTTTAGATTATATTAGAACAATAAAACTAATAAATAGAAAACACATGACAGCTTCTTGTGATGTTTTTCAAGCCTAATATCAATGTACTTGTTAATGGCCTTTTCGTCTCCCCTCCATGAAGACTGCCGTTCATATTTATAAGATATAATTTTGTGATATGATGTGTTAAGGATAACTAACTATAATATATAACTGACACATTATCTCTTTTAGGCTCAACACACATCTTTAAAATTATTTCTGTAGAGAACTCGCGAGCTAACAAAATGGTGAGTTAGATGACATCCTTTCTTTAATTGAATCGATCTCAAATTTCAAGTTTGTAAAGTATTATATAAGAATACTTAATAATAATCCAAATTTGAAACAATTAAAACTAAAAAATAATCCTTTAAAAAGAAAAAAAGAGCTAATGGTAAGCGTGGATTGAATTTCAGATCGTCCATATTTTTGCCGAGTGGAAGCTGATATATTCAAGAAGCTATATGGAATTGAGAATAGGAAGTTCAACAAGGAAGCTTGCGGGTCCCACCTCTCTTTCTCCCATTCCAACTCCAACCTTGTTTCTTTGTTTCACTTGTTAAAATCCATGTTGTCTAAAGATTATATAAAACAAAGATTATATATTTATTTTCAATAATTTAATATCATATTGATAATTTCATCTGAAATTTTAATATTTTTATTTGAATTTAATTTTTCAAAATAAAAATATTAAAATTTAAAATGAAAATATTAATATAATATTAAATTATTAAAAAAATATAAATAACCCCATCACTGTTTTATACAAATTTTTTCCGTTTCTTGTGCTGCTTTGCAGTTGCTGTCGGGACACCATCAAGGCAATTTATGGACCGAATTCCAAGGAATTGAATAACTTCAACACCTCTATTAAGGATTCTTCCTCTGGTCATTCCACCGGCGTTTAGTTGATTAGATAGTAGTGGGTTGAATGTATACGATTAATTTAAATTTGCAAATTTATTTATAAATTCCCGTTTATTACCACAGTAAATCCAAATAATTCTTTGTCAAATTTCAATTAAATAAATTATATATTAATCCAAAAATTATCTAAATAAAAAATTAAAATTAAATATATATCTGTTAATTATAAAAAAAAAAAAATTTGGATAATAACATTTCAGTTAAATTATCAAAAATAAAGGATATTGCAGCTAATGAATATCCATATTCGCTCGACTTAAATATTATATGAATTTTTCTATAAAAAAATAAATCGAACACACAAACGTCATGGTTTGACAAATAGTAAAAAGGAGTCGGAGTTTGAGTTCGGATTAATGACGTCAGATTTCGAGTTCGAGTCAAATCAGACAATTCTTGGAAAGAAAAGCCCTTGAAGTTCAATCATCAGATCAAAAAATTGTCCTTCAAATCATCACTTGGGGTATATATATTTATTGCTAATGGTACCCAAAACTGCAAAACCTAGAAAGTACTGTTTGCCATCATTTTTATAAAATGCCCAAGCTTTTTATTCCCTTGATTTGCTAGTCAACAACAAAAGCAACTATGTAGATCTTCACTAATAGATGTGCCAACAGGACCACAAAGCTCAACTATACACCATATCTGAAGCCACCTTAGAACACACAGCTGCAGATATAATATATATATTTCTCCACAAAAAGCAAAATTTTAGGAAAGGTAAACTTACTGTACAGGAGGTAATCGAGTTGTTTAATCATATTCAATTACCAAGCTCTAGTTCATCCTCGAGGTCATCCCCTTCTTCGAACAGTTTTAAGAACCGAGCCTGATCTTGTTGCCTCTTCCTCTTTTGCCAGTATTTATACGCCATCGTCAGTCCAAATATTGTTACAGTTGAAGCCACTAGAACAATCAGTACGATTATAGCAACCCGCAATTTATTCCCCTTGTTATCATTATCGGTATCTGTATTGATAATACCTAACACATAGCAAATAATGCATTGTCAACATATAAATCTAAATGACCTTATACATATGCATTTCAAATTGAATATGGGTAAGCTAGACAAGAAAAAGAGATCATATGAGTATATGATGAATAAGTTGTATTCTCAGCGAGGCAATTCCATAGTCCAGCTGACACGGCCAACCTTTGCCCTTAAAGGATAACCCTTTTTTTAACTAGAATAGCCAAGCTAGATATAATGGTAAAAGTATCATGGAAGCCCCTGTATTAGAAGTCGGATTGCATTTTACCCCCACCACTCAAAAAATAACAAATTAATCCCTATACATTAGATCAAAAAACAAGTTGATCCTTTTGTTAAAATTTTCATTCATTTCTACGGTTAAAAACTTATCCCCATACGATAGCATGAGATACATATAACATGCCACATGTCACTATCTAGTTATTCTATTAATCACGCTAATTTTTGACAGTACAATGGATGAAATTGTTAACAAAATAGACTAATTTGCTCTTTAATCTAATTTACAATATTTTAACTTTTTAATGTAACTATCTTTTTGGTTGATTTCCTTTCTATGTCAGCTCTCAAACCTTGTCGAAGTTAAGTGACAAGCACGACAAGATAAGAGGGTATACAAAAAGGAATAACTAACATCCATAAAAAGGAACTGAATCAAGCAATGCCTTAAACAAGCCCATTGGACATTAATATGGCATAGCAGCTCCTAAGAATAAAGTATGGGAAAAAAACCTTTACCAGCTGGAAGAGATGTGCATTCTTTACAGTTGAATGTGACATTAAGTTCCTTTTCTTTAAACAATATATATTTCCCATTAGCTTTGAAGTCTGAAGCACAGAACTCCCACTCGACAAATACATCATCTGATTTAATGATGTCCTGCTCGTAGAATCCACACCGCTTGCATTTCTTGCTTTCAAGTTCTGTAAGAGGCTGAAAACACAAAGAAGACACTTTTATTCCATGCTCTTCGTAAAAAAGAAACTGCCATACATGCAAATTCAATAGAGCAGTGGCAACTCGTGAAGGGCTTTGTTAAAGTAAAATGCAATAGCACCCTTATCCAGAACATCAAGTTAACCAAAAGACCAAATTTGTGCAAAGCTCAAATAGGCAGCCTAGTCAAGTACTTCATTCATCTCTCGAAACTTAATGTAACAGTAAAAGTCCCATGAAGGCCCTTGTATTAGGAGCCAAATTACATTTTGTCCCTTCTACTCCAAAAATGAGCAAATTAATCCCTATACGTTAGATTAAAAAGCAAATTAGTCCATCTGTTAAAAATTCCATCCATTTCTATGGTTAAAAACTGATCACTAATTATTAGAATGAGGTACACGTTGTCACGTGTAAATGGTTGGTTGTTCTATCAACCACTCCAGTTTTTAACAATAAAAATGAATGAAAATTCTAACAGAAAGCATTTGTTTGCTCTTTGATCTAACACACAAAGACTAATTCGCCCATTTTTTTCAGTAAAGCTGGCAAAATGCAATCTAACACCCAGTACAAGGACATCCATGGTACTTTTACCCAATGTTACAGTAACACATAGAGAGCTAAAATTTAACCAATTCACTAAAGAACCTTTGGTTAGCAAACATAACGTGAGGATCTACATTAGTAAATTATATCACTATACAATAGATAAAACCTAAACCAATAAAACATGAAATAAAAACAAACAAATCCCCGAAAAAAGCACAAAACAGAACTCCAAAAAAACACTTCTTTTCCAGCTACTGGATTCCATATTACATAAAGCTAGCCATAATTTACGGTCTTAATAATAACAGGATCAGAAAAAAAAGCTCTGAAATATTAATCACTGATTTTTATTCTATCAATTGATTTTCCATTACTTGACAGTATTAAAAGAATTCTGTAAAAACCTGCCAAGATTCTTCACCCTTGAAAGTATAGACAGTATCTGTTTTGGTGACATCTGGCAAAACCGTCATGTTCTCTCCTTTGCAGACGAAATAAACCGTCGGTTTTGTTAGCCAGTCGTGCTTGTTGTATATTTCAATTGAATCCAATCTAACTACTGCCGATGAAATCAATCCTTCAAAAAAAAAAACAAAAAAGAATATTGCATCTTAATTTCAAATTTCCAGGTAAAAAAAACGAATCTAAGCTATTTTAGGAAAAATCAAAGAGACACGTCAACATCAAATCCACTACATAACCTCTGTTTGTTTGTGTCTCGGGAAAAAAAACTTAACTATTACCTGAAAAACAGCCGAAGAAGATCCACCAAACAAGAAAACGGAAGAAAATCCTCGAATTCATCGACATAGCGAGCCAAAAAAAACATAAAAATCTTCAATCAAAGGATAAAAATATTCAAAATCTGAGAAATTAGGAAAAGTGCGCCGTACGCACCTTTCCTTCCTATAAATTTCTCCTTTTTTATTTAAATCTTTTGGTAAACGAAAGGAATAAAAAGCAAATAAAAAAATTATTTATGAGAGCAATGGCGGTTTTTAAAAGCTTGATTTTCCTTTGTTTTTGTTTGCGTGGGAAAGAGGGGGAGTAATAGGGATTTTTGTTGCTGACCGCTTCGCACTGCGGGTAATTGGACGTTGCTAGCGTCTTTTATAAGCGGGTTGCGCATTGTTCACCCTTGGCTTTTAAGATCTTGCCACGTTTTGGAATGAATGAATATTTTATTACGTGTCGAGATCTGAAAGTGTCTTGGATTTGCGCTTTCAATGGAGAGAGCTTGCAGTTCGACTTTTTAACCCACGACAATACAAGTTTTTATTTAAGGTAGTCCATATTAGAGATGTGAATGGATGGGAGTGGATTTGTTCTAAATTTAAATATGATATTAATATATTTTATTAAATTTATTTTAAATTAAAATATGAGTTTAAATTTTTTTTATATTTATAAAAAAATTAATTTAAATTTATTTTAAATCTGTTTATATTATTTTTATTTTTTTAAATATTTTATAATTTTATAATGTTTACTTATTGAAATTTTTTATATAGATTTTTAATGTTTATATTACAGTATTATTATATATTTAGTATAGATTTTATTTTTAATGTATTTTAAATTACATAATATATAAAAAAATAATATAAAGTATTATAAACTTAAAAATAAGTCGAGTTGAACATTGACAAACTTGTAAGTGAATGAATTAATTCTTGTGAAGCGTACTATGATGGTGTTGAGCGTTAGAGATTGTTATCCCATCACAATTTCAAAGGGATTTTGATTGGTCGCTTCACTCCGTTACAATTTGTATGAGAATTGAGTCACGTCCAAAACCTTTGACGAATTCATTTGAGTGGCACTTACGTAATGATTTAGATAGACCTCTAACAACTTATTAATTTGTTTGGTTTGCTCTAGACTTGATCATGATTGGGTTATTCACTCAAGCCCGTTCAAAGAGTAGAAGGGTTTGGGTAAAAATATAAATTCAAAAAATAGATTTGGATAAAAAATAATTTCTATTTTCTTAACGGGTAAAATTTTGGGTAAGATTTTAATTTACCTAATTTTTTTTTTCATTGTTGTTTGTTGTCATTTTGATATTGGTTTGGTACCATTTTCATCTAGACAATTTTTAGTTGTTAGTAAGAAGATCACATACTTTGAGAATCGATAGTGCCACGTTAATGGATCACCACATCAACATTGTAATGGTTAAGTCAAATATCGTTAACTGCTATATTGATATAATAACAGTCAAAGATGTTTTTTTCGTTACTCAAAAGGTTTCATTGATACGATTTTTTAATTCCATACTTAATTAGGTGTATTTTTGTTTTAAATTATATAATTCAAATTTATTTATTATTTATATTAAATTTTAATATTAGAAGATGCTAAACGGTAAGAAAGCTGAACAAAATTTTATATTTATAAATAGGAGTATAATAAATTCAAATATTCACTTTATTTTTTAATTTTTTTCAATTTGATATTTGAGAGATTTTTATTTTAATTTGATATTTCAATTTAATTTTATTATTCAATTTGGTACGTTAGAGCACATATATCAAATATCTATCAGTTTGGCTTGTGTAGAACATTAATGTCAAACTTTTGTACCAAATTGTAAATAAAAAATTTAGATACCAAATTGATTATTGAAATTAAATTCATGTACTAAATATTACATTAACCAAAAAAGAAAACAAGTGTACCGTAAGACAGCAAGCTGTGATGTTACTTCTTAACCAAAAAAACCAGCGAACAAATTCAAGAACAAAAACGAAGTTAATTCCCTCAAAAAAAGACAATACAAATTTAATTTTCAGTGGATAAGATTTATTCATAGGCCGCTGTCTTTCCCTTTTCTATCGATATTCCCGGCTAGAATCTACTCGTCGGAAGCTCATAGCTCAAGCTTCCATGGGGTTAGCTTCAGCTGTTCACCATGGCGGTGGCAGTCGAATCTCTCTCAATTTCCATCTCAGAGTTGCCTCAGTCTCGCCTACGGTTCAATTGCCCAGATGGACCGGATTCTGCTTCTCAAATCATCGTCTCTCCCTTGTCCATTCAGGTCTCCTTTCACATATAGAGTCAGTTCTGGCAAAGTTTGAGGTTATTTTGTGAAGTACTTAAAAATTGACAATTTTTTAGTTCAATTATTGATATTTTTATCAAAATCTGTCTGCTTACTGAGTTCATAACGGTTTGCTTCTGAACTTGATATGATTGTGTGAGTATATTGATGGCAAATTTGATAATAATAAAAAATTCTAATGGTGTCACTTAGTGAACTTGGATATCTAAATCGAAAAGTTACGGGGAAAATTTAATATTTTAAGTATACCATTAAATCTCAAACTTCATTCATATACAGGATTTGGCAGCATATAATTTGACATGAATTTGAGTTTTTTTTTTTTTTTTGCTTTTCCATTTTAATTTGTGATTCAACTTGCAGTAAGTCATAACCGCCGCAGGATATGTTTCCCAGTTGCTCGCTCCCAGGGAACGGAGCAGGAGGATCATTCGTCTAGAGGTGATTTATTTTACTTATTTTGAATGTAGAGGTGATTTATTTTATCTATTTTGAATTTATATTAATCTTCAAAATGGAAGCATTTTCATTGTTGTTGGAGAAAATGATGAATTTATGGGATAAATCTGCAGAAGAGGAGAGGAGAGCTTTGAATTCTTATGTTGATTCCCAGGAGAAACTTCAGAAAAGTGAAGCTTATGCATCATCTGTTAAAACTGTTGCTTTTTGGGTTAGTTCTCTCAAAATTATTGTTATTTTATCCTTTATCTAATGTAGATTGATTTAGTCCTTTACGGATTGAAGACGTTTTGGATATTAATTCTTGTGTTTAGGTGTGCTCTGCTGTTGCTTTTGGAGTTGGTCTGGGATTGAAGGAAGGAGTAGGCAAAGCATCAGAATTTTTTGCTGGGTATGTAGGATTTTAGTTTTGAAAGTTGCCCATAAGTCACTTGTTCCATACATGGTTAACATGTTTGAATTCTTATCTGACTGATCATTCATGTTTTATTTTCTTTCTTCCTGTTTTAAATGAATTTTGTACTTTTCAGCTTGTTTTTTTTCTTTTGCTTGCTATTGCTTTAATTATGATTTCCTTTCAGGTACATCTTGGAGCAAAGTTTGTCAGTGGACAACTTGTTTGTCTTTGTTCTGATCTTCAAGTACTTCAAAGTGCCACCTATGTATCAGGTGTCATTTTTTTATCTATCTTCTCAAGTCATCGCTGTAATTCCTTATTACTATAGAGCCTGAGGCTGTCAATTTAGCATAACATCTGTGGAAAAGATATACTCACACATGATGTGCTTTTCCATGTTTACCCCTTGTAATTAAAAGTCTGTTGTGTACAACATGTAGAACCGGGTTCTTTCATATGGTATTGCTGGTGCAGTCTTCTTTCGGTTGTCATTGATACTACTTGGAACAGCCACCCTCCAGGTAGTTTGTTGTTCACTTGTTAAGTTTGCATCTGCTTTCCCATGAACCATGATTTACTTCTGTATGGGCTCATGAAGTCCCCTTTGCTGTTTTAGAGTTTTGAAGCGGTCAACCTACTACTGGCTGCTGTATTGTTATTCTCATCTTTCAAGGTGCTGTATCTCTACTGAAATTGTGACAATCAAATTGCTTTTATCTATTATATTGTGGTCGAATCTTATTTTCAGTCTAAGGCAGTTCTACATTTGCTATGTTGCTCCATTGAGTTCAAATTTTAGGGGCTCATCATTTTGTATTCTCTTTTGATAGCTATTTTCCAATGATGAGGATGACACTGATCTGTCTGACAACTTCATAGTGAAGACTTGCCAGAGATTTATCCCCGTCACATGTGATATTACTTTTTGCCTTACATTCTCTTCTACTTTCAGTCTAAGGTCATGTAGTTTATTCTGTCTGTTCCTTTAAGTTCGACTACTTATGTGCAGACTACAATCTTGATATTTAATGAAACATTTGAGTTTATTTCTTTGCATCTTCTAATGCTTTTGGTTAAGGTTTTTATTCCTTTTGCTTTTATCATTGCAGCTAATTATGATGGCAATAAATTTATAACAAAACGGGACAACATTTGGCAAGTAAGTCGTCTATAAGAATTTTCACATCCTCAGTTCTTGGTAACTTTATCATATTATATTGCAAACAGCAAACTTTTCTTATTATGGAACATATTTAAGTTCCTTTACTGAGTATAATGAATTCTTCATTCTAACAGGTCTCAAATATTTTGGACAGGCCACTCCTTTGCTTCTCACAGTAGCAGTTATTGAGCTCAGTGATATAGCATTTGCTGTAGGTTCTCATGATTCCTCACCTATGCCTAGCATATGGACTTTGCTGGTTAATGATGCAATGTGGATACTGATAAAAATTTTCATTTTCTTTAGGTTGATTCAATACCAGCTGTTTTTGGTGTTACACGGGATCCTTTCATAGTTTTTTCATCTAATATCTTCGCCATCTTAGGTAATTCTTGTTCTGTTGTCTCAACATAAATCTCTCTCTTTCTCTCACACACATAATTATAGAGGATGATTAATTTACTACGATGCTGCCCCTTTAAGGTTTAAGGTCACTTTACACACTCATTGCTGAGGGTATGGCAGATTTGGAATATCTACAGGTAAAGTTTCCTCTCTCCACTTGACCTTCTTACATATACTCTGATTCAGCAAGTTAAAATGTAGAACTTCAAATATAAGTTCTACTTGCAGAGAATGTCATGAACCATCATATATAATCAAAGATTATCTGGGTCTTTGAGAAAAATATATCCATGCAATTCATACAAATTGGTTAATGTCAGTATTGTGTTGGCAATTTTCCTTGCTCTTGATGTTTGTCACTATGCTGTGTAAGTATCCAACCTCTAACCATAGGTTGGCTGCTTAACACGCACGTTCACAAGTACAAATTTGTACTGACAGCTTATATACTGGTTTTTCTTTTCCCTCCTTTGGCAGCCTTCCATTGCCGTTGTTCTAGGTTTCATTGGGTGCAAAATGATCTTGGATTTCTTTGGTTTGTACCTTGGATCTGTATTGTTTGATATGAATTCTTTTCTAGTTTATAAAAGAACCAAAAAGAGAACCTCAAGTCTTTAACTGCATTGATGCAGGATTTCACATATCTACAGAGGCGTCGCTTGGTTTTGTTGCGACTAGTCTTGGTGCTGGAGTACTGTTGAGTTTAGCAAAGAAAGCTGACTAGCTGAAATCAAAGTGCAAGAGCAGGTGAAGGGTTTATATTTTGTATCTTTGTTCGTCTAAGTTCAGTGCAAGAGCAAGTGAGCTCTAAAATTGCTGCCCATTCTTTGTTTCTCACCTCTCTTCATCAATGAAAATGAAGATTAATTATATAATCAATGAATGATCCATTTAGACCTTGCCGGGAAGTTGATGCTCGAATTCGAAGCATCAAGTTGTCAAGAACCAACTAATCTTCTTTCAGGTTCCATCTTTTTCTTTGTAAATCAAAGGACTGAATGTTGACTGTAAAACCAAACTTCAGTTATCGCTTGTGATTGGGATTCATAGTAGTATTGGTTCTCTCTTGTTGAATGTCTGAAAAAGAATGAATAATGTTGTTTTTATCTGTTTCATACTCTAATATTAGCATCTATATATCTTCAAAGCAGGTCAAAGTACCACAAAACCCCTTGTATTATACTTTGGATTACATTTTAGCTCCTCTACCGAAAAAATGGACAAATTAGTCCTTCTACAATTATAATTTTTAAATTTGAATTTACTTCCAATAAAACATTTAGCGGTGCAATTTTAATTGAGGGTTGTTTTGCTCACTCATCTAATGTAACGGGATTAATTTGTTATTTTTTCAATAAAAGAGCTAAAATGCAATTCAGAGTATAGTACATTAGAGTTTGTGGTACCTTTTCCTTCAAGGGTTTATTTGAAACTTAGCTTTCAATGTTTACATTTTTTGTTAATTTGATCATTATTATTTTTTTAAAGTTAAATTTAACTATTAATCTTTCAAAAAAAATCAAATTCATTTTTTTAAAGAGCATTAATTTTTAATAATGTTGGTATGACAATTCATGTATTTTATATTGATATTATATTATTTGTTTTATATGCTACAAAGATAAATAATTTAAAAATATTCAAAAAATAAAAATTCAAAAAACATGCTACATCGACAAATGTTGGTATGGACATGCCTTTATGTTTAAAGATTTAACAATTTAATCAATACTTTATTAAAAAAAAACATAACTTGACTTTTTTAAAAGTTAAGTCAAAATTAACTAAAAAAGATTAAATCAATAATATGTAGAGTTGGTTGTGGGTCGGGTTTGGGTTGGGTTGGGTTTTAATAAAATTTTAGGCTCAGTTTTTATGCTCGAGCTTGACTTGACTAAAAAATGAGTTTAAAATTTTGTTCAAATCCGACTTGAATTATAGAAGCCAAACTTGGCCTGATATGGTTTGGCACGTATTGATTTTTTAATATTATTTTATTATATACAATAATTTTAAAAAATATATTATTAATTACACTTAAAAATATTAAAACAATCATTAAAAATAAACAAAATTAAAATACATTAAAAATTCTTTATATTAAGATAGTTGCAAATAAAATAGTAGAGAAATTAACAATAAAACATAAGTTCTACCATATTTAAATAATATTAAAAACGACAACAAAACAATAGTAAAAACATATAAAAAAATAATATTCAAACAACAAAAACAGCAGCAAAAATAACAACAAAACACAAAACAGTAAAAAAAAACACATTAGAAACAACAATATAATTTTTTTATTAAAAATGATTAATTTATTCCGGTCGGGCCCAAGCTAAAAAACTCTTGCCCGTGGCTTTGTCTGTTTAGAAAACTGGCTTCATTTATTATCCAAGTCTATTTTTTGAGTCTATATTTTTATTCAAATCCTTTCATTTTTCGAGTGAACTTTCGAGTCGAGTCGAGTTGCTCGACCCATGATCAAATCCAATAATATGTAAATATTTAATATTAAAAATTAAAATTATACGAATCATTTATAAATACACAAAAGTTTCAAAACCCAAACAATACAAAATTAACTATAATTATATATATATTGTTAAGTGTTATGATACTATTCATAGATAGGACGTATCTTATTCTAAAATTAATACATGTTTTTTAATTGTGAGTTTATCTGCACAGTGATATCAACCTACGTCGTGTAATTTCATATAAAAATGTAAACACTTCACGTGTAAATTATATGGATTATAAATCAAATCAGGATCTAATCGTACAGCAGGTTGGTAATGATGATTACAGTAATATATAAAAGGCTTAGCTTAAATTCAACACTTGAGCCTACCCATAAGCACATTGCCTACGACTTCATGTTCAATTTTCAGCCGTACAGCACATTAAAAGGAAATATTCCCATAAATCATTTTTATCAAATGTAACCGTCCCTTCTAGATTTTTCCACCTACCAATCGATTTCGTCATTGCTGATTAAAAGTGCTTCTCCATCCCACTCTATAAAACCTAAGGCTTTTCGTTTTGCATGTGGACACAATTGTGAACCAAATTAGAAGCGTAAACCAACCAAAAAAATTGAAGCTTGCACACTCCAACAATGGCTACCGGGTAAGAATCTTGAATTATCTTCTCAATTTTCAATCTTTTCTATCAACTTCAGGTTCTGGGTTTCTCTAAAAACCCTTCCTTTTTTTTTTGTTTCATTGTTTCTTAATTTCAGAACTGTAGAGTCTTTGCCTCCTCCATTGGAAGCTAATGCTGAGCAGCCTCCATTGTTTGATGGAACCACCAGGTTTCACTCTTTATGTTCTGGGTTTTACAATTCATATATGTATTTGCATGTGTTTATTGTCAATGTTGATCACTTTTTTGGTCATCTTAAAGGTTGTATACTTCTTATAGTTGCCCTTTTGCACAACGTGTGTGGATCACCAGGAATTATAAGGTTGTTTATTAATTCATTGATTTTGATTTTTTAAAGCCTTAGTGCTATGAAATTGTTGTTTACTTTAAATGATTGGCTTGAGTTCTTGTTTGGGTTGTAGGGATTGCAAGATGAGATTAAACTTGTTCCTTTGAACCTTCAAAATAGACCTGCTTGGTACAAGGAAAAAGTTTACCCTGAAAACAAGGTCAGACATTTAAAATGTTGAAATGTTGTTTTGATTTTGGTAGAGATATTTGATAATGTTTAAGAATTTTGTGAATAAAATATTAATGTATCGAGAATTAAAAAAATGGTGCTTTAGGGACTATGTTTAACCTAAGCTCTTTTGTCAACTAGCTTCATGCTTGGACTTATTATAAAGGATTAAATCACTTTTTGTAGCCTGAACTTGGCAACTATTTTCAAGTTGGGGTTTGAACTTTTTTTTTTGTCCAAGCTAGTTCTTGATATTTTCTTGAAAGTTCAGGCCCCAATGTGAGAACAGTTATCCAATTCAAGCCCCAAAATGGGAACGATTGCCACGTTCAGGGATTAACTTGAACAAAAAAAAAAGTTTAAGCCTCAATGTGGGAGTAATTGCATAGTTCAGGCTCTAATGTGAGAACATTGCCAAGTTTAAGGTCGAACATGGAAAAAAAGTTCAAGTCCTAATGTGAGAATCGATGCCAAGTTCAGACCCCAAATTGTGATTTAACCCATTATAAAATATAGCATGAATTTCCTATCACTCCTTTTATCCTTTTCGAGTGTTGATGAAACTTTGAGATCACCATGTTCGAGCTTTATGAATCCTTTTTTTAGTCATTATTTACTATGTTAATTGTTTTGATTTTCAGGTGCCATCCTTGGAACATAATGGCAAAATCATTGGGGAGAGTCTTGATCTGATTAAATATGTTGATAGCAACTTTGAAGGACCTTCTCTTGTACCTAATGTAAGATCAATGGAATCGTTTTACCACACTTCAATGACGGTTCCCGTTCCATCTTTATTAACGAAAGTGATTTTTTTTAAAATGTTGTAGGATCCTGACAAGAAAAGGACCTTAGAGGAGTTGTTGTCATATGCTGACAAATTTGTGGGAACGCTTTTTGGTGCATTTAAAGGAGACCATGAAAAAGAAGCTGGTTAGTGTTGTCAATATCTTCTCGTATTTGTATATAGTTCAATATGGACTAAACTAAAACTTTGGACTTGCATTAGGTGCTGCTTTCAATTACTTGGAGGATGCTCTTAAAAAGTATGATGATGGTCCATTTCTCCTTGGCCGGGACTTTAGTCTGGTAAGCCGATGATGCTAAATTGCTT
Organism: Gossypioides kirkii; assembly: GCA_005610355.1. NCBI lineage: Eukaryota > Viridiplantae > Streptophyta > Magnoliopsida > Malvales > Malvaceae > Gossypioides > Gossypioides kirkii. The sequence goes on along the minus strand of CP032244.1, from coordinate 37,028,849 downwards.
CCTTGCTGCTATTTTATGTTCTCTTTGTTTCTTAATCGAGTTTCAATGTGTCTATAAACATGTAAAAGGTTAAATTAATGATAATCTTGTATGTATGACATCAGGGTCAAAGCTAAAAAATTTTTTAGGGGAGGGTCAAGTTGAAGTTATAGATTATTATGAGAGTTAAAATGTATTTCCATCATTGTATTGGCTTATATCTTTATGGTTTTCAAAAGAAGTAAATCGAAATTTTATCATTTTGGGGACCAAACTATAATTTTACTATATATTAATTTAAGATTTTTTTAATTTGAGGGTATAAAGCTGTAATTTTTAAGTTTAGGGGGGCTAAGGCTCCTGCCTACCCCCTCCATTCGCCCCTATATGACATGGATGTACTCAAATTTTTCGAAGATTTTTCATATATTTGGAGGATCATTCCTTAATACCATGTCTAAATACGGGCATAGGCATAGGACATAGGTATTTTAGGGAAATATGAAGAGTTCGAGTAACAAACTGTAATCTATAATAGCTATGGCTATATCATTATGTATCATTTCAGTTTTCTGTCAAGATATATGAATGAAAATTTGTTATTTTCAGGCGGACATTGCCTATATTCCTTTTGTTGAAAGATTCCAGATCTTCTTATCTGAGGTTTTTAAGTATGACATCACCGCCGGCAGGCCTAAACTCGCTGCATGGATTGAGGTATCATTTGAAAGCTATACATACATATGCATATTTATGTATACACACATGGGTAGGGGTGTAAGTGAGACACTGGTGCTCGCAAGCTACTCAAGTTAGACTCAAAAAAAATTTCGAACTTAATTCGGTAATTATCGAGTCAAGCTCGAGCTCGAGCAACTCAAGCTATGCTATTGAGTAAATCGAATTTAAGTTTAGTAATACTTGACTCGAACAACTCGTGAGACATATTGAGCTTTTCATATTTTTATATTATTAAATTACATTATTGCTCTTAATATATATTATTAACTCTAAACTTAATTATTGAGTCAAGATCTAGCTCGAGCTTAAAATTAGATGTTTGATTGAGCTTTGATTTTCGAGTCGAGCTCAAGCTCAAACTTGACAATATTTGGACTCAGGGCAGCTTGATTACACCCTTAGCTTTGTCAATATTGGTTAAAATGCTGTTTTTAATTGAAAATTGTTCGAATTAGCCTCAGCTTTTACTCATTTTCTTTCCTCGTATCTTCTAATCATAACTGCATAAATTGCACAATCACTGTCCTATCTTGAAAACATTCATATCAAGAACTTTAGTACTAATCCGATATATACCCTTCCACAATGTTTGTTTCTTCATTTTCGTTCTAACGATGCAGGAACTGGACAAGATCGACGCCTATAAACAGACGAAGACAGTTGAACCAAAACAATTAGTGGAATACTATAAGCAGCGTTTCATGGTACCTAAGTTATCAACACCCTTAAGATTATAACTGTTTTCATCAATTGTTGGTGCAAAAAATTGCTTATTACTGTATTTGCCTTCTCATTGCAGGCTCAGAAGTGATGGAACTGCTGACATCTTAATATATATATATATATATATATATATGGAAATAAGCTTGGTGTTTGTTGATGAGTGTTTCTTGTTTATTTTCTTCAGTGATATACTCTATGATAGTATGTACGCGTGCCAGTTTGAAGGACGCTTAGCATGTAATTGCATTTGGAATTTTACATGAATAAATTTGAAGCAACTGAGGTTTTGCATTTCAATTGAGTTACTTATTTCATTACTTTTAAGTAGCCCTGTCCATGGGTTGGGTCATTCGGTTCGTTCGAAAAGTTAAGGGAGTTTGAGTAAAAATATAAATTTGAAAAATAAATTTGGATAAAAAAATAAGACTTGTTTAAAAAACAAATCAAATCTCGAGTAAAATGTTTTTAACCTGGATGCATGCTTAAGGTATCGATACATATCTAAAGAAAATTTGTTGAAAGGTATCGATATTTTAGGCATGTATCCGAGCTCGAGTTTAGTATCTATAATTTGAATCAAATTTGGACAAAAATTTAAATCTATTTTATAGGTTGATTTGGGCATAGGTTTAAAATTTTGTTAGGATCTAGTTCGACCCATCAACACTTGTACTTTTAAGAGGGTATATTTGAATTTTAGTATTTTTATTTGTGAATAATTTATCTTGTTCAGATTTATTATAATTTAAATTTGGAGATATTTTGATTATTAGTCAATTGTACTTTGTAATGTTTAATTTTAATTATAATTATTTGCTCTTGTATTATTTGTGATTGTATTATATATATTTTTTATGATAAATAAGGTTAAACTTGTGAATTTTTATTTGAAATAGAAAATTCAACATTATGGATATGAATTTAAATTTTATTTAATTATTTAATTCAATTTGATCAGAAAAATTAATTTCAATTAATTCAATCGAAAATCTCAGAGTTTTAAGTATGATTATAATCCATTTTCTCACTAATTTAATCACTTTGACTTGATTAATTTTTGTTTATTCAATGATATACATTGCACCTTGAAAGAAAAATGCAAGTTTAAATTTTGAAGATGAAAGTGACAATCTGGACTTGAATAATGGCAATATATATAAACACATACATTTGATTAAATTTAATTTAAATGATTGTTTAAAAAATATATTGTTTAACCAATTAAATTAGTGTCACACTAAATTTCAGCTAACAGAAATCAACAAACATCAGTGGATCTTCCCAATAATACGAATTAATTCCAAATTATTTGTAAATCATCAAAGTAATTAAGAAAGAAAAACAAATTCCAGCTGTTAATCAATCCGAGAATGACGATTCGAGCTTGAATCTCCTTTAATCTCTCGAACCAAAGAGGTAATTCGGTTTTCTAATTCCTACATTTCCTTTTGCCACTTTGAAAAATTCTAGGTTTTAGATTTCTACTGTTTATCAAAACTTGAACAAAACAACTAATGTAAACTTATTTCACTGAATGATCAATCTCTTTTTTATGAATTGGATGGGTTTTAATGCAGTTTCCTTTTGGTTGATTTTTGAGAAGCCTATAGCTTTAGTAACAAAAGAGTAGTGGTTTGACGGTCTTTTTTCGTGAAATGTGGAATGAGTTTAATGTAAAGCAAAAGAAAGCTATGGGCAGCGACAGAATTGCAGGTTTTTGTCAAGTATGTTATTGTCCTTATTGAGCAGGCGCTCATTGGAGGCTGATTCCAGGCAAGTTTTAGATTAAAAAAATAAATAACCTTTTGCATTTTCAGTTTAGTATGTATATTGATAGCTTTTTAGAATTTATCTTTTTGAGTCTAAAATACTAGTCATTTTGAGATTGAACTTGCTTCTAGTCAGGATGATAGTGTTGCAATTTTCTTTTCGGAGTTGTTCTTCGTTTTTAGGTAGAATGTGTGCTCTTGGTTTGATTTTCTTTTGAACATGTGCACAATAATGTGGTTAGGGACGCCTATGGATTTGCTGTGAGACCTCAGTACATCCAGACATATAGAAAGTACGTTGATATCTACAAGGTATAGATTTCCATGGAAGTTTAATTCTTGCACGTTAATGATCCGTTGCTTACATATGTATTGTCAGTTTTGGGTTATTGATATAGTAATTTGTTATGCCAGCTAGAGGAAGAGGAAAGAATAGAGAAATGGAAGATCTTCCTCAAACGTCATGCAGAAGCTATTGATCCATGCCTTTCCGAAGAGGAAGATGGTGAAATGTTGCAAGAAGAAGCTCCAGAGGTGAAAAATAAGACTCATCGTCAGGAAGAAAATCAAGAGATCTTACCTGCAGAAGCTCAAGAGGTAAATGAAGAGGCTTCTATTGAGGCAAGTGAAGAGACTGCATCTAAGAAGCAACACGAGGTGGCCTTGCAGACTGAAGCTACTGAATTGAATAAAGATGCTGCTTCTGAGGAATGTAAGGAGACATTACAAGGTGAACTGACTGAAGTGAAAGAGGAGGTTGATTCTTCGGAAAAAAGTAAAGATACATCAGAGACTGAAGCCACTGAGTTAAAAGAAGAGGCTGATACTGCCGATTTATCAGAAAGTGAAGCAGGAAAGCCAAATTCTCTTTCAATGGAAAATGCAAGAGAAAAGGAGATGAAACTTACAGAAGAAACAAAGACTAGTAAGGTCAACAGATGGGTTAAGACCAGACCAGCTCTTCGTGCCATTGAGAATTTGATGAGTTTAAGGGTTAAGAGGAAGAATATGAAAAATAGGAATATGAATGGAAGCGAATGCCATCTTCCATCAGTAAAAGAGGCAAGATCTTCAGAAAGAGAGTCTGAGGTTGAGTTTGAAGAAAAGGTATGTGTGAATGAGATCTCGGCTACCGAAGGAAGTAATGCAGACAATGAGTATTATGATGAATCTTTTTCCCCTTGGAAAGAGGAGCTGCAGAGCCTTGTTCATGGAGGAGTGCCAAAGGATCTAAGAGGGGAGGTGAGGTTGAAACTTCTCTGTTTGTTACTGTGTTCATCTTTACTTGTTGGAAAATGCTTTGTCTGCTATAATATGATCACTGCAGGTATGGCAAGCTTTTGTAGGTGTTAAGGCACGGCGAGTGAAGAGATATTACAATGATTTGCTGGCTCAAGAAAACAATGATGATGATGATCAGCACAGTAACTCACCTGGTGTGTTTAGAAAATGGAGAAAGCAGATTGAGAAGGTCATTAGATGCATGCGCCCTGGACTTTATTGTTCAATCTTTTCAATTTGTAGGTGCTGCATCTTTTTCTTTAAAATGTTTTCGCATTTCTCCCTAGGCTAACTTGTCTGTTTATTTTTCAGGATTTACCGCGGACTTTTCCAGGTCATCCAGCTCTGAATGATCGAGGTAGGGATACCTTGAGGCGTTTACTTTTAGCATATGCTCGACATAATCCTTCTGTTGGATATTGCCAGGTAATTGAAATGATGAATTAAAAGTTCTCTTTTTTGGGTACTTGAGGCTGCCAGGGATTGAATTTGAACCTTGGTCAATGGAATTAAGAGTCCTGCACACAACACCCTACCAATTCTAATGTTTTAGCATTACCTTTAATTGATTTCTCTCTTTTAAACTTGCTCTATATTATGGAAACTTTCTTCATCTATATCAATAGAAACCTATATAAAGTTTAGTGCAACTTTAGATCCTAAATGTCCAGTGGGGTATTATTGGAAGTTTTAAGGTTAAAATACGTGGCATGATTTTTACCTATGGATTTCTAGGATTTATGTTGCTCTACATAGATCTTAATGACTATCCTCTGTACCGCGTTAATTATTTTAGTAATTAGTTACCCTTGTACTTATTCTTGTCTTCTATTTGACATCGAACACATGCAGGCAATGAATTTCTTTGCTGGATTATTGCTTCTTCTTATGCCAGAGGAAAATGCCTTTTGGTAGGTTCAGGTAACTTTTCACAAAAGGTTGATTTCTATCTAGAGTACATTTTATAGGTTTTACCTTAAAATGTTTTTTTCTATCTTATTCTCTTCTGCTAATTGTACAAAGGCACATATGGACACATCCATACTTATTATTCAAGAATAGCTAGGTCCACTTTAAAGCTTGATTCCTCTCGATGTTTTCTCAGGACCTTGGTGGGAATTATTGATGACTACTTTGATGGGTATTACACAGAAGAAATGATAGAATCCCAGGTTTTAAATTTTGTTACATTCTTTTATGATATTCCATGTTCCTTATCAAATTCTCCAGTTCCTTAGAAGTTTGACGTGTATGTGCATGTTGACATGCTGATACACTGATACTGAGTATTTAATAAGCGATTTTGCCGTCTTGCAGTATCACATTGTCTTTTAACTCTATATATTTATATTTTCTTAGGTTGATCAACTTGTATTTGAAGAGTTGATGCGTGAAAGATTCCCCAAATTGGGTTGGTTTACATCTCAAATTTTCTCTATCTATTATCTTCCCATGCATTACATGAAGCAAATGTGTGATATTCTATTTAATGTATGCTAATGCTGCAGTCAATCATCTAGATTACTTGGGAGTGCAGGTGGCATGGATTTCTACACCGTGGTTTCTCTCCATTTTTGTTAATATGCTTCCTTGGGAAAGCGGTAAGATATAAATTTCAGTGCTGGAAGTTAAATTTATTTTCTAATTATTTCAGTCAAGATGCTTAGTTCTAAGCACTCTGCATTTAGTAGAAATTATGTTTACCTAGTGATGGATTTCTCGGTTTCCAGTTCTTCGCATTTGGGATGTGATTCTATTTGAAGGAAATCGTGTTATGCTGTTTCGAACGGCCCTTGCTTTAATGGAGCTACATGGTATTCAGAATTCATTTTTATAAAATATGTGCAGCATTAAATGTGGATGATGAATTCAAAAGCAATCTAGTTACATCAAGTTTACTGCAGTTCCTGCCTTAGTTACAACTAAGGATGCTGGGGATGCAATCACTTTGCTGCAATCCCTTGCTGGCTCAACATTTGACAGCAGCCAACTTGTTTTGACTGCCTGCATGGGGTTTCTAGCTGTTACTGAAGGTAAATTACAGAAGTTAAGAGAAAAGCATAGGCCAACTGTGTTAATGATTGTCGAGGAAAGAGCACAAGGAGCTCGAGTTTTGAAAGAATCAAAAGGAATTGCTACTAAGTTGTATAGTTTTAAGCCAAATCGTGGACAAGAGGAAACAAATCCTGCTGAAGATGATGGAAACGTTTTTAAGTTGGAGCCCCGTTCCTCTGATCTGGATGAACTGCTCTGTAGCCTAAATGCAGATTTAGAAGTTGGTTCCCTCCCATCTCTTCAGGATCAGGTACTTTTCTTTGCTCGTCTTCTTAGCACCTTGTATGCTGCATTTCTAATATTTTAGGAACTATTCACCAATGATATCTATTTTATCCTTCATTGCTACATACAACTAATTGTTTATGATTAATGTATGGATTTAGTATGCTCCATGAGCACTTAATGTTTGGTTACTTTTCTTTCATCTTAGCAACTTCAACAAAATTCTAGTCCGGCTTGCCCACCTTCATTGATGTGAATATGGAAAACTACATATCAAATTCAAAGAATTAGTATGGCTTTAACTTATTTTTTATTAGCCTGGGAAGAAAGATGTTGATTTTAGCTCTTTCTCGACATTTGGGCAAATCACAAAACATCAATGCTGTTAGATATTGCTGTAGAAGAACACTGACTGAAAGACCTTTAACTACAATGCATGAAAATGCTTGATAGTATTCTGCTATTATAACCAATCTCCTAAGTAATGCATTTCTAACCTAGTAACCCTGATTAAGCTGTAATAATATTACTCACTAAGCTTATTCTTGGCTTTCTAACAGTGTTTCACTTGTAATTAATTGGATGGATATGAATCATCACTGTGCAACTCCTTTGAAATTTCAATCATTAACAGTTTATGAGCAGGTTGATAGGATGAAGGTAGAGTTGTGTGGGTTGCTCGAGGAAAAAAGAACTGCTATACTCCGGTTAGTATATTTTACTGTGTTTTCTGATTTTTTTCTCAAACATTCTGTATCAAACCGCCATGTGGTATTCTCGATGATGGTAATATGGTAACTGATTCTAAGTCTAGCAGTGCAGTTTCAGTCATGCGATTTAGTGAGCAGCCAACACATTGATTGTGCACTTTTTCGTTAAGGTGCAAGGATGAAAGCATCTAGTAGCTCAGCTTTCTCCTTTTAGAGAACCATGCATTTCGGCCTTTTCATCTGCTACATTGCTTTTTAGTCCTCATGGATATGAAACAAAACATCATATCTGGCAGTTATGTCATCATTTCAGGGTAGTTGCTTTACTCAAGATAGCCATGGACAAAAGTGCATCTGGTGGAATTATAATTAGCATTCTGCTTCAAAATTAGGAATGGATCCCTTATGACCGTGTTCATGTTATTGTTTCTGATATTTCTGCAAACCTCTATAACTTATCATTTACGTGTAACTGTGGGTCCTGTTCTTTTCCAGAGCTGATGAGCTTGAAATAGCACTTATGGAGTTGACCAAAGAAGATAATCGACAAGAACTGAATCAAAAGGTATATGAATAACTTTTTATATGAATATGCTAAACCCGCCAAGCATATAATTGTTCAATGAAATACTTCCATGTTCTGTGAGCTTTGGGTTACTGAAGTTGCTTGCTGGATTTGAGGTTTGTTGATAATGCTGCAGATTGAACAGTTAGAGCAAGAGGTGGCTGATCAACACCAAGCTCTTGCTTTTAAGAGAGAGCAAGAAGCTGCAATGCTTAAGGTATAACTTGCCTCTTCTTGAATGCATTTTTTCTGGAACTATTGCTAAATTATTATTCTATTACAAGTCCTCTAGTGATTTTTAGATTCTCTGTGCTACAGGTTTTAGGGCAGCTGGAGCAGGAGCAAAGGATTGTCGAAGAAGCTCGCAAAAAAGCAGAGAAAGAAGCAGCTGCCTTGAGAGAAGCCAATGCTGTGCTTCAGGTTCTCTTCTTTTCTTGATGTCCTAGTTATCATGGATAATGTTAAACTATTGATTTCATATCATTCTTCATGTAGGATTAAAAGAGAAGTTCAAATCTCACAAAAAAAAAAAGAAAAAAGAGAAGTTTAAAGATAGTTGAGTATATACACCAAGAAGGAATCTACTCATTCTGTTTTTCATGCTAAATGATATATATATATCCTTGTGATGTGACTCCTATTGAAAAATTTAAGTTACTGTTAGGCAATTTAAGTTCTTGGTATGCTGTGTTTTTCTGAACTTCTTTAAGTCTTTCACCATAAGAATTGAGGTTTGTTTTATTCTTATGATTCATCTACTATACAGTTCACTTTAAGGTGCCTGCTCTAATTAAATTCAAGATCCCATGAGCATTGTTTTTCCTTCTTTTGTGACTATATTAAAATTCTCAAAAAAAGATTCATTTGCAGGAAAAGTACGAGAAGGCTTTGGCTTCTAATGCTGAAATGCAGAAGAGGGTGGTTATGGCAGAATCAATGTTAGAGGCTACCTTGCAATATGAATCTGGCCAAGCTTCACAGTGAGAAATATTTTAAGCATCTTTCTCTTCTAACATTCACTGGTTTACATACGAAAAAGACAATTCTAAATATCCCAACCCATATCTCCACTTTTATAGTTTCCTTGTATTCAAAATGTTTTGATGAATTTTTCAATTAGCAACGTAAAATGCAAAGAGCATATTTACTCTGATCCAGCTATTTAAGTAAACTTTATATGTTTTTCTATCCCTTAAGATGCCCCTAAGAAATAAATGTCTCTTTGCATACAATTCTTATTTCCACCTAGTGAACATTTTGAAAATGCTTTTATACACGCTCTAATAAGCAAGGGTATTATCCATTCTAGTATTCAGAGGCATTTAGATCTTTGATTAATAGATATCATTCCACAGTACATAGTCATGTCTTACTTTTGTAGGACTCAACGAGCCAATTCTGGACGAAAGGGAGGGATACTGTCATTTGGACTTGGCTTGCGGGACAAAATCAAGGTAAATATCTACATAACAATGGTGTTAGAATTGTTCTTCCATTATACATTAGTTTAGTCAACTTGAATTTGATATGGCAGGGAATACATAATGTTGAGGAGCCTACAGATGATAAATCCAACCAAAGTGCAACAACCGAAGACGAAGAGAAGAGCTCTAGTTAGGAATAGTCCTAGTGCCATTGTTATCCTTTAATTTTGTGCTTCTTTTTTGTAGTTTCAAGTATACTGGCAACTAATGATAAGACTTAAGAGGGTTCTATTTGTATAAAAAGTGTTAATTTTGAACCCTAGTACACTTGTAGAACTAGGTTGATTTGAATATAATCATATGTGAAGCAGCATATTATACATTGTTCAGTAATCAAAGAATTTTGTTTTAGTTATCCACAAATGTTGAACTCCATGAGGCAATACCATCATTTTATGGAGATTTCATGCATTTGGTATAGCTGCCTGGTAAGAAGGCTCACATTATATTTTGAATAAGATAAAAAAAAGTTCATGTGCATAGGAAAAACAGAAGCTACAATAGCTTTATATAATTGTGCCTTTGCTTCGTAATAATTAAGCAAAATTTGATAATATGACATGTGTTTTGCAGGCCTTGTGATTTCATGTACATTAAAAGATGACACAATTTAAAAACATACCATACCAGCATCTATCAACGGTTGGAAGATCCCAAAGAAGACCCAGATGGTGATGATGAACCTCAGCAGGAATTAACTTAACCTCCTTGTCCGATCCCTTTCGGAACTGTTGCCAACATTGAGCTTCTTATCTCTGTCTCTCTTCGTCCGAGGTGGAGTACCAGGCATCAAGCGAGAACCTTGTATTGGCTGTGTATCTGGTTTGAATTTTTGAGAAGCAAGGTAAGTCAAAGCTGTGACTACATCAGCAATGAGAGGTCTCATATTTGGTTGCTCTTGAACACACATTGCTGCCACTGCAAGTGCTTGGAATAAACCCCTTGGAGGATATTGACCTTGTAGCATTGGATCAGCCATTTGAGAGAACATTTTTCTGTCTTTGAATAATGGCCTTGCCTGCAATAAAAGATAAAGATAGAAAATATAAGTGAACCCTTTGCAAACAGACAAAATCTCTACTTTTTTTTTAACTTCTGCTTGTGAAATAGCTATGTAAACCATGGTTGAAGACTAATTATAACAAATCTGGAAGTTTAAGCCAAAGGTGTCTATATGCATACACTTGTTCATTTAGTTCGGGCCAATTTCAGGTTTGGGTTGCTTTGGGTCAAGTCATTCGGGTTTTGACACTGGTTTTTCAAGTCGGATCATTACAGATTCAAATCATTTCAAGTTCTGGTCTCGTACACACGTACACACACACACACACACACACACATATATATGCATGCATGCATACACATGCATATTTCTTACCCATGCAACTAGATTCTGTTCCCCAGCAGCTTTAGAATTATCAATGGCTTTCCTCCCCGTTATGATTTCTAGAAGAACAACTCCAAAGCTATAAACATCGGATTTCACAGTTAACTGACCAGTCATGGCATACTCCGGGGCACAATATCCATAAGTTCCCATAACCCTTGTAGAGACATGGGTGTTATCTCCAACAGGTCCAAGCTTGGCCAAGCCAAAATCAGATAGCTTGGGAAAATACCCTTCACCAAGTAAAATGTTGGAGCATTTCAAATCTCTGTATATAACTGGGGGACTTGCTTTATCATGCAAATACTCCAATCCCTTTGCAGCCCCAGCAGCTATTTTCATTCTTGTACTCCAATCAAGTCTTTTCTTACTAGGTGAAATGTCTGCAAATAATAAACAACAAAAATCAATATCACAATGCTTTAAAAACCAGACCAGAATTCAAACCGGTCTGCCCTCTGGTTAGACCAATTCAACCAGTTTTATGGTTTTTCCGTTTTTTTTACTTTCAAATACATGTCCAAGGAACCACAAGTATCAAACTAGGACAATGCAGACTGTCCGAGAAATCACAAAGTAGAATTAAACCATTACAGCACAACCATAATAAGAACTGGTACAATCCAAACTATAGCCAATAAGCTAGACTAATCGGACTAAAACCCAAACAAGACAACCACACTTGGTAAGACTTAGAGACCTACACATATAATTGTGCACGGTGGCCTCAAACTTGGGTACTCAAGACCCAGGGCCTCCATCTTTGCCAATTGAACCAAGGCCTCATCACATACAATAATTTTTCATAGAAGTAAATTTAAAAACAAGTTTAGAACCAACTTTTGAAGTTTTCCCAATTTTTTTCAGGTTTTAACGACTTTTCAGGTTCAATTGGTTCTTAGATGGTTTGAAGGAATCCTGGTTGGCTGGCATATACTAAACTAGATGGACCACCTAGTTTCGGTTCAACTGGCCAGTCAGGTCCTCTCTTGTTAGTGAAACAAAAACATACTTATATATACAGTAATAAATAACAAAAAAGCATGATTTAATATTTATACATACCATGTAAATGGTCTTCGAGAGAACCTAAAGGCATATATTCGTAAACCAGAAGCCTTTGATCTCCGTCAGCACAGTATCCAGTGAGATTAACAAGGTTTGGATGATGAAGAAGGCTTAGCATTAGAACCTCAACAAGGAATTCCCTGTTTCCTTGCAACCCATTTCTATCAAGTTGCTTTATAGCAACAATCTACAATGATCATAAAAACCAACATTCAATTTCGACTTTGCCAACTTCATATGAAAAAGCATGCATGCATTTAATTTGCAGTAAAATTGCTATACTACTCCTTGTATTATAGCACAGACTGCATTTTGATCCGTCTACTGTAAAAATGTTCACAAAGGTCCCTAGAGCAAAATGCTCATTTTTGTAGCAGTTGAAAAGGTTGGGGGGGGGGGGGGGGAGAGGAAATTGTTCATTTTGTGAGAAGAACTTAATTACATGATGCAACATTTTTAAATGACGAAGCATATTCACCTGATCTATTGTAGCTTAACCAAAAGTTAAATGCAGTGGTTCGAGTTAAGCTACTACAATGGATTGAGTAGACATGCCATGTTACATAAAAATGCCATGCCATATTTCATATTTTAAATTAATGCTACATCATTTAACCAAGTCTGTTTCGTGAAAGGGACCAAAATGCACTCTGTGCTATATAGTATAGAGACTTGTACAATTTTTCTACCATCATTTTCCAACTAACCTGATTTATGCTCTCCAAACACCCTTTGTACACTCGACCGAAACCTCCTTCTCCCAAAAGGCACTCTGAACTAAAATTCTTAGTTGCCATTGCCAATTCACGAAACGGAAAAGTCTGTGCAGCAATATGATCACTTCCTCTTCTGTTTGACGTCTCCCCACTTGACGATGAATCCGTTTTCGATTTTTCTGAAAGAATAAAAGATGATGAAAATCTTGGCAAAAATCCAAATACATGTATGCCAAAGAGCATACAAGAAATGAAAATTTCAAACATCAACAACCGACTAAGCTTGATTTTGCCAAAGGTTTTAAGACTAATCCATCCTCATATACCGCAACTTCACCTCTCAAAATCTACTATACACCTTGCTTTATATTCCAAATCGTATCATAATATACATGAGGTGTATCCAAAATCCAACTTGAGCTATGCTACTCAACCGCTAGATGTACGAGTATATATCCAATACGAGTATGCTTAACTTGTCTCGATTCTCATGCTTAAACATGCATCGGATACAAGTATCAAACATGAGTAATTTAGAAGAAAAACAAAGATACTGAGCAAGGATTTTGGTACTTTGATCAATTACTTCAATTCAACAGACAAAATTAAGGGAAATTTTATAATAAAAAAAGGGGAAGATCGGTAGATAATTTAATATGTTAAATTAAAATATATAAAATTAGGGGAAAACCAAATTTGCAAGTAAAATCCATAAGCAAGCAAGCTTGTAAAACAGAACCAGTTCCATTTATTATCTAACATATATACCAACATGCTGCAAAGAAAGCTACCCCTTTAAGCTAATTATAAATAAACAATTGATCAAGCAATCAAGTCTTCTTTTTTTGCCCCCATTTTCCCCTTCTAATTATTCAATATTTTGATCCAAATTCACCAAAGAAATCAACTACTACACAAGAACTAATCAAATTGCATAAAACCCAGATAGAAAAATAACAAATAACACATAAAAATCAAAAGAAAGGGTCAAATTTTTTTTATTTTTACATTTTAAAAGAAAAAAGCTTTACCTGAAGTGGGTTTGAGTCGATCAAGTGCCATCTCTTCCATTTTTTTCTTTTTCTTGGATTTATTAGCTTTGGTATTTGATTTCCCAGAACAAGGAAGCCACCCCATAAGTCTTCTTCTTCTTTGCTTCTTTCTTCTTCTTTCTATACTTCAAAATCAACTTTAATGCTATCGAAAATCAATCAAAAAGATTAAAACAATATGAACCCATTTCTTGAATTACCTTAAAAACACCCAGAAAATTAAATAAATTTTGATGAAGATTTCATATGCTTCAATACACAAAAGAAACAAGCTTTACTTTTGAAAAATGTTTTCTTTTTCTCAGTAAACGTTTACTTTGGACCATTCATGGATGTTTACTGTCCCATTAACGAGATTCAATGTTATCTTCTTGAATTAAAAAAAAAGGGATAGAATTTTTAACCGTCTGATCTGATTAAATAATAAAATTAGATCACTTTGGAATAAATTAAACGGTCGAGATTGAAATTTTCATGTGAAGTTTGGTCTACGAAGAAAACGCCTTTTACTACAATAATTTTCCCTTTCCTTTTGATTTTTTTCTTATTGCTTATTCTCAGCTTTTAATATTTACAAATTTTTTATTTTAATTATAATTCAAAAAAATTAATAAATTTAGCTCTGAAAATGCATAAAATTTATCAATTTAAGTTTAATTTTATAATTTTCAAAAAAAATTATTTCCTAAAAAATTAATTTTTTAAATATTTTTTAATGTAGCTTCAAAACTTATTGAATAACAAAGTATTTAGCATCGTTTTTATTGTGCTCATTGTTGTGAGTTCAAATCACGATGGTAAGTTCCACACCAATTCTAATCGAATTAGTCAATGCATATCATTCCAGTGCTAAAGCGAAACAAGTAACACTCTTTTGCACACCGATGAAATTTTTTATCAAAATCTATCACATCAGCTCGTTTCGGCCAACTTCGATCACATCAATTGAAATATGATACACTAGTCGATGCATGAATAATAAAATATATATACAATTTTTTTTAATATACTGGTGTGATCTGTTCATATTTTCTTAACCCTTTGACAAGGCACACACATCTTGCACATACGGATTCTCGAACCCGAGTTTTCTAAGATAAACATCATTTTTTTTTCATCGAAGCCACACTTTGAGCTCAAATATATACAAATTTTAACTATTTACTATCATGCCAAAGACTTAATTGAAATTTATTGATTATTCAAAAAAAACTACACAAAAAAGTGTTTTTTAAGACTTACTTTTTATAAAAGTAGGGTGAAATATGTTAAAAATACCATGAACACTATTATATTAAAAGTCAAATTATATTTCAATCTTCTACTAAAAATTAAAAAAATTAGTCCCTTTATAAGAAAGTAAATTAATTTTTTATTAAAAATTTCACTTATTTTTAATGATAAAAATTAATTATATATATGTTTTATCAGTTAAACTAATTTTTAATAATAAAATTTTCAACAAAACTTATTAATACTCTTTAATTTAATATAAAAAAACATATATTTACGTGTTTGCCTAATTTGCGAAACCAATGCCTAAGAAAAAAAAAGCACGTGGATACCCACACCAATACAATACATGGCACAAAAATCTGCCACGTGTACAAGTACCAGGACTAAAATCGACAATTCACTACCTCAACCGTAGCTTCTCGATCAACCCCGTCTTGTCCAAAAATCCCCCAATCCCACTCTTTTCAATTCAATTGCGAAAACCCTAAAATAAGAAATTCCAATAACGAACCCAAAATCTGATCAATTAGATTGTTTTTTCTCGAGAAAATTTGAAAAAAATATAAAAGAGGGAAGATTTCGAGGTTTTATTCTATGGTGATAAGAGATGCCGCCCAAGCAAGCCTCGAAAGCAGATTTAGCGAAGAAGCAGAAGATCATAGAGGAAAAAACCTTCGGTCTTAAGAACAAGAATAAGAGCAAAAATGTTCAAAAATACGTCCAAAATCTTAAGCAATCCGTACAACCCAAGCCCGATCCAAGTAAAACTGCTCAAAAGGTTCGGATCATCTCCCGGTTTATTGTGTTGTTTAGGAGAAATAAAAGAAATTATAATCTGACTTTGTTTACTTTGTATGAAAAGTGAAATGCTTTGTTCTCTTGATTGGAAATTGTAAATTTGAATGGAGATGAAATAAAATTGCAAACCATATAGCGTCCTTTTTTTTTTTAATTGAGCTAAGACGTTAAAGATTGAATACTATTTTATTGATTGTTTTCCTCGCTGTTTATTGTGTTCTTTAGGAGAAATAGATGAAATTAGAATCTGTATTTATGTTTAACTTAGTTTACTTTGCATGAAACGTAAAGTGGTTTATTCACTTGATTGGAAATTTTGGTTCTTTAGGAATTGTAAATTTGAATGGAGATAAAATCAATTTGCAAAACATATGTTATCTTTCCAAGGTATTGAAATATTATTTTTCTTACCCGTTTCTTTTATCTCAGAAAAAGAAAGAGGAAGAGAAGGCCAAAGAGAAGGAGCTGAATGACTTGTTCAAGATTGCTGTTACTCAACCCAAAGTGCCTGTTGGTAATTATCCCATCTTTTCCTGTTTGTTGCTTCATTATTATTGGTATATATGTTTACATGTGTTGGTTTATTGGAACTGAAAGTTTAGAGCTAATTATTGGGTCTTGATCAGGTGTTGATCCCAAGTCAATATTGTGTGAATTCTATAAAGCCGGACAGTGTGTCAAAGGTTTTAAATGCAAGTTCTCACATGACCTGAATGTGCAGAGGAAAGGCGAGAAAATTGACATTTACAGTGATAAGCGTGACCAAGGTTAACACATACATGAAATTTTATGTTTTTGCTTATTTTATTGCTATCTGCTTAGTCTTGCAGTAAGATTGAAGGGTGTTCTGATTTTTATGTGTGTTCTTCTTTCTCTCTTAAAGAAACAATGGAGGACTGGGATCAAGCAACATTGGAGAAGGTTGTGGAGTCAAAGGGGAAGGAGTATCAGCAGAACAAGCCTACTGATATTGTAAGCTTTTGCTGTTGGTCCTGTGCATTTTTTATTATTAGTTAAAAACTTATATTCTTTTGAATTCTATCTTTGTTTAATGCACGTGCTTACTCATTTATGGGAGAAAAGCTACTGTGGCATGTCTTTTGTTATATTTTCAAGCATTTGCATTTGAATGCATAACATATTATGAGACTCATCTAATGTGGAAATTATTAATTAGATATGCAGAAGGTAAGGAGAGGGAGAGGTAAATTTTGGTCGTAATTAGGATAAAGTTGGTGTAAATTGTATAGTTTAGCTGTGTAACTTGAGATATTTGTTTCTCTTCTGTGCCTCGTTATCTAACTTTTAATTGCTGTACTTATCACTGCTTTGATGTAAATTCAGGTTTGTAAATACTTTTTAGAAGCTGTGGAAAAGAAACAATATGGCTGGTTTTGGGTTTGCCCAAACGGTGGTAAAGATTGTCATTACAGGCATGCTCTTCCACCGGGATATGTCCTAAAGTCACAGATGAAGGCTCTGATAGAGGAAGAGAGTGAAAAAACACCAATCGAGGATGAGATTGAAAATCAGGTAATACTTAGATTTGTTGGAATCAACCGACCATTCCTCCATCCTTGTATCAACATAGTTTGTTACTTTATCTTTTGTTAGGTATTTAAATTACCTAAATATTACATGTCTTTGGTTGTAGCGTGCCAAAGTAAAAACTTCAACGCCTATTACTCCTGAGCTTTTTATGGAATGGAAGAAGAAGAAGATTGCAGAAAGAGATGAAGGTTTGGCTGCACAGAGAGCAGAAAGGGCTAAGAATGATCGCATGAGGTATGTTCTTCATGGCATGTGTGCTTTCACAAGTGTCTGTGTGTAATCAGTTTTCTTTCTTGAAAACCATTTGCTAAATTTCTTGTTCTTTGTGATTTCTGCAGTGGTCGCGAACTGTTTATGTCAGACGCTAGTTTATTTGTGGATGATGCTGAGGCATATGAGAAATACCAAAGAGAGGAAGAATCTGATGCTCCAGAAAATAAGGTACTCTTTTTCTTGGCCTCTTTTCTATTTTTATGTTCTTTAAAGCTCCTATGAACTACATAAATCAGTCTGGTGAATCATAGGTGGAAATCCGGGTAAGAGATCTTTAGGATGCTTCCATATGCGGAGCAGATGTTGGTAGATAGAGCATTGCCTTTTTAAGGTTTTTTAGAGAAAGAATTACTAGTCATAGAGACGTAATAAGAGTTTCCCAATTTTAAACAACATAAATTGTTGTTCATTGCTTTCAGAAGTGTGACAACTGACAACTGCTATTATGCTACCACTACTACTGCTAAGTATTGACACTATCTTACATTTGTCAATTATCAGAATCATGCCACCTCATCTCATATTCTCGACAATGGAAGTAATGTAATAGCTAACACTAGAGTTCAATGTATTTTTGAGGTATTCCACCTTGAAACAGCTTAAAACTACTCTTGCTCCTGAGGGTCTTTATGTTTCCATACCTTGCCCTAGCTTGATTCTTAAAGAGGGAATGAGGTTTAAAAAAGCACCTCCCTGATTGTGATGGTCATGTATAACATGCTTTCTTTCTGGTTTGCTGTCATCTGTAAGGAAAGCTTTTGCCCCTTCTTCTTAGTGCCTGATAATGGCCAAAACTTGGAAATATGATTGATTCGTAGATATAATTGGAGTACATGCAAAAGTATATATGCTTTTGACAACTATGTTACTTGGATTTGGGTATGGATATGTGTCCAACATGAGTATGGTTAGGTTTTCCAATTTTTTCCGTGTCTATGAAGGATTCTTAGAGGTCATATTTCTATATCTATATGCCGGACACGAGTGTCAGATATAAGGATGATATCGGTTCGGTTCAGTCGGGTCTTTTAGATTTTTTGAACCGTCTCAGCTTGATTCAGTTCTCGATTTTTCCATATTAATTTTTTGTTTTATTTTTAGACTTACTTTGATAAAATGAGTTTTGTTTTATGACTTTTGAATATTATTTGACAAAATTTCAGAAATTGCTTTCATAAACCGGCCAAATTTCTCAATTCGGGTTGTTTTTTTTGTTCAGCCCTAGTTGGATGGATATGTGATAGACTGGATGCTTAATGTTTCTTGTTTTTCATATTCATGTTCAGGCCAATAGTGATTCAGCAGCTCCTACTGGACCAAGTACCGCTGGTGTTCCAGACGATGATGATGATGATGAATTGGACATCGATGAATTAAATGAACTAGAAGCAAGCTTATCGAAAACATCAATTCAAATACAGGAACCTTCTTTAGAAACTTAAATTTGAGACACGTAGAATCTTTAGTCCGCACGTGTTTTGAAGTGTCGACTCTATGATCCTGCTGCAAATTACTTGCCATTACAGTTTCCTCCATAGCTTAAGACTACTGAGCTTGTTGTTATGGCAGCCATGTTCAAGGTTTCACCCTGTGAGCCTAATGCTGCTGTGAAATCATGTTGTGAAATTTCTAGTTGTATCCCATTTTTGAAGCTGGGTTTATCTCAATAATGAGGATTATGAATACGATTATGGTTCCTTGTTAATATTTTTAAGGTTGTAGGCACACAAAGCTGGATTCTCTTCCTATGGTTCATGAATAAACTCATTTCATGTATAAATAATAATGTAATTTTCATTGATCTCTTATATCATATGTTGTGTTGCTTGATATCATTGCATTGAGTTGACGGACATATAGATAAATGTAATTTTTAATATTTATTTTTTTTATTGAGTTAAACTTGACTTTCAAAATTTTTAAAAATACTGATTATAATAATTCAAGTGTGTTTTATGTTATTTTTATCTTTGAATTTTTATAATTTTTATTTTTTTATTATTTTATAAATTTTAAATTATTTATCAACATGATATATGAAATAAATAATAATATCAATATAAAGTAGGAGTTACCAGAGTTGGCAAATCAATATGTTTTAGTTAGTATTTCGATTAAAAATGATTTCATTTTTCTCGATAATTAAATTTAACTATAAAAAATAATGATTAAATTGATAAAAATATAAATATAGAGGATTAAATTTATTGTTATACCAAAAAAATTAAATCAGATTCCACATAGCCGTCAACAAGGTATCCCCGTAGCCAAACAACCCTAAACCCAATTCCTCCACTCTCCTCAAAACCCTAGCGCGCCTCTTCCTCTCATTTTATTCATTTCTCCCCGCGCTCTCTCTCTCTCAATCCAAAACCCTAAACAATGGCGGCCGCCGCCCGTCCCCTGGTCTCCGTCCAAACCCTAGAATCCGATATGGCCACTGACGCTACCCCTACTGTTCCCCTTGCCGATGTTATGAAAGCCTCGATCCGACCGGACATTGTCACCTTCGTCCACGACAACATCTCCAAAAACAGCCGCCAACCCTACGCCGTCTCCAAAAAAGCCGGTCACCAAACCTCCGCCGAGTCCTGGGGTACTGGACGTGCCGTCTCGCGTATCCCTCGTGTTCCGGGCGGTGGTACTCACCGTGCCGGTCAAGGTGCTTTCGGAAATATGTGTCGTGGTGGTCGTATGTTTGCTCCGACCAAGATATGGCGCCGTTGGCACAGGAAAATCAACGTTAACCAGAAGCGTTATGCTGTTGCTTCCGCCATTGCTGCTTCTGCTGTCCCATCCCTCGTCATGGCACGTGGTCACCGCATCGAGTCTGTACCGGAGATGCCTTTGGTCATATCTGACTCCGTGGAGAGCGTGGAGAAAACCTCGGCTGCAATTAAGGTTTTGAAACAGGTCGGAGCATATCCGGATGTGGAAAAGGCTAAGGACAGTCAAGGAATCCGACCCGGAAAAGGGAAAATGAGGAACAGGAGGTACATTTCTCGTAAAGGTCCTTTGATTGTTTATGGAACCGAGGGGTCAAAGCTCGTTAAGGCCTTTAGGAACATTCCTGGTGTTGAGGTTGCCAATGTGGAGAGGCTTAATCTTTTGAAACTCGCCCCTGGTGGTCACCTTGGGCGGTTCATTATTTGGACCAAATCAGCTTACGAGAAGCTTGACGCAGTTTATGGATCATTCGAGAAGCCATCAGAGAAGAAGAAAGGGTATGTTTTGCCTCGATCTAAGATGGTGAATGCTGATTTGGGTAGGATCATTAACTCCGATGAGGTACAATCAGTGGTGAAGCCTATTAAGAAGGAGATCAAGAGGGCACCTTTGAAGAAGAATCCATTGAAGAACTTGAATGCTATGCTGAAGTTGAACCCCTATGCTAAGACTGCTAGAAGGATGTCTCTTTTGGCTGAGGCACAACGCGTTAAGGCTAAGAAGGAGAAGCTTGACAAGAAGAGGAAGCCCATTTCTAAGGTATATCAATTCTTTCTTGTCTTTCATTTTGCTTGTTTTCTTTATGGTTTTGGGTTCCTTATGATAGTGACTGCAATTTCTACGGATTAGGCTGATATATCTATGCTAATGGAATTATGCGTTCATTTTATAGTTTATGTAATATTGCTTCTTGAATTCGACTGTGATCAATGTATGTAATGTGAATGTATAATAGGATTTATCAGTAAATTGGCCCCTGAACTATACTCCAAATCCCATATTAGTCTTTAAACTAAACTATCAATTTTGTCTCATTTCACCCCCAAAGTGTATGGCATCCAATAAGAATATGGCGCTTGTCATGTTCTTATTGACTGATATCAAGGGCCAATTTACTAATAAAGCCTATATATATGATTAAAGGAAACTTTTTGCTTATTAATGCTTCTTAACTGTTTGATTAATCCCCATTTATATTGTTGTTGTGATTATGAGAGTTACTCTTCTTTTGCATAGTGTTCCCAGCAGTGTGTCAATTTTAGTTATACACGTATATTTGTTAATATATTATTGCTATTAACAATAAGGGTTGCTGCTGTTTAATACCATTGTTGGTCGTTTTTTGACCATGTAATACTTGCATTTCTAGGGTGATATACCTTAATTGTCTTTTCTTCCATGTTTTACCTTTTGTTGCGTGTTTGCACTCCTTGTTTGAGTCATTTTGTTTAGTCATATGCTAGATGAGTATGCTTCAATTGTTCAACCTTATGTTGAGCATTCTTTTGGTTCACTTTACTCTGTTCTGTTCTTTCGTTGTACTCAAATTATGGTACAAACGTTTGCATCCTTATATTTTCCAAATTGTTTACTGCTTTTTACATTCTTACTCAGATCTGGCTGATATTGGCATCTATTTCATCTGGATGTATTTGTTCATCCTTGTGAAAAAAAAATTGTGCATTAATGATTCTAGCTTGCATAGTGTTGTTTCGGTTCTTAATTGTTAGTATTGCCATTAGAGCTGACGGTTCTGACTTGAACTCAATCCAACTTGATTAACTTGAAACCAAACTCAACCCAATTATCTCGAGTCCGAACCAAACCCAACTTGATTTGATCATATAAAGGTAAACCCTGACCTCAAAATGATTTGAACACAATAACATGACCTAAACCCAAATAAGCCTGAATTTATCACTCCAAAACTGAAATGACCTGAACTAAAAAATGATTTGAAAATTTTTGAAGCCCAAATTAACCCGACTCTAGTTGACTTGATCAAAAACCAATCTGACCCCAATTGACAGGTCTAAATGCTATGGATCCCTTACCTATTTTAGAAGTGGCCTTGTTAAATGTTGGATTATTGAATACAATGTTAGTTTATGGACACCTTACTCACATTCGTCATTCTCTTGGGTGGTTTCAGGAGGAGGCAACCGCAATCAAATCAGCAGGCAAAGCATGGTATCAAACTATGATCTCCGACAGTGATTACACCGAGTTCGAGAACTTTTCAAAATGGTTGGGCGCATCTCAGTAATTTAGTTCTCGCTTAAGAAATTATGGCAGACAATCATTTTTATCAATTTTGTTTTAATGTTTTGACATGTTATAAGTCTTGCTGCACTGAGTTATGGATGAGAAATGGGTGGAAGGAGAATTAATGGAATCTCAATTATGTTTTTGGCCTTTTGGAATAGTTTCATTTATCATGAAGACAAGGATTAAATAGTTTACTTTCATTCTTCTTTTATGATAATATTGACATGTTATGTTCAAATGTTGTTACTTACTGTAATTTGGTTTCACGTTTTTCGTTTGTTTTGATGTAACTGTAACATGGAGATTTTTGTATTAAGAGTTTAATTGTATTTTTTATCTTTTTTAAAAAAATTTGATAAATTGGTCTCTACACTTGATATGGCATAAAGATTAATTTATTTATTTTTTGAATAAAAAAAGTAAAATGCGCTTCAACTTACCGAATTTTATATTGATATTGTTGAATCTTATATTGAATGAAGCTTTTCTATGAAAATATCAAATATAATTAAAACTAGACAAATAATTTGACTCTTTAGTATATAAATTTATAAAACAAGATAATTGCACAAATATATGAATATATTCAAAAATTTATAAACCTAGCTTATTAAAATTAATGTAAATATTCCCTCAGTACCAATAAAAATATCGTGTTTTGAATTTTTTTTTTTTATGATCAAATATCTAGATACAAAGATGCAATTTATTAAATAATAAAGAAGCTTTTTTTATTGGCATTAAGATTTTGAGCAGCGAGATGATGGGGTCAGGGATCCGCATTTATTTTCAACTTCATACGTTCACGTTATAATATGATATAATATTTAATTTTATCGTTATCGTTATTTTTATATTAATTATAAATACACTCACTGTCCATTCAAAGGAACTCTCAGTATTGAAATTATTAAGGTTTTCCATTTACTTCTCCAAGTTGGTCTTTAATTAATATACTTTAACATATTAATAAAATATTCAAAATAATTACACTTAAAATTAAAATTAAAATTGCGAAACGAAAAAAATCACAAATATCTTATTTATAGTCATAACACAAATATATATACACACACAAACTAGCTAATAAAAACATTTTTTGATCACCGAGATAATTAATTTAATCTTGAGTTTTTTTTAAGGTTTTCCATTTTCTTCTCCAAGTTGATATTTAAATAAATTATTTTTAACATTTTTTAAATTCATCCTAATCACCTTGTAATTGTAGTAAATTAAGCATATTTCAGAAACTTTTTGTCTTAAATTCATGTAAGTGACAACGTTGGATGTTGCCATAATCAACAACTTGTCCTTTTTTAAAAAATAGTTTTTTTTATGTAAATTCGATTTGGATCAAGTTGGCATTGGTTGGATAATTTATTTCATTATTGAAAACTATTCTTATATTATTTTATATAATTTAAATTTAAATTTAATCTTTTTTATTTATACGTAATTTCATTTAAATTAGACTAATTCAAGTCCAACTGTAAAGTTATTAAAATTAAAATTTGAAAGTTATTTTACATAAATAATTATTTGAGTGTGAATCAAATAATCACGAGAATTAAGTGAAATGGTAAAAGTCTTTTTTATCTTAATCCGTGGTTGAAGATTCGATCCTTGCATTGGGTATGAAACAACTTTAAAACCCACAACCAACATCTACCCATTAATGGACCTACAAAATGCGAAAAATTAATTATTGGGATTAATTAATTTGTGGTATGGATTATTTTGATTTGTAGTTTGCTTGTATTGTAAAATTTAATTCTTTGTTCTTGTTCTTATTCTTAATCCATTTGAACAGTAATAATTTGATTCTACGCTTAGGAATTACTCAAACACTGTTAAAATTATTTGTTAAATTCAAGTTCATTATAATGTCATTTTTTTTTGTTATGTGACTACTAAATAAGTATTTTTCTTTTCATTTCAAAACGTCATGCTTGTAAATTTAAAAGAAAAATTTAATGGTGTTAACAATTAAATATGAATTTCTGAATTCAAAAAATAAAAAGACTAAATTCTTAAAAATAAAAATACAAACACTAAATTTCAAATATATAAAGAGCATAAACACTTCAAATTTACTCTATAATTTAATATTATTTTTTTTAACAATCTCATTATAGGTTATAATCATATATGCTCTTATTGTATCACAACCAATAAATAGGAGGATAATGAGTTTCAGCACACTCGAACCCAATCTTTCTACATTGACAACAGTACCTATACCATACCAATCGAATTAAAACAGAATCGACTTTAACCCAAAAATTAACCCAACCTAAACATATAAGAATTACACTAATTAAATTATAAAATTAATTTCCAATAAAAATAATAATAACTGACAATTCAATAACAAAATCAAACCCAGTTAATTTATTGTTTCTTATTAATTATAAACCAAACTATGAGTGATACCTAATTTAATTCAATTAAATGTTAAAGAAAAGTAGATAAAATTTAACACCCAACCTATAAAACCAAAGGTTGAAAATATGTCACATCAAACATGGGTTAGATATATGTAATTTAAGTAAAATTTGAATTTTTTCGATTTATTATTTTTGTTAATTGAGTTTTAGCTTGATTAGTATGAACGTTATTGTCGAAGTAAGAGGATGCTGGTTTAAGTGCGTTGAAGCGCATTATCTTCCTCTTTATGGGTTGAGAAGAGATTATAAATAATTTTAAGTATTGTGTAAAAAAAATACACGATTAAAACATAAAATAAGATTATTCAAAAAAATTATACTTATTATCTGCTCAGTTTTAAATATTATAAAAGCCAAATTACTTCATCGTTTTCATATGGATTAAATTGCTCGTTATCTTATAGTTTATTAATTAAAATAGTTATCACTATCGTCCTTATTTATTTATTTTAATAATATAATAACTAAATTGATGGAAAATAATAAATTGCTTCTATGATACATAGGCATTCTTAGTATTTATTCTATTAATTAAAAATATTCTCATTAAACTTAATATTTATTTATAATAACTAATAATTGCATTTAATATAAAATATTAGAAATTAACTTATTCTATTTTTTTATTGAGTTTACCCTTATATAAAAGAATTTACTTTGTTTTAATTAATTAAATCGATTTAAATAATTATTAGTTGGAAAATTTTTATTCATCAAATTTATTAATTAAAAATTAATGAAATTAAGGAATGTGGCTATGAAAGCACATGGAGTGGGTTATGTAGAAAAAAGGCACATGCGGCTATTCGCTCCCTCTTTCTTTCGCATCTGCCGAGGACACGTCGCATTTTATTTTATGCCTTGAAATTCACTCTTTTTTTTTTGTTTTAATATAAATATATATTTAAAAGTCAATTGAATTTTAATTTAGTTGTTATTGATATTATTATCAGTGTGAAAGAACGTGAATTTAAATGTACTGAAACGTATTGTCTTTTTATTTAACAGTTGAGAAAAGATTATGAGTAAATCTCTTTACTATGAAAGGATTCTCAAACTCTCAACTATTTGGCATCGAAACTAAACGTCATGTGGCCCAATGAATATTTAACATATGACCTTTAGTAAAAAAATAAAAATAATTACTCGAGACAAAAAAAAAAACTCAAGTATCAAATTGAATATTGAAATCAAAATTAAATGTTTGTATGAGACCAAACAAAACTCAAATATCAATCTGAAAAAACTCTGGTACCAAATTGAATATTGAAGCCAACCTTAAGAACCAAATTTGGACAAAAAAACTCGAGTACAAATTTAAACATCGAAACCAAATATAAATATCAAATAATATATTAACACACCTATACAAATTGTTGAGGTCCAACTCCAAAAAATTTTTTTGGTAAAAACCATTGTTGGAGACTTATTCGGGAAAGGCTTAACATATTATTTGGTACATAAGTTTAACATTGTTTTTAATGTAATACTTTTATTTTTGTTTAGTTCAATATGGTACTTGTATTTCACAAAAGTTATACATTTTGGTACTTGAAGATAATAATGTTAATTTTTAGTGTTTAATTCAGATTTTGGATTTGATTTGATGAAAATTCATAATTAGATAATAAGATTAGTAATTAAATTTCATAAAATTAACCTTAAAACTCGAATTAAATCACATTGATCAAAATTTATGTGACAAATTACACGCAAAATTAAACAAATTATTAAATAAAAATAAATTTATTCTATCAACAAAAATCATGAAAAATTCAAATCAAATAATATTAGCAATTAATTTTCATCAAATCAACTTTAAAATATGAAATAAATACTAAAAAATCAACACCAGAGGCATAAGTGAAATTAGGGGGTTGGCAGGAGCCTCGGCCCCCCTAAAATATAAAACTTTTATTTAAGCTCTTTAAATTTTTTAAAATTTTAAATTAGTAAAAGTAAAATTGTATTTTGTCCCCCTTAAAAATGATAAAATTTTGACTTAATCCTTCAAAAATTATAAAAACATAAGCTATTAAAATGGTGAAATTACATGTTTACAATCGTAAAAATTACAATTTAATTTTGATCCTCCCTAAAAAATATTTATGACTTCATCCTTGATTAGCATTGTTACCTTTTGATATCAAAATATATAACTTTTGTGAAATACACGTACTAAATTAAACTAAAAAAAACACAAATATAACATTATAAAAAGAATATCGAATACTAAATAATATACTAAGGTTTTAGGGAATTCCCCTAATAACAATATTTATTCTTGAAATTGAGTAAAATAAATTATAAATGGTTGAGTTTAGGGTATAGATTCGGGTGGACCCATTTGGTCTCGGGTTAGACCCACAATGTATGGGACAGGTGGAGCCATTTTAAAAAGTGGGCGACGTGTACGGATGCTGCCCTTTCAAACCTAAGACAATGCCCAACTATTAGTATTATTTTCTTTTCTTTTTTCTTAATTTAATATAAGATCAAAAATTGAGATTTTTTGGAAAATTTTTAATAAAATGATTGGAATAGTTTTAAACAAAATTAATTATTAAAAACAAAATGAGATGCAAATTAAATTATAACAATTCTAAATAATATTATATATTTAAATTTAAGTCTAAATAAATTTAAATAAATTATAAGTATAATTACATTAGATGGGATTAAAACCTGATCACTTAAATTTTTAATATCTCAATTGATTGAGTTTTAGTTTGATTGGTATGAGCATTGTTATTATTGCAGGAGGACGTAGGTTCAAGTGCAATGAAATGTATTATCCTCTTATTTATAGGTTGGAAAGGGATTATGAGTAATTTTAAATATTGTGTCAAAAAGAACAAACATGTTCGAAACTTATAACGAGATTATTCAAAAAAAAAATCTTAATATCTCAACTCTACCATAAATTAAAGCAAATATATATATATATTATTTTACTAATTAAACGCCATCTTTTTGTCTGAAAATAATGACATATGTTCACCAAACATAATTATAAGCTTTTATTTGTTCGAATTTTTAAAATAAGATTCCTATCAATTTCAATTACACACATTATTATATATTTTTAAAAAATAATATTATTAATAAAAGTTTTGAACCATAATAATACAAAGACATGGCATATAATACAAACGATCAATAAATCATTATAAATTAATGCAAAAATATCCTGCCCGTAGAATAATATAAAAAACGAGAAAGACAAATGACAATAACTGCGACATTGTAATAATTCAAAAAAAAATGTATCAAATTGATTAAATTGCTTAAATTTGCATCCTAGCATTGCCATAATCAAATCAACTTGCCAATTAACCGATTAACAAAAAAATGTCAAAAACCTCAAGAGATTTACCGCATCAATGATGCACAAAAGACTAAGTCTCATATGGTCCATCTTCATCATTGTCCTCATCATCCTCATCATCTCAAATCTATTGTTGACACTGCCACTATGATATATCATTATAAAACCATTTGAGAATGGTTCCTAATAGATATGACAAACCATTATATTGGTAAATCCCAAATATACACCAAAACATGATTAAAAATCAATCTGCTTTAAAAAAAATAGATCGAAAAAAATAAAAACCTCAAAAAAAATGTGTGTACAAAATAAAATCACAAAACTTTAAACAAAATAAAATTGTGAAATTGTGGATTGAAATTAAAAACAAAAGAAAACTACGAAAAAAGAAAAAAATATTGAAGAAACTGCGACTAGCAACCCGAAGATCCACGACACTATTGCCGAAGCAAAGATTTAGTTTGAAAGAATTGAATGGCTAGGATTTTTGTATGAAAAGAAAAGAGATGATTTATTAAAAGGGAGAATATTTTATGCACCATGAATAATAACATGACATATTATCATTAAATAAAATAAATAATAGTGGAAGACTAATAAATAAACACTATAACTTTATTTAAACATAATTAAATAATAATTAATTATAAATAAATGCTAAAAGCCTAAACTCAATATCCTAACCCTAAACCTAGTATTCTAATCACTTAAATCCAATACCCTAAATTTGAGAGTTATTAATACTTATTTATAATTATTATAGTTATTTAATTATAATTAAATAAAGTTATGTGTGTTTATTTATAAATATTCAATTGCTTTTTATTATTTTTAATAATGAGGTATTATATTATTATTCATTAACAATACAAAAAATATTATTCATTTTTTAAAACACTCTAATAATAATAATAATAATAATAGTCAACCACCTTATAAATGAAAACCATATTAACAATTTTAATATCTATTCTTATATATATAGTTTTAATTTATGTTAACTCATATTAATTAACAATTTGTATATATTTTAAAATTTTACCTAGCCATCCAATTGATAATTCATTACTCACCACTTATGAGCCTCACATCACTTATAAGGAAGTTATTCGTTTTTGATCACTTGCTACAAATTATTCATGAACCACTAAAGCATAATAATCTTGTACTATTTTAATAAGGGAAATGTTATAGCGGAACCACATAGTACTATGCTTAACGGCAACTTACATATAATTGACATGCCACCTAGTCAACTACATGAGTAGGTTACCATTTTTATTGTCAATGACATGCCACTACTATACAAAAAAACCTCCCCT
Source organism: Gossypioides kirkii (assembly GCA_005610355.1). Lineage (NCBI taxonomy): Eukaryota > Viridiplantae > Streptophyta > Magnoliopsida > Malvales > Malvaceae > Gossypioides > Gossypioides kirkii. The sequence continues at coordinate 36,999,141 of CP032244.1, read as the reverse complement.
TATATATACCATCACTTAAATCTTTCACCCGCTTACTTAATCCTCTCCTATCTCTCTTTATCACATATAAATTGATTTCATCACCACCATCATCATCTTTCTATCTCCTCCTTGTTGAACATCAATATCAGCAATAATTTAATTGTATGGTATATTTTTACTTATTAAACATATTATTAAATTTATATCATACGAAAAATCTCAAACTTACAAAAACCTACTCATAGCCCTTTATTATATTATGTGGTATAAATGTTTACATTAAATCTTAATATCTACGCCCCTACCCTCGATTATATGTAAAACTATAATAAATGCTAACATCTATGTTTTAATGAGGTTAGGCTTATACAATAAATATACTTAAATGAAAAATAAATTTAATTTAAAATTTGGAATTTTTATTATTTGCTAAACACTTGAATTCGTAAACTGTAGTAAATAATATAAATTTGAAATAAAAAAATTAAAAATAATAACATATAATCTATTATTTACAAAAATAAAATGGATTCAAATAATAAATTTTTACCACCTTAAACTTCGATTAAATTTAATGTGAGTTGAATTGGACCTTTAAATTAGAAGTAAAATATTCGTAACATAGTTTTTATTCATTCACAAGATTGAAATCGAAAATTTAACTTAAGAGCATTGTTGGCAAAGGCTAGATCTCGGATCTAGAAGGTCCAAGTTTGAGTTTCACTATCTATATTTGTGACGTGTGGATCTTTTTCTCACTATGCGTATGTCTTATGTGAGTTTTGTTTAATTATTTTTTTTAATTTTATCCGATTTTTCACTTATTGTATATTGTATTTGTTGATTTTACGTGCCATTGTAGTTTATCAAACATGTAGTTGTACTTATACTCACAATTTATGCTATATCTTGTACCATGTCTTGTATCGGTGAATCTAAAAAAAAAAAGTAAAATACATTAGTATAACTATACTTTTTTTTCTACCAAATTATAAACTGTTATAAAATTATTATTCAATTATGTTGTTTTTTTATTTTGATTATTCAATCTTGAAAAATTACAAAATATGATCACTCAACTATTTAATTTTATCTTTTTTATCATCATTTGGCTACCATAAAAATTGAAACACCCAAAAATTCATGATAGTTAGGTGACCAAAAAATAAAATTAAAAACTTGAAGAATAATTTTATAATAATTAGAAAATAAAAATAATAATTAAATGACTACAAATAAGAATTACCAAAAAATTAATTTAATATAAAAAAATTTACTGCTGGATCCAAAAAATAATAATATATGGGAGGTTGAATCATGGCCGTTGAAAACCTAAGAGGAATAGAAGTAGATGAAGGACACTTGTCGAATAAGGGGCAGGCGGTGGAGTGTGGGGCCGTGGGGGACGGTTTCTCTAGCAATAGTGGCTTAGCCTAGGCCTAGTGATTGTCTAGTCACACTCGATTTCCTTCTTTTATTTTTTTTATTTTAAATTTTTTTCTTAAATATCTTTCTTTCTTCCTGACAATACTTGCATTTCGATATTAATGCAATCCAAGTGAAAAATAAATAATCATTACTTTTATTTTTCACAATAAAAAATAGTTTCAAGTTTTAACTATTTTTTTATTTCCCGATATTTTTATAAGATCGAATTCAATAATTAATTTTTCACGTTTTATAGATTCATTAAAATATAAATTTTATCTACAAGTTTAAATTTATTTCATATTCAAGATAAGGATCAAACTCTCACTTATTGATATAAGAGAGACCTTTATCATCTTTCTTAATTCTCGTGATTAAATTTTAAAATATTTAAATAAGTATTACTCATATCAATTAGCTATTTGATCATTTTAAGTTTTAACTATAGATTTAAACTGTAAATGAAAGTATAATCAAATTTTAAGATAATTATTGTTGTATAGATGAATATATCGTTTTAATTTTGATATTAATATTGATATATTTTGATATGTTATTTTGGATTTATCAATATTTTAAAAATATTTTTCATATATATTATATGTACATGTAAATTTACCTCAATTAAATGTATACAATATGTTTATATTCAAATATAGATATTATTATCAATTAAGTTCATTAATTAATGAAAATGACTATATTTTATTTTTTAAATTTAATTGTATAAAATTTAAAAATAATTAAAATAAAAATATTAACAATTATTTTAAAACAATAAAATTTTATATTAATCAATATAAACCATTGATTGAAAAGGGTCGAAACAAGCAAAATAAGCTAAAATTTTAATTAGAATAAAAATTAGGACAATATTTAATTGACACTTTACCGGTTGAACCTTAATTTAATTGACAATGTTGCTATTACAACAATTAGGATAATGGGGATTTAGGTTTATTAACACAAATTTGAAGAACTAATAAAACAGGGTAAATTACACTCAAGATTGTTAAATTATTAGAATGTTTATGTTTTAATCACTCAATTTAAAAAAGTTACAAAATGGTTAATAAGTTATTCAAAACTTTTTATTTAAGTTTTCATGCAGTTAAAATCGTTGTTGTATGGATTTCTTTGTTCACACTGCATACACCAATTAAAATCTCTCATTCACCTTTTCTTCCACAGTTTAGTTCTTTTCATGAACAATTTTAACATCACGAATCTGTGAACCAAAACTCAAAAAATATTATTTTCTGATCTTTGACACTAACTATCATATAAATAAATTTAAGCTTCTACATGTATCAATGGTCAAATTAACGCTTAAAATGAATTAATCAAATTTTAAAAAAAAACTTAACAATCCAATAAAATCAAATTATTTATAATTTATTGAACCCTAGAAAAACACTTGCATATAACCAAATTCAAAAGAAAAAGCAACAATGGAGTGGGATTTTGATTTTGTAATATAATTTAGAAAAAAAGAAAAGGATGATCAAAAATGGCAAAATAGGTAGCTATTTGTTCCCTCTTACGTCCCATCGTTCCCTTTTGAGGGACCCCTCTGGCGTCCCTTCTCCTTTTTCTCTTTGTTGCTTGCTTCATCTTTCACCTTCCTTCACAAATCACAAACCATTTGTTAAAATAAAAAGCCTAAACTGAATCCTTCCATAGCTTTCCTTTGATATCTCCTACTCCTTCTTCTTCAAACCCACACTTCATTTCTTCTTTACACTTCATATTTTCCATTATTTTTGACCCTTTTGAATCCTTTCTTGGTTTTCCCCATTTTTTTAAACCTTTAGTTATGGTGCTGGATCTTAACTTGACTGTTATTTCCGATGGTGATGACAATTCAATGGCCGGAGGTTTTTCCGGTTATAATAACAACCAAATGGATAGTTCCGGCGGGAGCTTTGGTTCCTCCGTCGTCAACGCCGACACAGCGACAACCGCCGGCGACGATGACTCCTCTTCCAACGCGGCTGCCACCGACACTCTCGGTTTCTCCTTCGACATCCTCAAAGTCAGCCGAGAAGAACAGGATAAATACAACAACCGGACAACCATCCCGCTTTTCCCGGTCGACGTTGAAGGAAATGGCTGGAAGTCAACGGGATGGCTGGATCTCGCAGGCTCCGGCGAAGTAGCCGCGGAGCAGAGGATCGTACCCCATCAGCAACAACAGCAAGTTCAGCTAAGGCAACAAGTGAAGAAGAGTCGACGTGGTCCCCGTTCTAGAAGCTCTCAATATCGTGGCGTCACGTTTTATCGTAGAACTGGACGATGGGAATCTCATATTTGGTAAATTTATATATACATGTGTGTATACATACATACACACACACACATATATGCAGCATTATTAGCTCATTTTGCTTAATTATACTGTTTAAACTTTTTTTTTTCTCATTGGGTATTCTTTTTCCTTCTAAAAATGTAGGGATTGTGGGAAACAAGTGTACTTGGGTGAGGAGAATTCGATCCATTATTTTCAAATTTTTTTTCATTTTTGCTTTTTTTTTGAAGCTTTAAAAATGATGGGTTTTAAATTTTAACTCTTTAAAAAACCTGGGTTTTTGTTTATTTCTACAGGTGGGTTTGATACAGCACATGCTGCAGCAAGGTAAAATTTTCTTCTCATTTTTTGGTCATATATTCTTGAAAATTTGGGATTTTTAAAAGAAAATTATTTTGATTTTTAACAGAGCATATGATCGAGCAGCAATCAAGTTTCGAGGAACCGATGCAGATATTAATTTTAACGTTAGTGATTATGATGATGATATCAAACAGGTTAGGGATTTAAATGTGATTAAATGAACTTAATTTATGCCTTCTGAAATAATATTTTTAAATTAAGTTGAATGATTCATTTTTGTTTTTGTAGATGAGTAATTTCACAAAAGAAGAATTTGTGCATATCCTGCGTAGGCAGAGCACTGGTTTTTCCAGAGGAAGTTCTAAATACAGGGGTGTTACGTTGCACAAATGCGGCCGATGGGAGGCTCGAATGGGGCAACTTCTTGGCAAGAAGTAAGCTTCCTTTTGCTAATTTGTGACCTTAATTTCATTTAGTTAGTGTTGATCTTTAATTATGTTTATTATATACAACTTTGGTATATAAAGTCCGAGTGGGATGCATACTTATATCTGATACACACTCAAATTTTGTTATATAAAATCTATGGTAGAATATGAATATGGTGTATTGTATCGAGCATCATCCTCTGAATATGCGACAGAAACTTTAAAAAAGTTGAGTGTACCCGTGTTGCATGCATACGCATATCAGATTCTCGTTATTAGAATCAGTCAATTTAATGTAAACAGTCTAAAATGGTGTTAGTGTTTTGGTTGATATGTTGTTTTAAGTGGTGACATTAAACTAAGAAGTTGAATTATGAATTGGTAACTGTTGGAAACTTGGTTTTGATTGGTTTATCATAATTCTTTTCTTGCAGGTATATATATCTTGGGCTATTTGATAGTGAAATTGAAGCCGCAAGGTGTGTAGATCATTAATTTTCTTGTAATAGTACCAATTTTTTTATTTCTCAACCAGCTCGATCAATGTTGTTCTTGTTTGAATATCAGGGCTTATGATAAGGCTGCTATAAAATGTAATGGAAGAGAAGCAGTCACCAACTTTGAGCCAAGCACCTACGAGGGGGAACTAATCTCCGAATCTGAAAACGGAGGTACTTTTTTGTTTTGAGAATTGTCATCTTCAATCTGCATATATTTTAAACAATTTCTTAGTGTCCTCTAAATTGTTTATCTTCTTGTTACAGACCAGAACCGAGTTCTTGACTTGAACTTGGGCATAGCACCCCCTTGTACGTCCAATCTCCAAAAGGAAAATGAAAATTCAAGCAACTTTCCTTTCCAGCAAGGCTATGATGGCTTGCCTGTTGCGGGTGGAGCAAGGGTAATGTTGATTACATCCTTAAAGTTTATTTCAGTTCATTGATTGAAGGATGCATTTGGTTGCTTATACTCGCCCGTTTCAGTTCATGAACTCTGCTCCGGAAACAATGAGGGTTCAACCTAGTCTTGGCCAAGCAACAGCATTCAAGCACGTTCCGAATTGGAATGTTGGAAACCACACTTTTCCAGTTTATAGGGTATAAGCTTCACATCTGTTTGGTTAATCCCTAATTTGCAAAACTATTTCCTACCCGTAGTTCGAAACAGTGGTGTCAGTTTATGGTTTTTGTTTGTTTATTTACAGGAAAGAGCAATAGAGAAGAGGATAGACGTAGATTCCCCACCATGGCAAATCCAAGGTCCTTACAGTGGAACAGAAGAAATGCCACTCTTCCCTAGTGCAGCATCATCAGGATTCTCATCTTCAATAATTACTTCACCATCAGCTGCTGCTGGCCAACTCCGAGTTCCCAACGCAACTTTCCTCCACCACCATTACCCCCCGGTGATCATGAACCCGAACATCCCCCATTTCTACTGCAGAACCGAAAGGTAGCTTATTACCATGCCACCCCTATCTTATATTATCGGTAGGCAAATCGTACCGGAATGCCGGTATATAAGGAGGTTAGGGTAGGCTACTTGATTGATCATATTTATTGTTGTAAAGCTCATCAAAGCTACTCAGCTAATGTATTATATGTGGTTGAAACGAGCAAGATATGGTCAATTAATTAGACTTAATTTGAAAGTGACTTGTTTTATGTTATGTGTTGGTAGCAAATATGTTAGGTATAATGGAGAATTTAGTTTTCATACATCTTAAAATTATATTATATATAAAAAGGTATTTCCATAATTATCTTCAATTTTCAAGATTTAAAATATTTGAGTTCATTGGATTGGGCTGTAACCGTTTGATTCGGGTGTTTTTTCTCATCCCTAATTATCATTTATGGTCAAACTATGGTTCTATATTCATTATATATTTATTTCTGAAACAACATCTTTTTTATTTAAAAGTAAAATTGTAGTTGTTAATTAGTTATTCTTTTAGGATAAATAGGTATTTTTTTAATTTCTTAAATAGGCTTTTTATTAAGGATGCTTTTTTTGCTAGGAAAACTTGTTTATTGGATTTTTTTTTTGGAATTTTTAAAAAATACTTTGAGTTGGACGTGTTTTTTTTAACATTTTAATAGAAAGTTCGTTCAGTCGTTTTCATACATTTTTTAAAATCAATTTATTTTCTTAAATCTTGTAAAAAATATTCTTTTAATTAATTTTTCATTTGTAAAACTTTAGCTCATATTTTTTATAAAAAATATTGGTTAATGGAAAATTTTTAACTCAAGTACAAAATTTGAATGCCTAAATTTAATGTAGTATAGGGAGTAAGACTAAAACTTAACAAAACGATTATTGATGTTTAAATATTTTAATTTTCATAAAATTGAGCTCAACAAGTGGTTTCAATGAAAAAGAAAATGTTTTTATCCTAGAGGTTTCGGGTTCGAGCGTCTATGTGTGCAATGTATGTGTTGTTAAAGGATTAAAAAAGTAAGAACAGATACTTTGATGTAATCACATCAATATATTCAAAAAAAAATTTAGCAACATAACAATTCATTACTTCATGTTAATTTTTTTCTTATAAGACAAAATAATGTGATATTAGTATTAAGTATATGCGGATTACCATATGAATCGTCACGTCAATATTTTAAAAAAAATCAATATTTTTCAAAGGTTTATAATCAAATTTAGCCCCCAAAAACTAAGGATGAAATTGAAAAAAAAATATAAAGGTTAGTAGTGAAATTTGTGATTATAGGAAGAGACAAAAACGCCTGTTTTTCCTTTGAGATAAAGGGGCTCTACTTCCATAAGTGAAGCCGGTAAACTGAGACTCTTCGGAGGTACTTCATTTTAAGAATAATAATTTATGAAAAAAAGAAAGAAAAATGTGTGCAGTAATGGCAGTGCGTCGGCTTTGTTGAAGGAATAGTAGGACACCCTGCAAATGGAAAAATAAAAGGAAAAATGAATGAGCAGTGGGAGGGAGGGAGGGTAAGAGCAGAGCAGCCATGAAAAGGCTGGTGTACCTTTCATTGTAAAGAATAGTTGAGGTGTTTAAAGCCATTGATTATTCCACTACTGCATCAACATAGCATTGTTGTTGTTGTTGTTGTTGTTGTTGTTGTTGTTGTTGTTGTAATAGTGTGTGTTTGACAGCTGCTTCTCAAACTTCAAGGGCTCTTTGTTCTTTGTTGGGATAATATACAATTTCACCCCTAAACTTGTCCATTTTACCTACTTGGTCCTTTAACTTGTATTTTGTATTGATGTGGCATTTCTAGTTAGGAGTGTTCAAAAGGTCGGTTCGGTTAATACCCGAACTGAATTACTATTAACCGATTTACTCAAAATATAAAAATCGGCTAAATTAATCATATTTGCCGTTATTTTTCTTTAGTTGGTCAAATAAGTCCTTTTTGAAGATTTACGGAAATAGACCGATTTTTGAGAGAGAAAATGAAAAACTATACAGTTGGCAGAAAAGCTCGTCCAGCTAGGTGAGCTTTCAGCACAGTTGAAGAAAACTCGTCCAGTCGAGCGAGCTTTGTACATAATTGACAGGAAAGCAAGTCCAATTGGACGAGCTTTCACACATTCTCTCTAAAATCGTCCTATTTCTCTAAATCTTGAAAAAAAATGGCCTCATGGCAGCCTCTCAGAACTCCACATTACGGTGTTAGTGCGGAGGGACTAACTTGGTTGACAAAATACAAGTTCAGGGACCAACTAGGTCCAAAAAACCATTTAAGGACCAACTAAATACAAATGAACAAATTCAGGGTAAAATTATATATTAACTCATTTTTGTTTCTCAGTCATAATAATTCATGCATGGAATACTGCTTCCCACAGTGACTCAGTAGTCCCTGACTTGAAAACAACTGTTTCATCTTCATTTTTTGTTGGGCTCTATGTCTAAGTGTTTTGTTTTATGTCTTCCCCTTGGGTATTCTACTGATTCAATGGTTCTACAGCTATGGGGGTTTCTCTTTTACCCATTGGAATTCTTTTTAGTCTATCATTATCAAGTTTTTGAATATTTTTCATCTTGGTCCTTAGACACAACCAATGACAAATCCCAATAAATTATAAGTCTCTATTTTTATAATATTAGTATCGATAAAATAGGATGGCACGATGCGAAGTAATTATGAATATAACCAAAATAACATATTCGTAATAATCCCCTCTATAATGAGTGAGTATTCGATTGAGTCGAAGCAAATAATAAAGTTTCAATTTAATTGAGATAACATGCAATTTTTGCATTTCTCTAGAAATATTTCCCCCATCTTCACAACCATATCCCCTCCTCAAAAGGGTAATTCAAGTTCTTCTGTATGAACACAAATTCGAATCCTGAAGAAATCATTATTGAAAGGGATAGTCAAGAGCTCCAAAAAGATTAATCAAATCAAAGGATACTCATGTTTAATAAAAATATAAATTTTCTTGTGGACAAATTGGGAACAAGAAGTAGTCAAAATGACCCACCACATTCTACATGCCAGCTCTATATCTTATCGAGAAAAGATGATATAAAACTGTAATTTCACGTCATCTTTTTTTCTTTTCAATAAAAAAATGGTAAATTAAATTTTTTCTCCTAATTTTTTAACATTTTTAGTTAGATTTAAATTTTTTTTAAAAAAATGAAAATAAAATAAAAATCTAATTTATCATTTTTTATTGAAAAGAGAAAATAATAACGTGAAAATACAACATATAATCACATCTCGTATGTTGTCATCTAGTTTTGTATAGGCAAACAAATCATTTATGGAGTATCATTGCTTTTTTGAAAACTAAGATTAATCATAGGTTTGGTTCATTTCTTTTCATTTCCACTTCCATCATCAAACTTGATAAACATTTATATAAAAGTTGATAAATATGCCACTTTAATCCCTCTTAAATTTTTTTTATAGTAAATTAATCACAACTTTGTTAATTGTACATATTTCTTTAATTATATAATAATAAATTTAATCCTTAAAATTTATACATTTTATCAAATTATACTGAATCTTTACGCATTATATCAACATTTATATTCTATACAAATCGATTCATTCTTAATATTTAATTCAATAAAATTCCATCGTCTTATTTTTATAATATTATTTAATTTGTCTCTATACATATAGGTGTGAGCCATTATCTTTTCTCTGACAAAGACCCACGTGGTCGACCCGGTTTTGGCAGCAACGACAACAGTGTTATTTCTGCCAAACTTTTTTCATCTATTATTCATAAACAGGTCCATGAAGAAGGACCAATATGTAATAATTATATAGTACTGGCGAAGGGCATCGTTTTCAGTAGGGGCTATATTGCTACTTCCTACTACAACATTAAAGCTGTCTGGAAACAGGGGAATTCCTGGTTTTAGGGCTTGGGTTTTTGTCTCTTCTACTGATTCATTCTGGAACTTGTTGGAAGAGTAAAAGTACGATGGACAGCAGCAGTAGTCAAATTGCATTTTATCACTCAGTAAATTAGTTTTTGTATATTAAATTAAAAGTAAATTAATTATTTTTGTTAAAAATTTTATTTACTTGTATTGTTAAAAGTTGAATTAGTTGACGGAATGATCAGAATGTGACACACGGTATTTCATACATATCTCATGCTGATGAACAAGGATCAGGTTTTAACAATAGAAATGGATGAAACTTTTAACAGAAAGATTAATTTGCTCTTTGATCTAATGCACATGGATTAATTTACTCAATTATTGAATAGAAAAAAAATACAATCTAACTTTTATATCGAAACCTTCATGATACTTTTACCGATTAATGCTTTGTTTAGCATTGTTTTCTATTTAAAAGCATTTTCTGACAACAAAAACAATGATATATAAATAGTAAATTTACAAACAATTTATATTATATATACCATTATATTGGGTGTAGAATTCAACACTTAATTTTTTAATTTATCAAACAATAATTTACTCGAAATTGATTAGTTTTTGTATATTTGTTATATACTAATTTTTCATTTCAATAATTCAAACCAAAATTTTAAGATAATGCAACTATCTATAATGTGGGTTTTGTGTTTGATATATAATCAATGTACATTTGTTAGTACAAGTGTTCAACAACAAAAAAAAAAAAGATAGAAAGAGATGGTAATAGACAAGAAAGTCGATTCACCTTGATCGGTGATGAGTTAGAGTGTAAGAAGTAAGGAGAATGGAGCTTAAGGTAAGTAACGGAGATTGTGTGCTGGGTTGAATGCTTAAGGTTGTTGAAAGGGAGAAAAGTTTCCCTTATCATCGTGTGTTGGGTTATATATAAGAAGAGGATCCCCTTATTTGATAGTGTCACGTCGTTGACAACTTCGAGATATGGTGAATGTGTGGTTGACTAGGTGACAAGGTTGTTACACCTTAGTTGTTGTCAAGTGTAGTACTGTTTTAACATTCCTTTTACTAAGAGTTGAACAAATAAAAAAAAAAAAAATTAAAGTTACTTACTCACTTACATTCAATGACATCTTCAAAGGTTAAAATGTAGTAGAAATTATGTTTTTTACTATGGTAGAAATATCATTAAAATCTTTATACGAGGAGTTACATTATATTTTACTTTTTATTAAAAAAAGAATAAATTGATTATTTCTGTTAAAAATTTTATCTATTTGTACGGTACAAAAAGAGTGTTATTGACTGAATAACTAGATAATAACACGTAGCGTGCTACGATTTCCTCATGCTAATATATAAAGACAAGTTTTTAACAAATAAATAAATAAAAATGTTAACAGAAAAATCAATTTAGTTTTTAATATAACGTATAAAAACTAATTTCTCTATTTTTTAAATAAAAGATTAAAATATAAATTAAACTTTTATAATTTACTCATGAGTATGCAATTCAATGGAATATATTTTTTCTCGGGTTACATTTTAGTCACTTATGTTTAAAATATTACGTTTTAGTCACTTACGTTATCGTGTTGTAACATTTTAGCCACTGAGTGTCAATTGTTATTAACGGTACAACGGTAAGCTGAGTGGCACGTTAAATCATCATTTCAAATGAAAATTTTAGGTTAAAGTATACAATTGGTCTCTATTTTTTTTTCGTTTTGAGCAATTTAATTTCTTTTCTTTTAAGTGAAAAGAGTTGGAGAAGGGAGGAAAATAGAGGAAGAAACAGAAGAGAATGGAAAAAAAAGGGAAAGTTAAAAGAACATAAAAAAAAATTGCACAAAACGAAAAAATATGAGGACCAATTGTATAATTTAACCTAAAATTTTGTTTGAAATGTTTATTTAACGTGCCACATCAGCTTACTATTACATCGTTAACGATAATTAACGGCTTAGTGACTAAAATGTTACAACTCGTTAACGTAAGTGACTAAAACATAACATTTCAAACATAAGTGACTAAAATATAACTTGAGAGAAACAGAAGTGACTATTTTAACAGTTTATCCTATATTTAATTTTTGTATTAAATAAATTGCATGTAAAATTAAAAGGAAACTAACATATTATAATATGTAAAAAGGAGACTTTTTTGGGGGTATTCTTTGTAGCACAAATAAATGGGAAATTTGGTATAAGGGGTTCCATGTTTCTAATTTGTTTTTAAGGGGGTCTTGCCATCTTAAATTACAACTTTAAGTCCTTAGGGTTTCAATTTCTTTCAAACTTTGAAATTTCAACTTGAGGATTTACAAATAAGGACCTCCATGCATTTGATTTGACATTTTAGAGGGCTTCCATGTTAATTGCGCAAAAGTCTCTCTATTTTCACGTCCATTAAATTTGTTCAGGAGTTTTTCTTAGGTTTTACGCTCAATACGTGACTAACCTGTAACATCCCTATACCCGGTTCACACGTATAAACCCGATATAGAAGCATTACATACAGTAACGGAAATTTTAACACGAGTATAACAAAATATTTTTTTCAAATGATGTGTTTTAAGTTAATCTATTCAAAATACATCATTTCAAGTCATCAACTCGTAGTAATCCAAAACAACCTTTTATAACCATCCACTAAATATATATAATAGTACCATTTGTACATGCCATTTTTGCCAAAAGTAATGTACCTAAATTGAAGTCTTCCAATAGTGATGTGATGTGATGAGAGGTCTTTTAACTTGACTTCAACTTCTCGTAGCTTTTGTACCTACGCGTTAAAATAAACGCGTTAAGCCGGTGAAGGCTTAGTAAGCACTACAAAAGTAATGAATGATCATTTTAGTAATCATACATATAAACTTCTTGTCTTACTTACATGTAACCTGTAAATTATCACAATAGCACAATTTACACTTTTAACCACTTTCTGTAGTTTAGCCTATAGTAGACTATCATAGAACCGTTAAGATATACGGAACAAACAGAGAGTATCAAAGTACTAACAGAGAGCACATAAGTGCTAGGAAACAAAAAGCACACACAGTGCTAAACAGAGAGTACACAGTACTAATCAGAGAGCACACAAAGTGCTAATCAAAAGCACACACAATGCTAATCAGAGAGCACGAGACGTGCTAAACATAGAGCGCGCTAGTGTTCCTTAATGGCATGCCACTAATATCACAATGGTTCTAATTTGTCTACTTGGGCACAATCTCAATTAGCATCATTTCTCATAAATGATATATCTCACATAAATACATTATCAAATACTTCACATTTATATTTTCAAAGCTGTTCACTTGCGTCATATTCACTAAAATATTTATATCTCGAGCTACAGAATTCAAAATTATAATCCACTTGATGTTTCTGAAACTAGACTCAATCATATTTTCACTATAAAATTTACAGAATTTTTACTTTAGCCAATTTGTACAGTAAATTCTTCTAATTTACCCCTTCTCTGCTACCTGATAGTTTCGACCTTTCTTCACTAAAAATTATATATATTTTATTACAGAGATCAAATAATGTTCCTGTCTGTTTCTTTTGAAAATAGACTCATTAAGGATTTATACATAAATTTCAGACTCTAATGATTTTTCTACATTTTTCTATGATTTTTCAAAATCAGAACAGGGGAACTCGTATCTGCTCTGACCTTGTTACACAAAATCAGTTATAACTCAGAATATACAGATCCATTTAATTCACTGTTTCTTCCATCTGAAACTACACTCAATAAGATTTAATTACATTATAATTTAACCCTTAAATCATTATATACAATTTTTGGTGAATTTTTGAAGTTAATCCTCTGTTCTGTCCAAAACTGTTTTACTAAATCACACTTTAATCCTTTCATTTTATCATTGTAAACATTCAAATTAAGTACCTAATCACAATTTTTATGCTAATAATTCACATACCATTAGAGAAATTAAACTATAATTCAAAAATCTTGTAGTACTTACAACAAAAAGGTTGATATTCTTCTCTTCTTACTCCTTTCTCTTCTCTTTGCCCTTTTCTTCATTTTGGTCCCTCTCCTTCTTTCCTTTCTCTTCAATTTCATACAAACACATATAAGATAAAGGCTAAAATTCAATGATTTTCATGCTAAATAACACTAAAATACATGTATTTCATGAGAATTTAACCATTTCTTACCTTAACCCTTGAATTCAAAAGTTCTCAATTTAGTCCCTATGCTCTCTAACACCTCAAAATGAATTCTTTAAGAAGTTTGAGGTGTCTACTAACCCCTTCCTATACTTTTATTTGAGAAATTTCAAAGAAAATAGGAGATTTTGGAGCTTGGAGGGCTTAAAAATGATGGAAGGACCTATTTGGAATAAAATCAAAAGTTGGATGGAAGAGAGAATGGTATGAACGGTTGAACATGAAAAGAGCTGATATTTTTTACTTTTAATTGATTTTTAACCTTTCTCAAATTCTCTAGAAATCTCACTTAAAATATCTACCTTAATAAAAATGGTAAAATTGCACTTTTAGTCCCTAGACCTTTCAACTTTACACTTTGGCCCAAAACTTTGCCTCCAAAATATCTTCCACCAAATTACTCTTTTGCCCCTCCTCAATCAATCTAATTCCCATGATGACTCAAAATTCAATTTAGATAATTTGCTATTTAGTCCTCCATATTTTCTCCCCTTTACTATTTAATCCTTAAAATTTTCTAACCTTCCTTACTTCAACTAAACATTTCTAATTCTCAATTCTATTTTATCACTCAAATCCGATTTAAGAACGCGAATATTACATAACCACACCTAACTTAAAAAAGTTTGCTAATGACTGTAATATTTTTGTCTCTAGCTTATCAAAATTCTCTAGCACATTGTCACAACTTGGCGACTTAGAAGTCAAACCATGGACTTAACTTTTGACATTTAGGGTGTCTGTAAATTTGAATGATTATCGATTAAATTTTAATTTTGTTGGTATCGATATTAATGTCAGTGCAAGAAAACGTGAGTTAGAATGTGTTGAAGCGCATTATCCTCTTATTTAAAAATTGAGGAGAGACTATGAATAATTTTAATCATTGTATCAAAAATTGGACCACCTAAAATCAAACCCTTCCATTTGAAACTTGTAGAGGGTGAGAAAAAGGGAACATTATCCTCCGTGGCTATTGGTAAACTAATTTGGGTTCCTTTTTGCATTGGAATTAACATTAGTTGACTGACCCTCGGATAGAGCCATGCCCAAACCTTCGTAGAAATAAAACCTTGTAAGCTGCATACATAGTTTTTGTTACATGTGTTTATGGTACTGACTTGATTTTTCTTTGTCTCCTCATGCATCATACATAGTATTCTGTATTGTTATAATAAATGTCGACAATGGCGATAGAACGATCACAAAGCAATAAAAAAAGAAAAATAAGAATACATAAATTTTACGTGGAAAACCCTTTCGAGAAAAGCTACGGATAAAGAAAAAGAAATTCATTAATGTTGAAAAACGAATGATACAAAAAGAGTTTCGACTACATCTATTTAAAAATTTAAAAAAATTATTCTAATCAATGTCAAATAGAAGAAGTGTAGTTCTATACGGATTCAACTTGTGCAGCATGATTCGACCCTCGATCCTTCGCCCCCACAGATCCCCGTAATTTGCCTCTGTATTTTATTTATTTAACAAATGACGAGATTCGGGTCACACAACTCTAACAATACTCATTTTGAATTTTTGTAATCCCATATGTTAGATCATCGTAAGAATCACTTGGCCGTACAATATATATTGATAAGATGTGCTTTGTTACCATCTTTGCTTTAGTGTAAGCCTATATATGCATGTCTCTTCTTACACTATTCATGGTGTGAACCGCCTTCAATCCTATCAGTTTTTTGTACTCTCATGATGCAAATTGTCATTACAAATAGGGACTAAGTAAAAAATTTTGTTTAATGAAACCGAGATAAGATTATACAATTTGGAGGCCAAAGCTAACAAAAAATTTGAAGATCGAAATATCTCCTGTTTCATAACTGAGATACATCACCTGCCTTCATCTGCTTCAAAATTTATCAGCTTGGATCTTCAAATCCATTAGCAGAAAGCTTGCCACAACCGTAAGTTAGGCAAAAACCGTGGCAATCTCAGTATGAAGACATTGCAAGTTTCATGCTGTAATTCCAGCCTTCAAATCGTGAGCCATCATTATATGTTCCCATACAGGACTTCTTGACGTGATTGTTGTTGCTTTAGACTTAATCACACTTTACGTTAGCCATGTGTCTATGGACAATTTGTTTTCATAATGAGGGTGTCTATGGTTTAATTTCTAGTGATGGCAATAGAGCAGGGCAGGGTGGGGCGGGTTTTTGCTCGCCTCTACACCGACCCGATACTCTGCCATCATGTCTCGACCTTGACTCGATTTTGAGCCTAAAATAATTTAATCCGTTCCGAATTCAAACTCGAAAATTAATTCTGACTTGACTCGAATTTAAAATTTTTATTTGAAATTGTGATTAATTAAATTAAAAATATTTTAAAAAACATGCTTGGAATGACTGAGTAAAAGAAAATTCATCATAGAAGAAAAAAAAAAGGAAGGGAAATTTGAGGGAGACTTGGAAAAATAAATTAAAATGAGAAGGAATGGGAGTAAATGTGGTAAAAGAAACGGTTGATTTCGGGTTTTTTTTTTTGTCATTTTATTAATCTCTTCGCTGCAGGTATTCTTTAAAGAGGTAAACGTCTGGTAATGAAATATGCTTCATTCTCATGGACGGAAATCAAATCCCCATTTCATGATTAAAGGATAAGTAAACAACCACTACACCTCGTGATTATCCAAAATTTATGATTAAGCTAAGCAAAACAATAACAAAATTTGATCGGAATCTTATCTCAATCTTATAACTTACGTTTAGGGCTACGTTTTAATGATAAATTAAACAAAGTTTTATCGGAATCTAATCTCAAAAACAAAACCAAACTTCTATGTACTCGACCCATTTTAAGTGATCTGATTTTGAGACAAATTAAATATAATAAATTCTTATACAATTATTAAACTATTAATTTTAATTCTTATACAATTATTAGTTTTAGACAGATCGATACAGAATTTATCTTGCGATTCGGATTTTGTACAAAATTTATAATTATAAGTGAAAAATCAATTTCAAAGTTAAATCTAGTTCATTTAATGTTTCTTATTAATTATAAGCCAAACTCTTATTAATTAACTGTTAAAGAAAAGTAGATAAAATCTAACACCCAACCTATAAACCAAAGGTTGAAAATATGTGATTTATTATATGTCACATCAAACATGTGCTAGATATATGTAATTTAAGTAAAACCTGTATTTTTCTACTAAAAAGTATGCATGTGATTTATTATTTTTGTCGATTGAGTCTTAACTCGATTGATATGGGCATTGTTGCTATTGTAAGAAAGCATGGGTTTAAGTACGTTGAAATGCATTATCCTTTTATTTATAGATTAAAAAAGGGTTATGGATAATTTTAAACATTATCTCAATTTTAAATATTATAAATATTAAAATAACCCGTTATGGGGGTTAAATTGATGGAAAAGAATAAATTGCTTCTAACCTTATGATACATAGGCATTCTAGGTATTTATTCTATTAATTGAAAATATTCTCATTAAACTAAATATGTATTTATAATAATTAATAATTATTAATTTTAGGCAGATCGACGCAGAATCTATGGGTGATTCGTGTTTTGTCATCCTTATAAATAACACTTAGTTCAACAATGGCACTGCATACCAATTCAAAAGCTTCATTATGCAAGGCAGTCCATTTGAAGGATTCGAATTTGAAGCATACATGGCCATGAAGGCCAAACAAATTAACAAAATGCTTGAAGAAGCAATACCATTGCGACATCCATTAAAAATGAATGAAGCAATGAGGTACTCTCTTCTTGCTGGTGGCAAACGTGTACGTCCCATTCTTTCTATTGCTTCATGTGAACTTGTAGGAGGTGATGAATCGTTAGCAATGCCAATAGCTTGTGCTACAGAAATGATACACACAGCATCATTAATCCATGATGACCTTCCTTGTATGGACAACGATGATCGTCGAAGAGGTAAACCAACAAACCACAAAGTTTTCGGTGAATCAACCCCCGTTCTTGTCGGTGATGCCCTCCTTTCCTTTGCTTTCGAACACATTGCTTGTAACACAAATAAAGTTTCACCAGTTCGTCTGGTTCGACTTGTTGCCGAGTTAAGCTCAGCAGTAGGATCAAAAGGGCTTGTGGCGGGTCAAATTATGGATATTGAGAGTGAAGGGAAAGTAGTGAGCTTGAAAGAATTAGAGTACATTCATGTTCACAAAACAGCTAAGCTATTAGAAGCTTGTGTGGTTTGTGGGGTAATAGTAGGGGGTGGAAATGATAAAGATATTGAAAAGGTTAGGATATATGCAAGGTGTATAGGGCTGTTATTTCAAGTGGTGGATGATATATTGGATGTGACTAAGTCATCAATGGAGTTGGGGAAAACAGCAGGCAAGGACTTGGTTAGTAATAAGGCAACTTATGTGATGAGGCTAAAAACTTTGCTTACCGTTTGATGAATCAAGCTGTTCAACAGCTTGCCTGTTTTGATACTGCAAAGGCTGCTCCATTGTATCATTTGGCATATTATATTGCTAGTCGACAGAACTAATTACTTGTATTTATGTAGGTAAAAGTATCGTGCATGTCTTTCTTATTCCTGTTTGAAGCTTCCCATGTTTCCAAATTTACCACTACCTATTGTCATTCTTCTTGTTCGCAGAAAGATGTTGATTTAATGCAGATGTTGAATTTTGATACATACACAAGTTGAGCATAATTAATATAAGATTTTCAATGGCTCGATACATGAAAATACTTAAATTTGGAACAAATAAATGATACATAAAAAAATTATAGCTATGCCTTCACAAATCACGTGAAATTTGCAACCTATAGCATGAACGCAGGAATCACTTCACATGCGAATTTGTATCATTACGATTTGCCACTAGCGCTTTAGGAAAAATATTTAGATTTGTTGAACAGACAAGTTATGTAAGTGCAAAAACAATCAATATTTTTCAAAGAGAAAAGCTAAATTTTGAGAAAATTTGTTTAAGTTGGAAAATTATTTTGGTATGATTTGAATATTGTAGTTAGGATTTTGCTAATTGTGCACAGTTTTGTTTCAAGACATTTGATAATAGAGTAAAGACTTGTACCGCATTCAATGAACCGAAAGTGGTTGCTGCTCTTGGTTTTGACAATAGCATCAACCCTCCTAATAGATGTTCAAAGCAATTTGGAAATTGCACTAATGGAAACTTTGCCATATAGCCTTATATTGTAGCACCTTATTTGATTTTAAGTCATGTGGAAGTTGTTAAAAGATATCGTGAAAAATATCAAGTAATTATCTAGAAATCATTATTTTTTATTTATGTAGATTATAATATACTTATTTGAATGAATTTGATGCCTTTTTTTATCAGGCTAAACAAAATATTTTCTTAGATTTTGTTTGGTACGAACCTCTAACAAGATCTAAAGTTGACAATTATGCTGCACAAAGAGTAAGAGACTTTCATATTTTGTGGTAAAATCTTTGATGAATAGACAAATTAATCATCCTATACAAATGCTTATATGTTATCGAAAAGATAATAAATGAAACATCTTTCATCCAAAAGACTAAAAATATATCAACCTCTCCTCGTTGTTTTAACTTCATTTTCTTTCAAAAATTCATATCCAAAACATATTGTTATTGAAATATAGTCTTCAAATTCTTGTGAATTTAATTTTGTAGGTTTTTGCACCCTTTAGTTTATGGAAAATATTCAAGGATAATGCAAAAAATTGTAATAGAAAGACTTCCAAAATTCATCAAAAGTGAAGTGGAGAAAGTGAAAATTTTATTTGATGTTCTTTGTTTGAACCATTATACTTCATATTACATATACGAACCGCATCAACCTCTATCCAATATAACTGGTTACCAACAAAATTGGAATGTTGAATTTGCTTGTAATTTCATCATTTTTTTCCATCCGATTTTTTTTTATTGTTTCCATACTATGAACTAACTAATTTATGTTTTCGTGTAACAGATGAATGCAATGGTGTACCAATTGATCGCAGATAATTATTTTGCAATTATAAGTGAAAATTCAATTACAAAATTAAATCCAATTCATTTATTGTTTCTTATTAATTATAAACCAAACTCTTGTTAATTAAATGTTAAAGAAAAGTAGATAAAATCTAACACCTAACCTATAAAACCAAAAGGTTGAAAATATGTGATTTATTATATGTCACATCAAACATGGGTTAGACATATGTAATTTAAGTCAAATCTGTATTTTTCTACCAAAAAGTATGTGATTTATTATTTTTATCGATTGAGTTTTAGTTTGATTAATGTGAACGTTGTTGTTAATACAAAAGAACGTGAGTTCGAGTGCGCTGTAGCACATTATCCTTCTATTTATCAATTGAAAAAAAACTATAAATAGTTTTAAGCATTATGTCAATTTTAAATATTATAAAAATTAAAATACCTCGTTATTTTTAATGAATTACTCTCATCTTATAGTTTATTAATTAAAATAGTTATAACTATCATCAAGTGTCCTTATTTATTTACTTTCTAACAATATAGGGGTTAAATTGATGGAAAAGAATAAATTGCTTCTAACCTTATAATACATAAGCATTCTAGGTATTTATTCCATTGATTGAAAATATTCTCATTAAATTAGATATTTATTTATAATAATTAATAATTATTATACAATTATTAATTATTATTAATTTTAGGCGGATCGATACATAATCTATGGACGATTCGTGTTTTGTCATCCTTATAAATAACACCTAGTTCAACAATGGCACTACATACCAATTCAAAAGCTTCATTATGCAAGGCAGTCCATTTGAAGGATTCGAATTTGAAGCATACATGGCCATGAAGGCCAAACAAATTAACAAAATGCTTGAAGAAGCAATACCATTGCGACATCCATTAAAAATGAATGAAGCAATGAGGTACTCTCTTCTTGCTGGTGGCAAACGTGTACGTCCCATTCTTTCTATTGCTTCATGTGAACTTGTAGGAGGTGATGAATCATTAGCAATGCCAATAGCTTGTGCTACGGAAATGATGCATACAGCATCATTAATCCATGATGACCTTCCTTGTATGGACAACGATGATCGTCGAAGAGGTAAACCAACAAACCACAAAGTTTTTCGGTGAATCAACTGCCGTTCTTGTTGGTGATGCACTCATTTCCCTTACTTTCGAACACATTGCTTGTAACACAAATAACGTTTCACCAGATCATCTGGTTCGAGTTGTTGCCGAGTTAAGCTCAGCAATAGGATCAACAGGGCTTGTGGCGGGTCAAATTATGGATATTGAGAGAGAAGGGAAAGTAGTGAGCTTGAAAGAATTAGAGTACATTCATGTTCATAAAACAGCTAAGCTATTAGAAGCTTGTGTGGTTTCGTGGTGTAATAATAGGGGGTGGAAATGATAAAGATATTGAAAAGGTTAGTATATATGCAAGGTGCATAGGGTTGTTATTTCAAGTGGTGGATGATATATTGGATGTGACTAAGTCATCAATGGAGTTGGGGAAGACAGCAGGCAAGGACTTGGTTAGTAAAAAGGCAACTTATCCAAAGGTGATGGGTATTGATGAGGCTAAAAATTTTGCTTACCAATTGATGAATCAAGCTGTTCAACAGCTTGCTTCTTTTAATACTGCAAAGGCTGTTCCATTGTATCATTTGGCATATTATGTTGTTAATCGACAGAACTAATTACTTGTATTTATCGAAATGTAATTGTAATAAAAGTTTCTAGGTATATCACGTGTACTTCATGCAATATTAACTGGAATAAAAAAATCCTAAATTAAGAGTACTGAGCAGCCATGAATGAGTTGAAGGCTTTGATTATTCCATAAGTGCCTTTCAAAGCTTGTCCCCATAGGCTATAACATAGTATTGTAATTACATGGCCAGGCAGCAGCTGCTTCTCAAACTTCAAGGCATTTGTTTCTTTAGTCTCTTGGTCATGCATGCATGCATTAATGCTCCACTTGGCTGATGCAGTGATGCCTCTGCTGGTTTGGGCTCACCGCCGAGCGCCTGACTCACTATATCATCGTCTTGTTTTGTTCATATTGTTGTTGTGCTCTATGTCAAGTCTTTTTTCTGGTTGGACTCTATGAACCCTATCCCTGATCTCACTGACCATTATGAGAATCACCAATTTAAGCTAATCATCATCATCATACTCTGCGAGCCAGCTCTATGTGAAAACTCTACCTGGTATATATAAAAGTTTCAAAACCCTGTTTTTGTTTATGTCTGTTGGATATATCTTTGTTTTGCAAATATCCATGCATCTCCATATATGTGTTTGTATATATATATATATATGTATGTATGTATAGTTGAAGGCTTTTGAAGCCATTATCTTCGTCACTGTCCATGACCCACGTGGTCGGCTCGGTTTTTGTAGCAGCAACAACAGTGTTTGCGTCATTCATATACAGTTGCAATGTAAAAGGACCCATAATCATTACAATATAGTAATAGTAGAGTTGGTGAAGGGCAGCGTAGGCTACAGTATTATTACTTGGTTGAATTTTTCTATTAGTCCTTGTATTTTACAAAAGTTATGAATTTAGTATTGTATTTTAATTTAGTTATTCTTAGTATTTGTATTTTTAAAATTTTAAATTTACAGTATTCACATAACGATAATTATTAAATTTATTATGCTATGTTATTTCCAGAATCTGATATGCCAACATATTATTATACGTGTAATGTGATGTTAAGTTGTTATTTCTAGATATTACTTTCTAAAAATCCAATTAATGGACTAATAGCTATCATTTGTGTTAAGACTAAAATTTCAAAATCTGAAAATTTTAAGGTCTTAAAATGATCCGACTGGAAAATATAAACTAAATCTAAGAATGTACGCATAGTACAGAAGTAGAAATTGAGTTTAATCAAATGGATTTAACTGCTACAATTTGAGTCCAGACTAAAATTTTAAATTTTGAAAAGTACAGGAACTAAATTTGATCAATTCAAAGAGTATAGGAACTGAAATTGATAAAATTAAACTATAAGGACTAATTTCACTACGTTTGCGATGTGCAGAGACTAATAGTAAAATTTAGCCTATATTACTTCCTAGTGCAAAGTAAAAGCTAGTCAAACATGGAAATTCCTGGTTTTAGGGCTGTGTGATCCAGGAATAATGAAGAGTTAGTTAGGATTTAACAATTATTCCTAGAAGGATAGAATACAAAAATGTTCATTGTCTTCGTTTTGTTTATTATTATTAAATTATTAAATTTTCCAATTTCATCACTAAATATTTCGAAAATTTTGATCACTTTTTCATTAATTGTCATTAGATGGGTGACGGAAAGTTGATGTAGGTTTTTTATTAGTCTAATAATAAATTAGCCCTCCAATGTTTAAACATTCAATCATTTTGGTCTTAAATATAAAATATTCAACAAATTTAACCCTCAATGTTTACAAAATTCATCATTTTAGTTCGAATTCTAAAAAATTCAATAAATTTAGCCCTCAAAAGTTACAAGATCTATCAATTTAGTTCTAATCTTAAAATTCAATAAAATTTTATCAATTTGCTTCCTCAATATTTACAAAAATTTTTATTTTAGTTATTCTAAAAACTTTAATAAATTTAGCACTCAAAATTTGCAAAATTTATCAATTCACTTCTTTACGACATTTAGCTCTCCAGTAATCTCATTCACCTTATGGTCATCTATAAGGAACGCCTCAAAAATGTACCTTAAAAAAAAAAAGAAAAGAAAAGTTATGCAAAGAAACTCAAGTAAAACATCGATGTAACATTTCTTACCCAGACAGTTGACAACCCTAGGTAAGTGGCACCACATTTGATGCTCGAAAGCAACTTCCAACCACCTACTCAAATCTCCAGTCATTTCAATCGATAATTCAATTTCAATTATAATAAGTCTTTAACTGAAGTTAAAATTAAACAATTTAACTTAATATCATTGGACAAAATCAAAGGATATCAAAGTTTAGTCTAGTCTAGATACATGCCAACTTATAACCAAAGTTCAAAAAGTACAACGCAAAACCTAGATATTCTTTAATAATGCATAAAAACTAATATAACATCTAAGGCAACCTCTTTAATTATAACATCTAATAATGCATAAAAACTTGTGAACAAGTCAAACTATTCAAAAATAACCTCTTTAATTATATTCTCTTAACCAAATAATATATTGTCCTCATTTTATTCAAATTTCATATAGATTCTCTTAACCAATAAAATATTGTTTAAAAGATTTGATTTCAAAATATTATATCATTTAATATTAAAATTTTCATCCCACACCTCTCTATAAATAGGGATGGATGACAAGGTTTTTAATTCACTAAGAAAATCAAGCCTTACCCACCATGAATCCTTTACTTATTTTACTATCTTTCACTTTTTTTAGTACAATTTTGTATGCAAATTCCCATTCACAACAACATTTTGACACTGGAGGCTTGAGTAGAGAAAGTTTTTCGGAGGGATTTTTATTTGGAACAGCAGCATCAGCGTACCAAGTAGAAGGAATGGCTAGCGAAGATGGTAGAGGGCCTAGCATATGGGATGCATTTGTTAAAACTCCAGGTTAAATGAAATTGTTTTCTCCTTTTCTTTTTCTTATTTGAGGCTATTTTTTTTATTTTGATGCTAAATGATGTGACATGACTTGCAACAGGACATATTGCAAATAATGATACTGCTGAAGTTTCTATTGATCAATACCATCGCTATAAGGTTTCTTTTTTATTTAGCATTACATTACAAGAAGAGCTTCCATTTTCTTATTCCTATGTGAAGCTTCCCATGTTTCCAATTTTATCATACCTATTGTCTTTCTTCTTGTTTGCAGGAAGATGTTGATTTGATGCAGATGTTGAATTTTGACGCCTATCGATTCTCGATCTCGTGGTCGAGAATTTTTCCAAGTATATAAGCTATTTGTTTTTATTATATCTACAGTTAACTAATTTGAAATAATTATCATATACATTTTAAAACTAATTATTAAAAAATCATATTTGTAGATGGGACAGGAGAGATAAACTGGAAAGGAGTTGACTACTATAATAGATTGATTGACTATTTGCTAGAAAAAGGTATGTATATATATAGTTACATACACATGTTGAGCATAGTTGATATAAGATTTTCAATGGCTCGATAAAAGAAAATACTTGAATTTGGACCAAACAAATGATACATCAAAGAATTATAGCTATACCTTCGCAAGTCGTGTGAAATTTGTAACTTGTTGTGGCATGAACGCAGGAATCACTCCACATGCAAATTTGTATCACTACGATTTGCCACTAGCACTTCAGGAAAGATATTTAGGTTTGCTGGATAGACAAGTTATGTAAGTCTAAGAACCATCAATATTTTTCAAAGAGAAAAGCTAATATTCGAGTAATTTTGCTTAAATTGGAAAATAATTTTACTATGATTTGAATTTTGTAGCCAGGATTTTGCTGATTATGCAGAGTTTTGTTTCAAAACATTTGGTGATAGAGTGAAGACTTGGATGACATTCAATGAACCAAGAGTGGTTGCTGCTCTTGGTTTTGACAATGGCATCAACCCTCCTAATAGATGTTCAAAACAATTTGGAAACTGCACTGATGGAAACTCTGCCACCGAGCCTTATATTGCAGCACATCATTTGATTTTAAGTCATGCTGAAGCTGTTAAAAGATATCGTGAAAAATATCAAGTAATTGTCTAGAAATTGTTGTTTTTTTATATATTTAAAATGTCTAACATACTTATTTTAATGAATTTGGTGATTTCTTTTTCTTAGGCTAAACAAAATGGAAGAATAGGTATTTTCTTGGATTTTGTTTGGTACGAACCTCTAACAAGATCTAAAGCTGACAATTATGCTGCACAAAGAGCAAGAGACTTTCATATTGGGTGGTAAAATTTTTGATTATATAAATGCTGATATGTTTTCAAAAATATAATAAATGAAACATTTCTCATCAAAAGATCGAAAATATACCATGTCCTCGTTAACATATTGTTATTGAAGTATAGTCTTCAAATTTTGTGAATTCAACTTTGTAGGTTTTTGCACCCTCTAGTTTATGGAAAATATCCAAGGACAATGCAGAAAATTGTAAGAGAAAGGCTTCCAAAATTCACCAAAAGTGAAGTGGAGAAAGTGAAAAACTCATTTGATGTTCTTTGTCTGAACCATTATACTTCATACTACATATACGAACCGCATCAACCTCCACCCAATGTGACTGGTTACCAACAAGATTGGAATGCTGGGTTTTCTTGTAATTTCATCATATTTTTTCCATCCATTTTTTTTTGTTTCTATACTATGAACTAATTTATGTTTTCATTTAACAGATGAACGCAATGGTGTGCCAATTGGTCGTCGGGTAATTATTGTGTAATTATGTCAATTTTAATGTATCAACTATTAATGCTTTTTACAAAACAATAATTGTGATTATGTCAATTTTGATATATCAACTATAAATTTTTAATATATAAAAGATGTTGTGCTCAATATTGACTTTGGTGGCGAATTTAATATGTTTATCTCAAAAATAAAAAAATTGATGGCATTTTCAGTCTTTAATATTGTTAATCATGTCAATTCTAGCTCAAGTGTTAATGCTGACTTTTAAGAAATGCAGGCCCACTCTGAATGGTTATATGAAGTTCCATGGGGTATGTACAAAGCAGTAACGTATGTAAAAGAACGTTATGGAAGCCCTAATATAATTCTCTCCGAAAATGGTGAGACAACAAATATTTCAACTCTAATATGATTTTTTTTGAAGCAAATGTATCTAATTATCATTTTGTTTTGTTAATTAATGGTAGGAATGGATGATCCCGGCAATCTCACATTTCCTGAATCGTTATACGATATTAATAGAGTCAACTTTTATAGAAGCTACTTGAAGGAATTGAAAAGAGCAATGGATGATGGGGCTAATGTTACGGGCTACTTTGCTTGGTCAATTTTAGACAATTTTGAATGGTTATTAGGGTATACCTCCAGATTTGGTTTGGTGTATGTTGATCACAATGATCTCAAGAGATATCCCAAACTCTCAGCATATTGGTTCAAGCAAATGCTTGAAAGAAAGAATTCTTAGGATTCCATTAAGTTTATTTCTTAGGGTTTTTATTTATTTATTTATTGTGATTTTGGTTTTAGCTTTTCTGTTTGTAATAATCTGTTTCTAGAATTATCAATTAGAGATTTTGTAATAAATTATTTGTGGATAAATTTTAATTATACATTTTGTGGTGAAAATTATCCTTTAATTAGCCATATTATTTTGATTATACAAACTTTAGTTGCAACATAAGTAAAATAAATTCAACAATAACCCCATGACCTTGTCTATAAAAATTATGGTCACCAAATCTTGTAATTCTATTTTATTTAGTATTTGTGAGATTCGACTCTATCCCCCTACGATGTTTAATCTATTTTTAGGTGTAATACAATTAAATTAGTGCATTCAACACCATCATGGATGAATGTATGATTTTAGTTCAAATTTATGGATCTTACTAAATCTAAAATTAAGCGGTCCAAATTAAAATGATTTTGTTTGTAACACCTCTTAAAATTTCTCAGTCTTGTAAATAATGTGGTTTTAGAAATATATAAAAAATAAATAAAATTTTGAGAATGTGTATTGTATAATATTGTTGGGATAAAATAGATACCAAGAAAATTTAATAATAGAGTTTAGCATGAAATATTAAGAATGAAGGATTAAATTGCAAAGAATGAAAAAATTGAGAGACTAAAGAATAATTATAATATTTTGTAAAAAGTGAGATGTAAATACAATTAGACCATGGCTACAAGATATTTTCTATGAGATAATTATTATATTGGACACATAATGTAATTATAGTGTTTATTTGATTTTTACTATACAATATTAAGTAATGATTATTATTGATTCCTTAATTCCATATTGTAACATACTTCACATAAAATTTTAAATATTGACGGATTCATTCATATGTACAACGGGTGTTTGTTAAGAGAATTAATTATAAATTAAAATAAGAGTGGTAACACCTCGACTTCAATGTAGCACTCACTATCGGGAATAGTGTTTATATAGAATAGTGGATATTATAAAGTTCATTTTTTTTTAAGTCACGTATCATTCATTGCATGTAAAATTTACTTGAAAGTTATATTTGTAAATAGTGATTAATGAAAAACTATAAATTAGATAAGAGTAAATCATAGTCACTAAACTATTAGTAAGTTTACGTTTTGATCACTCAACTTTAAAAGTTACAAAATAGTCATTGAATTATTCGAAAGTTTTCATGAAACAACTTTAAACGTCACGAATCTGCAAACCAAAATCCAAATAGCTTTTTTCGTTGATCTCCGTCCTCCGAGACTTACTATCAAATCAACTTGGATTTAAGGTAAATTCTGCTATTTGTCAATGGGTATCGATCAGCCATTTGGATCGTCAAATCGTCGCTTGAACATCGCTAACTGGACTTTAAAAGAAAAACTTAATAGTCCATTAACTTAAATAAAAATTTTTAAATAGTTCAATAACAAAAACGTAAACTTACTAATAATTTAATAATATCGAGTACAACTCACCCATTAAAAATTATGAAATAAAAAAAGTATTTGATTTGTGACTCGTCAAAATTTGTGACCACTAGCTGAGAAGTAGCCATCTCTTTACTTGAAAGATGAATTGTGACAATAACATTACATTGCCATGTCCACCATTATTGGTGCACCATCACATCTCCTTACTCCATGATTAGAAGAAATAGATCTCAGGTACATTAAGATATAAGGCTGAAACTTCGAATTTGATTCGAAAATTGATTCATAAATGTTTCAGAATTGGATTGGATCGGTGGATCGTTTAAACCGTTTGGATTAAAAATTGATTTGGGTATTGATCCGGTGATAGAAGTTGAATTGATTAATCCGTAAATTCATATAAACGAATTGAATCGAGTTAAAAAATCAATTGAACCGTTTTTTCTCTATTTTGTAAATAATTTTTTCTATTTTTATGAATATTTAATAATTTAGTTAATCAAGTCGGATGAATCGGTCAAATCGAGATCGATGGCCTATTCGATTTAACTATTTATTTTATTCTAAAACCCTTAATAAAAATCATGAAACCCAAAATGCTCACACTTATAAAAGAAATCCAAGTGAGAGAAAAAAATAAGAAAGAAAATAAAAAATAAAAAAGATATATATAAAGAGAAAATAATATTTATTTTGTCTTTTTACTTAATTTTATCTAGTGATAATTTTTAATTGGATATTTAAAAAATAGATTTAACGATTGAACTAATATAAATGTCAACTTGAAAAAAAATTAGATAGCACTTATAATTAAAAAAATATTTAGATATCAAAATAAGAAAAATAATATAATTTAGGTATCAATTCGCAAATTTTGGGTATATAATTTTTAGTCAAATAAGTTAGTATCTGTCTTACCAATTCAATTAAAAATTTATATATATATATTATTTCGATGTATGTAAGCATTATGTCATTAATGACATGAATAAAAGTAAGTCATACGTTGCATTAATATAAGTTGAATGTACGGCTTGCTTTCTTTTAATGACGTGAGATATTTGGAGCAAATAGTAGTTTAAGCATCAAAGTTTACCAAAAATAAATTTAGGGTAAATTATATTTAGAGTTATTGAACTATTAATAAGTTTATATTTTAGTTATTTAATGTCAAAAAGTTACAAAATATCATTAAACTCTTTAAAAATTTTTATTTAAGTCACTGAATTGTTAAAGTCGTCGCTATATGGCCTTCTCTATCCTGTCCTTCGGCACCAATCGAAAGGGTAAACTTCCTCTTTTCTTTTACAGTTTAGTTTTTTTTGTCAAACAATTTTGAACATCACCAATCTACGAACCAAAATCCGAACAATTTTCTTCTCCGATCTTTGATACCGACCATCAGATCAGCTTGGATCTGATATTTTTTTTCTACTCATCATTGTGTGTTGTTCCATCATATTGATCATCAAATTGTCACTCAAAACTCGCTAGCCATACTTTAAAAAAAACTTAACAATCTAGTAATTTAAATGAAAACATTCGAATAATTATGTGACTATTTTATAACTTTTTAAAATTGAGTCATTAAAATATAAACTTACTAATAGTTTAACAGCTTTAGGTGTAATATACCCGTAAATTTAAATATTAATGTAAGAAGAAGATATTATTTATGAATAAAGCCTATAAATAATAATTAAAAAAGATAATTGAAAAACGACGGCGTTTAGGGTCCTTCTGACAGAGTGAAAATCACCGAACAAGTGGTCAAATAAGAGAGCAGAGTAGCAACCGTGCCTCTCATAACGGAACACCTTCTATATATTATATTTTTAAAAAAATAAAAAGGGAAAATTCAACGAACGGTGTTGATAAAACCTGGTTGGCTCATCAGATCTGATCTGAGTCGACTTATCTTTTTCCTTTCTTCTCCAGCGTCCGATTTTCCCTTGAAAATCCAATCTCTTTCACTCCCGCCCTTTTCCATTTTTCTTTTTAATCAATTTCAATTTTTTCCCCACTTTCTGGTAATTTTCTCCCTTAGGGTTTATCATTTATGTTCAGAAAATTAGAGAGATTTTGATTTTAATTAATATTTATTATGATTTTCGATGATTTATTGGATGAGTTAGGATTCTTTACATGGCGACGTCGGCACCGGTTCCGGCTAGTCCAGGCGGCGGTGGAAGTCACGAGAGCGGCGGCGAGCAAAGTCCGAGATCCAACGTGCGAGAACAAGAGAGGTTTCTCCCTATCGCTAACATTAGCCGTATCATGAAAAAAGCTCTCCCTGCTAACGCTAAGATCGCTAAAGATGCTAAGGAGACCGTACAAGAGTGCGTTTCGGAGTTCATCAGCTTCATCACTAGCGAGTTCGATTCTTTTGCTTATTTTCTTTCTTTCTTTTGTTTTTCACTTTTTGATTAATTTTGGCTTTTTATTAACTGTATTAGCTGACTTTTTTTAATTTCATCGTATGAAATTTATTTATTTTTAATTGTAAAATTGGGCATGAAATTGATGTGCAGAGCCAGCGACAAGTGCCAGAAGGAGAAGAGGAAGACAATTAACGGGGATGATCTTCTTTGGGCTATGGCAACTTTAGGGTTTGAAGATTACATCGATCCGCTTAAGATTCACCTTACCAAATATAGAGAGGTAATTATTCAAAAACTTTTCTTTGTCATTTGATCCATTTTTTCCCTTATGGTTATTTTGGATGTTTATTTGCGACCCTTTAATCTAAAGTAAAACTTATTATCATCCTATATGTTAGACGCTGAATCGAATGACTTCGTAAAAACTAACAGATTTTCGTGTATATAGTTTAATGGGTATTTGACAATTATATAGGTAACAGTGAATGAACAAAAAGAAATTTATATAGAAAATTATCCATCTGAAAATAATGGCAAAGAAATTTGGCTTATGGATGGTGACATATATGAGATTTCATTTTTTTCCCTCTGAAACCAAAGGGGCTCACTGGTTTTAAATAATTGTGTATTTTGGTTTTGATAGCTAATTTTTTTATTACCTTGTATTGAACTGATTTTTGTTTTTTGGTGTGTATGTGTGGTTATTTTCATGGTCAATTTGGGTCACTGCAGATGGAGGTCAGTTAATGCTTTTTTCTACAAATCAAGTTGCTAATTATTAAATATTATATTGCCTCATATTTGTCTCCTCTAAGCTACCTCTCTGATATGGCTTTGTTTTCCAAACTATGTTGTTTGGTAGGGTGATACAAAGGGCTCGGTTAAAGGTGGAGATACATTTGCTAAGAAAGATGTCCAACCAGGTCCAAATGCCCAGGTAGGGTGTAAGGTGTTTTTTTTGTTTGTTTGAAATTTCTCCTGCGGTCATTTAAGTTTTGGTCCTCACTCATGCATTGCACTTCTTTTGTTCCTTTCTTAAAAACAAGGTCGTCCTACACAAATTATGCTATCTTTTTCTTTGATCTTTCTGGTAAACTAGACAAGCTTTGACATCTTATTCCATCTTCTGGTAAATAATTCTCACAGCTTGCTCATCAAGGTTCGTTCTCGCAAGGTGTTTATTATGGAAATTCTCAATCTCAAGTAATCTCTCTCTCTCCCTCCCTCCCTCCCTCCCTCCCTCTTTTTGTGCTGTGGAACATATTAATGCATAAACACACTAGTGACTCCTTACATATGGCAGTTTATGGTTATCCATCCCCTTTTTGTTTGGCTTTGGTATCTCATATGGAAGCTTATGCTTGTCACCAATCATAACCTAGCCTTTCAAAGTACAAGTGGTGAACAGTTTTTATTTGCTGAATGCTTGTCGCTTAACCTGATAATATATAACCCAAGAACATTAGTTTGTCAATGAAACCTCAGAAAGCATCTTCACAGAGTTTAATAGTTATTTGAGTAATGTACTACTACTACATTTATTTCTAAACTACCCGTGATAATTCATTGTTGTTGTGATGCATCATCTTCAATCAATTTTGCTTTAGGGTGTGCTTGGTTGAGTGAAAAGGGGGAAGGACCAAAAGATTAGAGCGGAAAAGTTGAAGCAAAATAAATTTTGAGCTTACTTGATAAGAAAGAAAAATGAGAGAAAAGAAAACAAGAAAGACAAGTATTTTCCATCATAATGCATAAAAACAAATCATTCTAAATTGGAATGACAAGAGCAGACAAAATGAGAGATATATAAGTAAACATTATACAGTTGTTAAAATTTTCATTTTTCCATCCTTTCTACCAAGCACTCTAGTGAAAAGATATACATAATGATTATATCTTTCAATTTTCTGTCTTTTCGATGTTCTTTTCACCCTACCAAGCAAAGACTTAATGATATTACTTGATGATGTTTAAATTTTAAGAAGAAATAAGATTTTGGTTGGTCAGTCCGGTTCTAATATCTTTCAACTTTTGTAGTCACAAGCCCATATGATGGCATCTGATGCCAGGCACTGAGAAAGAGACAAAATCCTACTTGAGCCAATTTCATCATCTAAATCTCATTGAACTATCATGTTTCAATGGTGGAAGAAACAGGTGTGAAAAACTGACATTTGGGATGGTTCATATCATCCTTCACATGTAAGCTGTTAATATCAGTATGTTTGGAGTAGATTGAGTTGTGTGAAAGAAACGGTGTAAATGTTAAGAGGGTATTATTGTAGATTTGAGCTCTTGGAGAGGACATAATATTGTGTTATTAATGACATTGTTTAGGGAACTTGGTAGTTTATGGTCATCATATATTTAAAACTGAACAATTTAAGGTTCAAATACAATGTACAAAGTTTATTTATGTGATTGTTGATTTCTACTCATTGTTGTCAAATTTGGTGATTGTTGATTTCTACTCTTTTATGGAATTATATGATTTCTTATTGTTGCCAAATTTGGTGATTGTTTATTTCTACTCTTTTATGTATCTCTCTTTCATGGAATTATATGATTTCTTATTGTGGAAAAAAATTGGAGGATAGAGAAATCATGAGTCAAACTCGAAGGGTAAGGATTAGTTTAGAATTTTTATTGGGTTACTTCTTGAAAAGTTTGGTTTGGAAAAAAAAAAATTGAAAATTGTTGTGCAAAATAAATGTTTAGCATTTATATCAAAAAGAATTTTGAAAAGTAAAAAGGAAGTTAATTTAAATTTGTTAATATCATGAACCCAACAAGTGACTCCAGTGAAAAAGAAGATGTTGTTCATCTTTGGAGTCTCGAGTTTGAGGCTCTGTGTGTTCAAGGTGTGTCTCTTGTCAAAGAGTAAATTTTTAAATAATTAATATATTTAATTTGAACATATAAATCACATATTAGACATTAAAAGGATAAATTATACCGATAGTTATTTAATTTTCAAAATTTTAAATATTTTGAAATAATTAATATATTTAATTTGAACATATAAATCACATATTAGATATAAAAGGGTAAATTATACCTATAGTTATTTAATTATTAGTAATTTTTTTATTCGATTTTTTTTTCCCTTTATGGTCAACAACCGTTAAATTACCAAGGAAAAGATAAAGTAGCAGTTTTGAAAATTAACATAATAGTAACTTTAATCCTCAAAATTTATACATTGTGTCAATTTAATCTTAATTAAAAAAAATAATTTAACTCTCAACATTTAACAAACATTTTAACTTCTCACAACATTTCTTATAAAATTTTATTTAAACTAACCCTAATTACATACAAACGTATACTAATTACATATATTTTCCTTCACCACACATATTTATTACATTCTTTATTTCAAACCAATCATTTATTATTGGCCAAATTCCCATTAATATGTACAGCTATTTTACCAAAAATTACTGGATGCAAAACACAGAAGATAACTATGAATCTCACACATAAACGGTAAAATGAACCAATTATTTTAAACTTGTGCAGTATGAAGTGCTCTCATACCTCTTTGGTAATGCTCCCAATGTATGATTTCATAATCTTTAACATGCTTGAAAAGTCTTGGTCTTTCCTCATTCACTAGACCGTCTTGGGGTCCAATCTCTTTGTTTTTCTCTGGTGTGTAGAAAACTGCAATTGATGTCCTCACTTTCTCTTTGTTTGTTATCACCCTATGAACCGGGCTCTTGAATATCCCATTTGTCATTATCTGTCACAAATTCCGAACATAAACAGTAAAACATATATGAAAATATCCTTCGAAAAAATCATAATCATAATTTTGTTTGTGTTTATTTCTTGTATCATAATTAGGTAAAAGCATCATAGAGGCTACTGTACTAGGAATCAGATTACATCTTGACCAGTTTATTCAAAAAATGGGCAAATTAATCCTTATATGTTAAATAAAAAAGCAAACTGATCCTTTATGTTAAAAATTTCATCCATATCTACTATTAAAAACCAACATTACTAATAGAATAACCAGAAAGTTATATGTGACATGTCATGTATGCCTCATTCTGACATACAATGATCAGTTTTTAATAATAGATATGAATGAAATTTTTAATAGAAAAATTAATTTACTCTTCGATCTAATGTACAAAGATTAATTTACTCATTTTTAGATAGAGGGATCAAATCAAACGCAATCCGACTTTTCGTAGAAAGGCCTTTCATCATAATTGTGCATGTATGTAGTTATACCTCCATTTGATCACCCATGAGGATGAAGAGGGCATTTGGTAGGGTGGGAACAGTAAGCCATTGTCGATTTTGGAGGATTTGAAGGCCTTCAATATCTTGCAAGATGATGGTGTAACCTGTGCCATCTGAATGAGGTTTTAAGCCAAGAACAATGTCAGGCCTTTGACAACATGGGTAATGGTTGAACCTTGCTTGCAATGTTGCTCCTCCACCAAATTGTTCCAAAAAACAGTTTTCCTCTAAATGCAATGACTTAGCCATGGATTTTGAAACAAGCTTTGTCACCATCCTCATCTTGCATGTGTAATTTTCTAAAATTTCCCTGCAATCAAGAATGGTGGGTTAGTCACATCTTCACAATCATGAAGCATGTTACGATTGCGCATAAAAGCCCGTGATTAAAGTGCGTAAAACAATCTAAGACAATTATTTGAGTAAAGATAAACTACATACAATATCACTAAACTATTAGTAAACTTATGTTTTGGTCACTTAATTTCAAAAAGATACAAAATAGTTATTAGACAATTTAAAAGTTTTCGTTTAAATCATTGAACCAAAATCACTAGACTGTTAAGTTTTTTTTAATCTAGCTAGTAAGCTCCTAGTGATAATTTGATAATCGGTACTGTGAATCAGTAACTATCAATGAGTAAAAGAACATACCTTAGATCCAAGTTGATTTGACAATCAATATTGAAGATGGGAGAAAAAAGTTGTTTGGATTTTAGTTTTTTATGATATTCAAAGTTTTTGGTGAAAAAAATTAAACTGTAAAAATAAGGGGAAGGATAGTTTTTAATTGGTGCAGACGATGCACACAGAGAAAATCATACAACAATGACTTTAACAGACCAGTAACTTAAATGAAAACTTTCGAATAACTCAACAATCATTTTATAACTTTTAAAAGTTGAGTAATCAAAACATAAAAAATACATACTACCATTGAAAAACTCATGTTTTGCATAAGTCTACTCAAATTGAATGAAAGGGGTAAAGCCAGAGAATTTCAGTACCATTTTCAACATAATGTTTACTTTTTGACCCCTCCAAAGTTTCAAAATTTTATTTTGACCCCATTTCGAATTCCTAGCTTTGCTCCAAGGTAACTCACCTGAATGATTGGGGGTTTTGAGGCCAAAACTTGGGGACCCTTAAATCATGAGGGTAAACAGTGAGAAGCAAACGATCTTGCCAGTCAAGGAATTGACCTTGTTCAGGTGAAGGATCACCTCCATATCCTTCCATCTCTTCCACTACACCTTTGCTGTATTTCTTCTTCTCTTCCATTGACTGTTGAAAGAATTCCCTCGTCACTTGCTGAACCTCATCAAGAAATGAACTTGGTATCCCATGATTTATAGCCTGAAACAAATTCACCACCCATTACATACATACATATGCAACTTTACTAGTGGATAGTCATCTAAAAGATGGTAGAACTCCCATGGATAGCACTTGGATAAATTAATTTAGGACCTGAAAGCAACCCCAACAGCTTAGTGCTGATTTCAGCTTCTGCAATTCTTCTTCAGTGCTCGATGATGAGAGGAGACTAAGGTCGATAATGGGGATTGGAGCTAACGGGGAAATTGGAGCGTTTTGAGCATCTTTTTCATCTCTACAAATGTAAAGTGATGCAGGTTGTTCGCCATTGACTACCATTTCTTGAACTCGCCTTGACAACAGCACCTCAGCAAGGGTATTTGAAGAACTCGCCATGTTTGATACTCAGATTACTGGGAAATCGCTTTGTATTAACAAGGTGAAGTTTAAGTTTATAAAATTAGGTAGATGTTAGAGGGCAAAGCATTGTAAGAAAGAGTGACATCATGTTATCTTAGAGAAAATATGGTATAAAATTGTAATTTCACGTCATTTTTATCTATTTTCAATACGAGAATGACTCTATCTTTTTCAGTTGGATTTAAATTTTTTTTCAAGATGAAAAAATTAAAAATTAAGAGAAAAAGTCTGATTTGTTATTTTCCTATTAGAAATGGATAGAGATGATAAGAAATCAGAGTGCCATACAATCATTTCTCGTAATTTGCATTCTTATTTCAAAAGTTTTATGTTACATCAGTATTTTTATTCTTGTAATATAAAACTATTGAAAAAAATATATTCTTGTTTTATACCATCTTTTTTCGATGTTGAGTTAAGCAAAGAATATATACATATAAATTAGTCTCATCTTTTTTAATAAAATAGATATTAAATATACATGCAAATGTGTTTCTAAATGTAACTATAAAATAAAATCATTTAAGGATAAATTGCATCCAATTTCATTAAACTATTTACAAAATAGTTATTGAATTATTTGAAAGTTTTCATTTAAATCACTAGGTTGTTAAAATTGTTATTGTACTTGTATGTCTTTCTTGTTCGCATTGTATGTACTAATTGAAAGCTCTCATTCCCCTTTTTCTTTACATTTAAGTTTTTTTTCATGAAATAGCTTTGAATGTCATGAATCTGCTAATCAAAATCTAAACAATTTTCTTCTTCGATCTCCAACATTGTCCGTCAGATCGATTTGGATCTAAGTATATTCTTCTACTCATTAAATGAAAACCTTCGAATAGTTTAACAACAATTTTATAACTTTTAAAGTTGAATAATCAAAACATAAACTTACTAATAATTTATCAATCGTTAGTATGCATGAAAAAGTACTAAAACAAGCCAATATTGATCAAAGCAAAGCACGACTTAAATTATTTGATATTGATTTCGATTGAAAAGGCATCTATTGGTTGATACAAAGAGTATGACAATGATATTATATAAAATTTCATGTGTAAAATTACACATTAAACTAAAATTTATATATAATTTTAAGATTTATCTGAAAAAAATAAAAAAAAAATATCTTTACATCAAAAATTGCTTAGCCGAAGCTGTAATATTGAGGAGAAATGTCAATTAGCATGGCTTGTGTACGAAGGTAACTTACCTTTCCATTGTTAAACCTTCAATGATATTTGATGGGACCAATTTGTTTCTTCTGAAGAGATGTTAGATATTTTTGTGCACACCCCTTGATCACCAGAGAAATTGTAAAGGAAAAACGTAAGCAATGATGTAATGTAATTTAATTTAATTTAATTTCGTCTAAGGAGTTAATTTAGGTTAAATTTGTTAAATATGTTTAAAAAATATTAATTGATAAAATAGGTCGATTTTAAAAAAAATTTAGAGAAATAAATCGTTTTTTGAAAGAGGGTGTAAAAGTTGCTCGGTTGAATAAGCTTATATTGGATATCTCTAAAATATCTTAGACTTTATTAGGATATTTTTGATGTTGCATTCGTTGTGCTTCGGTGGGAATCAAGATTTTAGCACTTAAATTGTAAGGATCTAACCAAATTAGTCCGTCTACTATTAAATAGATCAATTTAGTACATGTACTATTAAAAATAATTAAATAAGACCAATATGGAAGAGCTAACATTATATGGTTTAAAAAATATCATTAATTGTTTAACGTAGTTAATATTTTAAAAGTTTTTACGGTTCTGTGAATGTAATTTTTTGTTTGAAATTGAATTGCAACTGAAAAAAATAATTTTCAAGATATTTTTTCTACAGTGAACATTAGCTCAGTTATAATTTGGACTTATTTGACTGTTTTTAATAGTGTAAGGATTAAATTAATCTATTTAATAATAGAATGACTAATTTGATCTAATCCCTATAATCCAGAGACCTCCCAGCTATTTTAGCCATTTAATAACTATGAAATTTACTTCAACCATGTAAACTCTTGTTATGTGGCACATGTCTGCCAATTGTAAAGCATTCTAAAAAGGACACAAAGCATAAAAGAAGGCTTTATTATGATTTTAATCCCCATACTGAAATTTGAAATTTAATTTTTCTTTTTTTGATTTTTTAAATATAATATAATATAAATACCTAAAAAGTAGAATCAAAATCCGGAATAAAAGTGATCAATCAAATTAAATAAAATCACGCGTGATAATAGCTTGTGGTACATATATATATATATATATATGACAATTACGAATGATGAAATTTGAACTTGAAGAATTCAACAAGTGGTTTCAGTAAAAAAGAGGATGTTGTTCATCTTAGGGGTCCCGAGTTCGAGCACCTGTGTATGCAAGGTGTGTGTGAGTTGTCAAAAGGTTAAGAAAGTATGAACAGATACTACCATGTAATTAGACCAGTATATTCAAAAAAAAATTGAACTTGAATGCTCAAACACCTGGGATCTTAGTCTTTACCAGTAGTATCAAGGCAATTCTCTTTAATATAATTTGGACAAACTACACCATAATCACCCTCTTTTTAGTGTCTTTTCATTCTGATCACATATTTATGAAAAGTTTTAATTTCATCATTAATGTTATAAAAATTTATTATTGTCACTCATCTATTAATTCTGTAATTGAACATAGAATTATCCATAGGTTGGGCCGGATATCCGTCTGAAAAATAAAATGGTTTGGATAAAAATATAAATCTAAAAAATGAGCTTAGACAAAAAAAAGACCAATTTAGAAAATTGGCAAAGCCTCGAGTAAAGTTTTCTGGTTCAGGCCCGACCTGACCCGAATTTAAAAAAAAACATGTTTTTGTTACTGTTTTTCCATGTTTTGTTGTTGTTTTCCCACATTTTGCTACCGTTTTGTTAACATTTCACTATTATGTTTTTACTATTTTATTTGTTAATGTTTGGATATTGTATAACACTTATTTTATTGTTAATTTTGCTACTATTTTAAAGACATTTGCTTATTAAGTTGCACTTATCTTAATGTTATTTAAACATAAAAACTTTTTTAATTTATTTTTAATTTGTTGGGAAACATTTATTTTAACATTTTTAAATGTATTTGGTGTATTATATTTTTTATTTTTTATATGAAAAATAAAAAAAAAATTAATACAAACCGAACATGGATTTTAAAATTTTTATCCAAACCAGATTTGGATAAAATTTAAAACCATTTTTCAGGTCGAGTATGAACATAATAATCGAACCTAAAATTTTATTAGGGCTCAGCTCGGCTCGGTCTTGGACAATTGTACTTTTTTCACACGTAGAGAGTGGAATTTTTTTTCCTTCTTAAATTTTTAAATCACTAGCAAACCCCAAAAAAAGAAAATGATGATAGTCAATTAAATATCAGGATATTATTTACCTTTTTAAGTTAACTCCTTATTTTCCGTGATTTTCTCGGTATCCAAACAATAAAAAAAATTCCTCCAAAAGTCAATTAAAATACCCAGGATTTTATTTACTTTCCAAAAAAGCAATTTTTGTCTGGAAAGTCAACTAAAATACTATTATTTACTTTCCATATATCACTCCTCATTTTCTCAAACTTTCTCAGTATCCAAACAAATCCAATCTTTAAAAACAATAAAAAATAATGTACGCAATATCAAAGAAACTAAAATCTTGAAATACATAATCCTACTAGAAAATCAATCTCTGAGGAAACAAAACCAAAACCCAAAAAATAAAAATTTTAGAATACCATTTAAAAGCGAATAAGAAAATTCAAACGATGAATACATCATTAAGGTTGAGAAAACATCACGACTATATTTTAAGATCGAACTTAAATTTTGTTGAAACTTGAGTCTCGATTTCGTGATTTTTAAGATCACTTTCAAAAAAACCATTTAAAAATTAGAGAAAGGAAAAAGGAAGAGAGTCTGTTGGTGCTATTTTTGGATTGGAAAATGGCGTCGAATAGTGAAGGCGACAACTATACGACTAAGGTTTACTTTTATTTAAATTTATTATTCGTGAACATAATTGAATTTTCACGTAATATTAATCGTGTGATCAAATAACAGTAAAAGAAAATGTTAATTTAATAGAAAAAGCTAACAGTGTTTTTAATTTGGATATACTAATGATATTATATACCCAAAACTATCTCAGATTAAATTAAGGAGGTTTCGTTAAAAAAAATTAGATAAGTTACATTTAAGGTTGTTAAATTATTCGAAAGTTTTCATTTAATTATTAGACTATTAAAA
Source organism: Gossypioides kirkii (assembly GCA_005610355.1). Lineage (NCBI taxonomy): Eukaryota > Viridiplantae > Streptophyta > Magnoliopsida > Malvales > Malvaceae > Gossypioides > Gossypioides kirkii. The sequence goes on along the minus strand of CP032244.1, from coordinate 36,957,924 downwards.
TCGTTGTCATATGTCTCATCTGTTCGCATCGTTTACACCAATTGAAAACTCTTTTTCCCTTCTCTTCTACAGTTCACTTTTTTTTTTCATGAAATAATTTTGAACATCATGAAATTATAAATCGAAATTCAAATAGCTTTCTTCTTTGATCTCCGATACTGACCGTCAAATCAACTTAGATCTAAGGTATGTTCTTCTACCCATTGATGAGTATTGATCCACCATACTGATCGTCGAATTATCGCTTGAATCCTCACTAGTTGAACTTTTTAAGAAAAAAAAAACTTTAAAAAAATTTGACAATTTTAAATGAAAATTTTTGAATAGTTCAGTGATCATTCTATACATTTTTAAATTTGAGTGAACAAAACATAAACTTACTAATAATTCAATGACATTTAATGTAGGTTACCAAAAAATAGAGAGATTAAATATCAAATTTTAACATAGTAGAGGGATTAAAAACAAAATTAGACCAAAAGATGAAAAGAAAAGAAAATGAAAATCCTGTTTAACACACCAGACACGATTCCACTTCCCTCACTTTTTTTTTACTCTCTCTATCCCAAAAACCTTTTTTTCCTAAATTTCTCAGGTTTATTCATATTTGACTCTCGAATTAGGGCAACTTCATTTCTCTGCTGCTCTAAAATCAAGTAATTTCGTTAATCTCATTGCTAATTAGTTTCATATATTAGTATTTTTTGATCTTTTAACTATTTACTAGGTTTGTTTTATTCTAGTGAATTTAGAGTTTTTGATGTTTTCTTTTCTTTTTCTTTTTGGTTATGATTTTTAGGGTGATTTAATGTCGCAAAAAGTTAGTGAAGAAATCGACTTGAACTGTGATGCTGTTTCGGTTGACCGTGAAAACGGGATAATGATGTAAATATTAGGGATTCTGGAACTTGTTTGAAAGAAAGTGTAAATGAGGTAGGGGAAGGAAGCAAAATTGAGAGTGGAAAAGAAGAAGAGGTGAATTTGGAAGCTGATATTGGGTCTTTAGGTGGAGAGGTGGCTTTGGGCTCGGGTGAGGTTTCGAAGATGGAGGTTGATGGAGAATTGAAAGGAAATGGAGATGGTGAGTGTGAGTGTGTCTCTGTGGAAGATAAGAAACCAGTGGTGGCTGAAGAAATGGCTGTGAAATCTTCTAGCGAGGAAGCTGAAGACCTTAATGTTGGAATGTGTCGTAGTGGGGATTCGTTGCTAGAGGGAACTAGTGTTCGGTCTACCTCAATTGTTGATGATACTACTCATTCTGGTGATGAGAGGCTGAATTCTCCAGATTTAAGTCATGAAAACTCTTTACCTTGCGGGGACCAGAAAGAGAGTTCGAGCAATCGATCTTCTTGTGGATTAGAAAGCCGGGATATGGAAATTGATGCACACGATGATACCAAAAAGAAACGAAATGCAGAAAATAAGTCTAATGTGTTAAATGACGGGGTAGATATGAATCAATGTACAAGCACGGATGAGGATGAGGATGAGGACGAGCGTGAGGATGTAAAACCAGAAGAACCTGACTTTTCTGTCTCGGATTTAGTGTGGGGTAAAGTAAGGAGTCACCCTTGGTGGCCAGGGCAAACATTTGATTATTCAGATGCCTCATCGAAGGCAAAGAAGTATTTTAAAAAGGGCTGTTATTTGGTTGCGTATTATGGTGATCAGACATTTGCTTGGAACGAAGAGTCTAGGATCAAGCCGTTTAGGCCTCATTTCTCGCGTTTGGAAAAGCAGAACAATATGGAAGAGTTTCACAATGCTGTGGATTGTGCTTTGGACGAGGTTTCTAGACGGGTAGAGTTTGGTCTGGCCTGTTCCTGCATTTCCAAGGAAGCATATGCTGAGGTCAAAACTGAGATAATTGTTAACGCTGGGATACGGGAAGAATCTAGTAGAAGAGATGGTGGGGATCGATTCTCAACTGCTGCTTCTTTTGACCCTTCTGAACTTGTTGAAACTATGAAAGCATTGGCCCTATCACCTTTGTACAGTGAGGTTGATAGACTGCAATTCGCAACATCACAGGCACAATTATTGGCATTCCATCGTTGGAAAGGTTTTTCCCAGCTACCTGAGTTTCTAAATGTTGGTAGCTTGTTAGAGACTGATGCAGAAATCCCTTTGTTTGAGGAAGTGAAAACTGAAGTTCCTAGTTCCAAGGTTGACAAAGAGAAGCCCAAGAATCAAGATAAAATCCCTACAGCTCCGTGCAAAAAGGAGAAAAGCTTGTCGGAGTTTTTAGCTGAAAGACGGTTGAGTTTGCAGAAAGTTAAAAGGAAATTGAATAACAATGCTGGTGACAAGTTAACTTCTTCTTCCCCTGCGAAAAAACTAAAGGCCGTTGACACTCTGCATGATGACTCAGCATCGAAACTGAACAAAAGTTATGTGTCACCAGGGTCTGGTGATAAGTCTTTGCAGTCTAAGCAAACTTTCAGGGTTGGAGCTAGCATACTTAGGGTTGCAAGTCTACTCAATGGTTCAATGGTTTCATCTCCACTATTTAAGCATTGCGATGGGAAATCTCAAAAATCTGCTGTTAACAATAAAAAGAAAGGAAAATCTATGTCTGGCAAGTCTCCTGGGAAGGTTTCTCGGACAGATGCTTCATCACCTACTGAGATTCACTCACAGCTTTGCTCTGCTGCCACAGACCCCTTGAAAGGTTACAATTTTTTGACCCCTATAGTTTCTTTCTTTACAGAACTGAGGAATTCAATTTCTTCGGATCTTAACTGCTTTGTAATGTCTGAACAATTTTCAGATCAAGGAACGGATGATATAACAAGGGAGAAATCAACTGGTTCCAAAGTTACGGGAAGGTCTGAGCTGTTCTCAATCAAAGACTCTTCTTGTTCTGACAGGATAATCCGATGCCTTCCCGAAGAGCAATCACCGGTTGACAAGGACAATGAAACCTCCGAGGTTTCTCCAAACACCCAACCAACTGTTCAAGCAAGTGTCAATACGGATTCTGAACCGAAACATACAGTGGAAGGTGAAAATCTTGGAACAGAGACAGAGAAGCAGCAGATAGCAGATGCAGATGAAAGTTTTACGAAGGATCAAACTCCAACTGCACTGATTCTGAACTTTTCAGACATCGATTCAGTTCCTTCGGTAGAAGACCTTAATAAGACATTTAGTCATTACGGGCCATTGGTTCCACCAGGTGCTGAAGTGTTCAAAAAGAGCACGCGAGCCAAAGTAGTTTTCAAAAGACGAGCAGATGCAGAAACGGCCTTCAGCAGCTCCGGAAAGTACAGCGTTTTCGGTCCCTCACTCGTTAGTTACCGCCTCAAACGACTAGCTGTTGCACCAACTAAAGCTTCTACCGGTTCAAGGAAGCGATTCAGGGCGGGTGAAACGCGCGAAGATGAAAATACTACTTGATGATGGCTTATAGTATGGTGAAAGTTGATGTAGAAAAGAGAGGTTAAGCCATTCATAGCTCAAGGTATGAACTTCTAAAATGCCTTTCTTTATGAAAATTATATGATTATATACAATTATCTTGGTAGGTTGTATTAGTTGAAAATGTTGGTAGTATCAAAACAGTTGACTTAGCTATCCAATTCTTAGTGGCAAGGAGGTTAAATTACTTATGACTGAGTAGCTAACCATCTCTTACATTTTGATATTGTTGTGGTCAAAACTTCTTTTACATTCACATTTACCACATTTTTTGCATTTCTCTGGGTGTTGTGTAGAAATCCTTAAGCATCAAAGCATCATTTTGAGTATGGTTGAATCAGATGTTTTCTTAAATTGCAACAGCTTTTTCAGATAAAAGATGGATACATAAGTAAGTCTCAAATTATACCTTTGAAGTTCTATTATTATCAAGTCAAGTTACTTGTGTTAATGTCATTGAATAGTTTTATGGTACAAAGTTGCACATTTGTGAATTTCTGGATCTTGTGTTAAAGTGTATGGTGAGTTAGTAGAACTTATCAAATTTGTTAAGAGTTTGGTTATTGATGCCCAAAGGAGTTTGGCCCAAAATAATAAAATTACAAGTTAATCCTTTAAAAAATATTATAGTAATAAATTTTTTTATTTAGTTTTAACTCATTTGATAATCTCAATGAGTTTGAGTAATATATTTTTGGATATAATGAGGCATCTGGGGTGAATGGTATGGCAGGGCATATTTTGAAGCCCCCATAGGCCATATGGCATTGTAATGATGAAGATTTGAAGGTGGCAAGCACCTTACCCGCTCATCATCTGACAGGAAATAATTATATGCCCCAACACATTATTAATACAAACACAATACACTGATTTACTTTATAATAACAAATTCAACAAATTATGCTATTTTTTGAACCATTTTCATCAATTTTGTTGATGAAAAAACCAAACATCTCCCATATTTTATGCTGACTTATGTACACCCATTTTTAATGTTAAATAAAATGATTAATTTATTTTTTAATTTTTTAAGTATATAAATTAATTTATCATTTTTTAAAATAAAGAAGATAAGAAATAATTTGATTTTTATTATTAGTTTCTTCATGATGCTTATGTCGAAAAAATAAAATATTTTAGTTAACTAGAAATGATATACGCTATGCATTCAATTCTTTCGCAATTAACAAAAGGTTAAAATATATCATAGATCTATAAATTTGAAATTTAATATTTTTTTTAAATTTATTAATTTCGTTTTTTAGATTTTAAAATTTAAATTCGATGATTAATACTATTAAAATTATTTTCTTAAATTTTACATTGCTCATAAGTGAGTATTATTTTAATTTTAAAATATAATACCAACAAAATTAACAATATTGCATATTTTAACCTTCGCAATAATATCTAAATTTCAACAACTATTGGATGATTCAAAATCCAACGGTCCACATCACCTAATCACCACCACTAAAAGTCACAAAGTATTCGTACAGACACCTCGGTGAAAGTGCTTTATACATAAACTAATCCCAGACTTTTTAAAAAAAAAATCTTTTTCTTCACTTTATTTAATTAAATTTAATTTTGAACCGCCACTTCTCCCAAATTCAAAATTTTTCCACTTTCCGTTTTTTTTTCATTCCTTTCATTCATCTCGCCTTCAATTCTCCATCTTTGATCAAGCTTGTAAATTAATCGGCGTCGTTTTTTTTTTGTTTTAAATACAAATTGATTTTAATCTCTGTGTGGAAATGGTTGATTCAGAGAAACAAAGCGATTTCAATATCAAAGGGCTAAGCCTCATCGATGTTTCGTCCGAAGACGATTCTCTCATCAATTCGCCACTCGTCGATCCTATAAACCTTAAATCTTCAGGTTCGGATTCGATTGTAACAATGTTTTCTATTTTCCCCTGTTCAAATGGTTAGATTTGCTTGATTTGAGTATCTTTTAAAATTTAATCATGTTTTAAGATCGTGTTAAGTGTTTTTGGCTGATTTTATTAGTTATTATCAATAATTAATGTCAGATATTAAGTGATTTTTGCAATCAGCTCACTTCTTTTTCCGTTAACTAGTATTTTTTTCCAATTAAATTTCTTGGGATAAATTCTGGGCTGCTTCATGATGATACACCTCCCCCCATTTTACTTTTTTCGAGTTGAAATGGAAACTTAAATCGTATTTTTGTTGTTGGGGTTTTATTTTGTACAGAGAAAGGAAGTGAAACCAAGACTGTTAGGTTCGCTGTGGATCCCGAGAGCGTAGAAATGGCAGTAGGTTCCATTGAAGAAGCTGGAAAGGTAAAGGAACCATCGGAGTCTTCAGAACAAGAGAAGACAAGCAAAAATGGAAAATATAATTTACGCAAAAGTTTAGCATGGGATAGTGCTTTTTTTACTAGTGAAGGTACAGATTTGTTTAATTTTAGGTCAAAATATTCTATCTGTCCATTTAGTTTGACAAAGTATGAGATTCAGTTCACGTAGTTAGAAGTTAAAAATTAAATCTTCTTACCTTCTTTGGTTCAAAAAAAACTAGTTCAATTGATAGTGGTAATAGTTTCTTTGTTAAAATTTGCTTCTGCCTACTGAGTTTATTGTAATTTACTTTTAAGGTTGGTATGATTGCATGAATGTATTGATGGTAAATTTTCACAAATAATTGTCAACATTGATCCGGGACTTTTAGATCAAAAGGTAAGAGAGTAGTTTTCAACTTTTAAGTAAATGGACAAATTCTCAAACTTCATTTTAAGTGTATGGCTGACTGCATATTTTGATTTTACTTGCATTTGACCATTTAGGATTCTAAAATTCCGGTTTTACACAATGTTTTGTGCTCTGTTTTTTAAGGATTTCTGGAGCCAGAGGAGTTGTCTAGCATGCTGGGAGGCAATGAGAAAGGTCAAATACAGGCATTGCCTGGGATTCAAGAGGATGTAAACAAGTCTTATGATTCATTAACAACATTGGATTCTGAAACTTTGACATTGGAAAGTCTTGAGCCTGATTTATTTCAGGATGTAAGAGCTTCAATCCAGAAATCTAACAAAGTTTCCGTCACTGCGAATTCTAGTGGAGAAAAGGAGTTGAGAACAACAGATACTAAAACTGTGTCATGTAAGTATAGTTTGTTTCCCTTTTGTCTCTGCATTGTTTTATTCTAGTGCACCCCTGATTTTTGTCTTTGATGCCCACAACCACATATATAATTCCAAAGGGTTCTTCTTCTGTGCAATGTGATCATTAGCTAGATGGAACTACTCTACTTATATGATACTCATTGAAATGAGCATAGGGAAAATGAACATTCATCACCTAGTTACCAAGAATGCCCTTTGATCATATTCTGAGGCTTTCTTCCTTCTTTTTTGTAAAGAATGTTACATGGAGTTTAAAGCTCAAATTAACATTCTAGACATGCATATTCATGGAACAAAAGTATTCTCAAACTGACAGTTCCCTTTTTATTTGCAGCTTCAAAGAAGGTAGAACTTCCAACTCAAGAAAAGGTACTTGAAGAAATTTCAGCTGCAGTAAATTTTCTTTACTAATAAGTTTGTTGTATTTCTCTACAATAACTTTTTCTTTTTTTAAAAGAAAATTCAGATTAAGCAGAAAGCTACTCCAAAGAAGCCTAATGTTGGTGTCAAAGACACTGGGAAAACAGTGAAGCAGGTTGTTGTCCATCCACAAATTTCACAGGCATGTACAGTGCTATATCATGCAAATGAACTGATAGTTGTTTTGCCTTTTCTAGTTGAGATAGAAATAATATTATTCAACAATATAGTGTTCTAAGGAAGTCTTAAACTTCCAAATGAAAATATTGTTGTTTTGCCTTTTCTAGTTGAGATAGAAATAATATTATTCAACAATATAGTGTTCTAAGGAAGTCTTAAACTTCCAAATGAAAATATTTAAGTTAAATTAACTGGCTTCTTGTGTTATACTACAGGTTCATAGAAAACTATGCTATAAGCTTGTAAAAGTTCACTTATTGTAACTACTAGACATGCAGCCATAAAACTGCTATTTACTATCACTGAAGACTGATTTTTTTTTTTTAAAAAAAAAACTAGACTGTACGGTCCGTTGCTAGAGCCAGAGAATCAACTTCATCTCTTCATAAGCCACCAAAAGTATTAAGCAGTGTTGGTCTTACACCAACCAAAAGGGCTTCCTTGGGTGCTAAGAATGTCAAAATGGATAGAGATGCAAAAACTGTTACTGGTAATTCGAAGTACACTTTTTACAGATTAACTTCATAGAAAATCGAGGATGTTTCTTGCTCTCTGCTTAATCCATTCTTCAATTAATTTTAACGGTTGCAGGTAGAGGGACTACAGTTTTAAAAATTCCTGCCTTGGGTGGTTCTAGAAACATTGTGCCTAGGCCTAAATTATCTTCCAAATCTTCTTCCTGCTCCCCAGCCTCTAGCAAAACGGAGCTGACATCTTCGTGTTCCTCACTTGAAAGTTGTGCCAGTTTTTCATCTAACAGAACTAATAAATCTTCCTTGAATTTGACTAAACACAAAAATGGCCCCCGAATTGTTAACCCTTCCTCTGGTTCCACTATTAGTGCTCGGTCCAAAATAGCACCAAAAGGTAAAATTCAAGCAGGAAGTTCAAAGCCGCCAACATTTTTGAAGTCTTCTACAAAGTTCTCTTCCAGTATATCTCCTGCAAGCTCTATCAGTGAATGGTCCTCGGAGTTGTCATCATCAATCTCTGCCGCTAATCGAAGTTCTAATGTTGTTAGAGATAGCCTTGGCACTGGCTCCCGCAAGGGACTTACTACAAAACGTGATGCCCACCAAGTTTTGGACTCGGAGAACCTTCCTACTGGCTCAGAGGGAGATGGTGCTGAGGTTAATGGCTCACATGATGAAAGTGAAAACAAAGTCTCAGCTGGAATGAGTCGGCTTCTTCATCCAGCTTCAGTGAAACCCTCTGGCCTCCGAATGCCATCACCTAAACTTGGCTTCTTTGATGGGGTTAGTTATTATTACTTGAAGTTTCTCCACAATCTATTCAATTATGAAATCTATATGATAAAACACCACCTCGTTTCTTTTAAGCTCTAGTTTGGTTTGTTGATCAAGGAGTATAACCTGGGTGAAATTGGTGATGAATGCAGGTACGGTCATCGGGACGTACTCCAAATGGGAGTATGCTGTCTCATCCTGGTGTAACTAGTGGCTTGCCTAAAATTGGAGCAAAAAGCACTAGTCCAAGTGGAAACTCAAACAAGGCAAAGATTGGAAAGCTTCAACCTTTTAGATCTCTCACTGTAATCCAGAGCCCCAAGGTAGATGTTAGACAAACTTCCTCTGCTGTAAAATCGAGATCTTCCTTATCTATCCAAAAATCTCCGGTTGCTTCAACAAAGGTACCAAGTTCTTTGAGAAACCTCAAAACCAGTCCTGGCATATCTCCAAAACTTCAGAGTAAATCCTCTCCAGGAACTGGTAGAGAAAGTTACTCGAAGGCTCAGGGCATTGGTTCAGCCAAGAAAGTAGAGATTGTTCCTCTTGACGGAGTAACCAAATCAACTGCTGATATAGCTTCCAAGACCAATGTTGAAAACACAATTGCATCAGAAGCTGAAAACAAGACATACGGTTATCCATGCTTCAAGAAGGAAGAAGCTCCTGTTGAAGACCAATTTGTCGCTGTTCGGAAAGAACCCATTGCTGACTTCGAGAACAGTTTGTCAAATCCCACTCCGACATCTCCATCCCCAATGACTTCTGAAGTTACTTGTGGCTCAAGGATACCTTTCTCGGTCAAGGATTCTTTTTGCAATACAGATGCATCACTTGATGTTTTATCTGGATCAACAGTGGCGGCCGAGAAGACAACCTTATTACCATTGTCGGAGAGCACCTTGCCAGAGAATAATATCTAAGTGCAACAGTCTAGTTTCATATTCTTTTTAAGGTACCTTGGTATGTGCCTCTTTCCAATTGTTCTTTTTTGGAATTTTTGATACAATCTTGTAGATTCAATCATACACTCTGGTAATTCAGTAGAATTTGTACTCAGTTCCATCACGGTTCGAATTTCACCAAGTTCGAATCTGATATTTTCTTTCGTGTAGGTAGTGTCTTATGATGCGTGTTTCGCAGAGTTTCTGGGCTGAACTTGAAGGTTTTAAGTTATATATTATCTTAGTTTGAGAATTGAGAGCAAGCATTATAAGATCTCATGAAACAGTTCATGCATGAATCATGTCTGCAAATCTCAACTTGTAATGGAATTTCTTGTTCTTATGAATTTTGCACAACATTTTTGTTCATACTTTTATATTTCATAGAACAAATATTTCAAACGAATATCAAATAGGAATATGTATCATTTATGGATAGGGATAAATATCAAAATTATAATTTTAATTCAATGTTTATTATTATAAATGAATTTTGATTTTGAGCGATTTTATAAATAAAATTTTAAGTTGATTCAATTTTTACAAATCACTATCAATATTATCGAACATTTTATATATATAACTTTTTGGTGAATTACAAACAGTGATTAGCGCGACTCAGATTCAAATCACACTTAGAATAATGAACACTCTTGATCATCAAGTCAATACACGAAGTTCAAAATGAAAATAAATTTAAATGTGTACATGTATATATATGTAAATAAATGTAAATATTTATTTCTTTAAATGTGTACATGTACATATATAAATAATAAATTAAATTTCATATGTATTCTTATGTAAAATCAAAATTAATGTATAAAATTACACATCAAAAATTTGATATTGGGTTACAACTTATAAAAAAAGGCATGAATTTAAATTAGAATGTTATATTTATATAAAAAAATCAAATTTAAATCAATTAAATTAACATAAGATAAACTATCAAAATGATTATTTTTGTTTTCCTTAGATTATATTTCACTTATGTTTGAAATGTCACATTTTAATAATTTAAATTATCATTTTATTACGAAATGATCGCTTTACATTTAAAATCTATTACCTCAAAAACAACAATCTAACATAACTAAATTGAGTTTAAACTAACAACATGAATATCCACTGAGAAGAGAAAAGTTTAAAATTTTTATGAAAATAAAATATAAAATTTGCCCTAAAACTCAAAATTATTCAAGCTAGATATCTCAAAATTTTGCTTTTTATTTTCATAAAAAAATTTAATTTTTCTCATCTGAACGTCCATGTTAACATTTAAAATAAATTTTTACTACCACATTAGACTACCATTTGAGAGATAACAAATCTTAACTATTTCATAACAAAACAAAACATAAATTACTAAAACATAATATTTCAAATATAAGTGACTAAAAAGTATCCTAATTAATAAGTACAGATATTTAAAAAAATATGCTTCTTGGAAAAATTATAGACTCCAAACAATAAGTAGAAAACACCAAAATAATTTTGGATCAAAACATAACATCACAAAATTCAATACAATAACCAGAAGATTAAACAAAATGTTACCAACAAAAGCTACCCAGCAACACATTGCTTTAAATTCAATCTCAAATAAAACTATGAAAACATCATAAAAGATATTCTCATTGCTGCAAACTTAGGATCTAGGCTTCTCCTTCTTCTCTTTGAAAAGTGCCAACAATGAAACACCAGACACCTTCACAACCTTGAATCTAACACCGGGAATATCACCGACAGCATGACCCTTTCGTCCAAATCCGGCAATCAACACCTCATCCTACAACAAACGTTAATCCTCGTAAGAACATTTAATGATATTGTAAGGTTTAATTCCAGTACTGCTACTCACATTTTCTTCGATGTAGTTTAAACAACCGTCGTTTGGAACGAATGCGGCAATCTTTTTGCCATTCTTGATCAATTGAACTCGAGCACATTTTCGGATGGCAGAGTTAGGTTGCTTAGCTTCGATACCTCTGCATGGTATGAATTTATTAGTACAAAAGTTTTTATTTTCGAGGTAATGGAAGAAAAAGGGATGAAAAAGAGAGGATCTAGTCTTACATCTTTTCAAGGACAATGCCTTTGGCATGGGAAGAACCAGCAAATGGCTTCTTCCATTCATTACCAAGGTTGGATTTTTTGTATGACTTATCGGCCCACCTTTGCCTCCTTCGGTGGGTCCTCAGCTTACGTCCAGCTCCCATACCTCGTGTCTTCCTGAAAGAAACACCATTAATGTCATAAACCGACTCCTTAAATACCCGGATTCCGGCAATGAGTGTATAACATGGGTATGCATTTGATACAATTATGTTGAAGTTTATAAGTTGTTTTTCATATATTTGGAGAATCATAACATATAGACCTAAATTGTGTAACGAACTCGAAAACTCAATCCGATTTGACCATAAAAGGTTAAAAAATCCAAAGCATTCCGGCTTAAAACCATAAAAACACGAATAGAAAATGACCCAAATTGAAAAATACAGAAATTAAAACGAACCAAACCCAAATTAACCCTAACAAGCCAAAAGTGACTAGAATCTGAAATAATCTGACCCCAAAACGACCTAAACCTAAAACCCCAAGCATGAAATCTAAATGAAACTATCAAAAACCGAAATGACCCAAAAATTCAAGTTTTTTTCTTCTAATTAGTCTAAAAAAAAAATCATTATTCAAATATAATTCTCCACAATCATAAGCAGAACCCAAATTAGATCAACTAAAACGAATCCAAATTAAATTTCAGTTCAATACTTTAGAGCAACAAATTATCAAAAAAAAAAAAGCATCAGAAGCAAGAACAGTGTAAAGAATTAAGAGAAAAGCTAAAAGATTTGAGCTAAGAACTGAGAACAATGAAACATACCCCATGTTGGCTGCTTGTTTTCAATTGAAGGACGGTTCCAAAGGGATTTGAATCTAAAGCCAGAAGAAACCACAGCCGCTGAGCTTAAACCTTCAAGGCTTTAACCCTAGAAAAGGAATATATATACATATACACACATATATGAGTACTTTTAGTGGGCCGGAATTTGTGCCCAATACTAACCTTTTTTTTAAGCAGTCTCTTTAGGATATTAGGCCCAAGCCCAAAAACTCGGCTCCGGTTTGTCTAAGCCCATCGAGGTTATAGCCAGTTTTACTATTTAAAAAATAAATTTATATGTTTATAATTAAATTTAAATAAAATAAAATAAAATAAAATATTTTTATTAGTAAATATTAAATTGGGATTTTTACTTTTTTATTTTTAAAAAAGTTATTCTAACATCCGACCAATTGAATCCCGACTCATAGCCTAATGGTACTAGAGCAACCCTATTTATGGTGTGTAAGTTGATTTGGTTCGGGAGGTATCTGAATCAATTATAAATTAAGGTGATAATTTCTTCAAGTTTTAACATTAATTTCATTATAGATTAATAGGAGGATAATGCATTTCAGCGCACTCGAATCTATACTTGTTCATGGGTCGGGCTATTCGCCTAGGTCCGAAGGTTTGCCCGAAATTTGGAAGAGTTTGGGTAAAAATATTAGGCCTAAAATGAGTTTTGACAAAAAAATTAAGCCCGTTTAAAATATGAGTCGTGCTCGAGCTTGAATATTCAAGGCTTGAGTCTGGTCCTACCCAACCTGTTTTTAAGTTTATAATACTTTATATTATGTTATTTTTATATATTATGTAATTTAAAACACATTAAAAAAAATAAACCTATACTAAATATATGATACTACTTTAATGTTAAGAGAATTATCTAAAAAATTTCAATAAATAAAAAAAGTATACATTTATTAAGTATCAAAATAATATAATATAAATATTTTAAAAAATAAAAAAATAATATATACAGGTTTAGATAAAATTTTGGATTAATCTTTTTGCAAATATGAGCGGGCTTAGATAAAATTTTAAGCCCATATTCAGGCCAAGCCAGGCCAAGCATAAACAAACATAAAATATGTTAATATCATGCTTAGACCCGACCCGATCCGGCCCATGAACACTTCTACTTGAACCCACGTAGATTATTGTTAACTTAATGCAAATTCAGTAAATATGGTTTCCTTGTAAAAAATTCCATTAAACTCAATTGAAATCACCCTTAAAAACAGACAATTTTAAAGACAAAATTTCCTTAATAAAACCATAAAAAAGATAATAATAACAAAGAAAACATAAAAATGTTTATATAAGAATTATATGCAAACCTGCAATGCAAATACCATTAATCTTTATTTTTGACCTTTCTTCCATAACACACCAATCTTTCTCAACATATTGTTCTTCTTTTTCGATGAATCATCATCATCGTCATCATCATCATCATCGATGTTTTCCCATTTTGGTGATCCGATAGTTATATCGAAAGGTATTGTCTTGTCTGAATATTTCCCATTGTTAGACAACATAGCAGTAGCTGCTTCAGCTGCTTTTCTCCATTGATTTGCTTGTACTTTAAGTCTCTTCAACTCGGCTTCCATTTCTGTGTTTGCTGCTTGCGCTGATTCAAGCTCTTCAGTCAACCGAGCTGCTCTTCGGTTACTCTTATCGGTTTCTTCTGTTAAATATCCGACTTTCATCAATGCTGCTCGCTCTGCAGCCTTTGATGCTTCTAACAACATAACAACCGATTCATCACTCTTCGCTTTGCTCTCGATTTCTCTTTTGAGCATTTTGTTTTGCTTGTTTATGGTGTTCAGTTCGGTTTCCTTGACGGTCAAGTTATCTTTCAATTCTTTCAAATCAAACTCTAACTTCTTCAACTCCGCTGCAAGTTCGGATTCTTGAACACCCTCATTTTGTGATCTCAATTCTTCAATATTGGCTTTGGTTCTCGTTAATTCAGCCTCAAGTTTGGCTTCCTTTTGGGACAACTCCGATTTTATGCATTCCACTTGTTCATAAGCACTCCTAATTTGCAATGTGCTTTTGATATATTCTTCTTGGTACCTCACTTCAGCTTCATCCAATGCCGATCTCAATTGACTGATTTCAAGTTTCGCGAAATTAAGCTCGGTTTTAACCCGTTTTATCTCCTCATTTTCTTCGTTCTGTTGTCCGGGATCCTTAATGCAGCCATTACCAACCAGTTCTACTTGTAGCTTACTAACAAGTCCTTCTAATGACTTAACTCTACCTCTTGATTGTTCCAACTCCAATAGTAACATGTTGTAAGCTTCAGTTTCTTTGGTTGCATCAGAACGTAGCTTTTCGATCGTATTATTTGCTACTTCGAGTTGCATTCGGGTTTTACTAACAAGTTCAAGACCCTGTGCTTCAGATTCTCGGCAGTCAGTGAGCTCGAACTTGAGCTTTTCGACCAAGGAAAGAGTTTCGGTTAATTCAATTTTCATATTCCGAATCTCAGCATGTGCGGATTCAGCATGCTTTGTTTGAATAGATTCAGATTCATAGACCTTTTCGAGCTGAACTTTAAGCTTTTGAATTTCGTTTATAGCGGAAACCAACGCAGCCGAATCCATCGAGTGTTGTTTCTGGACAGCCTCAAGTTCAGACTGCCATGCTCTATCTCGATCTTTCGAGATTTTACGGAGTTCTTCTACTCGATCATCCTCAGAAGCAGATATTTCCATCAACTGTCGTTCAGATTCTTCAAGCTTAGCTGACATTATCGATACCTCTTTCTTCGCCTCCTCAGCCTCCTGTAAGGCCAACCTCTTCCACGACTCAGATGCAGTTAGTTGATCCTTCGTCTTCTTCAAATCCCCTTGGAGTTGATCGAGCTGTGCTTCAAGTTCCATCACTCGACTCAGTCCATTCTTCTAGAACTCATACAACAAATGGCAATCACATAAGCACGTGAGTGAATAAACAAATGTTTTACAATATATGCGACTAAAGAATACCTCAGACACCGGACTTTTTAATGCTTTACACTCGGTAACCTTAGGACTTCGGTCTTTCGACACCTTACTTGCCGTATTTGGCGACGAAACAGAACCCGAATCGGCTCCGGGTATCTTCAATTGTCGAGCAGTTTGTGGTGTCATAGGAGATTTTTTCCGAGGCACTACCACCGAGCTTGTTCTACTGTCATAACATGAAAACCAATGAAGCCTATGGCTAAAAGCCTAAAACAACACGGTGCATCATACGACTCGACCATCGGTTAAAACGTCCGGTCAAGCCAAGAAGCTGATGGTTGCACTATTATTAACAATATGACACATAAATATTTACAATCTAAATCATCAAAATGCAATAATTAGATCGATTAACAACAGATCATACCTTGCTTTCGGCGTTTGCATGATTCGCCCGAATCGAATTGATAAAATGAAGGATTTTATATATGTCCTCTGCTTCAAAAACCTGCAAATAGTTCAATCATGGACTAAGAAGCTATATATATATATATACATATATGCATGTATGAAGGACCTAACTAACAAACAAATAATACAAATAATTCCTTCAAAGAAACTCGATAGGAACTACATCCACTGCCACCAACCATAACCAATTGACAAAGTTTAAAAACAAAGGAACAAAACAAGGTTGCCATCAAATGAATTCAATTGCATATCATTACACACACACACACACACAAAAAAAAAAAAAACTTGTTTCCACTTTTTATTGTCTTTTTTTGGGTCCTTCCATTATTGAAACCAGATATGAAAATTATGATTTTGGACCAAAAAGTGTATCATTTTGTCTTTAATGAAATTTATGTTTTATTCATTGAAACCAATCAAAGAAAACTACTCCTTTTTTTTTTAATGTAAAAATTTAAGATGAACTTGAAGAAAACAAAGTTTCAAGGACCAAAGAGAAAAAAAAATTATCAGAGAAAACCAAACTCTGGGTAGTAGAGAGCTAGCTTTAAACAAGCCTTGCAGTTACAAAAAAATGAAGCCATGAATTTTTCTTTTCCGAGAAAACGGAATTTTCTTGGAAAATGAAACAGAAAAAAGGAGATAAGCAAAACCCAGAAAGAAAATCATACTCAACGTATTAAAAACATTGCCAAAAACATCAAACACTAAGAAAAGTACAATGCTCAATAATGAAATGTAACATGAAACAACACAAATATCAAGCAAAAAAAAAAAAGACTTGATTTTTACCTGAAAGAGAGGCTTAGCTTGAAAAAGAAAAAGGCTTGGAGAAAAAAAAAACCAGACAATGTTAAGTTCTGTTTGAGAATTCAGCTCTTTGTCACATTTTCCCTAAAGCAAAAGTGTAATAAAAATCTTTCCTTCTTTATTTCTATGTTTCACTTTTTTTTTTCTTTTGGTTAAGGAATGGCAACAATGGCTCTTAGTGGGACGTTTTCATATACAGAAAAGCTTGTGAATTTTTTATTAACAATATAGAGACTAAATTGATCTATTTTAATAATAGAGGGACTAATTTGATCAAATCTCTATAATACAAGGAACTATACGCTACACTCATTCACGTGCCATTTTCCTTATTTTAGAACTTTTATTACAGCCATTCCATTACAAATGACATCTTACTCTTTGTCGTCTTTCCTCCTAATATTGCCAACATAAAAGATAAGACCACATTTAGGATATTTTTATAGAATGTAAGAAATTTAACTATAAAACGCTTTTATATTTTTAAGAGTTTACCATGAGAATTCGATTTTGAACTCTGAAGATGATAATATTGTTGAGAACAGTAGTCTTGAATATTGAAAGAATTAGTCTTCATAAATCGTAAAACAGATAAAAGATATCTTGATTATTCTATTAAAACTCAAATTTTGATTCAAAACTCTTGATACAAAATTAGTGTAAGAGATTGAAAAAGACTCACACGAAATTTTGAAAGATGTTAATAATGGTTAGGAGTGTGGGTGAGTCATGAATCTGTTTGAGCAATGTTTTGATAGTGAGTTCATATAGAGATTGGATCTTGGCACGAACCCCTCTAGATATGTGTCATTCTGTGAGTGGATGATAGTAAGGTCGTAGAATGCTATATTTGGTTGCGATGTGGTTAAACTTTTATAAATCAATGATAAAACTTTTGAGAGCTTTATAAGATACGATGGAGAAGTTGTTAAGTGAACTTTGATGTGAGTTAATGACGATTCACGTGATAAGGTTAAGTGAACTATTCTGCGAGTAAACCTGTCTTTGATCAAAACGATTAACTCGATAAAATTTTCCAAACAAAATGATTAGGAATGGACCTCACTATGATTATATTAGACCATGCCTTTTATAATCACTTGATTACATTTGAATTAGTTTCCAATCTTTCTTTCATCTCTACTTTTATAGTCTATTTCTTTATCTTCAAATTATACTTTTGGTACTTTTGTTATGCTCAATTCCAAGATTTGATGTTTTAATTTGATATATTTTGGTCTATTTATTTTTAGGGTAAATTGCATTCATGATCATTCTAAAACAGGATTTATCCTATTTTGGTCATTTTATTTTTTTAATTTAGTCACTCTAAATAAGTTAATTGTGTATATTAGTAATTATCGTTACAATTTCCGTTTTCTTTTAATGAATTGTTGATATGCACATTAGCCCATTGAGTGATTAACACGTAGCATTCTTTTTTCTAGGCTTTTGACTAAAGTTTAGAGACCTCTAGTCATGTGTCAATCACTCAGTGTGCCACGTCAATAATCCATTAAAAGAAAATGGAAATTTAAAAAGTAGTGACTAATTCGCATAATTATCTTATTTAGAGTGACTAATTTGAAAGAAAACAATTGGAGTGATCAAAATAGGACAGTCCCTATTTTAGAGTGACCATGGATGTCATTTACCCTTATTTTTATAATGTTGTCAATCCTTTGATTATTTGATTAAAATAGTGACGTAATGAACCCGTGTGTTGATCTAATGGTCAGGGTGTTCACTACTTTAAGTGTGGTTGAGTTCAAATTATGTTAATCGCGTTGTTATAAGAGTTTTGCACTCCTCTTGTAATTCACCAAAAAAAAAAATAGTAACATTATAAAAGAGATATCAAACTATGCCAAACTAAAGTACAATGACTAAATCCAAAGTGTGAGTATAATAAAGGGACCAAATTCAAAATTTGACCTTCCCTTTTCTTATATAGGATTTAGCTGTCTGACTAACCCTTGTATGAATTTATTTATACATTTTCCTAGAAAATCTCAAATTTTCCTTTTTGGAACTTTCCTTTTGCATTGACAACGGTGAAATACGAGGCAATCTAATGAGTATATATATTAACAAGAAATTAACTAAAATTGCGGGGGCGTTGGATCCCAATTTCAGGTTTCAACCAAGCAACTCACATGCGAAAAGCCTTGTGATTCATGGCATCATTTTGTTTTGTGTGGATCCCTAGAAAATAAAAGGTTAAATTCCCGACAGGTCCATGTACTTTAATCTTCAAGCAAACTAGTCCCTCAACTATAAAAGTGAGTAGTTTAATTGTTAATATTATAATATATTTAATTTTAAAGCAAATACGTAATATTAAACTTTAAAAAATGCTATTTTACCAAGAACTCATCTCTATCTCTTAAGACGAAAAGCACTCTTAACGTAAGGTTGACCAAAAGCGAAGCGAGGAACTTTTTTAGGATGGGCAAAGATTAAGTTATAGATTTTTAGAAGAGTAAAATTGTGATTTCACCGCTGTATTAATTTACATTCCTATAGTTTTCAAAAATCAAATTTCTAGCAATTTTTTAGGTTAAACTATAATTTTACTATATATTAACTTAATATTTTATGAATTTTGGGGTCTAAAGCAATAATTTCTCATTTCTTCCCTTTGTAGATGAAAGGATAAGCTTGCAAAAAAAGAGAGATAGAAAAGTAGGTGTTTTCATGTGTTTTAGACCTTTGCTTTGTTTGCAATGAAAGCAACAACTAATAATGTATTGCTTGTGATCTTTGAATTTTTTTTTCTTTCAAATTGGACAAGATAGGGACTAAAACAAATAACATGACAACTTAGTTATATATATATATATATATATATATATATTGACACTAGTCAAAAGGAAATAATTAATAATAAAATAAGTCTAACAAAAAAAATTGTTTTTAAAGTATTTGAGTTTTATTTTTCAAGGTGCACCTTGTGATTCATGGGTGTATCCCTAGAAAATAAAAGGTTAAAATTTCCAGAAGGTCCTTGTACTATAAGCTTTGAGCAAATTAGTCCATGAATTACAAAAGTGAGGAATGTAATTGTTATACATTTGATTTTGAAACAAGTAGGATTAAGAGTGTGTTTAGTTGGGTGGAAAACTGGAGGGATGAGAGAAGGGAGTGAAAAAGTGAAAAGAAAAATATAATTGATTGGAACGAAAATAAGAGGGGAGATCATTTTTTATTTTAATACATAAAAATCAATCATTTCAAATTGGAAAGATGAGATGAGAGAAAATGAGAGAGATGTTCCTTCCGTTTTTCAACTCTACCAAATAATGAATAAAAAGAAAATTCTTTGCATTTTTTCGTCTTTCCTACCAAGCACACCTATGAAATGAAAAATTATGTTTTCCATCCTTTTAGTTTTCTACCCCTTCAATTTTCCACCTTTTCAATTTTCTTTTCGCTCTACCAAGCAAAACCTAAACATTAAACATGTTACCTTAAGTATAGAAGTTGAAAAACACTTTTATAGAAGCAAAATGTTAGATCAAGAGATACATGGGTAAAAGTATCATGGAGGTCTTTGTGCTAGGAGTTCGATTGCATTTTTTTCCTTTTACTAAAAAAAATGAGAAAATTAGTCATTGTATGTTAGATCAAAGAGCAAACTGATAATTTTTGTAAAAAAAAATTCATCTATCTCTACTGTTAAAACCTAACATTGCTGACTGAATAACCAGGCAATCTCACATGGTATGTCATGTATATCTTAATCTAATATGCAAAGACCAATGTTTAATAGTAGAAATGATTGAATTTTTAATAAAAGTATTGATGGTGTCTTAAGTTAAAATCCTCTCATGTGCATTTTTTTAGATTTTACATAAAATATAAAAAAATATCATTTATAATAATATTTGTTACTGTATAAATGAAATGTGTTTTTAATAAATTTCTAATAGAGTTAGGACCCGATTGATGAGTAACACTAACACTAATTCAACCAACCATTTAAATAATATAGTGTGTGTGTGTATGTATATATATAGACACACTATATGATAAATACTGATTGCACAAATTAACTGGACACAAACTCAATTGAGTAATGACGAAAATACCCTTGATAAAGAAAATTGTATTATATATAAAAACATTATGACTATTTTTAGGGGGATGGAGTTTTAGCCCAATACTAACTGCAGTCTCTTCATGATGCTTGCCCCAAGTCCAAAAACTTGGGTCTGGTTTCTCTAATCCCACTATTCAAAAATATGAATTATAATTTATATTTTACAACTAAGTTTAAATAAAATAATAAATTGCTCTAAACACAAAATAATAAAAAATAGAAATTTTAGAAATTATCTTTCAAACCTGAATTTAATAATGTTTGACTTGAATTTTGAAAATTAAAAAAAGACTAAATTTCTAGAAATAAAAATATAAAGATTAAATTTTAAATTTACAAAGAATACAAAGACTTATGACATATTTTAACTATTACATTATTAAAAGTTTGATTAACCTTTAAAAAAAGAGTTTGATTGAGTTGATCAACCGTCCACGTTGAGGTGTGTTAGCAAGCTAGCGAAGAACTGACTTAAATTATTAATTTTGAAAAGTTGAGTGATTAATTTGTAATTTTTTATAAATAGATGTCCTTTGGCCAAATTAGACAAATGTGGGAGCGGTAGTTTGGAATTAGGACGGTGGAGACTGGAGGCCAGTTGTTAAACGTCAATGTTTTATTTTCTGGATAAATTATACTTAAGATCACTAAATTATCAGTAAATCTACGTTTTAGTCTTTGAATTTCAAAAAAATAAAAAAATATCTTTAAACTATTAAAATGTTTTTATTCAAATCATTAGATTATTAATTTTTTTTTTTTTAAATTCAACTAGTGAACTCCAAGTGACATATTGGAGATTGGTATGATGAATTAACATTCGTTCACGAGTAAAAAATCATATCTTAGATCCAAATCAATTTGAAAATCGGTGTCAAAAATCAAAGAAAAAACTACTTGAATTTTGACATGCAAATTCGTGACATTTAAATCAAATGATATAAGCGGTGTAAACTGGTCAGTTTTTTTCTATTTTTCTTGCTTATCACACTTGCCATCACTAATCAAGTTATTCCAAACATGAATCACAATAACAGACAGAGAAATAGGTTTCAACATGTTTGGATCTTTGAACAAGAAATTCGAAGCATCCCAACCAAACACAGTTGCAAATGAACACAATTATTACCCGAAAGACAAATGATTTTAGTCCATCAAGATGGTCCATTGTTGAGTTCGAAACTCACTCAGTTTTTGCTCCATTATACTATCGAGCCGATTAGCCATCTTGGGCGTAAGATGGTTTTGTCAATCCCCAACCTTACCTTTCCTGAAGAACGTCTTGTTCGTTGCCTCATCGTCGTCTTCATGTTGTTTCCCGTCTTGTTCACGTCCAAATTACTCAAGTTCTCAAAACTGCATAAATCTATCAGTTTCTTCACCACCCCACCTTGTTCTTCTTCTAAGCTAAAAGGGTACCCCATAAACTCAGCCAATTTTTTCACATACAACTCACAATCATTCATCACTTCTTCGTATTTCAAAAACATTACCTTTTCCGGTCGTTTTTTACTAGCTTTCCAATAGCCCAAAATATGATCCCAAGCCAGTCCAAAAACAGACCTCCCTTGACAAAAGCTCAAAGGCCTCCTCTATATAAATGTGTTCGTTTCCTTCGGCCTTCTCTTGGCTGAGAAGTGAAACATGGAAATGAACGCATCTTTCGGGCCTCGACAAATGTAAACAACTTCAACATCATCGGAACCAAAACAGATTTGGGCAAACAATGGTAAGGTGCATGGGTGGGTATGAGTGGGATACCTGGTTGACGTATGTCTGGTTTATGTTCGAACCCGACCATATTTGGGACACAATGATGAGGACCCTTGGTGAGTAATGGATTATTGGAGGTGTCGTAAAGGTTTCAAGTGACGATGGCAAAACTCAGTGCTTTGAGCCAAGTGGTTCCACTTTTCGGAGCGCTACAGAGGAAGATATCGCCTGGATTAGGCTTGAAACGGTGTTGAGCTAATACGATGCTTTCGAGGAAATGAGGGAAGGTCCAAAAGCCTTCGTATAAGCAAAGAGGCTGGAAAGAATTCCGCCCATTTTCTGTTGGGAGTGTTGACATGAACTCCACCACTCGTTCAATGGCCTCAGCAGAGGAAAGCTTTTCAATGTCTGCAATCATTGTGAATTAGCCTATGTTTTCTTAACAAGTCTTGGTATTTTAGGGACATATTTATAGTGAAAACATTAAATCTACCCTTAAAAAATTGATATATTTAGCCCTCAACGTTTACAATTTTTATCAATTTAGCCTTTATTCTTTTTCTAAGATAAATTTGATCATTTATCTTTTAAAAAAGAGTTATCCCTTTTCTTTAACAGAAATGCTCATTAAAATATTAATTTTTTAATGTTGGTGTGACAACTTTTTATGTGGAATTCATACTGACATTACATTATTTATCTTGTATGTCACCTCAACAAATAATTTAAAAATAAAAAAATAAATCAAAATTCAAAAAAAATATTAACATGAAAGACACGTGGATTGTCATGTAAGTTATCACGTTTAAAAATTTAACATTTTAACCAGTATTTTTATTAAAAAATATTACGACTCTTTCAAAAAGTTGATCAAATTTGACTCCTTTTTAAAGATTGAAAACCAAATATAGGGTAAAAGTACCATGAAGGTCCCAATATTAGAAGTCAAATTTATCCTATACATTAAATCAAAGAGCAAATTGATCTTTTTTGTTAAAAAAATTAATCCATTTACTGTTAAAACTATGTAGCTAATGAAATAACCAGACAATAACACGTGGCATACCACGCGTAGCTCATGTTGACGTACAGGGACCGATTTTTAACAGTAAAAATGGATGAAACTTTTAATAAAAAAATCAGTTTACTCTTTGATCTAATGTACAATGATTAATTTATCTATTTTTTGAGTAAGAGAGTAAAATGCAATTTGACTCCTAGTATAATGGTCTCCATGATACTTTTACCCCAAAATTGACAAAATGTAATTTGATACCAAATTAACAAAAGATATAAATGTTAAGTACTACATTTTACATTATGCCACTAAAGCGTAGCAACTACAAATGCTACTTTAGAAGAAGACAATGATTAAAAAGACAAACAGTGAAAAGAAAAAAGGAGTTAGGTAAATCGAGCGGTCTAATCGAATTTCAGTTCAATACTAGAGCAACAAATTATCAAAATTCAGAAAAAGGGGCAAAGTTTTCATCAAAAGCAGCAGCAATACACTTAAAGCTATATATATATATATATAAACACCAAACCCCACATTCAAAAAACAGTATTGCATAAAAAGAAAGTACTTCCCAAGGCAAGAAAAAAAAAAGAAACTTTCATTGAATGTGCAAGATCAGTGTAAACAATCAATAGAAAAACTAAAGAATTTGAGCTATGAAGTGAGAATAATGAAACATACCCATGTTGGCTGGTTATTTTCTCTTGAAGTAGGGTTCCAAGAGGTCGCTGAGCTTATACCTTCAAGGCAGGAATAAAATATACATATACATATGCATATGGTAAAATGGAATTAATTAAAATTGTGGGGTGTTGGCTCCTGCTTTCAAGTTTCAACCAAGTATTCACATAAATTTTAAATGATGACACTGCTATTTATTAAAAAAAGAACATAAATAAGATCTTTTATAATTTTACTGGGACCATATTTTTGCCGTGTTGAATATAAAAATATGGACAACTTCCCTTCTTTGTTTGTTTGTTTGTTGATGTAAATTGCCTTCTAGTCCCATACATTGTATGCAAAATGTCTCATTTACCTAAAGTGTTAAGAAATCAGCATGTGCTCTTAATTGGTCTTTAGAAAAGATAATTATTTAATAACCGTGCCAAACAATAATCTATTTAAATAATAAAGAAAACTAAATAAATGAGAGACTACAAAATAAAATGTGTAATTTTATTTTCCAGCAACCATTAATGGGTCCAATCCAAGGACTACAAAATAAAAAAGGATAGAAACCTAGCAATTTGATTCTATTTCTTGAAGTTAAAGGGCAAAAACACAGCATTCTCTAAACTTTCTAATTGTAAAGGAACTATACCTTGATATCTCTCTTCTTCTGGTATATTCTCTCAAGGTAAAAAAATGATAAGAAAGTGACTTTAACAGTCTCCTATGTGGAACTTTGAGTGAAAAGGAAAGCCTAAATTGGGATGTTTAGTATAAATGTTAAAACATCACAAATCCGAGTTTCTTGAAGTGAGTTTATCGCCTTGTAATGTAATTTTCCAGCAATCAACTTGGAATATGAAGATAGATGACTTTTTGGGGACAACTGCAAACAGCATAAAATTGAATGGTTAAATCATTGTTGATAAAATCAAATAAATTATAACAAAAAATCACAAAAACATAAAAGTTTTTAAAATGCCACAGTTTTTAAATAGATGGCTGAATTACCTCGGAATTTATTGTCCTGGGTTATGAGACCAAATGTTTCTGCAGTCTCACGAATCATAATACCACTCACTCCAGTGAAACTAGTTACCTTACACTCGGCCACTATCAGAAAAAGGAGAGAAGATTACAACAGAAATAAAAATGAAAACCAACAACAACAAAATTGAAAACCATCAGTCTAAAGTTTGCAGATGAATTCAATTAGTTAGAATTAGTAATTACTGCATTATTTAAGCCTGTGTGCTCATTGTCTATCCCAAATAGCATACACAACATTCTTTAGGTACACATTTTAGAGCAAAGCTTTCAACAAATCAAATGTGAATAAATTCTTTAGTTACCCTTTTGAATTGATTTGGAAAAATTGTGACCAAAGAATAGATAAAGGCAAACCTACAGAGGAACTTATAATGGCTCCTATGTGTTCTTTTTTTCAATTTGGCTTTTGAATTTCCAGGAACCATTCTAATCTCAACGAGAAAATTTTACAAGTTCTTTCATAACAACACAGAAAATGAAGATCCCTCAAAAATAAACTTTGTTACTGCATTCACTCAAATACCCTACTGTTCCCATCAAATCAACATATATTGGTACAGTTTACGTAGTTGTAGGCTGATTGAAGTGGGTAAAGTCTAAATGCATTTACAACTTCATAAAAAGATAAAGTTGCACGAATAACATGAATTATTGCTATAGAAGTAAAGTATAGACTAACCTAGAATGATAGCACCATGTAGATCCGCACCAATAAGACATTGAGCCAACTGATTTTTCCTACAATTGAGTGAGGAACAGATGTATCATTGGACCAAAAAGAATTTAACAATCATAAGTAAAATGAGATGATATCTCACCCAGTAGTTTTGAGAAGTTGATTAATGTAGCCTTTCCACATCTCATGCATTGGTTTAAACGTATCAAACCTGAAGATCAAAGACATACCAAATATTTTCAAAATAAATGGTAGAAATGAACATCATCACTAAACCAAAAACATATAAAAAGTAAATAAAGTATCCCGTTGACAAAGAAGTACTAACTAAAATCCTTTAGTTTTAATCTCTTTTTCTTTCTGTTTTAACAATCAACAAGGAGATCTGCTGTTTTATCCTTATTCTTCTTCATATTCAGAACAAAAAGATCCCCGTATTCTATTTCCAGATAGACATATGTAAACACTTGCTAACATCCTCACTCTTTCAATGCGAAGTGAAGAACAATGCAACACAACGGCATATAACAACATTCCTACAACAATAGAAAAGGGGAAATAATACTCACTTTTGCATAGCTTGAGGCAACTCAAATACTCCGGACTTCTTAAGCTGCTTCATCGACATATGTCTTTTAGAGCGCTTGGAGTGGTTCTTCAAAGCCCTGATTTGAGAACCGGTAGACATAAGTCGACCTTTCACGAAATTATCAAGAAGGATCCAATTGTCGAATTTGATACTTCTAGATCCTTGCATATATTTCTGAGCCGAATCACCACCTTGAAGAAGTTCATGCAATAACTTATCTGCCATGCTTCCTTTTTTGTTGGAAAACTACAACAAAAGACATCAACATTACATCCATTCTACTAACTACAAAGTCTTAAAGCACCACTATTCAAACAAAAAAAATGCTACCTTGGAATCAGCTGGTAACAAATTCTCATGCATAGGTTCCAATAGCTTGGAATATACTTCACCATTTTCTTCAACATCTATATATGTAAAATTATAATTCATCTTATATCAAAACCAAGATATAATACATATTGAAATGTTCATAATCAGCAATACTAGAAACTACCTTGTGAACTAGAGGGACCCGAGAAGGGGAAATTTCCTAAATATAACACATAAACAGAACATAAATTAGCCAAATGAACATTGAATATATATATAGGGGAAGATAAGTGAAAACTTTTGGAAACCTTTCTTCGATGACAAATTGGAAGAAGGAGCAATGGGTGCTTTAGTGCTAGAAATTTCTTTTCCATCGTCTTCAACCAATGTCTTTTTGTTTTTCTTCTGTTCTTGAAGAAGCTCAGCTTTAGCAACGGCAAACCTTCGTTCCAATGCTTCTTCTAAACTGCGTTTTCTTTGATTTTGACTAACTGGGGTTGTCGTCGCCATCAGAAACTAAACTGGTTTAAGCTGGCCAGGGTTTCAAAAAGCAATTAGTGGTATAACGGTGTCAGCGGCATCCACCACCGATAGTGACTGCAATAGCAGCATGAATAAATATCACGGCGGATTGCGGCCGCAAAAAAGGTCGGTTAATTCCATTAAACTGATACTTCTAAAAAAATCTCGATGATGAGATTAAACAGAGTAACAAGCGGTAATATCGAAAACAGAAAATCAGATATAGCAAAGAGCATATAACGCAAACAGAGCCATGTGAACTCAAAATCTCATGAGTCAAAGTAGAAATCTTCTAAGTTAAGTTTGGTTTAAAATTTTACCTTAAATTAATTTTCTGGTATTCAGTCTAGTTGGAAACTTTAAGGCAAGACGGACGAGCTGAGACTGGGTCAAAAGTTTATAAAGGAAATTAAGAGAAAAATATTAACAGAGTGTTCTTAATAGAGCTGATCATGGGCCAGAGCTGGGTCTCAACAGAATTTTAAGCCCGTTTTCTAGGCCCGGCCCAAAATATGGGCCTAAAATTTTGCCCAAGCCCAACATGGATTATAGATTCTAAACACGAGCCCGGCTCGTATTTTAGGAAGAATTTCCTAAGCCATCTCCAGTGAATATTTTCCAGTGAACATTTAGCTTTAGTTGCTAGTTGGAAATGGATGGTAACAAGCAATAATTGAAAAAAGAAGAAAAAAACACCTTGAAAATAAAGAGGAAAGAAAGAAACAAAAGATGTAAGAGATGGAGGGTCACAATTGAAGGTACTAAAAAGGGGGCATTGGCCATTAAATCCGCCATGAAAGCTATCATACATCATATATAAACAAAGAGCTAAGATCAATGAGTTGCAGACTTTTACATACAATTCCAAATTCAAAGAATAAAGGAGGGAATATTGTACTGGAATTGCCATCATTTTAGATTTTTTATTATCATACCCAATATTATTCATATACATGAAAATTAAAAAAATTACGAAATATAGATGGGATAGCAAATTATTTAATGAAATAGATGATATTTTACGGCACCTTAGCGAAGTCGGCAAATTATTACAAATGTATTACTTAATAAATTATACCTCAAATTATATGCCAATACATATGATTTTACAAGCTCAGATTTAAAAAAACAAAATAAAAAGCAATTTTCAAAAGTAAAGCAAAATACTAAAATCAAAACAAGGAAAGGACTTTAAGCTTTTAAATTTTCAAAGCAGTTAGGGAAGAGCAAAATAAAAAGCAAATTTCAGCTCTTCCTAACTGTTTTGATTTAAGGTTTTATATTTTCTTTTACAAAAGAACCAGCTATGGAGATAAGAGAAAAGTTGCAAATGCTAATATTCCAACTCTACATTTATTAAACAGTGCTGGTTCTTTTTTTCTTCTTCTCGACCATTACATTCACCCAAAATCTGTCAAAGATTCTCTTAATGCTTGAATAAAAAAAAACAGCAACAACCCATGTAGAAAATGAATCCACAGATCTCGAAAATTGGAGACATATAGAGAGAAAGGAAGCTCGAACTATCAGCTAAAGTGAAATAAGATACCAACAGAGTCCCAACTTCATGCTATTTGCATACACACAAACAAAATACAACAAAGGCAGAGGACGTAGCAGTTTCAGCGTATTTTCTCACCTATTAAACAGCTCCAACAGAAAATAACCTAAAAGAACTCGAAGCTGAAAAAATAGAGTACCTATGGAACGATGATGGTGGTGGCCGGTGGAGAAGTTGGTGGAGTGAGTGGAGTGGAGACAACAATGTAATATATATTAAAAAAATTGCAACTTTAAGATAGACAAATTAATTTTTCGTCAACAAAATCAAGAAATTGCAGCTGTCCATAGAAAAAAACCAACCATCCATAGAAGCCATGGAGAAGCGGTTCCAAACAAAACATAGGTCTTCGCCATAAAATCAAAGCAACCAAAAGTTATTATTTATGAATTTAATTAATTAGCAAAGCAACCAACTGTTCTCCGCAATTCTTTTTTCTGAATAGAGCAATTATCAGAAAATAGAAGATACCTGGAATTGGATTAGACTGACCGGAGGCACGGCAACGGCTGAAGGCTGGAGCGGAGAAGGCGACGGCAGTGGTGAACGCCGGCGACAGAAGAAGCAGCAGCTTGACCGGAATGACGGCAGTGTCTTGATGGAAGAACGAGCGGGACGACGCAACGGTGATGGGCGCCGGCGACAGAGGAAGCGGCACTTAGGGATTTTTTTGTTTTTAGGAACTGATTTGGGAATAATGGAAGAATCGCCTGATAGTAAACAGTGTTCACTGCCTCTAACTGGTTTCGAGTCGAACTTGTCACTATTTGTAATTCATTAAAAAAAAAAATTTAATATAACATTTGGTACTTGAACTTAATTATTTTTTAATTTAATATCTAAATTTTTTTGAAATCCAATTTAATACCTAAATTTGATATTTTTTCTTAAATTGGTATTCAAACTTTTTGAAATTCAATTTGATACTTAAACTTGACTCTCTTTTTAATTTGGTACCTAATTTTTTTGTCCGATTTGGCACATGTCACGTTTCACAAATTACTTCAATATACTAATAATATTTTTTTTTATGAAGTAGAAAAAATAATCAATGTATAATCAACATATGACAAATTATATGATATATTTTTGCATTTGATATGTTCAATTATTTTTAGCTTTATTTATTTAATTAATTATTGTAGTAATTGAAAAAAATGAATTTTTTTTAATTTGGGTTTTAAAAAATTCATATTTAATATTAATTTGTTAAGCATAACTCAATACTTATTTTTTAACATAAATTATCTTTAATACTGGCAACATTTTTGTAGCATAATAAAAAATTGAATATGGTTAGTGTTTTGTGTAATTTGTATAATATTTAACAAATTTAAATACCAAATTGAACCCAAAAAAAAATTAAATACTAAATTAAGAAAAATGTCAAGTTCATGAAACGAATTGGACTAAAAAAATTTAAGTACCAAATTAAAAAAAAAAGTTAAATTCAAATACTAAAAATTATATTAAATTTTAAAAATTAATGAACTATTTGAATTGGATCAAACCAAATTGAAATGCTTTTACTCGCTATCTGATTCATTTAAAAAATTAATTTTTTTTTTTCTAATTCATTTTGTAAATTTATATTTTAATTTAAACTTACCAAGAAAAAGAATTATTCTAAAACTAGATCATCCTCATCAAACTGTAACATTATTCAATAATGAATATAAGTTGAATGGTAATAATTTTTTTTTCTAATACTATTAGATTTATAATTTAATTAAAAACATTTCATAATTGAGTGATTTAATTAAAGACACACCAACAAAATGATTAAATATAAGTATCAAAAAATTAAAAATTCAAAAATAAGCTTGAAATATTACTCAAATCTGTCCATATTTTTATAAATAATTAATGTAAATTTATTTCAAGTCCGACCATATTATTTTAAAAAAATAAAATATATTATTTTTAAAATTTAAAATATTTAATTATTATTATTATTATTATTTTATATGTAGCCATCTTAATTTTTTTAATGCTAACACTATAATAATATTATACATTACTATGGATTTATTTTTCATGTCTTATAAATTACACAAGATATAAAAATAACATAAAATAAAAAATTACAAATTTAAAAAACGAATCAGATCAAATCGGGCTTTTTAGCTCAATTTCTCAAATCCTGTCAAATTTCAAGTGAGTCTTCGTACTTGAGTTAATAATCTGATCCATAAACAAGTCTAATGGGATCCCAACAAACACAATGCGAAATACTTTACAATATCAACCCTCAAATATGCATCTAATGCCATGCCATGCCCCAAAAGCAAGGCCAACTCTATTATAAATTTAGCTCAAAATCTGTATCCATTACAATCATATTGCCTCTCTCAAACATCCAATCAAATTAGAAACTAAAATTTTGACAATCATATAAAAGGTACATGTTTTGCAAACAGGTCTACAACTATTGGGTGGTCAAAAGAATGATATGAACAAATACCTTTGCTCTCTTATTTTGTCATACGGAAATCACAAGATGTGTATAATCTGGGTAAGAAATGACACCGTTCGAGTTAACAATCGTAAAACTCCAACCCCATCAAAATGCTGAGCCACTGCCACCTTTGTTTCTCCTCAGCATCATATCTTTCGCTTCGTTGATCTTCGATGCAAGGTAATGGCTTCCACCGGCGTCGGGATGATTTGCAACCATCACCCTCCTATGTGCCTCCTTAATCTTTTCCGCCGGAGTACTTTCTCTGTTTGCAAAAATTAAATATAGAAAGAAAAACATTCATGCGTAGCTCATGAAAGAACATGTTTAGATGAAATTGTTTACGATACAAGCTGCAATGGCCGAAAGTAAACTAAGCTAAATGTATTCAAAGAACCCTAAATGCAATAACTGCAGCAAAAGCTCGTAAAAGAATATTGTTTAGATGAAGTTGCTTGCAAGACAAGGCGCAATGGCCCGAAGAGAACTAAGGTAAATATATTCAAAGAACCCTAAATGCAATAACAGAAGCAATACAGCCTTAGTTCATTGGACAATCGAAAGTCTTGAAACAAACTTGAACCCCGGACATATGATTAATTTCTTAACAATCCCCAATCTTAAACTAAATCTCAGCTAAGATCATAAAACTAACATCAATAAAATAGAACCTATAAACTTCATTAATATGCCAAAAAACCACAAAATCAAACAAAGCCCGTTTCATGAAAATCTATTACAAAGCATAAACTATTTGACACAAACAAGGGGTTAATCATCATTAATGATTACTAACAAGGTTCACAACATCAAACACCATTAATGATTAACAATCATCCATATTGGAACTATACTAATTACCTCAACCCTCAAATTATCCCACATAAAATTCATTCATTTGACGAATAACCCATAAAAATCAAACAAAACCCATTTCATTAAATTCGGTTTTCAACTTCAAACATCTCATAACATAAAGCAGAAAATTCAACAAGAAAAAAAGGGTTAAAAGGGGAGAAAAAATACCTTACACCGAGAATAAGAGCGGCTTCTCTCCGTGTCATACTAGGCTGAAACCCACCTTCATAAAATCTTCGAATCCTAGCCGTCGGCGGTCTTGCCTTAAACGCCTGCCAAGCCCTAATACTATATCTCCCCGCATAAGCAGCCGCCGCCACCGCGATTCCGGCTATTAAAGGAGCAACCTAAAATTAAAAAGAACAACCCAGATCCTTTTAAAGCATATTTTAATATTAAATACATATAATTTCTGACATAGAAGGAGAAACAATTTAAGGGACTCACCATCTCTGTGGTATCTCTGGATTGTCGTTGCATTTCGTTATAAAAATTT
The DNA here is from genome assembly GCA_005610355.1 of Gossypioides kirkii. Lineage (NCBI taxonomy): Eukaryota > Viridiplantae > Streptophyta > Magnoliopsida > Malvales > Malvaceae > Gossypioides > Gossypioides kirkii. Next base: position 36,925,399 of record CP032244.1, on the reverse strand, counting down.
AAGGGTTTAGGGTTTTTATGCAATGAAAGAAAAAAGACCCGATTTGTTATTTATATTACTTGACCTACCCAGCACCGACCCGGCTTTTACGTATTTCCCAAGGAAAACATTTCTTACTTAGATTTTTCTAATTTATGGACCGCTGGTTTTTCTTTTTTTTCTTTATAAAAAATTATGGTTTTCTTTTTTTCTTTATAAAAAATTATGGTTTTCTTAAAGGCATAATTTTAAGTTTAGCCCAAAAAAATAATTTGATTAAATTTTGAGGATTAAGGATCTAAGTGATAAAAAAAGATTATGCATGCTCAAAGTAAGAAAATAAGCAAACAATAGAGGATAAATTTGTGGAGCATAGAATTATACATAAATGTATGGAATATAAATCTTTTAAAAATTATTACATTCAAAATCTTTAAAATATATTTTAAAATTTTCATCAATAATATATTTACTTAAAATAGGGACAAATTTTAAATTTATACAGAAATTTTGATTCAACGTGCAATTTGATACATGAACTTTAATTTAAATTCAATCATATATATTTAAAAAAATAAATACTTTAATTTATTTTTATATTGAATAAATATAATTATCCGTATATGCAATATATAAATATAAAATGATGCTATGTCAATAATTATTTTTATAATTTATAAGAATTAGATCAAATCAAAATTTTATTCCTTTAAATTTAAAATTCATGTGTATAATTACACATTAAACTAAAATTTATGTACAATTTTAAAATTTATTCATTTAAAATAATAAAAAAGTTGAAACCCTTTAAAATTAATATTTCAACAATTAAACCGAGTAATTCGTTCCGGATTTATTATACAAATCAATACAACACCAGCACAAGAATTATACTAAACAAATTTTCGATGAACTAGAATTTACGCGTTGTTTGTTCTCAAATCTCACAAATAAAACATGTATGAATTAAAAACATATAGAAATTAAATGACTCCACCATTCACCGCACCAACTTCTGTATTAGTAATAATGCTGGTTTCGACTCTCGGTGGACCGGAGTGCCGCCTCGGCTTGGCCGGTGAAGGTGGATACGAGAGTCGTTTTTTGGTCGACGTGATCGGTCCTTTATCGGGTGTACCATTTGCTTCTAGTCCCAAGGGACTTTGCAACCTGGTTTTGGCTCTTGTCGATTTAGTTGGTACCATATAACTCGGAAGTGACGGGGAGCTTGCTAAGCTCTCATCGTCACGCACTGATGAGCCGGCAATGCTGTGCCTTCGGTTCCGTTCGGATTGCATGCTGACTATGCTTCTTGTGTCATCGTCCGGGGCAATGATACTGCCGCTAGGGCTTGCGGACTTCAGCTTTCGGGATGGTGTGGAAGGTGGTTTCGGAGAAGGGGATAGGTGACTTGATGTTCGGTTCGGCTTTTGGCTCGATTTCGGGGATTGTTTATTATCCAAATTGAGTTGGTAACGAGCGTAAGCTTTGCTGATTTCTCCTTCGAAATGTGCACTCTTTGCCGATGACTGGTCGTTGTTCGATTCTTTTCCTGTCATGCCACGTCCTTCCCATGGTCGAGCTGCCATCCATCGTTCTAACCAACTCCAACCCCACGTCAGATTGTTCATATCCATGAATAACGGATTCATAGATCTCGAACCGTTCTTCCAAGTTTGCTGCAAAATTGGGATATTTAGAATATCATCACCATTATTATATTGCAATCTGTCAGTGTTTCGAGTTTATCGTAATGCTCGGAATTACCTGATGTGTAAATGAATAAGCCATTGCCCTTTCTCGTCTCATTGCAGCTTCATGTTTGCTCAATAAGCTCGCTTCAATTTGTTCCTTCGATTGCAAGCTATCGTCCCAATCTTCCCCCATCTGTTTAAACAACCAAAACCGGCACTTTCCCGATAAGAAAACTAAGCAGTTTAACGAACATACATAACAAAAATCACTCAAAAATGCACTGTATTGATTCAAGCAATTGAATAACCCGGATTTTATAGAACTTACCTGCAAATTCACAAGCTCTTTCGCATGTTTCTGCAAGATTTGCCTCTGAAGAGCTTGATTTTCTTCGGTCATACGGATTCTCCTCATCCGAATCTGACACTGCACACGAGAAAGTGTTTGCATACAACGAAGGGTACTCGTCGTTTGCCGTTTCACCGCCGGTCCATCCATTAACGATTTCAGCCTCACAAGTCCTCGTAAAGCACGCAATGCTCTTTTCGCCTTTAAAACCATAAATCATACATAATCAATGAATCCATTGCTTAAATTTTCAGTTTGAATTGAGCAAAAAATGGAAAAAGTACTATGGAGACCCTTTTACTAGGAATCAGATTGCATTTTGCTCTCTTTACTCAAAAAAATGGGTAAATTAGCCTATGTGCATTAGATTAAAGAGTAAATTAGTCATTTCTGTTAAAAATTTCATCCATTCTTCTGTTAAAACCTGGTGTATCTAACAAAATAACCAAACAGTTACACGTGATATGCCACGTGTACCTCATGTTGACATATAGGGACCACTAACTTTTAACCGTAGCAATGGATGAAATTTTTAACAGAATGACTAGTTTGGTCTTTTAATCTAAAGTACAATGACTCCTAGTATAAAGACCTCAATGGTACTTTTACCTGCAAAATACTATCCAACATTACCATGTAAACACGAAAAATTGTCTGAATTTTGATTGCTGCAACTTCCTCCATAGATTTTCCAGCAAACCGAGAATCTGTATTAGGTCGGCGTCGAACGACTGTAACAGCAGCCGGGGTCGGAACAGCTGGAGCAATAACAACAACATCATCGGAAGCTTCGGCCACCGCCTCGGGTTGGATTATTTTCTCATCTTCCGGCTGAGGTGGAGGGGACAAATTAACAGCTTCAAATGTGGGTGCAGCTGCACTAGAACTACTAGGACCCAAATGCACTTGCTTATCCAAAATCTGTTCTTTTGACATGTGAAAAAAAAGCGGTTAAATTATAATTTTAGTCCCTCTATTATATTCAAACTTGAAATTAAATTCCATATACTTTAATTCGACATAATTTGATCATATACTATTATAATCAGTGAATGTACCTAATAGGGTCCCTCCATTATGGGGACTTGATCAAATTAGTCCCTCTACTATTAAATAAATCAATTTAGTCCCTATAAAGAATAAAAAAATAGCATTTACTATTTAACAAAGGTAATATTTATTAAAGTTTGGAATTGAACTACAATTGAAAAAATAATTTTGAAGACATTTTTTATGCCGGAAATGCTAACTCCGTTACATTTTGGAATCATTTGATTCTTTGTAATAGTATAGGGACTAATTAAATAAATCTCAAATTTGAGTATAACAAAAGGATCAAAATAACAAATTGACCCCCAAAAAACATAAAAATTTAAGTACATGTGGGTTAACCAGAAATTTAACATGAATTATGGACTGAATTGAAAATTTTCAAACCTGGTTTTTCTTTTCCTTTGACTCTGGATTGAAGGCTTTCTTCAAAGAAGATAGCCATTTTACTTTCTTTCCCATCTTTTCTTTCCTTGAAATGATCCTTCAAAAAAAAAAGTGATTAAAAACCAAGCTAAAAAGGTGATTTTTTTCCTAGTTCAGCTAAAAATTTTCTCTCTCTTTTCCCCAAATTTTCTCACCAACCAAACAGAACAAAAAACACTGCTATTCAAAGTTTTAACAAAATCGGGAATGTACCCAGATTTCGAAAGAGAGAGTACCTGAAATTGTAATGCCCAGATCTCAAGAAATTCGAAAGAAAGAATTTTTTTGTGTGTCGGTGAACAGTTACAGAGAAAGAACAAAAACAGATCTTGGGAAGAAGGAAAGGTTATGTTTTTCAGACAAATTGGAGAAGAAACAGCTGTTTTTAAGTGAAACCCCCCCAACTTTATTGGGTTGGTCAAATTGGGCCACTTTTAATTGAAAAGATTTGCCTCTTCCTTATCTGATTGGTTTTTTTTTCTTTTTTTCTTTTTGAAAAAACAGCTGTTTTTATTTTCACGAAGATTAGTAACTAACACAGTTAAAAAAATGCACCGCTGTTGTTTTCCTGTCGTTTTCGAGCTTTAATGGCGATGTTATGTTTTCTTTAGATCAGTGAAAACACATCTTTTAGATATGTGTATATAGGTTAAATTATGTTGTAGATCCTTGTATTTCTAAAAATTATAAATTTAGTCTATTTACTTTTTAGATTTCAAATTTTAAATCCAATCGTTAACACTGTTAACTTAAAATTATTTTATTAAATTTGTTGATGTTATATTTTGAAATAAAAAAAAAGCTCACTTGATGATCAGAGGCGAACGGTTTAAAAGGCTTGGGGAGGCTAAAATATTAGGAAATTATGATTTTTTCCTTGAAATTTTTAGAAAATTTTAATTAAACCCATCAAAATTTTTAAAAATTCTCATTATAATTTTTAGTTTATTTTTTAAAAATTTTTAATTAAGCTCACTTGAAATATTTAAAAATTCTCATTGAACTTCTAAAATTTTTGAAATTTTTTACTAGGCCCCCAAGACTTAGTCTCAAGATCCACCATTGTTGGTGGTAGGCATGTAATAAAAAAATGGTGTTGTATTTAACCTAAATTTAACAAAAAAAAATTGTGTTAATAGTTTGATCTGAATTTTAAAATTTAAAACTATAGAAAGACTAAATTTTTGAAAATAAAAATTTAAGGACTAAATTTTAAACTTTCAAAGAATACAAATGTTTATTAAATAAATAGCAAAATGTAATATGTTTTTAAGTTAATTTAGAGATTTACTACATAAAAATAAGATTTAAAATACGTAAATTCAAACCTACCTAAATGCATATATATATTATTTTATTTTAGGATTTGAAGAGAAATTTATAAATAATAGTAAGAAATGTATTTAAAAAAATTCCAAGCCAGCTAACCACAATTTTGTTTTTGTTTGGATACATAATTGCAAAATGACTTTTAAGAAAATATTAAACATAGTCTTTCTTGTCTTACACGTAACCAATTTATTCCTATTGTAGATTACAAAATAGCGAAAAGTTACGGCCAATTCACCTCAATCTTTTCTATTCCCTCGTCGATTTAACTTTTCTTGCAACTACTTGCTTTCTTTTGTTGTCGGTATTATTTCTGGACAACAAAAGATTTCGATTAATCAATCTCAACCGTTTATTCTCTTTCTCTAGTTTAGCTCCGAACTTTGTTGAATTCATCTAAATCAAATCTCAAAAGATTATAGAAACCATTTTTCAATTTCTAGTCATTCACTGTCAATTATTTAGCCATTGATCAACTGTTGATCATCCCCTTAATGGCAACCATTGGTTATTTTTCAGGCATATTGTGAAAGGGCTCCTCGGAATAATAATTTTTGTCCATTGGTTTCGTTTTGATTTCTCTATCAAATAGTGACATGACTTTCGAAAAAACAGCACACTAACTCTAAATATGAAAATAAAAAAGTAATCCTTTAAAATTGATTTAATTATATTTAATTCCTTAAAATTTTATAATTAAATTTCGGTCCTTGAATTTTTATATTCTCTCTGGACCCATCCAACCTACTCGATCCAACATCTTTTTTTTGTTTTATAATTTGGGCCACATAATTCCACTATCATTGTCTCGTTGTTCATGATTGCATGAAATTGTGATTGTTATTAATGAGTTGGTAAAATTTAGATAATTAATGAATATTAAGGCATAATCTAACTAACTAACTCTACAAATACTAACGTTCTTGTCCTAATTTGTTTTTATTTAATTCCAACAATAAAAATATATTAGATGGGTCTATTATTTGAGAAATTATTTTATCGATCATTTTTATCACATTATTTATGGTCTCTTCCTGATTGTTTAATGACATTTTATTAATTTTTTTTATGCCATTGACACTTAATTTTGATAATTTTTTTATCTCAAACCTCAAAACTCAAACCTAAAACTTTAAACTCAAAACCTCAAACCCAAAACATTAAACTCAAACTCCGAATCTAAAATCTTGAACTCTAAAATTGAACCCTAAACATGAGATTTGGGTTAGGGATTCAATGTTTAAGGTTCAAGGAATAAGATTCAGTGTTTAATATTTAAGGTTTGGAATTTGGGTTTTAGAGTTCGACATTCGAGAGGTAAGATTCACGGTTTATGTTTCGAGATTCTAAGTTTAGGATTCAACATAAAAAATTATTAAAATTATATGTCAATAACATACAAAAAATATATATATTAAATTATCATTAAAAATTGGAAAAAAAACTAGGGATGATGTGATGGGTTTGAGTAAAGATAATTATATGAAATAGTATGAATTAATTAATTTAAATTATAGGACAACGTTTGTTAATGTTACACTGTCATGTCTACTGCGCTTAATAATATATAATACGTGGATACACGTCTATTTCAATAATAATTGGACACCCACAATTAAAATCAAGTCCAAATATTATAAATTGATTTTAAAATAAAACCCCAATTAAAATATGAAATTCCTTATTTTAAATAGAAAAAAATTGAAATTCTTTTAATTGTATAGGCATTGGGCCCAATTTGTTAGAAATTATTTTAATTGTAATGTAAGTCTCCATTTCAAAGTTCCGTTGAAAATATCTGTCGTATTTTTAAAATCATAAAACGACAAATAATATATATTTTTGGAGAAATTAATATTATTCGATTGAGCCTAAATAAAAAAATATTTATTTCAGAGTCGTCAATTCATTTCAAAATTTTACAAAGAGGTCCACAAATTAGACCATAGACAAATATATGTTACATACTGAACTTTGAAATTGATTTAATCAATTGACGAAATTTGATTAAATTGGTAAAATTAATAAATTAGTTTTAATAAATTAAATCGATGGATTATTGATTAATAAAATACATAAAAGAATTGATTGAATATATATATGTTATTCTTAAAATTTTAAATATATTAAAATTTAATTTAATCGACAATATTAATTAAATTTAAGTTAATTCGATTTAATCAGTTATAATCGTGATCGAGTAATTAATCAATTAAAATTTAAAATTATTCGATTAAATCAATTTTTAGTTTTTAATCGAATAGATAAATTACTCTTTTTCGATAAATGAATACCCCTTACTTGGCCCATAATTAATTATAGGTCCAACCACTTTTTATTCTAACAAACTCATGTTCTAACAAACACATTGATTATCTTATCCCCTTATAATTGTGTTCAAAATATTTCATATTTCTATTGATTATTTTATTATAAAAATTAAAAAATAATAATTTATTAAGTCTTAGCTCGATTGGTATAAGCGTTGTTATCAATACAGGAAGACGTAGGTTCAAGTGCACTGTTGAGGGGAGGCCAGTTTTACTCTAGGAGTTAATTTTTTAGAGTGTCGCCTAGGGATTCAACAAACCTCTCAACAATGGAGGTATTGTGGTTGAGGTGTTTCTATTCGGGTTTTGTCTTTCGATTCTAAGAACCTAGTGATAGTGTTCTTACCCACTAATGCCATTTAAAAGCATGGATTCGAACTCCACCAAAACCAAATGCTCACATCTCCTCAAAGTCAAGAGACAAAAGACAATGGTTAACCAACATCTTGAACAAAGATATCTCCCAAAATGAGACCAACCTCTCTTCAACAGAAATAATTGGAGAATGTATTATTTATCTATTTGAGGTCGGGTCGGACATGACATGATAAGTACCTCGTCGTATTAAACATGCATGATTTAACTGTCTAAAGAATATTAATCCTTGAATACATAATCGAAAACATATTTAGTTACCTGCAAAGTTCCTAGAACTGTGGGGTGACCCCATCTCTCAAGGTCCCAAAGGATTTTAAATGTTGAATGAGATTTAAGGAAGCAAAAATATATTATATTATACATTTGTGCATGAGAATGAAAATAATGACAAAAGTAGATTAATTTGCATTGAATTAATTTGATTAAAAACATGTTATAGTTAGCCGATTGAATTTTTAACTTGCATGGTATGAATATTGTTGTTAATGCAGGAAGACGTGGGTTTGAGTGTGCTGAAACGCATTATCTTCGTATTTATGGGTTGGAGAGGAGTTATGGATAGTTTTAACCATTTTGTCAAAAAAACAGATATGATCAGAATTTATAATAAGAATATTATAAAAAACACATGTTTTTCAACTTTTTAAAAATAAATATAATATATGAGGAAGGATTTGGTAAGGTTACATACTCAATTTGTCTAAGTTCTTCAAAGAAATCGAGATCGCAATCGTTGAAAAGTCCGGCGAAATGGACTATCTCGATAAGCTTGTAACGTTACTTTGATTATTAAGCTCTGGTTAAGCTTCATAAATCGTAAAATTATCCTTAAACACCAAATGCGTATATGTGTTACCTGTTTTCCTTAGTAATTTGGATACATTATTGGTACCCAAAAATTGTTCCACAACAATCCATAATAATGTTTGAGGAATAGTATTCGCTAGCCTCCTTAACAACAGACAACAGTCCTTAGAAAACTATACAAAATTGTTGAGGGTTGATCAACTCTTGCGAGAGAAATAGTTGAAGTGTCGTTCGTCGGGCAGTCAATTAGACCCCCAACAATCGAAAGTATTGTCCCTCGAGGGAGGAGTTTGTCTCCTGTGCTCTGTCAAGAGCCAACGTGCCGTGAGCAACTAGCCTAAGGGCCTGGTTCATAGAGTCGGGGGAGACAAAACCCTCCCCCAAGAGAAAATACTTTCTATTGTTGGGCAACCGAATTGGATGCCTAAAGGATGACATTTCATAGATTTCTCCCGAAAGAGTCGAACCCTCCCCTTAAACAAAAACAAATCTGCTGTAATAATTGAGCGTCGATAATGAAGAAATATTGCAAAGAAAAACGAAAAAAAAGCACACACAGATTTTACGTGGATACATTTTCGGGAAAAAAGTCACGGGCAGAGGAGAAAAAAATTCACTAATGTCAAAAATCGAATGATTACAAGAGGAGACGACTATATCTATTTATAGGTTGAAAATCTTATTCTAATCAATCTCCAATAGAAATAACTTAGTAAAGTCGAAATGTCTTATTCTAATCAATTCGACTTCACCCTCGTAGATACCCTATCTTGACACTTATATTTATTTTTAATATGAATTTGCATCACACCTCTAACTTCTTCGAATTAAAGAGAAAGAAGTTGTATGCAGTTAATGAGAGAAAAGATATGAAAATTTATAACGAAGTAGAAAAAGAGTATAACCAGTTTGGAAGTCATCACCAACACTAAACGGAACCAAAATAAAAAATAAAAAGAAACAAATGGCTGTAAGAAAGAAATTTAAAATGTAAACCTGAAAATTATTTTCTGTTTAAATTATTTCATATTTAGTACTAATTAAAGTTAAAAGTATTTAATTAGATGTAATAAAAGTATAAAGATTTCTTATTTAATATTTAGTGTATAAATAAATAAATAAATAAGAGGTGGAATGAAGCTGAAAGGTAAGAATGCTGCTTATTCGAAATGGCAATTATTAAATTTTGAAAGAGACTACTCATTGATTTTAAACTCTTTGTTTTTTGGCAAACCTCAAAGTGCGCCTTATCTTTTCATCTTCTCCATTGGATTTCTGCCACAAAAACCTGAGATATTCGCAAAACAGTGGTGATGAATTTCATCATCATAATCATCAATCACCACAATTCTTTTATATAATTATTAATATTTTCATTCCTATTCAAATAAAATCTTTTCAATAATAATTTACAATTTAAATTTAATTTAAATGTTAAAAAAACTTTTATCACTTTTTTTTAAAATAAATATTAAAATTGTACATAAATTTTAATTTAATATGTAATTGTATATATGAATTTTGATCTTATGAAATTTTATACATAAAATTTTGATTTAAACTAATTCTCATAAATTATTAATGCTATTATTAATATAACATTATTTTATATTTATATATTATATATGAAAATAGTTATATTTAACTAATATAAAAATAATTTAATGTATATAAATTTTTTAAATATATATGAATATATATACATTAAATTAAAATTTATGTATAATTTTAATATTTATCTTTTTTTAATAATCAAATTTGTTCAAAAAAGATGTTAGAAATATTACATTTTGAATACACAACAATATTCTTCAAACATACTTCGAATTGAATCGAATTAAATCATTCAATCAAAATAAATCAATTAAACTTTGTAAAAACTAATAAGATGATTTAATTAGTTAAATCAAATTTTTAATAAAATATCATATACATACTTCAAAAATAATATTAAATCAAACTAGAACTTATGAATAATAAGTATAGCTATGTATAGTTTGCCTCACCTTTTCACAAGTGAGAGCACAGCTGAAAAAAATTAGGATTTAGAGTTTAAAAATTATCTATCGCTATAGAAGCAATCGATATAATATAAACACTCACAATTGAAAAACATTAAAATATAAAATTAGGATTTGTTTAAAAAGCAAATCAACAAGTCTCACAAAAAGTAAATTAAAAGTTCAAATTTAAGATAATTGTCCAAAGCTGTAATGAAACTGATATAATTATCCCTCAAAGGTAATAATAATCTCTCATTTCTTCTTGGCAGCAGATTTGGTGACCTTGGCACCAGTTGGGTCCTTCTTCTCAACACTCTTGATGACACCGACAGCAACGGTCTGGCGCATGTCACGGACGGCAAAACGTCCGAGTGGTGGGTATTCAGAGAAAGTCTCAACAACCATGGGCTTGGTGGGAATCATCTTTACCATACCTGCATCACCGTTCTTCAAGAACTTGGGTTCCTTCTCAAGCTCCTTGCCAGATCGTCTATCAATCTTGGTCAACAGTTCGGAAAATTTAACAGCAATGTGAGAGGTGTGGCAGTCAAGGACTGGGGCATATCCATTTCCGATTTGGCCAGGGTGGTTCATGATGATAACCTGTGAGGTGAAGTTGGCAGCTTCCTTGGCCGGATCATCCTTGGAGTTTGAAGCAACAAAACCACGTTTAAGATCCTTAACAGCAACATTCTTAACGTTGAACCCAACATTGTCACCAGGGAAAGCTTCTGGGAGGGATTCATGGTGCATCTCAACGGACTTAACTTCAGTGGTCAGACCAGTAGGACCGAAAGTAACAACCATACCAGGTTTGAGGACACCAGTTTCAACACGACCAACAGGGACAGTTCCAATACCACCAATCTTGTAGACATCCTGAAGTGGAAGACGGAGTGGCTTATCTGAGGGCCTCTTGGGCTCAGTGATCTGGTCAAGAGCCTCAAGGAGAGTAGGACCCTTGTACCAATCGAGGTTTGTAGATCTCTCAATCATGTTGTCACCCTCAAAACCGGAGATTGGGACAAATGGGATCTTCTCAGGGTTGTAACCAACTTTCTTAAGATAAGAAGAGACTTCCTTAACAATTTCATCAAACCTTGACTTCGAGTACTTTGGGGTTGTTGCATCCATCTGATAATACCAAATGACAATCAAAAATCAGTTCCAAACAACGAAAAACAGTTCATCAACTACAATATTATACAATAAATAAGTTCTAAACTTTACCTTGTTGCAGCAGCAAATCATCTGCCTAACACCAAGGGTAAAAGCAAGCAAAGCATGCTCACGAGTCTGACCATCTTTAGAGATACCAGCTTCAAAACCACCAGTGGTTGAGTCAATAATGAGAACAGCACAGTCAGCCTGTGAGGTACCGGTAATCATGTTCTTGATAAAGTCACGGTGTCCAGGTGCATCAATAACGGTGCAATAGTATTTGGTGGTCTCAAACTTCCACAAGGCAATATCAATGGTGATACCACGTTCACGCTCAGCCTTAAGCTTGTCAAGCACCCAAGCATACTTGAATGACCTTTTGTTCATTTCAGCAGCCTCCTTCTCGAACCTCTCAATCACACGCTTGTCAATACCACCAAGCTTGTAGATCAAATGACCAGTAGTGGTCGACTTGCCAGAGTCGACATGGCCAATGACGACAAGGTTGATGTGAACCTTCTCCTTACCCATTATAAAACTCAGAAGAGATGCTGAAAATTGGAAACAACGAAATCCATATATAAATAAGAAAACAAATCTAAAACCCAACCAAGTTTAGAGAAATCGATCCGAGTTTAAGTTCAACAGATTCAATAAAGATAAAAGGTGGCCGCTGGGATTCGAGCCCAGGTCCTCCATAGATATGGAGTTCTTTCCACTGAACTACAGCCACTAGATCTTAAAATATACTTTACCATGAATCCGGTCAAAGTTTTCCATTAAAAACAAATAAGCCTATGAAGAAAATTATCATTGATTATTTTGATAATTTTCATTAAAATTTTTCGCTTAGGCTGAATTTGCTTCAATATATCGGTTTTCACAGGAATTATTTTCTCAAAAATATAAACTTAAAATTTTAAATCATAAAAATATTAAACGAACATAGATGCATAAAACTTAAACACATAAACAACCAGATAAGATTATTTCTTCAAATCAATAAAACCAGCTCCTATATATCAGTTATCACAGGAATCATGATATCCATAATTAAATTTAGATTTTAAAGCATAACTCCAGCATAGATGCATAGAATCTAAATAAAATGGATCGAAACAAACAAAAGTAAAGAACTACGAAATAAACGAATCATCCAGAAAAAATAATCCAAAAACGAACTTAGATTAACATAAACTATAACTAAAACACATAAAAATAGAACTGATAGACATATAAGCAAACAACCAATCAGATGAGATTTACATCTTCTAATCAAAAGAATAAAATTTCAAAAAAAAATTTAAAAGCATATAAGAATAGGATCTATACCTGTAAGCTTAAAGAAAAGACTAACTGAGAATCGCTACACAAAAAAGGCTCTCCACGTAATAGCTGAAATGAGAGTAGAAAGCAAGTGAGGGAGGCAGCCTGCTTTAGCTTAAGTAGACACTGATTCAACTTTGGTTTAACTAGGGTTTCTTTCTCATCCGTTGGATTAAAGATAATCCAACGGTTCATATTTGACAGCTCACATCAGCAGCCACAAAGTTTTTTTTTTTTAATAATTATTTTTGTACATTTCGTCTTTGCTTCCTCGTTAAGATGAGATGCCCTAATTTGATTTCATTTGCTATCGAAAACCCTAAACTACCCTTTAACCTTTTGCAAAACAAAACGGGAGTCCTTCGATATTTGAACTGACAATTTTACCCTCCATTCTTTATTCGATTTTCGGTTTTTTGTTTTGAATTAGGGTGTAGTTAGATCTGTCCATGTCTGGTAGCTGTCTCGACCCGACTTGGATCGAGTTTGGATAAATATTTATTATATTTCGGGTTGACCTGATTTGAATTCAATTTAAACAATAAAATATATTTTAAATTTTAAATCTAATTATAAAATATTAATTAAAAATATATTTAATATTTTATTAATTTTTTTAATAGTAAAATGAGTTTTTTTAAACATATCAAGCTGCAACAAAAAAAGGCCCAAATTTGATTTTTTTTAAAACGGGCTTTGACTCAACCCAACCAAGAATATCTCTAGGCATAATTAAGTAAAATCGAGTTCAAGCTATAAGAGGCTAGGTTCAAACTTAGAGCTCAAATTACTTTCATGTTTAAAGTTTGGGTTTAACTCGAAAAAAAAGCTAAGCTACTCAAGCTTGTTGGATTTGACTCGGTTAAGTTGTTAAACCTAATAAAAACTAGTCATTTCACGCGCAATACTTTAACCCTAAACCCCAAATTTTAAATAAAAAAATTAAGCTATAGAATAACTAGAGCTCAGAATTTTACATTTAAAGCTTTACCAAGGTTTTCAAAATCGAACTAATGGTCGAATCAATCAAACCATTACTTTCGTGATTTGATAATTTGTTCAATTTAATTAATAATTAAATATTCATAAAAAAATAAAAAAAATCAATTTAACTGATTTTTAGTTGAACTTAATCCATCCATAATAATTCGTAGGACAATAATATAACCTCTCTAATTGGGCCTGATTAATTTTCACACCTAAAGCCCAACTCGAGCCCAATTATTTGTTTAAATAAAATAATAAGATCATTTATTCACACCATATCAAATATATGCCCTTTACTGTTTTGAAATTGTTACATTAAAATATTATCAACTTAACTAATTTTTTTATGAAAAACATTATATTTAAAATTTAGTATAAAGTAGAACTTGTGTGTTGGCCTGATGGTGAAAGTGTTCACCGTCTCAAGTGTGGTTTGAGCTTGAGTTGTGCTAGTCGCTTTGGTGTTAAGGCTTTGCCCTCCTCTTATAATTCACAAAAAAAAAATTATTACCAAGCAAACACATTATTATTCTGGAATATATCACAAAACTATACATGAAATTTAATTTAATGTATAATTTTATATATGAATTTTGATTTTATACATAAAATTTTGATTTGATCCAGTTTTCATAGATTATTAACACAATTATTGATATAGCATTATTTTATATTTATATATTGCATACACATATAATTATATTTATACAATATAAAAATAATTTGATGTATTTATTTATTTATTTAAATGTGTATGATTGAATCAAAATTAAAATTTCATGTATACATTTGAACCACAATCAATGTTTCATATGTATAATTACACCAAATCAAAGTTCATATATCAAATTACACATTAAATTAAATTTCGTATAATTTTAAAATTTATCTCTATTATCAATTTATTACCCAATACTTAAAATTATCTATTTAAATAATTAAATTTCAAGCCCCTATAATATCTAATAATTAAATACGAGTTCAAAGTCCCTCTATATTTGAATTTGGAAAAGTTATCTTTCTATGTAATTTTAATAATTTATATATTCAATTTAAATTTTGCAAACAAATTATATTAATGGTTTAAAATATTTAAAAATTATATTTCATATATAAAAAAAATACAATAAAGTTTTTTTTTTTATAGATTTTAATGTAATTTAAGTAGATATATTTCATATAATCATATATTAATATAATCATATATTAATAAATTTAAATATTATTTAAAATTATAATTTTTTACTTTACAACATCACGTTTAAAATGAATATTTTATCTTTTCACTCTAACGATAATATAAAAAATAATACTAAATCTTTAAACTAAAATTATGATTTTAACTTCAATTCTCGATTTCTCTTATTTTTTATCATTACAAATATCCATATTCAATAATCTCTTTACTTATGAATTTCACCCATTTATGAAAATTAAAAAGTTAGTATTTATATTTTCATTTGTCAGAATTTAATCATCGTATTGAGAAGACAATTCAACTGTGTGCCATTAAATCGTTGACATGAAAATTAGCAGTTCAACAATATGTAAGGAATTGGCATAAATTAGCAATTCAACCATTTATACGTAATAAATTAAAAAAATAACATTTTAAGTTAATGTATTTATTAATAATTAGATTAATTTCTCAATTTTTATTTAAATATGATAACTAGGGTTGAATCTAGAAAAAAATTTAGGGATTAAAATTGAATTATAAATATTTGAGATGTCAAAATATTAATTTTACCATGTATTAATTCATGTATTTTTATTTTTTAATGGACTAAATATCATTGTTTTCATTTTGGGGGCAAAGCACAAATTTTTTACCTTAATTTATAACTTAATCATTTATAAGAAATTAGAACTACAATTTTTCATTTTTGAGAGGGCCAAGACCCTGCCTGCCCTTAGAACTGTAAATGAATAGAGCTTGAACTAAAAAAATATTTGTTCGTGTTCGTTTGTTTATTTTTTAAGTTGTTCTTGTTCGGTTTGTGTTCGTTAAGAATTTCAAATTTTTTGTTCATGTTCGTTTGTTTAATGCTCACGAACATGTTCATTTAACTTAATCGAACATGTTCACAAACATTAAATGAGCATGTTCACAACAATGTTAATGAATAATAAACAAACCAACAAACAATAAATACATACACACTTCTATTCATGTTCGTTCGTTTATTAAACAAACATAAAAATTTTGTTCATACTCGTTTATTTAGCTTAATAAACGAACATAAACGAATGTTATACGAATGGTTCACAAACAGTTCATCAAACATTCTGTTCCTTTACACCTCTACTTGCCCCTTGTATTCGCATATTAAACTACTCAAGTATGCAAGTGATTTTTTATTTTTCCGAAACTGCAATGAGTAAGTATAATTAAAGTGCAATACAAATATATATCAATGTAATTACGAGTGTCAAATTATTACAATATAATTGAATTGTTTGAGTAACTACAAAATAGAATCAAACTATTATAGCACAAAACACTAATAATTGGTACAATTCAAATTAAAATCAACGAATTTGACTAAAACCCACACATGATGAGACTCGAAGATTCACGCATATAATAGCACAAGGTGAATCTTAAATATGGATACTCAAAACCTAGTGCCTCCATTGTGCCAAAATTTTTAATTATAGGCTAAGTGACCACGAAATTTATTTCCCTAAATCAATAGGTGTTTTTATTAATATTTTTGTTCGATATTTAAAGAAAAAAAAGAATAGTCAGGTGTGCATGGTTCGCCTTCTCAATCACTCCAACAACGTACTCCTACTCTATAATTTGGCTCTTCATAAATTTAAAAGACACAATCCTCATTAAGAATAATACCAACTAATGACACATGAGGCATCCACCTCCCATCAATAAAAAGAAAAACACACATTTCCCTTGTGCTAAATCAAGATTATGATAAAACTATAACACCAAATATCTACATATTGTGTATATATAGGCATAATAATAAAAATGATGGGCTTTAAGTTTTGCCCAAGCCTAGTTTGTCTGTATTAAATTTTTTTACATAAAAATAGATTTTAAAAAAATAATATATCAAATACATTAAAAATATTAAAATAAATGTTTCTAAATAAACGGAAAAAAAATACTTAAATAACATTAAGATAAATGCAACTTAGTAAACAAATATCATTAATAATAAAATAAAAGTTATACAATATCCAAACAATAACAATAAAATAATAGCAATATAATAACAAAACAATGAAAAACAGTAAAAAAACCAACAATATTTTTTTTTTGGTAAATTCGGTTCAGACCTAAATTTTTTGTTCAAGTTCATTTTTTAGACCTATTTTTTATCTAAATCTTTTCACTTTTCAGACAAGCCTTTGTATCGAACCCAATAACTTGACCCATGCACAAATCTAATTAATGTTGTGTATTTATATTTATTAAAATTACAATCACGTCAATTAAAAATTTCCATATGAATATGACACGTCGACATCATTACCATATTATAACAAGGTGTGATATTTGGTTAAAGAGACCAACTTAGTGTTGAAAATATGGTGGGGAAATTCATCACCGACTGTCCCCCACACCCCAAAGCTACAATAAACATCATCTAGATGAATGTCACCACCAATCCTAAAATCGATAAATATCAAATCTATACATAAATTTTAGTTTAATGTGTAATTTGGTACATGAATATTAATTTAGTACAATTATATATCTGAAATTTGAATTGCAGTTCATATATATAAATGAAATTTTGATTTTGATTCAATTATACGTATTTAAAGAAATAAGTACATACATTTATTTTTATATTGGATTTAATATAATTGTTTGTATATACAATATATCAACACAAAATAGTACAAATTAGATAATGTTGTTAGTGACTTATAAAAATTGAATCAAATCAAAATTTCATGTATAAAATTTTATAAAATAAAAATTCATGTATGATATTGCACATTAGATCAAAATTTATGTATAATTTTGATCTTTATCCCTTACTAAAAAGAAAAAAAATAATAACAAAAAAATACCAAATTTTTTTTTAAAATTTAAAGTAATTAATATCAAATTCTAACTATTAAATTAAACAAAAAAACAGAAGAGTAGGTGTGAAGAATGTGAAATCCAGCCAGCTAGACTTCATTGCCAATGGCATGTCCCTCATTTAACACACACATGGACCTGTCCCATGCTTCAATACTTTAATAATTATAATAATAAAATAAACAAAATAAAACAAAAAGGAATAGATGACATGAGAAAAAAGAAAATTAAGAATAAGTATCTTTTCTTTAATCTATACATCACTCCTAAAAAAAACATAGTATGGATTTAAAGTTTAAATATTAATATTTCAATTAATTACGGGAGTAAGGTGAGATGGCAAAAGTTTTTTCTATCTTAATCAGTAATCAAGTGAGTATGGAATAACTTTAAAACTCGTGTATAGCATTTACTCCTTAATAAGCCTACCAAATGCGAAGAATTAGTTATTGGGTTTACTCTCGTGGGCACTTAATAACGTGTTGTTGTAACTTATATCATGTATAGATATAAACCTTGAAAATAATTTCTTTTTACAAATACAATTTCAATCCTGATTACAAGTAATGTATCCAAATAACTATAATTGGAATCAACATTATAAGTACTACTAGACTTATAATCGAAATAAATCTAAACCTAAATTAGAATAAATCTGAACTGAAAACCCATATATAATCTACCCGTGATGAAACTCAAACTTGAGATTTTCGAAACATCAACCTTATCATTAAACCGAGTCATCGTTGGCAAGACTAAAAGGGAATTGAGTGTGTGGTGTTTAGTTATGCTTAATAAATGTTCCAACCAAATCCAACACACCTTCTCAACTCGTTGCTGTATAGATGCCGACGGTTTCATCTTTTCAATACCCAATTATTTTTTTTCACCCCCTATTCAATTTCTTTTTGGTCCCTCGTTGCTTTGTTTTCATCAACTCAATTCTCTCTTATCCACCCTTTTATATACCATCATCCCTTCTCAACTAAAACCTTATATTATTCATCATCTTCTTCTTCATTTAGTTCTTTTATATTCCATTTCCATGGAGTTTACTATCATCAAATCTAGACCCATCTCCACTCTTTTGCTTCTTCTTCTCTTACTTTCCATACCCTACTTCTCAACAGGTTATTTTTGTACCCTTTTCTCTTTTAGGAGGAAGTTTTAATTTAATTTAATTTAATATTGTTGTTTTTTCAATTAAAGGTAGTTTCGATGTTTCGGAAAAAGAAGTTTATGAGATTGATTATAGAGGTCCAGAGACACACACTTCTATCCCCCCGCCTGGTCATGGCCACCGTAGTTCGGTTCACCAACAAACTGATTTACCATCTCATAAAGTAAGAAGTGTAAGTTTATATTTTTAATTTTTCATTGATTTTGTTTATTTATTTGTATTTTGGACTATTTTGCAGGGAAATAAAATTCATGGGTGAAATAAGAAAGTTTTGAAGAATGGGTTTTCTTAAAGCTTTTGTTGTAGTTTATGTAGCTATATAATTTTCTAGATTTGAATATTATATGTGAGAAATTTGAGATATTTATTTAAATTTGTATCATCGACCTTAATTTGTAAATTTGGATGGTGTGATTTTGTATCTATATATAATATGTATAAGATTTAGAGTTTGAGTAAATGAAGTTATATTTATATATATTTTCATTTTTAATTAACATTAATCTCGAATTTAAATGTTGGATAGTTTATAGTATTATTTTCTCGCAAAATTTGAAGTTTATAATATTTTATTAAGATGAATTTTAAAACTATACGTGAATGAAGGGTAAGACATTTTCCTTAAGATAAGTTTGATTTTCCTGTGTTTTGGAGAATGATTTACATGGAGAGTTCATTTTTCACTAAACAAATACCGTAAAAAAAGGAAAATATTTTACGAAAAATGTTTTACTGGCAAACAAACGGAGCTTTAATGTGTAATTTTATATATGAATTTTGATTTTGTGTAATTTTATACATAAAAGTTTAATTTGATCAAATTCTCACAAATTATTAACATAATTAATGATATAATATCCTTTTATGTTTATATATTGTATAAACAAAAAATATATTTATCAATGAAACAAAAAAAATGTATAATTGTACCAAATCAAGGTTCATATATTAAATTACACATTGAGTCAAAATTCATATATAATTTTGATATAACAAAAAGTATATTAAAAATCTCCTACTTAAATTTGCAAAAATTGTTTATAAGTCCTTAAAATTATTTTCAAAGTGTTGGACAAAAAAAAATTTAAAAACCTTGAAATAACTTAGTTTTTGACAAATTTTTGAAGTCTGGGAGACTTCTATCGATACTTCCACTAAATATCGGTAGAACTCGAGGTAGAAAAACCTTTGGAATGCTTCAGACTTCTACCGATAGAACAAGGACAATTACCGATATAACTCTTGGTTCTACTGGTACAACTAAGACTTTTATCGATAGAACAAACTCTAGTGAGCAAGAAAGTTGTGGCCTGGGACTTCTATCGATACCTTGGCCATGACTACCGAAACAACTTCTCTTTTACCGATACCTGAAAGGCTTCTACTGAAACAAGTCAAGTCAGTAACCAAAGTTCAGCATCCCCTGCACATTTACCGATACTCTGATGGGTTCTATCGATACCAAATGAAACCCTCAGAGTTTTACCGATACAAGGAGGGATCTACCTATACAACAATTCCAACGGTTATATTATGCAAAGGCTTCTACCGATACAATTGTTCTTCTACCGATACAACGAAGTTGTTGTCTGCATTAAATGCTTATTTTAATGGCTGCAACGACTCTATTTTATTTCTAACGGCTACAAACGTCCACAAAGTTGTTAGAGAACTTAAATATAAGATCAAGACTCTCCATTGAACTCAACAAAGATAAGAAACAAGTGCTTAACTTCAAAGGATTCATTTTTTAATCTTTTATCAATCTTCTACCAAATATTTCTTGTACACACTTGTAGATTAAGTTTTCAATCATTTTTTCAAGTGTTGTAACTTTGTGTGAGAGTATTTAATTGTTGATCATTTACCTTTTAGAGGTATATTCTCATTCATTTTTATTTTCTATTATTTTATGAGGTGTTACTTAAGGTTTTGGGTAGAAAATCTTAAGGGGTAGTGATTTTATCTTATCTTTGAAAAGGCAGAGACCTTAAAGGTTCAAATCTAGTGGATTTGGGAAATTCTTAGTTGAAGAAAGTTAGGTAGTGGACGTAGACAATTGAGGCAAAACCACTATAAATTATTAATCTTTTGCTTTTCTCAAATTTTTCAAAAACTTTTTAAAACATCAATTCACCTCCTCTTAGTGTATTTCGATCTTAACAGAATGCATGTATATGTTAAATTAATTTAATATTTCCTTTCTCAAATAAATAAATTGAAATTGGGAGGAGTTAAGGTTTATGATTTAATTGAAGAGATGGGAAAAAAATAAAGAAGAAAAATATATTTTTTAAAAATTAAAATATGTTATTTGTCCATAATAATAAAAATAATGATAAAATTGTTATAAAAGTAATATTTCGAGTGGAATGTAATAGACAATAAGTAATATAATAGAAAAAAAAACTTTAAAATGAATCAAAGTCATTAAAAATGGATAGAATTACTATTATTTTTATTGATTTAAATAAAATAATAATTGATGATCGAGTCTTACTTCGATTGGTAAGGCACAAATACCTTGCACACATAGGTACTCGAGTCCAGATCTCTTAGGATGAACAATATCCTCTTTATCACTAGAGTCACTTGTTAGGTTCTATCAAATAATCTAATTATTTTTTGAATTTAATTTTAAGTAATATACCAAAAATATTTTATAACTTAAATTCAATACTTATTTATTCTGTATTTATTTTTTCAGTTTAATTTTTCAAATTTCCAAACATAACCTTATTTGATTATTTTAATCTATTTAATTTAAATCAAAATAAACAAATAAATCTATTAAATTAAGCTAAATTGATTAAACTTTAACAAGAAAAATAATAATTTAAGTTAAATGAACATAAAACAATAATTGTTGAAGCCCAATTTTAACCGGGTTTGGGCATTTGGTTTTAATTAAAATTTAAAAGGGTTTTAAATGTATTTTAAATTTAAATTTACTCATTTAAATTTACTTTAAATTTAAGTTTAATCAAATTTAAAATAATATTAAACTAAAAAAAATTTAAAGTCCATTTACAAATGTCCAATTACAAACAAACCCAAATTGGAGCCCAATTACAAACAAATTCATTGGCCCAATTGGCCCAAACCCTAATCAAAACAGGAGCTATTCCAACTTGTACTGACAGCCTCCACCTCAGCCACTAGAGATGTGCCACGTCAGTACCACTGCTTCAACTTGCTTCTGGCACTGCCACCATTGGCTGCTCCAACTGCTGCTGTCATCGCCACTGCTTGCACCTGCAAAAAGAAAGAAAGATTAAGGACTGACATTTAAATTGTAAAAAACAAAATTGAATGGTGAGCAACTTGGCTATAAAAGCCAAGTTGAAATGTGTTGTAAGGGGGCCTTCTTTGAAAAATCCATACACGCATATTTGTTAGAACAGACATCAAAAGAGAAAGTTTAAATCGATACCAAGCCATTCAAACATTAAACAACCAGGTACATATGCATTCATAACTGAAGCCTTTTCTTTTGAATTGACAACATATATGAGCATGCATTAACTGTTATGCTACCAGCATTCATTAGCCCTTTTGATTCCCAGAGCAATGCGTGAATGTGTTAATGGAAATTAATTAGGTAAGTTATAATCTTTTAAACATCATTAATAACATCACTAATAACCATAACAATAATTAATAATAATAATAATAAATTTTAATGACAATAAATGCTTTTAATAATATTATTATTTAAAAAAAAAAACAAAGAATATACGAAGGGTCGAGACTTATCGGCTTACTGTTGCCGCCGCTGAAACGCCGTTCGGACCCTCCGATTATCGCCGATCGTACCACGCCGAACACCTGTAACAATACCAAGAGAACAGTTAAAGAAAATTAAAATAAATGTTTTAAAAAAAAGGGGATCTAGGGTTAAATATCGGAGTTTAGGGACTTCCAAATCTGGAAAATCCAGATCTGGATTGGAATGAACAACAAAGGTTTTTTTAAAGAAAATTTTAAAACAAGAACGAAAAAGGGGTAAAAATAAAAGAAAAAAAGGAAGGGATGGTTACCTGATGACCATTTGGGCGCCGGCGATTGGAGAAGGTGACGCGTAGATGACTGGCGAGGCGCGTGCAACCAACGGCTGGCAGGGGCGGCATCGGGACGGACCAAAGAGTCCACGGCGTTGGAGCGTGACCGTGGACGAGCGGTGGACAGAGGCCAAAGGCTTGGCCGGAGCATGGCCGACCAAAGGAAGAAAAGAGGAAGGGAGGAGAGAGAATAGAGAGAAAATGAGAGAGGGAGGGCTGAAATTTTAAGAAAATGAAAAAATGATTAAAAAAAACTAAAAAATGAAATTTATAGTACCCACAGACCCGACCCGATCCGGCCCGAACCCGCTCTGGGATCTGCGTGTTTTTGCTTAATGGTCTATTTGTACGTTTGGTTCTTCCGTATTTTATATTTGTTTCAATTTAGTCCTTTTTACATTTTTTAATTATTTGCAATTTTGCCCGGTAATTTTAATTGGTTTTTAATTTAATCCTTCGATTGTTTGACTGCACCAGAGGCTGCCACGTGTCACTTTTTGGTTTATTTATGTATCTAGTTCTTGTCATTTTTTAATTTGTTTTAATTTAATCCTTAAATCAACTTTTATTTAATTACAAAATTGGCCTAAGAATTTTTCAAGATTTACAAATTCGTCCTTTGACTTCTGGATGCCTGTGGGGCTGCCACGTGTCACCCAGTCTTTGGTTTTATTGTTTATAGGTCCCTGGATGGTCTAAAAATCACCATTTTACCCCTGAACTTTCCAAAATTTTATTTTTAACCCCTGTCTCACCAAGATTACCATTTTACCCCTAAACTTTCCAAAATTCCATTTTCAACCCCGATTTTACCAAAAATTACCATTTTACCCCCGAACTTCCCAAAATTCCATTTTAACCCCTATTTCACCAAAAATTACCATTTTACCCCTAAACTTTCCAAAATTCCATTTTTAACCCCGATTTAACCAAAAATTACTATTTTACCCTTAAATTTTCCAAAAATCTCTTTTTAACCTCGATTTCATCGAAAATTACCATTTTGCCCCCGTGAGTCCAAAATTACCATTTTGCCCCCCGGATATCCAAAAGTCTCATTTTCAACCCCGATTTCGTCGTTTCTTCTTCCTTACCAATGTTTGCATTTATTTGCACCCGCATTTTATATTTTCGCATATTATTTATCTACTTATTATGTTGTTTCGTATTTAACTTCTCTTATTAATTGCTATTCGTGTTTTAAACTTACGCATCCATTTACAAGTTATTTAAAAAAAATCGAGGCAATATTCCGTCCGAACGTAAACTTCGAAAAATCACGCCCTAACGTGTCGGGTGTGATTTCTTCGTATAACTCGCACGAACCGGATATCCTTTTCTAGTTTTTACGCTCGTTCACTTCGAGGCTCCGAGAATGTCATGTCCTAACGTGTTGGTCGCGACTTTGATTCATCGTGAGAATCGAAGTAAACGGGTAATCTCTTTTAAATCCTTCAAATCATATGTTCAAGGATCGCGTTTTAAATTTAATACGAATTTTTTAAAATTCTCAAAATATATTTATACGCATATGTCACCAATAATTTTAAAAAACGAGGCAATGTCCTTTGTGTGAAAATTCAAAAAATCGTGATTTAACGTGTTAAGTGTGATTGTCGTAATTCATGCAAATCGGATATCCTTTTCAAAAGTTTTCCAAAATATTCTTCAATCTTATATTTACAAAGGATTTTAAGACCAAAAAAAGAAACAATGTTCTTTCGTGTGAAAACCTCGAAACACCATGCCCTAACGTGCTGGGTGTGAATTTCGTATAATCTGCGCGATAGAATACTCTCTTTAAAATTTCTCGAATCGTCCTTCGATTTTGAAGCTCCGAGAATATGGTGCCCTAATGTGTTGGACACGACTTTAGTTCTCATAGAGGCTCGGAATACGGGGACGAATGTTCTTAAAAAACTTCTTTTAAAAATGCATGAAACCTTTCAAAATAAATATCGCTTTTTAAACTTTACTCAAGTTTTCACTGTTTTCATAAAATAAGATCCGAAAATAATCATGTGGTACCAATTTTGGGCGTATGAGGGTGCTGATCCTTCCTCATGCGTAACCGACTCCCGAACCCATTTTTTTTTCTAGATTTCGTAGACCGATAATTTTAACGTTTTAAACGTTTTGAGGTGACTCAATCACACCCAAATAAAAGATTGGTGGCGACTCCCTTTTCATTCCCATTTTTCCAAATTTTAAAATGATTTTGCGAAGCCCCGTTTTCGAAGTGGTTTCGACAATAATTTAAGAGATAAATTAATGAGAAGAATAACATAAAAAACCTAATTTTATTCAAGCAAAAGAGGCAATAATCGTCGAGTTTGAACAATTTAAATGTCAAAAATATTTATTTATTTATTTTAGTGAGTTACAAAAGAAAGAAAAAATTTTAATAACAACATGATTAACGCGACTCAAATTTAAATTACACTTGAAGCAATGAACACCTTAAACATCAGACCAAAAATTCTCAAAAATATTAATTCTGTTGAATCACATGTTAGTGAAATGAATTTTGTTGACTAATGTCAAATCATGGTTATGTTTTTATTTCAATCATACTAAATCATTAGCAAAAATAATAATATGTTAAGTACTAGTTAATAATTGCATGCATTAATTCAACTTGGTTTAATTCCAAAGGTATTCAACATCAATTTTATTTACAATCATTTGTAAATATGAGAAAATAATAAAATAAAAGTGTTGGGTTTTCTTTATTTATTATTACGGTGACATTTGTTTTCTATAATTCTTCATAATTAATGGTCAATAACGTTGTACTTTGTTAAAGTTTTGTGATTCGAATTCCATTTGATTTGATTCGAAAAAGTCGAGATACAATTCACTTGTTAAAAAAATAAAATAGAAAGACAAAATTAGGATCTGTGGTGGGCTACGGCCTTGGGCCGAACCCATCCACCACTAAACTCAACCAAGATGCTGGGGAGAAGCCCTCGCGATACAGATCTTACCACATAAGTTGAATCCGTATAAGACTATGTTTTTTCTATTAGACGAGTTGTTTAACCCTTTAAAAACTATGCATAATCGTAAATATCTTGTATTGTTATTTTTTAACATTAATACTTAAAATCAAATTGATTATGTCGATTCTTTAGCTTTAATTCAAACGGGTTAATTTTTGTAGATCATGATCGGTAGAGCTAATCGTGGGCCGGATAAGGTCGGGTTCGGGTCGAGCTTCAACAAACTTTTAGGTCCAATTGCTAGGCCCAGGCCCGACCCAAAAAATGAGCCTAAAATTTTGTCCAAACCTGACCCGAATTATAGAAGTCAAGCTCGAACCCGACCCGACTCATATTATTTTTTTAAATTATTTTATTATGTACAACAAATTTAAAAAATATATAATATATCAAATACGCTTAAAAATTTTAAAACAAACATTAAAAAATAAACAAATTAAAAATACATTAAAAATTCTTTATATTAAGATAGTTGCAAATAAAATAGTAGAAAAATTAACAATAAAACATAAGTTCTACAATATTCAAATAATATTAAAAAAATAGCAAAACAATAATAAAAACGCATAAAAATAACATTCAAACAACTAAAATAGCAGGAAAAATAATAGAAAAAATAGCAACAAAAATAACAATAAAAACAGCACCAAAATAGTAAAAAAACAGCACCAAAACAGCAACCAAAACAATAAAAAAGTATCAAAACAGTAAAAACACAACACTAAAACAACAAAAAACAGCACCAAAACAACAATATAATTTTTTATTAAAAATGGTTAATTTATTCGGGCTGGGCCGAGCTCTAGCTAAAAAACTCTTACTCGAGGCCCGGCCCATTTAAAAAATGGGCTTCATTTTTTGTCCAAGCCTATTTTTCGGGCTTATATTTTTGTCTAAATCCTTTCATTTTTTGGGTAGACCTTCGGGTCGGATCGAGTGGCCCGGACCCATAATCAAGTCTAATGATCGGCTAAGACAGTTTAATAAAAAATTAACCCAACTGATTGAAAAAACTGAACACCCTCCTACTTTAATCTTCAAGGAAGACAAATAGAGAGATTAAACTCTACAAAATAAAATTAGAGAAACTAAATTTCAAATTCATAAAAATACAGTGACTTGAAGCAGAATTAAACCCTTTTTTTTCTTTTTTCTTACACGCAAAGAAGCTAAACACCAAAATATCGAGACCATTTTGTGACCACTTATTTCTTTTTTCTGTCAAAATTTTAGATCCAAATCTAATTCCACGATTTTCTTTAGAGTTTTAAATTTGATCTTTCTCTTCCAAAATCAAATCCAAAGAGAGAAAATTCCACCAAAAAATGGCGAATTCTAATGACAACAACAACGTGCACCATGAATCGAGTCCTCTTTTGAGCAAACAAGTGGCAGACCAAGATTTGAAGGAGAAACCAAGTGGTAAAAATGCGAAAGAAGCTGCCGCCGAGGTGCCAGCTCATCCGGTAGTTGCTACCGGAGATGGGTTTGGGTGGACAGCTGATGGATTGCCGTTGGTCCATCGGAGTGTCGTCGGAGAACCCTTGGGTCGATCTCAATGGAACTCATCTCTCCTTGCTTGTCTTGGCCGTAACGATGAATTTTGCAGCAGCGACATTGAAGTTTGTAAGTCTTTTTATTGGATCTGATACTGTGATGAATTTGCTCGATTTGGGATTTTTTTTAATCATTTATGAAATTTGGGATTTTTCCATAGATTAGAAAGATAAATTGTAAATTGCTTAGAAATCTATGCTTATGACACCATATATGCAATTTATTGAACATAGTTATTAGCTTAAAGCTGATGTTCTTATTATTGTTTTTGTGTAAAACAAATTGTTCTTGATTGTAGAGAAATTGAAATTTTGAAAGGAAAAATATATGGAAAAAAAAATTAAAAGGTCAATTATATTTGTGTAAAGAAAAGATAGATTCTGGCTTGTGAACTCAAAGCTTAATCCGGTTCATAGGTTAGCCGAGGGGATATTTAGCGGATTTGGATTCAAATTTCGATATCTTGTATAATATTTAGCGGATTTGACTTATGAATTCTAGGTTTTAATCCGGTTCATGGAGTTACCCGAAGTGGTATTTACCGGATTTGGATTCAAATCTCATATTTTTTAATGATATTTAGCAGATTTGCCTTATGAACTCAAGGTTTAATTCGATTCATGCGGTTACCTGAGGTGATATATTACCGGCATTGGATTCAAATATCATATCTTTTATGATATTTAGCGGTTTTGACCTATGAACTCAGGTTTTAATCCAGTTCATTTGGTTAATTGAGTTGATATTTAGCTGATTTGGATTCAAATCACAGACCTTTTATGATTTATGTAGTTAGAATTTGGATGAATCTATGTGTGCTTATTTTGCTTGGGATTTCTAAGTGTGATATTTTTGGCTAGGTCTCCTTGGAAGCTTGGTCCCTTGTGTGCTATATGGAACCAATGTCGAAAGACTTGGATCTGATCCCGGGACATTTTCAAATCACTGCTTGCCATACTCAGTTCTTTACCTAATCGGTAATTCATTTTTTGGCTGGAATTGCCTTGCACCATGGTTTTCGTACCCTACTCGTACTGCCATACGGCGAAAGTTTAATCTCGAGGCAAGTTGTTCCTATCTTTCATCTTCTTTAACTTCATCTTTGAGATGATCGGTGTAACTAGTTCATTAAGCATAGTATGGCTTTGCATTTGGTGTTTGAAACTGCTTTCTATCTGTATATAGAATATTTTGTCAACCGATGTTTCTTTTCCGATAGTAGTAACATAGGTCGATGTCTTCTACCATCCTATGGTTTTAGGGAAGTCAATGTTCGGTTGTGTACTCATTTCTGTACAAATTGTTACCTTGAACTATTGATTTAGTTCATCCCTTGGTTGTGGTCTCCTTGTGGAAGGGCAACAAGGAGTTTTATGCCTAGAATAAAAAGAACAATATGAATCCCAGGTTTAGCTTAGTTGATTCATCCAATCACCTTTTTAAGGAGACATTTAGTAGCCGATTGAGTCTTAGCTTGATTGGCATGGGCATTGTTGTCAATGCGGGAGGACGTGGGTTTGAGTGTGCTGAAACGCATTATCCTCCTATTTATGGGTTGAGGAGGGACTATGGGTAGTTCTAGACATTGTTTTGAAAAGAACAGATATGATCAAAATCTATAATGAAAATATTCAAAAAAAGAGGTGACATTTAATAGATTTGGAGTTCAAATACTAATATTTGAAACCATTTGTTTTATTTCTAAGTTATGGCCTTTTTCCTATACCGGAAAAAGAGAACTATACAAACTAGGGAAAAGCTTTGAAGGCTGGTAAAAGTATTATGGAGGCCTTTGTGTTAGAAGTCAGATTGCATTTTGTTCTCTCTACTCAAAAAAAGGCAAGTTAGTCCTTATATGTTAGATCAAAGAGAAAATTGATTAATCTGTTAAAAATTCCATCTATTTTTAATATTAAAAACTGGTCCATGTATGTCAACAAGAGGTACATATGGCACACCACATGTTACTATCAGTTTTTAATGGTAGAAATAGATGAAATTTTTAGTAGAAATAATCGGTTTGCTCTTTAATCTAACATACAGGAACTAGTTTGCTCATTTTTTTAGTAAATAATGCAATCTGATTCTTAATATTGGGGCCTTCATAGTACTTTTACCTTTGAAGGCTTAATTTTGTGGTTATCTTCTATGTTGATGCAACTATTTTTTCTGTTTTAAGTATCTATTTTTGGCATCCGATTCCATCTAGCTCGTGCTTGGACAAAGAAAATTTGACCTCGAGTCAGTCAGTCCAAATGGATGGATTCCGTATCTAACACTCACACTTGAGTCCATGTAACATCAATTTCCTTTGGATGAACAGGGAAGCTGCGAGGCACTCCATAGGTCATGTGGATGCTGTGGAAGCTGCGTGGAAGATGAGTTGCAACGTGAACAATGTGAGTTAACTTGTGACTTAGCGACCCATGTTTTGTGCCATCCTTGCGCCGTTTGTCAGGAAGGTCGTGAGATTCGTCGAAGGTTGCACCATCCAGGGTTCAATGCTCAACCTGTCTTCTCCATGGTCCCTCCTGGCGACCAAACCATGGCCCGTGGAGCCTAATTTCATGCTCTGACCATTCCCTACCTTATAATTGAAGGTAATCTAGTAGTAGCCAGCTCAACAACATTTTGTTGTGTGATGTCTATGTTGTGAAAAATATACTGTGTGTGATGTTTATGTTGAGAAAATAAAGTTAAAAAGCAGCTTTATGTTACATTTTCTAGTATGAAAGTTGATTGCTCTGTTATGGGCAGATCGTATAGATTTTGTGTATAAATATATTGTTTTAAATATTTTATTTGGGTCAAATTGTAAGGATGGTTTCTGTTTTGTGTGAATTCAGTCTGTATAATTTGGTTAATAAATGGTCCTTGTAAGTTTTAAAATGTTAATTTTCAGTCCGAAAGTAAATGAAATCTATTTTCTCTGTTAATTTATTTGACACGAAAAATCTTTGAAAGAAATGAGTAAAGGTATTATGGAGGCTCTATATTAAAAGTTAAATTGTATGTTGCTCCTTCTACTAAAAAAATGGGTAAAATAGTCGTTGTCGGTTAAATCAAAGAGTAAATTGGTTTTTTTGGTTAAAATTTTTATTCATTTTTATTGTTAAAAACTGTGGTGGTTGGCAAAATAACTAGATAGTCACTAGTGGCATGTGTATCTCATTTTGATGTACAAAGATTAATTTTTAATTGTAGAAATTGACGGACTTTTAACAGAATGATCAGATTTTTTTTTGTCTAACATATAAGGATTAATTTATTCATTTTTTGAGTAGAGGGTAAGAAGTAATCCGACTCTTTTTTAGACAATGTCTAGAACTATTCATAGCTCCTCTTCAATCAATAAATAGGAGAATATGTGCTTCAACGCACTTGAATCTACGTATTGTTGCATTGATAATAATATCCATGCCAATTGAGTTAAAACTCAATGGACAAATATTATGAAAATGTTATGTTTTAGTAATTCTTTAAATATTACTTGAATGAAGATACCTTATTCATGTATCTATTTATAAGGTTAAATATTAATTTTAATTGATATATGATTTGTAATAATAATTAAGTGATAGTTAATTTAAAATAATAAGTGTAATTTAATATGAATAAAATTTTAATTAAGTCATAATAATCGTTGAAACTAAGATATTCATTGTTGATAGCAGTCAGTAATCCTCTCATCTCGGTGTTCTCTGAAATGATAAACAACTAACTATAAAATGTATTACATTCACATAAGTAATAATTAAACCCTTAATCATATATATTAACAAATTGTTATCGAAAATGAACATAAAGCTTATATATTAGTATTATATTCAGGATTGTAGTTCAAATATCAATAATAATATGATTATAATTATAACTATAACTATTTATAATTACTTTATATTGTATTAATTGGTTTTATAGATTTAAAAATTTATGAGAAATATAGTTAACACAAAATACTAATTCTAAATGATTTTCTTTATCTTAATTTCTTCAATAGATCTAATTCATGCTATTTTTTGAACTACGATTTGTATTAGATTGACCTGATTTGATTAGATGAGATTAGCATTTATCAAAAAAAATAATTTTTATTTAATTATAAAATAAATTATTTATTATAAATATTTTTTTTTCAAGTTTTGATATATAAGTTAAGAAAAAAAAATAAAATTTATACAATAAAGATACTATTATATTACCAATATATTAATATTATTTTTTATAAGGTTAATCTCACACATTTCAGCTTCTATTAATTAAAAAAACTTGATTTTAACATTATTTAATTATTATCGTATTTAAAATAAAATTTAATTTGTAAATAAATATTAATTTATTTGATTATAAAAACTTAAATTTTTATTATTTTTAATTTATTCATTTATATTGAAGGATTTTATAGATTTAAAATTGTTATAAATTAATAATATATATGATGCTATTCTAAAATGTATTATTAAATTAACTAACTTCACATTAATATACTATCGCGTCAATTAGAAGTTAATTAATATTAATTTATTATTATATAATAATTATTAACAAATTAATTTTTTAATGTCAATTTAATAATATAGTAAACAATAAAAAGTATTCTCACCAATTTAAAAAAAATTAAATTAAATTTGTATATATTATAAATACAGATATATTTTTACTATTATTTTTAAAATAAACTACTATATATATTACATTTTCTTTCACTCATACAGCACTATTAGTGGCATGGTAGTTGGTACTGCACCGATGCTGTTCGTATTGACAAATATGCACTGCTTTAGTCTTAAACCGGTACCAATGGTAGTTGGTACTGCACCGATGCTGTTCGTATTGACAAATATGCACCGTTTTAGTCTTAAACCGGTACCAAGTAATTTATGTATCGTTCTGATCAAAATTTCAACATATTTTCAATCATTTCAATTCATTTCGATCAATATCAACTTTTACCGATACATACTGATTTATACTCGATTGATGCAAAATTTTAATATTTTAGACTAATTTTTAAATTTTTTTATCTTAAGCACTTTAAAATTTCTATAATTATATTTAAATTAAAAGCTATTAAATTTGAACCTAAGTTAATAATTTTAAAATTTATATTAATATATATTATGTGATTGATATATATAATATGATAGTTTATTTTTTTACCAAAATAATATATAATTTATTAAGAAACTAAAAAAATCAGACTATTTATATGAAAATTATTTAAATAGATATATAATCTATCAAGAAATAAAAAAAATGAGACTATAAATACATATATCTAAAAAAATTAAAAATATCAATAAACCCAAAATAATACATTAAAAACCAACTATATATGAATATTTGAATGCAACTATTTTTTTATGATCTCTAATTTTTGACTGAAGCCCTTTGGGATATGTAATGGGTTGAAAAAGAATTAGTAAGATGCGAATATTAACTCTCAAATATTTATTATTCAAATCTATTTTATTTTTATCAATAATAAATATATATTTTAACCGTGCAAATAAATTTACAAATTTTACAGAAATTACAAAGATTCGAGCGACGGGAAGAATCCATATAAACCAATTGAATTAAATTCCGGATCTCAATGCTTTCCTTTTTTGAAATGATGATATATCAAAAGACATTATTTTTCAACATGGCATACATTCAAATAATCCGAAGTTTGAACACTAACATACGAAATAAAGTAACCCTATGAAGCACCAATGGCTTTTTTTGGTGAATACTTGGGAGATATAGCTCTAACAAGTAAACATCACCCAAGTATAGCCATTATCTTGGTTGCATGTTGACGGCTGAACCAAACCAAACCGAACCGAATCGAAACAAGTACCGAGATCGATGGAAACACGAACAAAAATGCAATGAAAATGTGACACATAAACTGCATCCCACGAACAAAGAACAGTATTTTACTCTCTAGTCTTACCCGAGTATGGGGTTTACTTCTAATTCAGATGTAGTTTTTAAGTCTCGAAACTGGATGGAAATTGTGAACAAAACAGTTTTTAACAATCGCGAAAAAAAAGAAAAGTCGGACTTTGAATTCCTACTCCCCTGGTGCTGAGACTCCTTGCTTCAGCCTCTCTCGTTTCATCTTCTTCTTGGATACGGGCTTCTTTTTCCTAGGAGGAAGAGTCTTCTGCGCGTACGAGTAAAGTATGTAGTTCCCCACAAGGAATGCTATCAGTAGTCCACCAACAACCAGCAATATTATCAATCCTGGGTTGAACCCTTTGGCTTCGGTTATAACCTTGTTTCCCTATTGCATCACCAGAAACTAAATTATTACAATGCAAGTAAATATCGAATGAACAAAAAAACGTAGCAAACCACAGATACTTGGAGGACCCCAAACCCAATCCGAATTTGTCAAAATTTGGTAATTCAGAAAAACGAAATGTCCAAGTAGCATAGAGAGTAAATACATGCATATAAATGCATTGTTTCGAAAGATACATCCATTGTTCTTTATGATTAGAGGTAAAGGATCACACAAGGTTTCTATTAAGACACTGTTAGCTTACCGGAGATGTTTCGTAATCAAGAAGCCTGTAAAAATCTACCATGTAAGCAGACCAGGCATATTTATTATGCTAGGGAAATGGTGATAGTAAAAATAATAAAAAAATAAAAATTGTTCAAGGGACATCATATTTTGACAGCCATTGGAAGAAATTTCAGGTTGTCCTCATAAGAATTCAGCCTCTATTTTCCTTTTCTTTTATGTTTTCAGGGTAAAAGTATCATGGAAGTCACTGTACTAAGAATCAAACTGCGTTTCACCCCCTCTACTCAAAAAATGAGCAAATTTGTCCTTGTGCGTTATACTAAAAAGCAAATTAATCCTTTCCGTTAAAAAGTTTATCCATTTGTATACCGTACAATGACTCGTGACATGCCACATGTCCTTAGTTTTTAACAGTGGAAATGAAAGAAATTTTTAACAAAAATACTAGTTTGATCTCTGTTCTACAGAGACTAATTTGCCCACTTTTTTGAGTAAAGAGAGTAAAATGCAATCCACTCCTAGGGTTTTACCCTGTTTTCAGAATTCATTAGGGGTATTGATATCGAACAATTAAATTCGGTCCAAGTTGATTATTCGAATCCCATTCAAAAATGGTGTTCATATTCCAAGAATTATCAGACATACAACAATTTGAATGACTTCTCAGCTCATCTTCAACACATAAATCAATGGTAACATAAATGACTAAGCCAGTATTTACATCAACAAAATATAAACATCATCAATTACTATCATCACCATTATTTTGCATTAAAAATGGGCCAAAAAAAATCAATTATCAACAAAAAAAAGACTTTTTCTTTTCTTTTCTTTTCTTTTCTATTCTTTGTCTCAACGAAAAGAGATTATTTGCTCAAAGAAAGTATAAAAAACTTTTCTCCATATGAATAAATAAATAAGAAATTCGATAATTCGTATGCAATATCAACAAAGATCTTATTAAAAGGGGAAAATCTAAATTGAGAGAATCAGAATGCGAAATTCTCATAATAAATAAAAAGAACTGGATAAACTTGTAAAAACAATAGATCGGCACGATAACATGCAAAAAGACAATGAAACAAAATCAGATCGATAAATTAGAAGGAAATTTTCAAATTAATTTAGCACGGATCTCGTTGAATAGCCAGTCAAAATGAGATTCAGAGAGAGATTCGAACAAAAAAAAAATCATAAAATTAAAGAAAAACAAATAACAAGCGATCAAAAGAGGGAGGCACCTTATCGGCGAACTCGTACTCGTTCGACATCGCTGCGAACTCAACTGTGAACACGAATTTTGACCAAATAAAGTTTCAGAAATTTGGAAAATAAGTAAACATCAAATGAACACGACTTTTAGGCGGAGGAGCTGATTGAATTTATAAATGGACTATTT
This sequence comes from Gossypioides kirkii, assembly GCA_005610355.1. Lineage (NCBI taxonomy): Eukaryota > Viridiplantae > Streptophyta > Magnoliopsida > Malvales > Malvaceae > Gossypioides > Gossypioides kirkii. Next base: position 36,889,798 of record CP032244.1, on the reverse strand, counting down.
CGATTTATGGGTATTTTTCTGCCATTTTTATGATCCAGTTGAAATTTGAAGCCCAATTTTGTTATGGATCCAATTGAGGAATTGAGGTTTTTACTCTAAAAGGTATGCTTTAAAGATAGCCCATTTAAATATTAAAAAATTATTAACATACTATTCGAAACTTGAGTTTAGTTTCAATATTCAATTTGGTACCTAATTTTAGATTTAATGTTCACTTTGGTACTTGAGTTTTTTCTATTTGATACTTGATTTTTCTTTTATCTTAATTAAGCAATTGAGTTTGAGTTTGGTTTCAATATTTAAGTTGGTACCTAAACTTTTTTCCCAATTAAGTACTTACGTTATTAGAGCACATGTGTTAAATGTTCATAGGCCACGCAATACCATTTGATCTCGATATTAAATTAAACATTAAAATTAAACTCAAGTATAAAAACATAAAATCAACACCAAGATACATCAATTGTTATTGCTTATGCATTTGCACCACAATGATCTTATCTGCTACTTGAACGAAAGTAACTTTCAACAAGAGAATGATTGTTAGCTAAGTCGTCTCGAACAATAAGCTCCACAAGCAACACGAATGAACTCTTCACAAAAATCCCTTGCAAAAACCACTTGGCTTGATGGATAAGCAAGCCTCACTCAATAACTGTCGCGCAATACTTCAACTGCCATGTACCATCCAAGATTACCCAATGCACGTCATAACACCATTCTACCAAGCTTATAACAACACACCATTTGATTACTTATTTTTTACCAACCAATAATTGTTGGAAAAATACTACTGCAAAGCAAATTAGTTAGCGTTGACTGAAAAAAAAAATAAGTTGAGAGTAAATAAATAATATACTAATCACTGCTTTAGAAGTAAATTCGTCCAAATCAATGTAATTGAGTAATGGACGTCGCCTCTCAAAGTTAATACAATACTTTTATATTCAAACACCCGGATAAAGAAAGTGAAACAACGATTGAAATTGTTCTTTTCAAAGGAATTGAACACTCAATCGAAAAAAATGACTAAAGGAAAATCAACAGATAAGCGGAGTAAAAAAATGATTTCTCTTTTTGCTGTGTAAAATGAGAGCAATAGCAACGATGCACATATGTTAGGTCTTAACCTCAACTACTCGAGAAGCAAGACTATATTTAAACTCTTTTAAAAGTTTTTTTTCAACCAGTATGGAATTACACTTTTTTTTTGTATTATCAACAATAACAACCCGACACGTAAAACCTCGAAATAGGATGAAGGTCTATATAAAACTCGAAAGCAATCCATATACATCTTCCTCCTTAACTCTAACCTCAGATCCTCTTCTTAGACCACCTACTCTTCAATGTATCAACAAAATTCATTACATTTTTAATTAGGATTAGATAAATTAAAATATTCAATTGAAAATTACAATCTAAATATTTAAAAAGAAATTAATGGTAGAATACAAAACAGTCACCATCAAATCAATGAAGAAGCAATTTTAGTAAACATAAAATTTAGAGCTTGTCAGAACTACTCAGTGGTGACTGTTCTTTTTATTTATTTAATGTCTGAATATCTGAAATTAGGAACAATGCACGTCGGCAAGAAAATCCAAGAGAGCCCCAATGAGAACAACACAAAATACAAGAATCTTTCATCTTTTCCATATGGTATTTTTATGATTAAATGACAAAACATTTATATTTCTACCCACATGCAATGATAATTTCAATAAATTCGTGAAAAACGAGTAGGGATTTTTGTTTTTATTTTAGGGTAAATTGCACTTAAATTATTAAATTAATAAATTTATATTTTACTCATTTAATTTTAAAGAGATACAAAATTATCATTGAATTATTTAAAAAAAATTTATTTAAATCATTAGACTATTAAGATTCTTTTTCTTAAAAATTGATTAGTAAGCTTCAAGCGACGATTCGATAATTGGTGTGATCGATCTGTACCCATGACACATAGAGATGATCAATGTTGAAAAAAAAATTCAGCTGTAGAAGAAAAGAGAAATGAGAGCTTTTGATTGATGCAAATATTGCCAATAGAGAAAGTCATATAGCAACAATTTTAACAACTCAATAACTTAAATGAAAATTTTTTACTAATTCAATAATTATTTTGTAACTTTTCGAAATTGAATGATCAAAACATAAATTTTTTAATAATTTAATAACCTTAAATGTAGTTACCAAAAATGAAAAAAAATCTATTTTTTTATAATTTAGATGGTTAAATGTGAAATTCACTACAAATGAATGTTTTAATTTTTTACAATAATTATTATTATTATTCCTAAAAGTTTGTTTTTTCTAAAAATTGCATCAAAATAATTGTGATGAAAGAACACAACATTTCTCGAAAATGTTGATTATGTAGTGGCATAACTTTAGCTGAAAAGTGTTAATGAAAATAATATATCTAATGCCAAAAGACATGTTACTTTAATTGTAACTTTACATTTCACGTATATATGATTATTTAAAACTTTTTAAAATATTTATTGGATCAAATATCCAAAATCTATGCTCTAATCCATTATATGACATTCCTGCTAAGTTGAATCACATCGGTTAATTAAATGGAAAATAAGTGATAATCGATTTAATCATTATCTTGAAATTAAAAAATGGTTAAATTGGTAAAATTCCGTTATCCAAATTTAAGTTAGTTTAAATTTTTAATTTTGTTGATATAATTTATAAATTAAATGTTTATGTTTTAATTATTATTTATTTCTGTTATAAATATTATTTTATGGATGTCCATAACTCTCAAGTTATAACCTCCATTGTAGCAATCCCTCATTTATGAGATAAACCCCTTCCTTTATTATGAAAGTAATAGGAATGTTATTTAATCTATGTATTAATGAAGCACTTAAGTAAGCTTCATTTATTTATGTTACATTGAATGTTAATTACTTATAAATAGAATCTTACGTGAATGAAAATAAAATAAAAGAGAAAATTCTTTACCAATTTGATCTATTGTTTACTTTAAGTGTTATTTTATTTGATTATTTTATAACACGTTATCAGCACGAACCTCTACAAGTTCATAGTGAAATTCAAGTAATTTCGGCTTTATATAATTTTTCCGTATAACTCCCGTTAAACTATATCCGGTATACATATTTTCATCATTCTTTTATTTTATCTTTTAGATGAAATATTTGCTTTGGATAACATTTGCACATTTATTTTTACAACTCAAATGTTATAATGATAATTATATATACATGTTTTTTTATTGAAAGAAATTTCAATTAATGTAATTTGTGTTAAGTTATTATTATGACTATTTCTCTACATGTCAATATTTGACATACATATTATTATTTAGAAAATTTGGTGTGTATATATATAATTGACTTATTTTACGATTGAGAATACTTATCAGTTTACTAATTTCTTTTATTTTGATTCAAGTGACTTATTTTATCAAGATCCATTAAATATAAGGGAAAGAATATGGAAATAAATTTTATATCTCAAAATGATGATGAAATGAAGGCAAAAGATGAAAATATTCACTATGACCATGCCTACGAGGGTGATAAATTTCATGACCTTAATAATATAACTCACCTAGATATGACAAATTTCTTGGAGAATCATTAGAAAAGTTGATGTTATTTTGACATTTTCATGTTGATTTAAGTATGCTTTATTTTTTTGTATAAATAATAATTTATATATTTAATAAATATTTGCAAAGTTTCTCATATTATATTTTGTTTATTTTTATGAAGAATGTGAATATTCAACAAAGTTTCGTTGGACCCAAAATCAATGGAGATATGTGTCTTGCAAATAGTATTACAACACACACGATATTCAAAGATAAAAGATATTTTTCTCATTTGACAATAAGTGGTGCCCATGTTAATACAATATCGGGTAGTTCAAAACTTATTGAGGGCTCCAGAAGAGCAATTATATTATTACCTAAAGGTACAAAAATTATCATTGATGATGCTTTATATTCCACTAAGTCTCAAAGAAATTTATTGAGTTTTAAAGATATTCGTCTTAATGGATATCATATTGAGACTATAAATGAGAAAAATATTGAATATTTATATATTACAAATGTTGAATATAGAAAAAAAATATGTTTTGGAAAGGTTACTTGCTTTTTCATCAGGTTTATATTATACACATATTAGTACAATTGAGACATATGTCACTACAAACCAGAAGTTTGTAGAACCACATATTTTTACTATTTGGAATGACCGATTAGGCCATCCCGAATCTATTATGATGCGAAGAATAATCGAGAATTCAATTAGATACCCATTAAAAAACCAAAAGATTCTTGAATTCAAATATTTATCTTGTGTTGCTTGTTCTCAAGGAAAATTTATTATTCGACTATCACCAACTAAAGTTGGGATTTAATCTCCCTCATTTTTAGAACATATTCAATGTGATATATGTGGACCCATTCATCCACCATGTAGACCATTCAGATATTTTATGGTATTAATAGATGCATCTAGTAGGTGGTCACATGTGTGTTTATTATCGGCTCGCAACTTGGCATTTGATAGACTACTTGCTCAAATAATTTGATTAAGAGCACAATTCCCAGATTATGTAATCAAAACTATTCATCTTGATAATGCTGGTGAGTTTACGTCCTAAGCTTTTAATTATTATTGTATGTCAATTGGGATAAATGTTGAATATCTTGTAGCTCATATTCACACACAAAATGGTTTAACTGAATCGTTTATCAAACGCCTCCAACTAATAGCTAGGTCATTACTTATGAGAACAAAACTCTCTATTACAACTTGGGGATATGCTATTTTGCATGCAGTAGCACTTGTGCGTTTCAGGCCAACAAGTTATAATAAATACTCCCCATTACAATTGACTTTTGGTCAGGAGTCAAATATTTCCCATTTTAGAATTTTTGGATGTGCGGTATATGTTCCAATTGCTCCACCACAACGCACAAAGATGGGTCCTCAAAGGAGGTTGAGAATATATGTCGGTTATGAATATCCTTCTATAATTAAGTATATTGAACCATTAACTGGAGATTTATTTACTGCACGATTTATTGATTGTCATTTTGATGAAACAACATTCCCAACATTAGGGGGAGAGAAAATACAACTGGTAAAAGAGATTACATGGAATAGATCATCATTATCTTAATTAGATCCTCGTACAAATCAATGTGAACAAGAAGTTCAAAGGATCATACATTTGCAAAACATCGCCAATCAACTGCCAGATTCATTTACTGACCTAAAGAGAATTACAAAATCTCACATACCAGCTGAAAATGCTCCAATACGAATTGATGTCCCAATAGGATAAACTGTTAGTGCAAAAGATAGTAATCCACATTTAAAGCGTGGAAGACAAGTCGGTTCCAAAGATAAAAATCCTCGTAAAAGAAAAGGAGCAAATAATCAAAATGGTTATATTGTGCCTAAGAAGATGCCAAAGATATAACTAATCAAAAAACCCTAGAAGAGGTTCAGGTACCTGAAAATGGTGATAACGAAGAGATCTTAATTAGTTATATTACTTCAGAAAAAAGAGGGAACCAAAAAAATATAGTTCTTGGCAACAATTTTGCTTATAATGTTGCTATTGAAATAGGAAAAACAAATGAAGATCCTGAGCTTAAAACTATTGAGGAATGTAGAAATAGAAAAGATTGGCTAAAATGGAAAGACGTAATTCAAGCAGAATTAAATTCACTTTCTAAACGTGAGATTTTTGGACCTATAGTCCAAACACCTAAATATGTAAAGCCGATAGGATATAAATGGATATTTGTGCGAAAACGAAATGAGAAAAATGAAGTCGCAACATATAAAGCATGACTTGTAGCACAAGGATTTTCGCAAAGGCCCTGCATTGATTACGAAGAGATATATTCTCCTGTGGTGGATGCAATCACGTTTAGATACTTTATTAGTCTGACAGTACGTGAAAAACTTTGCATGCGTCTAATGGATATTGTTACAGCCTATTTGTATAGTACACGTGATAGTGAAATTTATATAAACATCTCAAAAGGATTTAAAATCCCTGAAGGATATAGAGTTTCTTAAGAAAATTACTCAATCAAATTAAAGAAAAGTTTATATCGATTAAAACAATCTGGACGTATGTGGTACAATCGTCTTAATGAATATTTGTTAAAAGAATGTTATAAAAATGATTCAATTTGTCCATGTGTTTTTATAAAAAGGTTTGGATCAGGCTTTGTAATAATTGCTATTTATGTTGATGATCTAAATATTATTAGAACTCCTAAAGAGCTTCAAAATGCAGTGAATTATTTAAAGAAAGAATTTGAGATGAAAGATCTTGGAAAAATAAAGTTTTATCTTGACCTGCAGATCGAACATTTAAAAGATGGAATTCATGTCCATCAGTCAACTTATACGAAAAAGATCTTAAAGAAATTTTATATGGAAAAAGCACATCCATTTAGTACCCCGATGGTTGTAAGATTGTTAGATACGAATAAAGATCAATTTCGTCCTAACGAGAAATATGAAGAGTTTCCTGGACCTGAAGTACCATATCTTAGTGCCATAAGGGCATTGATGTATCTTGCAAACAACACAAGACCTGATATAGCTTTCGCTGTAAACTTGTTAGCAAGATTTAATTCTTCTCTAACACGTAGACATTGGAATGGAATTAAACAAGTGTTTAGATATCTTAGAGGGACCACTAATGTGAGGTTATTTTATTCAAATGATTCAAAATTTCTATTAGTCAGCTATGCTGATGCTGGATATTTATCGGATCCACATAAAGGTAGATCTCAAAGAAGATATTTATTTACATGTGGAGATACTGCCATATCATGACGTTCAACAAAGCAAACATTAGCTTCGCCTCTTCAAATCATGCTGAAATAATTGCAATGCATGAGGTAAGCCGAGAGTGTGTTTGGCTAAGTTTATTAACCCAACATATCATGAAGATATGTAATTTGCCTTTACAGAAAAAGATGTCAACTATCTTATACGAAGATAATGCAACATGTATAGCTCAATTGAAGGGTGGTTACATTAAAGGTGACAGAACGAAACATATTTCACCAAAATTATTCTTCACTCATGATCTTGAGAATAAAGGTGACATAGAAGTTCAACAAATTCGTTCTAGTGATAATTTAGCAAATTTTTTTACTAAGGCGCTGTCAACTTCAACATTTGAAAGATTACGAGACAATATTGGAACGCGTCGACTCAAAGATATAATATGATGTTGTCATTAGGGGGAGTCTAAAACACGTTGTACTCTTTTCCTTTGACCAAGGTTTTTTTCCCACTGGATTTTCCTAGTAAATGTTTTTAACGAGGCAACTTGTAATAGAAGATTGTGTACTCTTTTTCCTTCATTAGGTTTTTATCCCACAGGGTTTTTCTTAATAAAGGTTTTAATGAGGCACAATTTTCTCTAATGGACATCCAAGGGAGAGTGTTATAAATATTACTTTATGGATGCTCATAACTCTCAAGTTATAACCTCCATTGTAGTAACTCCCTCATTTATGAGATAAACCCGCTCCTTTATTATTAAAGCAATAGGAATGTTATTTAATCTATGTATTAATGAAGCACTTAAGTAAGCTTCATTTATTTATATTACATTGAATGCCAATTACTTATAAATAGAATCTTACGTGAATGAAAATAAAATAAAAGAGAAAATTCTTTATCAATTTGATCTATTGTTTACTTTAAGTGTTCTTTTATTTGATTATTTTATAATAATTTCATGGTTTTTCTATTTTTATTGTTAGAATTTTTGAATTTTTTATTTTTATAAAGGTTGAATTAATAGTTAAATCGATTGAAATAAAAATCAACAATTCAATTCATTCAACTTTACTATATAAAATGACATATTAAAGTTGTTATTTATTTGATCTAAAAATAATATTATATGAAAAATTAAATGAATTTGATTTTTTAATATATTTATCGAATTTGAATATTTATCGATATTATTAAATGATATTTGAATTCAAATAATAAAAATAAAATTTATTATAAATAATAATAAAAAATCGGGTTTTAAATTATTTGGTGCAATTGTCTATAAGCATCACATGGAATGAAATTGTCCTTAACCACATTTAAAAAGTAATAATTTTGTCAATTGAATCTTAGCTCGATTGACATAAGTATTGTTGTCAATACATTCAAATGTAAGTTCGAGTACGTTAAAATGCATCATCTTTCTATTTATGGGTTGGGGAGAGGCTATGAATAATTCTAAATCTTGTAAAAAAAAATATAATTAAAATCTATAATGAAATTATTCAATAAAATAATAATTTTATGATTTATTGATTTTTTTACACTCAACGGTCATGGGTGATATCACATTACCACAACTTTAATAAAAAGCAAGATTAAAGGGTTAATTGCATAAGACATCTCCAACTTATGAGCTAAATTCTAAATTAATTTTTGGACTCAGTTGGAACGTATTAAGAGTACATGGATTGTAAGCATATTTTAACTAAATTAATAATTTTACTTTTCAAATTTCAAAATTCATGTTCAATTGTTAACTTAATTAAAATTCTACTACTAAATTTACTAGTGTAACATTTTAAAATAAAAGAAACACTCACTAGCTATATAACAAAAAAAAAAAGACATTAAATCGAACTTGAATTTAACAGAAAAATTTTAACTATGTCAACAATTAAACTTAATTTTTTTAAAATTAGAAAAAAAATATAGGACTAAATTCTAAATGTGCAAAAAGTACAAGGACCTAAAGTATATAGAAAAGAAAGGTGAAATTCCACTTTCTCAAGCAAAAACAAAAATGATTCTAAGCAAAAGAAAGAAGAAAAGAAGGGTCTAAATAAAGTCTATAAGAAAAGGTAAATTAAAACTATAAGAATAGATTTTTCTCTTCAACAACCCCCACCCATGCAATTGCTTCATCATTATTTTCTTTATTACCAAACATGATAGAAACTTAAACAAACTTGAACTTGTTTATTTTTTTTCAATTGTCTCCTTTGATGTAAACCTTTTGGAATTTTTAAAAGAATTTGAAAGGAAATAAAATTTGAATTATGATGTGATAATTGTGAAATTTTAGTGTAGTGGAAAAGAATCATTATGATTCTTTCCTTTAAATTCATTGATTTAAAACCCTAATAAGGTAATTTTTCAAAATATTTTATTTTAAAAAAATATAATGATAAGTTTAGTCGTTTATATCGTAATGTTTGTATCATTTTTAATTAAGTTTTTATTATTTAAAGCTAAATGTGGGGTGTGCCTTTTATTTTCAGGCAAACCAGAGAAGAAACAGAGTCGATGTCACGACGTATAATCAATTTAAAATGTGTTTCTTCTCTTAATTAAACTTTGTTATCTTTTTTCAATTAAACTCTGATAAGTCTATGAATATTTTAGTCATATTAGGATTTTAATTTTAGCCTATTTTAAAGAGCCTTGTATTACTATTTTGAGAAGCCAATTAAGAGGCAATTGAAGATATAGTACTACAGGATTTTTCTTTTGGAGCGACAAGATGTAGTCGTAGATGAATTTTGATAAGAGTTTTCATGGTAATTAGAGAGAATTTTATACTCCTTTTCAAAGAATTCTATGGGAATTAGGGTTTTATTTTCGAGTTTACTCTATGAGATTTAGTGCTTTGTTTTTGAGGTTTAGATTTATATATTTAGTATATTTTTTTATATTGTACTCTCGTTTGTTTACTTATTTAGTCAACGGATCACACAAGATCAACAATTTCATTCAAAAATTAGTTGACTTTTTATAAAAAATAAATGACTAAATTTAATTAAAAATAATAATAACCAAATAGATAAAAAAATCGATTTGAATCTTTATAAAAATTAATGACAAATTTTAATTAAAAAATAATGATAAAATAAAAAAAATGTAAATTTTATAATTATGTTATTAAAAAAATTTTGGTTTAAAAGTCACAATAAATGTAATAAATGTGCACCTTTCCTTAAGTATACTTTACCAAGCCTCTACTCAAACTAATGGGTATGCTTTTTAACAATGGAGATTGCTTGTGAAAGCAACTAGCTAACCATTATCTACAATATAAAATACCATCATATTCTATTAAGAAAATTGACTCCCACCATTTTCATTTGTCTCCAACAACATTGTACTATGGATAACATTAACAATTGATTAAAACCCCCAAAATTTCCATAATTTTTCCATATAATCAAAAAATAATAAATTATTCTCTCTACATTAGATTAAATAGTAAACTAATCATTCTTTCTAATGTTAAATTTAGTTCATGTCTCTCCTAGTTTAATTAGTGGTTGAGGATTCGATCCTCGTCTTGGGTATGAAGCAGCTTTAAAACTCGTGATCAACATCTACTCCTTAATGGGCCTACATAACGCGGAAGATTAATTACTGGATTCGCTTCGATAGATACCTTGAAAAATAAAAAAATAACTCATGCATGTCAAAATAAGACACACATGATATGTCACATGAAACTGTTTCGATTGTTTTATCAACAACACTAACTTTTAATAAATAATAAAAAAAAAAAAACTAATTTACTCTTTAATTTGATTATTAGTAATGATATTTGTATGCTTAAATTACATGTTATTGTATGATACATAAATAAACAAATAAGCAATATACATGAGTTTCTTTTTATTACACAAGATCAAGACCAATGTAGCTATTGTCTGAGGAAGAACTAGAGATGGTGACAATGCCATTGTAATCAGATACACTGTCTTGTAATGTTGACAATAGATGGGAAGTGCTATAACTGGTTGATGGTTTGGTTCTGGGAACCATTGGGACCTCAGCTTCACCCACCAACATTTGGACCACACTTCTCATAGTGGGTCTAGCCAATGGATCAGGGTGCGAACAAGCTAACCCGACCAAAAGCACCCGTCTCATCTCGGATTCCTCGAAACGACCTTCGAGTTTAGCATCGGCAGCGGTCAACAATTTACCTTCTTTATGTAAACCCCAAACCCATTCAACCAAATTGCCACTCACACGAGCCGGAGCTTTCCCTGTCTCGATCGGTCTTCTTCCGCTAGCTACCTCTAAGACAACCGCTCCGTAGCTAAACACGTCGGTTTTATCCGTCGCTCGTCCCGTTAGAAGGTATTCGGGAGCTAAATACCCCATTGTGCCGGCGGCTACCGTTGCATCCGGGGACTTATCGTGTTCAACTTGCCGAGCTAAACCGAAATCTCCGAGCTTGGCATTGTAAGCTTCATCCAACATTACGTTGCTGGTTTTAACATCTCTATGAATAACTTGCCGATCACATTCTTGATGTAAATAGGTTAAAGCTGAGGCCACCCCTAACAAAATTTTCTGCCTTTCAGGCCACGGCAATGGCGTTTTGGCTTCAAATAAAGCTTTATCAAGACTCCCTTTAGGCATTAAATCATAAACTAATAAAATCTCTCCTTTTTCATGGCACCATCCTTGTAATCTTACAAGATTTCGATGCCTTAGAGTTCCGATTATTAATAACTCAGCTAAAAACTCGTTCTTCCCTTGACTATTATGACTACATCTTTTGACGGCTACAATGTCGCCATTTTCCGGCAAAATACCTTTATAAACAGTCCCAAAAGCACCATGGCCGATGATTCTATTGGCATCGAAGCATCTCGTGGCGGCTTTAAGATCTTTGTAAGTGAATTCTTTTGGCGATTTGATTATCTCCGATGCAAAAGATTGGCCTAATTTGTTCTCATGTTTGAACTTTTTAGAGTAAACCCAGATTAAAGCACCGGCAAATAAAGCTAAAAAGAAAGCACCGGCGGTTACCACCCCTGCTACAGCTCCTGGACCTTCTCTGCAAAGCTGGTTATGGCATGAAGAAGAAGAAGGAGGAGAAGGAGAAGAAGACGGCGGAAGAGGCGGCGGTGATTTGACGGAATCCGCGGTTGGGTTTGTTAAAGTAGTAGCCGTTGACGGCGGCGGAGATGTTGGCCCTGATCCTGACCCTGACCTTGAACTGAAACTCCACCATTCTATGCTATGAACCTCAGTGCTTCCTTGTGTTGAGCCTGAAAATCCTACGTACATGAAATCATTAACATACTGATCAAGGCTTAAACTCACTGATAAAATGGGGTTTTTAGGCTTCAAATTTGAGTACGAAATCGAAATATTCAAAACCCCAAATGAAGAATCGTATTCGATCCATGAATTAATGACATTTCCACTCTTTAGATCGATATCTAAACTACCCAAATCGGCAGCTTGTGATGAAACTAAACTGTTCAGATCCAACCCAACATGGTTACCATTAATGTCTTTGTATTCAACGTCCATGAGAGTATCGAATTCCACCGCCACGAAACCCAATGCTTGACCTTTATCATCAAGAAGTCCCAATGAACCCCCACCACCGCCGACGAAATCACTATCCGGTGAAATGACAAAGGCTAAACCACCGCCGATGGAAGATGGGTTAAGATTACTGATGGAAAATGAGAAGAAAGTGGAGAAACTACAAGGTTTATGAGTTCCTGGTTGTCTGAATCTCACCGGTTTTGAATATAAAACTCTACCGGCACCGGAATAAGGTACTTGAACGTCGCGAGTGAGCCTGACGCTCCCGTTGCTTAAGTGAGCGTCCCCTAACAGTTTCAAACTGGTGAGAGACAAGGTTCCAAAATCAAACTCTGTGGTTGAAAAGATCCTGTTGAAGTTTAAGACAAAACAGAGGAACCGAACAGAGAAAATTATTGAAGCAAAGTTGTAAGAAACTGGCAACATTATTGTTCAGTTTCTGGTTATTTAAAGAAACCCCATTTACAACAACAACAAAAAAAAGCTTGTTTGGGTGGGGAAGGGGTTTGAGAGGAATTGAAGAAGGAGAGTTTTTTTTTTTTTGGCTAAAAAAGCAGAGCCAATTTAAGAAAGAAAAGAATAGTCTGAAGGAGAAAGAGAGAAGGGTGAGTTTTTGGAGAATCTACGGAGAGTGGGTGGGTGATGAGTTGAAGATGACAGGTGGATAGGTAACGCGACACGTGGGCATTTGCAACGGTTATTTTTTCTGTTTCAGTGATTATAAAAATGAAGATTGAAAAGTGTGACAATTAATAAATAAAATGTAATCAATTTAATCCGATCAAAATTATTGGTTTGTCGATTTAATCGGTTTAATGAATTCATTCGATTTGATTAAATAAATTAATAAAAATTATATGATAAATTTTAAAAATTTAGTTCGATTATCTAAATTAACCGATTTATATTCATTTTCAAATTAAATGATTTAATACTTTTCTAAAAATAAAAACTTAATTATTTTTTTGTTTAATTGATGGATCTAATTTAAATAATCATATAATGTAAATAAAGATTAAGGGAGATTTATTGCCTAATTTTAGAATTCTATTCATGTGTAAAATAGTAAGTCTATGCATATGTAATTTTTTAAAAAATTTATTTTGAAACTTAAATTGTTTATCGTTTGTATTAAATTTAAGTATTATTATTTATTGTAGTCAATTGACTCTTAATTCGATTGGTATGGATATTGTTATTAATACAAGAGAATATGAGTTCGAATGTGTTTAAGTACATTATATCCTTCTATTTATGAATTTAGGAGAGTTATGTCTAATTTTAAGCATTGTATCAAAAAATACAAATAATATCAAAACCTAAAATTTGAGGGGAGGGACTATGATAATTTTAAGCATTGTATAAAAATGAACAGATATGATCATAACATGTAATAAAATTATTAAATAACAATAAATCAGTTTTTTATTAATATCCATAATTATTAATATTTTTATCTATATTTCATGAAAAAGTCAATTTCGATGTCTAAATTCAAGTTTAATCACTTGAGAGCTTTTTGTTTTATTGGTGTTTTTCTAATTGTGCAATATTCAATCAATTTAATATTGTTGAATGATATATGAATTTAACAGTTAAATTTAATTAATTAAACCATTTATAATATTACTTTAAATTTAAAAAATATAAATGTAAAATAAGAACTATTGATGCATTATTTTTTTTTTGAAATTTTGATGCATTATTTTTAATATTAAAAACAATGCATTAATTTATTTTCATAATATTAATTTAATTTTTAAAATACATAATTAAAGTTTGGGTATATTAATGAGTGTCTATAAATGTCAAATAATGGTAATTTAAAGCATTACATTTAGTAAATATAAGAAAAAATAATGCATTTATTAAACTTTTTAAATGCATTTTTTTCTTGAATTTAATAAAATAAATAAATAGCCAACTTTAAAATTGAGGTCTAAATTTTATTATTTTAAGTTTCCATGTTGAATAAATCTCGGAAATCTCACTAACTAATCACATGCTGTTTCAATTTAAAATTTATTTAATCTCCAAAATAAAAATAAAAATTATTTATAAATACAAATGTCAGAAGAAAAATTATTTATTGGCTTAAAATCATAGACAATAATATAATATACTTATTACACTGTTACAAGTTCTTGTAGGGATTGAATTTTGGTCTTTATACTTTTATAATGAACATAAAGATTCTTGTACTCAAGGAAGAAGTCATAATTTTTTAAGGGGTGAAAGAAAATAGTACAACTTTAGGGGTAAAGTTGGGTAAATTTGAATTATGTCTCGATTTTAAATAATATTTGGGGTTTTATGTCGTTTTTTTTATATTTAGGAAAATAGATCGATTTTGGAGGGAGAAACATATTAGTTCATTTGTTTAGATGATTAAATGTTAATAGTTTTGTTTTTAAGTCTCGGATTTGATTTCTCTTTTACTCACATTTTTATTTTTTATTTCATATTTTTAATTTTTTAATTTTAATCCATAAATATACTTTAAATTTATCTTTTTAATTAATAACTCTTTTATCTATATAACAAAATAATAATTTTGTAATTAAATAATAAATATATATAAATTAATAAATATGTTTCTCTTTTTAAAATCAACCTAAAACCCTAAATATTATTTAAAACCGGGATATACATCAATTTTACCCACTAAAGTTGAAAAAATTTAGATAGATGAGTTTAAATTGAATTAAAAAAAATTAAAGGGTTAAAAATGAAAATTTTAAATTAATTGGAGGGTTAAAAAGCTTAAATTGGTTAATTAAATATTATTAGGGGCTATAACAAAATTATCCCATTTAGCTAGAGCGCCAAATCCCTTCTTGTCGAGGCTTCATCCCTTTTTTATATATTAGAAAAACGTGCAAAATAATCCTTTTTTGTAATATGTTAATTATATGAGGTGTATTTAATTAAATGATGCTAATTTTTTATAAAAAATCATGTGGAGTTATTTTAAAATACGATAATATATGTTCATTCAACTCAAATAATTAAAAAGATTGAATTAAATGATATAGTCCGAATTATTTAAGATATAATAAATGCGATGAATATTTCATGTTACATAAAAATATCATATCATATTATATTTTAGATTAATACTATATTATTTAATTAAGTCTATTTTATTAAATTAATATTTTTTTCAACTGCTACAAATATGGGCATTTTTTTAACGAAATTTTTTAATAAAAACGAAGAATTATTTTTTTTACTAAAATAAACCCACACTATAATACAAAAAAAATATTGGATGGTACTCTTTCCTATATTTATTCACATTAATGATCATAAAAACAGAAAAAATAAATAAATAAATCCTAAAAATATTTTAGTTCGTGCTGTCACGCGCATATGAGGGGAGTGGGCCATGCTTTCACTAAGCTCCAAGCTAGACAAATGTGGATGAGAGAAGAAGCAATTTAGATAATACAACGGATAATATAAAATCGGTGAAAGTGCTTCCAGTCTATAAATTTAGATCAAATTAATCTCTTTATTTTTAAATGAATCAATTCAATCTATTTATTATTTTTAAATTATAATAAAAATTTTATTTAAAAAATAATATGATTTTTTTATTTTTAATCCAACTCCAAATGAGAAGATTTTACTTAAAAAATTATAAAAAAACTTCAAAATATTAACTTAAATAATAAAAGATACTTTCAAATAATAAATATTAATTCTGTTAAAATTTAGTTTTGAACCTTGCCTTTTTTAATTTTGAGATTGTACAACAATAGTTAAATTTTAGTTTTGGTCCTTATACTATGCTCGAATTTGAAATTTATTATACGTACTTTAAACTTTGATATGGTTTAGTACCTCAAATTTTTATAATGTCATTAGTTAACTCAAATACATTATTTTGATTAAAAGGCTGCAATGAATTTTAGAATTATTAACACTTCCATTAAATTAAAATTAATTACAATGTAACTTTTTATCACGTTACTGCTAAATAAAGTTTTTTTAATTTTCAAAATGTCACACCAATAATTTAACAGAAGAAGTATAAATAATTCTAAAAACTTAATATTTAGTTTTTATACTCTAAATTATAGCCTTGAAAAATTATTAACCCAGCATGTGATGTAATACAAGTTAGAAACCATATAAATATCAATTTAAAATTATGTTTGAATCCCATGCGATGACTTGATAATTAGGGCTTAGGTTTGAGTCACGTTAATCGTGTTTATTGTTCAGAATTTATCTTATATATTAATGTATTAATATTTTTATTAAACAATTAGATCACCAAATTATAGTGTGATGAAGATACTTATGTCTTTTAGTACCATACTTATCACCAAAAATAAAATATGTGTTTTCACTATTATGAATAATTATATTTATTATGTTCTGCTTAGATTAACTTATAATTTTAGAATTTTTAAAAGGATTAAAATGAGAATTTATCATTGTGAAAGGCAAAGCCCCTGCATGCTTCTTGACCCATCCATATTCATAGTTCAATTAGATCTCAATTCAATTTTTTAACATTAATTTTATTATATATTATTATCATATATGTTTTTTTTATATAATTTTTAAAATTATCTATCTTTAAATAGAAAAATAATACGTTTCAGTGTATTCTCACGATCTCCTATATTGATAACAATATCGATGATAATCGTTGAATATTGCATGAGATTACCATTATAAACTGTTGAATAATAAAAAAATAAAAATAAATGAGGGAAAAAGATTTTACTATATGTAGCATGAAGTATATTAAGGGAATTTAAATAAAAAACTATATTTTATATAACATAAATTCTCAGATTTTTTATAAAAAAATCAACATATATTAATAAATCGCCTAAAATTTCATATTTATCAAAAAATATATACAATAAAGAAACTTTCCTTTGTCATTTCTTTCTCTTCCTTTCCAGTAAAAGTTTGTGGTTTTCAACTTAAAAGAGTTTGATTTGATTGCATTGTCTAAAATGAAAGTTTTTCTTTTCTTTTCGAACCAAAATTTTTAATTTTTTTAATATTATTTAATTATATTTTATAATAATGTTTTTATATTTGATTATTTTATTTATTATTACATTTATTAACAAAGAAATAAATAATACATGTGATGGGCCCATTTACCAACCCATAGATCTGGGCCCTACGTTAGGTGGACATGCACGAGTTCGGGACATCTAATCATTGATTTTATAGTCAGGACATTTCATCGAACGGTCCAGATGGAGCCATGCGAATGGAGGAATCTCTTATACTCTCTCTTTCTCTACCTTTATCCTTTTTTGGTTGGTGACTTTTCCACCCGTGATTTTTATTTCTCCAATGACTGATTTTTCCTTTTTTTTTTCTTTATTTAACGAATTTTTAATAAAACTTAAATTAAATTAAAAAATTTTATTTCCGAATTGTCATCAACAGTGTGTGAAATAAATTTTATATAAACATTATTAAATTTTAAGTATATGTTTTCTTCGGAAAACAATTATGAATCCAATTCGAAAAACATTGCTTAAAGGATATTTTCAATTCAATTAAATTAATTTAAGTAAGTGTTCTTCTATTAAGTTCAAGTATTTAATTGTTATTTTTTTTGAATATATTGAATATGATTATATGATAGTATATGTTTTTATTTTTTTAATCATTTGACAACGCACACACATTTTGCACACACAGGTGTTCAAACTCGAGTCTCCTAGGATAAACATCATCCTCTTTACCACTGGAGTCACGCTTTGGGTTCTTAATTGTCAATTTTAAATTGTTCTCAAACTTCAAAATATTTTAATCAAATCTTTGAAGTATCGATTAAGTTATTATGTAAGTTCGGCCATTTATTTGAGCGTTAAACACTTGGATTCTAAATTTTATTGACAAAAGTATTTACAATTTGATCATGTGATTTGAACCATATTTAACGTTTAAATTAATTATTACACTAGCAAAAAATTTAAACGATACAATATCGATACTTTAATAACTCATTTAAATCGTATTAAAATTCAACGATGAATTCAATTTCGGGCCAATGTCACAATTAATCCCTGATGTAATGAATGAAAAAGTTGTTTTTCCTTTTTCCGAATAAAGTTTTATTTTAATAATTTTGTTTATGGGTCATATACATGTGAATAATTATTCTTTGTTATTGGAAATTAATCGACAAAATAATAATGGAAGGTACCCTAAATTGTACTTCACAACTTAAATGTGCACCCTGTCTCTTTTTTTCTTTTTTCTTTTTTTCATATAAAACATAAATGAAAATATAAATTACATTATTTTAAAATACAAATATTAAATTCATCTTCTTCTTTTTTTCATATTTATTACATTATTTTAAATATAAATTAATGGTTCCGTACTACCGCTGTATCTATAATTAGGTTTTGTCTGGAGGCATATATAAGGGGACAGGGAGGGGCTTGGCCTCTTTGATTAAATGGATTAATACCAACTTTAATCCCTCTCAGTTACAAAATATTTAATTTAAACTCTATTTTTAAAAAATATTTATTTTGACTCATCCACGGTTTTGTCCGATTACTTAGGTTATTGTTAGCTCAAACCATTGACATGATTTCATTGATTCTGTTAGTTGAGTATTTATTAATATTTTCTATAATATTATAATTGTTAGATTATGTTATGTTTTTTTTAAATTCATAATTAAAGATATGGTGATCAGTGGCGGTTCACACAACTGTGTTGGAAGAGATTTTTTTTTGGATTTAATTAGTATTTAAATTTAAAAATCTTTAACTAAATTGGTATTTTTATTGATATATGGCTAACACTATTAATTTTATAATTTTCAACCAATCAATTTGTGCCACTGTATTAAATACCATTAAGATTATTAGAAAATAAAAAATGAATTTAAATTAATTTTACATTTATCTTTTTCTTTTAAGACCAATTAATTAAAAGACATTGAAAATTTAGAAAAAAAAAATCTTTCTTTTTCCCGTTCAAAATTGTCTTCTTCTCCCTGCACCATCACCGTTATGTTAGTTCACAGTAACAGAATGAAAAAAGCCCAGATCTAAGTATGCAAAGGTCTTGACCTAAAAACTTGCAACAAAAAAAGACTAAACAAAGATTAGAACTCAAAAAAGCAAGAAGAGTCATACATCAAAAGGGAAAAGTGGAAGAAGACAAACATAAAAAGAGAGGAAGGAAAACTTTATCTTGATTTAGAAATTGAGAATATTT
This sequence comes from Gossypioides kirkii, assembly GCA_005610355.1. Taxonomy (NCBI): domain Eukaryota; kingdom Viridiplantae; phylum Streptophyta; class Magnoliopsida; order Malvales; family Malvaceae; genus Gossypioides; species Gossypioides kirkii. The sequence continues at coordinate 36,870,197 of CP032244.1, read as the reverse complement.
TTAGATTTTTTTTTTAATTTTTGATATATCAAAAAGAGAGAAAATTTTAAGATGGTTAAGTCACGAGTCGGGAGAGTTCCTCCTCACTTTCTTCTTTGATCAAGGAGTAAAAATATCATCAAGCCTCTTGTATTAGGGATTAGATTGCATTTTATCATTTTTAATCAAAAAATAGGTAAATTAATTTTTATACATCTATTAAAAATTCCATTTATTTCTATCACTAAAAATTGGTTCATATATGTCAGATGTGTCACGAGTAACTTTATCAGTTTTTAACACTAGAAATAAGTGAAAATTTTAACAGAAAAAATGGACTAATTTACCCTTTTTTGCATTAAAAAATAAAATACAATTTATTTTCTAATACATTAGTCTCTATGATTTTTTTCCCGATGAAAATGAGCGATTATAAAAAAGCCTATAGTATAATTTTAATATTTTTAAACTTAGACATTTATTATAAAGAATGACAACATAATTTGTAATGATAAATTATATATTTAATTTTATAAATTAATTATAGGTTATATTATTTTTTATGTGCTTTGTATAAAAAATTTCATCAATAAATATATATAATAAATAATAACCATAACAATCGTCATAACCTAATTTAAAAGTTAGATCCAGTAAGATATCCATTTCTCTCGTGATTTAATATGTTAAAACATGTGAACGAAACATAATAGGCATGAAAGAAACATGAAAATAACAACATTTTCTCAATTAAAAAACAATCCATGGAATAGTCAATTTAATCTTTATTCGATTGATATGAGCATTGTTTCTAATGTAAGAGAATATGGATTTGAGTGCGCTGAAACGTATTATCTTCTTGAATATGTGTCGCGTGTAAAATATATTGACAATTTATACACACTCGTGACAAATAATACAATAATAAGTAAAATATCGTCTTCATAAAGATCGGATTAGTAAAATTGAATGATGTTACTACTGAAAATATATGCTATGGCAAATAAACAACAATGAAATGTGTGGGCAATTTTTAGTAACAAAAATGAATAACAAAAATATATAAACAAACTATTAAAATGTTAGCAAAAAACTTGAACCGCATTTAACATTTAAATTGATTATTACGCTACTAACAGCTTGAGTGATATTTTAATAACTCAATTAATTTATTATAAAGTTTAACGATGAATTCAATTTTGGGCCAATATCACAATCAACCCCTTATGTAATTAATGAAAAAGTTGTTTTTCCTTTTTCCAATGGAGTTTTATTTTAATAATTTTGTTTCGGAATTCATTTACCGAATCCTAAAAACAGTTTTCGACACATCAGATTTTTTTACCCTCAACTGATAATATTTCGATCTGAGATCAATTTTAGAAAATAAACAGACTCCTTTTAACTGATCAAACAAATTATCAATATTGAGCAGTGAATATTTGTTCTTTATTGTCACTTTATTCAATTGGCGGTAATCTATACAAAGTCTCAAAGACCCGTCTTTTTTTTTCACAAATAACACCGAGACTCCCCACGATGACATACTAAGACGTCTAAATCCTTTATCTATTAACTCTTGCAACTGAATCTTCAATCATTTAAAAGTTAAAGAAAATTAGAAATTATAAATGGGTCATATGCATGTGAATAATTATTCTACATATATTGGAAATTAATTGACAAAATAATAACGGAAGGTATCTTCGAAATTATAATGATACACTGGACAAGATGCATGCTGGACATTTTGAGATTATATAGGTCATCATTGAAAATTTATATAATTTTTTTAATTTATATATTTTTCAATTTTAAAGACCAAAATGGAATTAATTATCAAGTTCAAGTACTAAAATGAAAAAAATTTACATTTATCAATATTAACCTAGTGTTCAGGCTCAAAAATTGTATTATCCTTTTAAACAAGTTTTAATATAACATTTGATATCTGATATTTTTTCCTAATTTGATATTTAAACTTTTTTGTCCAATTTGATACTCAAATTTGACATTTTTTCTTAATTTGGTACTTAAACTTGACACTTGTTTTAAGTTGGTACTTAAACATTTTGGGGTCCAATTTGGTACCCGAACTTGACTATTCTTTCTAATTTAGTACCTAATCTTTTTTTTAAATATCAATTTGTTAAGCATAACTCAATACCTATTTTAACATGAATTTTCTCTAAATCTGACAATATTTTTGTAGCATAACAAAAAAAATTTTAACACCGTTATTGTTTTGCATAATTTTTATAATATTTAATAAATTTAGGTACCAAATTGAATAAAAAAACTTAGGTACCAAATTAGGAAAAATGCCAAGTTCAGGTATCAAATTAGGTCCAAAAAAACGTTTAAGTACCAAATTAGAAAAACGTATCAAGTTCAGGTGCCAAATGCTATATTAAGCCTTTAAACAATCATAAATCACATTTACGTTTTGGATTTTCCATTTTTCCCTCTCGCGTCATGTTCCCGCCAAAAAGCTGCAGATTACCAGAAAAAAATTAAGGCGAAAATTTGACGTCAAAACACTCGGTAGCCAAAATCAAGATCACCACCGTCGAGATGTTTGGATCTCACGGAGAGAGATTAATTGAAAAATACGGTTCGATTAATGCAAGCAACGTTGGCTCTATCGTTCCCGTTTATTTCACCGAAAACGAGTACTCCAAGGACGAAGAAAAGCTTATTTTTTACCTCATTCGCTTCTTCTCCGATTCTCCAGGGAAAGATCTTGCTCATCAGGTGTGGCTTCCTCTCTTTCCTTTCTTTTTATATTTTAGTCTCGATTTTGTGGACATTTTATTTATTCATTTTTTTCTGGTTGACTTCATTTTAGTGCTCGATCAGGTGAATTTGGCATATAAAAGTACGATTTAGTTAGGGATTTTCTTTTTTTGGTACTACTTTTTTGGTTTTATTACTTTGTATTAGCAATTTACAGTAACAAAGTTCTTCTGTTGATATTTTAAATTTTAAATCGATTAACGAGCAGCTGCAACGCCAATTTTTTAGCAACAAGCTGTGCGATTTCATCATGAACAGGTAAAGGATGATTATGGTGCCGTTTCTTTGTCTCTTGATTATCAACAATCTCGAAAATTATGTGATATATTTCAAATTTTTGGACATTTTATTTATTTATCTTTAATTTTCTGTTTGACTTCATTTTGGTGAACAAATGATTGAGAGTGATCTAATATTTTCTTCGATGTGCTTAATTAGGTGAATTAGGCATATAAATGAATGATTTAGTTAGGGATTTGCTTTAGTTGTTACTAAATTTCGGTTTTATTACTTTATATTAGCAAATTTACTGTAACTTTTGTTGATATTTTAAATTTTGAATCAATCAACGAGCAACTGCAACGCCAATTTTCAGCTCTTTGCAATTTCATCATGAACAGGTAAAGGATGACTGTGGTGCCGTTTCTTTGTCTCTTGATTACCAACGATTTCGAAGATTATGTGATATCGAAGAATTCTATGCCAAAATGGAAAATAAACCTAAAATAGCTCTCTCATGCATAAGTGCTGCTATTCACCAGGTATGAATGAGCAAATGATGGAAAGAAGTGATTTTTATGTTTAATTAAATTTAATTTAACCGCGGAGATATGTTGCGAGCAGGTTTTATTAAACAACCAGGATTTCTACTTGGAGGAAGGAAAGAAGATAAATATTCGTCTGCACAACTACCCTGAATCCATGATTGTCTTGAAGAACTTAAAGGCAGCATATATCGGTACCCTCTGATTTTCAACTTATAGTTGCAGTTATCCAGCTACCATGATTTATGTAAAGATGTTTGTTTGATTATATATACAGACAAGCTTGTATCTGTGCGGGGTACAGTGGTAAAAGCTAGCAATGTCAAGCCTCTTGTGATTAAAATGAATTTTGCCTGTGAAAAATGTGCAACCGAGATTCCTCGTTCATTTCCTGATGGAAAGTTTTCACCACCATCGGCTTGTACTATACATGGCTGCAAGAGCAGAACATTCAAACCAATTCGATCATCGGCTCAAGCAATAGATTTTCAGAAGATAAGGTAAAATAATTGATGCCCCAATGGTACAGTATTTCTTAGCAACTCCATGTACACTCTATATCTACACATCTTAATAGCATTCCATTCCGTTAATAAAAAAAAATTGGCTACTCACTTTTCTTGATTACACAAATTCCAGGTTACAGGAGCTCCTGAAGTCTGAGGACCATGAAGAAGGTCGTGTACCTCGAACAGTAGAATGTGAATTGACTGAAGATCTTGTTGATCTGTGCATCCCTGGAGATGTAGCAACAGTCACTGGAATTGTAAGAGTTATCAACAATTACATGGATATTGGAGGAGGTATATAAAGAAATCCCTTTATAGCCAATTTATCACGGAATTTGAAATAACTTTACAAACAATATCTCATTTTCAGTAAGGGCAGATGCAATGTTAATGTAGTACCTTCTAGATATTTCCATTACATACATGAAACATATAAACAAGAATTTTCATTCATGCAGCGATTGTGATTTGGGAACATAGAGGGTCATCTTTGGTTGGAATGAATCAAACACTTGCTTACACCTACAAAAACTTTGATTCTTTTTCAGGAAAATCAAAAGGCAGAAGTCAAGGATTTTACTATCTGTACATAGAAGCAGTTTCTATAAAAAATTCTAAGTCGCTCTCTGTGACTGAGGATTTGGAAGATTCCAATAGTGATGCTAGACCAAAAGAGCTAGTTGATTTGTTCTCTTTCTCTCCAAGGGATTTGGAATTTATTGTGAAGTTTTCAGAAGAGCATGGTTCAGATGTCTTTCGCCAAATACTTCAATCCATATGTCCATCCATCTATGGGCATGAGCTTGTTAAAGGTAAACCTTTAATTTGCACTCGACTGAAACTTAATTAGAACTTTCATCTAAAATGATTATAATGTTGGCCAATCCATTACGTAATGTTGTCATTTCAGGGCACCTGCTTCACCCACCAAACTACTACCATGCCATCAACCCATTATACATGGTTGTAATCTGTAAATTTGCTTGATATAAACCCCATGCCAAGTAATAGAATTAGTGTCACAAACGGACATGGTCAAATATTTACGGGGTTGCAATTTAATAATGTGACATTGTATTTTAATGAATATTTTTGGCTTAATCAACAGCTGGGATAACTTTGGCGTTGTTTGGTGGAGTACGAAAACATTCAATGGACCGGAATAAGGTCCCAGTCAGAGGAGACATCCATGTCATTGTTGTTGGTATATGCTTATTTTCATCTGCTTCTTTTATAATAAGTAGCCTTTCTAGCTACCTTTTAATTTTTAGGAAAAACTTTATATCACCTTACCATCCGCATCCAGTAAACTAAACAGTCTGTTCATACTTCATATTTTCTGCATATAAACTCAATAGGTTGATTCTTAACAATTACTACTATTTTACCAGGTGATCCAGGTCTGGGGAAGAGCCAACTGCTGCAAGCAGCGGCTGCTGTTTCCCCACGTGGTATATATGTTTGTGGCAATGCCACCACCAATGCTGGTTTAACTGTAGCTGTAGTGAAGGACACTATGACAAGTGACTATGCTTTTGAGGCTGGTAGTTGACTCTTTCTCTCTGTTCTTTGAAAGCTTATATATAGTATTTTGGATTATTCATTGTATCAATCTTGTTGTTTGATGGGCATGAGCTAGCTCATTTGAAATGTATTTGCCACCCACAAACAAGACAACTGTTGGACTGATCTACATAAGATTTACATGCTATTTTGTTGTGGAAACATAAAATTATATTCATTCTTGTAACAAATACATTTGCTGCAGGAGCCATGGTACTTGCAGATGGTGGACTATGCTGTATAGATGAGTTTGATAAAATGTCTGCTGAACATCAGGTTTCTCCTGATTGCTTTATTTATCATTTGACCTCTAAGCATCCGGGCTTTGCTTACATCGGGATTGCACCAGGCTTTACTGGAAGCAATGGAACAACAGTGTGTTTCTGTTGCAAAAGCTGGACTGGTAGCAAGTTTATCTGCTCGAACATCTGTCTTAGCAGCAGCAAATCCTGTTGGTGGTCATTACAAGTAATACTTTATGAATTCTATTATTGTGTTTTCCTTTTACTTTTACATACTGATACATAAATTTTATGTTGGTTTTACTTTGTTCTATTGATACTGGTATTATCTCCGATTCTGTTGATAATTAATAAAACCAATATCCAACTGCAGCCGTGCAAAAACAGTCAATGAAAATTTGAAAATGAGTCCAGCTTTGCTCTCAAGATTTGATTTGGTTTTCATATTGCTTGATAAGCCTGATGAGCAGCTGGACAAGCAACTTTCGGAGCACATAATGTCTGTAAGTATTAAGTAGTCTTCCCTGGCCCTTTCATATTGTTCATCTCCAGTGAGTGAATAAAATTATATGTTGGAGTGTTTCCTTCAATTTTTGTACCTTATAACAAAAACAGAATAGCTTATTGACAACATTTTATATAAGCTTATATGCTTGAGCCAAGGTTTTATAAATCAAAATGTCAATTACCCTTGTGTCTATGTTGTAGCTTCATGCAGGATATGGAGAAAGTTCACCAGCACTGAAAAAGCCACGTATAGCTAAAGGTTTCAATTTTTATATTTTCCAATCTGCCTTATTACAAAAAAAGTTTTTATCATGCATGCAAGTGATCAAGTTTAGAAAGAGAATCTAACAAGAAAAACTTCTGATTTATAAATGTAGCATCACAAAACGTTGAAGCAATGAGTATGAGAGTGAAAGGAGGTTCTTTAGTTTCTAGGCTGAGACTTGACCCCAAAAAGGATGCTGATTTTGTCCCATTGCCTGGTGCACTTCTTCGCAAATATATTTCTTATGCAAGAACATATGTCTTCCCCAGGTAATTAAAGGCGATCTCCACATTGAATACTTGCATTTGCGTGCCACAGCAATTTTTTTTTTTGTTTTATCATTGTCTCTTTACTTTTATGCCAATTAGGATGTCCAAACCAGCAGCGGAAATCCTGCAAAAATTCTACTTACAACTAAGAGACCGTAATACATCTGGTGATGGCACACCTATAACAGCGAGACAATTGGAGAGTCTGGTTAGACTAGCACAAGCTCGAGCACGAGTGGATTTGAGAGAAGAAATAACAGTCCAAGATGCTAAGGTATGAAGGGTTAATTTTCCTTGGTTTCTAGGTTGGGCAGGTAGGGGGAACCTGATAATGGCCCCTTCGTTCATAGTGTCTGATTGAAGCTCAATGATAAGTCATTAATTTAGGTATATTTCCTCTTATCTTGTTACTCGTATTCAGATATAAGCGTTGGATATAAGTATATATTTGACTTGGGCATGTTTCTTTATTTTTTTCTAGTTTTTCAATGTATTTGGATGATCATATCCTCGTACTGGTCCAATTATGGTTTTCAATCCTATACTAAACTTGGGATTGAGTCTATGCTTTAATTTGGTATAATTTGATCTTCGTCTTATTATTAACATCTTGTCTTTGTCCAATTACTAACGGCATTACAATAATAGTAGCAATTTGAACGAAAGTTTTAACAATATTAGTAATTTGAACTAAGGCATACGTTAATAATAGTAGAAGGATCAAATTGTGCGAAACTAAAATATATGGACTAAATCCCGAAGTTGAATACAGTACAGGGACAAAAACATAATTTGACCCATATCTATATCTAAAATCCGACATTAATACTTGAAAAAAAAGTTGAAGTGACATAGTTTTTGTCTTAGATTTTTTTTTTTTTACATTAAAACTTTCTAAAATGTAATTCTATACAATGCACCGAAGATAAAATAAACTGCTTCCATTGTTTCAGAACAACTAATCTTTGAACTAAGGCCTTTTTTTCTTGATTATTTTTTGAAATTTTGGATTATTTTATTTTGCAGGATGCAGTTGAAATAATGAAAGAATCCCTGTACGATAAGTATGTTGATGAGCATGGATTTGTGGATTTTGGTCGAAGTGGTGGAATGAGTCAACAAAAAGAAGCAAAACGCTTTTTAAGTGCTCTAAACAAGCAATCAGAGTTGCAACAAAAAGATTGCTTCTCCATAGCTGTATGAACTTTAGCTTTTTATAGTTGGTCTACCAAATAATTTTATTCTCATTAAAGGAAAATCATTGGTATCCAATTATTTTATTTCAGGAAATCTACAGTTTGGCAGATAGAATTGGGTTAAGAGTTCCTGATATTGACACATTTGTGGATAACTTAAACAGTGTAGGTTATCTTCTCAAGAAAGGGCCAAAGACATACCAGGTATGAACTCTTAAAACTCTAGACATAAATGTGTAAATATGGGTATTATATTTAGATATCAACTAGTTTTTAACAAATCAATTGGTATCACTAAATTTTTAAATTGATAGGGTTAAATTACTTTTTTGACCCTGAACTTGGCAACTTTTTTTACATTGAAATTTAAAGTTTTTTTGTGCAAATTAGGTTTTGAATTTGACAATTAGTCTCACATCGGGGTTTGAGCTTTTTTTCCAAATTAGTCCTTGAAAACTCGAAGTTCAGGCTCCAACGTGGAAACAATTGTCAAGTTTAAAAATTAACTTGGACAAAAAAAAAGTTCAAGCTTAAATGTGAGAATAGTTAACTAATTTGTGCTACAATGTCAGAACAATTACTAAATTCAAAGGAATTTACTTGGACAAAAAATTTAGACTCCAATATAAAAAAAATTACTAAATTTGATACTATACTTTAATAAACTTGAAAATGAAAAAATTATATATGTTTTAAAATCTATCTTCATGTGCGTATATATATTGGGTAAACTACACTCATGGTCACTCTGAAATAGGATTTGTTCTATTTCGATCATTTTAATTTTTTTTTCAATTTAGTCACTTTAATTAAGATAATTGTTTGAATTAGTCATTGCAGTTAAAATTTCCATTAATCTATTAACAGATTATTGATGTGGCACATTAATCCATTGAGTGACTAACATATAACAATTTTTTAACTTTTAACTAAAGCTAGGGACCTCTTTAATTAGCCCAAAAGACTTTATTTCAATGTCAACTTCTTGATCATCATTATTTATAAATATTTATCTGTGGGTGTTCTGTAATTCTGAAAATGTTTAGTAATACACGGTGCTTATCCTAAGTGTGAAGCCAGTGTTGTTGCTTCCTCATCTTTAGATCGATTCTCGACCGAAATATAGCTGAGTCCATTGTGAAGCCAGTTTCGCATATTTATTTCAACATTGATGTCCTCCATTGTTGCTTTTATTTTTTTGTTGTTTCACTTCTCTTGTGTCCTTTTTTTTGTTTTTGTTTTTGTTTTCTGAGATGACATCAATATATTTGCATTGTGAGTACCTCCATAACATTACCAACGTTCACCACGATAGCTTCCGAATCAGCTTAACTAGAATCTATTCATCTTTATGTCGGATTTGGAGTCCAGGAACCTCATCATCTTGCCAAAGTAATCTTACTATATCTGAGTCAGAGTGAGGGCTAAAACCAAGAACAAAATCAGACCTTGAGCATGGTGGGTAATAGTTTTGTATAGTCAAATCTCTTTTTTTGCAAAAAGAAAAAAGAAAAAAGAGAGTGAATCTTCAAGTTCCATTAAAAAATGGCAGACAAGTGAATCTCTGCGGCAAACCCTGCTTCTTCACAGTCTCTGTTTCATGTCCTCAACCTTATTTCTCTCATCCTTTCTCATAATTCAAGTGCCGGTAACCCAATTCCTTTAAGGCTTACAAACTAGAGTTCCACAATGGAAAGAGGTCCCGGATATGGAGCTTATGCAAAGCTGAGAGAAACAAAGTTAAGAATGAAGAGTGGGATGAGAAACAACATAAAAAAATAATGGTTTGGGTTAATTAAAAAGATGTCCCTAATTTTAGTTAAAAGTAAAAAAAATTGCAACATGTCAATCATTTAATGAGTTAATGTGTTACGTTAGTAATTTTAGTGATTAATGAATTTTTTAATGATAGTGACTAATTTGGACAATTATTTTCATTAAAGTAATTAAATTAAAAAATATTTTAAATGATAAAAATAAAACAAATCCTATTTTAAAATATGATGAGAATAGTTTACTCATATATATTTTGTTATTTTAATGTAATTAACTAAATAGTTTTTAATTTTTTTTTGAATATTTTAAAATTTCTTTTTTTTTTTTGTTAAATTCCTTCTCTCTTATATATATAATTCATTACATTAAAAGAACCAAATATCAACTGGTAGGTTTTCAGTTTCTTATCTCAATAGTAGGGATGTATATGCAAACTATAACCAACTTAAAAGGAAGATAGAATCCATTATTATCATCAACCACTAGTGTATCTATATTTTTTTATGTAATATGCTCTGATATGACACTATTTAGTTAAGTTTCTTAGTATAACTTTAATAAAGGTAAAGGGTCAAGACTCAAGGGTAGATGCATCATGCATGCATGGCCCTTTGACTGATCAATCGTGCTTTTTAATGCAGGTGTTATCATCATCATATTCAAGAAGCCAACCATCAAGATCAAGATGCTAATTACCATTGATGCATTTGAAATGTGTGGTAATGTGACTTCTGCATTTTTTTCAAGATAATTTCTAGATTATATATATGGCAATGCAACCATTCAATTCATAATATGAAACACTTTTTTGCATTTAATTTCACAATACACATTCGCGTCTGTCTGTAATCTATATATTTATATTAATTAAGTTATAAAATTAATTATATTAATTATATACATTTATATTGAATCATTAAATTCAATATTCAAATAGTGTAAATCAAAATAGTGTTCATAAATAGGTTTCACCGTCTACTGGTTTCTTTAAACTTAACACAGATGGTGCCTGTCATTCGATTTTGGGGCTTGCCTGTTCTGCAGTTGTAGCGCGAGATGAGCAAGGGAGACAGTTATGGGGTTACGGTAAAAGCATTGGCAGTTGTAGTGTACTACAAGTTGAATTGTGGGCGATTTATGACGGTTTCCAATTAGCTTGGGAGGCCAAATGGTCGAACATTATTATTGAAATAGATTGTGCTTTGATTATTAAAGGAATCCATGGAGATAATAAAGAACACTTAAATAGAGACTTGATTTTGCAGATTTAAGAGTCGTGCAGGTGCGAGTGGAAAGTGATCATAAAGCAAGTACTTAGAGAGGTGAATTTGACGGTTGATATCTTGGCTAAGCTGATGAAAGGCTCCCCCATTGGTGAGAGATTTTTTCATGCCGCTTCTCCTTCGATTGAGGATCAGATTCGAATTGATAGATGTGACCGTTTTTTCAATACCGATTTTACTCATAGTGTGTAATTAATTCTATTTCTATTGTTACCAAAAAACATTTATTACCCAAAATCTTGAAAAACTTAATTAAATAACTCAATTCCAAATATAAAATTTTAAAAATTATGTTTAGTACAATAAAATATTTATTTTATTTATTTGTGTTTTTTATTATAATGAAAGATTTATTATATTTATAGTTGTGTTCTTTTTAATATAAATATTTTTTTAATGTATTTTTAATGTGTTAGTAAATTTTTATTTTAGTGGTTTTAATGCATTGAGTGTATTATATTTTCTTAAAAATTATTTTAAATAAAAAATTAATTTAAAAAAAAACAAATATGAGTGAATCAGATCGGGCTTGAGTTTAGGTTTGAATAAAAAGTAAATTTATTTTTGGATTGAGTTGATTTGAATTTAAAAAATTAATTTAAATATTTTGTGTGGGCTTAACCGACAATCACTTCTACTCCCAATATATATTATTTACAAATGATTAACAAATGATTATGTATCAATTTATTGACTATTAAAAAAATAAAAATTGAATGGTAAAGAATTTATTTTACCATATAACATTTTTTATTGTTTGTACAAATGCTTTAATAATAAGATTTTTTAGTTAGAATTATATTTGAACTATTAAAAAAATTAATATATTTTTTAGTTACAAATGCTTTAGTTTTTCTATCCCAATTTGATACCTGATTTTAATTTCAATGTTTATTTTAATAATTGAAATTTTAAATTTGATATTAGTTTTTATCTTAATTTGGTATTTAAGTTTGACTTTATCATTCAATTTGATACTCGAATTTTTTTTTGTCTCAATTAAGCACTTAATTTTTTACTAAAGTACACATATCAAATTTTTATTGAGCCACATGACATTGTTTGGTTTGGTTACCAAATGGAACACTGAAACTAAACTTAAGTACCAAATTGGAATAAAAAAGCTTAGGTATCAAACTGCACATTGAAGCCAAAATCAGGTACTAGATGTTATATTAACCCTTCAAAGAAAACTTACCCTACAGTTACAGTGTTGCAGGCTGTAGTTCATTTTCATTGTCTTTTTATTTTTCTGAAACTGTTTTAATTTTTGAATCTCTGGAGTCTGGAGGTTGGTTCCGTTACCAATATTAACGGCGAAAAACAAGAAATCAAATTCTTTTCTTTTCTTTTCTTTTCATCCAAACAGCTACATTTATCGGTAGACTCATCGAAGCTAATTAGACAAAAAGAAGAAGAAGAAAATGACTGTCATTGATATATTGACCAGAGTAGATGTGATCTGCAAGAAGTACGACAAATACGACGTCGAAAAGCAGCGAGACCAAAATATCTCCGGCGACGATGCCTTTGCTCGCCAGTACGCTGCTATTGAAGCTGACATTGAATCCGCTCTTCAAGTAAACTCCCGATCTAATCTAATTGGTTTAAGCTTATTTTTGTTGCGATTTGTTAGGTTTAAGCTTGCGATTTAGAGTGTCAGTCTTCTCTGCTTTTTGTTTAATTGAGAGTTTTTCAGCAAGAATTAGGGTTTTTATGTCTTCAATTTGAATTATGTTTAATTTGATTTGATTTAGAAAGCGGAGCTTGTTTCCAAGGAGAAAAGTAAGGCATCTGCTGTTGCGGTGAATGCTGAGATTCGTCGAACCAAGGCTCGATTGCTTGAGGAGGTACCTAAATTGCAGAGGTTGGCTGTTAAGAAGGTTAACTTCTTATCTTATCTTTAAAATTTCCAAAAAATAAAATTTAACAGTTTATTGTAAATGTGAGCTCGTTTACTTGTAATTGGTTGGTTGTGTTGTTATGTAACACAAGCATAGGCTATATTTTTGTGATAATGCATTTTATTTTACATATTTAAGGGTATTGTGTATTTGTGGACTTGAGAAATCAATTAGTTCAGACTTCTAGTGTGATAAATTTTGGAATTTGCTTTCAGGTTAAAGGGATTTCAATTGAAGAGATGACTGCTCGTAGTGATCTGGTCCTCGCATTGCCGGATAGGATTCAAGCTATACCTGATGGAACTGCTGCTCCTAAAACTGGAGGCTGGATGTCTTCAGCACCTTCAGCTTCTCGTACTGAAATTAAGTTTGACTCAGGTGAATCTTAACTTCATTGAATTTTATTGAGATTGCATACACGTAGTGTAAATTTTTACGTAAATAATCTAGTTTATACAAACTTTGCGGAATGAAATAAGGATAACCTGATCTTTGAAGACAAATGGCTTGACTCACTGATCAATAACAAAATAAAAAATGAGACTACTGTCTTTAATTTTCTTGTTCCGTTCAAAGGATATGGTTTTAGACAATGATATGCTGTCTTTGAATATCTTTTCTAAAACCAAATTGTTGGTTTTGTTTCATGTTGTACATCTCTACTTGTGTTTTTGTTTGTTTTGGGAAGGGTAGATGTGGTCTAATGGTTCATTTTATTTGGTGGTGGCGTACATAATGATGCGAGGAGTGTTATTTAGTTTTATGATAGCCGCTTCAACCTTAAGATGAAAAGTTGGGAAACAATGGATAAAGAACAATAGCTTGACTCGGATAAAATTGAAGAATTCGGGAGATAAAGATGGAGAAATAGAAGTAATAGTGGGAACCCCAGAAAATGTTGGAGAGAGAGAGAGATAAACATATGAATGCCATCTCAAATATATTAAAAATTTTATACTTGACCATTTATTGCTTCAATTATAATAAAGCATGGTGGGTGCTTACTTATGCAAGTATAAAACCACTCATTCTTTTATTAATATCTGACTATTTGTGATGGGAAATTTTTCTGTCATAGTTTATCATGCAGAATTTATCAATAACTCTTTCTTAACCTCTGAAACTTTTGCCTGGAAGATCTTATGATTTGTTGTACTTACATATTCATATTGTTCATAGATGGGCGCTTTGATAATGAATACTTTCAAGAATCTGAGCAGTCAAGTCAATTCAGGCAGGAGTATGAAATGCGAAGAATGAAGCAGGCAAGTCGAACTTTTGCTGATGCTATTGTTTTTTATCCTTCTTCCTTTGGAAGGAAAGCTTGTTTGTGTTTTGCTTGCATGCACCACATTGATGGAGCTATGATTAACTTTTTATTTCTTTTGATATCCATGTAGGACCAAGGTTTAGATATGATTTCAGAAGGTTTGGATACTTTAAAGAACATGGCTCATGATATGAATGAGGTAAGGTTGCCTTGATTGTCATTTGAAACTATTCAATATGATGTATTGTAACATTTATGCTTGCTACTTAAGTGTTACCTGTGATACGTGCAGGAATTGGATAGGCAAGTTCCTTTGATGGATGAAATTGAAACCAAGGTTAACATCATGACCATCATGTTATTATACATCTTACTATCCTAATAACTGCTTAGAGATTACCAATTTACACTATGTATTCTGTTCCTTACACATTTACAGGTGGATAAGGCAGCTGGTGACCTAAAGAATACCAATGTCAGACTTAAACACACTGTCACTCAGGTGATTCATTATAGCTTCATTAATTGTAGATTTGCATCCTTTTTCATTTTTCTTTGTTGGATCTGACTTATGTTTCTGATTTTATCCAGTTGAGATCCAGCCGAAATTTCTGCATCGATATTGTCTTATTATGCATAGTTTTGGGAATTGCTGCCTATTTATACAAGTAAGCTTCAAACTCATGCCTTCTATTAAAAAAATGAATAAAAGAAAAACCCTGCATCATAAGCTTTTGTCTAACGCTCTTGTGAATAAAAAACGTGCAAGGATATTGGTACGTGTTTGACAAGGGGGGGGGGGGTGGAAATTGCTGCTTTAAGCCCCTCAGAATTTGTTAAATCTTAAGCTAATATATGGTAAAATTATAGTTTGGCCCCCAAAAATGATAGAATTTTAATTTATTCCTTTTGAAAACCATAAAGATACAAGCCACTACAAGGGTGAAATACATTTTAGCTCTCATGAAAATATATAACTTAATCTCGGCCCCCCCAAAATAATTTTTGGCTTCACCCTTGGGCAAAGGTTTGTTTTTTTTGAAGTTCTTCATTATACCATGAGGTGGAGGGTCATATCCTCATACTCATGTCCAAACAGACATGGGTCCTTCAAGAATAAAAAGAAGAATCAAAGCGACATAATCATGTTCTATGTCATAGAATATCATTTTAATTGAACTCGTACGGTGTGCTTCAGTTTTATTTGGGGTTAGATTTTGGATTTTGGTTTTTTCAAGTAATGATTTAGGCCGAATAACTCGTTTGTTCTCACATTTCTTTTGTGTTTATCGTTGAGAAGTGGTCACCCTTAACCTTAAAATGTCCCTCATTTACAGTGTTTTGAAGAAATGAAGCGATAAAAGGATAAGTCGATCCTTTCCCTTATGTGCTGTCATCTTTTCTTGCATTGTCTTTCATCTTGAGGGCTTGGTAAGGTGGTCAATCTCGTATTTGAGTTGTTTCTTTTGTGGGAATCATTGGTCACACTGGCATAATGTGAGTTTATCTTTCTATATAAATTCGAGACAACCGTAGAATGTCTATATATTATGTGATTTGCAGAGATATATTATCACATTATTTTAAAATGACACTTCTGCTTTCATTGCTCTTCATCCAGATATGGACATTGTTATCATACTCTGAAAATATTATATAGGTCATTGTTTTGTGTATTTCTTCCTCCAGATATGGGGCATTGTTAACGTTATTTAAATTGGCTTATATATATAGTGTGATATTTTGGTAAGTAAAGCTTTTAAGAGCTAAATCCCAATCACTTTAATTAAGAATCAAACATTATATTGTATACGAAATTTAGTTTTTATATTTTTTATTTTTAGAAATTTAATCTTTTTCAGATTTTAGATTTCAGGTTCACTTATTGACATTGTTAAAATTATTTTGCTAAATTCAAGCTCACTATAATGTCATTTTTTAATTGCATGATTATAAGCGAGTTTTTTTTTTTTTATTTAAAAATGTTGTATCAACAAATCTAACAAAGAAAAGTTTTTAATAGTATCAATAATTGGATTTTAATTTTGAAATCTAAAAAATAGATGGATTAAAATTTTAATTTGTGAAGAGTATAGATTTATTGTATATTTTAACTAAATTAAACTTACTAATGTTGAGAAGTTGGTTATTAGAGTAACAAACTCGAAGAGCTTAGGTTAGGGGTGTTCAAACAGTTAATCGATCAATTAATCGAATTAATTGAACTTTTTAACTTTTAATTGTTAATCGAATTGAATATTTTTCAAAAAAAATTAATCGAATCGAAATATTTTGGTTACTCCGGTTGGTTAATCGAATTAATCGAAATTTATATGTTATGTTTTTTTTGGTTAAAACAAGTATAAAATATATAAAAATAAATAAATAAATTGATAATGTTCATTTGATCGGATTACCCGAATTAATCGAATTAGTAATAGCCTAATACATATAATATATAATATTATTTATTAAGTTCGGTTGATTTGGTTAATTACTCAATTTTGAATCAAATTAATCGTTAATTGAAATTTCAAAAAATTTTTAACCGATTTTCAATCGAACTAAATCGATTAATTGATCAATTAATTGAATTAGATCAGTTCGGTTAATTAATTCGATTTTAATCAAATATTGAACACCTCTAACTTAGGTGCTTAGTTGAGAGGAAAAAATTGAAAGGACATTTTTGTAATTTTTTTTATAACATATTCATCCAATTGAAAAAAATCCATAAAAGAAAATATTTTTCATTTTGATAAACGTTTTCATAAATAGTATCATATCACTTCCAAATTTTAATACTAAGTAATATTTTTGAATTTTTATAAAATTTAAATGTTTAGATTTTTTTTTGAATGTTATATTATTTTGTCAATTATTTAAGTTTTGAAATTGATACTCTTTTAAAAAAATTTGGAAATTACTGAATTTTTCAAAACATTTTTTTTTGAAAATTTTTGAAATTTAAATATTTTTTTACTACTTAAAATTTTTAATGACTTAAAAAGAATCAAAATTATGGATAGGTCTAGTTATTCGGCTTTTTTATGGCCCAACAGTAAGGAAATACAGAAAATTATTTGAATTGGGCCAGTCTCAAGTCGAGAGAAAAATTATTCTATGACGTGTCAATATTCTACTGCTTAAAATTTCACGTACACTTTGGTCCCACTAAATTCTACGTGTATTCCATCAATTGGTTGAAATAACGTGGAATGACATGCAAATCCTCAGATCATCGATAATTTCTTCTAAAAAAAAATTCGAACAATTTTTTTTATAAATTCAAATCCCATTAATTTTTTATTTTCATTTACTGACAAATATTTGGTTTTCTCAAAATACCCAAATCCAAAAAAATAGCCAAATAAACATAAAAAAAGCATGCCTATGTAAATCTATTGATTTATAGAAAACTGAAGGAAGAACAATGTTGAAGAGTTTGAGTTTGAACTGGGCCTTCAATTCAATGGCTTGGAAAGGATTTGCCTACACAGTTTTTATACTGAATTTTGTATTGATTTGTCAGCATTTGCTTCTTCAGCCTCTCGTTTCTGCTTTGGGTTAGTTTTCTTTTTGAACTTTTTGTGTTTTTTAAAGTATTCCCATTAATTTGGTGCTGATTTGATAATTTGATCTGTGTTTTTTTAAATAAAATTAGTGTGCTTTAGCTTTAATTTTATCTGGGGTTTTGTTTGAGTGTGGTTAAATGATGTTTTTGGGTTAAAGATTGTGAGAAAGTCGGAAGTCTTCGAAGGGAAAAAGGGAAATTTTAATCAGTTTTTTCATATACCCAATTAGTCATTTTATGCTTTTATTAATTGCTTATGCATTGCTATATTAATTCATCCAACTTGAGTAGAATTGTGAGAAAAATAAAATGAAAATTTTAAAATGGAAAATGGGAAAAAGTTTTTAATTTTATGATATGCAAAAGTCGCCATTATCTTGTAAAATGATTATCAAATATATTGGATCTTAATTGGGTTAGGATGGATAGTTTTATCATGTTTTTTGGTTTATCATCATATTTGGTAATTAGTCGTTAGCCTTCTATTGTGAACATTGATGAATTAGAATTTGTCTATTGGATAATTCGGGTTGAAAATACCCGTTTTTGTGTTCGAATTTACTTCAAAATGTACTATATGAAATGAATTGAGAAGTGTTGAGGGGAATCGGCTCTCTTTTGAGAGAAGTCTTTGAAGTGTCGTCTATTGAGCAGCCGATCAGACCCTCAAACAGTGGTGGTATTATGCTTGGGGTATCTATGCTCAGTTTTAGCCTCGGGTTTTGTCTTTCGACTCCAAGGGGAGCCCAACGGGTTCATGGAGTAAGAACGCTACCACTTGGCTAGACTAGCTGGTCAACAATGTCTTTGTATAAATGCATCGTCTGTTTCATTGTTGTATGATGTTTAAAGTCTGAGGAGCCAAATAACCGGTGCTTGTTTTTCGAATATCGGAATTAATATTCTTGGAGTTTGCAACCATCGCATATACTTTCAATATGTCTTTGTTTAACATTTCAACTTGGATGTGTAGATGGAAATCTAGGAAATGCTGCTGAGTTGTTCGAGAGAGTTTCACAAAGTATAAAAGTGAAGCGTTATAGTGAGGCACTCAATGATCTCAATGCTGCTATTGAGGCAGATCCAGCACTTTCAGAAGCATATTTGCGCCGTGCATCTCTTTTACGTCAGCTATGCCGGTATTGTTGAATCATAGGAAGTTTGGATATATATATACACTTGTAATCTGTCATTCACTGTACTCTCTTTTCCTTTCACATTTTTAGTTTAAAAATGATGAAAACTATTATGAAACTATGATTTTATTGAGCTATCCTGAAGTCTTTGATGACATTTTTCTTACTAAAAATGTTTTTTCATTGCAGATACGAGGAATCGGAGAAAAGCTACAAAAAGTTTCTAGAACTGAAACCCAGAAATTCTGTTGCTGAAAAGGAACTATCTCAGTTATATCAGGCTCAAAGTGCTTTGGAAACAGCTTTTGGTTTATTTGACTCAAAGGATTATACAAAAGCTTTGGATTATGTGGATAAAGTTGTACTCGTTTTTTCTCCAGCATGCTCGAAGGTAGCACATATGTTACATTTCTGTTTTATTTTTTATAGCAATATTCATAAACTCTAACATGCTTCATTTGCTGCAGGCTAAGATGCTAAAATTGAAACTGCTTTTAGCGGCTAAAGACTATTCTAGTGTTATTTCCGAATCCGGGTTTATTCTAAAAGAAGATGAGAATAATCTTGAGGCCTTACTCCTCCGTGGTCATGCTTATTACTATTTAGCAGATCATGATGTTGCCCAAAGGTTTGTTTAAAATTTTCTTGTTTATGAGCTATTGAAATCGCATTCATAATTGGGATTTATAGTTAGAATACATGATCTTTTCAGGCATTACCAGAAAGGTCTTCGCCTCGATCCAGAGCACGGTGAACTGAAGAAAGCATATTTTAGATTGAAAAATTTATTGAAGAAGACTAAAAGTGTATGCCCACCAAACATGTTTCCAAATTCTCCTTTTTGGTTTTGTTGATAAAAGTACCCTGGATGCACCTGTACTAAGAGTTAGATTGCATTTTGTCCTCTTTATTCAAAAATTAGGCAAAATAGTCCTTTTACGTTAGATCATAGAGCAAACTGATCCTTTCTGTTAAAAATTTAATTCATTTTTATTGTTAAAAACTGGTGTGGCTATTAAAATAACCAGATAGTTATATGTGGCGTGCCACGTGTAACTTATGCTAACGTACAGGGACCAATTTTTTATTGTAAAAAATGGATGAAATTTTTAATAAATGGATCAGTTTGCTCTTTGATCTAATATGTATGGACTTATTTGCTCATTTTTTTAGTAAAAGGGGCAAAATGCAATTCGACTCTAGTATAAGGGCATCCATAGTACTTTTTCCTGTTTTTTTGTTTGTTTGTTTGAGATTAGTGTAGGCCTATAGGGTTCAGATACATGGGGTATTGGCCTTATTTTATCAAGATATTTTGACTCTCGGAATGTGTAGGCGGAAGATAATGCAAACAAGGGTAAGCTGCGTGTTGCCATTGAGGACTACAAAGGAGCACTTGCATTGGACCCTTATCATCTTGCTCATAACGTGCATCTTCACCTTGGATTATGTAAGGTCTTGGTTAGGCTAGGAAGAGGGAAGGATGCTTTAAGTAGTTGCTCTGAGGCGCTTAACATTGACGAGGAACTTCTCGAAGCTTTAGTACAGGTCTGTTGTATAGTTGAATGATAATGATTCACTTTGTCTAACTTTATACTGCAATTGGTTGAAGTACATTATGCCGTAATTCTCGCTCTTTAACTATGTGTGCATGTGTCAGAGGGGTGAAGCTAAACTTTTAACAGAGGACTGGGAAGGTGCCGTTGAAGACCTAAAATCGGCAGCTGCGAAATCACCTCAGGTTAGTCATAATTTGGATGATAATGATCTCGATTAAAATTTTCTTCTCCCAGAGTATAGTTTTAGGCTTCTCTATGGTATTTAGATCAGTAACATGCTATGCACATATTTGTTTCTACACCTAAAGATACACAGTTCGCTTTTATGGTTCCTCGTAATAATAAGTTTTTCAATCTAAGACTGGTTTTGTAGTTGTTCGATTTGTGCATTTTGAAGAGCTTTTGTATTCTACCGAAGTTTATTTTCATGGTTTCTTACTCTTTGTTAGAATCGTTGCTAAGTGAGAAATCCAGGTTACAAATTAGAGGACACCATGCACAAGATAGGTATCCCGAGTCCATGACCCATGGCACCTGTCAAAACACACTAAGCAATAACCTCCGGTTCGACTTTTAGAGTTATATTTGGTTATTGTCCTAATCACTTGTACCTCTAATTCATGAGAGCTAAAATTGATTTGCAGGATATGAATATCCGTGAAGCTCTTATGAGGGCTGAGAAAGCTTTAAAGATGAGCAAACGCAAAGACTGGTACAAAATTCTCGGTGTTTCGAAGACCGCTTCGGTAGCTGAAATAAAACGTGCGTACAAGAAACTCGCTTTACAGTGGCACCCTGATAAGAATGTTGATAACAGAGAAGAAGCTGAGGC
Organism: Gossypioides kirkii; assembly: GCA_005610355.1. Taxonomy (NCBI): domain Eukaryota; kingdom Viridiplantae; phylum Streptophyta; class Magnoliopsida; order Malvales; family Malvaceae; genus Gossypioides; species Gossypioides kirkii. The sequence goes on along the minus strand of CP032244.1, from coordinate 36,848,773 downwards.
ACAATTCCGAGAAATCGCTGCTGCATACGAGGTATATGATTCATTAATATTTAACTTTCTTTATCAATCCCATTTGTTCTTTACATGAATGAAATGTTGCTTACAGGTTCTTGGAGATGAGGAAAAAAGAACAAGGTATGATAGAGGAGAAGATATTGAAGACATAGGAATGGGCGGTGGCGGTTTCAACCCGTTTGGCGGTGGTGGTGGAGGACAGCATTTCACATTTACATTTGATGGCGGGTTTCCCGGTGGCTTTGGAGGAGGATTTCCAGGTGGTGGTGGTTTTGGTTTCAACTTTTGATACCTTCAGGAAACGGTTATAAGAGCACATTTTTCGTTCGTTCTTGAGCCGTAAACATCAATGTGACTAGAAGACTGACAATCTTTCAGCAAGTATGTAACTTTATACCACTACAATTGGTTTCTTAGATGAACAATTTATGCCCTTTGACAAAGTTTTGCTCCATTTCATTTGATTTCAAAGCTTGTATAAGTTGATGATAGGAAATTGAAATGATTTCATTTAGCTATATTTTGAGTTCTTCTTTTGAACCCCGTGTGTTGGTCTTATGGTTAAGATGTTCATCGCCTCAAGTATGGTCTGGGTTCGAGTCGCGCTACTATTAAGGTTTTGTCCTCTTGTAATTCTTTAAAACAAAATGATTGGTTGATCTCTCTTATTTGATTTGTGGAGATAATTTAGGTTAAATTTTACTATTAACCCTTATATTTTGCGAAATCGAAAGTTGTGAGATTTAATCTCTGTATTTAATTTGATCATTTTTAGTTTTTGTACTTCTCAAATTTAAAATTCATGACCTCACCAAATTATAATTGTTTAGTTCATTAAGTTTTGCTATTTTCAAAATTTAAATGTAATAGCAAATATATTATTATATTTATAATTCAAAAAGTATAAGGATTTAGAATGATCCCATTGAAAAATATAGTTTAAATTCTACAGTTATATGCATAGTATATGACTAATAGTTAAATTTAATTAAACTGATTTAACTGTTACTTTTTGAATCACGACAAAAATTTCAAATTTTAAAAAATATGAAGATTAAAATTAACTGATTTGAAAAGTACAAAGATTAAATTCACAATTTTTGCAAAGTATAGGGACTATACCAGAATTTAATCAATAATTTATGGGAATTGATGTGTTAATGTAGCATATTATTGGAACTGAAGTTGAACCCAAAGAACAAAAAAGGAAAAAAGCTTTTTCCCCAAGTAATGTTTAATAAAATCAACAATAGACAAGCATGTAAAGCATCTCTATAAAATGAGATGGTATATGTACAACAGAAAACTTTCATTGAACACCAGGTTTTACACCTTATAGATGTTTTAAACTTAATTGGCATTCCCACTTTCTAAAGCTCTCCTTTCGGGTTCATTACCATGGGTGTTCGTTTCCGTTTGTGTTTGTAACGGTGCCGTTACCGGTGCTTGATTGGGCCGTGGTACCTCTTGAGAACTAAGTGGTTGGTTTGACTCAATGTGCCGCCTTTCCCACGCTCCCGAAACCTCGTAAATAATAGAGGTTCCGCACATCGTGGTCCCGAACCCAACAAATGCCGAGAGAAGAACTGAAAGAACAGCCTGTACATGGAGCTGTTGATCACAAGAAACATGATATAAGGTTCTTTAACGGAATAATGCAAGTTATAACCCCAGACTTCTAAATTCTAAATTTTACCAATGAGTAGAAAAGATGAGCAGAAAGAACCACCAGTGCGAATTGAATCGTAGCGTAAAGCCAGACATATTTTCTCCTTACTGAAAAGAAAAACGAGGTATGATAAGACGGATAATGAAATTCGCAAAAACGAGACTATCGAAAGAAAGTTACCCATTGTTGTCGACGTCATGGATGCAAGGAGGCCCAATATACATGAAAATGGAAGAGAGATGGCGATAGCACCGGACTTCATTTTCGAAACCTGAGCACGTAGCGAGTTTAGAAACAGCTAAAAAGTTCGTAATGAAGGAAATTTTTTGGAAATTGCTAAACTTACCAACAGCTGCTCGAGAAAACAAAAGTAAGCAAGCATGCTAACAATGACGAGAATCGGAACATCCTGCCAAACCCTGCAAGAAAAGTACTTTCATGTTAAAAATATGCAATCGTTGAAGATAATCTCGAACCGAAATACTTGCCTGTATCTAGCAGACTCGATTCGCGCCCCAGGTCCTCTCATGTTATGAGCTTGAGCGGTTTGAATCCGTAAAAGAGTGACGGGTAAATTTTGAACTTCTTGCTTGCACACGTCACACATTTTGTTACCTTTGATGCTAAACCATTTTATGGCACATTCTTGGTGGGCAAGGGCAAGTTCACCTTTGCAGCTACATTCCATCTTAAGGGTCTCGGCTCCTTCTCCGAGTTCGATCAAGCAAATTCGACAAACAGCTTCTTCTTCGGGAATATCTTCACCATCATCATCATTTCCATCTGAACAATAAGACTACATATGACATAGGTTGGTTATCACAAGCATAGAAAAGCTAAAATCAAAAAAATTGCCAGCATATGAAAATACCATACGTAATCATAAGAATGTCGATTAGTTTTTAGGTGACAAGTTAATCGAAAAATTACCCGTATCACTTTTGATAACTATGCTTGATGTTGTTATAACTGTTCCTTTGACTACTCGTGGAGTTGTAGGAATTACGCGAAATACACCTCCAAAAGAATCCAATTGCGTTATGCTTTCATCTTTGTTAAGCGTAGGCACTGAATGCGAACGATGAATGGGTAGTCCGGTGATCCCTCCTTTCTGTAAAGTGAGCAAATCTGTAAGAATCAAGTAGAAAATAGTACAACACACAGCAGGGGTATCGGAGAATATAAGCATCGGTTACATATATAAGTGCAAGTGCCAATGAATGTAACGAGCATGATGAATTGACAACTTTGGAGAAGTACAACATAAATCCTGGTTCATGTGTTTGTAGTTCAAAATTGGGTTCGTTGAAGGCTAATTTACCTGCCCGCCGTGCATGGACTCGGGGTTCGAGTGTGCAATCGGAGTACCAGGTAATGATGAAGTATTTTTAGCTCTCGGTGTGAAAATCTTCGAGAGAGAAAATGTTCTTGGGATACGAGGTTTTCCTTGTATATCTGCTGATGAGCCTCCTAGTGCTAAGATAGCAGCCTTCTCGATTTCCAAATTAGTGTTTCGATATTTGAAACTCAACTTCGGAAGGAGACTTTTTAAGGACGGTTTACTCTTCGGTGATGAATAGACAGGGGAGTCATCGAATCTGTTAAAAATAGGACTAGGCATAGGTGAAAAATTGACTCTTCTAGGAGTAGCTGCTGGTGTCAAGGTCATGTCTATTCTTACAAACTCCTCCCTCGCATCCTCGACACTTCGATTTGGTATCTCTAAGACGAGATCATCTTGTCTTCGGTGCTGGTCGTGTGGCATCTCTTCGATTATCTCGGTTGAATCTGCAAACTGTGAAGAACAGTTGCAACTTTTAAATCATTCAATCAATTCATATGGCAGATATATTAGGATCCTTAGCTTCAATAGATTACCAATTCAATCAACTTAAAATCAATATATATTCATGGAATCAAAAGGATGAAGGGAAGCTGAAAATGTTAACATAATTATCCATCCTCATTTATTATTGTTGAGAGTCGGTTCGGGAGAAATCTTCAAAGTGTGTCTGTCGGACAATCGATCAGACCCCCAACAACCGAAAGCACTGTCCCTCGGGAAGGTTTTGTCTCCCATGCTCTACCGAGAGCCAGCATGCCACGAACGGCAGAGCCGAGAGCGCCTCAATCGTACGTGGACATACGGCCTTCCACCAAGGGGTTCGAACCCCTGACCTATGGCATACGCGTCACTCAAGGAAGATTGTACCTTCGGTTATTGGGGTCCGGTCAGCTATCCGGTCGATTAGACCACACTTCGAAAACTTCTCCGGAAGGAGTCGACAGACCCTCAACAATTATTGCTAGTTTAAAAAACATGGCTTAGTTTTAATCTTTATGATTGCTTAGTGTTTGATAAAATTCCACTTAAACCTATACATACCTTACAATCTAACACAATATTTTTCCCCAAAAATCTGCAGACTGCAACAAATGCTTTTCACTTTTTAGTTGAAACTCTAATTCTTCAAATTTTCTCTTTGATTTTTTTTTAAAAAAAAAATGAAAACAGATCAAGAACAGGACAAGAAATTCATGATCTTTAAGCAACAAAAACAGCTAAAACGTTCAAAATGGACAAAAAAAAAAGAAAAAAAAAGCACCCTTTGAAGTGGAGGATTAAGAGTGTTGCAGCTGCTTGTTCCCTCACCATTCTTCAATTCATGGTCTCCTTCATTTTCCATGTTTCATAACAATTTTCTGAGAAAAAAAGAAGAGAAAAGATTCAAACTTTTTTCAGAAGAGACAGATGATGGGGGGTGTTCTATAGTTAACTTCAATTATGTTTTTCTGACAAGAAAAAACTGTTTCTTTGAAGTTTGTCTGAAAATCTTTTTACACTGGTTGATAAAAAACAGGTATGGGAAACTGCCAGAGAGATTATATGAGCAAACTGAGGTGGCCATCTTAAGGGCAAAGAGGGAGAAAGAGAGAAGAGTTCCATGAATTTTTTTTTTTAAAATAAAATAAAAATTTGTTTTTTAATTAAATAAAATTGAAAACAAAATTTTGCTGATGTTAGTGTATTTGTTTGATGATGAAATGGAGACAAAGTAACAAATTTAGTTACAATATTATTTGGCAGGGTGGGTTTGTCACATGATTTTGGTTATACAAGTTGTGGTGGGGCCTGAATTTTTTTTGAAATTAAAATTAAAATTAAATTGTATATTTTTACAATAAAAAAATATAATTTTATTATTTTAATAATTTATATTTTTATAACTTTTAAAAAGTTAAATTAAATTTTTATCAATTTTAAAGAGTTAAAGTGTAATTTTGTCATTATTAATTTATAATTTTATAAATTATAAAGAGTCTAAATTAAAATTTTATCATTTTAAAAGGAATTATGATCCATGAATCTTTATTACGCTCCGCCACTGTGAAGAGGGAAAATAATAATATTAATTTACTAAAATTCATATATTTGGATTTTATTTATTTTATGATAATTGTATGTAATTTATATAAATTATGATATGTTAATAATTTATATTAGAAATGTATAAATCATGTATTTAGAACATAGATGTGGGTTTAATCATATCGACTCTTTTTGACATAATGTCTAGAATTACCCATAATTCTTCCCTAATCTATAAATAGAAGTATAATGCGCTTCAGCACATTCGAATCTATATTCTCCTACATTGCTAACAATACCCATGTCAATTAAATTAAGACTTAATCGACTAAACTTTCTAAAAAAAAGTTAAAAGAAAAAGCATAAAAAGAATTATATTACTATTACATAATTTACATTATGTAAATCTTAATATATTGTTAATTTTGATCATAGATGAAAAAGGAAAAAGAAAGTTATGAGCAGAAAATTGATTGTTTTATAGTAATTTTATTTTGGTTTCTTTTGAATTTCTATTTATGAACTTGACTTTAAAAATTAGCAATCATAATTAATTAATAAGTTTTCCAATGTTGAATTTGCAATTGTAACTTGCATAAAATATAAATTAATTGTAAAAAGTTAATATTGCACTTAAAAAATTGTTATTTTTCCTTTTTGAAAGAAAGAAATGTTAATTCATTGAATATTCATTAATGTGATCTTTAAAACAAAACCTAAGATATTTGTTAATACAGTTAACAATAACATTATGCTAAATGAATATACTTAATTATTGGTCGGGCCAAATCCGTTTGAAAAGTGAAAGGGTTTGAATAGAAATATAGACTTGAAAAATGAGCTTAGACAAAAAAAAACTAAGGCTTATTTTTTCGGGTAAGCTTTTTTTAGCCCGGGTCAAATTTGCAAAAAAAGTGTTGTTTTTCCATTGTTCTACTGTCATTTCATTATTATATTGCTATTATTTTATTGTTATTATTTGGATATTAATCCTGTTTGGCAATTGGTTGATAGCTAATTGCAATGATTGATTTGATCAACTGATTCTATTAATTGTTTATTTAAAAGTATTTGATAAAACTTAACTGATAGATGAAAGCTAATGTGTAAATGACAAATAAGGGCATGGTATATCTTATTATTAAGTATTTGTTTGTTTATAATATTTTAATCTTCATTGGGTGAAATTATTGAAATAAAGCACTATTATCAAGGAATTAAAACATCTATTATGAAATTTAATTAGTGAGTATTTTTGAAATTTTAAATAAAATAAATTTCTTAAGTTTTTTATTTGCAAATATTAACTTTATGAAAATTGATAAGTGTTAATAGTGCATCAATATAATTTTAAACTATATTCTTAGTGATAATTATGTTATGTTCTTAGTATGTAAATTAGTGATAATTGTGTTACATTCTGAATAAATTTGTCAAGTAGTATATTTCAATTAATATAAAATTATCTAGTAATTTTTGAGCAAACATAGTCAGATATGTCATTCTAAATATATATTCCCAATCAATAGTGAAAAAAGTTGGGATCCCAACTCATGATCACCTCTAAATGTAATAATTAACAAGTTTATTTATTATTTAAGATGCATTGATTTTTTATGTGTAATAATTATATTAAAAAACTATGATTTTTATTATGCATAACGATAAATTTAGCTTTTAAATTTTTTTTATTACTTTAGCTTTAATTTTTATTTTTAGATTATTTTGGTTTTTAATCCTTAAATTTTAGTTAGATTAATATTTTTTTTGGAATTTGAATGGATTGTTAAAATTTTAACTTTGTAATGTAGTAGCCTACGTGGTAATTTATATGTACTTTAAAAAATAATTAAAATGTTAAAAAAAACACGTGGACTACCACGCAAGCTGTTATGTTAATGCTGTCAAAATTTTAAAATTAATTTTTTATAAAAAATATTTTAATGAAAATTTTAAAAATAAAGATCAAAATAAAAAATAATATTAAAAATAAAATTTATCATTATGCTTATTTTTTGTAAAATTCTTTGTTAAACAAATTAGTGCAACCCTTTTATATTGGCTAAATTAGCCCCAAAAAATGATTTTTAAAAAAGATTAACGTAACAGATCGATTTCTACGATATTTACTAGAATAGGCCGATTTTGGAGAGAAAAGGTGAAATCACGTTCACTAGGACGCGTTTTGCTGATTGTGCAGGAAAGCACGTCTAGTTGGAACCGTTTTGAGTTTTTCTCTCCTTGGTTGGGTTTAAGGTTTTTAGGGGTTTTATGGTTTAGGGTTGAAAATATAGAGAGGCTGATTTAATTGTGTTCATGTTTAAGGTGAACATTGTGAAAGCTTAAAGGTATATTTAAGTTGACAGTGATGCCACAGCACTGAGAGACTTATACATTTCTATTGTCGTGTCGGGATGAAACCGTTGTCTTAGAAGCTTATTGCATTGCAAATCAGGCTCCAAGTTCGCAGTGCTTATACGATTACGGGTTGTAGTATAACAAAGGCTCCTAGTTGATGGATGTTAATGTGGGATCATAGTTTGGAGTATAACTTGAGAGCCCACTTGACAATAATTATGCGGTCATGGGTTCAAGTTCCAACTCCTCAGAAGAGGATGATATAGAAGTTTGAGATGATAATTGTAAGGAAAAACTCAGGGACTTTCTAGTATAATCAAGTTATAATTTTTCTCCCTCACCATTAAAAGCAGGATCCATGACCTCCCTATTGTCCAAAACAATGACAGAGTTGGATACAAGAGCCTTGTTAGGGGGTGGGCAACGATGGTGATGGAGAGAAGTTGGAGATCGATTAGGGGGTAGCAATAGCTAGATATTGAGTTAGGGCGGCAATGGTTGTAGTTATTAATGAGTGATTTAATCATAATAATTGCCGTCGACTCGGAATGACCTCTAGCTTTTGTCCAACACGACAATCACTCGCCCCCTGATAGTCACTTGATCCCAACTTCTTCACCGATTTCAGAAAAGAGGGAGGTTAACGATACTGCCTTTTGCGGTAGTGGAGAAAAGAAATAAATGGATTATACTAGAAAGCCCTGAGTTTGTCCCTACGATTTTGATCTCAAATTTATGTGTCAGTTCTACAAAGCATCCACTTTTAGTGAGGCGAAACTTGATCTTGTGATCGTATAACCACTATCAAGTGAGCTCCCAAGTCATACTATAACCCGTGATCGCACATTAACATTCGTCAACTAAGACTTGTAGTTAGACTACAACCAATGACTGTATAAGCACCGCGAACTTGGAGTTGAGTTGCAATGCAATGGGCTTCTAATGCAATGGTTTTGTCTTGACATGGGAGATATATATGGGTCTCGAAGCGTCATCGCATTACCGTGAACTCAAACACACCTTAAAACTTGCACAATTTCTCTCTCAAACATAAATAAATATGTTCGTCGAAAAAGTTAAACACTTGAAAGTAAAATATAAAAAATGGTGTAAAGAAGTTTTTAGTGGTGAGGGGAGGTGACCAAGAGAATTGATGGAGTGACGGGAGCAAACCCCCTTTATATAGGCAATCGAGTGGGTAACGAGTGAAAAAGAATACAAAAATGTGCCTCGATTAATTTGAAAATATCTTAAGATTCCCAAGATATTTGAAAAATAAGGATCGAGATTCTCGAGTTTTGGAATTTTTTAGGGGGTTGAAAATGAGAGAGGGAAAACGCTCTGCCCAGGGCGCCCACTTTCAGTGTTGTGGTAGAAAGATGCACTAAAAGTGCACGCCCAACGAGGCATTTCCCCCCTCCTAATTCTTGAGTGATAATTGATTCACAAATAAGAAAGAAATCGTACCTATGCTCCCAAATATTGATATAGTCATCGTGGAATTTAGGTCAATTTTCATCGGTTCTCCCGCATAAGTCGACCTTGTGCAGTGCTCCGATGTCTTGGGTGGTGACGGAATATTTTGCCTAAACCCGAACTGTCGCATCACTTGATCGAATTCGTGCATCTCCACCATAGCGTAAACTATCAATGTCACCTTCACGTGCCAGATATTGGGATTGACCAAGAATTCGGACGGGATGCATTTTTGAATTCTCAAATTGGAGTATGACGTCCATTCAAACTATAGTACAAAATTATAAAAGTTATTATCTACTAAATATTAAATTTGAAATCATTACATAAATATTATATAATTAATAATTTAAAAAAACTAGTATCGGCTTCCAATCGTTAATCTAACAATAGCCGGATATCTTCAAGCTCTTCGGGTAGTCCCACAGGCTATGATTCCACCTATTCAAATAATATGTTTTGTTTTAAAAAATATAATATGAAATAATATTACAATAACTATATTATCGAATTAATTTTACATTGTTACAAGTGGGAAAGTATAAGGGTAGTTGGCTTGAGGACATAAAGAAACCATGCCCAAGACTGCAGAAGGAGTACGCAACCACCAATTTTAATTTTTTGTGGTTACATTGCTCAACACATCTCTCGGTACAATGCTGCTAACACGGTTAATCCCCAACTAAGTCAGTCTACTTCTTTCAAGTCGACGAGTTGTAGAAGCTACCTTAAATGTACAAGAGTTCGAGATTTATTAGGCACACCTCCAATTAACCTCAGGATGTACGCTCAGGCGTGTTGTTCTCTTTCAAGGGGACTCGAACTCTTGTAGAGATATTAGAAATTTTCTTGCAATCATTTCATCTCTCTTATCTGACACATTGCCTAACAGTTGCTCACAAATGTCGCTCCAATCACCAATGACCATTGATTCCATAACGACTGATCCATCCATTGGTAAATTGAGCTGTAATTCAATGTCCACGAGTGATTGTACACTCACCGCATGAAAGATGAAATGTGTGTGTCAGGTCTCCATCTTTCGACCAACGCGCTGATAAGTGTGGGGTTCAATTTACACCCCTGAGCATAAGAGACACATGCAATAATCTTGCATCTTCCAAATAGAGTTCAATCATAGACGATGACCTCAAAGATAGATTGTGTATATATTTCTCCAATATCTGATATTTGGTCAAATTATAAAAATAAATAAATTTAATCTTTTTAACAACTTAATAATAAAATTAAATAAAATTATAAAAATTATAATTTTTTGCCTTGACATTTCCTCATTCAAACGAATAAAAGTATTTGTCATTACAAAATTCAATTAAAACGAATAAAAATTGAAATACAGAACTAAATCAAGACAAACTTTAGAGAATTTTAACTAAAATTTTAGAACTAAAATCTTGAGACAATTGATAGAAATGGATTTGAATGAGGAAAAGGCTTGAGTTTATATAGAAATAAAACTAGTCATTTTTATGGCAGTTGGGGATTTCGACCTTGAGGAATTTGACCGTTGGGAAAAAACGCATCTAGCAAAAAGGGTTTTTCTGTAAAGTTAAAGTGAAAACGTGTCTAATTGAATACATTTTTACTCTCTTTTTAAAATTAACCTATTCTATTTATTTAAAAAAAAGACAATTTTAACTAATTTAGCCTTTTATATTTTATATATACACAAATAAGTAGTGCAGCCATTTTAGACTATTATTGATTTTGCATTACGTCGTTGAATACTTGGCAGGTCAAAAAACTACAAAAAAGGTTCTAAAAGATTATTGTTATTGCAAATTCGCCCTGAAAAAATATAAATTATAAATTGAGGTACTTATCCTCTCTATTTATAATATTCAGCATCCATTAATTAAAAACAAACATAGTTATAATAAAAAATATATATAGAGGGTTGATCCCATCATCCCATGGCTGCCTCTTCATGCCCTCACCATCTAACAATTCTGGCCTTTCCAAATATTATTTTAATTCCATAAGAAATATTTAAATATTATTTTTTATAATTCCCTAAATAAGATATTTATATAAATTTTAAAATGCCAATGGAGTCTGAACAAATCATTGGTTGACAGCTGATTTTCACTGGAAATTAAATTTAATAAATTGGAATTAAAAGGACACCATTCTTTTTCCATCAGACAACTTAGCTGCAAGGCCAAGGAGATTAGGATTTATAATAAGATGAATTTAATATAATTTTTTATTTTATTAATGGATTTAAAGATTAGTTATTATTTTTTAATATTTTATTCTATTTTATGGGTATATGCCATCTTATTTTTTTGGGTATAAGTATATGCCATCTTATTAATCTTACTTATAAAATATGCTTTTTATGGTACATATGTAAGATAATTACATACATTTTTTTAATGTTTATATCAGTATATATAATAGATTAGGATAAGGATGCGGGTGAAAAACATAATTATATAACAAATACATTTATAAAAAATTAGGGTTTGATTTAAAATACCACAATTTATTTTATAAAATAAGAATATTTTCGTCATTATTTAATTGAGTTGATATCTAATTAAATCATGAGGAAGGGGAGTCAAAGATAATGTTAGTGATTGGAGTGAAGTCATAACAAGGTAGCCATATTGGAAGGTGCAGCTAGATCACCTCCTTTTCAGAGAGAGCTAATGCTTGTTGAGTATTTTGGTTTGACATTGCTTCACACTAAAAAAACAAAACGACATACGTCTGAATTAAACTTGGAGATGGAAGTTTTCTTTCGTTTCTTGACGATGAAGTGAGACCAAGCCCATGTACTTATTATCCTAGGTCAGAACAAGTTGATAAGATCCCCTTTTACACCTCGGGTCTCTCCCATGTGACGACATATGGGTGTAAAAAAGAAAGAGAGGGATGAAATTTCTCTCACTTTTGACATAATCAACCCCAACGAGGGGCTCCCACGACGGGCTATAAGCTCAGTAGTAGAGCACGCCCCTAATAAATACGTCATTGTGCTTGAATTGTGAGGACTCTCAGTCACATGAATAGTTCAATGTGTGGGTTAAATACTTACTATATAATATAAATTAGATAGGTATATCTATTATCTTGCTTTCCTCATCTAAATTTTTCTTTTACTATTTTATAAAAGAGATATTTCTGGTTGCCGCTGATTCATTTCCAATTAATTTATTTTCTTTAATTTTTTTATAATAGAAAACAACTGAAATCTTAAATTAATTACAGACCACAAAATAGTTTTATTCGTTGAACTTTACCAATACCGACATCTATGAATTTTAAATTAATACCCCCCAAAATTTACTTAATAGCTTGGTAATGCCAGCACAAGCCAAGTTGACCAAACGACAATAAATTAAATTATAAGATTATTTTTTTATATAAAAGAATTTAAAAATATATAAAAAAATATACATCAATAAACCCAAATTATCAAATTAATATTTTGGGTTAATGTAGCTGAAGTGTTATAATAAAATAAATGAAAGTCAACTATTGTAAGAAACATTAATTTTATAATTTTTAACTAAATTTATTTATTATTTATCTGTTTGGCATGAAGCACACCAAGTGGTGTATTTAATTTTTTTTTTTAGTTTTGAAGGTCAAATTATTTATTGAACGAGTCTAATAATTAGTTTTTCGTATTTAGTAAGTTTATTAAAGGGGTAGATATTGGATACAAGTTTTAAAGCTACTCCATACTTAAGGTAAGGATCGAACCTTCGACCATTATTTAAGGTAGGAGAAATTCTTGTCATATCACCTAACTCCCGTGATTATCAACTGATAGACTTTGAATTATTTATTCATATTTTAGGTATTTAAAAATTATTTTATATCTTTTGCCTAATATAGAAGTTAGCATTGCATTTTTGCCGATTTATAAAGAATTTGGTTACTTATGATTAAGCACAAATTATATGACTCAAGAGTTTTATATGGAAGGAAGTTCTTTGTTTATAGGATTCAAATTTTTTAATAAAATATTTTTTATAGTTTTTTGATAATTAATTAATACTAAAATACTAAGAAAACCCATGGAACTGCTTTGCTTTTTTAAGTGAATTTTTTATGACTTTATTGTATCTGGATATACATTTTAATATAATTTATGATATTTTTAGACATTGATTTTAAAGATTAAAATATCAAATCATAAGAATTTAAGGGTCGAATGATTATTTGATTATATATATATATCGATATGTGTTGAGTTACTAACAGTTTAATATCTTTTCAAGTTTGAGTATTATAAATAGAAAAAAATAATGTTAAAAAAAACTAACTCACAAAAACATAATCTATCTCGATTTTACTCCAAATTTAGTCACAATATTTATGATTTCCGAATATCGAAAGATCATAAGCAACATATAAATATGCTATAAAGAGAGTCAAATTGAAAATACTTTAATATAATTTACCCTATTTTTAGACTTTTTCGTAGAGAGAATTTCTATTGATTATAGGTTTTGATCATATTTGATCTTTTTGACACAATACTTAAAACTATTCATACCACCTCCCCAACTCATAAATAAGAGGATAATGTGCTTTACCGCACTCGAATCCACGTCCTCCTCTATTGACAACAATACACATATCAATCGAGTTAAAACTCAATCAGTTTAAATGATAAAAAGTTTAATGTCTCTTTTCAATTCGAATTTTGTGAACGAAAAAATAATATTGAATGAATTTATCATCAAAATAAAATCTGACCTGATTCATCTCCGTTCGTTGGATTTGATTAAACTTTTTTTTTGAATATACTGGTGTGATTACATGGTAGTATATGTTCATACTTTCTTAACCCTTTGACAAAAACGCACACACACACCTTGCACACACAGGTGCTCGAACCCGAAACCTCTAGGATAATCAACATCCTCTTTACCACTGGATCCACTTGTTGAATTCAAGTGTTGGTAACTTTTAAATATGGAAGGACCATAGATAATATTATATTATATGCTTTATTGGCAAGGGCACATGTTGTAAAGCGGAATCAGATTCTAATAAAAACCATCGGTCCAAAATTTAAAGCAAATTCCATGAAAAACGGTTCATAATCCATATCTCATCTCTCTTAATATCTTTTATTTATTTATTATGCAATGTGAAAAAAGATATATTTGATAATTTATTCATAGTTTATGTCCATATGCGGTGAAATATGATAAATTAGTCTTTATATATTAGATTAAAGAGTAAATTGATCATTTTGTTAAAAATTGATTTTTGTATATCAGCATGAGGTATATATGACATGCCATATGTCACTATCAGGTTATTTCGTTTAGGGATGAACAAAACTTGATTCGACTTAAAAAAATAAAAAAAAATTGAATTTCGTGTTAATCAAGTCAACTCGAATAAGTAATTCAAGTTTCGAGTTTGAATCAAGTTCGAACTTTACAATTGGAATAACTCAAATAAATATTGGTGTAACTACCCTTTAGTCTTTGCTCAATTTTGAAAACAATCAAATTGATCTCTCTCAACAGAAAATTAAAAAAGTTCTAAAAAAATCAAAATAATTTTTAAAAATTTAAAATTTATATATTTTTAAAAAAATAGAAAATAAAAACTTTAAAAAATCCTAAAAAATATATATAAAAAAAGTTTAATTTTTTTTTCAAAAACAATAATTTCGAGAACTAAATAAGTAAATTAACAATTCAAGTTTATTATACTAAAGTATCTTTTTTTTTCTTATTTTGCTTTAAAAGAATTTTTACAATATCATTATAGATTTTGATCATATCTGCTTTATTTAATACAATGCTTAGAACTACTCATAGCCCTCTCCCCAGCCCATAAATAGGAAAATAATGCGTTTCAGCGCACTTAAACCTACGTCCTCCTGCATAAACAATAATACCCATATTAATCGAACTACGACTCAATTGGCACAAATATAATAAACTTTGAAATGATTATCAGACAAATCTTAATCATGAGCTTGAAATAGAACATATTAGAAGATATCAGAATTGACAATTTATATATAGGAAAGCCAGTAATCTTTGAAGTTGATTTTTAGAATTGACATAAACCTTAATATATTTAACCATGTATTAATTTACAAATTTATTGTTTTTAGAATGACTAAATAAATATTGTCATTTTTGAAGGGTAAAATTATAATTTTACCCAAAAGCGAATCCATAAATCTATAACTTAAGGGGCTAAATTACAATTTTTCCATTTGGAGGAGCCAAGCCCCTTGCCAGTCCCTTAAATTCGCCCCTAACTTTATCATGTATTATCTTATAATTTTATAAATTTTTAATGGCTTAAAGTATAACTTTTCCCATTTCAGAGAGATCAGGCCCCTACCTAGCCCTTGTTTTGGGTCCAATGTATTTAAAAAATGTTTAATGGTGAAATTCATTCATTTACTTTACGGAAGTTGAGAAATTGATCTCTTGATTAGAATTTAATCTTTGTATCTTATAATTCGGATAATGACAAAAAAAGATTTATGAGTAGATATATGAAAAGGAAATGGCAAGAAAACATGATAGGAGAATGGAAATGGGTGTGTTTTTGGGTTTGGATTAAAACACATAACAACCACAAAAAGAAATTGGTATGGTTAGGTTAGGTCCCATACATAGGAAAATGGGGAGTGAGTAGCCACAATGTGTGTACTAAAAATTCTGAGTTCCCATCAACCAGGGGCACTCACTAAGCCACCCAACTTTACAATCATATGAAACCTATACTTCTTTCAAGTTGACTTTGGATTTTTTTATAATTTCCATAATTTAATTTTATAAAATATTAATATTAACCACGAGAGTTAGGTGAGATGATAAGAGTTCTCCTACTTTAATCAGTGGTCGAGGATTCGATCATCGCTCTGGGTATGAAACAATTTTAAAATTTGTGACTAACATCTACCCTTTAATGAGCTTGCAAAATGCAAATGATTAATTATTTATTTGTATAAGAAAAGAAATTTAAAATAATAATAAAGAATGGAAGTTCTTAGTGGTTTTTTTTTTTATTATAATAAATTATCTTTTATTTGTTAAATTTTCATAATAGTATGAATGAGCATAGATAGATATATAATAAGAATTATATTTGATACATTGGAAAATATATAATTCTGTACATTTTCGATGAATGTCATAAAAAATTAAAAATAAATTTAAGTGATATATTTAATAATATTATTAGTATATCAAATATAAATAAACAATTATTGAGTGATTTTAGTTCGATTGACAATGTTATTAGTAACATGAAAGACAAAAACTCGAGCACACTTAATTGTGTTCTTTCTTTAATTTAAAAATTATGGGTAGAAATATTTATGGTGTAAAAATAATATAAATAAACAATTATCATTTTGAAACATTACATTTAAGTTTAACCAAAAAAAATAGCATTTTAAAGTTGGGTATGGAAACCCAAACTTCTTCCTCCTTTTGGGCCCAAAAAAGTATTTTGAGCCTAATAAAAGCCCAAATAAAAAGGGAGTTCTTAATAATTTGAAATTCATTGGTTGCTTTGAACATTTTGAGCAATTGTTCTCCCCTTAGGTTTTGAATTTTTTTTTCAAGTTAGTCCTTAGACTTGATAATTATTCTCATATTGAAGCTTAAATTTGACAAGTATTCTCACGTTCATATCTGAACTTTAGAGTTTTCAAAGAAATGTTAAGAACTAATTTGGACAAAAAAAAGAATTCAAATCCCAATATAAGAATAATTACTAATTTCAAGGATTAACTTAAGAAAATAACTCAAAAATTTAAACCAGAATAATTTTCAAATTCAGGCTCAAAAAATAATTCAATATATAAAATATTTTAAGGGGAACTTCAATGAAATGAACATAATACGGGGGGCCCCATAAGACAAAACCTACGGTCTTCGTTTGAGGTCTTTGATTTGTTGGTGTTCAGTCTTTTCGGATCAGATGCTTTCTTTTGCTGCCACGTAACACAATCATCTCCATCTTGGCTCCCACTCCCTTAATTTTTCTTGGTGGTGTAGTTGCAAATTAAATAATAGAGGGTTAAATTCTGCTTGGTAGTACTTGTACTATGTATAAATTATTTATTTAGTCCTTATATTTTGTTTTAGTTATTTTTAGTGCTTGTAATTTCTCAATTTTAAAATTTCATATCCTGGTCAAATGACTGTTGTTAAAAGGGATAATATAATTTTTTGTGCTTAAACTTGGTAACCAAATTTACTTTGGTAACTATATTTTTTTTTTCAGTTGGTACTTGAATTTGACAACAGAATTCATTTTGATCCTTGAACTTAGATTCTATCAAGATTTGATAATGTGACCAATATTCTTGGAATAAGACTAGATCTAGTTCAGAAGTCAAAATGGATCTTGTTGCCAAGTTCAAGTATAAAGTAGATCTAGTTACCAAGTTTAAGGGTCAAAATCATATTATCCCTTATTAAATTCATTAAATTCTATTACTTCTAAAATCTAACGCGGCAAAAATATTATCATATAGGGACTAAAATTTTAAAAGTTAAAAAATATAGGGACTAAGAATGATTCAATTGGAGAACTAAATCTAAAACTTTTAAATAATACAACACTAATTGCAAAATCTAACAAAATGGATTTAACTGTTACCATTTAGGTCAGAATTGAAATTTCAGAATCCTAAAAATATAGGGACTAAAATGGATAAAATCAAAAAGTATAAAAACTAAATTCACAACTTTAACAGATTAGAGGACTAATAGTAAAATTTGACAACAATACAGATCCAGATCCACTAGGTTTGTACTGCTCTTCATTGCTTCATACATAGCCTCAGCCAACTTCACTTTACTTTCAACTATACCAGTATCAAGCAACTCATTAAAGAAAACCAACAAAAAAGTTTTCATTTTTTTAAATTCATTTTTCCTTTGTTTCAATCATTGGTTCAAAGCCCAGATTTTAGATTGGCCTAATTCATCAAAAGATATAATGTAGAATAGTTTCAAAGATTGAATTTTTTTTGGGGGTGATGTTTGAAATAATGAAGCCAAGTAAAAGGGTTCCAATGAAGGTCTGGTTAACTGCTCAAAGATCAATGGGTCTCCTTGTGGGTGGAAATCACACCTCCTCCAGGTTTTGCACTCGTTAAGTTTGTTCCCTTTTAGTTTTGGCGTTCATTTTCATTTCAATATTCTCATTTTATATCAAAAGATTGGATCTTTGTTACAAGACCATGGATTTTAAGACCTTGAAATTGATGATCTTTCACGGTTCTTTAGCAAGACGTGTACTTTTACGTGCTCTAATGGTGATTACTGCTTTGTCAGTTGTTCCTTTACTGCAAATCATATCTGGGGTTGACCTTGAATCTGGTTATTCAAGTACATTTATATTCCCAGGCACTTTTTTCTTCTCGAAAGCTTGGGGTTCATTTAAAATGGTTGAAAATGAAGGAAATGGGAACTTGACAACCATTGTGATTAAAGAGCTAATCGGAAAGAATATGTTGAATTACAGTGCAAAAGCTCTATGTGTTGGTGAAGGTTCAATGTCAGCTGTCATGGCATTGAAAGACTTGGGATTCTTTGATGTTCATGGGGTTTATAGACACCCCTTTTTCTCTCTTAAGCACAAGAAATTCATTTATGAGCTTGATTATGAAGACAAATCTTATGATTTTGTGTTGTCAAGGGATTTAGATAAAGTATCTGTCCCTGCGCTTCTTGTGCTTGAGATTGAACGTGTTCTTAAACCAGGTGGAATTGGTGCTATACTTATTGGTCCTACTGGTTCAGACCCTACTAGCTTGATTAGATCGGCTATGCCGGTTTCTTCTCTATTGAAAGCTTCTATTGTTGTTTATATTGATCATTTGAATGAGTTTACATTAGTTGTATTCGAGAAGAAACTCGAAAACGTCACTTACTTCGAGCAATATCTTCTCCCTGCTGATTGTCCATCTATGACAAACAACAAAGCTATAATGAATCATATTGAGCCTCTTATGGAAGTGAAACCAATGGAGTTTGAGGAAAACATTGCTTATTTGCCTGAGTTTGTTAATGTATCTTCGAAGCAACGGTTGGTTTATATTGATATTGGGGCCAGTGAACATATGAACTCGAATGCTACGAGCTGGTTCTTCCCATCTTATCCTCTGGATCATAAAGCTTTCGATGTTTATTTCGTTGATCATAATATTTCAGTGATGCTATCTTATATCAAAAGACCTGGTATTAACTTTGTTTATTACCCTGGCCTTGCTGAAAACCGAGCTACATCGAGTTCAACTAATAGGGATTCGGATCCATTTGTTGAAGATGAAGGGTTTGACTTTCAACTCTGGTTTAAAGATACAGTCCAATATGCAGATTATGTGGTTCTGAAAATGAATGCAGGTGATGTGGAGTTACAACTTCTATCAGATTTGTTTGAAAGTGGAATCATATGCTTCATTGATGAACTTTTTCTTCACTGCTCGGACCGAACCGAAAGCGGACAAGCTGGGAAAGGAGGAGACTGTATGAGTCTCTTCAAGTCCCTTAGAAGAGCTGGTGTTTATGTGCATCAATGGTGGGGAGCTTAGACGCCCATTTCAAATGTCGGGGACTCTTGTTTTAGGTACTGTTTTGTTCGAGTCTTGTGTCATCTATGTACTAGTCCTGCTTGCAGGTGCCATTGTTATCGTCTGCTAGTTATGGTTGTCGTCTGCTAGTTATTGTTCTCGTGGTCTGTTTGAACTTATGTTGCTTTTGTGGTTGAGCACTATGCTAAATAAGCAACCACCATTGTCTCTGGTTTGTTGTTTGCAGTTCACTTATTATTGTGTGCTTATGGCTTAATTGTACTTTCTTTTGATGTCTACGAAACCTGAACATATATGCATGTAGCAAGAGATTAAAGGGTGCCGGAGTAGGAACTTATAAAAGTAGTATCATCGGTACCGGAGGAATAATAACACCACTAATAGGGAAGCTAGCTACCTCACTTAACACAAGCCTATACTTCTTACCTCATCTAAATGGATCAATTTGCCAATTTAACATGTTTACAGGCCACTAAAATCATTTTCTATCCAGAATTTTTTAAACTAAACAGAAGGGAAAAAAGGGGCTAGACATTGAATTCAACTCATTAAATAAAGTAAAAGACAGATTCTAAAAAATTTTCAACAACATACGGACACCAAGACAAATCCAAAAAAGGAAAAAGCAGAAAGAAAATTGAAAGGTAAACAGGGATGATGATAACGCTTGGAGCACTTTAAAAAGTGAAGTTCCAAATTCAATGGTCCGAAACAATCATAGATAAAACTTGATTGATTCTTCAATGGCAATGGTTGGAGAATTATTGCTTCATTTTTTACATGGCTGAGCTGCTTCTGAAGGATCCAAGAGCTTTAGCAGCTCCTGCTCTGAGGATATACTGGTGATAAATTGCTGCAATGGCAGCTCCAATGAATGGTCCAACCCAGAATATCCACTGCAATATTCCAAACAGATATAAAAATATGTTTAATAGGAGCCATATAAAACAAAGGAAAAAAATTAGAAGATCAATTGTATAAATGAAGGTTCAGACATGGTCATCCCATGGCTTGTCCTGATTGAACATAACAGCAGCTCCGAAACTACGAGCAGGGTTGATTCCGGTTCCTGTGATCGGAATAGTTGCCAAATGTACCACAAACACAGCAAACCCGATGGGAAGTGGTGCCAACACCTTCAAAATGCAGAAAAAATTAGCCCCTAAAAACATACTTGTCAATGAACTTGTGTGTGGTGTTGGATTGAATTCAGTGACATACAGGAACATGAGAATCTCTTGCGTTTCTTTTGGGATCAGTTGCAGAGAAAACAGTGTAAACAAGCACAAATGTGCCAATAATTTCAGCAGCCAAACCAGTGCCAGTACTGTATCCATCAGCCAAGCTATTAGCTCCTCCACCATACTTGTTGTAATAACTCTTTTGGAGTGCCTTGACTAACCCACACCCACAAATGGCTCCTAAACATTGAGCAGCCATATAAAGTATGGCTCGAACCAATGATACCTTACGAGCCAAGAAAAGCCCAAAGGTCACTGCTGGGTTGATGTGTCCCCCTGCATTATATATCACCAAACAAACATGCTCAGAAAACACCCTTTTAAGTTCTAACCATATCGTTCAAAAATGAGTGTGTGTATAAGATATCATTACCTGAGATACCAGCAGTGCAGTAAACAAGGATGAAAATCATGCCACCAAAGGCCCAAGCAATACCAAGAATGCCAACACCATCACAATCTTGACCACCCTTATCTGGATCAACTTGGCTCTTGTATCCAATCACTGTTAACACAGTGATGTATAAAAACAAAAGGGTGGCAATGAACTCAGCTATTATAGCCCTATAGAAAGACCACTGAGTTAACTCTTGGGCGTCTACCAATGGAGCTGGTGGAGGATCATGGTAGTCCTTGGCTTGGAACTCACCACCAACCTCAACATCCTTAGCCATTGATCAATAACTTGAACAAGAACAAGAACCCTTTTTCTGTATGCTTTCCTTTTGAAAATGGAGAATATTGTGGTGATGGGAAGTATCGAGAAATGGTGTGGGGGTATATATGCGGTTCAAATGAGTGAGTGAGTGTCAAATACATAGCTTTGCCGCCCCATATGACAAAAGAAGGGTTTGGTTCATTATCTGAGACCCCACCATGGATGCCTGTTTGGACTTTGATTCCTTGCCTCTCCCTTAGATTTGGAAGGATGATAATAATGGCAGTTTGAATCATGATCAACTTTCTTATGATGTAATTGTTCAAGCATAAGTTAGGTTAAAACTCTAAATGTATATTTGCATGTGTGTATATATACATAGTGGAAGCTGTTTCATGTTCTTTAAAATAAAAGAAAATAAAAGAAGTTGATAAGAAAAGTGGGGAAACTGTTATATATAAAATACACTATAAAAAAAAATTGAACCATGATAATATCTTTAATTTCTCAATTAAATATAAAGCAAAGTTGTTATTAAAAATAATTATGAAGTTAATTTTTTAAGTCAAGTAATTAAATAAAAGGGTTGTCTCATTTTATTTTGATAATAATTGAATCATGATAATATATTTAATTTCTCAATTAAATGTTTTTTTAATTATAAAAATAAGATAAAATTTTAAAATTCATGTAATTTAAATTCAAATCACATACAATAAACATTTAAATGGTAGATTAATACATTAGATTTAATTAAATATATTTTTAATTAGATGGGTGGTTACAAAAAAGCATAATCATCATTATTGTTATTATCCTCCTCCGTTGGGAATCCACAAACTTCCCAAAATGTCCAAATAAAAAAATATGGAAAATTCCAGGTCGGTTGATTAGGCGAAAAGTGAGAAAAAAAATTTGAATAAGGCCAAAACTGGAAAATCATAGCCATACCTTATAAGAGGCTAATAATTCGCCACGTGTATAGCATCTGGTGAGACATTGGGCCTACCGATGGCTGTAAATGGAACAGCTAGAATCACATGAAATGGTCTGTTAAGGTCATTTGATCGTTTTTCAAAATTTAGTTTGCTTTTTTATTTTTATATTATCTATTTATTTATTTTTAATAAAATAAGTTTTGTGTTATACATTTTGGATATTATTGGGAAGTATTTTTAATAAATTGTTCTAAAAAATATAACTTTTCAATAAACAAAAAATGATCAATTATTTTTTAAAATATAAATTTATATAAAATTTTAAAGTTATTTTTAATTTTAGATATAAAATATTTATTTTTACATCATAAAAATAAAAATTAATTATATATTAAATAAAAAATTAACATTTGGTTTGAATCCAATTCGAGTATTGTAACTTTTTAACTTATATTTTATAAACCGTTCAAATTGAGTCCAATTTCGATTTCTCAATTTTTTTTTGCTAGCGCTAGGGTGAATGTTTGGAGACAAAAACCTAACTAAAAAAAATGAACCAGCGAACAAGGGCAAAGCCAAATTCTTTTTAGAGGGGCTGGATTTGAATTATGAATTTTTGAGTGAGCTTAAAGTATAATTTCATCATTGTATATTAATGTAAAATTACAAATTTCAAGGGATTAAATTATAAATTTTTTGTTTTTGAAGAGGGTAAAATTTGATTTAAAATTTTTAGAGAGTTCAAAATATAATTTTACTGTATAACTTAAAACTTTAAAAATATTCAAAAGACTAAAATGATAATTTTCATTTTTTGAGGCCCTTGGTCGCCCCTCTAGCTTCGCCCCTTTCAACAAATGGGTTATGGATATATATATATATGGACAAGGACATAGTTGGCATGAAGTATTATCGAGTAAAATATAAAGTGAAATCTTAATTTATTATTATTTTGTTGTTTCTCATCCTCAAATATTATTGAAGTTTAGTTGATTGAGCTTTACTTTAATTGGTACAGTTGTTATTGTAATATTTTGACGGACGTAGACTTGAACGAACTTAAACGCATCTTTTTCTCCGATTTAAAGGTGGAGAAAAATTATGGGTAAAAGTAAGATAAAAAGTATTTTTAAAGTTTAACATTTGTTTATTTTTTAGTAAACTTTCCTCTCAAGTCCCTCTCAAATTCAATATTGAATAAATTGATCACTTTAAAAAAATGAAATAAATTTAATCTTGTCAATTTCAAAAGTGAACAACTAAAAATAATTAATCACGACGTTAATGTTATCTGTCAATTTATATATAATTTTAATTGATATGATAACAAATTTACCTTCAATACTTATATATTACGTGTAAATATTGATGAAATCCATAAATATTATAAGTTAAATTTGTTAAACCCCATTGAATTGACGGTTCAACAAGTTGGTCCATAGGCGTGGCTAAAACGTTGAACGCACTAGTCAGTTTAAATTTCAACACCCATCACTGTCAATTTTCGCTGCGGTCACACCGACCATCACCGGCACTGATTAACTCAACCGCTGTTGTAATGCCACGTTGTATTTAGTCCCCCACACAGCCGCCACATATCACTGGTCGTCTACTAGTTTTCGTTTCAGCATCCGACAATGTTCGGAAGAACTTAAGTAGCTTTTGTGGGTGATCACTATACTGAATAAGCAACCACTATTGTCTCTAGTTTGTTGATTAATAAGGTTCACATCAGCTTCTCAATTGTCAGGAGGTTTAATACGGGATCATCAGGGGATTTGGGTCGTCGATATGTTTAAAAAATATTGGTTGTTGTTATATGATTTTATTGAAATTTTGAGGAACTTGATGAGAGAGTGATTTTTAATATGAATAACATTGAAGCTATTAAAGTGATCTAAGTAAATAAAAATGAATAATTTTTTCAATTGTGGGGCGTGCCATCAAAGGATCTTCTTAAACATTCATGGATGGTCTGCATTAGACATGTGTTCAGATAAAGGAATAAAGTTGCGGATGAATTGGTAAAATTGACCTTCTCAAAATCTTTGGGGAGTTATATTTACATGCAGTCATCGAGAGAAGTACTTTGAATATTACACAATGATTAAGTTGAAAGAGATTCGTGGATTTATTTTTATCTTATTATTTCTTTTGTAAAAAGAAAAATAAAGTTCCTGAATTAACATTCAAATCATTTAAATAAAGCAAAGTAAAAGGCTTATATTCCATTAAATTTTCAACATACAGACACCAAGACGAAGCCGAAAACAGAAAGAAGAACAGGGATGATGACAACACTTGGGGCACTTTAAAAATTGAGTGCCAAATACAAAGAAGCATGTCGCATTTCCATTATGATTTACAAATTCAATGCTCTGAAAAATTCTCTTCAGAATCATATGGATAAAACTTGATTCATTCAATTCAATGGCAATGCTAATGGCAACCCCTTTCTTTTACATGGCTGAGCTGCTTCTGAAGGATCCAAGAGCTTTAGCAGCTCCTGCTCTGAGGATATACTGGTGATAAATTGCTGCAATGGCAGCTCCAATGAATGGTCCAACCCAGAATATCCACTGCAATATTCCAAACAGACATAAAAATATGTTTAATAGGAGCCATATAAAACAAAGGAAAAAATTAGAAGATCAATTGTATAAATGAAGGTTCATACATGGTCATCCCATGGCTTGTCCTGATTGAACATAACAGCAGCTCCGAAACTACGAGCAGGGTTGATTCCGGTTCCGGTGATCGGAATAGTTGCCAAATGTACCATAAACACAGCAAACCCAATGGGAAGTGGTGCCAACACCTTCAAAATGCAGAAAAAATTAGCCCCTAAAAACGTACTTGTCAATGAACTTGTGTGTGGTGTTGGATTGAATTAAGTGACATACAGGAACATGAGAATCTCTTGCGTTTCTTTTGGGATCAGTTGCAGAGAAAACAGTGTAAACAAGCACAAATGTGCCAATAATTTCAGCGGCCAAACCAGTGCCAGTGCTGTATCCATCAGCCAAGCTATTAGCTCCTCCACCATACTTGTTGTAATAACTCTTTTGGAATGCCTTGACTAACCCACACCCACAAATGGCTCCTAAACATTGAGCAGCCATATAAAGTATGGCTCGAACCAATGATACCTTACGAGCCAAGAAAAGTCCAAAGGTCACTGCTGGGTTGATGTGTCCCCCTGCATTATATATCACCAAGCAAACATGCTCAG
The DNA here is from genome assembly GCA_005610355.1 of Gossypioides kirkii. NCBI lineage: Eukaryota > Viridiplantae > Streptophyta > Magnoliopsida > Malvales > Malvaceae > Gossypioides > Gossypioides kirkii. The sequence goes on along the minus strand of CP032244.1, from coordinate 36,823,243 downwards.
AAAACACCCTTTTAAGTTCTAACCATATCGTTCAAAAATAAGTGTGTGTACAAGATATCATTACCTGAGATACCAGCAGTGCAGTAAACAAGGATGAAAATCATGCCACCAAAGGCCCAAGCAATACCAAGAATGCCAACACCATCACAATCTTGACCACCCTTATCTGGATCAACTTGGCTCTTGTATCCAATCACTGTTAACACAGTGATGTATAAAAACAAAAGGGTGGCAATGAACTCAGCTATTATAGCCCTATAGAAAGACCACTGAGTTAACTCTTGGGCGTCTACCAATGGAGCTGGTGGAGGATCATGGTAGTCCTTGGCTTGGAACTCACCACCAACCTCAACATCCTTAGCCATTGATCAATAACTTGAACAAGAACAAGAACCCTTTTTCTGTGTGCTTTCCTTTTGAAAATGGAGAATATTGTGGTGATGGGAAGTATCGAGAAATGGTGTGGGGGTATATATGGGGTTCAAAGGAGTGGGTGAGTGTCCAATACATAGCTTTGCCGCCCCATATGACAAAAAGGAAAAGAAAAGAAAAAAAAAGTAGGGATTGTTTCATTGTCTAGACCCCACCATGGATGGACTGGTTTGTTCATGAACTTTGATTCCCTGGCTCTCCCTTGGATTTGGAAAGATAATAATAATGCCAGTCCACAAATTCTTGGCTTTGTTTCTATAAAAGTGTCTCGACCACTATTAAAAAAACTAGTTACATCAAATAATAAATTAGTCGAAATTTCAATCAATTTATTTATTAAAAATTTATATTTATATGTTAAAGTGAGGCATATATAATGTGTCATATAAAACTGTTCGATTATTCTGTTAGTCAGATTAGATGATTTTTTTTATAAAAATGATCATTTTATCTTTTTTTTATTTTTAATGAATTACAAGGAAATGTCAAAGTTTTAATAATAATGCGATTGATGTAATTCGGATTCAGGTCATACCATTAGCCATTGTGTCAAAATACACCTCGTCTTAGAACTACTCATAACTTTTTTTCAACCTATAATAGAAGGATAATACGCTTCAGCGCACTCAAACTCACATTCTCTTATATTAACAATAATACTTGTACTAATAAAACTAATATTTAATCGATTAATTAAATTAATGGTTTATTTAATTTCTCAATTAAAAGCACAATCATTTTATTTGTCCAGATAATTATTATTAAACATTACTGTCCTTCACAATGATGATGAAAATCCATAAACTTTCCAAAAAGTCCAAATAAAAAATATGGAAAATTCAGGGTCGTTGGATTAGATAAAAAGTGAGCTTTTTTTTTTATAAAAACAAAACTGGTAAATCATAGCCGTAGCTGATAAGTGGCTAGTAATTCGCCACGCGTATGTCATCTGATTGGACCCTGTGCCAACCAGTGGCTATAAAATGACAGGTAGGATCACATGAAATGGTGTGTAGGGTCTTTAAGGTGAACGTTAGGAGAGAAAAGGCGTGACTAGAAAGATGAACCGACCAATGGATATGTATACTCGTAAAAATGAGTCAGAAATTTATAGTGTGGGTAGTTTACTTTAAAGTCACTAAATTATTAGTGAACTAATGTTTTAGTCACTTAATTTTAAAAAATTATAAAATGGTCACTAAATTATTAAAATCGCTTATATATGACCTTCTTTGCTCACACTATTTGCATCAACCAAAAGCTCCAGCTTCTTTATGGCCTTCGAGTTAGTTTTTTATTTTTTACAAAATAGTTTTGAACGTTATGAATCTGCAAATTAAAATTTGGATATAAGGTATATTATTCTACACATTGATGGGTACTGATCCACCGTATTAATCAAATTTTCGTTTAGAGCTCATTATCAGAACTTTAAAAAAAACCTTAACACGTCATTGACTTAAATAAAAACTTTTGAATCATCTAATGACTATTTTATAACTTTTTTAAATTTAGTGACAAAATCATAAACTTACTAATCATTTAGTAACTTAGAATGTAATTTACTCTTTTTTTTAAAATGGAGTTACAATTCAATCCAACCTCGATCAAGGACAGGTGTAGGGGTGACTAAAAAGGTGTTTAATTTCAACACCCATCACCGTCCATTTCCACGGCCGTACCACCAACCAGCACCGGCGGTGCTTGGTTCAACCACTCTTGTCATGCCACGTTGTATTTAAGTCCCCACACAGCCGCCACATAAAATTGGTATTATATTCTAAGCAAAATTTACCTGGCGTATGATTTGCCACGTTTCAGACAGACAGTATTTTCTGGGAGCACCGTCGTGATTATAGCTGTTGTTTGATTGGTCATTAACCTTTGGTCGGTTGTTTGCTTCTGATATTTTATCATGTGCGCTAACTGTACAGGATAATAACGGCTAGTAGCTTGGTATTATTTAATTTATTTTTTTTAATTAATAATTTTTTTAAAAAATATTATAACAAAGAACTGAAAAAAAACGAGAAAATGATTGTTAGTCTTCTTTTTTCTTTAAATTATTTTTATATAATTTCTACTACTTATGTATTCATAATTCTTTTTATTTCTTAAATCAAGAATCTACATGAAATTGTGATATCATATAAATATAACAGTTCAAAAGTAGCAAAATTTTTTATTAAATAAATTTTGAATCACAAAAAAAAAACAATGATCTGAATCTTATCTCGAAAAAAAATTCGGTAAAATAAATATCTCTCCAACTCATATTAATTTTTGTTAGATAACAATACTAACTATATTACAATTCAATTTATACTTATTTTTAATTAAATTGATGCTGGGATAAATAATATTTCACAATTAATTTTAATTTTAAATATAGTAGGGATAGATGTTACAAATGGAATATTACATTTTTATATAAAATTATAAGTCAATAAAAATAAATTTGTTTTTGATCTCAAAAATAATAAAATTTTAATTTAATAATGTAAAAATATATATTTTAACTTTTATAAAAATATATAATTTAATTTCGTCCTACTTTTATATTTATATAAATATTTTGAAAAAATAAGAGTTCGACAATTTAATCCGCCGTACATTTAGTACTTACAATGTAAAAGAAAACCATTTTTCCACTAAAAGAGAAGGCTGAAATTCATATATTGATGTCAATAACAGTAATTTACAAAAATTAATTACCCCATTGAAGTTTTTTTTTTTTCAATTAGATCCTTCCAAATTCCATCTATCCTTCTCTTTCAAAGCAATTACCTAGATATATCATATGTTTTAGAGTAGCCAAGCTGCTCCATCTCCCAACTCAACTTTGAAGCAACTCTTTCATGGCAGGGGACATATTCCTTTTACCAATAAGCAAACATGAAAAATAAAACAATTATTTACAATTTCACATGACATACCAAATATATATGTATATGCAGGGGTAAAAGTATCGTGGAGGTCCCTGCTCTAGGAATTAGATTGCATTTTGCCCCCTTTACTCAAAAAATGAGCAAATTAGTCCCCGTATGTTAGATCCAAAGGTAAGCTAATCCTTTTTGTTAAAAATTTCATCCACTTCTACTGTTAAAAACTAGCATAACTAACAGAATAATCATACAGTTACACATGGCATGCAAGACCAATTTTAACCAGTAGAAATGAATGGAATTTTTAACAGAAAGAACTAGTTTACCCTTTGATCTAACATACAGAGACTAATTTGTTCTTTTTTTAATAAAAAGGGGAAAAATTCAATTTGACTCTTAGTACATGGACCCCCATGCTACCTTTACCGTATGCAGGTTATTAATGAAGGAATAGCATGGTAAAGAAGTTTCCTTTGAATTATACCTCCAATTTCTTTACTAGCTCCTTTGCTGTGGGTGCAGATACAATGATTTGGCGTGCACTTGGACTAATAAACCCTTCTTCCACAGCTTTATCCATAAATGAAAGCAAAGAGTTATAGTATCCATCAACATTCAACAAGCCAACCTGAAAAAGAATGTAGAATGTTATGCATTATTGATTATTTGTTTCGTATTATGTTGCTCCGGGGTATGATATTGATCAGGGATGAAACCAGAAAATTGCTTTAAGGAGGGTCAGAGATGAATTAAAATTGCAATCTTACCATTATACTAACTTGCAATTTTATAAAAATTTAAAGGACTAAATGGTAAATCTATCATTTTTAAGGGGTCAAGGCTATTGCCTACCCTTTTACCTTCTTCCTTGGTATTGGTTCTCCAAGGACGCATAATCATGTCTGACACTCACACCCGAGTTACAAAAAGGAACATAAGTTTATCATGTATAAAACGAAAAAAGGCGAGGACATACCGATTTATCATGAATTCCGAGCTGAGCCCAAGTAATGACTTCAAGTAGTTCTTCAAGAGTTCCATAACCACCTGCATGTGTATTTTATATGAGTTTTTATGTCATAACGAATGAAGTGAATATATCATGTTTTGCTCCTTTTTTTGTTAAATGTTACAAAAATGATCGTTTTGCTCTTTTTTTAACGTAATTGTCAAAGTATCAAAATGCACTCTGCATCATAATATAAGAACTTGTAAAGGTACTTTTACCTACACATTTCTCTCTAAACATAGAATCAAAGAGATTTGTCAATGCATTATTTGCATATCCTCACAATAAGTTTTCAATACAGTTAGCTGAAAAAGAACTAAAAAAAGAGAGTAGCCTTTTCAAAGTGGCAAAAAAGGATTCCCTAGCAGCTAGTTGGCTAACAATCTTTAGTGAAAGTTTTAAGGATTTTGTACTTCAGTTCAGTCTTGATATGGTAGATGGCACTGTACAAAACACCACAGACATTGGGGATACTTCAAATTAACCAAGGAAAGAGAGTTCCTCACAAGGTCTAATTTTCAGTGTGAACTGTGAAGATATTGATAGGTCAATGAACTAGGGCCTAAAGGCTTGCTCTCTAATCATAGGCTTTAGGGTCTGTGCTCTCTAATCAAAATAGTTACTAGTATAAAACTATAGTTAAAGTGAGGTTAGTAGAAAACATGAATTAGTGCCTATGGACAAAGGGTAAAGCCTTGAACTATTATAGGTACATGTGTTAATACTTGAACTTACCTTATCCCCATAACAGAGCACCTTTTTTAGAACTATCTCTTAATCTAAGATGAAACCATTGGTTAACATTGAATAAGCAAACTAAAGGTGAAGGACAGGTTTTTGCATTCAGGGTTCCATCTTTTTTAATATCAAATAAAGCAGAGGAAGTAGCAAAGCACTTGATGATAGCTATAAGTTTACTTGGTTTGCTTTGTTATTTTGGTGTAAAAATAAGGGCTTGTATTGTACTAAACCTGGTAAGGCAATGAAAGCATCTGAATGCTTAGCCATCTCTGCCTTCCTTTGATGCATATCTGCCACAGCTTTCACTTCCCCTATTGTTTCACCAGTTAACTACAAAATGTTACAGAAAAAAATAATGAAAAGAGAAAGATCATCTTGAGTGTTGTGCAGTGAGGCAATGATGAGTGTTGCAGGTATAATGGACTTTATTTTAAAGAACTTTTAACACTGACAAGTTTCCCTAAACAGTAAATATTTTTACTTACATAAATTTGCAAAAAAAGAGAGTAAAAAATTCTACTTTTAGAAAAGGCCAACCAAGAAAAAAACACAAGAAACCCATTTTTGTGATCCCAAATATATATACATATATGAAAAAAAGTAAAGAAGGTTTTGTAGATAAAGATATATCCATTTTTCTATCCATAGACTAATAATTATTACTCAATAATATTATTTTTAAAGTTCCAGCTTAAACAAGATTTTGAAAAAAAAAGAAAGAGCAAAATGATGATGATAATGAAACTTGTAGGTAGGTGAAGGTCCATTTGTTTATTTTTTTAATCAATTTAAATTTTTTGAAATAACCCAAATCTCAGAAAAGGCCAACAAAAAGAATGGCACAAGAATAAGCCCATGTTTTGATCCCAAATATAATATTATAAGAGAAATGGTAAAGTGGGAAGTTGCAATAGTCCCAGAATATTGTGGATAAGGCTATATCAAATATTAAATAGTTTTATTACCAGTAAAGAACAACACTTTAGAAAAGTTTGGTTAATCTAAAATGGAATGAATGTGAAAAAACATGATTTAAAAAAGAAATAAAACACCAGGGATGGTGAAAAGTAAGAGCAAAAAAGATAGTGATGCTTGTAGGTAAACGAAGGTCCATCTTTTCTTCATACCTCTCGAGGCATGAGTGTCTTGGGAATAACACTGCAAATAGACAATAACATGACAAAAATTTCAGTTGTGTTGTAATAATAAACAACAAAAGTCAGTTTCACTGAGAAATGAGGGTTCTTTTACCCAATGACATGGCGACCACCATTATGAACAGCTTGTGAAACTAAACCCATCAATCCTATGCTACCTCCTCCATAGACCAAATCAATGTTCCTTGCGACCTGTAAAAGAACAAGACACTGGTTCAAAGATCAATGTACGTTAAAGAGGGAATGAGAAACTATGGTTCAAAGTTTCAAGCATGTATACCTATATATACATTAACATTGAAACTCATTTGAGTTCAACACACATTAAAAAATGCTAAAAGACAAGAAAAAAGCTAAAAGTTTGAGGGGCCTTTTTAAAAAATGCTAGATACCATAGAAACAAATTCACAAACAGGTTTCAAACATTAAAGAAATGGTATTATACACAATACAAATAAACAATACAAGCTATATGGAAATAAAAGGTCATGGCTTTATGCAACTTTTAAAAGATTTCTTGCAGAACCCATTTCCTCCATTTAAGTAAAAAAGCAAAACCATAACCAAAACATGTCTCATTTAGTGTAAAAGACCCAAAAAAACAGAGAAAAAAAGGAACAGAGCTTTATGTTAAACAAATACCAATTCCCTTCCAAGCTCAATAGCAGCATCTTGGTAACTTCTCTTTTTGCCTTGACTACTTCCACAAAACACACAAATCCTCTTAAATTTTGATTGCTTTGTCTCACTCTCTATCTCCATTTTCAACTCTCTTTTTCCTTCTTTATGTATATGCTTTTGGGTCTGTCTTTGCTTCCTAATCTATACACATATCAATATGAAAAAACTACACTGCAAAAGTACCAAAGCTTTAAAATTTTCTTTTGTTTTGATTACCACCACTACCATATTGAGTAGTGTATTCTCTTCATGGTATTATATAAAAACCTAGCCACACGTGAGTGCCTCATAGCACGCTTCTTCACACATATACACAACTAGTCTTCCCACGCGTGGACCACTTGGTTTCTTTAGTGTTGTTTATGGTTAAAATCCTGTGAAAGCCCTTGTACTAATAATCAGATTTTATTTTTCTCCTTCTACTAAAAAAATGGTGAATTAGTCCTTTTACATTATATCAAAGACTAAACTGCTCCTTCCCTATATGGCAGAATAACCACATAACTACACATGGCGTGCCACATGTACAGGGACGAAGCCAAAATTTTTTTTTAGGGGGAGCTGAAATTAATTTTTAATTTTTAATAGTCTATTTTTTTTATAATTTTTAAAAGATTAAATCAAAATTTTATAATTTTAGGGGGGTAAAGTGCTATTTTACTTTTACTAATTTAAAATTTTAAAGGGCCTAAACAATAATTTTCTATTTTAGGAGGGCTAGTGCCCTTGCCACCCCCCCCCCAAATCACCTCTACACATGTCCCTCATCCTGATATATAGAGACCAATTTTTAACAGTATAAATGGTTGAAATTTTTAATAAAAATGATCAGTTTACTTTTTTATCTAACATATAAGTACTAATTTACCCATTTTTTTAAGTAAAATGGACAAAATGCAATCTAACTCTTAGTGTTGTTTATGGTGAAAGTATCATGGAAGCTCTTGTACTAATAATCAGATTGCATTTTTCTCTCATTACTAAAAAAAATGATGAATTAATTCTTATACGCTAGATCAAAGAATAAATTGATCATTTCTGTTAAAAATTTCATCTCGTAAAAAACCAATTTCTATATGACAGAATAATCACATGGGGTGCCACATAGTGTGTAACTATGAATATTTATTTTGAAACACAAAAAAAAAAAATATTTTTCTGAGCTAAGTTATGGGTAAAATTGAGAGGGCATAGATGATGGTGGTGATATATAGAGCAATTGTTTAAATTTTATGATTGAAGCATGGGATATGGCCAATGCATACCTTTGTACCCTCCATTTTTAGACAAACCTGTTGAATACAAAGGAAACATTGGATTTTTATTTCATACACTCTACCCCACCAGGCATGCTGTCCCTCAAAACCTTTCTAAATCTCAAAATGTTTGAACACCATACAATTATATAATACCAATATTTTAATATAAACATACTATACACATATGTTCCAAAAATCTATATTATTAAAGTTTTTTTTTAGGACCGCCCTAATTGAATTATAAAATTTTTGAGAAATTGAAATATGATTTTATCATGTATTAATTTATAATTTTATCATTTTTAAAGGGATTAAAGATTTTTTTTTCATATTTTGATGGCCAAAGTGTAATTTTATCATGATTTAACCAATAAATTTTTTAAAGGAACTAAATTAAAAATTTTCATTTTTAGTGTGTCGCCTGCCCACCCTCATGTCCCCTTTGCTAATAAGTATATAAAAACTTTGTTATACCCGGATAAAATTGATTAAAAGGCGGTAAAAGTATCATGGAAGCCCTAGAAGCCAGATTGCATTTGTCTCTTTTACTCAAAAAATGAGCAAATTGGCAATTATATGTTAGATCAAAGAGTAAATGATTCTTTTGTTAAAATTTTCATCCAAAGCTACTATTCAAAAGTGGTCCTCGTACGTTAGCATGAGGTGTATGTGGCACACCATGTGTTACTGTTTGGTTATTTTATCAGCCATAACAATTTTTAACATAAAAAATGGATGAGAATTTTAGTAGAAAGAACTATTTTACTCTTTGATCTAATAAATAATGACTAATTTACCCATTTTTTGAGTAGAGGGGGCAAAATGCAATCTCACACCTGATACAGGGACCTCCACAAGGGTGAAGCTAGAATTTTTTTTCAAGGGAGAGGGGCAGAATTAAATTGTATAATATAATGAGAGCTAAAATGCAATTTAACCATTTTAATGCCTTATATTTTTACAATTTTTAAAGGACTAAATTAAAATTTTATCATTTTGGGAGGTCGATGTAATTTTATCATATATGAACTTAAAATTTTATAAATTTTAAAGGACCAATGGTTGAATTTTCATTTTAGAAGAGGTCGCGCTCCTGCCTCTTGCCGCCCCTGGACCTTCATTTTACTTTTACCATCAAAAGGGCCAATAGAGCTCCAACTCCAATAGGCATAATACTCGTGTCATGGGCTAGAACTTTTGTCTCGCAATCTATGTGACCTTAAGCGATTTTTTGGGTTTAAATCTACCTAAGTCAACCTAACTCTGGCAAAGTGAGAATTTTCGTAGAAATTTTCACCTTAGAATACATTGAATATAATGGATTATTACAATTGAGGGGGAGAGCCTCTCTTATTAGTTTAGCTTCCCCGAATCCAATGATATAACTAGTTTTACATTAACGGACAAGATAGAAGTCTATCTACAATTAAGGGATTTACATAATCCCCAAAGATTACACAATAAAATCTTATCGGATTATAATCTCCTACAATCTTTTAAGATTACATTTTATATTTATCAAAGTAGTTCTAATTTACCATAAGTGCTTCGTTGGGCCACCAAGGCTTCAAGTAGATGAGATTTGTTACTTGTTTTTTGAATCCAATTAGTTCAAATGAATCAAATGGGTCTCATTTAATAAATTAATCTCTATAGAACATTCTTTATGTAATGATCAAGAGTTTTAAACTGCGGCCCGTGACACTCGCATGAGCTTAAGCTTCTTAAGGCCTATAAGCCTACCTCCTGACGTCCCAAACAAATAGGAGACATCACGATTCACATCAAGTTGTAATCATTGTCCAATAGATAAATTTGGGTAGCAAATAGGTTGTCCAATAATGAACTATAAATACTAAACCTTGACTTTACATAATGTATTACCTCTTATTCGTACTTAATTTTACCATATTTTCACCTTCAACCTTTTATCGTGTGGTTAAAGCACTGACTCGAGTGTTAGAGAGCATCTTGAAGTACAAGTTCCAACCCATTCCTCAATCCAACTCGACACAAGAAAGGCGTCAACAAACTTCAACACATGAATATACAAGGGCTTACCAGGGGCCTTGATCCTCCTTAGTTAAATGGGAAAATTGCCCTTGAGCCCCTCTTGGACATTAAATCATTCTATAATTTTTTTCTCCACCCTCACCTATTTTAAACAAACCCCATTTGCTAATATCTTTAATACCTTTTATGGTCCTCATTGCTGCATTAACTTAGGGTTATATTTTATTCATTACATTTACATCCAATTGCCAGGATTGCTGGAACCGAACCTATGCTTGTTCAAAACTAATTAAAGTAATTATTTAACATCCTCAATCCCCAAAAATGGCCTTTTTTGAGGTTATTTTTATAATTTGTCCGCCTAATTCCTGCCCAACCTATGTTTAGATATTATAAACTCATAATTACTATTGCTTAATAGTTCAGCATATTTAATTGTTATGTGTAAGCAATAAGCTTCTGCATGCTTGCATGCGCAGTTAACTCAAGTTTTTGTGTGTTTGTGAAACCGCGTGTAGGTAATTGCACTAAGTGCATAAACACTTCGTTAATAATTAAAATAGTAAACTATCAAAATAATCACTTTTGTTTCCCTCATATTACATTTTAGTTATTTATATTTGAAATATTATGTTTTAGTCACTGATGTTATCATTTTGTTACGAAATGATCACTCTTCCATTCAGATCTATTATCTCCCAAATGATATTCCGACGTAATAGTTTAAATGGGTTCTTTTTGCAGTAAGTAATGGAAAAACTCAACCGTTGCTTCTTTTCAAATAGGAGAAAATTAGGCTTTAGGACAAACTTTTGTATTTTATTTTCATAAAAAAGTTTAACTTTTCTCATCCCGGTTGAACATTTATGTTGGCGCTTAAAACCTATTTTTTTTTAAAAAAAAAATAAACTTGTGTTTGTTTCATTTGGTCTAAATATGCTTGATTTTTTTTCTTACATATTTATAATTTAGTCTGTTTACTTTTAGTTATAGGGATTTAATTTTTTTTCTTGAATTAATAATTGAAGTCCATTTAATAGCACCGTCAAATGATTTTCATTAAATTGAACTATGAGCATTTCAATTTACTGGAAGTCATTTCACCTGTTATCAATCGAACTTCAATTATTAATTTAAAATATAGAGGGATTAAATTTTTAAAATTAAAAATAAAAGAAAATTTAATTTCGAATTCAGAACGATTATAAAGACTAAAACTTGATTAGACTTTTTTATTTTCTTGATAACCTCGTTTCATTTAACAATGTTATTTGGTTTTTTTTTTGGTCATATTATCTTAATCTGAAATTATTTTTCCATAATATATAGTTAATTTTAACTTTTCATGATTAAAAAATATTTTAAAATATTATATAAAATTTATTAATATTCTTATTTACATCATTTTAGAAATATTTATAAAAAACCTCAAAATTCAAAATTATTATAAAAAATCATGAACTCAAATAAATTATTATGGATGGTTCAAAAAATCCAATTTAATTAAATTCAATCAACCTTATCTCTTGTAACAAAAATAAATAAGAAAATGGTGAAAGCTTCATGAAATAGTTTTTTTTTTAATATTATATTTTTGGAGATTTTATTTATTTATAAATATATTTAATTTCGATTATGACAGGAAACGATTAAACCTATAATTCAGTGTCTAGATTGTTAGTTGCCGACATTATCCACAATTAACTGAAATAACTATATGTTTGATTGAGATTTATGGCAACTGACAAAGCAATTTAGATATTCTCCACACTACTATCAAATTTATATTTGATTTTATTACTAAACTTCGAATTATTTTATTATCAAGAGTGTTAGATGAGATAATAAAGATTTCTTTTACTTTAATCAGTGATTGAAGGTTCGATTCTCGCTTTGATTATGAAATAATTTTAAAATTTTTGACTAACATCTACTCTCTTCGATAGATACCTTGAGAAATAAAAAAAATTCAATTATTTTATAAATATTTATATCATTTTAATGAAATGTTTCTTATGTCACTATTTCACTTTTGAATTATATTTGTTCTTTTACTTTTATATTTGATTTTTTTATTTGATATAGTTTTTTTTTCATTTTGACACGTAAATATTTGATTGGCACATGGTACCTAAATAATATCTTGCATCGTATAGATACCAAAATGGTAAACACATGGTATGTTCTCGTTGGTTGCATGTACTATATATTTTTAACACCGTTAATTTTATGGACTAAAAATTATAATGGAAGAATAGTTTCGGTATTAAAGTAAAAAAAAAAAAAAAAAAAAAACAGGTATAATTCAAAAGCTAAATTATGATATAGGTTTATAAAACCGAAAGGTCGGATGGGTTGAAAGTTTAAGTGAATAATACCGTACATTCAAGCACAAAATTTAAAAAAATTATGTAAAGATGAAGCTAAAATTACAAAATTTTGAGGAAGTAAAAACTAATCATTTTATTTTAAAAAAAATTAAATTAAATTATTAACTTTAGGAGGGACGAAAATATAATCAAAGGAAAGAAAAATTGAAATAGAGACCCCCAAACAAAATTTTTTTTTTTTAATAAATCAAGCACTAAGATATTTGGAGAGGGATGATTGCTTGCGGCCACCCATACCCTCCATTTCCCAATGTGTATAAAAAAATCAATTAAGGATGCTCGCAAAGTGGAAGATCCCTTTGTTAGAGGGGCAACGTAAAAAAATTCAATTTAGGGTCAAATTAAAATTTCAAAAGTTTTGGAGGGTCGATTGTATAAATTTTATTTAAATAAAATTTCATTGTACCCAAACCTTCAATCCTCCACCATTTTTGTGGATCAAATTGCATTATATATCTAGAAGCATTTTAACACATAATTAGATAGAAAAATTCATTTTTAATTCTTTAACAAAATAATAATTCAATTTAAATCGTTTAACATATTTTTTTAGTTTTTGCTTTCAAAATTTTGTAATTTTATCTCGACTATCTCTAAATAAATTTTTTTATTAAAGACAAAGTTAGAAGTCGGCAGGGACTTTGACTCCCCTTAATCAGTGAGATTTTTTTATTAATGATCCTTCTTAAGTATAAATAATTCAAAATTTTTATTTTCCATTCCTCATAAAAATTAATTATATAATACTATTTTAAAATAAATATTTAATTTTAACCTCCTCAATTCCTTAAACAAAGTTTTTAGCTTCGTTATTGTTGTTATTATATATTTATATATATTAAAAACGGTTTAATTGTGTATATATGCTTTTTTTTTTTGTTAATTGTCTAAATAGGTCTTTTTTTTTAAGATTTAGGGAAATAAGTCGATTTTGGAGAATGTGTGAAAACGCATCCAGTTGAACGAGCTTTTACTGACATGTCAGGAAAGCGCGCCTAGTTGGAAGTGTTTTCTGAAAATTCCAACGAAGAGACATCCAACTAGGTACATTTTCCCTGACATGTCAAAAAAATACTCATGCAGCTAGACATGCTTTTTGCCAATTGTGCAGAAAGCTGGACAAGCTTTCCTGATAATTATGCGAAAAGCTCACTCAACTGGACGAGCTTTCTTACCAACTGTACAGAAAGCGTCTTTTTTATATGCTCTCTTCAAAAACGATCTATTTCTCTAAATCTTCAAAAAAAATAACCTATTTAACCAATTAAAAAAATAATCGCATATATGACGAATTGAGCCATTAAAAACATGTTTCTTGATGTTTCATACAAACAAATTAAATAGCAATTGAAAAGAATTCATGAATGAAAAGAAAGAAAAAGAAAAAGCAAACTACCCATATTTGAAAAGATCCAAAAATTGGAGAAGTAGCTTTCAGAATTGGAAAAAGAAAAAGTTGATAAAATATTAAATAAATATGACATTTTTGGTTCACAATTTCAAAAAGAAATGGCATTTGGCAACTTGTTTTTGTCATCAAACACTTAAAACTGCACTCGAATGCTTTTCTTATTATATAAAATAAAATAAAAGCCTGCAAAAATTTTGGTCCGTTGACATAATTTGCTTCGTCACCCTGAGATGCCACGTGGCTTTAGCTTAGTGGACAATGCATCATTGCTCCACTCATAATTTCCCTGCAAAGTTTTCACGATCCCATTCAGCCTGCTGGTTATAGATCATGTCATTAGGAACAAAATTAGAAAATTATTTTACGTTTCAAAGATGAATCATAAATTATTAAAGGTTAAAAATAAAATTTTACCATTATACTAAATTACTCTTATGTGTACAGTATCACGATTTTTAAAACTATTCATAACTCTTTTATAACTTTTAAATAGGAGTATAATGTATTTTAATACACTCGAACTCACGTCTTCTTGAATCGACAAATAAATTAATTTTTCGAACTATCATAAAAATAATAATTTTTCATTTACCATCCATAATAATTAAAAATCATTTAGATTAAATGAAATCAAGAACTTATCTAGATTAATAAAAAAAATTCTTTAAATAGAGTGATGATATCCCGACATTAACATTGAAGTGGTACATGTTACACCAATTATTGTGAGACCAAGCTAACGTGAATGCCATGTTTGTAATGTCCACATAAGAGTAATTTAGTATAATGGTAAAATTTTAATAATTGAAATTTTATTTATTTTGATGGGTTGGGGAGCATGCAAAGGAATAGTGAATAATTGGATGGGACAAACCATAAATCCTCTTGTAGAAATTTTCTTGGGAAATTTACAATACACTTTTATTCCTTCCTATTTCCCCAATTTGTCAATAAAATTGTCATAGAATAGGTTACTAGGCTTTGTCTCTATGTATAGACAATATCCCATAGGTGAATATGACTATCTAGCTTAGGCTTTTTAATTTCATATAGGGATGTACTTTCTAGTAAATTTAATATTTAATTTTTATCATCAATAGAGTCACGGTTAATATTTTAAAATTATTGTTCGATAGTATCATAAATTAGGGTTTGAGTCTTTTTTTTATATGATGCATGTCCGTTTTATGGTTTATGTTAGGGTTCGTGGTTGTTCCTTCTAATAATGTTGTCTCCAAGGCTTTACGTTCTCCCATTGGAAGTGCAATGTGCCTTACCAAAAAGAACAATAATGCATGTTTGTTATAATTTGACCCAAAATTTTTGAACTCCCTCTCTATATATATATTTGATGAAATTGTGCAAAATATAAAAGGGGAAGATAAAGGATCTTTCAAAGTTATTTGGCAAAGAGTTGTTGTCATCTAGCACTAAAGAAAGGGATGCTCTTTTCTTTTCTTTATTATTATTATTTATTGGGCAGCAAGGTAAAGCAAAACTGAATTATAACTACTTTGGAGGATCAAAATGTAATTTTACCATTAAATTAATTGATAATTTTATAATTTTTTAGGGACTCAATTGCAATTGAACCATTTTTGGGTGCCTGTGTCGCCCAAATTGGGCAAAAAAACAAGACAAGCATTAAATTAATTTGGCTTGAATTTCGTCCGTAATCTCACCATTGTATATGTGGGGTAAACATTGAGATCCTTTTTCTATACCCACTACACTACATTTTCACTTTGAAACAAGTAATTTCATTCCTTGTAATTGAATACTCTGTTGACTCAGATTGTATTTTAGCCCCTCTACTAAAAAACTAAGTAAATTAATCTTTATACGTTAGATTAAAGAGCAAAATGATCATTCTGTTAAAAACTTCAGCCATCTCTACTATTAAAAATTAGTTCTTGTATGTCGGAATGAGGTACACGTGGCACGTCATACGTTACTGTTTGGTTATTCTATCAACCATACTAGTTTTTAACAATACAAAGGCATGAAATTTTTAATAGAAATGACTAATTTGCTCTTTGATCTAACATATAGGGATTAATTTGCCCATATTTTCAGTAGAACGGAAAAAATGCAATTCAGCTCTTAATATAAAGACCTCCATGATACTTTTACCCAAAACGATATATCTATTTTGAAGTTACAAAATACAACTGTACGAGAAGTTACGATTAAAATATATCAATATCAATAATTACATTCACAAAGTATTGAGTAAAGAAATCGAACTAATCTAAACCAAAAACGACTTAAGCAAATAATATAAAAAATTCAAACTATGATCCGGTTTGACCTATAGACAAGTGCACATGAGATGAAATATAAAAACCCTAATTTAAAAGAAAAAAAAAGCCTGATTTTAAGGTGCTTTTTGAAGTTTTATAAGTTGAAGTCCCCCTTGATAGTGAAAAGGGCAAAGTGCATGGCTGTGTCTTCAATTAGAAATGGACTGTTCTGTAAAAAAACAAAACAACGAAATGAATGAATAAATAAATGTCGGGAGGATTGACTCTTTGACTTTCATGCATGCAACCGAAAGTTTTATTTCCTTTCTGTTTGATAGATATAGGTGTTAATTCGACCCATCCCAAGGTTTTTATATATAAATTTATTAATTCGTGTTTTCAGAGGTGAAGTCTGGAATTTAGTATTAGGAGAAATTATTTTATGGATTCTTCTTATCACATCATTCATAGTTTTTTGACGATTATTTAATGACATTTCAACAATATTTTTCATATCATTGACACATAATTTTGATAATTTTTTTATTCAGAACCTTAAACCCTGAATCCTAGACTCCAAATTAAAAATCTTGAACCTTAAATCCAAACTCAAACCTCAAATCTCAAACACCAAGCCCAAAACCTGAACACTGAACCTCGAGGGTTCAAGATTCAAGATTTTTGGTTCATGGTTTGGGTTCTAGGTTTTGGGTATAAGATTCATGATAAAAAAAAATTTAAAATTATATGTCAATGACATGAAAATGATTACTAAAATATCATTTAAATAATTGAAAAGGGATTTTGGATGATGTGGTGGGAAGGATCCATAAAATTATTTCTCTTAGTATTAGATAGGAGTTGTGCCTCAAAATGAAAAAAATTATTATTTAGGTTACTTAAGAAATATTTAAATTATAAATTAATATATGGTCAAATTGCACTTTAACCTTCAAAAATAAGAAAAAAATTCTATTAAATCTATTTAGGAAATAATAAAATTATAAATTAATACATGGTAAAATTATATAAACTTATTTTTTATTAAAAGAATTTAATAGAAAAACCATCATCATGCAACATTCATGCATACATTTCTTTTTCATTTATGAACTTAAAACTTTGAAAAGAAGTTTAATTTATAATTAAAATTTTAGCTTTAATTTTTGGGAATTTTGTGAATGATTTGATGGAAGTGTAAAATAGAATGAAAAATAGGGATATTTGCATAGTAATTAAGTTGAAAAGTGTAGGTTTATGAACAAATGCATGACTATTATAGGAAAAAAAGTGGATAATTATTCTATGGACCCTACTTTTCCGACAATCCTATATATAAACCGAAAATAAATAGTTTGTTTGGCAACGACAGTTATTTACAGTTGGTTTTACACTTTTAGTCAAACCTTTAAGTTGATTATGAATAAGGTAAATTTAAGTTTAAAAAAAAAACCGATCCTTTCTATTAAAAATTTAATTTATTTTTAATGTTAAAAATTGACGTGATTAATGGAATAATCAGACAATGACATGTGGAGTGTCACATGCACGTCATGCTGATGTACAACACCGGTTTTAGTGGAGGTGCAAAATGCAATCTGATTTTTAGTACAAGGACCTCCATAATACTTTTACCAGTAAAGTTCTATCGATTTAAAATCGTAAAAAACTTAAGTTTGAATTTGAGGTTCAATTAGAATTCAATGTAGTTTCACTTTTAAAGATCGATCTCGGTTTGAGATAAAAATCGAGCTACTTAAATGTGTTCGTTCAATTCATTTATCTAATAGGGTTCAACCGAGTTTTAGTTTTAAATATTGAGTTTGATTTGAAATAAAGATTAAAATACTCAAACTTGATTAGGCTTGTTTACAAGTTCTATTCGAGGCTTCATGCTTCGATTATATGTGCTCATGCGTGAGCTCGAATGTGAAATTCTTAATGCTAATTAAGAATCTAAGAATATATATATATATATATTGAAATTAAATTTCAATTAAAATTTCGAGTTTAATTAATAATGTTTTGACCATTTTGTTAGGGGTGAATCTAGAAAAAATTCTAGGAAAGATCGGAATTGAATTATAAATTTTTGAAAGATTAAAATATAATTTTATCAAATATTAATTTATAATTTCATCATTTTTGAAAAAGATTAAAATATTTTTTTTCATTTTCTTGTCAGAACTAAAGTGCAATTTTACCATATATGAATTTATAATTGAATAATTTATAAGGGACAAAATTGCAATTATCCGTTATTTGGGCTGATTTTTGTGAAACAAAAGGAGTGAAATATGCCTACCATTTCGCTAAAAGAAAAAATTGGCAGCGACATGAAAAGAAACCGATAAGATTTTCATTAAAGATCAATGTCTCTTAGCTTTATATAGGTTAAAATATGCAATAAGTTCTTATATTTTTCGTAAATTTAGAATTTAGTCCTTGTATTTTTATTTTTAGAAATTTAATCTTTTTACTTTTTATATTTCAAAATTCAATTCTAATAGTTAATTTCAATTATTTTGTTAAATTTAAGTTTATTACATCATCGTTTTTTAGTTACTTTGTTTTAATTGGGAGGGGGGGAACTTTTTTTTTAATTGGGAGTGGGGAATGGTTGTTTGGGATTGAATCCAAGCTCTCATAGCTATGAACATTCAAACTTCGGTTAAATTTGAATTAACCGACCGAACCGATCTAATCCATTTAATCGGTTGATTAACCGATCTAGTTCGGTCAGAGGTCGGTTAAAAGTTTTTTGGAATTTCGATTAACGATTAATTCTATTTGAAATCGGGTAATTAACAGATAATATTGTATGATATATGTATTAGGCTATTACTAATTTAGTTAATTCGGTCAAATGAATATTATCAATTTGTTTATTTATTTATATGTTTTATACTTGTTTTAATAAAAACAAAACAAAACATATAAATTCCAGTTAATTCGGTTAACCGACCGAATTAACCGAAACATTTCAATTCGGTTAATTTTTTTGAAAAAAATTTGGTTCAGTTAACGATTAAAGGATTAAAAAATTCGATTAATTCGGTTAATACTAGTTCTGTTCGATTAACTGATCGGTTAATCATTTGAACACCCCTACTCATAGCTACAACATAATACTCTTGCCCACTAGGCCAAGAGGTTGTTGGCCACATTTTTTAGTTACATTGTTACCAAATGAGTATTTTTTTTATTTTAAAATGCAAGGCAAGTCCAATTTTTTTAGTGGGGATTGAAATTGAATTATAAATTTTTAAGATTTCAAAATATAATTTTATCTTTTATTAATTTTTTATTTCATCATTTTTGAAGGGACTAAACATTTTTTGGGAGCCAAAGTGTAATTTTATCATGTATTAAATGTTCATTATTCATGAAGGACTAAATTGCATGATTTTCATTTTTTGGGGAGCCAAGGCCATTGCCTGCCCCCCCTTATATCCGCTATTGTCAAAATGACACATCGACAAATTTAACAATAAAAATTTAACATCATTAACAATTTGACCTAAATTTTGAAATTCGAAAAGTAGAGAAACTAAATTCTTGTATATAGAAGTGCAATTAGTAAATTTTAAATTTGTGAAGAGTATAAGGGCCTATAGCACATTTTATCCTTTTATATATATAGAGAGAGAGAGAGCGGGAGAAGACCCACTTACACCGATATAAAACTCAAATTGTTTTACACATTTTCATTATTCTTTATACAATTAATATTTTAATAATTTTACAGTTGAATTTATCAAAATAATTATATCTTTTATGCATGTAAATTTTCAAATAGATCCAATATCACTTTCATACATATCCAAAATACTGTTTTATTAATATATATTTAATGATTGAAAGTTTTTTTTTTTTTTTACATAAAACATATGGTTAAACATTTTTAATTTACTCAAAATTTGACATGCATAATTTACATATAATATCAAATATAATGATCATATTGTTAAAATATTAATTATACAAAAAGTTCAGTTTTACACTGATATAAGTAAATATTCCTTATATATATATATATTTGTAGATTTACTTACGAAGTTTTTTTTTTTCGCTTCACTGATGATGTACGAAATAATAAATCAGAGAGATTATTATTGTTTTATTCGACGAAATTATTAAAAAATTAACCTCCAAACTATAGCACACATTTTTTTGAATGAACTTATTATAGGTTTTGATTATATTTATTATTTTTGACACAATACTTAAAACTATCCATAGTCCCTCCCCAACCCATAAATAGGAGGCAGTGGCGGAGCAAAAAATTTTTTTTTTGGGGGGACTGGAATTAAATTGAATATTTTTACGATAGTACAAATATAATTTCATCATTTTAATAACCTATATCTTTATTATTTTTAAAGGGTTAAATTAAATTTTTATCATTTTTGAGGGGGCCAAAGTGTAATTTTATCATTACTAATTTAAAATTTTATAAATTATAAAGGACCTAAATTAAAAATTTACCATTTTAAGAGGGCTATAATAGGGAAAATTACAAAAATCTTAAACCTAAGAGAGTCTACTTATATTTTTGGAAAGACCATAGTGTAAATTTACAAAGGATTAAATTAAAAAAATAAACTTAAGGGGCCCTTAAGGTGGCTCTGCCCCTGATAGGAGGATAATGCGTTTCGGTGTACTTAAACTTACATCCTCTTGCATTTATAATAATGTTCATGTCAATCGAATTAACGACTCAATCCATATAATACACATTTAAAAAAAAGTTAATTAGATGAAATTAAAGTAAAATAGATAGTATAAGGCCTCTATAAAAGTTAGGCCATATTTTTATTGTAGGTATTTTAAATTTTATATATGAATTCCATTGGGGTTAGTCCAATCCAATGTTATCAAAACATTTGGTCAAAGACATACATAATTTAGTTGGCATTGGGATCCCAAATTTTAATGCATTAATTATTGTGTCAAACTCTTTTGTAATTGCTTATTTGCTTTATCCAACCCTCATTGCTCCCCACACCTTCCCTTGAAATTCAAAATTCCTCAATATTTTTACATTGAGTCAGGTACGGAATTCTTTTTTTTATTTAATTTCAAAACCCACACAAAATAATTTTTTTTACTTAAAAAAAAAAAAACAAATGTTTCTTCGCGTTTGTCTAGATTCATTGTATACATTTTTTTAAATAATTTTAATAATTTTTCATAAAATATTATATTTTATATTATTATTTTGAAACTAAAAATATATAAAATTAAAAATTATTTTAGAAAAATATTAAAAATTATTTGTAAATGATATTTTTTAAACAATAAATGCTAACTCTATCTCATTTTAATTTTATTTGGTTCTTTTTAATAATACAATACTAAATTGATTTATTTAATAATAGAAAAATTAATTTGATCAAATTTCTATAGTAGAGGGACTTCTAGGTATAATCACCAAAGTAAAAAACACCATCGTGAATCATGCCTACAGACAATCGTCATGCCACGTAATTAAGCTGTCATAATTTTTTTCTCTGAAATAAAAAATATATTGCAAACAAGAGCAGAGAACAGAACAATGGATTTACTTTCTGACTAGGTTGTTTTTTCTTCTTTTATATATATATATAAATGTATTATCTTTTAAATATGATATAGTTATTGTCGGTTGAGTCATAGTTCAATTGACATGAGTATTATTGTTAATGTAAAAAGATATTGGGTTTAAATGCGTTGAAGTGCATTATCTTCCTATTTATGGGTTAAAGAGGGACTATGAATAGTTCTAATCATTGTATCAAAAAAATAAATATACTTAAAATTTATAATGAAATTATTCAAAAAATATAATATAATTATTTAATACATTAATTTCAATTTTTTCCTTTTAATTAATTTTTTCTTTTTTGCATTCTTTTCAATTGAATCTCAACTAAAATAATTATTCCTTCCTATGGAAGAAAAAAAAACCTAGGATTCCTCAAAATTGAGCTTAAAAAAAAAAACATAATGACAAGTTGGGGATATCCCATGTGAATCAAAGGCATGCATAAAATAATTAAGACTATAAAATATTCTTAAATTTCAAGTAATGTCCATAATTATTTTTAAGCCTTAGTTGGAAAGCTACCTCATTCCACTTAAACTTTGATATTATAAAAAGGGCTTAATTATGCTCCTAGTCCTTATACCCACTTTTGAAATTTAGACCCCTTTTTTTTATTTCAAGAATTCTTAGTCCAACTATTAATTTGATTTAAAAATTAAAGTCCGATCGATAATATTGTCAATTGACTTTTGTTAAAGTTGAATATGCATCATCAATTGAACTTTAATTTTAAAATCGAAACTTTGAATATTAAAATGTCACATATTCAAATTTAATAAACATATATTAATAGTATTATCAACTAGACTTTAATTTTCAAATCAAATAAGTTAAAGGATAAAATTAATAAAAACAGAGATTACATTTTAAAAGTTTGAAAAGTATGAGGATCGTAAAACAATATAAACCCTAAAATAATAATAATAATAAAGAGTGGATAAGCAATGGCTTAAAACTAGGTTTCTATCTTTGTTTTGATTACTTTTGGAGAAAAGCTCTTACCCATTCATTGCAATAAACAACAATTAATAAATAATTACATGCAAAATATATAAGCATAATGATTTATTTAAGGCTCTAATTTTATAAAAAAAATATTTTAAAATTTTTTAGTTCTTAAATTTGCGTTATTTGTTAAATCGCCTTTAGAATGGATTGAAAAAGTTAATATATGTTAACTTTACTGATATAGAATACACGTAGATTTTCATGTGGCTCTCATGTCAATAATTAAATAATTGTTTAAAATAAAAAATATTAAAATTAATAAAAAATTACAAAAATTATATTTTCAATATTTTAATTTTTTTTAAAAACTAATTAATTGTTAATGAGCATACATGTGGATTGTCATGTGGATGCCACCACGTCAACAAAGTTAATAAACGTTTTCTTTTTCATCCAGTTTGGGAATATTTGAAAAACAATGTAAGTTTAAAAGTTAAAAGGAGTGAAAATTAAATTGTGAGCTAAAATGGATTTTTTTATTTATAAAATTGGAGGGCCAAATAAATCATTATGGTAATATATATTGTTATACTTTTGTCATAGCATTCAACGATTGCGGAAATTTAGTGAAGTGTGGCATCATATATATGATGAAGCTCGATTTTATGGTCTTGGCTAAACATCTTGTTATACCTGATGGGCAAGATAAATGAAGAAGAGTTCATAACACCCAAAAAAAAAAATATCTTGCAACCTAACGAGCGCCTTATTAAGTCCCTTCAAGTCAATTTTAATAATACCTTAATATGGCATCCATCACTCTACGACACCAGAGGTGAATTCATGAATTTTTTTGGAGGAGGTCGAAATTGAATTATAAATTTTTGAGGTAAAATGATTCTTTTCCTATTTTTAGAGGGATCAAAATACAAATTTACCTAGTATAAATTTATAAATTTATTTATAAGGGGATTAAAAGGTGAATTTTCCTTTTTTTTTTTTTTTTGCGAGAGGCCAAGGCCCCTATCTGTCCCCTTAAATTCGCTCCTATGCAACACCTATAGAGTAAGGAACTCAATGGTTGTGACTTGAGACGCACACCCAACCACTTCATTTCTATAAATACCATACCCCTCAGTACTAGAGTAAAATGAGAGGTCACCTCGATCACTTTAATACCTTGTAAAAACTCAATCCCAAGCTCTCTCAAATCACCAAACTTTACGCCTCTTTGCCCAACTCATGGTTGTTGCTTCCATTATACTATCAATCAACTTGTATAACTTAATTGTTATAATGTATGTTGCCCAGACAAAGAACAATCTCTTAATGAATAGTCAAGGACTAGACTATGGTTAAATTTTTTTTTGGGGCCTGAACTTTGAACTATTCCCATGTTGGGACCTGAACTCTTTTTTGGTCTAAGTTAGGCCTTGGACTCGGCAATTGTCCCCACATTGAGGCTTGAACTTTTATTTTATATAAGCTAGTCCTTGATATTTCCTTGAAAACCCTAGAGTTTAAGCCCCAATGTGGAAATAATTGTCAAGTTTAGGTCCCAATATGAGAACAATTGCAAAGTTCAAGTACCAAATTGAACATTAAAGCCAAACTTAGGTACCAAATTCTGATAACAAAAAACCTCAGGTACCATATTAAACATTGAAACTAAATATAGGTACCAAATGGTAAATTAACTCAAAAAGAAAGGAACTAAGCCCATGGGTTTAGGGTTTTAATTTTGCCCCAAATTGGGTCTTCCTAAGGCCCATTTTAGTAGCTTAGGCCTTTGATCATCCAGTGGGTCATACCCAATTTTCCATTTTAATTTAATATAATGTTTTAATCCTAACCATTAATACAATTAAATGATTTTAATAATATAATACATGAACAAAATTCATGATTTGATGAATCTCGCGTGTTAGATTGATGTTTTAAATATGGTTTGAATTCTAGTTGCGTTAGTTATATTGCTGTTAGGACTTTGCTCTCTTCTTATAATTCATCAAAATTTTTTTATTTGATGGAAAAATTTATGGTTATAATTTTATATTTTTATTTCATTATCTTTAAATTGCGATTCTTTTAATGTATAGTTAGTATCTTTCAACTGTAAAATCAGGTTCGTTTGGCTTTTGCAAAGTACTACTCCCACCTCTTGACCTTGTGCTAGCTGCCAGTTTCGCCGCACATGAGGCAAAACCCGTGGCTGCCGCTGAAAGGGGTGCAGTGGCCGTTTGTTCTGCCATTCTCTCCGGTGAACCAGTCACCATACTCTCCCATTTCTTCAGCTCATCAGCCTCTTTTCGTCTCTTATACCGTAACCAAGCTGCTTGTATAAAGCATGCAGCCCATGTCCTCCATTGATGTGAATGAAATCTAAATGTATGCTTAAGTTGTTTACTATGTAGTTTTCGGAATTGGGATGCAACGAATTTCAAGTCCTCGGACACGAGTGCGAAAGCTTCTACTTCGGTGATCGCTTTAACGGTGCGTGTAGACGATGGAAGGACGATACCTGGACGAGGGTCCAACGCCCACGTTAATAACTCTTCACCACAAAAGTCACCGGCACCGATCCGGCTTGAGTTGAAGAACCCTGTACGTCCTCCATTAGTAGTACATGAATCTAGGTAGCCTCGGACGATGAAAAACATCTCGTTTACGGGATCTCCTTCACGAACTATGCACGTTGATGGGGTACAAAGACAAGGTTTAAGCCTTTCACATATTGCATCAAGCATCCTATCATCCATCAGATCAAACAGGGGCACTTGCCGAACTAAATCGAGGCAGAGATGACGCTTGATGTCTCGGCGGAGATCAACCGGTAGACTCTTTAGAATCATTTCCTCATCAACACCCCGAGTTGCAACCCACTTGTATTGATCGTATCTTCGAACATTCTGCCTCAGTTCATGTGGAAGTTGCCTGTGATGCATCCATTGCTCTGTATCGGTCCTCCTAATCCGCCATTCTTCAAGTCGAACCGTCGTGGATTGGAGATACGTCTGAAAAACTGAAGGTACGTATTAACTGAACAAACTATAACAATGGGGTAGAAATCACAACCAGAGGATTTTACCTGCATATTTCCAATCAGCAATGCAAAAAGCACTAATCCAACAATAGCAATGATGATTGCAAAAATTATTTCACCAACGTATGTGCTTGTAGAAAGACCCTGTCCCAATGAACTGCAAAATTTGGTAAAAAATTTGCATTAAATTCATTACAAAGTGAATTTCAATGATATGTTATGTGGCATTCTAAGGTATCTTACCTCAAAGTTTTTAATCCCCACCAAAGACAGTAAAAGAACTTCTCGGAAAACCCTTCGGTCATTATTCCGAAGCGTAATGCGTTGGCATACATACCGAACTCGTAGAAGTTACTGCTTGGATCACATAGACTTGATATGTTGCTTGCATTGAACCAAGAAGCTCTAGCAGGGTCACCAACCGACCGGCAGTCGAAAAACTCGTACCGGCAGTCCAAATTGGGAAGACTACAAACTTTTCTCCAACATTCCTCTTGCCGTTCGAGTGATAACAGATACCAAGTAGCTCCTAAAACCTGAAAAAGGAGCATTCTTGTTAAACTTCTATATATACGAAAGAGCTTGTGTTTGAACACTTTTCGGTTCGGGATTTATTGATTAACGTACATGGCTTGCTAGCATATAGAGCATCAAGTTATAAGCTGCACCGGCCCATGCTGTTGCGGTCACAACACCAGTAGTCTTGATGATTTGAGATGAAAGTGGATAAATAAGGTATAGCCTTAGGAGATATTGGAATATGATGATTAATCGTAGGATGTTTTTCGTAGTAACCATCGATGAACCATTTAATTTTGGAATTACAGACCAAACCAATACCTGCAATGTGCATAAAACAAGTGTTGAATGCAATGAAAAAGTTTGATATTGCTTGAAAAGAAATGAATCCGGTACCTGCGGCAACGGTTGAGCTGCGATGATATCGAGCCAAAAATCCTTATGAAGGTACCTTGAAGAGATCATGGAAGGGTCAATGACTAACTCTCCTCTCCCAAACACGCGAGAAGACGGAGCAACATAAGCTGTTCGGAACCGAATCAAAATCTGAAGAACGTAAAACAGATCAACTACCGATCGAATGATAGTGAGATCGATTTCGAGAGGTAATGAAACAGTGATGCATAAGCCTTCCTTTGCCTGTGGAAGATATAAGAATAAAGGGTCTACAAACAAGGAAATCAAACAAGCTACTAAGAAAAGCTTGTTCCATCGGCTAATATCGGGTCCTCGAGGATCGAATATCGCCTTCTCGACGACCTCGTAGTCTTCGGAAAACACCCTGGACAGTTCTTTCTTGTGGCCAATTTCAGTCTTTTGATTGTAGTTCTTGGTCATAAATTTTGAGAGATGGCCTTTCTCGGTGGATGAGCAAGTGTTGTTTTCAGGGTCATATCGGAATCTGAAATCGGTATTGGAAGACTCCCATTGAAGAATCATATCAAAGAACATAAACTGTATTCATATACATCAAACATTGCCTGCTGAAACTACATACCTTACTGTTTTTGAATAACTAGCATCCATTGCAGTAGCAATTCAATTGTTTGCAATTTGTTCACTCACTGGATTTTATCTGCCACAGCATTTCATCAAACAACTGTTTGTCACAAAAAAAATGCTATGAAAAACCATCAAAATGCTAAAAGATTTAACTTATCATTCATACCATGAATCTCCAACTATATATTTTCCTTTGGATGACAGAAAATTTCAGACCCAACACTGAAAATCAAAGTGGAAGTGTGAAATGAGTGTAGAATATAAATAAAATAATGGTTAGAGAATTGAAAATGGAAGAAAACAAAGGAAGGCATAAGGGAAATGGGATTCATGTTCTTAAAGTTATAGACTCCTGGTTTGAGTTTTTCTGGTAAAGCAACACTGTAACAATTATATATCAGGTAACCTAATAATTAAATGATAACCGGTATAGTTTATCCTTATATTTTTATATTAAAATTTCAGTGGCCTAATTCGATTTAATCATAAAATGTAAACAATCCAAATTGGAAAATAATTGGAACCCAAATTATCTAAATTCAAAATAATCTGGAACCCAAAATAAGTAGATGTTTTAATAATAATAATAGCTGCTAAAGAAAAGCATAATTTTGGTTTAATTTGTTTATCCATTGGCATAGCAACAAAGAAGTGAATAAATTTGAAGAAAAAGGGGGCAATAAGTTTGCTCTACATTGACTTGTATAATTAATTTTAATTATTTAGGTTTGGCCTTTTACACAATTTTTAATTCTTAGAAGATGTATTTTTGTCATTCATAGATATAATAAATTTGGGATTTGGAAAGTGCCAAAATTGAGTATTTATCTTATAAAAAGTTTGGAGTGGAGGACATTATAATGAAGAGTTGCCTAACAATAATAATTAAAAAAAAATTTAAGAGTGAATTGAAGAAGTGGGAAATTTGAGGTTTAAATAGGGGAAAAAGTTAACGTTAAGAGAGTTGATGGAATTTAATCATTGGGGTAACGGGAAGACGGGTCCAGTTGGAAACGTTTTGCTGACTCAACAGGAAAACGCGTTTAATTGAGCATTTTCTTACAAAATCCGTTAAAAACATGTTCAACGATCTAATTTGGTAAATTTCAAAAAAATTGACTTATTCAATAATTTTAATTAAAAATAAGCTTTTTTGGTAATTGAAATTATCCATTAAACTAATAATCCTACAATTGATTGAGAGTTCGAAAAAAAAATTGCACCAAAATAAAGTTTTTAAGTCATTAGTGGGGTAGGTACCAAATAATTACTATGGTAAGTTTATTATTATTTTAATAAAAGATAGCTTAAAATTTTCAGCTTAACTCCCTCAAAATTATTTATTTATTAATTTTAAAAAATAATAAATAATTTATATATTTATAATTAATTAAACTTAAAATCTTTTTGGATAAAATCTATTAATGGTATATGAGCTGTACTAAAAATATATTTGAAAATAAGTAAATAGATGGGTTCTCTCATATATAGTTATAATTAAAAGAAGGGTAAATTCCTTAATTGATCACCTAATTTTTTGGACCCTTTTAATCTCTCAAATAAAAATATTTGTAATTTGGTTACGATAGAGAAATTTTTCATTTTAATCATCCAAAAGTTAAATTCCTGACAATAGCTGACTGTGCACGTCATGTCATCATTTGTGCACAATGAACCGCAACTAGAAATTTAACGTTTGGGTAATTAAAATGAAAATTTTCTTTAATGGCAGTGACCGAATTGCTAAGTATTTTTATATGAGTAACCAAAATAAAACTTCTCGAAAAATCGGGTGATCAATTAGGTAGTTTACCCTTAAAAAATGCATAATGATAAATTTAACCTTTAATGTTTACAACATTTATCAATTTAACCTTTATTTTTTTTAGCTAAATTTGGTCATTAACCTTTTAAAAAGAGTCAAATTTAACCATTAATTTTTCAAAAAGAATCGTATTGTTTTTTTAATAGAAATACTGAATAAACTGTTAAAATTTTAAACATAGCATCTCGCATGGCAATTTATGTGTACTTCATGCTTTTTTTGAGTTCTTATGAACATTTTATAATTTCTATTTTTGAATATTTTTATAATTTTTAAATTATTTTTTTGAAATGATATATAAGACAAATAGTGACATATCAGCATGAAGTACATATTGACCATCACGTGGACTGCCATACCAAAATTGGTTAATGGCTAAATTTATCTTTTAAAAAATAAGGACTAAATTGATAAAAGAAATAAATATTGAGGGCTAAGATTAACATTATACCAAAAACTACATATATACATATGTAAAAAAAATAATAAAAACTATATTTGTAAAAATAAATGAATTAACAACTCTCGTATGATGTTTTCAATTTTAAGATAGAAGTGCTATGGAGGTTCTTATATTAATAGTCCGATTGCATTTTAATTTTTTTAATTCAAGAAATTGGTAAACCAATCACTGTATATTATATGAAAGAGCAAATTGTTTTTTTTTGTTAAAAATTTAATTCATTTTTACTGTTGAAAATCGAGCCCTACATGTTAACATGAGATACATGAGGTACATTACATATAACTATTTAATTATTTCGTCAACTACACCAGGTTTTATTAGTAAAAATGGGTAAAAACTTTAACATAAATGTTTAATTTACTATTTGATCTAACATATAAGGAGTAAAATATAATTTAACTTGTAATAGAGGGACTCAATTCTAATTTTACCCAACCTATATCCGTGGTATTTCAATATTTTCAATTGGATTTGTTTAGTGCCTGAGGAAAGAAATGTTGATTATTTCTCGAGCATTAATCTCATTCAGATGTTTTAATAAATTCACCCTTCTTCGAAGCTTAAGCCGACCTCGATCAGTTGTTTCAGTGAAATGCAAAACTACGATAACCAGTATAGATTACAGTGTTAGTTCAAGTGTGGCACGATCCAATTGGCTGATCACTAATCTAAGTAAAGAAGGCAAATTAAGCCAAGCACGGGAACTGTTCGATAATTTGTGTGACAGAGATAAAGATGTAATCACTTGGACTGCATTGATATCTGGGTATATCAGGATTGGGTTAATTGAAGAAGCTAGGAAACTGTTCGATAGAGTCGATTCCAGGAAGAATGTAGTAACGTGGACTGCGATGCTAAATGGGTATCTAATATCAGACCGAATTGTGGATGCCGAGAGGTTGTTTGCGGAAATGCCGGTTAAAAATGTTGTATCTTGGAATACTATGGTTGATGGGTACATGCAAAATGGGATGGTCGATAAGGCTTTTGAACTGTTTGATGAAATGCCTGAAAGAAATGTGGTTTCCTGGAATACGATGTTGACTGCTTTGGTGCAATACGGGAGAGTTGAGGATGCAAGGGCATTGTTTGGTAAGATGCCTAAAAGGGATGTCATTTCGTGGACTGCGATGGTCACGGGGTTGGCAAAGAATGGGAGGGTTGATGAGGCTAGGAAAGTTTTCGATAGGATGCCAAAGAGGAATGTGGTGTCGTGGAACGCGATGATTACTGGCTATGCACAGAATATGAAATTGGATGAGGCTTTTGATTTGTTTGAGAGGATGCCGACGAGGGATTTGTCTTCTTGGAATGGGATGATCACAGGGTTTATTCAGAATGGGGAATTAAGGAGAGCTGAGAGATTGTTTAATGAGATGCCAAGTAAGAACGTGGTTTCTTGGACCACGATGATCACGGGATATGTTCAAAGTGAGCAAAGTGAGGAAGCATTGAAGATTTTCTCGAAAATGTTGGCAGAAGACAGGGTAAAGCCTAATGAGGGAACTTTTGTAAGTGTTTTGAGTGCATGTAGTAATTCAGCTGGTCTTGTTGAGGGACAACAAGTTCATCAGACAATTGTGAAAACAGTTTATCGGCGTAGCGAAATCGTTGTATCTGCACTTATTAACATGTATTCCAAATGTGGGGAATTAAATATAGCTAAGAGGATGTTTGATGATGGATTAATAAGCCACAGGGATGTGGTCTCATGGAATGGTATGATTGCAGCTTATGCACATCACGGGTGCGGTGAAGATGCTATCAGTTTGTTCAAAAAATGTCCAATTTACATTTTAAACCTAATGATGCTACCTATGTGGCTTTGCTCTCTGCATGCAGTCATTCCGGTATGCTTGAGGAAGGACTAAGGTACTTCGATGAGCTTGTGAGAGACAAGTCCATTCAGGTTAGAGACGATCACTATGCATGCTTGGTTGATCTCTATAGTCGAGCAGGGAAGCTCAAGGAGGCTTTTGAATTCATTGTGCAGCTTGGGATTAAACCATCTGTATCTGTTTGGGAAGCTCTTCTTGCAGGATGTCACGTTCATGGGGATGCGATTTTAGGGAAATTGGTTGCGAAAAAGATATTAGGCACGGAACCAGAAAATGCAGGCACTTACATGTTGTTGTCTAACATATATGCTTCAAAAGGAAAATGGAGAAATGCTGCAAAGGTAAGGTTGAAAATGAAGGATAAGGGACTAAAGAAGCAACCTGGTTGCAGCTGGATAGAAGTAGAGAATAAGGTTCATGTGTTTGTGGTTGGTGCCAAATCTCATTCTCATTCTAATCTTATTTACCCAATACTGCATGAACTTCATGCAAAAATGAGGAAGGCTGGAAATATATCTAATACTAATTACCTGGAGGAGGAGGATTTAGTCTGCTGATGTTTATGCTCGGTTTTAGTTCTGGGTTTTGTCTCCTAATTTCGAGGAGAGCCCAACTCGTCACCAAGGAAATGTTTAGTATGTGGTGTTGGTGGGGTTTGAAACCATGCTCTTATATGGCATTAGCGGTAAGAACATTATCGCTTGACTAGGCACAACACCTCCATTGTTTGAGAGTCCAATCGGTTGCTTGACGGATGACACTTCAAACAGTTCTCCAGAAAGAGAGCCGACCCCCTTAACAAGGAACATGATCAGCAATTCCCATTGTGCTCATTGACATGGATTTTGAAAGCAAAAAAAGTTATCTCAAAGGGGCTAACATTTAGGAGCTAAAGGACTTGATTGATCATACTGGTGATATCATGTCTGATCTGTAGATGAGCAGCTGCCTAATAGGCTAGTTCCTTTTTCTTATTAAACCCTTCGACATCTTTCCTCCCAACAATTTCGCCTCCAAAATTTGAAAAGTTGGAACCTAATCTTTCCTTAAAAAAAAAATGTATTTTACCATTGCATAAAATATTTATTGGTTATACCTGCTCACGATTTCACTTTTTCTTTTTCAGTGTCTCCATTTCTTTCACCATGTTTGCATGAGGGCTACACTCAATTGAACTTTAAAATTTTTTTATTCATTTTTAATCCCTAAAACAATTTTCTAACTTCGATCTTGGCTCATCTCGGTTTAATGTTGTGAGCTAGGTAGGAAATTAGATGTACTATTGAGACGTATCATCCATTCATTCTTTTCTATGGATATTTAGGAGAATTATTTGGCCACTCAATATATATATTTTAAAAAAAGGATGATTATTTTGGTTAATGTGTAGTAATTATATAAAAAATATTTTGTTACATTTTTATTAAATTTTCAAAAATTAAGTAGTTAGCATTTTTTTAATATTTATATTATAATATATTTAATATTTACATGATATAAATTATATAATATAAAAAATTAAAAAAGAATAGCATGTTATAAATTTAAAAATAAGTCAGAGTTGGCCTGAGATCAAGCATTGAGTTTTGAAATTCGAGTTTTCCTCATATTTTAAATGGATCTAATTTGTTTTACACAATTACCTTTAAATTTCAAACCAACTTTCAAACCTAAACGAAAAAGTCCAATGTTATTTGAATCAGACCGAATTATTCAACCAGACTAATTGGGTCGAGATATCAGTTCGGAGAGTGACCTTGAACTGGTTAGATCAAGAACCGGTATGGGTTAATAAAATTAGGTTTGTAAAAATTTTAATAATATTTTAATCAAATCAATTAAACTAACAAATTAATGACATGATCGATTCAACCACTAGTCCACAACCCTAAACAAGTCTAATACTTGCATAGAAATAATTAACATGATATTTTATTAACTATTGAGTGCATCCATAAAATCTTCTTCCTAGATATATACATTGTTCCTTAGTATTATATGAATAACTAAAATTTTAAGAGCATGGAAGATAGAAATAAAATATTTCAAAAGAAGAGCATTTTTCTACGGCTATATTTTTGAGGTTAAATTACCTTATTGATCCTTGTATTATAGGTTCAAAAGTAAATTAATCTCTTTTATAGAAGTGAAAATAGCATAAAGAATAATCAGATGGGCTGATTGAGTCTAAACTCGATTGGTATGGGTACTGTTGCAAATACAAGAGGGCGTGGGTTGGGAGGGACTATGAGTAATTTTAAGCATTATCTTAAAAAGAACAGATATAATCAGAATCTATATAAATATATTTGTATTCATTACTTGTAAATTTGGGAAATAATAGTTGTAATTGAAAGCAAACAACCATTAGGTGAAGTTTGAAGTATGGACAGCAAGTAAGTGTAGAAGCTGGTAGCTATTCCAAAATCACATGATCCACAACTTCCAAACCTACCCTTTTTTTCTTCTAATACCATTTAATGTCTAAATTGTAATTTAATTAAACTATAAATACATACAATAATATAAAAATATAAAACCAGAGGGTAAGGGGAGAAGCAATGCCCTTCACCCTTCAAGATTTATCATTTAACCCCTTAAAGTTTTATAAAATTATATATTAGTATAATGATAAAAATATATTTTACCCCCTTAAATCATAATTCATCTCTGATCCCTAAAATAAAATTTCAGGTCTCCCCTGTTTGTAACTATTGATTTTGATGATAATTGTTAATATAATTGTAAGTTAACTTTAAAATAAAATTCATTTAGGGATAAATAATTTTTGTGGATTTCAAATATGTTTGCAATATGTTTAGGGTTTTAACTCTATGTGTAAAACTAGTTTTCTCATCTTTTAATGTTGAATTTGAGTGGCTATTCCGAGATTCATATATACATATAAAGACGATTACTTAAATCAATGCTTATTACGTCAAGTTGTAAAGAATTTAATATCTTGTAAGTAAAATCTTAATTTCGAGTCACGTGAATGAAGAAAACAGTATTAATTTTTTTTCATCTCTTAAGATTTCGACTCAACTCAAACGCAATTAATCGAGGTTTTTTTTATTTTTTAAGCTTTAAAAAAAATTTCACATGTCTCTTTAGCTTAAATAATGGAGCAAAAATTGCATCTTGGTTTTTACATAAAAAAGTTTGGCAATAACATGTGATGTATGTATGTATACCATTTTTTAAAATCAAAATTGAGATTTAAATATGTATTATTCAAGTGGTCCGGAATTCTAAACTTAATTCCATTCCAAATATGGACTAAATTAAAAGAAAACAAACATAGAAACATAGATATTCGTGTATATATTATATATATAATTATAAAAAGGTTAACATATTTTATAAGTCCCTGTACTCTTCATAAATTTAAAATTTAATCATTATACTTTTACTTTTAAAAATTTAGTCTATTTACTTTCTAAATTTCAAAATTCAAGTCCTACTAATGGTAAATTTATTTTGTTAAATTTAAGTTCATTATAATGTCATTTTTTTAGTTACATTGCTACCAAGTACGTGTTTTTTTTTTAAAGTTACACAAACAAATTTGACAATAAAAATTTAACAATATTAATAATAAAACATTAAAAATATTTAAATTGTTTATGTTTAAAATTTTAATAAAAGGAAAACGATATGTATAATATTAATAAATATTAAATAAACAAATAGCATATATTTTTTATAAAAAATTGAGGGAGCAAAAATAAGTTTGGAATAATAATTTATAAATAAGTATGTGCTTAACTAAGATTTAAGACCTAAATTTCTTGATTGGTCGGGTTTGAATAATTATATATGTTGTTAATGTTATACATTGGATCGATTTGGTTCATGGACACTTTTGGATTAGCATGAAGTCAAAATTTCTTTGCCGAAGCCTTATCTAAACCAAGCTTACTAGACAACGTGTGGGCTACACGATCCAAGGTCAATTTTTTTTTATCAAACCCGAGCCAAGCCTACCAAGCTTAGTGAGCTACATGACCTAAGGATGGCAATGGAGCTCGGTAGAGTAGATGTTGTCAAGTTCATCATCGCTCCGCAATTAATATGTTCTACCCCTTCATTCATCCCGTTCCATTATGAATGTTAGATGCATCTATCATTGTCATGCTTCAATTTACTATTTGCTAGTTATTTTTAGAGGTGTTCGTGGGTTGGGTCGAGTCAAGTTTGACAAGGCTTATGTATGATATTAATACATTTTATGCTTGCCTAAGCTTGACCCGACCTGAAATATGAGTCTCAAATTTTACCCAAGCCCATTTTTCGAGTCTAATATTTTTCGTCCAAACCTTTTCAGATTTTGAATGGGTCTTCGGGCATGGACGGGTAGCCCAATCCTTAAACAAGTTTAGTTATTTCTAATAATTTTAATTTTATTAATATAAGTAAATATTTAAACATAATTCTTTAAAAAAAACATTTAAACATTAAATTTATGAGTTTTTTTATAACACAATTTTAAATATTTTCCCTTTTAATAATTATATATATACAAAGATAAAATGATAGTTTTATATAATAAAACGAGAGAGGACAAAACTAGCAATCACTATGAGTTGTTGTAAGTTTTATTGTTGGTAA
The DNA here is from genome assembly GCA_005610355.1 of Gossypioides kirkii. Lineage (NCBI taxonomy): Eukaryota > Viridiplantae > Streptophyta > Magnoliopsida > Malvales > Malvaceae > Gossypioides > Gossypioides kirkii. Next base: position 36,787,183 of record CP032244.1, on the reverse strand, counting down.
TTAAAAATAAAATTAAAAAGATAAAATAAGTGAACAAAATGAAAATTTACTAAACTTGAATGATTAAAATGAGTGTACAATAACATGAAATTAACAACCGGTGATCAAAATGAAAACGATCTTTAATGGTAGTGCTCAAAATGAATACTTTTTATTTATTGATGCTCAAAATGAAAACTTATGCAAGTTGAGTGACCAAATGTGTAGTTTATCCCAAAAAAATACCTTGACCCGTCTCTCGTCCACTTTTCAAAAAAAAATCCACTTAAATGTTGCTATCATTAACGTGATTAGGGCATTATTTAGGAGAACAAGGCCAAATAAATTAGGGTACTAATCTAGATAAAGGAGTTGAATCAATTCACCTCAAATCGGTATAAATTGGTTGAATTAAATTAAAAAATTATTTGAATTGATAATTGATGAAATTTTTTTATTTTTATAACTTTTTAATAATTTATTTAATCGAATCTAACGAATCGAAAATCGAAAAACCATAAATTAAATGGGATTATGAAAACTATGTGAAAATTTCTCTTTGCCAATCCGGAACTAGGCCAGAAGGGCTTTCGGGTCCTTGGCAGCGACAAAGATAGAAATCTTTTTTTGGGAGCGGAACTAAATTTAATATTTTACGATAATAAAAATATAATTTCACCATTTAATAGTCTATATCTTTATAATTTTTAAAAGATTAAATTAAATTTTTTATCATTTTTGGGGATCAAAGTGCAATTTTACTATTACTAATTTAAAATTTTATAAATTATAAAGGGCCTAAATGGAAAATTTTCAATTTTAGGGTGGCAGGCCACCCCCCCCCCCGGCGGGCCCTTGGCTCCGCCACTGGTTCTTGGTTACGTTAATGGGTGCAGTGGGGACTAAAACATGCATGCATTCAACAATATAGTCCTCAGCTTCCACCAACCCCCGTAGCCATCGCCAGCCATCCACCAGTACTTTCACCAGTCAATACACACACACACACACACACACACACATACACACATGTATAAATATTTATTTTCCCCTTTGATCATAGTCAGTGATCCAAATCCAGTCCACGCTGTTTTCTTTCCCTCCTTTTGATCAATCCTCGAACCAACGGTCCTTCTTTAACCTTTCTCAACCAACACCCCCTTATGCTTACCTACCCCCTTCCTTCCCCATCCCTTATTTACCCCCCCTTTCATTTCTCTCATTTCCTCACTCTTAAACACCTCCCCATTTTGTATATTCTTTTCTGTGTCAATCTTTGCTTCTCATTTCAATGGAGTCCATCACTCAAAATGGTACCTCAAATGGCCATTTGCACAGCTTTTGCAGCACCACAAATGGTGGTGTTGGTGTTGTGGTGGACCCTTTGAACTGGGGTGTTGCTGCTGATTCACTTAAAGGGAGTCATTTAGATGAAGTGAAACGTATGGTGGCTGAGTTTAGGAAACCATTGGTGAAACTCGGGGGTGAGACCTTAACCATTTCTCAAGTTGCTGCCATTGCTACACGTGACTTGGGTGTCAAGGTTGAACTCTCAGAGGATGCAAGGGCTGGTGTTAAAGCTAGTGCTGATTGGGTCCTTGATGGTATGAATAAAGGAACTGATAGCTATGGTGTCACCACTGGTTTTGGTGCTACTTCTCATCGACGAACCAAGCAAGGCGCTGCCCTTCAAAAAGAGCTCATTAGGTCAGTTCATAGCTTTTAAATATGTGTTAAATTACTTCTTCGAGCCTCACATTGCCAACTTTTTTACATTTTAAGCCTCGAACTTTGCAATTGTTGTCGTTTTAGGCTTTGAACATTTTTTTTGTCTAGATTAGATCCTGAATTTGACAATTATTTGAACTTTTTTCTCGAGTTAATTCTTGAAAACTCTAAAGTTTAAGTCTTAATATAAGAAAAAATTGCCAAGTTTAAGGACTAATTTAGACAAAAAAATTTAAGCCCCAATGTGAGAATAATTGTCTAATGCAAGTCTTAATGTAGGAACAATTTCCAACTTGAACAGAAAAAATTTCAGACCCCAAGATAAGAAAAATTGTTAAGTTTAGACCCCAAATACTGATTTAACCCTTTATGTATGAACGGTTGTTGAGTTGACTCGGCCTGGTTGGCTGAGTTAAAACCAAGGTATTAAACTAGTTTGTCAAATTGTAAAGGTGGTCCTACAATTTATATCAAGATTCATAAGGCTGTAATCACTTATCAGGTTTTCTGTGATTGATATTAATCTGTTAAATTCTTTTTTGTTGTTGCAGGTTCTTGAATGCTGGGATATTTGGCAATGGAACTGAGTCATGTCACACATTGCCTCACTCAGCAACCAGAGCAGCTATGCTTGTTAGGATCAATACCCTTCTACAAGGATACTCTGGCATTAGATTTGAGATTCTTGAGGCAATCACTAAGCTTCTTAACAACAACATCACGCCATGTTTGCCGCTCCGTGGCACGATTTCTGCATCCGGTGACCTCGTTCCTCTTTCCTACATTGCTGGATTACTCACTGGCAGGCCTAATTCCAAGGCTGTTGGACCCAATGGAGAATCCCTTGATGCTGAAGAAGCCCTTCGTGTTGCCGGGATCGATTCGGGTTTTTTCGTGTTGCAGCCTAAAGAAGGACTCGCTTTAGTTAATGGCACTGCGGTCGGTTCGGGCTTGGCTTCCATGGTTCTTTTTGAAGCAAACATTTTAGCTGTTTTGTCTGAAATTTTATCAGCAATTTTTGCTGAAGTTATGAATGGTAAACCTGAATTTACTGATCATTTAACACATAAATTGAAGCATCATCCAGGACAGATTGAAGCAGCTGCTATAATGGAACATATACTTGATGGAAGCTCTTATGTTAAAGCAGCTAAGAAATTGCATGAAATGGACCCGTTGCAAAAACCGAAACAAGATCGTTACGCATTGAGGACGTCTCCGCAATGGCTCGGTCCACAAATCGAAGTGATCAGATTCGCAACCAAATCGATCGAAAGAGAGATCAATTCTGTCAACGACAACCCTTTGATCGATGTTTCGAGGAACAAAGCATTACATGGTGGCAATTTCCAAGGTACACCTATCGGTGTTTCAATGGACAATGCTCGTTTAGCTATCGCAGCTATCGGGAAACTTATGTTTGCTCAGTTTTCGGAACTCGTTAACGATTTCTACAACAATGGTCTCCCATCAAACCTCTCCGGTGGTAGGAACCCGAGTCTTGATTATGGTTTCAAAGGTGCTGAAATCGCAATGGCCTCCTATTGTTCCGAGCTCCAATACTTAGCTAATCCGGTCACCAACCATGTTCAAAGTGCCGAACAACACAATCAAGATGTGAACTCTTTAGGACTAATATCATCACGAAAAACAGCCGAAGCTGTCGATATCTTAAAACTCATGTCCTCTACATACCTGGTAGCTCTTTGTCAAGCTATTGATTTAAGGCATTTAGAAGAAAACTTGAGGAACACGGTGAAGAACACCGTGAGTCAAGTAGCCAAGAAAACCCTCACAACCGGTACCAACGGCGAACTCCACCCATCGAGATTCTGCGAAAAGGATATGCTCAAAGCCGTGGACCGCGAGTACGTGTTTGCTTACATAGATGATCCGTGCAGTGCTACTTATCCCTTAATGCAAAAGCTAAGACAAGTCCTTGTTGAACACGCGATCGCCAACGGTGACAATGAAAAGGATACCAACACTTCCATTTTCCAAAAGATCACAGCATTTGAAGATGAACTAAAAGCTGCATTGCCAAAGGAAGTTGAAGGTACAAGGGTTTCACTTGAAAATGGAAATGCAACAATCCCTAATAAGATCAAGGATTGTAGATCATATCCATTGTATAAACTTGTGAGGGAAGAGCTTGGAACTGGGTTGTTGAGTGGTGAACAAGGTAGGTCACCTGGTGAAGAATTTGATAAGGTGTTCATAGCTATGTGTGAAGGGAAGATTATCGATCCAATGATGGAATGTTTAGAGGGCTGGAATGGTGCTCCACTTCCAATTTGTTAGTGTGCTTTTTTCATTGTTTATTTCTTCCATTTCTTCCTTTGTTTTTTCAGCTTATTTGTCTTTGAATTTCCTTGTGAAAAAAAATAGTAAAGGATAATATGATATGAATGTGAGTGTGATATGTCTGTTTCTCATTTCTCTCTCTCGTTTTTATTTTATAGTAATCAAAATTAGTTCGGAGTTTTAAACAATCATGTTAAATTCAAACAAAAATTAAATATCAAATTGAACATTAATGTCAATTCAAGTATTAAATAATATATAGTCTCATCCTTGAGATATGAGAAGATGCTTGAATGAATAAAACGAATAATATAAATTTTGATCTCTGAACTTGACAACTCGATTCACTTTTGCACATATAATTTTTTGTCGATTTTGGTCTTTAAACTTAAAATCTCTCAAGATTTGATAATGTAGCTAGTTTTACTAAAGCATAATCGAATCAGACGGACCGAAAACTAGATTTATTAACTCAAAAAACCACCATATATATTTGGGCCCAAAGAGATGATATAATTTATGAACAAATCCTAAAATGGCAGAAACTGAGAAGTAAGTGTGTGTGTATAAGAGGTACAACAAACCCAAAACTTAGAATGAGAACTGTGTTAACATCATGTATTATCCCCACTCATTAATTACATTCCTAATATTTATTTTTTTTTATAAAAAAGCCAGCTAATGTGAAGCATTGAATCACACCAAAGCACATTTATTGAGAACATTTTTTCAAACAATTAAACTCGACTTCTTTCTTTAATAATTCAATGATAAATACTTGTGAATTTTGTTCCAAAATTTCATTTTTCTATATATTGGGTAAATTATAGCAGACATCATTTAATTATGATTTTTTTATCTAATTATAAAACGTTAAAAAGTTACAAAATGAAAATTTAATTATTTAATTTTATCATTTTTGGTCATCAGCTAGTAGGGATATAGTTACAGGGTTGGTAGGGTTCCTGACCCTTTAAAATGAATTTTTTTTATTTAAGCTTTTTAAATTTTTTAAATTTTTTAATTAATAAAAGTAAAATTACACTTTACCCCTTAAAATGATAAAAATTTGATTTAATCCTTTAAAAATTATAAAGATATAGGCTATTAAAATGATAAAATTACATTTTTACTATCTTAAAAATTATAATTTAATTTTCGCTCACCCTAAAAAATTTTTATGTCTTCACCCCTGCCAGCTGGTTAACGTAAAAGTAGAAACATAAAAAAATCCAAGATAGTTGGGTGATTAAAAAAGATAAAATTAAATATTTGAGTGATCATTTTTTAACTTTTCAAGTTGAGTGACTAAAAAAATTACTAATAGTTGAGTAGTCATTTTGTAACTTTTCATAATTGGATTATCAAAAAAGAGAAAACGCATAATTAGATGACTATTAATAGAATTTACCCATATATATAAACAAAATATTTACATTATAGTATTATATATTATTATAAATCTAGTTTTTATGTATTATAAATTTTTCATCAAAATTTAACAACTTGACATATTGATTAGACTGCACTCATATGACGTTCGTTGCATATGATTGACAAAAATAAACATGTTAAATTGAAATTTTTTGATAGAAATTACAAGCGACAATAATATTTGAACTAGAATTTTTAAAATGACAAAAATAAAAGGATTAAGATTTTAACTTTTAAAATACAAACATTAAATCTCAAATTATGTAAAGGGAATGTAGCATATTTAAACCTTTTTTTTATATGAATGTCTCGTTAGATATCGAATTGTATAATGTTTATTATTTCAATGTGAAATTATTTTTTTTAAAGTTAAACCTAGAAATTATTTTGTCATTTGTTGGAGATCGACACGTACAAACAACAAGTGAGAAAAGTAGAAAAGATCAAACACATAAATGTTTACGTGAAAAACTCTTTCAAAGAAGATAAAAATCACAAATAAAAAAAACTTCAATAATCGACAAACCAACGAAGACATCGATCTATTTCATCTCTGATTTACCTAGAAATACGAGATACACCCCCACATCATTCATAATGTGCCTTATGATATAATCAATCAATTAAATTATACTATTACTATGCCTAAATTACAAATTTAATCACTATATTTTAATATTTTATACACTTCGAGTTTAATCCAGCAGCAAAATTGGGATTGGGCATTACTGGTTAAGTTAGGTCCAAATATGTAAAGAGAGCAATCAAGATTTTTATTGACAGATGATTAATGTTGGGGCCTTAGAAAAGTTGAAAGTGATTGCCTTTTTCTTTTGGTGAAATTGGATGCCATTTTAGTGGAATGACACTTGTAAATAGATGAGTTTAGCTCCAAATTCGATTATCTGACAAATGTCGACATTCTTTCGTTTCAAATTAATTCCGATCAATGTAATGATTGTCTGTTAAAGTTATAAGCATAATTTTCATGATATTTGATGGTAAAAACTTATTTCAACGACGTAGTTTTTAATGTAATTCTTTCACATCAAATTAAGTTTGTATAATTAGTTGTTGAAGTAACTTATTTTCATGATATGTGATGCGTAAGATATATTTTTTTTTCATATAAGCAAATCAAAGAAGAAAGCAAGCAATTATGATTCATTGACTCTTTGTCTATGACAGCCATCATCTTTCCATTTAGTGGAACTCCCCTATTTAAGTACAAATCATATTTTTTTTATATAATGTTTAAAACTATTTAAAGTTCCTCTCCAATTTATAAATAGGAAGATAATGCGTTTCAGCACACTCGAACCATATCCTCGTAGATTAATAATAATGCTCATGCCAATCAAATTAAAACATACAAATATAAAACTCTACATAGTTAATTAAGTGCAGTAGTTTAGTTTAATGGTTATATTTTATTTTTAATGTAATTGCAAAAGGTAAAAATAAGAATGGTTAAAAAATTAAATTAATTGAAAATATCAAAATTTTGATAAAAAACACATCAAAATAATAAAACATTTTGAAATTTTAATCGAAACAAAACATAAATACCAAATTAAGTGGATGCCTCTATAAAATGCAGCTAAACTAGCCAAAACTCTGACATAAACCCATCTTATTATTTGGTTCCATTAACTAAAGAATGTGGAGCGTGAAGCTTTTGGTGCTGTTTCTGGTTGCAATGATGGTGAGTTCTAGTTGCACGACAACAAGACCAACGAGAGCCATGATCGGCGGAATATACGGGTGGCAAGAGCAGCAGCGATACCATGTCATCGGGAAAGAAAACACGGTTGAACGACGGAAGAACACAGTCGAGGATAGCTCGGACAAGAACATAGACAATCACCTTATTTTGAAATATGGAATTTTCTATTTAAAAGACACGAGTGTTTTAAATTAAAATAGAATCGTTATCGATTTTTTTGACTAGGTGTGATCAATCACCTATAAAATCACATTTTATAAAAAAAATTTAAAATTCTTTAGAAAAATAACAATTTCAAAGTCCGCGTTGAAACCCAAAGAAAAATTAAGATTGGAAATTGTTTACATATAGTGAAAGTTATAACATCCTTACGACGCCCAAAATTGATATCTTGGAAATTATGAATTATCAAAAAATCGAAATTCAGAAATACGAATTCTAATATTTAATCATGATCCCTTGAAGCATTCATATATAATAAAATAATTTTATTTTCCGAGTGAATTAAATTTTGAAATAAAATAATTTTCGGTATTTTCTGATGTCCACGAAATTGTTGAAAACTTATTTTTTATTAATAAGAAATTGTGAATTCACTCAAGCTCAAAAAAGAGTATCCCATTTTTTTTGTGAAAAAAATATATTATCTAAATTAATCTAACATAATCGGAAATTAACAAAGCTATCAATTTCATGAATAGGTAATAAATTTTCAGGAATGTCTTCAAACATATGTAAATTTGTACTTTTAATTATAGTCAACTTTGTAATATGATACGTAACTTAATTTCACTCCCTAAAAACAAGATTTATCCTCCAATGCGATTATTCTTCCTCCCAAAACAGTGAAGAATACATTGATCCAATTAATTCGAGGACATTACGTCGTTATTTTGAAAATGAATTAAAATCATATTTAGTTCAATGTATTCATAGAAATGAACATCATAAGGAAGCAAACATATGTGAACGATGGTAGAATCTAAATGCGATTAAATCCTAGGAATGAATTGAAGTATATTAAGTGTGGGTTTAGATGAACAGTATCGTATGGTACGATGCGATGCGTTTAATTTATTTTTTGTCTCACGTTACGGTATTTAATTTCACTATCATCATTGTTTTTACACTAACCGTAAGTAAATATACCACCCATCCAAATTCACTCTAAATGTGGCCATGCTTACACATAATTGCTTATAACGAAAAAGAGTTTTTCTTCCTTTTTTTAATAATTTCATTATATGTTATGATCATATGTGTGTGTGTTTTACATAATATTTAAAATTATTCATAGTCCCTTCCTAACCTATAAATTGAAGTATAATACACTTTAGTGCACTCGAATCCACGTCATCCTATATTAACAACAATGTCCATGCCAATCAAATTAAAACCCAATCGATTATTCGTCACATATCTTGATCCTTCTAAAAATAATCCCTTCTTTTCTATTTTGTTTGAGCGTAGGCCACCCAAAGGGTATACGACCTCCGCTTCAGATTCTTCAACACTAATGGTTCATAGTCGTTTAGGTAAACCGAAAGGCTCCCCTTTTTTACTTCCTTTTGACCTTTCTCCTACCTTATCGGCAAGTTTTGAGTAAAAGGGTCGTCGGGTATGGCTGGCGAGGTGAGATTTAGAGTTTGGTGGGGGCAATGGTGATGAAGGCTGCTGTGGGCGGTGATGGTAATGGTGGGCTATTGTGTGAAGCTCGGTTGAGGTGGTAGGAAGTGACAAATATGGTGAACAGGATTGTGAAGGGTGGAGACGTTGAATTTCAGGTTTCGGCTATATAAAAGGAGCATGAGCTCCTCATGGGATTGCCAGCTGCTACAATGAGCTGAAGCTACTGCTACCAGGACCCGCCACCCTGCGACCGTGCAATTGTCCTCTGCAGCTGACGAGCCGGCAAGAGGCCACCACCTGTTTTTTCCTTTTAGTGACAAAAGTAAAGACATTTAAAACTTGCAGGCATTTTTTGCAATTTTGCAAAGTTTTGGACCATTTATGTGATTTTGTAAAATAGTAAAGTATTCTCTTAGTCATGGGTCAAAGCCCAAAGCCATTTTTATCCATCACTATCCGAGCAAATAAAATTCGATGTCTACGCTATATATATAAAAACTAAAGTTGGCTTGGCTGTTTAGAGTTTCTCTATGTTTGTTTTTGGCAATTAAAAGGTGAACTTTTTTTTATGGAATTACCTTTTATTTTAATAGTTAAAAAGCACTTCTTTTGGAAATTAAGAAAATACCCGATAGTGAAAAATGCTCGATCTTTGATGTGAAATTATGAAGTATCTTGGATGGTTTGATCTTCTTTTAACAGCAAGGATATAGCTAACATTCAAGATAACTCTTTGATAGATTCAAATTCTATTTTGATTAAATGGATCCATTTGATTTTTCTTTTGAGCTAATTTAATTATTTTACCTTTTACTATCTTTCCAAGATTCGAGGAGAAAAAGTGACAATTAGGTCTGTCCAAAACCCAAGTTATCTAGACTCGATTATCTACTCAATCTGACAAGCTAAATATAAGACAATTCGATACAACCCATAGACAAGTCTGAAAAGATGCATTTTCTATCAAATGAGAAGACAAATTTCCAGCAAAAGAGAAGGCAAAAGGAAACAAGTTCCATAAATAAAACTGCTTCAGATGCAATTAGAGACACCGGAAATTACGAGATTCGAACTAAAACTGGAGCTTGTGCACAAAATATGTAAGTAAAACATATTGTTTAAACATCAGTTTAGCCATATTCCTGGCTATTAAAATTGCTAAAAGTTGTGTTTCTTTTAACTTGTTGCAACATTTACCAGATATTTCCTACTGGTCTGGGAACATATTCATATGTGCAGATTCCGACAGGTGTTATAATAGGGGGAATGTTAGGGGAAAAAACACAGCTTCTTTACAACTGAAACTCGAATTGCAGCTTTGATTCACAGCAATATCGACCGAAAATGCACTACTTCAATTACACTTCTTTCCGCGTAGGTTTCTCCCATGAGTGTTGATTGGAGCGGCTTTAGTTGTCGGTTGTTTGGATGAAGGATCTGAATTGATGGATGAAAGATTTGGGCTGCGAGCCTTTGGGTATGGATGAATGGTCGCAAGTTCACGGATACGGCATACCACTGTCTTTGGTAATGGACGTACATAATGCTTCACGTTAGTCTCACCCTGCAACTAACGTTTAAAACAATGATTGTAATTGCACCATATATAAACTGCTCTTAGTAAAACACAATACGATCATGAAGAAAAATTGTCCTGCTGACATTGTAGTGAGTGGACCACTTAATTAGGAGGTTCAAATCAATTTGGATCGAGCCAATTCAGGTTTTAAAATTTTTGGGTCATGTAGATTTTGTTCATTTTTGAGTTCGGGTCATTTTGGGTTGGAATCGTTTCAGGTTGGGTTTGGTCATATCAGCTTAGGTCATTTTGGGTTAATTGTTCGAGTATTCCAAGTTCAAAGGGTTCAGATTGTTGACTTTTTACAGTCAAATAAGGTAGAGTCGGGTTAATCAAATCGGATTCTTAGAATCAGACTAGAATTGATAAGTCAAATAGGGAGTAATGTAACTCGAAACAATAATTTGCATATGAAAGTGAAAATAAAGAAGGAAAAAAGGAAAAACAGGAAGCTAACCTCTTTCCTGTTGTGTTTATGAGCAGAGCTAGATCTTAGAAGGTTTCGCCATTTGTCCTGTAGAGAGAGATCACTGTTTGAGTACAAAAACATGGGGAAAACTATATGATTGGATAAAGCAGTGAGGTACCCTTAGATCAACAGGTGTTCGGTAAGCAGATGATGCGAATAGAAGCTTTTTAATATCAGTCCATCTTCCAACACCGAACTGAGCAATTCCATCAACCAACTTAATCACCTCCGCAAGAGTCCACATCCTTTGATGCTTCCTCCTATCACAAGCCGTTTTGGATCTTTTGGTCCTCTTACACTCATCTTCGGATTCAGATGCTGAAAGCTCACAATCAGATTCAAACTCCTGCAAAAATAACAAGAAAAATAATCACACTGAAGGAATTACGATTCACTACTTCCAAAGCTGCAAAACAAAAAAAGAAAATCAAGGAACGAGAATGCCATCTCCTCGTGCAATTGAGAACAAAAGTATCACATCCTCGGTAGTCACTTGTCATCTTTATTCTAGCTCAAAGTTTGCATAGAAGAAAACCTAATATCATAAAGTTCTCCATACAATTTACAAAAGGTTCCATACAGCATGCATCAATGCAGATATGATACCATAATAAATTTCTATACTAAAATACAGCAAAATAACCCTACCAAGATGTCAACAAATATGTGTTAACAGCAGGCAGTGAAGATTTTTAAAAACCATTACATCTAATGTTTTAACCAAGGTTTTCAAAACCGGACCGGTGGTCGAACCGGTCAGACCACCAATTCACCGCTCTGATAAAAAATCATTAAAAACTAGTTAAACCAGTTCTGGTCCAACCATCCGTGTTTAGTTCTGAAAACCATGGTTTAACATGTATTTGTGGGAAATATCACCAATTTGCAACTAGAATTTACAATATTTGTTTTTATTCCTCGGTACTCTGTGGTTCTCTAGGTTTCATGGCAACTACACAGCATTCAAGGCCAATATCTAAATAAATGAATATGAAGAATAAAAACATAAACAAGCCACTGAAGTGAGAGATAAGAGAGAAAAGAGCGGAAAGTGGCAGTTCTACCATTTTTTGCACAATTTTCTTGGGACGTCCTCTTCGTGGTTGGGATTCAGATGGCACTTGTGAAAATTCTTCTTGTGATCTGACTTTAAGGCACTTGTCCTTTCCAGAAGTAGTAGAATTTCTAGAAAATTCCTCAATATACCTCTTAGTAGGTTTCCGTAGTCTCTTCTGTCGGAGAAGAGTGCCAACTTTTGTTACTTTAACAGAGCTTTTTACTTTCTTATTAGACACTAAAAAACTTACTAAAGGTTTTTCGTCATCAGACTCGACAAAATCTTGCCCATGTTCTCTACTAGGACAAATGGTTTCCATAACTGGAGCCTGACACCCGCATTCACTCCTAATGGTATGATGTATATCACAATTGACCATCTTTCCAAGCACACCATTCTTGCTGTTGGATTCTTGAACAGTTACAATCGATGATTCTGACATGCCACCAACACTATTACTACTTCCACCAGGTGAATGACTTTCAGAACTTGAGTTACGCAAATTTGATCCTTCGTAAGGGCCACAATCCAATTCAGAGAACTTTTCTGGAAATTCAATATCTGAACCAGAAAAAGAAAAAGGAGGGAACATAAATAGCAGCATCCTGTGTTATACAACATAGCTGATAGACAATTAACAAAACGAGACTCACCCAAAAGAAAGTCTTCACATGCACTGGAGAGATCATGTGCTGCTTGAATATCATCCACTTCATCAACTTCATCCAGCAATCCATCAAGAACCTATTAAAGCAATATTTCATCAGATATAAGCATACCACATATGCAGGTTTGTATAGAACACAACCTTCAAAAGAAAACAAATAAGGGGAAGCAACAACAAGCACATATAAAGCATAAGACAGAAAATATAAGGAAAGTAATGCATCAAACAATGATTTCGATATGACATGACAGCCTCAAGAATAAGTAACACATACTTCAAGCTTCAAATCATCTCCTCCTTGACCATGGATAGAATCCAGCCCACCTTATCAAACAGAAAAAATTTAACAGCATCAGAGGAATAACTCAGAAAATAAAAAACTGAACAACAGCATTTCTTGTGTTCGACAAAGGAATATAGAGTTAGTGTCTAGTTTCTACTAGTTCATTCTCGCATACTTTAGTGCAATATTTGAGAAACATATGTCTAACAGAAAATAAGCACCAAATCTTGGAATGCTACTCAAGGAAAATCCCCACATGCCTGTGACTCATAAGCTTTCATCTCCTGAGATGATTATGACCATTCATTACTTGAAATCAAGTCTTAGAACATCTAGTCCAAGACTGTCCTGGCACAACTCATAACTTTCTGGACTTTAAACAATTAATGCTAACTTTTGAGTTATCCAGACCAACTAATTGGAAATAATAAAAACATATACTAAGCAGGATGAATTAGTTCAATCAATTTAGAGATGAAAAGCTCAATAACCCCAGAAGCATTTATTTTAACCAGTTCAAAGCACAATATTTGTCGCTTGTGCATGTGCCGGACAGAGGGCAGAGAAATTTTACGCTCAAATCATTCTACAAAAAAATGTTAGCAAGTTCATGCATCTAGAATGCACCGTTTTTTTTTTTCTGCCCCTGGAAAATAGCCACACACTCTGTTTTTAAAGGCTTGAGATTGAACCCTCAAAGAGTACTTATTGAATACTGTCAATGCTTCTATATGATGCCACTGACAACCTAGAAACACTTCAAGGATCGTCTTCCTTTTCTGTCTAAACGACAGCATCAGTAAAAAGAACAGTGAAAAGCTATTAGAGAATTACCAGAACCAATTTTCCAGCCATAATCAAAAGCATAAGAGAAGTCCTCCATTTTCAAGTGTTTCTCTATATTCTCCTTCCCGAAACAAAAGACTCTGTCTTCCGAGACATGTTCACTTTTAGGTTCCACAAGTAAATGCTCAACCTCAGTAGCTTCATCTTTCAAGCCAGGGCCAAGGGATTCATCAACCTATATCCAGACAACACAAGCAGGAGAAGAGGCAAGGGGGCATTGTAGAATTTATCAAATATCATGCTTATTTAAGAAGAATGCCATAAGTAAAAAGATGTGGAGGGATGAACAAGACTATAAAAGGTCACTAAGCATCAATTAAAGAAAAAAGTAGGCAAAACAAAGAAACATTAAAATAAGGATTAAATAATTGAAAATTGATTTTTTCCTTTTAAGAAGGTACCTCAGGTACTCCCAAAAATTATCAGATTAAATTTCATAATTAAATAAAAGACATATGCATTGCATTGACCTGCAAGTTGCAAAACCTAAGGATAAGGGAGTCATGGACTCATGGTACACGTAAGATTTTATTGAAGCTAATGGTAGATCCACAATTAAAAAAGGTTAAAGAACAGTTTCTTACTCTTTGACGTTTCACGTCAGCAGGCTTCTTTATCAAATGCGGTTTCCTCTCCGTTCTCATTTTATAACCTTAACTTGTACTACAATTCAAGACCTGCATTCATGTTTCCAGTTTTTCCCTACATCAAGTAGAAAGAAATTGATAAAATTATTGTCCTTGGGACATCAAAAAATAGTTGACTTAACAAATCCAGGCAAAGTGGCAAACAAACATTCACAATTCCACTAATTAACTTCAAGGAAGGAATTTTAAATAAACAAACACTTTTGACTTTAATCATCAATATAGAAAATTGATAAATTGAACTAGAGCAATCAATTGAAGTACTCATATATACTCGTGTACCTTCACCTAGTCAGAACTGTGTTTAAGGTAATACATTTTTATATAAACTTTGGTGCGTTGATAATTCATGCTATATAGATTTTGACTCGTTCATGTATTCCTGACATGTTTGTATTATTATTTGTGTCCTCTTGTATTTTAATTTCTTTTCCCCATGAAATGTAAATGTATAGTGTTCAAAGTTGCTATAGTCCTTATATTCTCACCTGCATCAGAAATTATAACTTTTAAAGAGACTAATTAGTACAACAAAATATACAAATTTACAATAAACAAACTCAATCCAAGAATACTAAAAGATGAAAATGATAAAGTTCAAGTCTATAAATTTCAACTAGTAATTTAATTGAAATTAAAAAAAAAAATCAAGAACTGCAAGTAGAATTTCAAATACAAAATGATTTTGCAATTTCTATACCTAACATTTCTTAGATAAATATAATACATACATATATATATACAAAGAGTCTACTCTAGCTGCTTAGCTCAGCTAAATTTAAAATTTTCATTCCCTAATCTCGCGAAAAAAAAAAAGGAACAAAAAAAATTTGAAGAAGCTTATCCACTTTACTAAAACATGAAAACCGACGAGGCAAAAAAAAATCCAAACAAAATTTCTTTTCCGTTTTCCTTTTCCCGATGTTTTCTCAGTAACCAAACAAACACTAAAATCGCAAGCTGTTCAACTAAGGGAAAAAAAACTAGACATACCTCATTTCATCTGTAAACAACACGGCAACCACTTATCACTTTCCGATCTACTTAATTTCCAGCTCAAAGCAGAAGCCTTTAAAAGTAAAAAAGACAAAAAAAGCAAACAAATTCAAGATCTGATATAATCTATGAAAACAAATAAAAAATCTCAATTTTAAAAAAACAAAGGAAAAAAATCTGACCTTTGAGATCAAGATAAAGAGAGTGTGTTCAGTGAAAATAAAAATAAAATAAAACAAGCGAATGTTCTAAAGAGTAAAGCTTAAAACCGCCAAGAAATAAAAAAAAATGATGAAAAAGTAAAAAAAAAATATATATTTATATATACACAACGGAATCGAAACGGATTTTTATTTTACCGAATATTAAGAAATGTTATGGTTTAATTTAGTTTTAGTCCTTCTACTTCCTTCTATTTTAATTTGACTTAATTTATGGGTTCTAAATTCCTGTACTTTTTGTATATTTATAATTTAATCCCTATATTATTATTTTTCAGAATTTAATTCTCTATTTTTTGAATTTTCAAGTTAGGTCCAATTTGTTAACATCGTGAAAATTTTTCTATTAAATTTATTGATATGATATTTTGAAATAACAAAAATATTTATTCGGTGGCCATGTATTAAAAATGTTATAATGAATTGGAATTTAACAAAAGAAGTTCAACAAAGTTAACAATCAAACTTGAATTTATAAGCCTGAAAAATAAAGGACTAAATTTCTTGAAATAAAAAGAAGTGGGATTAAATTCTAAATATACAAAAAGTACAAAAATTTGGACTATATTTTAACCTTATCTATATAATAATATTAGTAGATCTAAATAACATCATTAGTTTCTTCTAATAAGATGATATGGACTTTTATTACTATTATTCGACCGTACAGTGAAAATTTAGTCACTTAATTATGATTTTTTGTTACTCAATTATGAAAAGTTACAAAATGATCGTTCATCATCAAACTATCTTGAATTTTTTGGGCGTTTTCATTTTTACGCTAATCAGTTGATGATCAAAAAAGATAAAATCAATTAAATTAACAATCATTTTGTAACTTTTCATAATCAAGTGACCAAAAAAGAAAAAAAATTATAATTAGATGACCTCTACCATAGTTTACCCATGATAATTTTACAAGAAAATTGAGTATTTTTTTTCCAAAAAAATCCACATAATCTAACTATGTTATCAATTTGAATTCAAAAATAGAGAACTAAACTATGTCAAATTATAGTAAAGAGATTAAACTTGAAATTATAACATAAAAGGAGGACTAAATTATAATTAAACGCTTTTTGGTTGAAGTGGGTAATATAAAGTGGCTGTCATGTCCGGGGATTCCTTGTCTGAGACGGTGACCCACTGTATGATTTTATCTTTATATCATTACATTGTATAGTGTGTAGTGTATGTAGTAATATTTTTGACGGTGATGTAATAGGCGTTAGATGTGAAAAAGGTGTGTTTGGAAGCGAGTAAATGCGGCAACTTGGCGTGTTCGGCTTTGGGCTTGGATTAAGTTGATCGGCTCAGCTCATGGAATAAAGCCATTTGGAGATAGCTAATCTTCGGATTCCAAAGCTGACTTTTGGATGCACTGTAAGCCACCCACATGGCCACTCACCGGCTCGACTTGGCTTTTCGAGGTTTTTCGTGGGACCCAACTCAGTGGAGGACTACCAAAATTAAATATTGGTTTATACGTTTCGAATTTGTTCTAAAATAACTTCATTTTTTTTAATTTTTTTCTTAATTTTTAATATTATTATATTAGAACAAATATTAATATAAATTTATTATATATATTCAAGCTAATCTCATATGTAAAACAGCATTCTCTCGAGGCATTATAATTTAAAAAAAAAAAAACTAATCTCGATTAGACTCGATCAATTAAAAAATTAGACCTGATTTGACTTGCCTAAAACCAAATTTCAAAATACAATTCCAATTTTACTAAACTAAATCGAGTAGAAATCTGTCAAGTTCGAATTTTTTACCATCAATAATCAAAGTAGTCTATTTTACATTGATTTTAATGGTACTAATTAGTTAACATTGTTTCGGTAATGAATTGATACATTCAACACCAATTATCTTTTTAATAAAATATAATGTGATAATTACTCACTTTATAGTTGAAATTCGATCTATGCTAATGAAAATAAAACACCTTTCATGACTAATCATCTTGATTCACATTAGTAAATAGCAACACAAACGTGTTTAAGTTTGTATGTATTTTTAAAATTTCGTTTAAAAAAAATGTTGTTGCTTATTTAATATTTAGTACTTTTGTTTACTTTTTGTATGTTAAATTTTTAATTTTTGTTTAGTAATATCCAACCTTGAAAGTTAAACCCCAAGTTAGATAAAAAATTCAAAGTCAATAATTATCTAGTTAAGCTTGATCTCGAGTTCAAATATGAGACATGAACAATCAAGCCTAATCGAGCAAGCTTGAGTAGTTTGATTATATTTTAGCTGAGCTCAAACCTAAGAAATTATACTCGACTGAGCTTGAGCCGAATATCAAGCCTTGAGTTTTGAATAAAACTCAAACTTGTCAATATTCAAGCTCAGCTCGATTACAATACTAAGTATATATTAAGAAAACAATGGCACCGACCTAATCAAATAAAGTGTTAAATATTTACTAAACTATCAACAAGTGTCAGGTGCAATGGTAAGACACATTACATCTCAAAGAGAATGCAGGTTCACCCTTGGAGGCCACATTATTGAGAAGGACAGACACCAACCCTGAACATGAACCGTAGAACAGACATAGAAAATACCCAAAAAAAGAAATCTAAATTCATTTCCACTAATAAAATGGGTCAAAGTTCAATTTCTGAAAGAAGAAAGATATAAACAAGTATGGGAAGTCAAGTGCTTTGTACATAGTTGAAGAGGCTAGTTCATTAATAAAGCCAGAATTCTCTTGGCTCGGATCAACCTATTCTCGTTTACCATTTTAAGGTCAAACAAACTTGTTAGTCACACCATTGAAAGTTTCCAAGAACATACCTCTTACTCACAATTAGTATTTTTCACCGGAAACTGAACTTTATTACGGTTTCAGTCATCACTGCTAATTTTAAAAGCTGAGGAGAAAGTATCTTGAGCTCCTACTGTTGATGTTGGTTCTTTCTTGTCCGTTCCAAAAAATGAACAATTTTGAAAAGCATCAAGACTACTGGCTATTAAACGGCTCAAACCTCCGAGGCTATCACTGAAAATTAAATCTTCACTATGGTACTTACAAGTCGGTATATCGAGATCCAGTGGTCCAAGAGACTCGGGCTGCGATGCGAAGGAACAAGAAAGATGGTCAGCTGTATAAAGAATTTATACACTTGGTTTGCTGGTAAATAGAAAAGTTAACATACCCAATAAATGTCAGTCAGCCCATTGAAATCATTTTCCGTAGTATCCATGATGTGTGGATCAGATGGGCACTCATCTGTGAGGTCTTCACAAGCAGAATTTTCTATTGGCTCCTTTGGATCAGGTGACTCCTGTTAGAGCAGAACGATAATATACCTGAATTTCAGATAATTATTCAAACAACCAGACAATCAAATTGCCTGAACCGGAAGTAAGACATACCTTAGAATGGGTGCTCAATTCTGCTAAGTTTTGTCTTGCAATCTGTTTGCATGCCGCTTGAGAAGTAATACCAGAGAATCTAGGAACATCGGTACAAGGAATAGGATTCTTCCGAAACAAGAAGGCATCACATGTATCTTCTGCATCCCAGATAGAAGATGCATGGGATGGTATTGATGGAATGTCCATCTTGTTTTGATGCATAGAAATATGAGCAGCAATGGCTGCGTCAAATGAATCGCAGCTGAATGGAATCTGCTGAAGACATTGTGAGTTCTCTCTCACAGGGCGATCAACACAGTTACCATCCAAGTCATGAGGCACTTCTGCAAGAAGATCTCCGACACTTATGTTTGTAAGACTGTCAGCCCATTCACCAGCAGATACCGCAGCAGTGCTATTTTTCAATCTCTGATCATCCTAAGCAAACAAAATAAAGTAAGATGTCGGGAAAATAGGGGTGATCAAAATGAAGATGATGGATGATTAACAGATCTTTATTTAAATCATAATTGCCAGCTGAAACTCTCAAACAGATTCAAAAACTTCGACAAAGGGATGGGCACTTACTGCATCTTCCAACCATCTCATAATAGCAAGATTGCAAGTCTCACTTCTATCTGATGATGCATTTCTTTTAGGAATAGGGGAATCCCCAAAATTATCTTTAAAACCAGTGGAAAGGTATTTTTCCGTCACAGAGGGAAAACCAGTTTGAGGAGGTTCAAAGGCATTATTTTCTTTCTGTAATATTGGCTGATTCTTGCAAGGATGATCAAGTTTCTTAGACACATAATTGTTAGATAAGGCAGATACTTGTGCTTCTTCCATAACACAACTCTTCCTACTTTCAGCATTCATATTATGCACATTGGGAAGGTAGGATGAAGAAACAGGTGCTTGCTGTGTCAAAGATTCAACTTCAGCATCGGAAACCCAACCATACCTTCAAACAGAGCTTATATCAGCAATCATACAAATCTATAACACAGAAGATAGCTACGACTACAAAATCATTTAGGAAAATACCTTAGGCGAAATACTTGGGGCCTTCCAATCATTGCATATACGTCTGCTGCACTGACAATGGCTGCTTGAGTCCATCTCTGATAAGCCCTAAGGTTTTCTCTTTGAACACCATAAGGGAAAAGCATAAGCACTCCTGATGCTACACTTGAGTTGCCCCATTTTCGATTCAGATGCTCCAATACTGATGATATCTTCTTTCGAATACTAAGAGTGAGTTCCAAGTATGGATTGTGTTTATCCTAACAAGAGATGAAGATTAATTATTTCCTTAATACTTCACAACCGGTAATACTTGGATATACATTACAATAATCAGAATAATATTTCCTTTTGGCACTCACCATTTCCAAGGCTCTTCTAGTATTGTCATCAATTGGAAAGAGCTGGAGCTTAAGTTTAACAGTAGCATGTACATTACTCTCAGCAAAAGGATTTTGAGAGAAAGCAGGCAAAGGAAGTTGATTATTGTCAACTGGTTCAAGGATCTTATGCCCTGGATCTAGAGTGGAAAAAAATGAGTTTGAGAAATTTTATTGTGTTCATAGTAATTTCAATTTCTTTCAAGGAAATAATCGACAAATCGATTTGTTCAATCTCACCTGGTGTATCTTGTTCATCCTCAACTTCTTTGTCACTAGTAGTTCTCTCCAAATGCTCAGCAGCATCAGCAACCAAAGAAACACCAGCAATTGCAGCCTTTTCCCATTTTTTATATGCAGCTGATGAGGCAACTGCCAAACATTGTATAGCCACACAACTTTACCATAATTTCGGATGGAAAACAAGAAAATTGAATTATGGGAATTCCTGTACTAAGCTTTAAAACTTCAGGTGCTAATAATACAAAGCAAGAACCATAAGAAACTGTAAAATAAAGTTAGCCATGGCATCAACAACAATGTTTAGAAATATGAAAGTGGAAACGAGAAAGTTAAATAACCAACATCTATAACATTAGGGTAGCAATAAATAAAAGTAAATAGAAACTGGAAAACCTATTGTGCCACAAGAATCTGAAGACACAGTTTATTGTTTTTAACTATTTATTTGGGGGTAGAGTACCTGATTTACATCTTTGCCTTGCAGGTTTCATGGTATTTGATGCAACTTTCATGGGATTTGACTCCCCTTTGTTATTGCTACGATAAACACCTACATTGCTATTACGCTTAAATGAACCTTTTCCAGGTCCTAATTTTTGAATGTTTTGACTCTCTACAAGAACCAGCTTGACAGTATGAGCATCATGTCCAGAAGCCCTACTCTGATTTGTGGAAGTGTTGGGAGATGTAGGTGAAATATTCTCACCATGAGATGGTCGTTTTCGTACATTCTTCTTCCGGTCTTTCAAGAGTTGATGCTCCTTCATTGGAACAACAGATCAGTCAGTCCAGCACAAGCATAAAATGTTATCTAGATAGGGAAAAAATAGCAAACAAGCGGTATAAAAGATTCTGACTAACCAAAGCTTCAATAAAAATTTTAAATCTTCGAGGTTTCAAATGAAGTTTTGAGGCTTTGCAGCTATACTTTTCTAATAGAGACCACCTGTAAAAGAAGACATCCATTTTTTAATGAAACCAAAAATATAGGTCAAGTCTTTGTTAATGTACCACTGTTGCAGCATGATAGCATAAAAAAATTAAGATTCTAACTGTCATGCTTAAAAATGGGAACATAAAGGAAATGTTTTTTCCATATGCCCTCATATGGGGCACCTCAGCTCAATACATTTGCTATAAATAGATATAATGGTGCCTAGTGATAGACTTAAAACTGCAGTTATCAATGCTATAACAATGCATCCTCCAAATTATATATTTGAATTTATTTAAATATGTTGCAAGAAAAAGATAGTTCCCAGCATTACCAGCGAAGCATTGCTGCATTAGTATCTTTAGAGTTTTTGGCATCCAAACATAATCCTGGACCCAGAAGTTTATTCATCCGCCTGACAAGACGATAGTAATAATGTCTGACCTGCAAATTTCAAAAAGAAGAAGACAAATCAAACCCTGACAAGAGACTGTAGTCTGACTTATATTGATTATGAAACAATCAGAATAAAATCTAGTAGCAACCTGATCCTTGTTTTTACTTTGCACACGACATGTGATCTTCTCAAAATTCTGCAAGCAATGCTAGTGTCAGGAAATATCATATCGGAAAATGTTAAAAGCCAAAGGACATATAAGATTGGCTTGCCTTCCCAACTTGTCGTAATGCAGTGAAGAAACTCTCTTCCTCTTGACGTGTCCAAGCAGCCCATTGCCGAGTTGGCTTTTTAGCTAGCATTAGGCATTCAATTCACACATTCATACAAAAATTAAATGCATGATCAATATTTTCAAAAGATGGAAATGGTGCATGGACTGAAACGATGAAAGTTATTATAAGTGCATTGACATACCAGGTTGCTCCAGCACAGAATTATTCAAGGTGGATGGTACTACATTGGGATCTCCAACCTGAATAGGAATATTTTCTTGATTATTTTGTGCCTCAGAGGCTATGGAGACCTGTGACTCTGTCCGCATGTTGATGGCACCACATGAAAACTAATGGCTCATTCCCCTCAAATTCGTATACAATCAAGTAAACCTATTTACCAAAAGAAAAATAAGTTTAATATCATATAGAAAATCAGGAAATGCAGCAACCAAAGCAGCACGAGTCAATATATACTCATCATAAACAAATGAAAGCACATGTGCACATCCCTTAAGAAAATAGTGAAAATAATATTTTCTCCTCTTTGACTCTCAACAAATACAAGAGATTTTATTGAAAATAACAATAATATATTTTGTGGCCAAACTGCATAGAGCTTATCAACTACAATATAGCTCAATGTTTTCACAAGATCAGTTTACTACCATCTCCTATTATTCTGCAAATCTTTACATCAATTGAGACATTAAACAATAATTTGATAATGGAGAATGGTAAAAACAACTTCATATGCTACAAGAGCAAAGGCACAATCTAGTAATCATATTTTACAACCTAAATATGTTTCCTCTTAGGAATTTAGATAGGAAAAAAAAAAAAACTTGTATCTATGGTTAGAAAAAGAACCCAAGCATGTAACTAAGTGAACGCCAAGCACCCTTAGTATTCCCCAATGTAACTATCATAGTCAATTGGTTTAATCTATAAAACGAATGATTATTCACATTTAATAGTTCATCTATTTCTTTCTTTTTTTTTCAGTTTCACTTCAATAAACAAACAAATGCAAAACAATAAATCTGCATTCAACAACAACGAAATTGAACAATGCATTTGAATTCATCAAACAATCAATCTTCATATCAAAAGAAAAAAAAATTAAGAATAATATATCAAACAAAACAATCTTCTTAACCGTACATTACATATCCTGATAACATTTCAATTTCCTTATAGAAACAAACCCTAAAACCAACAAACTCTATATCCGAATCTGTCCGCCGATAATCAAATTCAACAAAACAAGCAAGCAATACAGCTTTACAAATATACAGATTTCAAACAAAGAAAAAAAGAATAAATTAGCAAAAAATAAAACCCTTCCTAGTTGCTAGGAAATGCCAGAAAGCTAAAAGCATCAAAATCTCGAGCTCAACTTGTTTCAAGTGCATGAGATCTCAGACAACAAAAAAAAAAAAGGTAAAGTCAACCGCACGACTATTTGACCAAATTGAATTCCATTTTTCCGTATCAAAATAAATTGAACAGAAAAGAAAAAAAAAATACACATAAGATCATACAATAATCTACTTTTTCTCGATAACCAAACAAAAGCTAGGGTTTCGAACTACAGTAAAACTTGATCGGCAAAAGCTTAATAACATACCAAAAATTAAAAAAAAAAAACAGAAAATTAAGAAGAAATTGAAATTAGATTGAAAAAAATACCTGAAAAAAAATCAACGAAATTGAAGGAATCGAAAGAGCTTTAATTTGAACAAAGAATCAAAGCTATTGAGACCGGAAGAAGAATCTTCCGACAGACGTCAACTGTTAGGAAGATATGAAAAAATAAAAATTATAATGAAATTTTCTTTAATTTTTTTAATTTTTACTTTGAAGAAAATTAAAAAAAAATGGGTTTTGGTAATTTGAATGATAAAAAGAGTAAAGTAATTTAATAAATTTGAGTATTGGATTTATAAAAATAAAATAAAATAAAATTTGTTATTTAGATAATATATAATTTGTTAATAAAAGGAGTGTTGGACCAAAAATAAAAAAAAATAAAGGAGTGGATTTTTGTTATTGAAAATCTTAATCACCATATACTGCAAAGGTAAGACACATGAAAGAAAATTGGATATTTATATTTGGTCTAATTTCTTTCGGTCCCTATCTTATTTGCAAATTTAAAATTTAATCCATGCTTTTATTCTTTCTGCTCATTTGATGTCAAAGGAATTTAGTTAGATTGTAATATATGAAATTTTAAAATAAAGAAATTTGCTCACGTGTTAAATGTTATATGCGTGAAAAGTTTTTTTCAAACAATCTCATTATAAGTTCTGATTATATCTGTTTTTTTTACACAATGCTTAGAACTACCTATAACTCCTCTCCAGCTAATAAATAGGAGGATAATTTGTTTCAGCGCACTCGAACTAACGTCCTCCTGCATCGACAACAATATCAAATTAAGACTCAATCAATTATGCGTGAAAAGTTAAATTAATAAATAAAAATGTCAAATCCAAGGTTATAAGGTTTTCAATTTTAAATTCAAAATTACACTATATTTAGGATACCAACCCTTAAAAGAAAAAGACAATTCTGTAATTTTAATCAAGATATTTTTAAAAACACAAAGTATCTTCCTAAAATACCTTATTTTTTAAAATATAAAAATGAAAGAAAAAGATACTTTGTTTTTATTAAATGAAAGCAAAAGGGAAAGAAAATGAAAATCACAAAATTGTCCTTCACTTCTAAAGGTTGGTATTTTTTTTGAATATACTGGTGTTATTATAAGTAGTATTTGTTCATAATTTCTTAATTCTTTAATAGTGCACACACATATTACATACACAGGTATTTTTATTTGCTAAATTTGGATGAAAGGGTATAACTTTAATATACCAAGTGAGTGATAAAATAACATGGATTCACTTTATTATATAGGATATTTTTTGTATTTTATCATTGTTATACTTTTTTTATCCTAATTGAGACACGTGACAACAAGAAAATCAATCGGAGAGACTCACAAATAATCCTCGCTTTGTACTGTCTGAATGGTTGCTCAATAACCAATAATTCGCATGCTTCGTACCATCAACAAGAGGGATAGTTCGTCCTTAGTCACTCAGTTGCATCCTTTGTTAGGCTACCCGCTATAAATAAGTACGTTCTCCTTAAAAGGAGACCAATTGAGAACCATGACCTCTTTATAAATACCTAAAAACACAACATAAAGGGGCTCTTTTTCTTTCTTTACAAATCCTAGTAGCCCTAGCTTTCCATTATCCTCTCTATTCTTTGATTTTTTTTTGACTCCCGACGTAGGTGAACCAATTTTCCTCGGGACCACCCTTTCTACTCTTTTTTCACTCTCGTTGATACATAGCATCAACAATGGTGCAGTGAGCGAAGATCGAATACACGAGACCCTTCTCGATTCTCCCCCCATTTTACCCTATTCCAAACGAAGAAACCTTTTGTTTTTCCTTAGTCGTAATTGTCTTTACCACTATTAACGGTGGATTATTTGCAAGCGTTGGTCAAATAGGAACAAGATGTGGCGTATTCCCGAACTCCCCAAACACCCGTGACAATGGTGTAAAGATTAAAAGAAGAAAAAGGGTTGAATCCAAACGAGATTTGTAAGAATGATAAGATTACCAATTAGGTTACACATTTACCTTAATTTCTCTTATGATTGTAAAGCTACTAATTAGGTTACAGTACAGATATTTATCACGAGATTATTGTAAAACAGTAATGGCATATCTTGGAAAGGACATATCATAAATGTTGTAAATTATCATAAAGGGACAATTAATCATTCCCTACCCTCTTATAAAATTTGTAATTTTCAAACTAAATTTGGGTTTTGGGAATATATTACGAGAGAATTTAAAATTTTGTTAATTATTATTGTGCATTGCGTTTTAAAGGAGGATAATGAGTTGTTTAAACGGTGCGTTTTATTATTCATGTCTTTTAGTTTTTTTAGTAAACAGTATATTTTGTAAGTTGGTTGCCAGTTGTCTACTAATAACAACTATAACCACCTAAATAAATGTTTCTTTTGTTTCCTCTTTTAATCTGGTAAAAGTGATGATCGATTATGAATAATTTTGATGAAAGTTTGAATTTTGTTCCTTCCCATTTCTCTTCTCTTCTTTTTCTATATTCTCCTTTTCTTTTGTTTTCTACATTTAATCCATCAAAAGTATCAGAGCCACTCAATTTTCCATGGCTGGCAAAGGGATAACCACTAGGCTTCAAAAAGAGGTTGGTCACTTGCAACAGGAGGTTGTTCAACCCTAAATTGACTTATCACAGTGGGACACCAAGTTTGATAATCGTTTAAAGAAACTCTGGGATGATGTTCTTGGAGAGATCAAATTTGAGATGCAAAGTCTGTTCGAGTAGTACTTGGACACTTGTCACCTATTGTTGTTGCTTCTTCTCAAGATAGGGGTAAGGGCATTCTAGAGAGCCTTCCACCAGGGTTTCCTCTAAGGGATACTCAGATTGTCTCTCCTATGGTGGATCTAAGAAGTGTTGGCACTCCTCTTTGTGGAAATCACATGGATGGTTCATTGCATTTCTATAAACTCGATTGTCCCAAGTTTTATGGCACAAACTATCAACGCTAGTGGTCTAAGCTTGAACAATACTTTGGGGCTGAAGGAGTAACAAATAGTGCTAAGTTAAGAATTGTGATGTTACACCTGGAGAGGAAGACACTTGATTGACACTATTTTTACACCCAAAAACAAGGGGATTTCACTAGTTATTCTCGTAGCTTGAAGGAACGATTTGGATTTAGCTCTTTCAGTTACCCAATGGCAGAACTGGTCTCCTTGAAGCAACTAAGCTCTATTGATTAGTACCATGATGATTACCACTAGCGGGGGGCAACCTGCCTATGGTCTCGAGGCACAGTCACTTTATAACTTACCTCTTGACTAGGATGAGGACTATGTTATACCCCTACCTTAATTAGGACATGTGGCAACACAAGAACCAACTGGAGAGACACAATTATCCCCTCGTTTATACTATCCAAATGATTGTTCAGTGACCAACCACCTACGTGCTTCATACCATCCACGAGAGGGACCATCCATCCTTAGTCACCCAATTGGATCCTTTGTTAGGCCACCCATTATTAATGGGTATGTTCTTCTAAAAAGGAGATCATTCGGGAACCATGACCTGCTTATAAATACCTCAAAATACAATATAGAGAGAGGCTCTCCTTTCTTATTTACAAATCCTAATAACCCTAGCTTTCCATTCTCCTTTCCATATTTTTTACTTTTTCGGCTCTTGGCCGCGGCATAGGTGAATTGACTTTTCCAATACCACCCTTATCGATGCCATGCTTTCTTAGATGGGATTTTTCTTTTCTTTCTCTTGTGAGTTCTATATTTTATTATTAGTTTATGTGTAAAAGTTATTTAACCTAAAACTTAGGTTGAAAAAATTAGTACAGGGTAAATTCATTTATAGTGACTTAACTATTGATATCATTAATTATGAAAAATTACAAAATAATCACTTAATTATTCAGAGCATGCAACATATTATGTAATTCAATTAAGCGTCCGTCCAAATAGACCCTAAATGAATTATCCCTCTTAAACCAAAACCGATTACACACTTGCTACTTTCGTAGGTAACAGAAAAACGACCATTTTGGTCCCATAGCAACCTGAAAATGTAACATCCCCACTTTAAAAATATATATATAAAGTTAGGGTATAAGTCCTTGAATCAAGAATTTATAAATAAATAGTAGTATAAGAAGTTTTGATCGTTTTTAGAGGAAATTATTAGACATGAAAAAATAGAGAATTATTGTTAGGAGTATGTGGTTATTTAAAAAATTCTTTGTTGAGTTCAGGGACTAAATTGAATAAGTTGAAAAAGTATAGAGATTAAAGTGCAAATATTTTATTTTTATTTTGATGGAAGGACCTAATGGTAATTTTACCATTACTTTAAAAAAATCAAAGATTTTTATTATTAACATTATTAAAAGATATATTAATTAATAATATTATAATAAATAATAATATTTTATTATATAAAATAAAATAAAATAAAAGAAAGTCAGAGAACATTTGTTCTCATCTTTCTTTCTTTCTATTTTGTTCATGCTCTCTGGTTCTCTCGTGAAAGGGGAGAAAAAAAATTTCTTTCACCATTTTTCTTCAAAATTCAAGCATAATGTATGGTTTTTCTTCAATTTTTTCATAAATTTTGAATATTTAAAGCTTGTTCTACATATATATATCAATAATTTTTGATTTCATCAAGTATTTTGAAAGTTGCCATTAAAGAGCATTGATGGAAATTTAGGAAATTTAAGTGAAATAGGTATATTTTCTTGATAGAAAATTATTAGAAGATGAATTCTAGCTTATTAGAAGTGTGAAAAAAAAATGAAATTGGATGGAAAGTTATTTGATTTAATTGGCTCAGTTGAAGGGGTAGTAGAAAAAAAATTGATTATTTTGAGTGATATTGGTGCTAAATGATAGTTTATAAATTAGTGAGTATTCCGGTGAAGACGAAATTGAAAACGGATAATTGAGTTGAAAGATATGAGAATTTCAAATTTGGAAGCTTAGTATATTAATTTGATTAATCATGCATATTTATGTTGTTTTTATTAGTTTTAGAATTAAAATGAGTAAATAATATTATTTTGTATTGAATTGCTCATATTGTAGCTAAAAACGAAGCGAGCACATTGAAGGAGAAATACGAAGAGAAGAAGTAAAGTGATCAAAATTCGGTTTGTGCTAATATCTTATTTTCATTACATAAAGTTTTAGAATAATTAGATTATTATAATTAATTCTATTAATTTTATTTTTATATTACTTATATGAATTTGAATGAATTAGTCAATATTTATAAAATTATGATGGAGATGGAATATGTTTATTTTTTTAAAGGATTAAATTAGCAAATTCATGGTTATTGTTTGAATTTGAGTATTGTGATTTTATATGATTGATCAAGAAAATAAATTAATATATTTTTGAATTGAAAGCCTAATTTTACATCAGGCAAAATATGTGAATTGATCGTGATATGGGACAAAAATAAAAATGATGTGAAAATAGAATTGAAGTGAAATATGATTTTCACCCCGGTACACTAAGTTAGACTAGATCAGATATAGTTGGCATGCCATAGAGTCTTTATATTAGAGGTTTTAGATCTCCCGAATTCCCAGAGGGTCGAGGGAGAAAAGGCCAAATTGGTCGGTTATTATTATTAGCCCCAATTCCCAGAGGGTCGTGGGCAGTCCCAATTTCCTGAGGGTCGAGGACCACTCTGATAGCCATCGTTGCCGAACAACTCGGGATGGCGGATTCGTGTATCTGGTTATGAGTCTAAACTTTGGTACGGGGTTGAGTTTGAAAGAAAAGTAAAAACAAAAGTTGAATATAATTGAATTTCTTTATTGGATGAATTAAATTGATTATGTGATTTGAAAATTTTATTAAAAAGTTTATTGTTATTTATTTACTTTTATTAATTAATCTATCATTAATATTTATGTAATGATTTATATGATAT
The DNA here is from genome assembly GCA_005610355.1 of Gossypioides kirkii. Classification (NCBI taxonomy): domain Eukaryota; kingdom Viridiplantae; phylum Streptophyta; class Magnoliopsida; order Malvales; family Malvaceae; genus Gossypioides; species Gossypioides kirkii. The sequence goes on along the minus strand of CP032244.1, from coordinate 36,757,413 downwards.
TAGCACCACTGAGCATAAAAGTTGCTCAGCGTACGGTTTGTTTATTTTTCCGTGCGCAGATAGTTAGATTTGGTAGATCATTCCAACAACATCCGAAAAACCGAGATTCGGCTCAAACAAAGTTGGTGAAAAGCTTACTTTTGGTAAATGTTTATGGTGTGTACATAGACTTATATATATGCAATATTGTGTCATAAATTAAATTTAAATATATGTTTATTATATTTCTTTTGCTAATACTTTATAATCAATGTTCTGATGAAATGATTAAAAGTAGATATTAAGTTATTTGAAATACTTTGAGGAGTTGAAGTGTTGGGAATTGATTTGGGAGATTATTTGAATGCGAATAAATTGTGAAATGCAAAATTTCATAGGGGGATTTTACGTAAATAAGCAGAAATGCTGCCGAAATTTTTATAAAATATTTTTTCCACCACGTTTTCATTTTAAAAAAAAAATTTAATAGAAAAGTAAGTTGCTTCGGCAACGAAATGTGACATTTTATATTCGGATCCAACAACTGGGTCGGGTATAAGGTGTCACATTTGAGTGGTATCAGAGCTATCCGAATTTGATATTGGGTGAATAAAAGATTTGATGTATTGTGTATAGTTAAGTCTAGTGTACATGCCATTATTAAATATTTAGTTTGAGCTGAAATCGGATGCTAAATTTGCTTTATTTGAAATTTTGTATAGTAAAATGTCTGAGGAATCGAGAGATAGTGTTGAACGAGAATTAGAAGATGAAAATAGACCCAATCCACCTGGTGAAGAGGGAACTAGTGTTCATCAACCCCCGAGTACTTCAGGACAGAGACAGTCAGCTCAAGGTGAAGATCCGTTATTGCGTATGGTTGCTGAATTGTTATAGAGAGTTGTTGGTGTTGCACCTCAACCTGCACCTTCTGATAGACAGAAAGGGTCTTTGATTAAAGAAGTAAGAAAGCATGGGGCAACTGAGTTTAGAGGTGTCAGAGGTGTTGATCCTTCTACTGCTGAGGAATGGTTGGAATCAATTGAAAGAGTATTCGAACAATTAGAATGTACCCCAGCTGAATGTTTGAAGTGTGTTGTGTCTCTACTGCAAGGAGATGCCTACCATTGGTAGAGAACAGTGGTTCATTCTCATCGAGAAGATCAAATTAATTGGAAGTTGTTTCAAACTAAGTTTAACAAGAGGTATGTGGGAGAAATGTATTTAGAAGAAAGGAAGAATGAGTTTATTGAGCTGAAACAGGGAAAAATGAATATTACTGATTATGAACGAGAATTTCTTCGCTTGTCCAAGTATGCTCCAGAATTGGTTCCTACTGATGAAGCTAGCTGCAAACGCTTTCGTCAGGGATTGAGAGATGAGATTAAAGTTCAGTTGGCTTCTCATAGGATTACAGAGATTGCTGATATGGTAGAAAGAGCCAAAATGGTAGAGCAGGCAATGGGGTTAGATAAAGAGAAAGTGGATGATAAAACTCAAGGAAAAAGGTCGATTGGTTCTAGCTCACAGCCACCTTCTAAACGAGCTAAAGATTTCAAAGGTCAAGAAAGATCTACTTCGCTTCAGATCAGTGCAGATAGTAGAAGCTGATCCAGACAGTCATCTACTCCGATAGCCAAAATAGACCGTCCTGGTCGTACTGTTTGGATACCTCAGTGTGATTATTGTGGAAAGACTCATAAAGGAGAATGTTGGCGTAAGATCGGAGCATGTATCAGATGTGGTTCGATGGAGCATTTTGTTCGGGATTGTCCAAAATCGGTTGATGTTACTCCTGTGTCATCTCAGAAATCAACTTCTGCAGCTCGAGGTCGTGGTAGTACTCGAGGTGGTGCTAGTGGCAGAGGTAATCAGGGGAGAGTTACTGATTCATCTGCGAGTCGTGCAGAGGGTACCATTCCTGCCAGAGTTTATACTAGTAGGACTAGAGAAGAGGGTGATGCCACTGATGTTGTTTCTGGTATTTTTTTCTCTATTTTCTATATTTATTCATGCATTGATAGATCCGGGTTCTACACATTCATACATGAGAACTGGGTTAATTAAAACTGAAAAACTAATAGTTGAGATGTCTGAGGTTAGAATTAATGTTTCAAATCTAATGGGACATTCAGTGATAGTAAATCAAGTATGTAGGCGGTGCCCTATTGAGATTCAGGGTAAAATATTTCCAGTCGACTTATTGTTGATGCCATTTGATGAATTTGATGTTATTTTGGGAATGGATTGGCTGTCAGAGCATGGTGTAATTCTTGATTGTCGAAAGAAAAAATTTATGATACAAGATTCAAATGGTGAAGAGATGGAAGTGAAAGGTATGAAACCAGTTGGTCCTGCTCGAATTATCTCAGCAATAAAGGTAGATAAGTTGATGAATCAGGGTTGTGAAGCGTTTCTTGCTTATGTTATGAATTCGACTGCGAAAAGTCCGAAATTGGAGGAAATCCGTACGGTGAATGAATATTCAGATGTGTTTCCAGAAGAATTACCAGGACTTCCGCCTAATCGAGAGGTGGAATTTGCAATTGAGGTATATCCGGGAACTACTCCAGTATCTATTGCCCCTTATCGCATGTCACCAAAAGAGTTGAAATAATTGAAAGTACAGTTGCAAGATTTATTAGATCGAGACTTTATACGACCCAGCATATCACCTTGGGGTGCACCAGTGTTATTTGTAAAGAAGAAAGATGGTTCGTTGCGGTTGTGTATTGATTATCGTCAGTTAAACAAGGTGACGATAAAGAATAAATATCCTTTACCTCGTATTGATGATTTATTTGATCAATTGAAAGGTGCAACGATGTTTTCTAAGATTGATCTGAGATCTGGTTATTATCAATTGAAGGTGAAGGAAAGTGATATACCGAAGACTGCTTTTCGAACTAGAAATGGACATTATGAATTCTTGGTGATGCCTTTTGGGTTGACTAATGCTCCTGCAGCATTTATGGATCTCATGAATCGTATTTTTCAGCCATATTTAGATCAGTTTGTGGTGGTGTTTATTGATGATATTTTAATTTACTCAAAGACTGAGGAGGAGCATGATCAACATTTAAGGATTGTGTTGCAGAAATTGCGAGAAAAGCAGCTTTATGGGAAATTTAGCAAATGTGAGTTTTGGTTATCTGAAGTAGTGTTCCTTGGGCATATAGTCTCGGCTGAAGGTATCCATGTAGATTCGAAGAAAGTTGAGGCCATTTTGGAATGGAAACAACCGAAGAATGTTTCAGAAATTCGCAGTTTTTTAGGATTAGCGGGATATTACCGAAGATTTGTTGAAGGATTTTCAAAGATAGCTTTGCCCTTAACCCGACTACTTCAGAAGAATGTACCATTTAAATGGGATGACCGGTACCAGGAAAGCTTTGACATGCTCAAGAAATTGTTGACCGAGGCTCCAATATTGACGCTTCCAGAATCGGGAAAAGAGTTTATGGTATATAGTGATACTTCACTTAATGGTCTTGGTTGTGTTTTAATGCAAGATAGAAAAGTGATTGCATATGCTTCACGACAACTAAGATCATATGAACGTAACTATCCGACGCATGATTTAGAACTGACAGCAGTGGTTTTTGCATTAAAGATCTGGAGACACTATTTATATGGTGAAAAGTGCTACATCTACACAGATCACAAAAGCTTGAAATATCTTCTTACCCAGAAAGAATTGAACATGAGACAACATCGTTGGATAGAGTTGTTAAAAGATTATGATTGTGTGATTGATTATCATCCAGGTAAAGCAAATGTTGTTGCTGATGCTTTGAGCCGAAAATCCCTGGCTAATTTGAGATCAATGTTTGCACAGTTGAGTGTTTGTGATGATGGTGCCTTATTAGTTGAAATAAAAGTGAAGCCCCTGTTAATTGAGCAGATTAGAGAGGCTCAGCAAAATGATGAAAAGGTGATGGAAAAATGAAGAATAATTGAGCACAGTGGCCCGGGAGACTTTGATATTGGAGATAATGATTGTGTAAGATTTCATGGAAGGATTTATGTACCAAACAAGGTGGAATTGAAGAATGAGATACTTCAAGAGGCTCATAATAGTCCTTATGCTATGCATCCAAGAAGTACTAAAATGTATCGGGATTTGCGAGAATTATATTGGTGGCCAGGTATGAAGAAAGAGATTACAGAATATGCTACAAAGTGTCTTACTTGTCAAAGGGTAAAAGCTGAACATCAAGTTCCGACAGGGCTACTTCAACCTATATCGATTCCTGAGTGGAAATGGGACAAAATAACTATGGATTTTGTTAGTGGTTTACCTCTCACTCGAAAGAAGCATAACGCCATATGGGTCATAGTGGATCGATTGACGAAATCAGCTCATTTTCTGCCAGTAAGGACAGACTGGTCATTAGATAAGTTGGCAGAATTATATGTAGCTGAGATAGTGAGATTGCATGGTGTACCAAAGTCTATTATTTCTGATCGTGATCCTTGATTCACTGCAAGATTTTGGAAGAAGTTACATGAATCATTTGGCACCATATTGAATTTCAGCACAGCCTTTCATCCTCAGACAGGTGGCCAATTCGAACGCGTGATTCAATTATTAGAAGATATGTTACGAGCTTGTGTCATTGACTTTGATACTGATTGGGAACGGTACCTACCACTTGCGGAATTTGCATATGATAATAGTTTCCAATCAAGTATTCAAATGGCACCATATGAAGCTCTATATGGACGTAAATGTCGTACTCCTTTGTGTTGGACTGAGCTTGGTGAAAAGAAGATGGTTGGCCCAGAATTAATACAAGAAACAGAAGAAAAGGTCCGACTGGTAAAAGAAAAATTAAAAGCAGCTTCAGATCGACAGAAGTCTTATGCTGATTTAAAAAGAAGAGAAATTGAGTATGAAGTGGGAGATAAAGTATTTTTAAAAGTTTCTCCATGGAAAAAAAATTATGAGATTTGGTCGGAAAGGAAAATTAAGTCCAAGGTTCATTGGACCATACGAGGTTATAGAAAGAGTTGGGTCTGTTGCTTATCGTCTAGCTTTGCCACCAGAATTAGATCGAATCCATAATGTGTTTCATGTATCGATGCTCCGAATACATGCTCCGAAGATATAGATCGAATCCATCACATGTTGTGTCAAATGAAAACATTGAGGTACAACCTGATTTATCGTATGAAGAAGAACCAGTGCAAATTTTAGCAAGTGACATAAAAGAGTTGAGAAACAAAAGAATTCCTTTGGTAAAAGTATTGTGGAGGAATCACAATATAGAAGAAGCTACTTGGGAGCTTGAAGATACGATGCGATCTCAATATCCACAACTCTTTAGGTAAATTTCGAAGACGAAATTTTTTTAAGGGGGGGAGAATTGTAACATCCCCACTTTAAAAAAATATATATAAAGTTAAGGTATAAGTCCTTGAATCAAGAATTTATAAATAAATAGTAGTATAAGAAGTTTTGATCATTTTTAGAGGAAATCATTAGACATGAAAAAATAGAGAATTATTGTTAGGAGTATGTGGTTATTTAAAAAATTCTATTTTTATTTTGATGGAAGGACCTAATGGTAATTTTACCATTACTTTAAAAAAAATCAAAGATTTTTATTATTAACATTATTAAAAGATATATTAATTAATAATATTATAATAAATAATAATATTTTATTATATAATATAAAATAAAAGAAAAGAAAGTCAGAGAACATTTGTTCTCATCTTTCTTTCTTTCTATTTTGTTCATGCTCTCTGGTTCTCTCATGAAAGGGGAGAAAAAAATTTTCTTTCACCATTTTCTTCAAAATTCAAGCATAAGGTATGATTTTTCTTCAAATTTTTCATAGATTTTGAATATTTAAAGCTTGTTCTACATATATATATCAATAATTTTTGATTTCATCAAGTATTTTGAAAGTTGCCATTAAAGAGCATTGATGGAAATTTAGGAAATTTAAGTGAAATAGGTATATTTTCTTGATAGAAAATTATTAGAAGATGAATTCTAGCTTATTAGAAGTGTGAAAAAAAATGAAATTAGATGGAAAGTTATTTGATTTAATTGGCTCAGTTGAAGGGGTAGTAGAAAAAAAATTGATTATTTTGAGTGATATTGGTGCTAAATGATAGTTTATAAATTAGTGAGTATTCCGGTGAAGACGAAATTGAAAACGGATAATTGAGTTGAAAGATATGAGAATTTCAAATTTGGAAGCTTAGTATATTAATTTGATTAATCATGCATATTTATGTTGTTTTTATTAGTTTTAGAATTAAAATGAGTAAATAATATTATTTTGTATTGAATTGCTCATATTGTAGCTAAAAACGAAGCGAGCACAATGAAGGAGAAATACGAAGAGAAGAAGTAAAGTGATCAAAATTCGGTTTGTGCTAATATCTTATTTTCATTACATAAAGTTTTAGAATAATTATATTATTATAATTAATTCTATTAATTTTATTTTTATATTACTTATATGAATTTGAATGAATTAGTCAATATTTATAAAATTATGATGGAGATGGAATATGTTTATTTTTTTAAAGGATTAAATTAGCAAATTCATGGTTATTGTTTGAATTTGAGTATTGTGATTTTATATGATTGATCAAGAAAATAAATTAATATATTTTTGAATTGAAAGCCTAATTTTACATAAGGCAAAATATGTGAATTGATCGTGATATGGGACAAAAATGAAAATGATGTGAAAATAGAATTGAAGTGAAATATGATTTTTACCCCGGTACACTAAGTTAGACTAGATCAGATATAGTTGGCATGCCATAGAGTCTTTATATTAGAGGTTTTAGATCTCCCGAATTCCCAGAGGGTCGAGGGAGAAAAGGCCAAATTGGTCGGTTATTATTATTAGCCCCAATTCCCAGAGGGTCGTGGGCAGTCCTAATTTCCTGAGGGTCGAGGACCACTCTGATAGCCATCATTGCCGAACAACTCGGGATGGCGGATTCGTGTATCTGGTTATGAGTCTAAACTTTGGTACGGGGTTGAGTTTGAAAGAAAAGTAAAAACAAAAGTTGAATATAATTGAATTTCTTTATTGGATGAATTAAATTGATTATGTGATTTGAAAATTTTATTAAAAAGTTTATTGTTATTTATTTACTTTTATTAATTAATCTATCATTAACATTTATGTAATGATTTATATGATATTAGCACCACTGAGCATAAAAGTTGCTCAGCGTACGGTTTGTTTATTTTTCCGTGCGCAGGTAGTTAGATTTGGTAGATCATTCCAACAGCATCCGAAAAATCGAGATTCAGCTCAAACAAAGTTGGTGAAAAGCTTACTTTTGGTAAATGTTTATGGCATGTACATAGACTTATATATATGCAATATTGTGTCATAAATTAAATTTAAATATATGTTTATTATATTTCTTTTGCTAATACTTTATAATCAATGCTCTGATGAAATGGTTAAAAGTAGATATTAAGTTATTTGAAATACTTTGAGGAGTTGAAGTGTTGGGAATTGATTTGGGAGATTATTTGAATGCGAATAAATTGTGAAATGCAAAATTTCATAGGGGGATTTTACGTAAATAAGCAGAAATGCTGCCGAAATTTTTATAAAATATTTTTTTCACCACGTTTTCATTTAAAAAAAAAAATTAATAGAAAAGTAAGTTGCTTCGGCAACGAAATGTGACATTTTATATTCGAATCCAACAACTGGGTCGGGTATAAGGTGTCACAGAAAAGTAGCAAAGCAAAAGACTAATATGCCTGAAATGACCACTCAAAATCTATTTTCTTGATAGCATGTCCGTCGCCATAACAAAAGAGGAGAGAAGTGACCAATTCCAAACCTTGAACCTGCTTCTTCTGTCTCTGTCTCTGCATGAAATTGCACGACTTTTAGCAACACCACTCGTTTATTCCGCCCCTGATCTTAGCTGCTACATCGTTGAATGCTCAGGCCAACCAGTTCATTTCTGCTTGGCTTGATAGAAACGATTGCCTTTGATCACGTTCGACTATTACTATTATTATTTGTTGTGGGCAACTTTTTTGGGAAAAGTTTTCAAAAGTTTCACTCAATAGGAAGCTAGCCAGACCTCAACAATGAATGGTATTGGCTAACTGTATGTGTATATAGCCTAAGGGTGATATTGATTTGATTCGATCAAATTTTCTTAGATTTTTTGAATCATCTATCATAATTTGGTTTTCGGTTTTTTTATATTAATTTTTAGTTTTGTATTTTTAGACTTATTTTGACAAATGAGCTTTGTTCTATAACTTTTGAATATTATTGAACGAATTTCAAAGTCTTTTTCATAAATATTTAAGAAAAAAACAATAATTCTTCAAGAACTTTTAAATTATTTCTTCTATTTTAAATATGAAAAATTTATTTTCACATCATAAAAATTAAAAGGTTTAATGTGTAAAAAACCCTCAACTTTTTCAAAAAAAAAGCTATTAAACTTCTTTTTTTTTATTCAATTGGGTGCTTAAATTATTAAAATGTATCAAAAAGGAATCTTGACCATTAATTTTAACAGTTGACCATTAAAATTAACTATCCCAATTTCTTTTTCAATTGACTCTGCCATGTGTCACGTTGTGATTGTGACAGGTAGCTGAAAATGATAAAAAATTATTTTAATCAATAAAAAGTATAAAAAATTATAAAAATATATAAAATTTAGTAACAATAAAAAATATTATAAAATATAAAAAAACATTTTAAGAAAGTTGGGGTTATTAAAAATTGAAAAAAAAAACGTATGAAGTTTATAAATTCAAAATAAAATGATAGGGACATCACCAAAAAAAAATAAAATGAAAGGGAAAAAAAAGAAATTATGAGACCTACAATATTACTGAAACTTTATATTTTATAATATATTTTTATATTTTTAATAATTTTCCATAATTATTTATATTTTTTATAATTTCTTAAAAATTATATTTTATAATATATTTTAAATAATTTTCTATAACTTTTATCTTTTGATTTTTTTATTTTTTAATAAATTTTATATAATTTTTATATATTTTTATAACTTTTATTGATTAAAATAATTTTTTCTCATTTTTCAGGAATGTGTCATAACCACAGCTGATATGTAACAAAAACTAACTAAAAAAAATAAGACCGTTAACTTTAATGGTCAACTATTAAATTTAATAGTCAAAGAGTATTTTTTTATGCATTTTTGACAATTCGAGTACTCAATTGAGTGGAAAAAAAACAACTGGAGTTTAATTGCTTTTTTAAAAAATTTTGAGGGCCTCTTACACCCTTAAACTAAATTAAAATTAATTATAAATTAAAAAATAGAATTTAATTCAATTTTGAAAACCACGATTTTTAAACTTGCACTGTTGTCCAAACACTTCAATCCTGGTCCATTTTCAGTTTTACTTGCTCAATCTAATATAGCCTAGAGGATGTCACACCTAATTTTTTTTTTAGAGATCCATTTGTGTTATCTCGAGTTATGAGAATATATATTCATTTTGACACAATACTTAGAACGATTCTAAACCTTTTCTCAACCCATAAATAGGAGGATAATACGTTTCAGCGCATTTGAACTCATGTCCTTCTGTATTAACAACAATACCTATATCAATTTATTAGCTAAGACTTAATCGACTAATATAATACAATCAATTATTATTATATAGAAATATAGTTGCCACTTGAGAGTGTTTGGTCCCCCTTTTTCGTACCTTTGCTACCTTCTCTCTTTTGCTTTTTACAAGTCAAATGATTTTTTTTTTGTGCATAATTCTAATAATCATAAATTTCAATTTTCAACCTTAAATAAATAATGGTTCACATTCTGTTTGATTCAAATAAAGGTGGGGATGGAATAAAGAATAAATAGATTTTGTAATAGTAGTCATTATTTTGTTGGTTGAAATATTGTTGAGAAATATAAATATATATATATAAAATAGTCGATTGAGTCTTAATTCGATTGGTATGTCAATGTAGGAGGATGTGGGTTCGAGTTTACTGAAGCGTATTATCCTCCTATTTATGAGTTGAGAAGGAGCTATGAATAGTTTTAAAGATAATGTCAAAAAAAAAACAAATATAACCAGAACATGTAATGAAATTATTCAATATATATATATATAATAACAAATTTATCTTTTAAGTAATAATATTTTAATGCTATTGATTAAGTTTTAATTTAGTTGGAATTGTTGCAAGAGAGCATTTAAGCGTGTATTTTTTAGTTGTAAGTAGAAGTATGCATTGGATAAAAGATATTCTGATGTTATATAAAAGTAATTATAATATTTAAGAACATCATAAAAACATAGTTATAATTAATATTGAATAATCTACCACTTGAGTTTTAGTTCAGTTGAAATCAACATTTTTGTCAGTTTAGGATGACGTGAGGTCGAGCGTACTGAAGCACATTTATCTTTTTATTTAAGAGTTAATAATCAGAAGTCGATTGAGTCTTAGCTCGATTTGTATGAACATTATTATTAATATAGGAGGATATGGGTTTAAGTACACTGAGATAATTTAAAAAAAAGAGAGTTAATAATAAGATGATATATCATTGATATAGAATAAGAAAATATTAGTCAAAGATACACCCAAATCAAGGATACACTCCAATTGTGTTCTAGTCAAACCCTAAAATTTGTATAGAGTAATAACAATATTACTATTAACAAAGTAAATTATGATAAAGTACCTTGTATTTTCAAAAGGAAAACATAGGATCGAATATTGGAGATGATTTTGTTAGGAGAGATAATCACGAACTCCGAACACAAATCATAAAATAGACATAAAAATACCAAAAAAATCGACAAAACAAATTATTACTTTTTGCTTCTCTTTCTGGTTATGGGTTTCGAGTTTTGAATTTCAAATTTTAATTTTTGATTTCAAGTTTCGGATTTTGAATTTCAAGTAGCAATGGATTTCTTCCTCAAGCATTTGAACTAAGTTCAAATCTTAGAATTATCATTGCTGTGAGGGTTTGTTTGAATATATACCACCTGGATCCAAATAAAATTACTCTTAGTATTTATAAAAAAACGTATTATTAATATTTATTTTTAAAATAAAATTATTTATATTTATTTTTAAATCTTTCAATATTTTTTCTGTTATTAAGCAAAAAAAAAATTAGTACAAAGAGTGGGAAAACGGAAGAGAAAATGAAATGGCTGACTGGTAAAAAGGGAAAAAAAAAAAGAAAGCCTCAATCTTTGACCCTTGCATTGTCTGTTTATTATTTCTTCTGGAAGATATTAATGATGGCCTCTCTTTAACAAGACAAGCACTGGTATGTCTATCTGGTTCTAACAATCGCACGACCCTTGTCGTGGGCCGACCGATCATCGTCATGTCCTAAAGTTTTTTCTCCCTCGTACTATAAATAAACCCTTCTCGGTTTTCCCCAACATAGCTTCATTATGTCTAGCAGACAATACTACTTGCAAGTCCTTCACAAAAGATTCAAGGTATGCTTGACTCTTCTTCTTCTTCTTCTTCATTAATCTTTTAACCCTAAAAACCCTAATTTCAGAAGCTGACGGTGGGGAAGAAGAAAGTGAGGAAGTTGAAGCTGATCAAAGCTACGATGGTAAAGATGAGAGAAGAGATGACCCAACTGGTGAACATGGCGGATAATTGTCACCGGAGAATCGTCGAAGCCAGAGAGGAGATTCGGGCACAGTTGGTAGCTGCTGGCACAAGGGATGCTCTGATCAATGAATTCATTTGTGCTTCAATTGATAAAAACGATAGTGATTGATAGCGTAATTCGTCAGATTATATTTTTTCTGCATTACCACCACTTCAAATAAAAGAATAAATTAGTTTTTTCAGAAATTTTTTTTTATCTATTTTTATTATTAAAAATTGATATGACTGACGAAATAATTAGATAGTTACAGATAGCATACCACATGCACATCATGTTAACGTTATTGATTAGTTTTTAAAAGTAGAATTAGATAAAATTTTTAATAGAATGACCAGTTTATTCTTTAATGTAACATATATGAATTAGTTTACTCATTTTTTCTAAGTAAAAGGAATAAAATGTAATCCGAATATTAGTTTCTATGATATTTTTATCACTAATTCACCATCTTCTATAAATTTTACGTGCATCCGGTCAGTATTATTGATGGATTTTATATGCGCCTATTACGGTCATCTAATACATTATTAATACTAAAAATCCTTTCACAAACGTATAAAAATCATAAATATAAAACACAAATATGTGTCGCAAAAATAACATACAATAAATAATCATTTTTATCTATTTCTCATTTTATAAATAATAAAAAAATTGAATCATTAAAAATATTATATTTTTTTAAAACGATTATCAAATTAGTCAATAGCAACAAGCCTGACAAGTGACAACCAATACAGTAGAACAATCAACTATACTTGTTCTTGATTTTAACATTGATGCATTACACATAGTAATAAATTAGATATAGTGATAAGTAAGATTACACTTTTACTGAAGAACACATATTAAAATTTTGGAGATAATATTATTGGGAGGAATAACTTTAGATGTTAAACATAGATCGTAAAACGAACAACATGAAAAATGTTGCTACTTACTAAAAAATCTACACGAATTATTTTCATAAAGATAATATGTACAATGGCAAAGAAACACACATAAACAATAGTCGAGTAGGGACAATGTACCACATGGTTGACATTCTTGAGCTTTATGATTCAATCACAAAGTTAAACCTGAACCGTTTAGTTTCTATATCGTTATCAAGTCCAAGCGAGCAGTCATTTTAGGTGTCAAAAAATTCTCTTAATCCCCCCTCCAAACCTTACCTTTTAGGAAATAAACCTTGTTTTCAATCACTCCCAACGTGCCTTAACGATGTTTGCAATTTTTATTTACTTCCAAATTGCTTGAATTCTCAAAACTACACATGTTTAAAATATCTTTAAATGATCCTTTTCGAATTATTTCGAAGAGAAAGGATAGCCGATGAAATCAACTAATTTCTTAACATATGAAATAGTATCTTCTATCATTTCTTTGTATTTCAAGAAAAGAATCTTATCAAATTGTTGTAAACTTTGTTGAAGCCCAATTTATTCGGGCCCAACAGAATTTAAATTTGTTTTAAATTAAATTTATTTTAGGTTTAAGTTTTTCCAAAATTTAAACTTAATATAATTTTAAATTTAAAATAAATATAAATCAAAAAGTCCAATTACAAAAGAAAGTCCAATTACAAAATATAGGCCCAAATTGAGCCCAAATACACCATAAATTAACCCAATTCTAAATAACCTAAGCCCAAACCCAGTACATTCAACCCAAATTTGCTGAGCTCCCACTTGTGCTGCCACCTCCATCTCAGCCACTTAGAAGGCGACACGTCAGCACCACCAGCTATCATCCCCAGCCAAGTTGCCCCTGCCACCATCGGCTTCAGCCTGCTCCAACCGCCACTGCTTGGACCTGCAAAAAGAAGAATAGACAAGCATTTAGTAATGTAAAACAAAATTGAATCATGGCAAATCTGGTTATAAAACCAGATTCAAACCATTTGTAGAGGGGAATTTTTCCTAAAAAAGAATCAATACAAAAGATCAGACTTTCAAAGTGTTTTAAAATCAAAATAAAAACAGTTGAAAACAAGCAGGGACAATCGAATAGCCATATTAGCAACAGGGACAAGCCAAGGTCAGAAACGTTCAAGGCAATCAGGTACATTCAATGCATATTTATCATCATTAATCAGCTGAATTTGTAACTCATCCGTTTGCAACGCTCATTAATGGATACATGAAGGATCACACTATTGTTATTTAATAAACATATATATCTGTCTGGTTTTCAAAACCATAAATAGCATTAATAACAGAGATGGTGATGAACATTAATAATAATAATAACTGTTTTTTAATAATAATGTTAGTAAAAACGTCATTAATAAATTAGAATTATAAATGCTTTTAATAAATATTAATAATAATATTTTTAATTATTAATTATAATAAAAAAGAAAACGAAGGGACTTATATTCGTCTGACCATCACCGTCGGAGTCGGAGTTCCACCATCGCCGTCGCACCCCGAGGCCGAAATTTGCTTTGTAACAAAGGAGTTTTAAAAAAAAATCAAATCTTTAAATAACAAAAAGGATTCTAAAATTTTCAGATCTGGTTTGAAACCAGATCTGGTTTTGATAGTGAATAAAATAGAAAAGAAAGAACACGGATTCAAAAAAAAGAAAAATGAAAATATATAAACTATTTTAAAGAAAGAAGGTGATTTTTGATCTGCGTTCAAACCCAGATTTGAGTTTAAATGAGAATGAAAGAACAAAGAAAGAAAAATGAAAGGAGAAACCTTACCTCGGCGGCGCGTGGCGCGTGGTGGCGACGGAGGATGCACGTGTCGACGAAGGCAGGCTCGCGGCACCCGTAGGCGACGACCGGTACAGCGCGTGACAGGCGACGCGCATCGGACAGCCGGTGGCGCACCGGTCGAAGGGTTGAGAGAGAATAGAGAGAATTTTTGGGATTTTTTGGAAGAAAAGAAAGATTGAAATGAAAAAAGGGGGTTTAGAAGATATTTATACTAGAGCAAAACGACGTAGTTTTGGTCTTGGCTTTTAAACACCAAAACGACGTCGTTTTGAGCTCAAACCCATGGCCGACCCGAGATTCGACCCGACCCACCTCAGGATTCGCGTGTTTTTAAATAATGGGTTATTTGCGCGTTTGGTCCTTTCGTATTTTTTAATTGTTTTAATTTAGTCCTTTTCACATTTTTAATTATTTTTAATTTGGCCCAGTAATTATGTTTACTTTTCAATTTAATCCTTTGACATTTTGAATGCACCAGAGACTGCCACGTGTCACTATTTTGCCTATTTCTGAAATTGGTCCCTCTTATTTTTAAATTGTTTTAATTTAGTCTTTAAATTAACTTTTGTTAAATTACAAAATTGGCCCAAGAATTTTTCAAGATTTACAAATTAGTCCTTTGACTTTTGGATGCTCGTGGGGCTGCCACGTGTCACCCATTCTTTGGTTTTATTGTTTTGTAGGTCCCTGAACTGTTCATAAATTATATTTGTGACCCCAAAATTTCAAAAAATTATATTTTGACCCCAAAACTTCTAAAAATTACCATTTTACCCCTAAACTTTCTAAAATTCCATTTTTAACCCCGATTTCACCAAAAATTACCATTTTACCCCTAAACCTTCCAAAATCCCATTTTTAACCCTGATTTCACCAAAAATTACCATTTTACCCTTGAACCTTCTAAAATCCCATTTTTAACCCTAAATTTTCCCAAAATTATATTTTGCCCTCAAGAGTAAAAAATTGCTATCTTGCCACCAGGTATCCAAAGGTCTCGTTTTTCAATCCTGATTGCGTCATTTTTCTTCCTCATCATTATTTGCATTTGTTTAAATCATTATGCACCTGCATCTTACATTCTGTTTATCTTGCTTCGTATTTAATTTCTCTTATTAATTGCTATTTGCTATTTTAAACTTACATGTTTATTTTCAAAGTGATTTTAAAGACGAGGCAATGTCCCTCTGTGTGAAAGCTTCGAGAAATCATGCCCTAACGTGTCGGGTGTGATTTTTCGTATAACTCACACGCGTCGAATATCCTCTTTTAAGATTTTTATGCCTGTTAACTCCGAGATTCCGAGAATATCGTGGCCTAAGTGTTGGTTATGATTTTAATTCTCCGCGAAAATCGAAGTAAACGGGTATTTCATAGTTGAATCTTTTAAACTATGTATCTGAGGATTACATTTTAAATTCAATACGAAATTTTCAAATTCTCAAAACATATATCTATATTACAAATAATTTTAAAGCGAGGCAATGTCCTGTCGTGTGAAAACTTCGAAAGATCGCGCTTTAACGTGTTAAGTGTGATTTTCGTAATTCATGCGAATCGAATATCCTCTTCAAAAGTTTCCGAAACATCCTTCAATTTTTATATATCTATATCACAAATAATTTTAAAACGAGGCAATGTACTTTCGTGTGAAAACTTCGAGAAATCGCGCTTTAACGTGTTAAGTGTGATTTTCGTAATTCATGCAAATCGGATATCCTTTTCAAAAGTTTTCAAAACACTCTTCAATTTTATAATTATATACAAAGTGATTTTAAGACCAAAAGAAAAAACAATGTTCTTTCGTGTGAAGACCTCGAAACATCATGCCCTAACGTGCTGGGTGTGATTTTCGTATAGTTCATGTGATAGAACACTCTCTTTAAAATGTCTCGAAACGTCCTTCAGTTTTGAAACTCCGAGAACATAGTGCCCTAATGTGTTGGACACAACTTCTAGTTCTCATAGAGGATAGAAATACGGGGACGAATTTTCCTTAAAAGTTTTCCTCTGAAATTACACAAAGCCTCCTAAAATAAACATCGCATTTTAAACTTTACTCGAATTTTCACTGTTTTCCTAAAACAAGACCCGAAAGTAATCATGTGGTACCAATTTTGGGCGTATGAGGGTGCTAATCCTTCCTCATGCGTAACCGACTCCCGAACCTGTTTCTCTGGATTTCGAAGACCAACTTTTTAGGACGTTTTTAAATATTTTGTGGTGATCCAATCACACCCAAAATAAAGATTGGTGGTGACTCCCTATTTCTTCCAAATCTTAAAAATCAATTTTCGAAGCCCCGTTCTCGAGGTGGTTTCGACAAACTTGTTTTCCAAAATTTTAAAACATGGTCTCAATAAGGTCCATAAAAGCTTACACCTTGGAAATAAAGCTTAAAGGCCTCTTCTAAAGGAAGGGGCTTAATGTTTTTAGATGCTAAATGTCTAGCCAGGAAATGATAAAATGAAACAAATGAGTTCTTAGGGTTGCTACAAATGTAAATGATTTTACATTTCAAACGAGACTAATATATAATATGTTAGAGTTGTGTGATCCAAATCCCATCACTTGTTAAAAAAAATACTGAGATAAAATAAGAGGATTTGTGGGGCCGAAGGACTGAATCCTGCCATAGATCCCCATTAAGCACAAAACTGGACTGGGGTTGTGACCAAGGTTGCGGGGGCGGAGCTCTCGTGGTATGGATCATGCCATACAAGTTGAATTCGTATAGAACTACACTTCTTTTATTTGACATAAATTAGAATAGGGTTTTTCAACCTTTAAATAGATGTAATCAAAACTCTTCTTGTATTATTCGTTTTCAACATTAGTGAATTTCTCTTCCTCTGCCCGTGATTTTTTTCGAAAGGGTTTCTCACGTAAATCTGTG
The DNA here is from genome assembly GCA_005610355.1 of Gossypioides kirkii. NCBI lineage: Eukaryota > Viridiplantae > Streptophyta > Magnoliopsida > Malvales > Malvaceae > Gossypioides > Gossypioides kirkii. The sequence continues at coordinate 36,740,143 of CP032244.1, read as the reverse complement.
TGTTCTTATTTTTCTTTTTTTATTACTTTGCGATCGTTCTATTGTTATTATAAATGTTGAAGCCCAATTTGTCCGGGCCCAAAACTTTGGATCAACTTTCGATTTTATATTTGGTTTAAGTTAATTCTAAATTTATTTACAAATTTGGATTTATCTTAAAATTTAAATTTAAATTAATTTTTAAATTTAAATTTGTGTTAAATTTAGATTTAGTAAATTTGGAGTAAATTTAAACTAAAAAATAAAATCAAAGTCCATTAAAAGTCCATTTACAAATTGTTGATCAAAGGCCCAATTGGGGGCCCGACTCTAACCTAAAAATGAACCCATTACATTCAACCCAAACCAGATCAAGACCTAATCTGCTGCCTCCATCTCAACCAATCAAAGGCTGCCACGTCAACATTGGCAGATTCAACTTGCACTGCCACAAGCAACTTGCGTCTACACCACCAGCTACCTCAACCACCATCTGCTACCACCATCACCTGCAACAAAAGAAGAATGGACAGCATTTTAAATTAAAAAGAACAATTTGTAATGATGGAAAATCTGGCTATAAAAGCCAGATTTGAGCATGTTGTAAAGAGGGGGCAAGATCCTTTTCTAGAAAAGTCAATATATAAATCTATAGAACATTTCAGGAGAAATCAATATAGAGACGACTAAAGCAATTCGAAGCAAAGGGAAAATATCATCAGAATATACATCATTTAATACTCTCGAGGTATATCATAAACATATGCATTGATTATTTGTTTACTGTTATTTGTTGTTCAAGTTTCGAAAGTTTTTAAAATAGATATTAATATATTTTATTCATATTATCATCACTGCCATTTATTATAGCTATAATTTCAAAACGTTTATGTTTCTAATAAACCCATTTATTATGCTATTAAAGTTACATAATATTTATAAATCTATATTTATTGCATATATTAAATGAATAATTAATGAAATATTCATTAAATGAAATTAGTAACAATATTAAATAAAAAAAATTGAAGAGTCAATACCTCCTCGGGTAACCGCCACTACCACCGCCGGAGCAGCGTCGGGTTTCGCTCCGATCGCCGACAGCCTCTCCTCGTAGACGGATTCGCAAAACAAAAAAGGGGTTTTAAAACAATGTTTTAACCCATAACAGATTTGAAGCTAGGATACAATGAAACAAAGAACACAAACAGATTCCAAAATGAAAGCAAAAGGTTTTTTTTAAAAAAAGAAAAAATCAAATATCAAAAGAAAGAATAGCAAAGGGTGAGGACCAGATCTTTTTTGTTTTAAAAACAAATAAAAAAGGATTTTAAAAGAAAATAAAAAGAGTTTCAAAAGTTTGGAAGATCCAGATTGGAGTTTAGAAATGGAAGAAAAAGAAAAGAAACAATGGCTTTTGGGTTTACCTGCCAGTGTGTGAGCACGGAGGAGGAGGCGCGTGAGCAAGGAAGGAGTGGCGCAGGCGCTTGAGGAACGGTGGACGGTGGCGCGTGTCCACGCACGACGACGGAGCTACGGCGGTGGCTAGGGACGATGGCCGGATTCTGGTTTGGGAAAGAGAGAGTTTGAGAGCAAAAAGGGGGTCTTGTTTTTTTAAAAAAAAGAAAGGTCTGATTATTTTCTAGAGATTTTTAGCCTTTAAAGGCTATTTTCAAACGGTACAGTTTTGGGGAAGGGGATATAAGGATTTTTTAATTTGGGATATTTACCTTTCAGGTCCTTTCTTTTTTTTTATTTTTTAATTTAATCTTTTTCATACTTTTATTTAATTTTAAATTTGCCCACGAATTTCATTTCATTTTCAATTTAATCCTTTGACATTTTGAATGCACCAGAAACTGCCACGTGTCATTTTTTGGATTATTTATGCATTTAGTCCTTTTTATTTTTAATTGTTTTAATTTAATCCTTAAATCAACTTTTATTTAATTACAAAATTGGTCCAAAATTTTTTCAAGATTTTCAAATTAGTCCCTTGACTTCTGGATGCCTGTGGGGCTGCCACGTGTCACCTGTTTTTGGTTTTATTCCTGTGTAAGCCCCTAAATTATCTAGAAATTACATTTTGATCCTAAAATTTTTCCAAAATTACATTTTGACCCCAAAACTTTTCCAAAATTACATTTTGACCCCTAAAACTTTTCCAAAATTACATTTTGACCCCAAAACTTTTCCAAAATTACATTTTGACCCCCAAAACTTTTCCAAAATTACATTTTAACCCCAAAACTTTTCCAAAATTACATTTTGACCCCCAAAACTTTTCCAAAATTACATTTTGACCCTAAAACTTTCAAAAGTTACATTTTGACCCCTAAACTTTCCTAAATCCCATTTTTAACCCCGATTTCACCAAAATTTACCATTTTACCCCCGAATCTTTTAAAATTCCATTTTAACCCTGATTTCACCGAAAATTACCATTTTACCCCCGAATCTTTTAAAATTCCATTTTTAACCCCGATTTCACCAAAATTACCATTTTGCCCCCAGGTATCCATAAGTCCCGCTTTTCACCTCGATTTCATCATTTACCAATATTTGCATTTGTTTGCACCTACATTTTATATTTTCGCACATTATTTATCTACTTATTATATTACTTCGTATCTAATTTCTATTATCAATTGCTACTCGTGTTTTTAAAACTTACACTTTTATTTACAAATTACTTCAAAAATCGAGGCAATGTTCGGTTCGAGCGTAACTTCGAAAAATCACGCCCTAACGTGTCAGGTGCGATTTATTCGTATAATTCGTGCGAACCGAATATCCTTTTCAAGTTTTTCTTACACTCGTTCACTTTGAGGCTCCGAGAATGTCGTGTCCTAACGTGCTGGTCGCGACTTCAAATCTTCGTGAAAATCGAAGTAAACGAGTATTCCTTTTAATTCTTCAAATCATGTGTTCGAGGATTGCATTTTAACCTTCATACGAAATTTTCAAGTTCTCAAAATATATATACAAAGGACTTTCATGACGAAAATAAGGCAATATTATTTCGTGTGAAAACTTCAAAAATCGTGCCCTAACGTGCAGGGTATGATTTTCGTACGAAAGAAATATCCCCCTTAAAAGTTTTTTAACACACCCCTATCCATATCCAAATTTTTAAGTAACGAGATAATGTTCCTTCCCGTGGAAACCTCGAAAAATCGTGCCTTAACGTGATAGGTATGATTTTCGTACAAATCACGCGATCGAATGCTCTCTTCAAAAGTTTCCTAAACGTCCTTCGATTTCGATACTCCGAGAATGTAGTGTCCTAATGTGTTGGACACATTTTCTAATTCTCATAAGAAGAACGAAATACGGGGACGAGTTCTTCTTAAAAGGTCTCCTTTAAAATTACACAGAGCCTTTCAAAAATGAATACCGTATTTTAAACTTCACTCAAGCTTTCATTGTTTACATAAAATAAGACCCGAAAATGATCATGTGGTACCAATTCTGGGCGTACGAGGGTGCTAATCCTTCCTCGTGCGTAACCGACTCCCGAGCCCATTCTTCTGGATTTCGTTGACCGACGTTTTAACTTTTTTGGTGATCCAATCACACCCAAATAAAAGATTGGTGGCGACTCCCTTTTTATTCCCATTTTCCAAAACTTAAAATATTTTCCGAAACTTTCGTTTTTGAGGTGGTTTCGACAATAAACATTAATTTTAACATAATATAATATAAATTGTCAATTGCTTTATTGTGAATATAGGTTAATAGAATTTATTTTGTTATTTGAAGTGAGACTATTGTTTTTTTTTGTGAGACTATTTGTTGGGAATAAACTTGGTTAAACAATGAACAAATAAAATATCAAAGAAATTGAAAAGATTGAACATAAATATTTTACATGAAAAAATCCTTCCAAAGAGGATACAAAATTACGTGTAAAAATAATTTCACTATAACAGCAAAAATGAAGAGTACAATGATGGAGATAAAATTAAACCCCGAAACTCAAAAAAGAATCTTCAAAACATAAACACAAAATTTTCTGAAAGTTTATAAAAACTAATACCTAAATGTGTTATGGGCTATCTTTCTAGGGTGGAAAAAAAGTGTATTTATAAACCAAATTCGTAGATTAAATAATGTTAAAATAATATATACTAATCAAAATTTGAGTGGAAAACTAAAAAACAAAGTTTAACGGAAAAAAGATAGATTGCATCTTCGTTCCAAATCAGGTTTTGTTTTGTTTTTCTTTTATAGTATGCTTTGTTGCTTCACAATCATCAAATCTATATGAATTTTGCCAAGTTGTTGGACTTACCATTTAAATTAAATTGTATATTTTTATGATAATAAAAATGTAATTTTATAACTTTAATAATCTATTTTTCTATAATTTTTAAAGAATTAAGTCAAAATTTTACTATTTTAAGTATCAAAATGTAACTTTACCATTACAAATTTAAAATTTTATAAATTATAAAAAACTTAAATAAAAAAATCATTTTAAGTTTGTGCAGGTGCTAAATGTCTATGATGGTTTTGTCCCATGCATGAAATTTATCACTAGAAAATCTAGTTGATAAATTTTCATATTATTTTAAAAGATTTGGTATTAGATTTTGTCGGCAATAATTGCAAAAACTTTTTTTTTTAAAATGCATTTGTTTATCAAGTCTAATTTTAATTTGCCAATATAGTTGCTTTTGAATCCTTAATTTTAACATAATGATTTTATTTTTGGCAATAAAATATGCATGTACCCAAAAAAATAAATAAAATATGTGAGATACAAATTATTAATATAATATAGAGATTCACTTACAGCGGTATAAAATTAAAGTGGTTTTGCATAATTTTATAACTTTTTTTACAATTAATATTTTAACAATCTCACTGTCATATTTCATACTCCATTCATGTATAAATTAAGATTTTCTAAAAAATCATTTTATGTAAAAAAATAATCGTTAAATATATATTGTTAGCAGTTTATAATGTTGGTACGTAATAATATTTTTTTTATCTAGAAAAGTCTAACTAATTATAATTATTAGATCGATTGTTCCTACTAGAATTTTCAAGAAACAAAATCTAGGCTAGTAATAAAATTTTCATCCTTGAGAATCATAAAAACTTCTACTATCAACATCCTATCCGGAAAAAGAGAAGAACAAAATGTTCTATTATATTGTTTTGTCTGTTTTTTTGGGGGGGTAAGTTTCAATTTTTTGAAATTTGATATTTCTTTTCTTTTAATTTATAATTCAAAGTACCATAATTTTTTCACTAATGCCAGTTATTAGACCGATTAGATTATTGTTTTTTAAATTTCTATACAAAGTGCTATTCTTTTTCTCCAAACCCACTTCTCTTCTTTCAAATTTCAAGTCAATATTTTACTTTTAGCTATAAATAAGACATATATATATTAATTATTTTTAAAGATTTGGGAAGAGCGAAGTCAACATCGATCTACATGAAAAAAGAGATAAAAGAAAGGCAAAGAAAGCAGCAAAATTCTTAGTTGTTCCTTGACGCAACTGGTTTTTTATATGAATTTTATTTTTAAGAATTTTTTTACTTATTTACAATAATTGTAAAGAAAAATTTTAAAATATCAAAAGCAAATTTTTAACTAAAGTTCAGGGATCAAATTAGCTATTAACCCTTGAATTAAGGTGCAACGTTACCTTTTTAACAGAAGTTAACAGTCGAGTGACAAAAATGTAACAATTTGATAACATTAATGACTATTATATAAATTTTGAAAGCTGGGTAACCGAAATGTAATTTTAAACAAAGCTTAGGACTAATTGGTGTAGTTTATCCATAAAAATTAAACTAACAAAATTGAATCACTTATATTGAATAATAGTGATTGAATCTATTTCAATTGAATCAACTATACTTTTTATTGATCTTAACATGAACAACACGAGAAGTGTTGCTACTTGCTAGAAACATACACAAATTATTTTTAGAAATGTAAAATGTCGAAATCGCAGAGAAGGGACAATGTACCCCATGGTTGCTTTATGATTCAATCATAGAGTTAAGCCTGAACCATTTAGTTTCTGGAAGGTTATTGAGTCCAATCGAGCAGCCATTTCGGGTGTCAAATAATTATCCCAATCGCCAACCTTACCTTTTCGGAAATAGATCTTGTTTTCAATCACCCTTGGAGTTCCTTCACGGTGTTTGCCACTTTTATTCACTTCCAAATTGCTTAAGTTCTCAAAACTACACATGCTTATGATTTTGTCAACTGACCCTTTTTCGATTTCTTCAGAAGAGAAAGGATAACCGATGAAATCAGCTAATTTCTTAACGTATAAAACTGTATCTTCTACCATTTCTTCATATTTCAAGAAAAGAATCTTATCAGGTCGATCCAAACTTGCTTTCCAAAACCCTAGAACATGGTCCCAATAAGGTCCATAATTGCTTACACCTTGGCAATAAAGCTCAAAGGCCTCTTCTAAAGCAAGAGGCTTCAAGTCTTTGGATGCCAAGTGCCTAGCAATGAAGTGATAAAACGAAACGAATGAATCCTTAGGGTTCCTACAAATGTAAACAATTTTACAACTGGAATCAATTATTGATCTTGGTAAAGAAGAGTAAGGGACATGTGTGGCTAACAAAGGATTTTTAAGGTCTCGATCGGTGGAAGATTGGGCTAAATCAACCTCTAAAAGGGGTACACAATCATGTGATAGATTGGTAAGTAAAGGGTTAGTGGAATCATCGAAGCTGGTTCTTGTGACAATGGCGAAAGTGAGGGACTTTAACCATGTTGTTCCAGTTTTCGGCGCACTGCATATGACGATATCAAAAGGTTGGGATTGAAAATTTTGTTGAGCCGACATCACTCCTTCAATGAAAAATGAGTAACACCAAAAGCCTTGATAGAAAAAGAAGTCGTTATTTGAGTCATTCCAGCTTTTTCTTCTTGGGAGTGTTGATATGATCTCTTTGAACGAGGCCATTTTCATCAAGGAAAAACAAAAGGAGAAGTGAGTGCAAATATTTTGACAAAAATTGGGTCTATAAATAGCTTTAGAGAACAGGTAATTTCTTCCACAATTACACAACAAATTTTTTGTAATTCAACCACGTGATTTTAGTGACGACAATTATTTGCTTTTAATAACATTTTTTATTATATCCACCACCTAATTTCATAAAGGAAAATCTGGTTGATACAACTTTTTATTATTATTTTTAAAGATTTGGAATCAGATTTTGTCGGCAATAATTGTCAAAAAAAAAATTTTTGTTAAGGACGAAGTTTATTTTATTCTATAAATAATCTTAAAATGTTCATACTGATTTTTTAAATATTTTTTAATATAATTATCAAATTCTATTAACAGTATACAAAATATTTTTTTAAATGTATTTGTCTTAATACTTTTTTGGATCACTTTATTTTAATTTTTCAAATTTTAGTTAAATTGCTTTTCTTTGGACGAAAAAACTAATTGGACAATTAAAATTTGAACGGAAGTAACGTGATGGCACACATGAAAGTTCGCGTGTACTTCATAAAATTTTAAAAAAAAATTATAAAAGTTTTGAATGAAATTACCTAAGTCAGTAATAAAGTACACATGAACTACCATACCGGTTACCATGTCAAAGTTATTAAAATTTTACTTGTTCAGTCAACTTTTATGTCCAAAGAAAAGTAATTTGATTGAAATTAAAGTGGTTTTACACAACTTTGTAACTTTTAATACAATTAATATTTTAACAATGTCATCATCACATTTCATGTTTCATTCATGTAGATCATGCATATCAAATTTGGTATAAATTAAAAATTTCTAAATATTCGTTTCATGTAAAGAAACTTTTAACTCTTAAATATATATTGTTAGTAGTTTAGAATGTTAGTGCATAATAGTATTTTATTATCTAGAAAAGTCTAACTAATTGTAATTATTAAACAGATTGTTGCTGCTCGAATTTTCAAGAAACAAAATCAAGACTTGAGTAACAGTGCTTTCATTCTTAAGCATCATAAAAATTTCTACTATCAACGGCCTATCGAAAAACAGAGAAGAACATTTTGTTCTATTATATTATATTTATTTGGATTCTTTAATAAATTTTAAATTTTCTTAAATATGAGATTTTTTTTCTTTTAATTTATAATACGAAGTACTCTAATTTTCTAAACCCATTTGAGTTTTTGTTTTTAAATTTATAATACAAATTGCTATTTTTCTTCTCCTAACCCACCGTTCTTCTCTCAAATTTAAGTCAATATTTTACTTTTAGCTATAAATAAAACATATATATTATTTTTAAAGATTTGGGAAGAGCAGAGCCAACGTCGTCGATCTACATGAAAAAAGAGAAAAAAAAAAGCAAAGAAAGCAACAAAATTCTTAGTTGTTCCTTGCCGCAACCGGTTTTTTATATGACTTTTATTTTTAATAACAGTCGAGTGACAAAAATGTAACAAATTGATAACGTTAGTGAATATTATATAAATTTTGAAAGTTGGGTAATCAAAATGAAATTTTAAACAAAGGTTAGGGACAGTTGGTGTAGTTTATCCATAAAATTTAAACTAACAAATTTGAATCACTTATATCAAATTATATTGATTGAATCGATTTCAATTGAATCGAAATATAATTTTGCGTTCTACACTCATCAGTATAATCGAAGTAAAGTATGTGCCCAGCATTCATCGGAATGTCCGAAGTAATATGCGTCTAACTCTCATCAGCATATAATCGAAGTATAACTCATACACAATCTAATCTTATGGTATATCAATTATATCCGACTATGTTCAAACAATTAATAGGGTAATCAATGATCCAATCACATTATATAAACCTTCTAATTCATCATTGATTCACATTGCATATCATTATCAAGTTCATATTATGCTCGTTTATATTATAAAAATCTCAATTCAATTCTCGACATATTATCATTAAATGCAAATCAATTCATATGATAAGTATAAGCTTACCTTCATAGCTAATCATGCAATCAACATATATACAATCATCTCGAATCATAAAAGTACAAACCGAATTTTTTTGCTACTTGGCTATGATTCTTGACTTTCCCTTCTATAGCGATGATTCAGTGTCATCTTTAACTATATTCGATAATTCAATAATAAAAACAATATCAATTTACATCCAAATAAATAGCCAATATATTTTTCATTTTATTCAATTTAATCCCTCTACTCAAGATACACATATTTTTCGATATTTTACATCGAATCGAAATCTGATTCCACATTATTTCATTAGGGACTTTATAATTTTTACCTACAGCATAATATCATGATAGTTTTTCAATTTATTCAATTTAGTCTCTAATGTTACAGAGTCATCTAACAAGCTTTCAATTTTCAATTTAGTCTTTTTTTTACAATCTAAGTTTACTAACTACCAATTTCTTCAAATTCAAGGCTAATTCATCAATTCCTATCTAATGAAAACTTGCTAAATCAAACTCTCATGATCATAAATCTATAAAAATTTGAAGAAAATGGTTTAATTACCTTATTCAGTTTGGATGGCCGAAGGTATAAACAGGTTGTCGAAACCATTTTTAAAAACGAAGTTTCAAAAATTTATTTGAAAAAATTAGAAAAATAGGAGTCACCACCAATCTTTTATTTGGTGTGATTGGATCACCACAAAACGTTTAAAAATCGTTTTGAAAAATATGTGGGTCTTTGAAATCCAAAAAACGGGTTCGGGAGTCAGTTATGCATGAGGAAGGATTAGCACTCTCATACGCCCAAAATTGGTACCATATTGATTACTTTCGGGTCTTAATTTGTAAACTTTAAAAGCTCAAATAAAGTTTAAAATACGATCCTTAAATGCATGAGCTATGTTTAAGAAAAATCGAGTTTGTTTGGAAGTCTCGCTATTTCAAAGTGATCGAGGAAGAAAGTTACGTCCAGTGAGTTAGGACACAATATTTCGAGATCCAGAAATAACGAACTTTCCTTAGTAAAACTTTTTAAATTTTGGAAAAGGATGTTTGATTATCTTAATTTGAAGAAAGGTTGCACCTAGTGACTTAAGGCGCAAATTTTCATAACCGAAGATAAGGAAATATTGCCTCAATTAAGAGTATTCGATTATTTCGATTTAAAAAAAAATCGCACCTAGTGAGTTAAGGCGCAAAATTTCGAAACTCAAAATAAAAGAATATTGCCTCGATTTTAAAGTTTTTATGAAGACAATTTTGAAAACGAATATGCGAGTTTAATATGAATGAGCAATTAATGATGGATAATAATACGAAGTAAAATAATTAAGCAGATAAATGGTAAGCAAAAATATAAAATGCAAGTGCATAATAATTAATAAATGCAAATGTTGATGAGGAAACAAAAAGATGCAATTTGGAGCTAAAAATGAGACTTTGGATGACCGGGGGTAAAATGGTATTTTTGGGAAAATTTGGAGTTAAAAATGATATTTTAGACATCCGGGGGTAAAAGGGTAATTTTTGAAGTTTCGAGGTCAAAATGGAATTGTTGGAAGTTTCGAGGTTAAAATGGAATTTTTGGAGATTTCGAGGTTAAAATGTATTTTTTGAAAGTTTTAGGGTCAAAAATAGAATTTTTGGAAATTTTAGGGTTAAAATGTAATTTTTGGAAGTTTCGAGGTCAAAATGGAATATTTGAAAATCTTAGGGTTAAAATGGAATTTTTGGAAATTTTCGAGTTAAAATGTAATTTTTGGAAGTTTCAGAGTCAAAAATGGAATTTTTCAAATTTTTGGGGGTAAAAATGTAATTTTTAGACAATTTAGGGACATTTAATGCAATAAAACCAAAAACAGGTGACACGTAGCAGCCTCACAAGCATCTTGAAGTCAAAGGACTAATTTGAAAACCATGAAAAAATTCTGGGCCAATTTTGTAATTAAACAGAACTTGATTTAAAGGTTAAATTGAAACAAATTAAAGATAAAAAGGGACTAAATGCATAAATAAGCCAAAATAGTGACATGTGGCAGCCTCTCGTGCTTTCAAAAGTTGAAGGGACTAAATTGAAAAGTAATAAAAATTATTGGGCCAAATTAATAATAATTAAAAGAACTAAAAGGACCAAATTGAAACGATTAAAAAATACGGAAGGACCAAATGCATAAATAACCCATTTTTCAAAAAACGCGGATCCTTAGGTCGGGTCGGGTCGGGTCGGATCGGTCCATGGTCATAAGCACGGAACGACGTCGTTTTGGCCTCTAAAATCAGGCACCAAAACGGCGCCGTTTTGATGAGAGTATATAAACTAAATTCTGTTTCAAAAATTTCATTTGTCCTCATTTCTTTTAAAGAAAACCTCAAATCCTTTGTTTTTTCTCTCAAACAGACCCTATGCTGGCCAAAGCTCCGGCCAGTGCTTCGGCGAGCTACCCGCCACACGCGCCCTCGCCCGGTGTCCCGCCGTTTCTCCGCCGCTGTCGGTACTCCCCACGCGTCGCTGGATCTCGAAGGTAATGCTTCTTTTTCTTTATTCCTTTTGTTCTTTGTTCATCTTAAAAAAAAAACCCTTTTGTTTCCTTGAAAAATGTTTAAAACTTTTCGTCTCTTGGATCCCTTTTTATTATTAGTTTATTATCTTATATAAAAATTTCAAATCTGGTTCCCAGATCTTTCAAAAAATATTTTTATTTTTGAATCCCTATTGTCAGATTTTTTTAAAAAAAAGTTCTTTGATTTCCTCCTTTGCATGTTTGGATGTACGCCTTGGTTTGCTAAGTTCGAATCCACAGAGGGAGGCTCAGGGATGCACGATCGGCAGCAGCGACGCTCGGAGGAAACTCCGGCGGTGGCGGACAAATAAATCCTTTCACTCTTTTTTTAATATTAATAATTATTATTTATTATTATTAATATAAGTATTAATGCTATTAATGCCGTTACAACACTTATTTATTATTGATATTATTGTTATTAATACACAATATTAATGCGATTAAAACGTTTTCTTTGAAATTTATTGCACTTTGAAAGAAGAAAGAGGAAACAATAATAATAAATGATAAGGAAGATATTCGATGTATGTATGAACACATAAAAAGCCTCTTTAATTCATAAATGATAACAAATGCAGATTGAAAGTACCTGGGCAATTTAATAGTATTTGATATGGATTTCCCTGTTGCCTAGTAGGACTATTCAAATGTCTTGGATGCTACTAACTGCTTCCTCTTGGATTTACCGAATACTTTTTAAAGTCTGCTTCTGTATTGATTTTTAGAAAAGAGGTCGTAACCAAGGATTTTGTGATTGTATTGATTTTCTTTAAAAGGGTTCCGTAACCCATTACATATGTTCGAAACTGCCTTTATAGCCAGTTTCTTATCATTACAATTTGTTTTATTCACTTAAATGCTTGTCTTGTTTCTTCTTTTTGCAGGCTCGGCGATGGCAGTGGCGGTTGAAGCAGCTGGTGGCAGTGCAAGTTGAAGCTGGTGTTGGTGCTCTCTATTTGGTCATGGATGACCGGCAGCAGGTGCAAGTGGGAGCAGATTTTGGGTCTTCTGTTTTGGGTTATTTTGGGCCCGTCTAATTGGGCTTGTGTTGGGTTAATTGGGCCCTTGTAATTGGGCTTTGGTGTATCTGGACTTTGGTTAAGATCGGGCCCAATTGTGCTTTTGTAATTTTGGACTTTTGTATTTTGGACTTTTAATTTAAATTTAAAGTAAATTCAATCTCCAAATGAATTTGAATTTAGAATAAATTTAAACTTATTTAAAAATTAAAATTGAAATTTGGACTCAATTGTGGTTTAGGTGTTGGGCCCGGTCAAAATTGGGCTTCAACAGCTACCCCTCTTTGCTCGTTTCTGTGTAACAAGAACGGAGCAATGACCAAAAGAAGGCCCAATTTTGTCAAATTCCATTCCTTCAATGCTTTTTCTTCTACCAGTCCGCCCTTCTCCTCTTTTGTCGTTCTACCTTGCTGTATCTGCTTCTCCACCCTCAGCATTATGATTCCACCTTGTCCTAAGGCAATTTTCAAAAAGTCAAAATTTGCTACTTTGACTTCACTCCATTCTCTTGAAATTTCAAGGAGATTGGAGTTTGTCACTGTAGTCTTCGAGTCTGGTTTCATTGACTTGGTCTTCTTCTCAGTGTCTCATCAGGAAGATGACCGCATCACTTGTTTTGATCCACTTCTTTGTGTTTCATCCGGAAGACGGATTTGGTCCACTTCTCTGTATCTCATCAAGAAGCTAACCACTTTATTGCTTCGACCTGCTTCTCAGTATCTCATCAGGAAGCTGGGGTTTGAAGATTTGCTCATATCGAGCTTGAGTTTGATTTGGTCTTCTTCTCAGTATCTCATCAAGAAGATGACCGCATCGTTTGTTTCAATTCGCTTCTTTGTATCTCATCAGGAAGACGAATTTGGTCCACTTCTCAGTATCTCATCAGGAGGCTAACCATTCTATTGCTTCGACCAGCTTCTCAGTATCTCATCAGGAAGCTGGGTTCGAAGATTTGCCCGCATCGAGCGTCAAGTTGGTATACTTCTCTGTATCTCATCAGGAAGATGACCGCCTCACTTGTTTTTATCTGCTTCTCTGTATCTTATCAGGAAGACGAATTTGGTCCACTTCTCAGTATCTCATCAGGAAGCTAACCATTTTATTGCTTCGACCTACTTCTCAGTATCTTATCAGGAAGCTGGGGTTCGAAGATTTGCTCATATCGAGCGTCATGTTGGTATACTTCTCAGTATCTCATCAGAAAGATGATAGCCTCACTTGTTTCAATCTGCATCTCTGTATCTCATCAGGAAGACGAATTTGGTCCACTTCTCAACATCTCATCAGGAAGCTGGGGTTCGAAGATTTGCTCACATCGAGCGTGGGTTTGATTTGGTCTTCTTCTCTGTGTCTCATCAGGAAGATGACCGCGTCATTTGTTTCAATCTGCTTCTTTGTATCTCATCAGAAAGACGAATTTGGTCCACTTCTCAATATCTCATCAGGAAGCTAACCATTTTATTGCTTCGACCTGCTTCTCAATATCTCATCAGGAAGCTGGGGTTCGAAGATTTGCTCACATTGAGCCTCGAGTTGGTATACTTCTCTGTATCTTATCAGGAAGATGACCACCTCACTTGTTTCAATCCGCTTCTCTGTATCTCATCACGAAGCTAACCATTTTATTGCTTCGACCTGCTTTTAAACACCAAAACGACGTCGTTTTGAGCTCAAACCCATGACCGACCCGAGATCCGACCCGACTCACCTCAGGATCCGCGTGTTTTTAAATAATGGGTTATTTGCGCGTTTGGTCCTTTCGTATTTTTTAATTGTTTTAATTTAGTCCTTTTCACATTTTTAATTATTTTTAATTTGGCCCAGTAATTATGTTTACTTTTCAATTTAATCCTTTGACATTTTGAATGCACCAGAGGCTGCCACGTGTCACTATTTTCGCCTATTTCTGAAATTGGTCCCTCTTATTTTTAAATTGCTTTAATTTAGTCCTGAAATCAACTTCTATTAAATTACAAAATTGGCCCAAAAATTTTTCAAGATTTACAAATTAGTCCTTTAACTTTTGGATGCTTGTGGGGCTGCCACGTGTCACCCATTCTTTGGTTTTATTATTTTGTAGGTCCCTAAACTATTCATAAATTATATTTATGACCCAAAATTTCAAAAAATTACATTTTAACCTCAAAACTTCTAAAAATTACCATTTTACCCCAAACTTTCCAAAATTCTATTTTTAACCTCGATTTCACCAAAAATTACCATTTTACCTCCAAACTTTCTAAAATTCCATTTTTGACCCCGATTTCACCAAAAATTATCATTTTACCCCCAAACCTTCCAAAATTCTATTTTTAACCTCGATTTCACCAAAAATTACCATTTTACCCCCGAACTTTCCAAAATCCCATTTTTAACCTTGATTTCACCAAAAATTACCATTTTACCCCTAAACTTTCTAAAATCCCATTTTTAACCTTAAATTTTCCCAAAATTATATTTTACCCCGAGAGTAAAAAATTACTATCTTGCCACCGAGTATCCAAAGGTCTCGTTTTTCAATCCTGATTGCGTCATTTTTCTTCCTCATCATAATTTGCATTTGTTTAAATCATTATGCACCTGCATCTTCCATTCTTTTTATCTTGCTTCGTATTTAATTTCTCTTATTAATTGCTATTTGCTATTTTAAACTTACATGTTCATGTTCAAAGTGATTTTAAAGACGAGGCAATGTCCCTCTCGTGTGAGAGCTTCGAGAAATCATGCCCTAACGTGTCGGGTGTGATTTTTCGTATAACTCACACGCGTCGAATATCCTCTTTTAAGATTTTTATACCTGTTAACTCCGAGATTCCGAGAATATCGTGGCCTAACGTGTTGGTTATGATTTTAATTCTCCGCGAAAATTGAAGTAAACGGGTATTCCATATTTGAATCTTTTAAACTATGTGTCCGAGGATTACATTTTAAATTCAATACAAAATTTTCAAATTCTCAAAACATATATCTATATTACAAATAATTTTAAAGCGACGCAATGTCCTGTCGTGTGAAAACTTCGAAAGATCGCGCTTTAACGTGTTAAGTGTGATTTTCGTAATTCATGCGAATCAAATATCCTCTTCAAAAGTTTCCGAAACATCCTTCAATTTTTATATATCTATATCACAAGTAATTTTAAAACGAGGCAATGTCCTTTCGTGTGAAAACTTCGAGAAATCGCACTTTAACGTGTTAAGTGTGATTTTCGTAATTCATGCAAATCGGATATCCTTTTCAAAAGTTTTCAAAACACTATTCAATCTTATAATTATATAATTATATACAAAGTGATTTCAAAACACTCTTCTTGTATTATTCGTTTTCAACATTAGTGAATTTCTCTTCCTCTGTTCGTGATTTTTTTCGAAAGGGTTTCTCACGTAAATCTGTGTGTTCTTATTTTTTTTTATTACTTTGCGATCGTTCTATTGTTATTATAAACATTAATTTTAACATAATATAATATAAATTGTCAATTGCTTTATTGTGAATATAGGTTAATAGAATTTATTTTGTTATTTGAAGTGAGACTATTGTTTTTTTTGTGAGACTATTTGTTGGGAATAAACTTGGTTAAACAATGAACAAATAAAATATCAAAGAAATTGAAAAGATTGAACATAAATATTTTACATGAAAAAATCCTTCCAAAGAGGATACAAAATTACGTGTAAAAATAATTTCACTATAACGGCAAAAATGAAGAGTACAACGATGGAGATAAAATTAAACCCCGAAACTCGAAAAAGAATCTTCAAAACATAAACACAAAATTTTCTGAAAGTTTATAAAAACTAATACCTGAATGTGTTATGGGCTATCTTTCTAGGGTGGAAAAAAGTGTATTTATAAACTAAATTCGTAGATTAAATAATGTTAAAATAATATATACTAATCAAAATTTGAGTGGAAAACTAAAAAACAAAGTTTAACGGAAAAAAGATAGATTGCATCTTCGTTCCAAATCAGGTTTTGTTTTGTTTTTCTTTTATAGTATGCTTTGTTGCTTCACAATCATCAAATCTATATGAATTTTGCCAAGTTGTTGGACTTACCATTTAAATTAAATTGTATATTTTTATGATAATAAAAATGTAATTTTATAACTTTAATAATCTATTTTTCTATAATTTTTAAAGAATTAAGTCAAAATTTTACTATTTTAAGTATCAAAATGTAACTTTACCATTACAAATTTAAAATTTTATAAATTATAAAAAACTTAAATAAAAAAATCATTTTAAGTTTGTGCAGGTGCTAAATGTCTATGATGGTTTTGTCCCATGCATGAAATTTATCACTAGAAAATCTAGTTGATAAATTTTCATATTATTTTAAAAGATTTGGTATTAGATTTTGTCGGCAATAATTGCAAAAACTTTTTTTTTAAAATGCATTTGTTTATCAAGTCTAATTTTAATTTGCCAATATAGTTGCTTTTGAATCCTTAATTTTAACATAATGATTTTATTTTTGGCAATAAAATATGCATGTACCCAAAAAAATAAATAAAATATGTGAGATACAAATTATTAATATAATATAGAGATTCACTTACAGCGGTATAAAATTAAAGTGGTTTTGCATAATTTTATAACTTTTTTTACAATTAATATTTTAACAATCTCACTGTCATATTTCATACTCCATTCATGTATAAATTAAGATTTTCTAAAAAATCATTTTATGTAAAAAAATAATCGTTAAATATATATTGTTAGCAGTTTATAATGTTGGTACGTAATAATATTTTTTTTATCTAGAAAAGTCTAACTAATTATAATTATTAGATCGATTGTTCCTACTAGAATTTTCAAGAAACAAAATCTAGGCTAGTAATAAAATTTTCATCCTTGAGAATCATAAAAACTTCTACTATCAACATCCTATCCGGAAAAGAGAAGAACAAAATGTTCTATTATATGTTTTGTCTGTTTTTTTTGGGGGGGTAAGTTTCAATTTTTTGAAATTTGATATTTCTTTTCTTTTAATTTATAATTCAAAGTACCATAATTTTTTCACTAATGCCAGTTATTAGACCGATTAGATTATTGTTTTTTAAATTTCTATACAAAGTGCTATTCTTTTTCTCCAAACCCACTTCTCTTCTTTCAAATTTCAAGTCAATATTTTACTTTTAGCTATAAATAAGACATATATATATATATTAATTATTTTTAAAGATTTGGGAAGAGCGAAGTCAACATCGATCTACATGAAAAAAGAGATAAAAGAAAGGCAAAGAAAGCAGCAAAATTCTTAGTTGTTCCTTGACGCAACTGGTTTTTTATATGAATTTTATTTTTAAGAATTTTTTTACTTATTTACAATAATTGTAAAGAAAAATTTTAAAATATCAAAAGCAAATTTTTAACTAAAGTTCAGGGATCAAATTAGCTATTAACCCTTGAATTAAGGTGCAACGTTACCTTTTTAACAGAAGTTAACAGTCGAGTGACAAAAATGTAACAATTTGATAACATTAATGACTATTATATAAATTTTGAAAGCTGGGTAACCGAAATGTAATTTTAAACAAAGCTTAGGACTAATTGGTGTAGTTTATCCATAAAAATTAAACTAACAAAATTGAATCACTTATATTGAATAATAGTGATTGAATCTATTTCAATTGAATCAACTATACTTTTTATTGATCTTAACATGAACAACACGAGAAGTGTTGCTACTTGCTAGAAACATACACAAATTATTTTTAGAAATGTAAAATGTCGAAATCGCAGAGAAGGGACAATGTACCCCATGGTTGCTTTATGATTCAATCATAGAGTTAAGCCTGAACCATTTAGTTTCTGGAAGGTTATTGAGTCCAATCGAGCAGCCATTTCGGGTGTCAAATAATTATCCCAATCGCCAACCTTACCTTTTCGGAAAATAGATCTTGTTTTCAATCACCCTTGGAGTTCCTTCACGGTGTTTGCCACTTTTATTCACTTCCAAATTGCTTAAGTTCTCAAAACTACACATGCTTATGATTTTGTCAACTGACCCTTTTTCGATTTCTTCAGAAGAGAAAGGATAACCGATGAAATCAGCTAATTTCTTAACGTATAAAACTGTATCTTCTACCATTTCTTCATATTTCAAGAAAAGAATCTTATCAGGTCGATCCAAACTTGCTTTCCAAAACCCTAGAACATGGTCCCAATAAGGTCCATAATTGCTTACACCTTGGCAATAAAGCTCAAAGGCCTCTTCTAAAGCAAGAGGCTTCAAGTCTTTGGATGCCAAGTGCCTAGCAATGAAGTGATAAAACGAAACGAATGAATCCTTAGGGTTCCTACAAATGTAAACAATTTTACAACTGGAATCAATTATTGATCTTGGTAAAGAAGAGTAAGGGACATGTGTGGCTAACAAAGGATTTTTAAGGTCTCGATCGGTGGAAGATTGGGCTAAATCAACCTCTAAAAGGGGTACACAATCATGTGATAGATTGGTAAGTAAAGGGTTAGTGGAATCATCGAAGCTGGTTCTTGTGACAATGGCGAAAGTGAGGGACTTTAACCATGTTGTTCCAGTTTTCGGCGCACTGCATATGACGATATCAAAAGGTTGGGATTGAAAATTTTGTTGAGCCGACATCACTCCTTCAATGAAAAATGAGTAACACCAAAAGCCTTGATAGAAAAAGAAGTCGTTATTTGAGTCATTTCAGCTTTTTCTTCTTGGGAGTGTTGATATGATCTCTTTGAACGAGGCCATTTTCATCAAGGAAAAACAAAAGGAGAAGTGAGTGCAAATATTTTGACAAAAATTGGGTCTATAAATAGCTTTAGAGAACAGGTAATTTCTTCCACAATTACACAACAAATTTTTTGTAATTCAACCACGTGATTTTAGTGACGACAATTATTTGCTTTTAATAACATTTTTTATTATATCCACCACCTAATTTCATAAAGGAAAATCTGGTTGATACAACTTTTTATTATTATCTTTAAAGATTTGGAATCAGATTTTGTCGGCAATAATTGTCAAAAAAAATTTTTTGTTAAGGACGAAGTTTATTTTATTCTATAAATAATCTTAAAATGTTCATACTGATTTTTTAAATATTTTTTAATATAATTATCAAATTCTATTAACAGTATACAAAATATTTTTTTAAATGTATTTGTCTTAATACTTTTTTGGATCACTTTATTTTAATTTTTCAAATTTTAGTTAAATTGCTTTTCTTTGGACGAAAAAACTAATTGGACAATTAAAATTTGAACGGAAGTAACGTGATGGCACACATGAAAGTTCGCGTGTACTTCATAAAATTTTAAAAAAAAATTATAAAAGTTTTGAATGAAATTACCTAAGTCAGTAATAAAGTACACATGAACTACCATACCGGTTACCATGTCAAAGTTATTAAAATTTTACTTGTTCAGTCAACTTTTATGTCCAAAGAAAAGTAATTTGATTGAAATTAAAGTGGTTTTACACAACTTTGTAACTTTTAATACAATTAATATTTTAACAATGTCATCATCACATTTCATGTTTCATTCATGTAGATCATGCATATCAAATTTGGTATAAATTAAAAATTTCTAAATATTCGTTTCATGTAAAGAAACTTTTAACTCTTAAATATATATTGTTAGTAGTTTAGAATGTTAGTGCATAATAGTATTTTATTATCTAGAAAAGTCTAACTAATTGTAATTATTAAACAGATTGTTGCTGCTCGAATTTTCAAGAAACAAAATCAAGACTTGAGTAACAGTGCTTTCATTCTTAAGCATCATAAAAATTTCTACTATCAACGGCCTATCGAAAAACAGAGAAGAACATTTTGTTCTATTATATTATATTTATTTGGATTCTTTAATAAATTTTAAATTTTCTTAAATATGAGATTTTTTTTCTTTTAATTTATAATACGAAGTACTCTAATTTTCTAAACCCATTTGAGTTTTTGTTTTTAAATTTATAATACAAATTGCTATTTTTCTTCTCCTAACCCACCGTTCTTCTCTCAAATTTAAGTCAATATTTTACTTTTAGCTATAAATAAAACATATATATTATTTTTAAAGATTTGGGAAGAGCAGAGCCAACGTCGTCGATCTACATGAAAAAAGAGAAAAAAAAAGCAAAGAAAGCAACAAAATTCTTAGTTGTTCCTTGCCGCAACCGGTTTTTTATATGACTTTTATTTTTAATAACAGTCGAGTGACAAAAATGTAACAAATTGATAACGTTAGTGAATATTATATAAATTTTGAAAGTTGGGTAATCAAAATGAAATTTTAAACAAAGGTTAGGGACAGTTGGTGTAGTTTATCCATAAAATTTAAACTAACAAATTTGAATCACTTATATCAAATTATATTGATTGAATCGATTTCAATTGAATCGAAATATAATTTTGCGTTCTACACTCATCAGTATAATCGAAGTAAAGTATGTGCCCAGCATTCATCGGAATGTCCGAAGTAATATGCGTCTAACTCTCATCAGCATATAATCGAAGTATAACTCATACACAATCTAATCTTATGGTATATCAATTATATCCGACTATGTTCAAACAATTAATAGGGTAATCAATGATCCAATCACATTATATAAACCTTCTAATTCATCATTGATTCACATTGCATATCATTATCAAGTTCATATTATGCTCGTTTATATTATAAAAATCTCAATTCAATTCTCGACATATTATCATTAAATGCAAATCAATTCATATGATAAGTATAAGCTTACCTTCATAGCTAATCATGCAATCAACATATATACAATCATCTCGAATCATAAAAGTACAAACCGAATTTTTTTGCTACTTGGCTACGATTCTTGACTTTCCCTTCTATAGCGATGATTCAGTGTCATCTTTAACTATATTCGATAATTCAATAATAAAAACAATATCAATTTACATCCAAATAAATAGCCAATATATTTTTCATTTTATTCAATTTAATCCCTCTACTCAAGATACACATATTTTTCGATATTTTACATCGAATCGAAATCTGATTCCACATTATTTCATTAGGGACTTTATAATTTTTACCTACAGCATAATATCATGATAGTTTTTCAATTTATTCAATTTAGTCTCTAATGTTACAGAGTCATCTAACAAGCTTTCAATTTTCAATTTAGTCTTTTTTTTACAATCTAAGTTTACTAACTACCAATTTCTTCAAATTCAAGGCTAATTCATCAATTCCTATCTAATGAAAACTTGCTAAATCAAACTCTCATGATCATAAATCTATAAAAATTTGAAGAAAATGGTTTAATTACCTTATTCAGTTTGGATGGCCGAAGGTATAAACAGGTTGTCGAAACCATTTTTAAAACGAAGTTTCAAAAATTTATTTGAAAAAATTAGAAAAATAGGAGTCACCACCAATCTTTTATTTGGTGTGATTGGATCACCACAAAACGTTTAAAAATCGTTTTGAAAAATATGTGGGTCTTTGAAATCCAAAAAACGGGTTCGGGAGTCAGTTATGCATGAGGAAGGATTAGCACTCTCATACGCCCAAAATTGGTACCATATTGATTACTTTCGGGTCTTAATTTGTAAACTTTAAAAGCTCAAATAAAGTTTAAAATACGATCCTTAAATGCATGAGCTATGTTTAAGAAAAATCGAGTTTGTTTGGAAGTCTCGCTATTTCAAAGTGATCGAGGAAGAAAGTTACGTCCAGTGAGTTAGGACACAATATTTCGAGATCCAGAAATAACGAACTTTCCTTAGTAAAACTTTTTAAATTTTGGAAAAGGATGTTTGATTATCTTAATTTGAAGAAAGGTTGCACCTAGTGACTTAAGGCGCAAATTTTCATAACCGAAGATAAGGAAATATTGCCTCAATTAAGAGTATTCGATTATTTCGATTTAAAGAAAAATCGCACCTAGTGAGTTAAGGCGCAAAATTTCGAAACTCAAAATAAAAGAATATTGCCTCGATTTTAAAGTTTTTATGAAGACAATTTTGAAAACGAATATGCGAGTTTAATATGAATGAGCAATTAATGATGGATAATAACACGAAGTAAAATAATTAAGCAGATAAATGGTAAGCAAAAATATAAAATGCAAGTGCATAATAATTAATAAATGCAAAGTTGATGAGGAAACAAAAAGATGCAATTTGGAGCTAAAAATGAGACTTTGGATGACCGGGGTAAAATGGTATTTTTGGGAAAATTTGGAGTTAAAAATGATATTTTAGACATCCGGGGGTAAAAGGGTAATTTTTGAAGTTTCGAGGTCAAAATGGAATTGTTGGAAGTTTCGAGGTTAAAATGGAATTTTTGGAGATTTCGAGGTTAAAATGTATTTTTTGAAAGTTTCAGGGTCAAAAATAGAATTTTTGGAAATTTTAGGGTTAAAATGTAATTTTTGGAAGTTTCGAGGTCAAAATGGAATATTTGAAAATCTTAGGGTTAAAATGGAATTTTTGGAAATTTTCGAGTTAAAATGTAATTTTTGGAAGTTTCAGAGTCAAAAATGGAATTTTTCAAATTTTTGGGGGTAAAAATGTAATTTTTAGACAATTTAGGGACATTTAATGCAATAAAACCAAAAACAGGTGACACGTGGCAGCCTCACAAGCATCTTGAAGTCAAAGGACTAATTTGAAAACCATGAAAAAATTCTGGGCCAATTTTGTAATTAAACAGAACTTGATTTAAAGGTTAAATTGAAACAAATTAAAGATAAAAAGGGACTAAATGCATAAATAAGCCAAAATAGTGACATGTGGCAGCCTCTCGTGCTTTCAAAAGTTGAAGGGACTAAATTGAAAAGTAATAAAAATTATTGGGCCAAATTAATAATAATTAAAAGAACTAAAAGGACCAAATTGAAACGATTAAAAAATACGGAAGGACCAAATGCATAAATAACCCATTTTTCAAAAAACGCGGATCCTTAGGTCGGGTCGGGTCGGGTCGGATCGGTCCATGGTCATAAGCACGGAACGACGTCGTTTTGGCCTCTAAAATCAGGCACCAAAACGGCGCCGTTTTGATGAGAGTATATAAACTAAATTCTGTTTCAAAAATTTCATTTGTCCTCATTTCTTTTAAAGAAAACCTCAAATCCTTTGTTTTTTCTCTCAAACAGACCCTATGCTGGCCAAAGCTCCGGCCAGTGCTTCGGCGAGCTACCCGCCACACGCGCCCTCGCCCGGTGTCCCGCCGTTTCTCCGCCGCTGTCGGTACTCCCCACGCGTCGCTGGATCTCGAAGGTAATGCTTCTTTTTCTTTATTCCTTTTGTTCTTTGTTCATCTTAAAAAAAAAACCCTTTTGTTTCCTTGAAAAATGTTTAAAACTTTTCGTCTCTTGGATCCCTTTTTATTATTAGTTTATTATCTTATATAAAATTTCAAATCTGGTTCCCAGATCTTTCAAAAAATATTTTTATTTTTGAATCCCTATTGTCAGATTTTTTAAAAAAAAGTTCTTTGATTTCCTCCTTTGCATGTTTGGATGTACGCCTTGGTTTGCTAAGTTCGAATCCACAGAGGGAGGCTCAGGGATGCACGATCGGCAGCAGCGACGCTCGGAGGAAACTCCGGCGGTGGCGGACAAATAAATCCTTTCACTCTTTTTTTTAATATTAATAATTATTATTTATTATTATTAATATAAGTATTAATGCTATTAATGCCGTTACAACACTTATTTATTATTGATATTATTGTTATTAATACACAATATTAATGCGATTTAAAACGTTTTCTTTGAAATTTATTGCACTTTGAAAGAAGAAAGAGGAAACAATAATAATAAATGATAAGGAAGATATTCGATGTATGTATGAACACATAAAAGCCTCTTTAATTCATAAATGATAACAAATGCAGATTGAAAGTACCTGGGCAATTTAATAGTATCTGATATGGATTTCCCTGTTGCCTAGTAGGACTATTCAAATGTCTTGGATGCTACTAACTGCTTCCTCTTGGATTTACCGAATACTTTTTAAAGTCTGCTTCTGTATTGATTTTTAGAAAAGAGGTCGTAACCAAGGATTTTGTGATTGTATTGATTTTCTTTAAAAGGGTTCCGTAACCCATTACATATGTTCGAAACTGCCTTTATAGCCAGTTTCTTATCATTACAATTTGTTTTATTCACTTAAATGCTTGTCTTGTTTCTTCTTTTTGGGCTCGGCGATGGCAGTGGCGGTTGAAGCAGCTGGTGGCAGTGCAAGTTGAAGCTGGTGTTGGTGCTCTCTATTTGGTCATGGATGACCGGCAGCAGGTGCAAGTGGGAGCAGATTTTGGGTCTTCTGTTTTGGGTTATTTTGCCCGTCTAATTGGGCTTGTGTTGGGTTAATTGGGCCCTTGTAATTGGGCTTTGGTGTATCTGGACTTTGGTTAAGATCGGGCCCAATTGTGCTTTTGTAATTTTGGACTTTTGTATTTTGGACTTTTAATTTAAATTTAAAGTAAATTCAATCTCCAAATGAATTTGAATTTAGAATAAATTTAAACTTATTTTTAAATATAAAATTGAAATTTGGACTCAATTGTGGTTTAGGTGTTGGGCCGTCAAAATTGGGCTTCAACAGCTACCCCTCTTTGCTCGTTTCTGTGTAACAAGAACGGAGCAATGACCAAAAGAAGGCCCAATTTTGTCAAA